>WAID01000006.1:1200000-2400000 GCA_016584495.1 Celoporthe dispersa | reverse complement strand
CACTGAGAAACCCGTGTGCGATCATCCCTAGCATGTCTCCCAGGGACCGCGAGGCCTTCGTCATGCTTCCTCGCAGCTGCGTCCGGGCTGACGTCCTCCACAGTGATAAGTTCACCGCGATGGTTATGAGGATGCCGCAAACCAGCATCTTCAGGACCTGGACGATCTTCAGGTTTGAGAAGATGTGATCCTGCACTGCGTTCTCCTTGGTCAGGACACTGATCATGGACAGGGAGGCGAGCGTGCTCCCGACGTTGACCAGTGGGTTGTTCAGCCTCTGCTTCACCCATCCTAGAAACCCAAATGCTCCACCGACAAAGATGAGCAGGACGAGGATATATGCTAACGCGACCATGTGTAGGGTAGAGCCAAAAAGACCGAGGTAGCCATGGAGGCGACCGCTATGATCTCAGCGTAGACCACGGCCACTATAGCGATGAGTGTCCCTTCGATCATCGAGCCTGCCGTCCTCGCGGGGTGGAAGTAGACGGTGATCGTCGCAACAACATGTTTCCCATCGGGCTTGCCCAAGAAGTCCGAGAGCGGCGCCCAGAGTGTAAATAGGCTCCCTAGCGAGTACGCGAGCGTGCACTTGAGCACGCCGCGCCCGGTCGGGCTCATCAGCCATTCCCACGAGCGTGCGGCGACGGCCTTTGACTTGTGCGCCAGAGCGTCCACGCGCCCAGATAGATTCTCGCGGGAGAAGTACGACACGGTGTGGTTGGAGGACTCGCTGCCGCCCGTCTCGGTGCGGCGGAGGGTAAACTGGCGGCGAGAGCGCTCGCCTGTCTGGGGATCGATGAAGGTGCCATTTCGAAGCTTCTGTTGCATGTTCAAGCCATGAGAGGTCAGCGATCTGTCGGCGAGGCGACTGAATAACAGGTGGGAAAATGTCAGTGACAGGTGCAAGCAGACGAGGACCTACACTTCTCAAGGGTGGCCGTCGCCAAGGGCCGGATGCCGTCGAGGGAGAGCTCGACGGGGACGAGGTGCTCATTCTTGCTTGCTTGCTACCTAGGCCAGCTGCAGTACAACAACATCGCCAAGGGACTGCGCAGAGAGAGGCAGAGATCACTCATGTTCTCTCAAAAGCACATGAGCTCGCTTCGGTGCTGGAGCCTGGGGAGGCTCGCGTGTTGTTGTCCTGGGCGCGAAGAATGCAGGAGGCGAGAGGATGAGCCAATGTTCTGATTTTAGAGCAACGGAGCAGCAGAGACAGGTAAAAGACCCACACGGATGACGGACCGTTGACTTGTGGTTGCAACCCGCTGGAACCCAAGCTGGCCAAGGTTCGACGATGTGGGGAGAGAGGGCTGGGCTGTATCCCTGCCCAACGCTGGAGCCGTTAGCGCTGGCCAGGACCTGGAAGCTTTCCCACACAGTGGGTGTACTGCGTACGCGGTAGCTTTCCACCGTAGCAGGTGAAACTTGCCTAATTGAGGAGAGAAGAGAAACCTCCAATGAGTAATAAATAGTACGTACCAAGACGATATGCTCACAGCGGGACCCCCCTTCAAAAAACCCAAAACTGACACATGCACGCTCATCCTCACATTGCGCTCATATGTCTTAGACATTGAATGTCACAAGACCACTGAGGCAGTAACAGCATTATAAAAGAAAGAAGGAAAGGAAAAAAATCACCACCCCAGCGGTTACACAAATCAAGGACGAAGCCATCGTGTGTGGTGACGCCTTGACTTTGGCACTCTAGCCGTCCCTCGGTTGGACTGAGACGATATCGGCTTCTCATTCAAACCCTCATGCGCAGATTCATGTCAGCAATGGCTTCCAGAACGCGGAGGCAGTTTGCCCCCCTCAAGATTGGGTCTGCAGCAGGCAGCCATCTGCCCAAACTAAGGGTAGGGATTGCTTCTCACCTGTGGCCTGTTCTTTCTCTAACATATGTGATCATGCAGGGAGTCGTCTTTGACGTGGATGGGACCTTGTGGTTAGTATCTCTCGAATCTGCAGCAAGGAGGGTGCTCTGGAAGCCCAGACACGCAGCGGCTCGTCTGACACACAAATTGACCACCCACGCACAGCCAACCTCAGAACTACATGTTCGCGGAGATGCGCAAGGCCCTCAACATCACCAAGCAGACCGACATCTTGGAACACGTCTACTCGCTCCCGACCCCCGAGGCCCGCGAGCAGGCGATGGAGGCCATCCGCGACATAGAGCGGACGGCCATGGCCTCCCAGGAGCCCCAGCCGGGCCTCGTCCAGCTGATGGCCTACCTCGACGCCCGCGCCGTCCCGAAGGGCATCTGCACGCGCAACTTCGACGCCCCCGTGAACCACCTGCTCACCAAGTTCCTGTCCGAGGTCGAGGCCTTCCACCCGATCGTCACGCGTGAGTTCAGGCCGCCAAAGCCGGACCCTGCGGGCATCCTGCACATTGCGTCGAGCTGGGGGCTGACCAGGCCGTCTGCCGATGGCGAGGGGTCGTCAGGCGGAAGGGCGGTGGTGGCGGATGGGGAGAGGATTCGCATAGACGCACAGGGGCAGAAGTACAGCGAGGATGTGTCTAGCGGTGGGAATGGTGTGGTAGGAGAGGTTGATGCGAGCGGGCTGATCATGGTGGGCGACTCGATCGATGATATGACGGCTGGTCGGAGGTCTGGCGCTGCGACGGTGCTGCTTGTTAATCCCGTCAACGAGCACCTCGCAGAGCACGAGAATACGGACCTGGTGATATCGCAGTTGGACGAACTGATTGGGATCCTAGAGGAGGGCTTTAAGGGGCGAGAGCTGTGAGACGCCCTAGATGCTTTGGCAAGGCACTACAGCCACTGGTAGACAAGCCTTTGGGCTTCATTGCGAGTTTAGACACGTATAGTATGATGCTTCAATAGACCTGCGACACGGAAAGAGCTCTCAAGCAAACAACCGTATTATTTTCCTCCGTCTAGTGTAGGCCACTCGAGAACCCCAGAGCCTTGAGGCTCGCTGACCCTGCGTCTCAACGGATCTGGTGTTGCTATCCTAGACGACGATGCATCTGTCCAACAAATCTTTCCTATGCTCGCTACCTCTAACGAAGGTGCTTGAGATGTTTCGGTCATCCCCGAACAAGGATGAAAACCCGCACAATCACTCAGGATGCCATTCACACAGAAAAGAAAGGAAAACAACGAGCAGAGTACCCTCCGTCCCACACGCCGACAGTCTGTTGTGAAACACTGCCAACGTCGAACATGTCCACCGCTAGAGTTGCTGAGTCCATAGCCGAGTACTCCAAGGCGATGCGAGAGGTGACGAGAGTGGAGAGCTGGCTGCAGTAGTAAGATCTCTTTCAGGGGGACCAATCTCCACACGAGAGGAGAGCCTGGATGCTTGGTAGTAGAGAGATATAACGGATTGGTCCTGGGTTGAGTATAGGTAATGGAAAAGGAGACTTGGATAGATGATGGGGATGACAGGCTTTTTCTTCCCGGAGGGGAGAGATGCTGTCCAGATGATATGAGAGTAAGGAAAGCGGATCCTATTCGCGCCTTACTTGGTTTGTTGGATACCCGCCCATCCCCTGGGCACCCATCGACCCCGACGAAGCACCAAAGGTCGCCTGCCGCCGCATGCCCCTGCCGCTTCCACCGCTGCTGCTGATTGTCTCGTCCGGCGTCTGCCTCCGCATCGGCGGGGTCGGGAGGGGTCCGGCAGGAGCAGGGCGTACGGGCAAGGCAAAGGTAGTCTGCCTGCCACTGCTCGAGCCGGCGGAAAGGTTGGGACTGTGCCGACCGGGACGTGGGGGCGGAGGTGGAGCCATTTTCGGGATCGAGTTGGTCGTGATTACACGTGGTCCAAGTCCCGGATGAACAGGCGGTCCACCTGGTCGGCCAGCTGAGCTGCTCCCTGGCCCCCGGTCGCTTCGCGTCGGTGATCGGTTCGATGCGCTGTTATATTGGTCACGAGGTGACTGGAGTAAAGCACCCACGATGGGGATCTCACCTGACGTGGGTGTTGCCAATGCACGGTCCTCTGCGCCGCCGTCTGGAGAGTTGTTGGATCTCAAGAGCTCCTGAGTGCCTGGTGAGAGCTGAGGAGCAAGATGAGATTTCCGGTTGTCCCTCTCCATCAGGCTCACTGCCCATTCTCTCAAATCAACTGGTGTCCTCTTGGCTGCCTGGACGAACGGGTCGCGGTCCTGTGTCATGTTCGGTTAGGGGCTACCGTGTGAGCCTCTATCTGGCAGGAGGGGGACATACGTAGAGCTCTTGCGGCGTCGGCCGGTCATCTGGTGTCTTCAACAGACACTTCTGGATCATGTCCTCCAGGATCTGTGGGAAGGCGTCGCTCTTGGGCAGCTTGGGCGCTGGCTCGTGCACAATCTGCTGGAGCAGATCGAGAATGCCGGCTGGGGCTGCTTCAGCATCCGACAGCTGCTCGCTGGCGGCAAAAGGGAATTTCCCGATGGCAAGCTCCATGATAGACAGGCCAAAACTCCAGACGTCTGACTTGACCGTATATTTCTCGCCCTGGATTCGTTCCGGGGCCATGTACGTGGACGTGCCCACAAATGTATCCGCGACAGAGTTGATCAGCTCTCCAGACACACCGAAGTCGCAGAGCTTGATGTGGCCGCGCGAGTTGACGAGGATGTTCGATGGTTTGATGTCTCGGTGCATGATGTGGTGTTTGTAGTAGAGGTAGGTCAGACCGCCGAGGGTCGCTTCTGCAATCTTGCCCAAGACATCGACTCGAACAGGGCCAAACACTCGGGAGACGCGGTCGAGAGAACTTTGCAGCTGTCGTCAGCACGATGGCACACGCAGAAGGCCACTGCACAAGCGGATCATCTTACCCAACGTCCATGTATTCCATACACATGATCACGTCGTTGTTATTGTTGAGGAAGGCACCGTAGAAAGTAACGATATGTTCACAGTGGCAGTTGTGCATGATCTGGAGTTCTCGGACAATACGCTTTCGCATCTCTCGTTTCGCCTCGACGTGGATGACCTAGCATAAAGTTAGGAGAACCAAGCAGTAGATCCAGGCGTACCAGGGCGGCTAACCTTGCGGGCCATGGTGGTGTTGGTCGGGATGTGCTTCACTTTGCTCACGGTGCCGCCGTTGCCCGAGCCCAGGTCCTTGATGATCTCGAGGTCCTCCGGGCGCAGGTCGAGGTTGAACTCGATACCGATCTCGAGCTGTGCCGAAGTGTCTTCAGACTGGTTGTTCCTCGAGTGGCTGAAATTGGCGTTCTCGGCGGTCGGTGGCGGCTTGGGAGCAGCGGGGGTCAAGGCCAGACCTTTGACGTTCTTGCGCTTCATGGAGCGCGGCGCAAAAGGGTCAGCCATCGTGAGATGTGTCGTCGTTGGTTCTGAGGTGGCCTGGATGGGGATCGACGCCTCTCTTTGACAGTCTTTTCAGATCACCACGAGGCCTCTGGTATGGGCGCTCGTGGGTCGTGGAGGCCGAAACAACCGCGAGCGTTTTCGTTTTGAGGAGGGGCCCGCCGGGTGTGTCGACCGGTGTTTCGCCTTACGTCTCTGAAATATCCGGTGGCGGTCTTGAACTTTTCAAGTCAGCCGCGTCCTCGATGGAAGGGGAGGCCAGAGAAGGGGGGAGTCGTGAGGGCGCCGGGAGAGGTGGACGACGAACGTGGGCACAGGTGTCCGAAGAGCGGTTTCGAGGTTGGGCCGCCAAGCGTGGTCAGGTTGAGCGGGTGGTGAGGTCGCAACGATAAACCTCTGGTGGGGTGAAGGTGGTTCGTGGCGCTAGGGTCCGCGGCGGGTGTCTCCTCTAGCTGGGTTGGTCTCAGGCGCTGTAACGCTTTTCGTTAGCAGTCTACTGGGCTTGACTGGGGTTCCCGTACACGCGTTAGGCGGTCCAAGACCTGGACTGTGGCGTCGCAAGAAGTTGAGTACTGACACATGTGAAGGAGACGGAACAGACCAGGACCTCCTCAGACAGACAGACAAAGAAGGAAGGAAAAAAAAATCTGCTGTCTGAAGGCTGAGAAGATGAAAGGGGTTTCGGAGTCTAGGTCAGGAAGACGAAGATACGCCGTCTTGGATCAGGTCAGGGGTCCTTCGCTTGGAGGTGGTTTAGTGGTTTACAGCGCCAGTGGTGGGGGCCAATCCAAAACGAGGGCACGGCCGGAAACTCAAGCCTGTGCCAAAGAAAAACGAGGGGCTAGTTAGCGAATCCACTTAGGCCTGAGGACAGAAGTACGACAGGCGAACATTATTGGTAGCCATTTGAACCTATAATGGTTCGCCGTAGGGGGTGTGGATGAAGATTATGATTCCTCAGATCCAGCACCAGACGCCCCCGTTTCTGCATGACAAATGAACAGCCTTTGGTCTCATGTTAAGTGAGTGCTCTGTACAGTACTTACTGACTGGCTATGTCATGGTGATATTGCGGCGCAACCCCGATCCGATTCGTCCTGGCTGGGCTGGCTCGTTCGGCCTTTTTCTCCCCCCCCCCCCCCAACAGGAAAGTTCAGGTACTGCTGCGTTACCTCGCATCTTGCGTTCTCCAAATCATGACATATTTGAGAAGTCAAGACATTCATGGCATGCAAAATCTGTGTTGATACTGAACTGTCGTCTGAGACGGTAGTCTGTCCTCGGGTAACGGCCCCGATATCGATACGTCCCACCCTTCGTTTTCTGGAACACGATCCATCATCCTCCCCTTCCTCCCAGACCAGGGAAAATAGGGGTGAGAAGTGGCATCATTAACGACACAGTGGAGATACGGCGATGAAGTGCAGTCCCAACAGCCCACCGGAGGACCAAGCTTCTGGCTTGGGGACTGGACTGGCGGCGCGCCTGAACCTGTCTTCATAGGCAGATTCTCGGATTTAGGCGCGGTGCTCGTTCCTCTGCAGAGCTCCCCGTTGATTCTGGCCCGCCCGTCCAAGGTACAGCGAATTCCGACTGCCGATCCAGCAGGTACCCTCAGACTATCCAAATACCCTTGAAGGATTTTTGATGTATTGTATGTTCTGCCTGGACAACACCATGATCAATACAACCATTTATATGACCCTCTTGATTTGCGTGGCGTTGAGGTGGTGTGGCTTGTTAGGCGTAGTAGCCATGCAAGTGGTTCCCCACCTGTAGGCCCCTTCACATGTTAGGGGCAGTCATCTGCCTTTTTTATACTGCTTGAGAAAGAAATACAAACATGCCATTCTTGTCTTCTCGATTTGAAGGCCCTTTTGCAAGTCTTAAGAAATGTCCTTCTACATGTTTTGATCTTTTCTTCTTTTTTTTTTTTTTTTTAGCCGTCTTCATTACGTGCAAAGGCACGCCTGGGTCGTCAGGACAGAACCTTTGCCTAGTCCTCAGTATATGTCCTCTCGTGCGAGAACGCCCGAACGGTGATGCCCCAAATTGCGTTCTGCAGACATAGAGCAGATATCGCGACAGATCAAGAGACGTAAAAGAAACGAGGGTCGATAGGAATTTGTCTTGCCAGATCCTTAGAGTCACTGCAGATGTCTCCAGCCACCAAACTCGTCAGGTCCCCTCCGTGACTATGCAAGCGGACGACTGGCTTCCATGGGTGGGTTGTTCAGTGATTCTCGACGGCGGGGGTGGTTCTACCTGCTGCATCATTCGTCACCAGTAATAGACCACCTGTTAGCCTGACTGTACCTCACACGTGACGGTGCTAGCTCTAGAAATGTAAAAGATAGAGCTGCTTGCCATTGATCAGAAGTCAAAAGTCCCTTTCCTACTTGCAACACTTATTGGCTTGTGTATAGCTCGTCCAAAAGACGCGGTAGCTCAATCTGAGCCCTAACCCTGAGGCTCTCTTGGGGCCCGTGCGCCGCAAACGAGGCTGGCAAAAAAGGTTGGCGCGCCGCCGCCTTTGACGAGCTTGCTCCATCGCTAACAGCAGCTGCAAAGTCCCCCAACCCACACCCCAGGCGGACCTCAGCTCCAGAGCTCTCTCGCTGGCACACATCAATACTCGGCTGTCTCGTGGGATCTCTACCTGTTCTTCATCCGTAAACGCACGGAGCTTGGTAAACCAATCATCCAACACGACCATCGCTTTGTCCAGAAACGGAAATACCAACGAGTCGCTTCAGCTCCGTCAATAAAGGAAAGACCAGAATCGCGCCCTCGCGCATCCACCGCCACCATGAGCGCCTCGATGCGAGACCTGATCGACGACCATGCTGAGCTCGACGACGAGGAGGATGACGAGTCCTTTGCTGGAGATGACGATGGCGGCAGTCCCCCCGCCGCCGTGAACGGGACCCTGGGATGGATGATTCCAGCGAGGAGGATGAAGATGACGATGACGAGGAGGAGGCGCGCAAGGTGAGTCACCCACACGGTCCTGATCACTCGCGCGCCTATCTGAGCTCCCCAGCTGACCTCGACTGCTACAGATCCGCGAAGGCTTCATCGTCGACGAGGAGGAAGAAGACAATGCTGAAGACTCCGACGAGCGCGAACGGCGCAGGCGCAAGAAGCGGAGGCGCGCTGAGCGCGAGCAAGAAGAGGTTCTTGACGACGAGGATCTTGACCTGATCGGCGAGGCAAACCCCGACTTCGAGCGCAGAGAAGCGGCTCAGGTACGTGACCACCCTCCACCTCCCAGTCTTCACACGTCTGTGCCACGTGTTAATCCTCTTCTCAGTCGCAGTACAAGCGCCTCAAGCGCGGCCATGGGGACAAAGACGACCTACGCAAGCGGGACGGTCTCGCCAATATGTTCTCCGAAGACGAAGACGCTGCCGATGATGACCGTCATTATGGCCGCCCTAGCCATACCCGAGCCGCCGCCGACGAGTTCGATGATTTCATTGAGGAGGACTACGACGACGAAGACGAGCGCCTTAGACAGCAGGAAGACATGGAGGTCGCCCGGGGCCGTGACCGGCTCGCCGTGGGCAGCGTTATCGACGCCACCGGTCTCGACAAGGAGACACTCGAGGATATGGAGGCAATCTTCGGCAACGGCGAGGACTATGAATGGGCTCTATACAAGGAAGAGGACGAAGAGGCGGGCAAGGAGGAGCAACCCCTGGAGCTGAAAGATGTCTTCGAGCCGTCACAGCTGTCTGAAAAGCTGTTGACCGAGGCCGACAACGATGTTCGTGTAACGGACGAGCCTGAGCGCTTCCAGCTTGACCGCCGACCGTTCAAGAAGTCACAAGTCACGCCCGATCTCAAGGAAGAGACGAAGTGGATCGCAAACCAGATGTGGGAGGCCAGGAAGTTCGCCATGGAGTCGTCGCTCGAGGGACCCTTCTCGAAGGCGGTGAACAAGGTCCTAGAGTTCTTCGTGGTTGATTACGTCGAGGTTCCCTACGTGTTCCAGCACCGCAAGGACTACCTGATCCACGCTAGAAAGATGAAGAACCCGCATTTCGATAGGCGTGATCTCGACTCGAATGAGTCCGAGTACGAGGTCAAGGCCGAGAAGCTGCTGAACCAGGACGATCTCTGGCGCATCGTGGAGCTCGACATCAAGTTTCGTGGTTTCATAGAGAAGAGGGCAGCGGCGGAGAAGCTGGCCGCCACACTCCGCAGCATTGAGATTGAGGACCAGATGCTTGAGGAGCTCATCCCTCAGGCGAGGGAGATGGACGAGCTGCAGGATCTACTCGACTACGTCAATTTCAAATATGCCGCCCAACTGAAGGATGCGACCACAGATGGCGCGACCAGGGAGGTCAAACGACCTGGCGCGAGGTCTGCTATCTTTGACAGGGTCAGGAGGAGCAAGGCCTACAACTTCTTCCAAGCATATGGCTTGTCCCCGGAACAAGTGGTCACGAACCGAGTCAATGCGCAATCGAACGTGCAGAGGATCGTGGCCGACGACCCGTCCGACTATCCAGTCGATCTGGCCGATAGCTTGACCGACGGCGAGTTCCTCACTGGCGACTCTGTCATCAGTGCTTCCCGGCAGCTTTATGCCGAGGAGCTGTTCACAAGCCCCCGCCTGCGCAAGGCAATGCGGGCTACGTACTTTATGACTTGCGTTGTGGACTGTCAACGGACGACCAAAGGCATGCGGAAAATCGAAGAGTCGCATCCTTACTATGAGGTCAAATACCTTCAAAATCAATCATTGGCGGATCTTGCGCAGAGGCCAGAGATCTTCCTCAAGATGCTGAAGGCCGAGGAAGAGGGCCTGCTCGAAGTCAAGATCAGCCTCAGGGACCTTTCGCGGTTCAAAAAGCAATTCTTTGCGGACTTCACTTCGGACAACTACAGTAACAAGGCAGACGCCTGGAATGAGGAACGTTCAAAGGTGCTCGAGCTTGCACTGTCGAAGCTGGACAAGACGATGGTCAAGGCGGTCAAGGATGCGATGCGGACACAGTGCCAGGAATCCATCCTCAAGATTTGCCGCGAGGAGTTCTCGAAAAAGCTCGACCAAGCTCCCTATAAGCCCAAGGGAATGGTACTCGGTACGGCTGCTCGCGTGCTTGCATTCTCGAATGGCATGTCGGACCCCGGCCGAGAAAAGATTTCCTTTGCCTGGGTCGAGGAGGATGGCCGGGTCATCGAGAGCGGTCAACTGGGCAATCTAGCTCGGGATGAGGAAGCTCGCAACGAATTCATCGAGCTGGTCAATCGGCGGCAACCCGATGTCATCGCTGTCAGCGGATTCTGTTCTGACTCGAACAAGCTCGTCAAGGATCTGGAGAACCTAGTCAACGAGAAGGGGCTCATGGGGCCATCCTACGATGACCCCGAGACCAACGAGCTACGAACAGATCTGCTTGAGGTCCTAGTCGTCAACGATGAAGTTGCCCGGCTTTACAAGGACAGCCCCAGAGGCAAGGCCGAGCATCCCACTCTCCCTCCTCTTACCCGGTACTGTGTGGCACTCGCGAAATATTTGCAGGACCCCCTGAAGGAGTATGCAGCGCTCGGGAAGGACATTGTCTCACTGCTATTCCACCCCTGCCAGAGCCTGTTGCCAGAGGACAAGCTGAGGAAATATCTCGAGACAGCCATGGTCGATCTAGTCAATCTCTGTGGTGTCGACATCAACGAGGCGGTCAGCAACCCCTATGTGGCAAATCTTCTACCTTATGTGTCTGGCCTGGGTCCTCGAAAAGCGCAGGCTGTCATCAAAGGTATCAACTTGAATGGCGGCTCCGTCATAAGGCGGGATGAACTCGTGGGAGATCCCGACAACAACAAACTACCTGTGGTTGGCGTCAAGGTCTGGGACAATTGTGCCAGTTTCCTCTACATCGAATACGATGCGACAAATCCCCAGACGGAGCCACTGGATAATACTCGAGTCCACCCTGAAGATTATGAGCTTGGTCGCAAGATGGCGGCTGACGCGCTTGAGCTGGACGAGGAAGATGTCAAGGCCGAGACGGACGAGAACGGGCCAGGTGCGGTGGTCCGCAAGCTCTTCCGGGACGACGAGCAGGACAAGGTGAACGAGCTCGTCCTAGAAGAGTACGCGGAACAACTGGAACAACAATACAGCCAGCGCAAGCGGGCCACGCTCGAGACGATCCGAGCAGAGCTCCAGGCCCCGTACGAAGAGCTGCGACGCGCCTTCATGCCACTGAACGCGGAAGAAATCTTCACCATGTTCACGGGCGAGACGAGGGATTCCCTCGCGGAGGGCATGATCATTCCCGTCAACGTGCGCGTGGTGAAGGACGACTTTGCCATCGTCAGGCTCGACTGCGGCATCGAGGGTCGTATCGAAGCAGACGAGGTCTCGTACCGTTCGTCTTCTGTCAAGGATGTCCTCTCTGTCGGACAGACTGTCCAGGCCAAGCTTCTGCACGTTGACCGCAAGGCTTTCATAGCAAAATTGTCCGTTCGGGAAGACGCTCTGCGTGTGCCCTACAGGAAGCGCATGGATCATGACGACCGCAATTGGGACTTTGATCAGGAGAGACATGACAGGGAGGAGCTCAAGGAGAAGGACAGCACGACAGGCCGCACGCAGCGTGTCATCAACCATCCTCTCTTCAAACCGTTCAACTCGACACAGGCCGAGGAGTACCTCGGATCGCAGGCGTCTGGAGAGGTCATTATCAGACCGTCATCGAAGGGTAATGATCACCTGGCCATCACTTGGAAGGTTGCGGACGGCGTTTACCAGCACGTCGACGTGCTCGAGCTGCAGAAGGAGAACGAGTTCTCCGTTGGTCGTCTGCTCAGGGTCGGCAAGTTCAACTACACGGATCTGGATGAGTTGATCGTCGAGCACGTCAAGGCCATGGCACGCAAGGTGGCGGAGATGATGCAGCACGAGAAGTTCCAGAAAGGCTCGCGCAACGAGTTGGGTAAGTCTCGCGTGCACTCAGCGCCTCAGTCACTGTTCCTACCCAGTAAGCTAACTAATTCTTTCCAGAGAAATGGCTCACCACCTACATGGACGCCAACCCCAACCGCTCCAGCTACGCCTTCTGCATTGATAGCAAGCATGCTGGATACTTCTGGCTCTGTTTCAAGGCCAACCGTACGTCACGAGTCATGGGCTGGCCGGTGCGCGTTGTGCCCAACGGCTACGAGTTCCTCAAGGCTCAATATCCGGACATGAAAGCTCTGACGAACGGTTTCAAGATCCGGTATCAGGCCGAGATCTCGCGCATGCAGAATGTAAATGGCCGATGATGGGTAGTGGTGGATACAGAGGCGTTGTATTGTGTAGTATGACATGACTAATTTTTTCTTCTCTTCCTTGCCTTCGAACGGTGCGGCAGGGTGCAGTCCCATACATAGCAAGCAGCGACAGATTGGTAGGGAACGCTGCAAAAGCATAGGTTCATTTTAGCAAGGGCAAGGGCACAAGTGGACTAGAAGGGGAAGGGGGAAAAAAAGAATTCATCACCACAGTGATCGCGATCCTAATACATCTTGACACTACCATCGAGATACTCGAGATAGGTGCGAAGATGAGTCGATGGCCGTCAACAAAATTGTGTCTTGCAATGACCTCCGCGCCCCCAAGGAGAAAAGTATGGCTAGCAGTTTCGCGGAAATCCTATCCCAGGAGGAGTGGCCACTCACTCTTGATCAATTTCATGACAAATTTCAACTCACAGCTGGCCAATTTATAAGCGTCCTAGGGGAAGTTGAGGAAACTGCCCTGCTAATTCCTCAGGATGCTGCTGTGTATAACAACAGACAAGGGATTGGTGACTTAACACTGCCTGTCTCAAAATTGCTTAAGCTTCTTAAGGGCGGCTTTGTGGACAACATGGAAATAATGCCCTTTTTGCTTGTGCTGTTTGACACAGCAATACACCCTCTCGATTCATTTGTGCTTTGCATGAAGCTTCTCAACAGAGCCCCAAGACTATATAAACTCCTACCAGGAGCGCCGGTCGCTTTGCGTATAGTGGAAAACACGCTCTTCGGCTCAATCTGATGCACAGCTCGCAATCCAGTCTGCGGAAAAAAGTCTGCACAGCATCGTCGGACCTCCCAGCTTCGACTGCGCGGAGTCACTAGCATGCGTGTCATTCTTTCACACAGGAACGCTGGATATGAAGAGCTCAGAGCTCGATGGCGTATCCGCAGTCTCGATAGGCAACTCTATCTATCTATGCATGCTACGCCTTCCTCTGGGACCCGCACGAACCCACGCAAGGATATCCTGAATTTGAGAAGTGGAAGGTTGTCAATCACGCTCAATTTGACTCGACCTGTGCCGAGTACTTTCAGAAGACAAGTCTGCATCTCTCCTTCACCGGGCATGAACTATCCGTGGTCAGCGCCGCCAGACAAGGGTATCAGGACGTCGAGGCCCGATACTTGGAGGCGGTGGTGTCCGTCTAGAATGGCAAGGCATGGGTCGCAGATATAGACATTATGAAGGGTCTGGATGGTGATAATCTTGATCGATGGGAGCCGGCACATCGCTGTGGTCATGACAGCAAGTGTGAGCTGCAGTGGCCCTCTCTTGGTACGTAAGACGAAATGATTGATGTGCGGAGTGAGATCAGTGTCGTCAGAGCACACGGGAAGCCTCTGACCAGACTAGATACTGCAATTTTAGCTATCCAGAAAGGAGTTGGTAGGTGCGTCGTGCTTCCCGCGCAAGGAGGATGCTACGAATACATCGGGGAGGGGTTGAAGACAAGAATTGGGTTGCAGATTGTCTCTGCTTTGTTAGATCTTACGGGAAATTTTACATCTCCTTCGAACCTGCTTGAGATGAATAAATGAAAAGTGTGTAGGAAGGTGCCCACCGGCGCTCTGCTCTAAGGAAAACAAAGCTTTTGACGGCCAGACTGCCGCTCACCCTCTGCCTTCATTAAGTGGTACCTAATATCTGGGCTTTCTTGGAATAACACTCTACTCTTCACGAGACGGCTGGAGATCATATCACCACTCCTCGGGTATCCTGCAGTCCCTCACGAAAACTTCTCTTGAGTCGTCCTCGCGACACTCTTCGACAACTCTGTCCCGTACAACCAACCTTCGTCACTCCTTTGCCCCACACTTGTCAAATATAGACACAAAAATGAGGGAATCCTGGTCAACCCGCCTTACAGGGGAGCAACTGGAAGATGTTCGTCTGGACGACGATGCCGGGGTGGAGGACCAGTGCAAGTCTATGAGTCCCAAGTCTCTGTCAGGGCCATTCCGGGAGATCCTACTCATATTAGTGGCGACCTGTATTGGGGCCACCTTCCTGACCCTCCAGCGAGCCACTATGGTGATCACGGATACTACCAGGCATTCTTTGGGAATGGACATGCCTACCACTGTCTGGATGACAGCTAGCTCTGGGTAAGTTGTCTGTACTAGATCACCACGGGTGTCACGCTTTCAGAGGCTGATACTTTCTTTTTTCGTTCCAACTACAGCCTCACAGGCGCTATTTTCCTCGTCCCTGTGGCTGGCATGGCAGATCAGTGCCCCAATCTCTCCCGGAAGACAATTCTTACAGCCAGTCTTATACTGTTCTCCTTGGCCTTAGGTCTAAACACTCTCGTTAACCACGGCATCATTCTCGACATAATGCTTGCTATCGCTGGTCTAGCCTGCGCAGCCCATATCCCGATCATGTTCAGTCTTCTCACGGCGATATATCCTACCCCCTCAACGCGACGGAGCTGTATCTACGGGTTCTTCCTGGCAGGTGGCAACGCTTTTGCCGTGATCTTTGGCGGCCTAGGCTCTGGACTCGTCGAAGTCGCCATGGAAGATGATTGGCGAGCCAGCTTCGTCTACATCGCCGTCGTATACGCCGTCGTTGCTGCTGTCGGATTCTTCATCATCCCGGACATTCCACTCACCTCCCCGATGAAAATCGCTGGCTCTCCTTCGGAGGCCCGGTTTGCCGCGTTCGACGATCTCATCGAGAAGAGCAGCATGATGACTGACGAGGGATCGGTCGTCAAGCACATTGACTGGCCTGGCCTGTTCATACTGCTTACGTGCGTGGGATGCCTATCCGCGGCACTGACAATGGGACCTACGCATGGCTGGAGCAGCACTGAGGTGTTCCTACTGTTGATATATAGCGGGTTGGCAGTTCTTGGGTTTCTGACATGGGAGCAACACACAGAGAGGCCATTAATAGGGAGGATTCTGGGTAAATACACCCGCTTGATGTTGGTAAGTCCTTCATCTGCATCCTACAAGTAATTGTCACATTGTCACAGACCTCGCTGACAGTGATTTTAACTAGACACTTCTATCGACCCTCTGCATATCCGCTGCGTTCTTCTCGTCTCTCTTCTGGGTGTCTTTCTTTATGGAGGACGTCCAGAAACTAAACCCTCTCGACGTGGGTGTGCGTCTTCTTCCGCAAGCCATGGCAGGACTTGTGCTAAGCCCGTTGGTGGACCTCTGGATGCCTCGGATTGACAGCCTTTACATCTTGATTGCCGCTATCTTGTGTCAAGCAGGTGCCAGCGTCCTGCTGCTTTTTGTGCGCCAGGATAGCAACTACTTCGCTTTCATCTTCCCGTCGCTGATTCTAAGCACGTTGAGTTTCGATTGGATTGGCAACATCGGCACCGTGAGACTCCATACAGACTGGGTGTGAATGCTGCCTGTTGTGCGACCATTACTGACTGCTTCCAGAAACACATCAGCCATGTTCTGCCGGTCCATGAGCAGATCACCAGCACAGTCATTCTACAGGCCGTTACCCGCCTCGGCATCCCAATAGGCATCGGCATCACGACAGCGACCTGGTCATCCTATGACGCTTCACACGATGTTAGTTCACCTACCAGCACACAGACTGAGTCACAAATATCTCTGGAGCGTCCTTATTTCCCGGTGTTCATTGCTATTCTGTGCATTCTCGCTTTGGCTCTCGTCATCTCGCCATTTACCCGCCTAGGCAAGCTTAACCTCCCAGCAACAGTCACCGGCCCATCTGCGCCGCATACAGAGTCTGGCCTGCAGAATATCAGCTATGACGGCCCAGGTGATCGGTCGGCCACAGCACGTCCAAGCGCACACTCGACTCTTACCAGCCTGTCCGGTGTCAACAGAGACAAACAGGTCCCCAGCTTGACCATACAGCCACGCAAGTCCTCACTTCAGGTAATCAGCTCTGGTAGCGTACAGTGGCGGTCGTCTGCGACCGGTATCAATACTCTCCACTCCACTGAGCCGACGATTACCAGCAAAGGCGGAGATATAAATGAACTGTGCGTTAACTCAACCTCAGCAGAGGACAACGAATCGCAATGAACTAGGTCATCTGGCTTGTCTGCGAGGGTTGTGGCGCGAGTAAGAGGACTGTTGAAGTATTTGGGGATCCTGCGAGGGACTTCCACGCTGGCGGTGAGCTTAGTGATGGGAGCGAGGACACGGGTAGTCATATATTATCAGCACAGACACCGCAAGGGCCACGACACCTGACGTAAACGCCGTCTGAGCCTCATTACCCCGAAGCAAGTATTGTAGGCGTCGGGATCGTCGTGGACAAGAGGCGAGCCACGCTTGTCAACTCCATCACTAGGGAGAGTAAGAAAGGCTTCCGGGATTGTATGCTCAGCATCCTTTTGTTTTGATGTGAGTGCTTACGATGCCGTCGCTTGACAGCTTCGTGTGTGCCTGGCCTGGAGATGGCCTTGACAAGTCTAGGTTTCTAGACAATATATTATCCGAGTTCTTAGCTTAGTTTTATGTTCACGAGGGTGACTGAGTTTTAGAGCTGCGAACAATTCAAGACAGGGTGCTCTGTAAGCGCGTTAACGCCCTCCTAAAGCCAGGGATGTTGAATCGTGCTCAGCCACCTCACTACGTGTTACGGTCATGTACCTTACCGTACGTGCGTATATCAAGGATAGCGTCTTCCGCTTCTTGTCATCGCTGGTGCGCTGAACTTTACCATCATGAAAGGGTAGACATTGCTGCCATGGTTCTCTTGTGTCGGAGGGTAGGAATAAGGCTACGTGTAATTAGAGAAGCGACGACGTGTTTTATTCTATTCTCTTGATCGTAATATATCTTCCACAGCAGCCAAGCAGCAGTAAGATGAAAGCAGAGAGATACGCCAGGAGTAAACAATAGGAAGCCTTAAACAGGGATATAGATTGAGGGTGAACATACATGATATCTACTTACCTCTCAAGTACCGAGTAGCTAGTAGTAACCTTACCTGTCATTTCCATAATCCTACTGACACTTTCTAATTGAGAAGGGCAACCTTGCTACTGTACACCGTAGCTGCTGGGTGTCAAACCTTATTATATTACAGCAGGTTCAGATTCGTCGCCATTTACCCACCCACTGATTCCAGGGTGGTGGTTTTGTCCTCTCTCCCCTCTCCTCCCATCCTCGTCAGCAAGATGTCTTCCCATCCAGAGGCTATCGAAGCTCCGGGTGGCCTGTAAGAGAGAGAGTCTCTTGACTCTGCACCTTCTAATCTGACGTGCTAGTCGGGACGGTGTGCACGTACGCTCCATTTTGCTTCTTCAGGCAATTTTCGAGACGATTAAAGAAAATCTTCCGTAGTACCGAGGTTGTCCCTGTGGGGCCTGGGGACCCCACTGTGGCAGCAATGGGGCATCAATCTTGGAAAATTCCAGGAAGCGACGCATGCTGCCTGCCTGTCAAGCAAAAGGAGGGGGGCGGGCGGGCTTCATCAATGATACCACCGCGAGCGCGGTGGAGAGCAGGAAAAGTGCTGTACTGTACCGACATCGGGCCGGAAGGGCTACTCACAACGCAAGTCCTGAGGAGGGGCCCGGAGGGGGAGGGGGGCCAGGGGGCCAGACAGGAAACTGTCAGTCTCAAACCTGCCGCCTGCAGGCTGACATCGACTGGTGTAGGAAGAGAGAGAGAGAGATGCAGGTTCTTTGGATCTCAAAAGTCTTGGCGATGGATAGAGATGGAGGACCAAGGTCCTATAAGATCAGGACGCACGACTCAAGCACCCGTAATTTTGCCCTGGTCTCCTCGCCACAGCCTTGACCAGGGTCTGGCCCCCTTACGCAACACGATCAGCGTATCGACGTGACTGGGGCGGGTGGGAGCATCGAAGTTTTCGTGGGACTTTCTTTTGGTCTAGCGATGCGGGATGTGTGATGGATGATGCTCCCTGGAAAACATTAGCTGCCGCAAGCCAAGGACTAGACTAGATATTTTGACACATCTCTCCTCTCATATTATTGATTATTATTATCTTTATTTGTTTCTTTTGGTCTCCAACCCTTTCCTTTCTTTTGCTCTGGACTGTATCCTGGCAAGAGAGAGAGAGAGAGAGCATGGCACTCGACGTCAGGAGCCTGGACTACAAGCCAATAAAGCTCGACGAGAGAGAAATCCGCCTGCTGGAGATCCAGACGGGCCGGGACATCAATGACCCTGTCGTGAGCCGCATGGTCAACGTCAAGGTCAACAAGGACCTCGAGTTTATCGGGCTCTGCGCGCTGCTGCGGGACTCTGACGACAACGACACCGAGAACATCTGGGTCAACGCCTGCCGGGTGACGGTTCCCAGGACGCTCGGCCAGGCCCTCCGACATGTCCGCGCCCTGTTCCTGCGGGAGAAGGCAACCCTCTACCAGACCTCGTCCAATGACAGCTCCTCGTCCAGCACGCGGCCGTCCTCGCCACCCTCCGCCCGCCGCGGCTCCTCCAAGACAAAGAAGCCGCCGGCGTGGCTGAGACAGGTCCTCCGCGGCTTCCGGTCCATCCTGCCCGACGAGTCCAACCAGGCTGCCCGCCAGACGCCCCTGCGCGTCTGGCTCGACTGTATCTGCATCAACCTCCGGGACCCGGCCGAGGCGGAGCAGCGGCGAGCCCACCTGATGCTGGCCTACGAGGCGGCCAAGATCACCGTCGGCTGGCTCGGCGTCAAGGACGCGACCTCCGACATGGGCATCAGCACCCTGCGGCGGCTCGAGACAATGTTCCCGCCCAACTTTGGCGACCCGCAGGATAAGATCGACCACCCGGAGAACTACTCGCCCGTCATGAAGTGGCTCGCGCCGTTCGGGCCCGTCTGCGCCGAGGACGTCAAGGTCAACGGGTCGCCCGAGAAGGGCCCCATGTACACGGCCGTCATGAGCTTTGCGAACCGGCCGTTCTTCAAGCGGCAGTGGATCGTCGAGGAGCTGACGCTGTCCACGTTTCCCGCCTTTCTCCTGGGTGACGAGATCATCTCGTGGAAACAGATGCTGCAGTGGAACAGGACCGACAGTGAGTTCCCCCTCCCCTCTTCACCCCTTCACATCTTCTCGAGGTCATCTTCGGCCTCTTCCTGCTCTCTTGAAAGAACGAGAGCCCAGTTTCATGACCAGATATCGACCTGTCGATCTCTTCCTTCGTTTTCTTTCTGATATCTCATGACTAACATACTCTTCGCAAAGTGGAATTCGAGAAGGCCGGGGCGGAAGGGATCTGCACTGAGTTTCTTGAGGCGATCAGGGTCATGCCCAAGATGGACATGGGCGTGGTGTTCACCCTGCTGGATGCCTTTGACCGCAGACGGGGTCGTTATGACACGAGGGATCTCATCACTACGACGGGGTCGTCGTCGCTCTCGACCAACAACAGCTACGGGGATCCGCCGCCACGACCAAACACTTCACGAGCTGATGGCAAATGAGAAAACGGTATGCAATGCATCACGGGTTCAACGGCATCGAACGAAGAACTTGGTTTTTTCTTTTTTAAGACGGGCAGGAAGGGAAAACTGCATGGACTTGAGGGAGGGAGAGTAACACCTTCTCGAGATTATGAGCTGATGGACTTGCTTACTTTGGGAGCGCATAGAGAACTCCCAGCGGGGGTAGTCACTTCTGATCTGAGCGACGGCGGCATGGCCTTTTCGAAACTAGAACGCATGATATCCAGATACCAATGCATAATTGACGGCGTACTTTTGAATCTGAAATTCTTCCGAGTTTTTCATGTCCCATATCGTATAGTAGAGTCACATAGTATTCGTCATGTCGTCACCTTGTTACTATCAAAAGAATTTATTTCCCTGGAGGATTTCAAAGGGTCTCCCGACTTGGTAGCTGGGTACGTGGTACAATGCATTATTTGGTGTTATGCGATCTATGTGTTCTCTACATGAGGCTTTTTCCTCTTTTTTTTCCCCTCTCTCTCCTATTCTTCTTCTTCTTCTTCTCTCTTTTTCTTTTGTTTTTCTTTTTTCTTCCCGTCACCCGTCAAGACGAAGAAAAGTTATTCCTATAATTAGCCTGAAGAAATGCCGTGCGTGCCCTTCCACCAAAACCACCGACCAGGACATGGGTTCGCCCAGGCCTGAAGATATCTTTTTCCGCAGGTCCCCGCTGTATTTTATTTCGCCCCCTGAAAATCCATTCTTACTACGGCCACAGGCAGCTCCTGCGGGGTGGACCACTCTGCCCTCGATGAAATGCTGGATTCCCGGCCCGGCGGAAAACGGCGCGCGTCTTGGGTGATTTATGGAATTCTCCGCCGAAGAAGTCCGCTGACCAAAAGAAAAAAGAAAGAAAAAAAAAAGAACTAAAGAAAGAGGATTAATTAGGCTGTAATTGTGGGATAGAGTTTGCTGCGATTGATTGATGCCTGAAAGAAAAATGAAGAAAAATTAAGCTCGAGATCATGTAGATCACGACGTCAGGCCGGTGTCAAGATCGTCCAGTAGGGAGGCTGCCGTTTAGAGTGCAGGGCCGTGGGAAACTTTGCAGGCACCTGCAGTAGTCATCTACAGTATGTGCATCTGTATTCTGGAATACACGTACAGGAACAAGATCAGGCGG
The DNA here is from genome assembly GCA_016584495.1 of Celoporthe dispersa. Taxonomy (NCBI): domain Eukaryota; kingdom Fungi; phylum Ascomycota; class Sordariomycetes; order Diaporthales; family Cryphonectriaceae; genus Celoporthe; species Celoporthe dispersa. The sequence goes on along the minus strand of WAID01000006.1, from coordinate 2,378,855 downwards.
GTCAAGGGTTCAGTTTTTTATTGAACTTTGTTTTTATTAGGGGTATCATGATATTACATCAGCCACTGGAAGCATGCGCCTTGTTGATGTCTTGCTAGATCTGGCTGTGAAAGACCCGACTCTTGTTTTCTGTTTTAGTTCGAGCCCAGCTCTTCACCATTTCCTTCTCAGCACGACGGCATTTCCCCGAGGCTTTTTCTGTTTAAAGAAAAAAAAGTTTACATCTTCTCGTCAAGCTTCTCGGTGGCGGCGGCAGCCTCAGCAGCCTCGGCCTTGGAACTCTTGGTCCAGCGGCCGGAGAAGAAGTCGGCTGTGCTCCTGGTGACGTTACGGATGTTCTCGGCGACGATCTCGCCGGTGGGCCTCTCAAAGAGCAGATCAATCTCCTCAAGGGTCTTGTCCTTGGTCTCGGGCATGAACAACAGCTGGTAGAACCAGCCGATGACAGCAATGCCGCCGTAGAAACCCAGGGCCAGGCCGGTGCGGGTCATGGCGGCCTGCATGGCGCTGAAGTTGTAGGTGACGATGAAGGAGGCGAGGAAGAGCAGGGCGTCGGAGGTAACCATGCCGTAGGAGCGCAGGTAGGTCGGGTAGACCTCGGAGGGGATGACCCAGGTCAGGCAGGCGTAGCAGCCGAAGAAACCCATGTAGAGGATCAGGCCGATGAGGTAGCAGGCCTCTGCGCCGCGCAGGTTGGTGTCGAGGGGGATCTGGTACGAGACACCGATGATGATCAGGCCGACAAAGAAGCCGGGAAGCATGGCGTTGGCCCAGAAGCGGCGGCCATACTTCTCCATGAGGAAGATGGCGGGGATGGTGCCGATCAGGAGGGAGCCGCCGCCGACCAGGGACATGTAGTTGGCCTGCTCGTCGTTGAAGCCGATCTGGCTCATGAGGGTGCTCATGTAGTACATGATGGCGTTGACTCCGGTCAGCTGGCCGAGCAGGATCATGATGTTGGCGTAGATGAGGGCGCGGCGGCACCGGGGGACGGTGAAGAAGTCGAGCCAGGGGAAGCGCTTGTTGACGGCGCTCTCGTTGACCACGGTGTGCTCGTGCTGGACCGAGGCCTTCATGACAAAGAACTCCTCCTTGGCGTCGGCCTGCTCGATGCCGCGGATGCGCTTCCACACCTTGTAGGCCTCGAGCGTCTTGCCCTTGTGCATCAGGAAACGGGGCGACTCGGGCAGGAACAGCATTCCGAAGAACATGATGGTCGAGAAGACGAGCGAGGAGCCGAGGATGTAGCGCCAGTTGCCGGGCACCTTGAGGAACATGGCGGCCACGGCGTAGCCAAGGACCTCACCGAGGGCGATGTTGAACTGGTAGAGCGACACCAGGTTGCCTCGCATCCTGCGCTCGACAGTCTCGGCCACGTAGACGGGGACAGTACCGCCCTCCAGACCGACACCGACACCGAGGATCACACGAGCAGCAACAATCATGCCTTTGGAGTCATGTACAGTCAGCATGCATCCTAGTCTAGGTATATATATATATACACAGAAATGACAGTATATAAAAGGAGACTCACCAAAGTTCATGGAACCGGCCTCGAGGGCACCGCCGATAGTGTACAGGATGGTAGAGATGATAATGGCCCAGCGTCTGCCAAACCACTCGTTGCAGGGTCCAAGGATCAAAGCACCCCCAACGGCGCCCAGAGGCATGGCAGAGTCCACCAGGCTGTTCTGGCGGGTAGACAGGCCGAGGTCCTCGGGGAGGTACAGGTTGGCGCCCGAGATGAGGGACTGGTCGAGGCCGGAGAGCAGACCGCCCATGGAGGCGAAGGCGACGATGACCCAGGTGAAGTGCCTGGGGTCCTTGAACTGCAGGTGGAAGAAGCCCGTCTTCAGGCCACCGTCGGCCTCGAGCTCCGTCTCCATCTCGTTGATGAAGGCGTCGATCTCGTAGCCTCCTGCGTTGGCCACGGCCATGGCCTGCCTCTCGTCCATGGCGGGGATGCCATCAGCCCGGACCGGGTTCTCGATCTGGGCCTCCTTGAGCTTCTTGCCCTGGGTGTTGGGGCTGGTGCTTGGCGCCACCGGTGCCGGTGTCACGGAGTCAGCCATGATCGAGGCGGTGGTGTATGAAAAGAAAGGTAATTTTTTCTTTTCTTTTTTTTGGGGGAGAGGGGTCCGTCAAGTGGTTTTTGTTTGTCTGCCTAATTGGGTAATTGTGATCACCCGCTGCTGTAGTGTGGTGTAGTGCAGAGCAGGTTTGTTGAGGAGAAAGTGAAAGAAGAAGAAATAGAAAATGGAGGAGGACGGGGAGGAGGAAGGAGAAATAGAGGGAGGTGTGAATGAATCATAACAAATCTAGGGTGAGGCGCGAAGAAGAGGACGATAGCCAGTATTTATGGTTCCATGTCGATCGTGTCATGTCGTCGAAGCCAGACGGACACTAAACGATGGTCTCCCCTTTTTTTTTTTTCTCTCGGTCTTTTCTTCCTTCGTCCTTCACTATATTCGTCTCCTCTCGCCTTCTCGCAGAAACCTTGCATTGGGACTTCATCTTCTATTAGCTCAAAAATCGCATGGTGTGGAGAGACCCCATATTGGAACAGGGCCGAAAGTTTTCCACCGGGGTCCCCAGGGGGTTTCGACAATCTAGCTGCATCACCAGGAACGACCATAGCACGGTAGTAGAGAGCTGGGTGTGTGTTCGCTGTTTTGCTCGCCGTTTACCCCGGATCATGGGACCTGTCGATCATGTGTCGACTCACGTAACCCTCTTCTGATTGTTTATTGTTAGTGAAGTAAGTTGGTTGAGAGAATTATGGTATACCCCTCCACGCTTCTCGTAGCGGCCGAGGATGTTGTGTGATGCGTCTGGGGTGCAGCGAGGGGTGCATCGATCGATATGCCGGGTTCCGGATCTGAAGGCACGCCCGGGCTGCCAGCAGGAAATTCTCGCCGACTCTGACTCGCTCTAGCCTGACAATCCTTTTACCATCCTGTGGTAACATGTATAGTACTATAATGCCAGGTATGGCCTTCAAAAAAAAAAGGGGGGGGAGGGAGGGAGGAACGAGAAGAAAAAGGAAGGAAAAAAAAATTCACGGTACGGCTCGGGAGTACTACTATGGTATGGGTATAGTAGCAGAGAAACAAGCTCAGCAGACGTCATCCTGTAAGAAGGACTACGTACTACCAACAATGTACGGTAGTACTCTTCAGTACCCACGAGAAAACAAGGGGCACGAGGGGACCCAGTCAGTCAGCTTGTGCCGGTGTCAACCCTCCAGCCCGTCTCTTTGTCTTCGTCTCCGGAATCCCCACAACGTCTGGAGCGTCATGCCCGGTTTTTCCCTTTGGGAAAGATCCTCTGGGCGCGCCCAGTTTTCTCCAGAATCAGACCTACGACAGGCTAACTCCACCTCCAGAAAAAGGTGTGGTCATGAAAGTGGTTCGAGTGGAGAAATCCCCAGACAGACGAGAGAGGCAGAAGAAGAAAGGGTGAAGTCTTCTTTTCCCCTAGGTCACCACCACCACCACCACAACGGACGCACCGTGAGGTATAGTGCCGCCTAGTAAGCACACCAAGTGATGCAACAGAAGAAGAAAAAAAAAGCAATGCGGCTCAACGGGTGGCGCCACACAAGGAGGAGAGCCAAGCCAGGTCAGATCCTCTTCGCCAAGGCCGTAGCACCGGTACTGTTGTACTACAACAGGGGCGCGGGGCCTGGAAGAGGATTCATCCACGCAGAGAGAAAAAAAAGAAAGAAAAAAAACAGACGATCAAACCACTACAGGCTCTGACTCGCTTCCTACCATGGTCCCACTGGCTGCTGGGGCGTCACGCCGAGGAGGCACCGGGGCTAGCGTCATCGCGGGCGTCGCCGAGGCCACACGCCACTGACGGGTACCTGTCGACCTAATGCGGGAGAAGGACGCCGTCCGTGGTGGCAAAAGGTCTGGCGCAACGATAATGCCGATGGGGTGGTGGGTGGTGTGTCTCGGGTACCGGTGAGATAGAGAGAGAGAGCGGAGGGCGAGCGAGCCTTGTGTGTGAGTGGTGTGGCCGAAAGAAGGTTTGACCACTTGGTCTAAGGAACCTCAACACACCTCCTATATGTGACAAAACGAATAATCAGACAGACAAAAAGAGAAACACTCCCCTAAATTATGCAACACACACCTTTGAGCTTGACGGCACATATTAGCGAGGGTTATTCCTGGGAGGATACACCACCACTTCACCGTAATGAGGTGAGGGCCTGTCTTCTTATCTCTGGAGAGAGAGACAGATGATGAAGAGAAAAAGAGAAAGAAAGAACTCTCGTGGTCTCCTGGCATCCGCGACAGCAACGGCGGCTTGCCTTTTATAGAAACAGCCTGTACATAGTCCGGCACCGCGAACGGCTCACACGTGGGCTGGGGCTTGGTGAAAGATTGTCCGAACAGGGAGGAACCTGGAGACTCCTCTCTTTCTTGTCTCTCCTTCTTCCTCTCCCTCCTTTCCCCAGACTTGCTTTCCCCGGATATTTTGGCCCTTGACCCCACTGGTCTTGACCTCACGCGGGCTGCTGCCACCCCTAGCACCCGGCGGCGCCAGCGACGACGGGCACCACCGGGGAGGGGCTCATTACCACATCCCATGTACTTGCTATGTAATGTACCATTATTATATTGTATACTAAGTTCTTAGGTGATTAACCGGCGCGACTGGCTGGCTGGCTGGCTAATTGTCTGGCCGGATCCCCTGCGAGTCCGGGGCGCTGGGTTGGGTTACGTACCTTGGCTGGCTGACTGGCTACGGATGCGCCGACCCCCTTCCCTTTTCTGCGCAGTGCGCTTGCTAGCTATGTGGTGCTTGGTGTGTTGTACCCTGGCTGTGCCTGGCTTTCTCGCGCATGCCGCAAGCGTAGCTCGGCTCTGCAAAATTGTGGCCCTCTTGCGCATCTTGGCCTCGTCGAGTGTCTCGCGTGTATCGTAGCACACGATCAGCATCCGTTCGCTGACCAACGACGCCGTGAACCCAGCCTCAAGAGGTTGAGGAGGGAAGAATGTGCTTCGAAGAGGCCAAGCAAGGGTTCGAGATTCTTGGATAAGACATCTTCCGCTGCCAGCATTCACCAGCACGTTAGCATAGTTTTACCACCTCGCTTCTGGGAATGCTGAGCCACTCGCATCCATGAACAGTTCTATTCCTGAATTTAGCCGGTAGTAGTGTTAGCAGCCACCTAGAGAAGCGCGCCGTGCTCCGTATGTCCCGAGGTTGATCTTCCGTCATCCGAGTATACCTTTTATTTCCGTTTGGGCTGCTTCCATCATATTGCATTCCGCAACTATTCCTCAGCTCTTGCCTCTGTTCGGGCGTCAGTCTTCAGCTGCTCCTCCCAAGAAGGTCGTGAACTCGTGCTCGACTTCAAATAGTTCTCCCCTTGTTTGAATCTCCGAAAAGGCTGTTCATCCTACCCATTGTACTGTAGCACCATCCTCGGGTGCTGGTAGCAAACTAAGCCTTCATCGAAGTATTCTAACCCTGGTTGATTCTCCAGAGACCTATAGCTCCTCAAGTTCTGGCATCAGGTTGAGGCCAGCAGCACCTCCATCAGCTCTGATATCATCTCATTAATGGGTTCGAGATCATGTCCGTCCATACTTGGACGTGGCCGGATTTACCAATCTTCGTCTTGGATCTGGCATATTATCACTCGAGGCTACTATTATCCCTTCACGTCGACGATCATGACTTATGCACCGAGGTCTGGACCCCATTTCTCGCTTCGGCATCGTCGTCGAGCGTGTGATGATGATTATGCCAAACATGATGTCCCGTGATTTGGACTGGCACTCAGGCCGACCTGGGCTGCTGGCGTCCCGTTTCCAAGCCGTATTCGTGCACCGCCTCACCACACTCGCCGGTATCGGTTCACCATTTCAGCATGCGAAGGAAAGTACTGTGAGATGCATCTAAAGAACCCGCCGCCTTCACAAATGTCTCCCTCACCTTGATTGTTGTATTGTCATCTAACTCCGTGTCCTGGATAAGGTAAGTTTGCTTTTCGTCAGGGACATAACATGGGCCTGGGCTTCGACAGGATCTTCTCTTGTTCAATCTTGGCCCTGGGCCTGCTAGAGCCTCAGTCTGAGTGCGCAGTGCCCTCCCTCACTTTAATATTCCACAACCTAGCTTTCAAGGACTCGGTGGCCATTTTCTAGTAGAGGGAAATAAGATCATGAGCATGTGTACTGCTGAGCGCGATTGACACATGCTTGCTGAAGCAAACTTCTAATCAGAGTTTGGGGTATGACTTTGTATGACTAGAGGGGAGTATAAATCGAGTTGTAAATAAACAGATTTACTTATCATCAGCAGAACGGGTGCAATATTTAGAAAAACTGATCAATGATCAGAGATCGAAAAACCTTAAAAGGCTTTCTTTTGTGAAAACAGGCTTCCCAGGAGCCACATGCTTTCCTTGTCGGTAAGAGGCTGCTTGGAGGAATACAGAAGTATATCTTGTGTCCCGACTCTAACTATTCTTTTTTTTTTTAAAAAAAAAACAACAAAAAACAAAATAAGAACCATCCAGCAGCTCTACTAGGGAGGTGGCATCGGCCGGCCAGCCTAAGTCCTTGGACACTTTACGTTTGTCTTCTCGAGCCCGGAAAGCTTACGATTCTATAGGAACATGAACGCTGCAATCACCTTTACAGCTGAAATGAAATGCTCATTCAAATCTGAAGAGCTCGACAGGCTGTCCAGTGATTACGACATTCACCCACCATTTTCATCTTTGGCCGCACTCGAAAATCTCAAGATGGCGAGCCTCACACGCCTTGCTTCTAGATCGGGCACCGCCTTACCCACAGGCACTGGAGGTAGTTCGAGATACCAAGATTAAGCATTGTACCATAGCATTTGCGTTAGTTAATTACGACCAAAGTGTGAATGCTGTAGCAGAGATCGTCGACCTGCGGTTAGTAAGGGCAGGGCGGGTGCTAAAAATATCCCAGCGGCAGGGCGGCTTAGCTCCAGGGCAGATGACGAAGTCCTCCCCCTCCCCCCCAAAGTGCCAGCCACGCCAGGCCACGCAACTTTTTAGCGGGGTGAGACCCTGCTCCGTCACTGGTTTCACTGCCCAAAGCGGGCCCACCCAGGCGCCATATCGACCACTTGTCGGCCACTGAACACGGGCTGAGCCCCAAAGGCCTCGAGACATTTCCCCGCCAACCTCTGTGGCGTGACAGGTCAGGACCAGGGCAACTCCATTCCAGAGGTCACCACCCACTGTAACTTGTCCTGGGCACCGCGCGTCACTACCCCATGGAAACAGCCAAGATTTGCTGGTTGTGCATAGCCACGGTCGTCTCTCTTGTTTTTTTCTCTCTCTACTGTTGAATTTGACTCTGATTCTTTCATTTCATCCCTGACCGTTCCTTTCTCTTTCTTCTCCTGAACAAAGTTTCCACGACGATACGATTTTTCATCATACACCCTCGTTTCTCGACACATAACAGCTAATTTCTACGCACACCTGCCAACGACGACCAGGTGTCATACACAATACTATACCACAACGAGGATACGTCGATTATTACAAGGGCGATAGCCAAGGGTGCGATTAAAGAGTAGGAACTAAAAAGAGGAGGAGGAGGAGGAAGAAGAAGAAGAAGAAGAAGAAACACACATATCCCAAGAGCCCTTCGAGGCAAAAAAAAAAAAAAAAAGCCACCACGATGGCCCCTACGATACCTACCGCCCACACCCTACGTGGGCTCGATGTCCCTCGAACCCCCAACGCCGCCATAGTGTCGGCAGCTAGGCGCACGCTCGCCGAGGCAGCTCCCCGCGCCCTCCGCGCCGCCGGGCCGACGATCGTGTTCCGGCGGGCTAGCCTGGCGCTGACGTCGGACGCGCAGCGCATCACGGTGGGCGTCTTCTGCGGCTACTTCCTCGCGATCGTCATCCTCTGGTACTTCCCCGTGCGGTTCGTGCGGGCGCTCCTCAAGCCGTTCAAGCTGCAGGCGGTGGCGTTCCACGAGCTGGGCCACGCGATAGCCTGCAAGCTGACGTGCGGGCGGGTGCACCACATCACGCTCGACATCAACGAGGGCGGCGCGACGCAGATGAGCGGGGGGCTGGGCGCCGTCACCTACCCGGCGGGGTACCTGGGCAGCTCGCTGGTCGGGTCGCTGATGATCTTCTGCGGGTTCGACATCGTGGCCAGCAAGATCGCGAGCTTGGTGATCGGCGTGCTGTTCCTGCTGCTGCTGTGGTGGGGGGTGGTGAGGGCTATGAACGTGCAGCTGAAAGACGGCGAGAAGAGGTGGATCGCCCCGGCCATCATCCTGTTGAACACCGGCCTCCTCGTGGCGTGCTGGTTCATCGCGGACTCCGAGGCCCTGCGCTTCTATGTGGTGAGTGGGCCTACATCTGCACGCCTCTCTTCTGGTGCCTCCTCAGTGACTGACCCCGCCGCCTCTAGCTCTTTGTCGGCACCCTGACGGCCACCTACAGCGTCTGGGACATCTTTGACGACTGCATCAGGCGGGACGTCGAGGGCTCTGACTCGCACCAGATGGCCAGGAACGCCAGGGAGAGCGGCCTGTGCATGTGCTTCTGCATCAGCAACGGCAGGGTGCTGGGCATCATCTGGTGGTTCATATCGCTGGGCCTCATCGTCGCCGCGATTATCTGCGGCATCCTTGCGTTCCCAGAGTCCGAGTCGACGCAGAGGACGAACTCGGACAATTTCATCGACGCGACGTCTTGAAGGAGAGGGGTCTCTTCCTGGGATCTGGTTTGCTGGCGGGGAAACCATGTCCCTATCTAGTGGGATGGCTGGGGTGCTGAGGACAAAGCCCTGGGGCCCGGTGCCGACGTAGTTGGGTGGTGAGGTGGTGACTGTCGTCCTGAACTATACGACGCCACTTTTTTTCTTTTTTTTTCTTCTTTCTTTCTTGGTTTTGTTGGTCTTATTCACCGAGATTTTGTACTGTATGATACCCACAAATGAACAATACATCCGTACTATGAGTTCTGCGCCCACCGCGAATCCGAATCGAACGAACTTGTTGTTCCACAAACAAGATATGGTGACGACCCAACGGACCTCGTCCGGATCCCGGCCGTGCAAGGCGGGACAAGTGGAGGATATGGTTGCGGATATTCACTGAAATTCTCCTTTCTCTCTCTCTCTTTTTTCTTCTTCTTTTTCTTTCTCCCTTCTTGGTCTTGTTTCCCACTCCTTCCACCAGGGAGATACTGCAAGACGCATCAAGATGGGTCTGCAGGTGTGTGCCGCGGCCCAGGGGCTTCTGTCACTCAGCAGGGCACACTGGCATTAGGCATGGGTGTCATGTACGATGAGCTCATCTGGTACTGTGTGGCAAGCACTGGTAATCTACAGGATTACACAGTCCTTGCCGAATGACATGTGAATGAGGTAGTATACACAGACACAGGCTCAACATGCACAGACAATAAGACCAAGACACATCTCAAACCCTCAGGGAGAAAAAGAAAGGAGGCTGAGCTGTCGCATGACATTTCCACATCGTCTCTAGTCTTGTGTTGCATGAATTGTGTACATAAAATCAGCAAACTGTTGCAGTGCAGCATGCCAAGTTATGGTGTGTACATGCTGTACTATGTACTCCAGCAGGTATATACATACATACAGTACATAATACGCGCTAGGGTGCTGCTAGCACCTAATGGAGAAGGTCCCTCGGCTTTTCAAGGTTCACCCCTCCTGCAGGGCGCCTTGTTGACCAGTGACCATAACAAATCCGACAATCGAAGCGACCATACTCATTTGCACCTTGCCATGTGCTGCTAGACACGGTAGATGAAGAGCGGCGTGCGACTCAATCACCATCACCTTTTCATCCTCTTCATCGCCATCCTTCCCTCGGCATTATTCCCGGCCTTGACACCCACCTTCCTCTTTGCGCCCAGCTCTTTCTGCCTCCACCTCTGAGATGCTGCCTCGAGTGCTGTGGTAGTGGTAGGCATACTTGCACGACGACAAATCTGGTACCGCTGCCAGCATCCTGCAGCATTGCATTCTTGGCAGGATAGTTTAAGAGAGTGTGTGCCAGTGCTATCGATCGCATGTCATCATGGTGAGTCTGGTCCGCGGAAAGCAACAGTGACACCACCCAGCTCCGTCCTCCAACTGAAGACGGACTTCCTCCCCCTTACTTTTGCTCCTGGACCAAACAACGACGACGACGACGCAATGACGAGATGAACTGCTCACCAGTGACGGTGCAGGTATCCCGACCGGCGAGGATCTTTTTCGCCGCGCTGGTGACGGCGCTGCTGATCTACTACCACTCGACAATCCTGAGGCTGTCAGGCCTCCACTGGGAGTCCCAGGGCGAGACCACGACCGTCATCCAGGTGCCCATACCAATACCACCGTCGGGCGGCGGCAAGGACGATAGCACGGAACCGCAGGATGGCAGTGGTGACGGCACCTTCAACGAGATCAAGTACCCCTTCCAGGACGACCTCGTCCAGTACCGGCAGCCGCGCATCGACGTGGCCACGCTGAAGAGGTACGCCCCGCACAACGATCACGGCGCCGGCCAGTTTGCCTTCGCGACCTACCTCTCCACGCGCAACAACTCCGTCCACGACCCCTACTTCCTCTCCGCCCAGCAGCTCGTCTACCGCCTGCTCTGGGACCCCGCCTCGCGCTCCGCCTTCCACCCCGTCGTCGTCTTCGTCGCCCCCTTCATCCCCGACGAGCAGCGCGACATGCTGCAGGCGCAGGGCGCTATCGTGCGCGAGCTCGACCTCGTCCCCTGGGACCCGCCCCCGAGCGAGGACGGGAGCATCTTCCCCTTTGCCCGCTGGAAGGACCTGTTCAGCAAGCTCAACATCTGGGGCCAGACCGACTTCTCCAGGTTCGTCTTCCTCGACCTGGACGCCTTCCCCGTCCAGAACATCGACGGCATCTTCGAGGAGAGCGTCGCGCCCCGCCAGCGCTGCAGGCCGGAGCTCCTCCCGCCCGAGGACAAGCCGCACCAGGCCGACATCTGCGACTACGTCTGGGCCGGCCAGGGGCTGGGCGACGAGGTCAACGTCGGCGTCGTGGTGCTGGAGCCCAACCGCTACATGCACCAGCGCCTGCTGCGCGAGAGCCAGGACACCACCAAGTTCGACAACAAGATGGCCGAGCAGGCCTTCCTCAACTACGCCTTCCGCGCCAGCGGGCTCTTTCCCCCCAGCATCTTCGGCAGGGGAGTGGAACGGCTTCTATCCCAAGGAGGACGAGAAGGGCCTGCTGAAGATTGTCCACGAGAAGCTCTGGATCGTCGGGGACGAGGTCCCGTGGATCAGCAACATCTTCCGCGACGGCTGGGACGATATCCTGAAGCTGTACGAGAGCCCCTCGTTCGAGATGCTCAGGAAGCAGGACGGGCCTGTGAAGGCAGCAGGGTTCTCGTAGGGTCAGGGGCTGGGTAGTCCGTGAACTGCACCTACGCCTCTCTGCATTTTCCCCTTTACACTTTTCGGATTGGTCAGTTTAGGATACGGGCGGACGGCGGCAATCTGTACAGTAGCATGACTTGGGGCGTTCGGCGCAGGAGGGTGGGAGATTCATCAGCACGGAAGAGGGAAAGAAGAACTTACAAGGCGAGGATCTGCACGGTCTGACGTCGAGGTATATGCGCACCTGCATAATGGAGTGGCTACAGCAGCTCGCGATGGTGCCATCGGTCGGGGTGGAGGTGGAGGAGGCAAATAGGGACCTCTTCGTCGTCGGAGGGGTGGAGCAAGGCCGAGAACTCCGACGACATGTGGCATGTATGATCAATCAGCGGCATTTCTGAACCACCCAGTTCCTTCCTCTCTCTCTCTCTCTCTCACACACACACACACTCGCATACGAAAAGAGGACAAAACTGTCTCGGCTGGTCCTGCCAGCAACGTTGCACACCTATGGCTCGGTACCGGACGGCAGAGAGGCAGGGAGGTGTTCAGCCTGGACATCACGATGCTCACCCTCTGGGGAAGTGACGCAGTTTCTCTCTAGAGTCGTGGCACCACTGCTGCTTGTTTCTCCATGACGAGGTTGTAACCTCAACACACCCCATGCCCCCCTCCCTCTCTTACGAACTGAGCTCCGATCCAACCCAGCGGGGAGGGTGAGGGAACTAGCCAGCCCCGCGGCCCTTCGCTGGCTCCAGTCGACAAGACGAAGACGCAGCTGCACGTCAGAGTGGTCCCATCCTAGCTGGTCGGGATTGCTATGATCAGCGAGCGACTTGCTTTGGGTGCACGGAGCGACAGTGACGCTCGCTGTCGTCTTTGTTCGATACCCTATCGTCAGACTCCCTTGGGATCCCGGGGAAAGGAACCGACGGGCCTTGCGATACGTAGAATAGGAATCCCCCCCCCCCCCGGGAATTTGTTAGCAAGGCCCTAAACGATTAAAAAAAAAAAAACCGATTCGGAATTCTACGGAGCAGGCTAGACTAGATCACTCAGCTTTGAGCCGTGGTGAGTTTTCTTGGCTGCTGACCATGATAGATCACAAGACAAGAGCATGGCCTGAGAAAGGGGGGGGAGGGAGGAGGCTAATAGGAACGCTGACCACGCCTTGCGCGACGGCGGCAAGACCGGTGAGGCGAGGCGACCTAGAGAGAGAAGGAGATCCCAATAGTATTCAGGAGTGCCTCGGGCATGCAGCACGTCGTCACCATGTGCGGCAGTTCCGATGGTTAGGGCACATACGAGGAGGAAGAGAGAGATGTACGTGCGCCCTGGGTTTGACACATGGCACATTGTCCACGACCAACCCAACAAGCTTGTGTGTTACATTGATGCACGGCCCTGTCTTGCATCAGTTCACAGTGGCTAGTATTTCTTTCGTTTTGTGATCTTTTTTTATTTTGTGATCTACTACAAGCAAGAGAGAGATGAAAGAGAGAGAGAGAGAGAGAGAGAGAGAGAGAGAGAGAGAGGGTCGACGGCGATAGTGGGAGCACACAACAGGTCAGTACTACTCTGGCACGCCTGCAAGACGAACCGGGTCTGGCCGGGAGGGCAACCATCTCACCCTCCACCACGCATTCGCCTCGCCACACTTACAGGGTGACGATGTCTCGCGTCGCCGGGAAAGAGACAAGTGCGCACACCGTAGCATGCATGCGTGCATGCTTTGTTGTTTATATGGTCGGGTCCGTTGTCGCTGCTGTCCTCGCGCCTTGGCTCGCGGAGGCAGTGTCACTTCTCACGACAGCCTGTCGCTAGGACGAGGTCTAGACACTGCAGCTGAGGGTTGTGTGTGGTGGGTGGGTGTGGCGGGCGCGGGATAAGCTGCAGGCGCGACGACCGACTTTTTTCTTCTTTTTCTTCTTTTCTCTTCATCTTCTTCCTCCTTCCCCTGCCGGCACCGTCCAGTCGGGTACCTGCGCTCAGCAGCACGATGACGTCCTCTCCTACCCAGACGTGGCACACCGTCAGAGGACACTTTAGACCGGTCTGGTCCCGCCCTTCCGGCACTCCTCGCTTGTGTCTGCCGCACGAGCAACGCAACCTCCTCGACAGCGACAACAACACGACAGTCGCGCTGACGAGAAAAAAAGCAGCGACGATGTCTTCTTGCGCACCCCGCTGGGTGATGATCTCATGGTGGTCACATCAGAGTTGTCTGACCCACAGGCGTTTTCCTTCCTCCCCCCACCCTCCCCCCTTCCTCACAGGCTTACACAGCTCACAGGGTTGGGGGGTGGCGACCTGAACAGTGGGCTTTTCGCCTTGGCTGCTGGCTGCCCAACCTGAAAAGAGCATGGGTCATTTGGGCCGCCAGGCGGCGCTCATCCTCCTCCTCCCTCTCTATATTCACACCTCATTGGGAGGTGCAGCGCCGATGGCGTGACCATGGTCCCTGAAGAGTTCTCTCATCCCACACCCACCCTTGTTGCGTGGTTTCGAAGGTCTCTTGTTTTAGCGAGGTTCCCAACGAAGGTTTATGCTATAGTATCAGGGCCCTCTGGAGTCGGGCTGATCACTTACCAATAGGAGAACCCAGACCCGATTCTCGGCGCCGATGCCCCAACCTGTGCCATCCATCACCATAGGCGATGTGATGTGATGATGGTGGGTGGAGGGTATACCCGGAGGCAAAAGATCACCGCGAGTAAAACGCGGACGACCCGCGGAATGTAGTAATTCAAATATAGCCAATGTCCCTTTCTGCAGCAAAAGAGTGGGCGCCGCCCGGGGCTCGGCTTTCACTCGCTCCAGACTTTTGTGTTTTCTACAGTAGATATTTTCTTCCCTCCCCTCCGTGTGTGGTGTGGTTCTACAGACTCTTGTTCACTTCTTCCCTCGAGTCACCCGAGCCCAGACAGGTGACCCTCCTGTCATTATCTGGTACCTCAGCAACACTACTCTTACCCCAGATTTACAATACGAGTCATAGGGTGGGCGACCTGGGACCTGCTGTATCCCGAGACCACCACCACCACCACACCACTCTCCTTGGCTCATCGCTGTGACCTCGTTGGGCCTTGACAAGCCGAGACCCACCTGTCTGCTGCCTGCTGCTGAAGGGTACACGCACACGCAGCACCGTCACGATCTATATATTATACCACATCGCCACGAGGGCCTCTTTTTTTTTTAATTTTTTCTTTTTCTTACTCCTAGTCCGACATTTGTCTTCGTTGTACAGTATAACTGCTTCAACAATAATTCGACCCGACTACGGAAACTTTCCAAGACCCCATAATTCATCATGACAAACCCATACCATAATCGAGGCCGGTCTCACGTCCAAGACTGGTTGGACGGTCACGACGTCGAGTACATGGCACCGGATCACGACACCTCCGACGAGAAGAGGAACAGATACGTGCCAAAGGACGTCCACCTCAACATCTCACCAGAGCGCTCAGAAAAGAGCTCGTCTATGGGGAGAGGCCATAACGACAACAAGTCATACAAGCCCTCGCGTCACCACCAGGCAGCGCCACTGACGCCTCCGTCAGAAGGCCAGCTGGACGAGGACCGCGACAGGCACCGGTCCCACAAGACAACATCCTCCTCCTCCACTACAGGCGGGCGAGACCACGGCCGCGATGTCGAGAGAGACGACAAGCGATCCCGCCAACACGAGAAAGACGCCCGCTACCCGCCTCGCGCAGACCGTGGCCGCCCGCGCAGGCCACCGCTGAACACAGCGAGCACGACGCCCGACTTTCGGGAAGACAGGTCTGACACGCGCCACCACCGATACTCTGTCTCGTCGTCCCCGCCGCGACACCGCGAAGGGCGTCAGCACAGCCGGCGAGAGGATTCCTCACCCACACGGTCCACGCGCCACAGGGACCGCGAGTCCCGCCGCCACCACCACCACCGTGACCGTGACTCCAGCAGCAACACCAACAGCACCACCCGAACCCCCCGCCGCCCGGCCCTCTCCCACAGCCAGACCACCACGCCCTCCTCCAACGCCTCCCCGGCCAAGCCCAAGAGGAGCAGCTTCTCCTTCCTCCACGACCCGCGCTTCACAGCCGCCGCCACGGCAGCCCTGCAGGCCGGCGCTACGGCCGCGGTGGGCGCGGTGGGCTCTCCCGGGGCAGGGTCGAAAGTCGCCAGGGCAGCACTGGGGGCGGCGGCTCTAGGGGCGCTCAAGAGTCCTGTGGTTTCTCCACCGCCGGCGGCGACTACGCCTGATGCGAAGACGGCGGGGGCGGGGAGGAGGGATCCGGCGGAGGCCGTGGGCGGGTATGTTGCGGATCGGGTGGAGAGGAGGCGGAGTAAGCGGTCGAGACGTTGAGTGAGCAGTGAGTGAGGGGGTTCTTTGGGTCTTGTTTGGCGGGGTGGGCATAACATTGACAAGAAGGCTGAGATGCATGTCTTCTTTTCTTCTTCCTCTTTCTCTCTTCCTTCTTCGCTTTCTATTGGTGAGATAATGGCAAGCTGTGGTTGTGCTGGGGATGTTTTGCAGCGTCCTATGTTACCGCGACTTCACAACTCTCTTCCTCTTTCCAGCCAGCGGGTGCCCTTTTCTGAATCTGTGAGACTGGTATACATGATAAGTTGGTAGTGGTTTTGGTACACGCATTGCATGCGGTAACGGACACGGTCTAGAAATGTTGACGACCAGAGATTGAATATTTAATTAGAGCAGAGAAATATCAATATGACTTTGAAGCTAGCATAGATTACTACACGTTTGGTCATCGATCGCTTTGACGAATTCGTGTCCTGGAGGACCCCTGCTTTTGATGTAAATGGCTGTATCTCGACGGATCTCTCGCATGGCGGAAACGAAGCACAGCAAGCCCGGCCAACCCCTAAACCTGGCCTTTCCTTCTGGTTTTATACGGCCAGCTACATGTAAACTAGTATTTTGAAGGAGCTTAACTTGCAATGATTAAGGGATCACACAAGGCCCGTCAGGCTTAAATTCTAAGGTGTAGTCATGTCTGTGGTCTTGCCAATCTCCTCCACATGGCGGGACAGAGAGCGCGCTCATCTGCCATGCACATGGTGTCACAATTCAAACTTATGAAGAGAGGAAGAGAAAAAAAGAAGAACAAAGAAGTAACAAGCGTTGTATTCCTTAGCGTTGGCTCGGGATCCTCTGCTGCAATGTGATAACGTGATGGTATATGCAACCCTGATTCATTTAGCCTTTCGGAGTGGCAGTCCGTCAAAGTACAGTGGGATCCGCCTATGGTCCCGGGTAATCATAAACACATAAGATGGACATGCCGAAAATGGTACTACGTGGTATTATCACAGGCTCGATCACTAGGACCAGTTCAGACCGGAGAAGGCTGCTCATCCATAAAGTTCTTAAGTGAATTTATATTGCGAAACAAGAAACTTGATGGGGGGGTCCTGGGAGTCTCCCAGTTGCAGGTACAGGTCTCTGCAGTATTTAACTACGTCCTTCCCCTCGCCGTATGCCTCTGGCGGCGACCAGAGACTCTTGCCTAGGCAAACCTGATCGGTTGTCACAAGAGCGGTCATATCTCAGGAGCCCCGTGATGTTGCTTCTCTGGACAAGGAATCCTCAATCCTTCCCATGGGATCTCATCTTCCACAACGGAGGCCTGCACTCCGAGACGTGGCTCGACAGCGCTGGTCAACCGCAGAGGTCCCACAACCGACTTGCCCTTTTCAGCCACCTCCGCCGTCTGTGGTTGGTGGATATTCAGCGCCAGAGCTCATCACGTTCTCTTTCTCTTTCTCAGTCTCCTCTCAGCGGCGCGGTCGTGAAAGAAAAGAAAAAAAAATAAAGCAACAAGTCTTGAGCACTACTCGATCCGAAAACAAGTGAAGACACCAAAATGACGAAACGGTTTTCCTCGATACCCTTTGGGACGCCGGCACATAGATCCCACCTGCTCCGTCGAGCGCCATCGAAATCAGGCAGGCTCCGTGGTTGCTGGCCGCCCCTTGGTGCTAGGAAAGGGAGCCAGAGGAGCGGAACCTGGAGTACCAAAGGCTAGATTGATGTTCGACGTCCAAGCCAGCTAGGCATTGGAGGCTTCGAGGGCCGCCATGCCGAGAGATGGCTGTGGGCAATAGCTTGGCGTTGTACCTTCTCGTGGTATTAAAGGGGCAAGGCTGATCGCCTCGTTTCCCGCCATGGTATAGAGAGAGAGAGAGAGAGAGAGAGAAAGAGAGAAGCTCTTT
Organism: Celoporthe dispersa; assembly: GCA_016584495.1. Taxonomy (NCBI): domain Eukaryota; kingdom Fungi; phylum Ascomycota; class Sordariomycetes; order Diaporthales; family Cryphonectriaceae; genus Celoporthe; species Celoporthe dispersa. The sequence goes on along the minus strand of WAID01000006.1, from coordinate 2,361,230 downwards.
TTGTTGCAGTTCACAGGCTTGCTCTTGCCATCGACACAGGCCCGAAAGCATCATCGCTCCAACCATGGCCGCTCAAAAGTTCCTCCTCGCCGCCGCCATTGCGTCCTCGGCGCTGGCCGTTCCTGTCCTCGAGGATCGTCAGGACTGTGGTGCTGCATAGTACGTCAAGACAATACATGAATATCACACCCTCTCGGTGGAGGAGAGGGTCTCGAGAGCGAGTGAGAGGCTGACGAGAAGTGCTGCAGCGCACAGTGCGGTGGTACGGGATGGACGGGGGCGACGTGCTGCGCCAGCGGAAGCGTGTGCAGCTATGAGAATGACTACTACTCGCAGTGTCTCCCGGGCACGGCTGTAAGAACACAATCCGTGGTCTGCTGAAGAGACATTGGGGTCAAGGAGCTGAAGCAGGGCTACTACAGACCACCACCACGGCAGCATCCTCGGCCTCGAGCTCGACAAGCACCAGCTCGGCGTCGACGGTCTCGTCTACCAGCACGGTCCAGACGACGACGACCACTGCCTCTTCGAAGACGACAACAGCCGCGGTGGGCACCGGAACGTGAGTGGCTTGGCGCATCACCTGTCAGCCAGGACGATGGCTGATGATCATGTCTGTAGCGGCACTGCCTCCTACTCGGGCAACCCCTTCACCGACGTACAGCTGTGGGCCAATGTAAGCCGTCGAGACACACCCACAGCCCGAGTCTTGAGAAGACAGCCTGCTTACCGTGCGTCTATCAGGCGTACTACGCATCAGAGATCTCTGCTTCGGCCATCCCCAGCCTGACCGGCACCCAGGTGACACAGGCATCTGCTGTGGCAGAGGTGCCAACCTTCCAGTGGCTGTAAGTAATCCGCCGGCTGTTTTCCACTCTCGGGAGCGTGGGATAGAAAGGAGACCGAGGAATTAATAAAGGCAACCTTGACGCCATGCAGGGACCAAGCTGCTAAAGTCGACACCCTCATGGTCGACACACTCGATAGCATCCGGGCTGCCAACGAGGCCGGCGCTTCCCCCTGCATATGCCGGTCTCTTTGTGGTGTACGATCTCCCTGACCGTGACTGTGCTGCTGCGGCCTCCAACGGCGAGTACACTATTGCCGACAACGGTGTCGAGTACTGTAAGTACGCCCCTTGTGCCGTGTGACCTGAGGATCTCCCCGTGGCCTGACAACGAGTCTCAGACTATGAATACATCGACAGCATCAAGGCCGTCATCGAGGAGTACTCTGACATCCGCACCATCCTCGTCATCGAGCCCGACTCCCTGGCCAACATGGTGACCAACCTCGACGTGACGGAATGCGCCGAGGCCCAGAGCGCCTACTACGAGTGTATCAACTATGCCCTCATCCAGCTCAACCTGCCCAACGTGGCCATGTACATCGACGCTGGTCATGCTGGCTGGCTTGTGAGTGTCCAATCTCCTCCTCTCCTGTCTATCATCACCAAGCTGGACCTTTTTGATCGCTAATGATACCTTTCTCTTGGCATGAATAAGGGCTGGAGTGCGAATATCGGCCCTGCTGCTGACCTCTTTGGTGAGGTCTATGCCAATGCGTCCCAGGCTGCGGCCATCCGTGGGCTTGCCACCAACGTGGCCAACTACAACGGGTGGAACCTGGCATCTGCCCCTTCAGTAAGTCAACGAAACACCTTCTCGACACCAGAGACAGTGCTTTCTTTATGTGCTCACACAATGCTCTCTACCGCAGTACACCTCGGGCGACTCCAACTACGACGAGTACCTCTACGTAACCGCCCTCTCGCCCCTCCTCCAGGCGCAGGGCTTCGACGCCTACTTCATCACCGACCAGTCGCGCTCGGGAGTCCAGCCGACCGAGCAAGAAGCCTGGGGCGACTGGTGCAACGTGATCGGCACAGGCTTCGGCACGCGGCCTACCTCGGACACGGGGCTCGACATCGAGGACGCCTTCGTGTGGGTGAAGCCTGGCGGCGAGAGCGACGGCACCAGCAACACGAGCTCGACGCGGTATGACTACCACTGCGGGTACTCGGACGCGCTGCAGCCGGCGCCCGAGGCGGGGACCTGGTTTGAGGCCTATTTTGTGCAGCTGCTGACCAACGCGAACCCGGCTTTCTGAGAGGAGGGCGGGAGAGCGCAGGGTCTTGAGGCGCTCAACCAGGAGAGTAGCAGGGGAAGCGTGAAGGTGTAGGCGTGTGAGGCGAGAGGGGCTGTGGCGGAGTGGTCTAACATTCGATGTACATATGGATTCTCAAGATTGCTTGATACTTACTTCCAAGGTCGATCATATAAACGGTTGCATAAACCCTTCTGCGGTGACCTGTACGTGCTGGCGGTGTGCGGATTTGTCAAGCAGTCTGCTGTCGCCTGTGACGAGCCTGGAGAGCAGAATCTGTTGTACTACGGTTTGAAGACTGCTTGCGCTCATTTCCAGGGCTTAACAAAGCATGCAGTCAGATCAGTTGTCGATATGAACATGCGACTGAACGGCACGCGAGGTGGATGAGGCATAGTGTATTGTTACTGGTCTCAAGTTTGGTCTAGATCCAAGTTCTAACGGGCTTACAGGGCATTAGTCTACCTCCCCGCTCCCCCCTTCCCCACCAAAACCTCTAAATACAGGGGCTTCTCCAGGGACCTCAGACTTCGCATGAGGCCCTATCTAGTATCTTTCAGCACCCCAGCCGCCGTTCTACCCTTCTACTCCCTGCGCGGGGTAGGATGCTGTGCAGCTGCAGGTGAGTCACACCGGTTCTTCCACCATCATTCTTAGTTAGGCGCCACGATGGCCTCGTCGGGGGGAATGGGGGGCGGGGGGCGGGGGGCGGGATTTCGCGTTTTTCCACAATCGAATCCATATAAGGACACGAGGCCAACTTGTGATCTTCAATGTTCACCCATCAAAGTCGACCAACCATACACGGCAGCACGAGCCCTTCGCAGCTCGTCGATAATTAGTTAATCACAGTCAGTACTTACTTGTTCGCTCCCTCAACCATGGCGTCGACGACGATGGCGGCGACGACGACTACCTCCTCTCAAAAACCACGTGTTACCGTCCGCAGGGCAACGCCGGCCGACGCGGAAGAGCTCGCCTCGATCCACTTCGACGCCTTTGGTCCCACCATCATGGACCGTCTGATGTACCCGGGCGGCCCCACGGACAGCGCGCGGTCTCGCTTCTGCAAGGAGCTCTTCAGCCTGCCAGACGACAGCGACGACGGCGGCAAGAAGGAGGAGAAAGCCCGCCCAGGCCGCCGAGGAACCAGCGGCCGTCGAGAACATCGTCATGCTGGCCGAGTTGCATCTAGACGAGGGCGGAGGGCGCCGCCGCCACCCCGGAGATCGTCGCCTTTGCCAAGTGGGAACTAGTCAAGGAGCCGCTCCCGGAGGAGAAGTGGAACGTCGTCAAAGAGCATACGGCCGAGAGCGTGGGTGAGGGTGTGAATGTGGACGTCTACAGGACCTTCATCGGGGACCTGCAGAGGCTGCGGAGGAAGTACTTGAAAGGGGATCCGGTCCTGCGTGAGTACCGACCCGGGCGTGATGATGTGTTTGTGCGTGTGTGTGTCTGTGAGAGAGAGAGAGAACGCAGAATCGTCTACTCACTCATAAAAACTGGAGATAACTAACCCAACGTGTGCTCTTTCCTATTGCCAGACCTGGACATCCTCGCCTGCAGGACAGGACGCCAGCGCCTCGGGGCCGGATCCGCCCTGCTCGCCTGGGGCAACGAGCTCGCTGACAGGGAGGGCAAGATGCACTGGCTGGAGGCGTCCCCCACGGGATATCCACTCTACAGGCGGTTCGGCTTCGAGGATGTCGAGCCGCAGGATCTCAAGGTCACAGAGCTCTGGGGTGCGGTGAGGGCTGAGGGCGAGGACTGGGGCGCAGGCTCGGCCGTGGTGCTTGCTGGCCCGCTTGCAGATGGGTGTCACAGGTCGATGGTGATGAAGAGGTTCCCCAAGAAGGCCGAGTGAATTACGCCTGGAAGTACCTCGAGCAACGGCCGCCCTTGTCTGCCTGCCTGCGCATGAAGCTAGCTTCTTATTATTCTGCAGCACATGGCCATCTTCACATGTCACTGCCACCCGGGTGCCCTCTTCGCCGACAAGCACTAGCCAGATCTAAACCGGCTGGATCCTGCGGTACGAGCTGGCTGGTTGACCTACCAAGAGCCAGCCAGCTATCAGTCATGACTTAGTGTGAGCACATTTCGGTCAGTTGCCTCGTGGACAATGATTTGTCTAGTGATGTGTCCAAAAATAATCCACAGCGAGCAGCACTACGGTCCTATCCGTCCTTTTTCCACACCTGGTAGTAAATATCTCAAATCGCGATGAGTGGTCCAGAACCAGCGGTCAGCGGGCCCTATTTGCCTAGCCAGATGGCCGAACCAGGCAAAAGGGTAACGTCGCTTTGGGCCCTAGGGTCAAATTGACTCTGACTACGATAGCACGCACATCGGATGCGCTGGCTTCCGCTGCGGCATTCCACCGCGTTTACCACCCACAAGCCACTCACCGTGTCCGGATCTGCATTACTTAATGATGTGGCCCACATGGGGCCAGAGTTGATCATGTTTGGGGTGACTCGGTGCGGCACACGCCAGGGACGACGATGGGACATATTTGAAACGTCTGGTGTTCTCAGGGACCCTGCACACTTGTCGCGATTCCATTATTACTGCCCTTGTTAAAATCACAGATAGATCCTCTCTATCTTTTTGTCTTTTTCTTCCTCTTGAAAAACTTTCAGATCATTCATCCCATCTAGATTGTCCGACAACCTTTATCTTGTGTGTGTGTGTGTGTGTGTGTTTGTGCACGGACGAAGAAGTCCTTCTCTCATCGTTGACGAGCAGGCACAGCGACCACAGAAGTACAAGGATATAATTACCTGAACGACATTCATACCAAATTTAAGATATAGAAGACATCGCCGATACGATATTCACCTCGAACAGGATTATTATACGTACTCCTCACTCCTCACCCGCCAAGATGAGCATCGAAGTCAGCGCTCTGCCCTCTCCCACTGGGCCTTTCAGCCCAAGACACAACAACATGAACAGCTCCTCGTTTGAGATGGGCCGAGGTATGGATAGCTGCAGCTCGAGCAAAGCGTCCATGTCCTCACGATTCCGAGATCTGGTTAGGGTAAGTCTCCGCTAGATAAAGAATTCACCACTCCTACACACGAATATGTCGAGGCGAAGAAGCCAGAAGGGAAAAGCAAGGTTACAAAATCTCGGAGAAGATGACCCACTGTACTTATCCGTCTGGCTGACCTCGGTACTCCGACCGGCACTATACAGTTCCTCTCATCCGTATCTGGAGACCTGAGCAACGTCACCGCGCCGCCCTTCTTCCTGGCACCCTCGTCCGTCGTCGAGGTAGGCCACTGCTGGTCCCAGAGGCCAGGCGTGTTCGCCGCACCCGCCCTCGAGCCCGACCCGGCCAGGCGCAGCCTGCTTGTGCTGCGCATGATCCTCATTGCCATGCGCAGCCAGTTCTACGTGGCAGGCTCGCCCAGCGTGAGCATCAAGAAGCCCCTGAACGCTTTCCTCGGCGAGCTGTTCATGGCGTCGTGGACACAGGTGCCCCCCACCAACAAGCCCAAGGACGGAAGCAAGGCCAAGGCGAAGAAAGGAGAAGGTAGCAAAGCAGGGCTGGGCCTGGGGATGAGCGGCGGCGGCGGTGGTCGACCAGCCTCGACACGGCTGGTGGCAGAGCAGGTCAGCCACCACCCTCCCATCACGGCCATGGCGATCATAGACGACGAGAACGGGATCCGGGCCGACGGCTACGCCCGCGTGGAGATGACCTTCAGCTCGAGCGTGGACATCAGGCAGGTCGGACACGCCATCCTCTCCATCGACAGATACGACGAGAGGTACCTGATCCCCCTCCCTGACGTAAAAGTCCGGGGCTTCCTCTCCGGGCGCCTGTATCCGGAGGTCTTGGGCACCTACACCATCGTCTCCAGCTCGGGCTACGTGAGCGAGATGACGTTCAGCGGGGCGGGCGTGTTCAGGGGCAAGAAGAACTCGTTCGAGGCCAAGATGTACCGCAAGAACGACCCGAAAAAGACGCCCATCTACGAGGCGGAGGGCTGCTGGAGCGAAGGATGGACGGTCAAGGACAGCAGGACAGGCGAGGTGCTGGAGAAATACGACGTCGACGCCGTCGAGAACAGGCCTGCGCCCATGCACGTGGAGCCTGTGGAGAGGCAGGACCCGTGGGAGTCCAGGAGGGCCTGGGCCGGGGTCGTGGACGCCCTGGACCGGGGCGAGTTCCGCGAGGTGGTGGCGGAGAAGTCTAAGCTGGAGCAGGCGCAGAGGCGCATGCGGGCGGAGGAGAGGAGGACCGGCGCAAAATTCGAGCCGCTGCTCTTCAGGAGCTGCAGGGGCGAGAGCACGCCATTTTCCACCAGCTGGCGGAGGGCACGGGCTGGCAGCTGAACGACGACAAGACGAAAGGGGTGTGGCGGGTACATGACGACAAGGCGGCCGGCGCACAGAGGCCGTTTAGGGGAGGTCTCACGCCCTTGGGCTATTGAGTTCTTGATGGTGTGGCAAGGTTGGATGGTATCTTTTGATACCTATCTACCAGGTAGGGTACCTGGAGAGATACTTGTTTGATTTGAGCGCCGGTGTTTTGGTCTTTTTGGTTTGGGGCGTGGGTGGTGGGGGGGGGGGCAGCCAGGATAACCGCAGCCTTGGGTTACTTGGGCGGTTACGCTCTTGCACATTTTGATAATAGAGACTGGCATATTAGTACATCAAGTCAACACACAATAGTAAGTATAGAAGGTACATGAGATCCACCCATCCATCATCTCGCACAGAAAAGGGGCGGAGACCAGGCGTCCCTACAGCCCTGATCAGGTATTAGTACTTCGGGCAGCGAACAAGTCTTCTTCTGCTTTGGCCTCAAGGCAGGAGGACAGTCGAGTCCATCCTTCACCGTGTTCTACAAGTACCTATTATTGTCCACAGAGAGACGCCATCATGGACAGACACACAACGGGAAAACAAGTAAATGAGGGTTCTAAGTGATGCTCTTTGTCTAGATTGGACCGGACAATGATCCTTCGTATTCTCAAGTTGGGCAAAGAAGCAGAGAATGAGACGGGTCATAAAAAAAAGACGACATCTAGACCGTTCCGCTTTCGAAGTGTTTTTGGAAAAATACTCAAGCAAAGTGATGATCAAATCCCGTCAACACTCTATTAGGTAGGTAACGGACATAGAATCACTCCGATACTCGTGGGCTTGGTATCGAATACTCTCTTCACGGGCCTCAAAAGATGTGACCGCCGCCAATCAAGTGTGACTAACCGACGACCATTGACCTTTTCGCAACGGGGAGTACCATGAGATACATACCGTATTAATTACAAGTCACTTACTGGTGATGGATTAGGCATAAGCTCCCTTGTGGAGGGCACGCACAAATAAACTTGTCTTGGTCCCTACTGTGTTTACAAGCATGATCCTAATTGACTAGGCTATACATAATAATAATCAACGTCGACCTATAGGTCAATCACGAGCAAGGGCAGCGTAGCATAGCATGTGAAGATTGGGGCTGCCATGGCCACGTCCCTTCCCACCCTGGCTGGGGCCACGGCTGCAGGTGTCTGTTGGGAGGGAGAACGGGAAATAAAAAGAAGAAGAAAACAAAAACAAAACAAGAAACAGCCAGGGTGATGATGCTAATGGCCGGATCTCTCCCGCGATCGAAATAAACCTCCATAGCTAGTGCTATGTACCATGTAGCTGAGGCCCTCGTCATCCCCCGCCCCGCTTCCCTCAAAAGGCCCATAAAGTACATCAGAAGAAAGAAGGGGAATAAAAAACAAAAATGTAACCCGCCCCGTGCAGGGAACTTCTATCAGATGCCCGCCCACTTCCCGACCACCCTGCGCCGTCGTTTCATCCACACCTTCCGGACAGAGAAATATCTTAAAGAAGACGGGAACAAACTCCCAGGGGGACCACGCGGGACCTTTTAACTCAGGTCTTGGCGGCGGGAGGGCTTGTGATGAGTTACATTGCCGCGCGGAACCACGTTCACCGTTTTGTCCTTGCATCTGCTTTGATGAGGGGACGCGTCAACCTTTTAGAGTGATCTGCGAGACCTAGTCGTCCTCCTCGTCGCTCCTCAGCCAGCCAGGCGGCGCCCCAGCTCTTGAGCAGAAACTGGTTACGCAAGGCCATGGATTTAAGCATGACGACACTATATTTAGGTTTTGCTGGTCTTTCGCGTACAATATGTACATAATAGATTGTATTGCTCTGGCGTATTATATAATATAATATCTGAATTGGTCTAAAGAGACAACGGGAAGGCTAGGCAAACAAGTGTGATACCTCTTGTCATGAAACCTTCGCGCACCGAAAGGGTTGACCGCACTTACAAAGACGAGAGTGGCGGTATGTACACAACTACGTGGCTCTCGAGCTCCGCCACCCAGGGAAAGGATTCACATGTGCATGTATAGTATTCGGGGACGCTGGACATGCGCGGCTGTGGACAGGCCCCCGAAAGAGGATACTTTTCCTGGAGATCCGGTCGCGATCCCTCGAGGACGTTGACATCCATACGGTATCTGATTCCACCTACCGGAGGTCACATTGCGGTGGGACCCCACCCCCACCCCCTCCCCCTCCTAAGGCAAGATGCACGATCTGGGGCTGGACCAGCTGTCCAACTTTTTTGCCTTAAGCTTAACCCCTGTTTAATATGGGCCCTGCGCTGGTGACGCGTAAGATGCACTCCTCTGGTGCGACTCCAAGCTGCAGCCAAGGCTGCGTTTCAACCACATCCGCCAACAAGTCCCGGGCTGACCAGGGGCCTCAACCAATCAAGCTGACGACATTAATATTTGACCGGTATTGTTGGGCCCAGAGGACCTGCTGCTTTTGAACTTCGTCGACATGTCGACGTTGTCCACGTTGCGAGAAGAGGCGGTCCGTCCAGGAACCATTTCGGCAAGAGATCAACACACACGCACGCGCGCAAGGCAGGGGGAGACGCCTCTTCCTCGCCTCGCTGTGTGTGGGACACATCCTCCCGTCCTGCATGTGAGGATGCGAGGAGACCATGCCCTTTCATCTGCGTAGCGGGAAGTGGGCAGTACGAACCGCCGAATAGTATCAGCAGGTACAGGGCAAAGGGACAGCGTCATGAAGGGGCAAATGGTGTTCTTGGATTGCGGAGGACTCGCCATATTGTATATGACTTTTAAGTACCGAGTATAGATAGCACTATTTTTTTTCTTGGGTATATAAGAAGACTATTCCCCCCCGAGCAGAACAGTTTATTGAAGAAAGATATTCAGCATCAAGCCGGAGCCAAAACACAGTCTCTTCCACCGGCAAACAAATATTGAGAGGTTTCGCTCTTTTACTCTCTCTTTCTGTTTTATAAAGTCCCCGCTTCAAGAAAGGCATCATGATCTTCACCCAGACCATCATCCTGGGCCTCGCAGCTCTTGCTGCTGCCCACCCGGGCCACGAGGAGGAGGAGCACCGCCGTGCCGTCGAGACTCGCAGCATGCACATCTCCAACAAGCGTGCCCTCGAGAACTGCGCTGCCAAGCTTGAGGCTCGCGGCCACACTGCCCGTGCCGTCGAGCGCCGCAAGGCCACCATGGAGAAGCACCGCAAGGCGAGGAACATTGCCAGGGACTGTCAGTCTTTCCTCCATCAGCCTGGCCTGTCTATGCGCACTGATATACTGACATTCATCTTGCAGCCCCCATCATGAAGCGCAACACCACCACGGTCCTGGACACTGACCACGAGGGTGACCTGAACGCCACCACTGCCGCCAGCGACGAGACTGTGAGCATGTCCATTACCAAGATATAAATATACCAATCCTTTCTGTAGTCTCTCAAGCTGACGAGATCCTCCAACAGTATGTCTTCGCTGACGACACCTGCACCGTCCTCAACCCCGAGGGTGAGGTTGGCCCATTCTACGTCCTGGGCGAGTACGTCCGCTCCGACCTGATCGAGGACCAGGAGGGAGTCACCATTGTCTCCGACCTCCAGTTCATCGACGTGTCCACCTGTGAGCCTCTCCCCAGCGTCTGGGCTGACGTCTGGAACGCCAACGCCACTGGCGTCTATGCCGGTAAGTCTTCAACGTTCTCTCAAGTTCGAAAATAAATAACTATCGTAAATCGATCTGACCCAGCCTGTCTACACATAGGTGTCCAGGAGACCGGCAACGGCAACGCTGATGACGCCTCCAACCTGAACACCACCTTCCTCCGTGGTATCCAGCAGGCCGACGACGACGGTGTCGTCCAGTTCACCACTCTGTTCCCTGGTCACTACAGTGGCCGCACTAACCACATCCACATTGTGCTCCACGAGAATGCTACCGAGCTCGCTAATGGCACCATCACTGGCGGCAGCGTCTCTCATATCGGCCAGTTCTTCTGGGACCAGGACCTGATCGACCTCGTCGAGGCCACCAGCCCTTACGACACCAACACCAACGCCATCACTACCAACGCTGAGGACCGTGTCTTTGGCGAGCAGGAGACCGAGGACACCACCTCTGACCCTGTCTTCAACTACGTCTACTTCAGCGACGACGGTGACCTGAGCGAGGGCATCTTCACTTGGATCCTAGTTGGCATCAACACCACCGCTTCGTACAGTAAGTTTCTTCCGCCCTCCCTTCCCCCCCAAAGAAAACCCCCACTCTCTCCCTAGGTCTCCTACCAATGGGCCGTTGGCTGACATTTTGGGACACAGCTCCTACCTACTCCTTCGAGCTGACCTCGGGCGGTGGCGTTGCTGTCAGCAGCGGTGACTCTAGCCCCGGAGGCTCCGGTGGCTTCGGTGGCGCCCCGTAAGCCAAGAGCGCAAAAGCGTCCCGAAATCTGAAACAAAAGTGGTGTCGGATGAGACCTAGGTGGTCATGAACCCTTAGCCTGTCGGCCATCATTTTCGTACTTGTCAATATTCTCCCGCTTTCTTCAACCGATTGCTATGAAATCGTTAGCATATCAGTACATAGTTCGCTCCTTTCTTGTATGCCGAGGTACTCAAGAAGAAAAAAGAAGCACTTCGAATGGAAAGCTTCGATCATCCCTCGGGGTACGCATAATTATCTGACCCATCTTTTGCTGTCTGTTTCTCAACATCGTGAGTGAGCTGGAAATGTCCTACATCAATGGACCCGATCTCCCGAGAGTAAGGCGTGTATCTCTTGATTTCCCATGGTGTTATGGCCTAGCACCATAGTAATTATGTGAATCCTTAATTAGCTGCAACCCGAAATGTTGCGCCAGGATGGAAATGAAGTGCAACTAGAAATTCGTCGTCATCCACCCTAAAGACACGACCTCAAGAGATATGCCTGAGCACTAAATATCGTCTCGTCGACCCCGCCGATCCTGCAGCACAAGACAGGCCACCAGACCTACTTGATAGACATTGTGGACATCGACCCTGTGACCTCGTCAGATATGACCAGATTCAGATTGTGCTCTACCAATGAGATAACATGATCCATCCCCTCCCAAGACAGGAAAGGTTGTTCGAAGTCAGAGTTCCTCTACCAAGGCTCATGGAGACAGGAATTTTCCTGTCCAGTGCCTTATCAGGAGGGAGGCGCTTCTCAGGATGCGAGATCTAGTTTTGACTCGGAAGGTCTCGCCCAACCAGTCCTTTCCGACGAGTATGAGCAGATGTACACGCCTCGACCAGCTCCTCGTGCGAGTTTATCGTGGAGTAGAAGGCCTAAGCTGGAGTTTTGTGCCATCATGAGATACGGATCAGCCTCACCTAACCGAGCTCCGTCCTACGTCGAAACGTGCCATCCTCGACAACTCAGAATCCTGTGCATGGGTGCAGCCCACCAAGTCATACCATTGGCTGGGAGATAAATAAATGTTGCTTGGTGGCCAGCCGTGATGATCGACATGTGATGTATTCGGGGCGATGTGCGGAGGCTTAGCTGCGAACACTTGGGTGGAAAGTGAAGCCTGTACTGCCGGTCAGACCGAGAGGTTACCAATGACGTGCCGAGTCACCGTTTCACGGCTGTATGGACATCGGCTAGATGGACGACCTGTTATGGTATATTTAGAGAGGCTTCTAGACCTGACATGGCTATAAATATCTGCCCGGATGAACAGTGCCAATGTACAGGTTTTTGTACCCAGCCTCTCCCAGATATTGTCATGATTCTGGCATCCTCAGCGAATAGTCTTCAGCCCTTATCCCTTCCCGTCTAGACGACTATAACGGAGCATGCAGCCCCTACACGGCCTCCGAGCAGTCTTCTGCTCTACTCTCCTCCAGCTCGCGACCACGCATCCGTGGATGGGTGTAGTAAAGGTATGCTGCGGGCTTAAGGCAAAATGATGTCCTTCTTGTTCTTCAAATATGCCCAGACACAGCTGACGTGGACGCCTACATTCCAGTCTGAAATTAACGGCAATGACCCCCTCCCTCCACGGAGCTGCGTGGTGCCATCACTCCCAGCCTTATGCGCAGCCAAGGCAGAGAATGTACATATGACCTGCATGCCGGGAGCGGGTTGGTTTTGCGTGTGGCAAGATCCTGTCTACGGCTCGCCCGTGTACGCATTAACAAATATGTCATGTGATGGATGTCCCATTGGACCCTGATTCAGAGGAGATCCTCGAGCAGGAAGCTTGGTTGACCGGGGAGCGGCGACAGGACTCAGATTATGCTATTATGTGCTACGGGCTGGCTGTCTTTGCTCCACCGTATGCTTGAGATCTAGTTCTCTTACGTCCCCGAGTATTCATGGAGTAGCTAGTGTACCACTTATTCCACGATACCCGTGGGAGCCTATGCCCATCTGTATTCTATTTCCATGAGCACCAAGTTTTATTAATCTTACCGGCGCTGATGATGAGCCTGAAGTTGCGCTCCATCATCCGATGAGTCCAGGCATAATACATGCGCTGATTTATGAATTTCCTGCTGGTCATGCCTATTGAGGCTAGTCAGGCATCTTCAAGCTGAATTGATGCTGATCAACGGAATCTTACTTCCATACCACTGAGTAGTCTTATTTTCGGAGGATGTTGAAGATAATTGACCTTCGTTGGAATCTCGTATACACGGGGCCGACGCCGTAAGCCGGCCTAGGAGTTCTCATACTTTCAATGTCTCCTTCTTTTTCCTTTTTTTATTTAGCAATTCCGATCGTTGCTACCTTAAGTATGTAGTCACAAAAAGGATGGAAATTCTTAGTGCAAGCTGGAAATGATGTGGTCTATATAGAACATATGCGACTTTCCTGATCAGTCTTCTCTTCAACATCGACACTACCGTAGTTATCTATTGGCGAGTATTTTGTTTTACATAATCAATTGCTGGTTTCATATCTGATAGATTGTTCTGAAGAATACACTATGATGTTTCAAAGAAACACAGTCGAAAGGGAAGAGTTTGAATTTCTCTATTAATAAGGACTGCAATAGTTTAAAAGTTTTCAAATCCTCAAAACGTATTATACTAAGAAAGCAGTTCTAAGTGCAGGGTTTATTTAAACATAGAAATTATAATATAATAAGCGCAGCAGCAGTTTGGAAGATTCCAGTGTTACGGTGCGTACATATGGCCTGACGATCAGGCGGCAACGATCCTGACTATTTCTAGACTACAGCATTGGATTCAGACAAATGTGAGCGGGTAAACATCGGATGTGTATATGGGATCGTTCAATGAAACGTATAGAATTCAAGAGTCTCATCACATATTCTCAATCATACCTTAAACTGGAGTATGTATTCCATGAGGCGATATCTCCTTGCTCAAAATAACCGATGCCGCAATTTCACTTCGGCGAGAAACCTCACACGTGATACTTGTTTGATTGTGTGAAACAAATAGGCGGCTCCTGAGGCCGAATAAGCCTACCAAAACACTTCCCTGCAACACAGAGAGCAAGAGGGCGAGAGAAGGAGAGATTTTTGTATCCATTTTCTCACAGGCGCTGACCATATTGTTCTTCTTGAAGATGGGATGAACAAGAAAAGAAAGTGGCTGCACCACCCTTGTCATCCACCTAAAGGATGGCGGAAACATATAAACACTTAGGCTCCCCGTTCGTCGTGAGACCGGATAAGTGCCATCCGTGAAGGAATGAGGCATTTATACCGTCGTTCGTTTACTATTCCTAGTCAAACATTCATTATGGAGATTTCGGTACCGCTGAACCTTTTGCCGCAGTCCCGGCCCCCGCCAACAACTGCACATTCTAGGCGGCGAGACGCACGGCAAGACCCACGCCGTTTCAACACCGCTATCCCTGCTATTATTGCTCAACAGAGGTTGCGGACCCGGAACTTGACACCGCCTCGGTCTATATACACGGGGCCTAGGCCACCGGAAAAGGCGCATACATGTTCGTGGAGAATGGCACGCGACTTCGACAAGTCTTTTCAATCATACACCCAACAAGTAATATCCGAACTTGAGCCTGAAACTGTTCCTGAACTTCAGCCTTACGAGCAGGGACGAACCCGACAGTGTGAGCTTCTGAAACGGACCCGAACCAGGCCTAGACGGGGATTCAGCAGCATGGAAAATTCGGGACCGACTGTGCATACTGGATTCAACCCAGCCTATCCAATACGGAAACCTTTGACGCCAGATTACAGCAGGCCTTCGAGCCCCATCCAGAATGAAAAAGCCATACGTACGAAGCCACCGAGACCATCGACACCGCTAGACCTCTATTATGAGACGGAGCGCGGCGAATATTCGCCAGGGTGGATCACTCAAGAGTCACGGGATATGATGAACAGGAAAGAATTTCAGGATACAAGCCCAGACCATGGCCTATATGCCTACGAAAATGGCCCATCAAACGTGACGATAGCGGCCGCAAACACCACGACGGTGGAAGACGCTGAGGATTTTAGGTTCGAGAGACCACGGCAAGTGCCATACGACCACCGCAAGACCGTGTCTGTCGTGAAGGAGGACATCAATTTTTTCATGGCCCTCGTCGGTGGTACAGATCCGCCGGCGGCAACGGTTGAGACGCAGACTGTCATGGCGGAGGAGCAAGATGCCCGCAGGCGAAGCGAGGATGCCGAACTCCGGGAGTCGTATTTCCGACGACAGGAGGAATTGGAGACAACGAAAGATGATTTAGACTTCTGGGTGTCACTCATGCAGAGGAAATAATTGTGGCTGGCAGCTATGCTGTGGGATATCAAGAGACAGATTTTTTTGATTTGCAACGCATATATATTGTGTGAAGCATAGATAGCAAGCGATTTCGCCTTGTCCATCCGGGAGCGATCTGGCGCGTCAAATTCAGTAATTATTCGGGGGATCATCGGTATCGTTTCAGGCTTAACGATGCTCTTTTATGATATCATCCATGGTACACTCAAGATTCGATCTAGAAATGGTTTAAAGATATTATAGGAATCCACAGGGGCAATCATGTCAAGGATTCTGAGATGATGTACCTTGACGTATACTTGGAGGCGACAATAAGGCACGAGAACTTCACCTTGGTCTTCCTCTTAATTATGCTAGACTACTCGACTGCTGTTTCAAGCAGAGGAATACGCACCATTGTAAGATTCTAGTCAATGTACTCAGAATGCTCCAGCAGGAAGCAGACCAACTGGCGGAGAATAATAAAATATGGTTGAGAAATTATCAAGATAATAAGACTCATGGCTCTCCTTGTTGATGTGAGGATCATACAATCCATCTCTGCTTTTGCTCCTCGGTCTCAAAGCTTCCCAGCCTTCTTCGCCGTCCACGTCGCAATGAGGTCCATCAGCTGCGGCGACAGCGCATCATACGTCGGCAGTCCCTTCTTCTCTAGAGCACCACGCACCTCGTCCATCTTGTTAGGATCGAAGCCCTGCTCGATAATGGAGCTTACAAACGCGGCAAACTGCGGCTCCTGCCACCCTTTCTCCCTGGACAGCTCGACATGCACGAAGTCGAGCCCCTTGAACGGGTGGTCGGTCTCGATGCGGCCAAACATGTGCACCCCGCACGCCCGGCAGGCGTTGCGCTGGATGACCGCGTTCTTGTCCACGACGTGCAGCTTATTCTGGCCGGCGGTGACACTGACCTTGTCGCGCGGGACGACAGCCACGACGCTGAAGAGGGCGCCCTGGGGCTTCCAGCATTTGCTGCACCCGCAGGCATGGTTATGGGCGACATTGGAGGAGAGGGTGACCTCCACCGGAATGCTGGAGCACTTGCAGTAGAGTTTTCCGCCGGAGAAGTTGGCGTTGCCCTTGGTGAAGCCGTTGTCAATGAGTGGGTGGAGAAAGGGCGCCATTTTTCAGTAGCGTTTCTTTTTCTGTTTCTTTTGTTTCCCCCTTTTCTTGTTGTTTGAGGATGAGCTCAAGGATATTCAAAAGATCGAGGAGGATGGTGGGCAGACTTGATGTATGAGAAAGGATCCCCCTCAATCTACCTGCAGGGTAGAGATTGCGTTTTAAAAAGGAGGAGAAGGTTTGGGTGCCCCTCAGCCATTAAAGGTAATTATTGGCGATCGACCCACGAATGACTGTCCTGCATGACCACTCCGTTCATGTCTCCAAGAGCCCATCTCCAACTCGGTTGTCCTGCAGCGCATCATTTTGATCCCATCAACTTGCCGAATGCCGAATCACTCTCTCTTGGCAAAGGTGAGGAGACGTCGATCTGGCAGCCCCTGGGTGATTGTAACAACGGACTGTACGGAGCTACATTCAGTAAGTAATGAATAATAACTGACCTGTTGAGATTGTTGGAGGTCCATATGATCAGCTTGTAATGGGTATTATCAGATAATAGCCTAAGATAGCAAGAATGAAGCGGCGGCCGGGTGTGCTGAGGTCCACGGAGATTCTGACTTGGGCGACCTCTTCATACATGGATAGCCAGTCTAAAAAAAATTGACGGCTGAGAGAAGGAGACTATCCAACAGGCTCAAAGACCAGAGAGTATGAGTATTGAAATGTTCGGGAATGCATCACCACCAGCCAGACTCTTGCAGTTGTTACAGTGAGCTTTTCTCTGCCCTTGTCTCACTACTTCTAACAAAGAGAGAGAGAGAGAGAGAGAGAGATGATCTAGCTCATCTCTAGAGCTATGCATGTTGTGTAATCCCGCGGCTATCTGAGGGCCTGACGTCGACCTCTGAGGATCGGGGTTGGTGACGCCCATCGGTCAGCATTGCCGCGGTGCGTCTCCGACTGTGAAACGAAACCTACAAATTACAGCCTAATACGTATCACCTGGCGTATGTGGGGGTAATTAGCACTTTACTGTTGACTGAGTAGTCATGTCAGTGTTGAGGCTCTCCCCAAGCCTCTACGATTGCTATCCATCATCACCGCCCTGGCTACGTAACATTGCCTACACTCTGACGCTTTCAAAGGAGTTCACATCCCCCAGCCTGCCAAGTATCGTGAAGTGCGCGTTTCTCACCAGATCTTCCAGCTCTTTCAGCCTGTCAGCAATATGAACCAAGAGCCACCGTCAATGAACGCCTCACAAAATTCCTTCCGTATCGCTATCGTTGGCGGTGCCATAGGCGGTCTCACAACCGCGATCTTTCTCGACCACTTCTGCCGGACCATCCGAACTAATGCCCGCCCTATCTCCATTGATGTATACGAACAAGCTTCCGAGTATCGCGAGATAGGGGCGGGCGTCGGCCTGGGAATCAACGCCGCCAAGCTGCTACACACGATCCCAGACGTCGGCGAGGCCATGAACTTGATCCAGGGGCGGCCGGACAACAGCTGGTTCACCTTTGTGAGGTGGGACAACGGCAGGCGGATCGCGCATGTGGATGCTCCGGTAAAAGTTGACGATCCGGTGCGGCCGAGCTCGATGGCGCGGAGTGAATTCCTCGAGATCCTGCTGCAAAAAATCAGAGCAAGGGGCGCCGCAAGGCTGCACACTGGAAAGAAGTTCACTTCCTGCAAGGCATGGGATGTCCTGTCCCTCGAGAAGGGGTTGTATTGTACTGCAGAGTCACTCACTGGCTGACGCTCAGTAAGTAAGCATACAGGACCTAGGCAAGAAAGGCATCCTCATCACCTTTGCCGACGAGACAACCGCCGAGGCAGACCTCCTCATCGGCAGCGACGGCATCCACTCTGAAGTCCGCAAGCAGTTCATCACAGGCAATGCTCTGTACAGCGGCAAGATCGCCTACCGCGGCGTCGTGCCCATCTCCCAACTCCCTCACGATACGTGGCCGGGGCGGTCGTCTTCTGGTGACCTCAACTACGGGGTGATATGGCTGGCGCGCCACAAGCACTTTCTGGTATTCCCCATCAGCAGGGCCAAGTCCCTCAACGTTGTCGCCTTCATCTCGAAGCGCGAGGAGGAGATCCCGGACCTGCGGGAGAGCTGGACGAGCACGTGCGACCGGAGCGAGCTGGAAGAAGACTTCAAGGACTGCGAGGAGACCGTGCAGGAGGTGATCCGCCTGATGCCGGAGCGACCTTCAAAGTGGCGCATCAACGACCACGAGCCGGTGCCCCAGTGGCACTTCCTCGAGGGCAAGGTCGCGCTGGTGGGCGACGCGTGTCACGCGACCACGCCGCATCAGGGTGCTGGAGCTGGGCAGGCGGTCGAGGATGGGTACATACTCTCGAAGGCGCTGGCAGATTGGCTGTCAGGGAGGATGCAAGGCGCCGCTGGAGGAGTGGATGGACCTGTACCAGCGGATCCGGCTGCCCAGGGCGCAGAAGGTGGTGACCACGAGCCGGCAGGCGGGGGAGCTGTACGAACTCGAGTCGCCAGATCTGATCGGCCTGCCCTTTGAGGAGGCCGAGCCGATCGTGGCTGAGAGGCTGCAGAGTCGGATGAAGTGGATCTGGGAAGAAGACATTGATTCCTTGTATGCCAAGCAGAGGGGAGAAGCAGGTCTGTGAGCGAGGCACCCTCTTAGCCACTAGAATTTTCTGCTAGACAGACGAGTTCTTGTTTCGGGCTTAACCAGTGAGCAGCGGCACTCAGTCAGAATGTTCTTCCTTGACAGCGGCCTCCTCTTCCTCCTTCACGTCCTGCCCGGCTTCCCCCTGCAACTTGCTCTTCCTGAACGCCCTTCTCAACTCACAACTCCCCGTACTCTTCCCACCGGCCTTGCATTCATCACACTTCTTCCCGTGGTTGACCAACAGGATATGCAGCCCAAACTTATCCTCGTCCGGAATCCTCGCATCCAAGTGCTGATGCGTCTCGTCCCGGCTCGCCCTCGCCGGTCTCCACCCCAGAAGACCCGTGATGCGATGCACGTGCGTGTCGACGGCAAAGCTCTCCCTGCGCAGGCAGAACAGCAGGACACAGCTTGCCGTCTTGGGCCCGACGCCCTGGAAACTCAGCATCTCCGTCATGGCCTCCTCGCTCGTCGCGTCGTGCAGGTGGTCCAGGCTGTAGCACCCGTAGCGCGCGTGGACCTGCTCCAGGATGCTGATGATGACCTTGCTCTTGACGGCGCTCAGCCCGCCGCACCGGATCGCCTCCTGCAGCTTGTCCCGCCCGCCCTCGACGATGGCCTCCCACCTGTCGCTGCGCCCATAGGCCCTGTCCATGCTCTGCTTGGCGCGCGTGCTGTTCTTGTCGCTCGTGTTCTGTGACAGGATCGTCCGCACCAGCGCGTCCAGCACCGACGGCGAGTCGCCGCACCCGGCGCGCTCGGAGGGCGCCACTACCTGCTCGGGCCGCTTGCGCTCGCCGTGGAGCGAGGCCAGGATCCTGTGCGCGAGCTTGCACTCCTCAGGCGTGGGGTGGGTAAAGTCTGGAAAGGGCGAGGCGTTGGCGTAGGCCGCGTAGGCCTTGAGTTTCCTGTCCTTGAGGTCGGCGGCGCTCGAGGCTTCCTTCTTCACCTTCTCCGCCTTCATCTTCTGCCTGCTGGCGCTGTCTTTCCTGTCCAGCGGCGGAGAGGCGTCTGGCTCCGTCTTGAGTCTCTTGAGTGTCTCATCCTCGGCTCCTCTGGGTGCTGCGCGCTTGCGAGGAGTTGCCCTTGGTAAGTCCTGGAGCTCGTCCTTGACCTGAGGTGAGGGGGACTGCGCTTCGGCTTTAGCTCGGACTGCTCGTCGCGGGATTGATCTCGTTGGTGCCGTGCTGGCTGCTGCGCGGGTACTCCTGGCCATGATGCTTACGGATCATACAGATATACAAGACCTTGAGGCGAGGGTGCGAAAGAGAAGGACCAACACCGCAGCTCAGCTGTGAGGCGAGCTCCTCTGGACAGGCCTCGATTTTGGTTTGTAGCGTTTGGAGATGAGAGGGTCTGAGTGGTGATGTCACCAGATTTCAGGGCCCGGTCTCCCTCATTTACAGGGGCGCGTGGTGGTCCGTGAGCGCTGGGCAGCTTCTGGAGACCCCTGAACGAGCAACTAGCATGCCTGGAACATCTACTGCATTAGCTGGCCTGCAAAACCTGACGCTAACAAGGCAGGTATTCAACTTCTATTCCCTCTTCGATACTGCAATGTGCTCGAATTTCCAATATTTGTTCAATGTTCTAGTAAAAAATGAATTTTTTCTGGGTTGTTGCACGGAAGGTGTGGACCTTTTCGCTCTGGAGGAACAAGCGGTAAAAGAAAATTATAATAAAAATTAGACAAGAAGCAACCTCCAGATTCCGCTTATCTTCACTTTCGTAATTCGAAATAATGGAATTGAATTGGAGAACGACTCCGTGTATTCTGTTTTTTATGATAAATATCTACTACATATGTATGTATATATATACTCATCCTGGCCCTGCGTTGCCTCCTTTTCGTGGCGACCAGTTCACCGAAGCTCCGCTCCCAGGCAAGCTTGAAATGTAACGCTCAAAAAACCCTGAAACGGGTGAAAGCAGGAGCCCGTCATCTTACAGAGCATACCACTGGAAGGTAACCTCATAGTCACCGTAGTCGGTCCAGATATCGGCCTCCTCAGTACCAGTGGGGATGATGTTGGAGTAGAAAGTGGTGGTGCCGTCGTAGGCGAGGTAGCCATCGATAACCTGGGAGAGTGTACAGTCAGTCCAGCTCAAAGCGGGAGAAAGAGGTATAAAAAGGTGCTTGATACTCACAGTGAAGGTGGTCGAGGAGGCGCCGGACGCGCACTCAAGCTCATCATCACTGACTCCACAGTCGCCCTTGGAGGAGGTCATGGTGAAACCGTCATCTGTCATCACACACCAATTAGTACTTGGCAATCGGAAATGAGACTCGCTCGGCCAGGAGCGTCCACAACGTACCAGAGGCGGTGGCTGCATAGGTAGCGCAGGTGCCTGTCGTGTACCAGTATCCTCCGCTGATCAGGCAGCCATTCTGCTCGCCGTCGTAGTACGCATACCAGTATCCATCTCCCGAGACGGTGCTGCCGGTGGCACTGCTCGAGGACGAGGTCGTCGTCGCGGTCGCAGTGGTGGTCTTGCCGGGCAGAGTGATCCTGAGACAGAGAGAGGGGGGTGTTAGACCTCTGTTTCGGTCTTTGAAATGATCCTCCACATGGCATCTCGGCATAGGTGGCTGGAAAACCTGTCAGAAAGAGAGAGAAGTAGCTTACTTTCGGCTAGTCGTCGAAGACGACGTCGTGCTGGTAGTGGCAGCGCTTGTAGTAGTGGCCTGTTGTTTTTCAGGTAAGAACCAATTTAAGTCATGCAAGAGGAAACACCAGCCTGGATACGTACAGTGCCAGTGGTTGGCAGCGGCACCGAGGTGGCCGTGGTGGTAGGGGCTAGTAAGAGAGTTGTGTCAGTTGAAAGTTGTTCTTCTGAACGTGGGAGCTCGCCGGGAATGAGGATCTTTAGTGATAGTAGTCGAGTCCCAGAACGGTTTCATGACTTCCCACAGGGTGCGTTGCATGCTTGCGAGGACAATTGGCAATCACAGCTTGAACTTACTCGTTGTAGCCACGGTGGTCGTCGCGCCAGACTTGACGGGGTATTTGATTCCGCTACCATCGTGGATAGTCAGTATCACACGACTTCTCTGATTTGTATCTGCGGCACGCAAAGGCGAGCGAGGGGCTGCGGGAGTCTGACCTGTCAGGGCAAGTGGAGTCCTCGCCAACAACGGCAGCAGGGATAAAGTCCTGGTTCACCAGAGGGCCGGTGACATAGAAGCCGTAGTAGATCTCCGAGATGGTGTCATCATCGCAGAGGAGGACGGGGTCCTGACCGAACTGGGCGGAGATCGCAGCGTTGATCTCCGACAGCGTGTAGGTGGCCGAGTTGGATGGAATAATTCCAGCTGCGTAGAGGGTCTGTTGGTGATATATATTAGTACCCAATCTGTAGTGTCTGGCTCTTGGTGTGTAGGTAGGTATGGTACTGTCTCAGGCGAAAAGACATACCTCGTATGTGTTCTGGAATCAAGTGATGGGTCAGTACAGTCTGGTCTACCTAGTATAATCAGGAGAGCACTCGAGATACATGTGGAGCATACCAGGGTCTGGAACAGGTTCACGACGATCTGGAAGAAATCGACGGCCTCAATACCAGTCTCGTAGTCCGTATAGCAGGACGGGTCCAGAGTGCTGACGCAGGTTCCGTGCTCAGCCCACTCGTGCTCCCAGAATTCCTCGTTCGTCTCGTCGTTGCTGTTCCAGTAGGTGTTCATGTAGTCCAGTAGCTCGGTGCTTCCGTACTCCTCGATCAGCGCGGTGATGTCCGTGTACTCGCGGGACGTGTCGCACTCCTCGGAGTAATCGCCATCACAGTCATCGGGCCAGAGACCGTGGATACCCCAAGAGTCGGCAGGGCCTGCAGGCTTAATTAGTATTGTCTTCTCTAATTACCTGCTACCCAGGCATTTCCGCAGCTTCAGCAGTTGAGAGGCTGCAGAGATCAAAAGTCGTCCAAGGTGCAGGCACTTTGAAAACATAGAACCTCTCTCGAGACTCAAGAGCTGACCTTCAACCCTATCATGAAGTTAGTCGAAGCACCAAAAATGGATAAAAGGGGGCAAAAGGGAAATTTTCCAAATTCGTCACCGACCGACAAGTGCCGGGTCATCAGTCTGGGGAAATAAGGAGGAAAAAAAAAGGGGGGGGGGTGACATGTAAGATCAAAATTCACATACGGATCCGTATCCCAGAACTGAACCTGAAGAAGCTGTCCACCAGGTCGGTTCACACAGCAAGTGCTGGTAAGGTCAGCCTCGGTAGAGCAACTCTCGACGCTCGTTGCGCAGGTAGCTTGACGCGCCTTGAGACCAAAAATGGACTCAGGGCTGCGAGCATTGGTCGCCGGGGCGGCCGCAAGGGCGAGCAGGGCAGAGATGACGGCGGCCATCTTGGTGTGTTTAGCGGTCGAGAAAAGAAGAAGAAGAAGAAGAAGAAGAAGCCTGAGCTGTTTTGACCGTAGCTCTCGAGTCTCGGCCCAAAAGACCAATTCATTATTGCGCAAGAGGTCTGCTTAAATATGTCTTGGCAAAAACAGCTGCTTCACCGAGGGATGAGCTCGGTTGGACCCGGGCAACCGATGTCAAGACTTGTGTAAATTGTAACCTACCTAGGATGAACAATCTCGGGTGGGCCAGTCATGCTGTCGGACTTCCTTTTCACATTCTGTCCCAGAAAAACGTGGGGCCAGGCTCAACCCGCAACGGCAGGTCTGCTGCTAGCATCGTGGCTCGGTGGTCGCAGGCGACAAGTTCAGCTGGATAGGGCTTGACGACTCAGCGTGGCCTCTTGGCTCCTCGTGACATGGTATCAGAGCTTCTGTGGCTAAGAGGCCAGAGGCGCTGCCTGCTGCAACCTTCCGCTTAAGGCAGCTGAAGAATTCTGGGCCGCGCCATCATTCGTCACTAATGTGCAGCAGAAGAGCCGTTTTACCATGGCATGTCGGCAGTCGGCCTTGGCGCATTTGTACGGGTCTAGAATCCTCGGTCAATACATTCTGGTAAAAGACGGAGAAGGGCATACAAGTTGAAGCCGTGCGAATGTACGTATATGTGTAACTATGAATATGATCCATGAGAGGATGCACCCAATCTGCATATCATTCATCGCAGGTGGGGTGCCGAGTGGGGTGACGTTTTGTGGCCGAGAATTACGAAACCTGCTTTTCTGGTAGGCCCAGGTTTTGCCGCATGACAGTGGTTGATTTACTTTTTATGGTTGTTATGTTTATCGGTTAACATTGGGCAACCAAAAATTTAGCTGAAACATACTAGCCAGGGGATCTGCCTCCACCCAGCATAGTGATAATCTCTCGCCAGCCTTTACGAACCAGTAACAAGACGTGCTGGTGTTTACAGTGTTTACACGCATGGAGAACCTTGCTGGAGAGTGGTCTTCTCGACAGGGACGAGAGGTGCCCACGGGTAGTGCACAGCAGAGTATTACATGACTCCAAAATTCCTCTGTGTTTATCAACCGCCACTATGGTGTTTTTATTTTAATTTTTTTGTGATGGCCTAATAGTGACATAACTTGCGTCTCGCGCCTCACTCAAGAGCTACCTATATCAGGGACTTACATAAATAGCACCCATATGGAACGAAGAACTCCTACTGACCAGGTAATAATGAATAAATCATCCAACACAACCTATTTCACAAAGCCACACCTTGTTGGTCAATACTATAAACGTTGAAGAGTCCCAGAGTACCCCGTCCCAAACACGACATAATCATCCGCTGGGACAAGACTTCCCCTCAAGATATTTCCAAGCACATATTCTATATCGCATTCTAAGCTTTTAGCTTCATCGATGGAGAGGGTGGTGGTACATCGTATTAATATTTATTACTTTCGAAGGACATTGAGAAAGCAGAAATCCACGAATGATTCTTGAATACATATAGTGAAGTATATTAAACTCTTCTCAATCCAGTCTTCTTGGATACAGTATATATTTACAGTCGCTATTGGATGTCCTCTTCTAACGAAAAACTGGCTGAAGTGATCCGCTCTGCCTCTGTCTGAGTCTCTCCACGAGCTTCACATCATACCTAGAGATTCGTACAATTAGTAAGCGCAACGATTCTATCCACTGACGAATGGGGCCATTAAATATATATATGCACTCAAGAAGAAGAGGGAAGAAAAAAGACTCACATATGAGTGGCCCACGCACATAGGAGCCTTCTAGTATCCGCAGGATCTATGACCTCTGGAATATCAAAGGCGGCCGCGGTCCGGACTGGATTCTGAAGCCTGGTGTAGTTCTCCAGCAGCTCACCGTAGACTTCTTCCCTCCTGTCTCCCGCCTCTCTCAACTCCCTCGCGTGGCTCGCCTCCACACCACCCTCGAGCGGGAGGCTTCCGCACTCGAGGCTCGGCCAGGCCACACGGTGCTGCGGGTCTCGACAGTCCGTCATGATGCCGCCCGCCACCCCATAGCATTTCCTGACCAGCACGTTGAAGATGGGCACCGTGGTCGAGAAGTATGCCTTGCCCAGCTCCACGCCGTATTTCATTGTCGCCTGTCGCTCGGCCGCGGTTCCCACTGCGTAGCCCGGGCAGTCGACAAATTGCACGATGGGCAGGTTGAAGACATCGCACAGGTTGAGGTGTTTGGTCATCTTCTGCGCCCCGGCGCTGTCTGTCGCACCACTCAAGACCTCTGGATTATTTGCGATGACCCCTATGGGACGACCATGCATGCGACCAAGGCCCACGACGGCCGTGTTGCCCCAGCCTGCTCCTATTTCAAACCAGGATCCTTGGTCTAACACGGTTTGTATTAACCGCACCATCGCATACGCTCGCTGCCGGCGACGGGGTATGATTGTTCGGAGAGAGGTCATGTCTCGCTCGGAGGAATCATCGGTTTCCTCCACGGGTGGCAAGCTATTGAGTCCACAGTCGGGGACGTAGGAGAGAAAAACGGCGGATCTGCTGGAAGCATCCCGTCTCATCAGGAGAGGCATTATCGATCGTGCCGTTTGTGCAGTGAACATCCGGTCCACCGAGCTCGCTGGCACTCAGTCCCTCTTCGAACGTGGCTTTGGCCACCACATGAGGCCCTGCATTGAACAGCGACCCTACATCAGCTGCCATGACCGAGAAGTGACACGCTGTGACCCGAGCCGCACCAAGCCCGATAGCCGGGCCAAGGACTGCGCCGACATTGGGAATCCCCAGGTTGAGCTGCTGGTTCACCTCCTTGAAGCCAGGCATCGGAGGCACATAGCTGAAGCCATCTCTCTGAATCGTGGTCACCGAGCCGCCGCCCGAAGACCCGTCGACGAGCTTGACCATCGGGAGCCTGAGGTCGAGGCACAGCTTTTCCATGTACAGCGTCTTTGCCCAGATGGCTCCATCAGCATGACCAGCCCGGATGGAGAAGTCGTCTGCGGTGAACACGATTCTCCGACCACCCACGGTGCCAAAGCCCTGCACATTGTTGCTGGGCGTGAAACTTTCAATCTCGTCTTTGGCCTTCTGGCCGCCAGATCGCGAAGTCGTCTTTTTCCATCCTATGGTCCCAGCCACAGAGCCGACCTCCTGGAAACTTGCAGCGTCGAGAAGCGCGTCCACCCGTTCCCGGACCCAGAGCTTTCCGGCCTGCTTCTGGCGGATGTACCCTAGGTTGCTGGCTGGTGGAGTTCTTGCTATACCCTGAAGTGTCTTGACTTGGCCCAGGACGTCTGACCAGTCAGCTGGTGGTCCGTTCCCCTCTCTTCTCGTTCTTCGGCGTGCTCTGGACGGGGTGTGGTCGACTTGTTCCGGATGGAGATGGGCCCCGACCTGCTTCAGTCTGGAGCGAGCCTTTGATACTTCATCGTCCTCAGGCATGGCGAAAAGAACTGGACTGAATTGATCCTTGTGCTGCGGGTCGAGTCTAGAACTGGACTGAATTGATCCTTGTGCTGCGGGTCGAGTCTAGAACTAAGTATTAATAATTATTCAGCAGCCAGGTGAACAATTCAACGCAGTGAGAATTGTTGAAAGGAAATGAAGTTGGCCCGGCCTGGTGCCCACCCAGAAAACGCACCCCCACATGGACGTGGAGGAGTGTCAATGCCGAGGTTGCGCAGCGGGGGTGATGAGTATTTTACAGCACGAACGGCGCAAGTATCAACTACATCTTAGTCTCCAAGAGACCAAGCAACTCGCAGGGCCACAACGTCTGGCTCAAGAGAGAACAAGAGCCAGCAAGTAATTATCTAATATTAATCTTGAACCTGGCGTGGTTGACCCAACGAGACCACCTCTTTCTTGCACAATCATGGCCGCGCCGAGGCTTCTTGTGGCCAACAGGTAATGAAATAAAATATCAAGCCATCCAGCATCCCTCCAAGACTTGTTCCCTTCCTTTTCTCTACCCCTTTTCTTCTTTCTTTCTTTCTGTCTTTCTTCTTTCAATCTGGCTGACATGGAATTCTTGATATCGGGTATCGTTCCAGGGGAGAGATTGCCGTCCGTGTCCTCTCTTCAGCGAGGGAGCTGGGTCTTCACACCATAGCCGTATCAACAGCCGAGGATGACGCGCACGTGTCTTATGCCCACGAGTCGATCCGGCTACCCTCCATCTCGTCGTACACAGACGTGGGCCTCCCTGGTCTCGCTCTGCAGGGAGCACCGCGTCGACCTCGTGCATCCTGGCTACGGCTTCCTGTCGGAGTCGGCCGCGTTCTGCGAGCAGCTTCTTGCCGCTCGTGTCACGTTTATAGGACCTAGCCCGCGGATACTGAGACAGACCAGCGATAAGCTCAGTGCGAGGAGGCTGGCGGAGGAGCACGGTGTGCCTGTCCTCCCTGCTCTTGCTGAGGCGGTGCAGGATATAGGGACTCTAAGGAAGTTTGCGCAGGAGGTCGGCTTTCCTCTGATGCTGAAGGCAGTGGACGGAGGGGGCGGCCGTGGTATACGTCTCGTGCGGAGCGAGAAGGACCTAGAGGCCAGTCTCCGTAGGGCGTCCAACGAGAGTCCTAGCAGGCAGGTCTTTGCGGAGAAAGCTGCTGTGGACGGCTTCAGACATATCGAGGTTCAGATCATTGGTGATGAGCTGGGGAATATCAGGCATTTGTGGGAGCGCGAGTGCTCGATCCAGCGGAGATTCCAAAAGGTCATTGAGATTGCGCCATCGCCGGCTGAGGATCGTGCCTTGGTCGCCTCTGTCATTGGTTCTGCGCTGAGGATGGCTAAGGCGATCAAGTACTCGTCGCTCGGGACGTGGGAGTTTCTTGTGTCTCCTGCGAGCTCGACTTATTTCTTCATGGAGATCAATCCTCGGCTCCAAGTGGAGCATACCATCACAGAAGCCATCTCTGGTGTTGACTTGGTCCGTTCTCAAATTCTAATTGCTCTAGGGAAGAATTTTGGTGCTGTTGGGGTCGACACGATAGGTTCGGAGAACGCAAACAGCCCGCCGCCTGCCTCTACAGCCATACAGCTGAGGATCGCAGCAGAGGATCCTCGTCGAGGATTTGCAGCCTCTATTGGACGAATTAGACAAGCTCTCCTCCCTTGCGGAAACGGAATTAGAGTGGACAGCCACCTTCGCCCTGGCCTCGTGGTCTCCGCGGACTTCGACTCACTTATTGCCAAGGTGGTTGTGACCGCCACGGACTGGACTGCCGCAGTAAGCAAGGCACAGAGGGCACTGCAGGATGTGGCTATTGACGGAATTGTCACCAATACTACCTTGCTGCAGAGCATTATTCACACAGGGGAATTTCAAACAGCAAGTTTTGACACACAATGGCTCGAACAACATTTAAAAACCCTCCTACGACAGGATCAAAACATTTCGAGACACGCCAACACGTCAGCTTTCCGAGACAGTGCCCGGGTGGACAGGTCCATCACCAATTCCGCGTCAGCCTCAGACCAGTTCATTAGGAAAGGGGACCACTTCGACATACAAATATCAGAAGGGGATGGCCTGCCTCCTATTTTCCGAAGCAACAGCACAGTCTCCAGCATTACAAGGAACGACTTTCCCAATTCCCTGGCCCTAAGCCTCTCCACGGAAGATGATCCCGAGAATCATAAGAAAACAACCTACAACTTCAGGATGTCTAAGCGGACCGATGCACAGCAGGGCCTGACGATCAGTCAGCGCGGGGACAAGTCGGCCACCAACAACCCCGCTGACTCCGCCTCCTCCTCGGCATTGTTATGCCCGGTGTCTGGTCAGCTGATCGAAATATTAGTTGACGAGGGGGACATTGTCAGCGAGGGAGACGCTATCATCGTCGTGCGTCAGATGAAGATGGAGTTGGAGATTCGCGCCCACCGACCCGGGGCGGTGAGGGCGCTCCTAGATCGTCAAGAGGGGGATCACGTCTCAGTGGGCACGGTTATATGCACCATTTTACCAGGTCTGACCAGGCAGAAGCTGTGAGAATCCCGGTTTAATGCAGGCCCAAGGTGCAGACGCTATGCAGAACCAAGAAACGCAGCTTGGCGCGCCTTGGGCACACGGGCTGCAATGTATGCTACTGCTGCTGCTGCCGTGTCACGCCGCAGCAAGGGAACAGAGTATATTACCTACAGGCTCTAGTGGGAGCCCGGCACGTAAAGGCTCGAGTTCCCCCGTAGTGATCGACGAGGCTAATACCCCGCCCTCCGCTGTCTCGGCGCAGTATTGTATCACTTGATGCGGACAAGAATCCTTGCGTTACCTGGAGCGGCTTTTTGCCTCCCTCGTCGCCCCGGTCCGCCTGTTGTTTCTCCGCAGCCGTCTACAAGGAAGGGTTCTAGGCTTGCAGCGTGCATGAGGAGTTTTATATGCATGACGGCGGAGAACCTGGCGAATGACTGTCTCAAACCTAATCTGGGCGATAATACTTGGTGTCTTGCCTGGGTAGTACATGGTGATGTGTGAGGCTATTGGACAGAGCGTAATGGAAGACACGGGATTATGATCAATGATGAAGGACCTGCATGGCTTGAGTTGCGGGGTATCAGTCAGTTAGTTTGTCCACCACTGGTTCTGGTGTACTTCGAGTAGTCATATTATATATAGTTGAGAGAGGGACAGGTTGGAATTCCAGGTCCTTGAGGTTTGGGCCACAACACAGGCCGCACAGTGCTCTTCATTTGATAATCGATTAGTTGCTGGCTTGCATTTTTCGTTTGTTTGTGTTACTAAATCTGCAAAGATACGTGCTGCAGCTATAAAGGATGATTTCTGTGAGCATCACGGCCATCTTGGCACTCAGCCTCGGGATAGTTGCCCAAAACGTTTCGACCAATGCGACTGAGTACCCCGGGGCTGTGGATGGTAATGGAAACCCACTGCCGTCCTACTCACCAGCCCGACCACCGGCCATCCCTCTCGCAGTGAGAGGTCCATACACGTCTGCGTGGTCTTCCACTGCTGGAGACTCGACTCTCAACAGTGCGGATCCAATCTTCTGGCCAGGAGATTCTCTTGGTTGGGAGGGCATTGTGATGGTCGATGGTATATCATATGTTTGTGTTCCGCCTTTCCTCTCTCCTTCTCTCCGTATTTATTTTCCCTGCCGTGAGTTGCAGGAGTGGTTAAAAGGACACTTATTACGTCTCTGAACTCATACTCGCAGCATATCCTCACGAAGTCTGGAAAGCACAGTTTAGTTAATGAATGATTAATTAATACGTTAAATGCTAACCAGAATTGCTTTGTAGGAATACCTCGGGACGGGATCGCAGAGTCTCCCAAAACTAGACAACTTCCAGACCGCCAAGCCAAGGAGCGTGAGCTACGACTCACAGTACTCAAACTTCACATTCCAAGCCGGGCCTATCGAGATCCTAGCGAGTTTCTTCTCCCCGGTCACTCCCAAGGACATATGCCGGACTTCCATTCCCCTTTCCTACCTGACGACCAGCATCAGCTCTCAAGACGGACAGGACCACGACGTGCGGTTCTACTCAGACATCAACGGTGCCTGGATATCCTATGAGAGCAACCAGACCCTGATCTGGGACCTGTATAGGTCAGGAATTGGGGTCACACAGCCTATCAATGGGACCGGGAACGCAACCGATTCGGCCAGTACGCTCTACTCATGGATATACCAGCTCGAGCAGCCCTATACCTTTGGCGAGGAGTATGACTTCCCTCAGTGGGGGAACTTCTCGTACAGCTCCAGCCCGATGGGCGTGCACAACTTCAGTTTCCAGGCTGGTTTCTCTGCCGATGTCCGGTATGGCTTCGTCAACAAGCGAGTCCTCGATGATCTTGTGGACTCGGAGTACCGTGGATCAGGCACGCGCGAGCCTGTGTTTGCCTTTGCCCACGACGTCGGCAACGTGACCTCCGCTCAGGTCCGGTACACCATAGGCTCCATCCAGACACCCATCATCCGCTATCTTCACGTCGGTGGAATTACGCCACTCCTGCCCTGGTGGGCCAAGTGCTACGGCCAAGACATGTATTCACTGATTGCGTATCACTGGAACGATTTCGACACGGTCTCGCGACTGGGAGCTGTTTTTGAGGCGCAGCTCAAGGATGATGTTGCTGCTTACTATCAAGACAATCCCGCTCTGATCTATAGTAACAGTACCCCAAAAGTGCCTCCATTCTACTCAAACGGCTCCGAGGTTTATACGACTGGTGTGGATCAGTACGGCCAGCAGTACATCTTCGACCCAAACGACGGCTATGGTTTCTTGAACCCCGACAATTTTAGCGGAATTGCCATTCCAGACGTTGCAGAGGCCGAGGCGTACTATTCCATCGTTGCCCTTTCTGCCCGACAGATCATGGGGGCATATGTCTATGCTATTCCTCCCTCGTCGACATGTGGAGGCGAGGCGTTGGACGGCTCAGACGAGAGCACCCCGTTGATGTTTCAGAAGGAGATCTCCAGTGATGGCAATGTCAATACGGTCGATGTTCGTAAGTGAATTTGCTCGTCTTTGATTTGCTGTGATCCCGCCAGCCTTTTTATTCTATTTTATGTGTAGTACGAGCTAATACAATTGACCTTTGCTTTTTTTTTTTCTTACTCGCAGTGTACCCGGCAACACCATTCTTCCTGTGGGCGAACCCAGACATGCTCAGATGGACGCTTGAAGCTCTCTTTCAAAACCAGGAGGGCGGGTTCTACCCGAATGGCTATTCTATGCACGACCTAGGCAGCAATTTCCCAAACGCCACCGGCCACGTAGAGGGCAACGATGAGTATATGCCCGTGGAGGAGTCTGGCAACATGATCCTCATGTCGTATGCTTACTATAAGTTCTCGGGCGACGCGAGCTGGATCAAGAGCCACTACGACATCTTGAAGCAGTGGGCCCTTTATCTGATCCAATTCTCGCTGATCCCCTCCGGCCAGCTCAGCACGGATGACTTCGCGGGGACCCTTCAGAACCAGACAAACCTGGCCATCAAGGGCATCGTGGGGCTCCAGGCCATGAGTGCCATCGCGCGGATCGCAGGAGATGCGGCTGATGTCGCCAACTTCTCGACAACGGCAACCGAATACTACCAGAACTGGACATATTTTGCCATCGACCCTTCAGAGAACCACACGATTCTCGCGTATGAATGGCGCTCCTCTTGGGGGCTGCTCTACAATACATTCTTCGATAAGCTGTTGAATCTCGGCATCATCGAGAGCAGCGTCTACGACATGCAGTCTACCTGGTACGCAACTGTGAGCCAGATATTCGGCGTGCCTCTTGATAATCGTGTAAGTCATAGCCTTTCTCAGGATGAATCGACTCAAGCTTCTATGGAGAGGCTCGAGATCGAGCGCACCGGTGCTTGCACTCATCTCACGTTGAACAGCATCACTACACCAAATCCGACTGGGAAATGTGGACCGCAGCCACTTGCTCCCCTGAGACGCGCAGGCTGTTCGTGAACGGCCTGGCCTACTGGCTCAACTTCACCTCCACCGAGTATCCCTTCACAGATCTGTACGAAGTCATCGACGACGGCTCCTACCCAGAGGTGCCTAATAACATCGAGTTCAAAGCGCGCCCGGTCGTCGGTGGACACTTCTCTCTGCTCTCTCTCTACCGTGCCGGCCTCCTCAGCGATGACAGTGCCGGCGACGAGAGCGGGTCTGTCTTCGGGAAGAACAGCACCCAGGCAGTGCCGGCCGAAATCATCCTGCCGACACAGGCGAGCTCGGATCTAGGGCCGTCGGGCTCTGGAAGGGCCACAGAGGTGGCGTACTCTTTCTCGACGCTGACAACATTCAACGGGACCGGAATTGTGGTCACTACCCTGTCGACCATCACCGCGACGGAGACGGTCAGCTCGTTCGCGTACACGACTCCTGCGGGTTAGAGGCTTGTCTTGGCTGTCTGCATCGCGGAGATTTGGGCACACCAGAGCATGTGAGAAGGCAGGGTCGACGAGTTGCTTGGGGATGTGCCACCTATCTCAAATATGCACTACTCAAGAGAATTTGATTATAATACATAATCTGATTTGGATGCTTCTCAGATGTTTGACGTAACGGAAACATACCAGTCAAGTTTGCTTCCACAGTCCACGTGTCCGTGCTGTTCTGAGGACGAGTAACTTAATTGAATGCTCAATCTTCCCTTGATGCTATCGATTTCGCTGTCATTATCGTGATTAATTACTTGGTGTCTCAGACTGGAGTCTATTTTTGATCATGTTCTTCTTGGAGTCGCAGTGATTCTCAGTCTGTTTGTTCTTCATTACCTTCAAAATGGATATTCCTACTACTTAAGTTGTTTCTTTCTCTCTCTCTCTCTCTCTCTCTTTTTTTTCTTGATAGAGGTCGAATCTCTAGTAGGGGAAGCTGCCCGTTGGCAATTGAGCAAGCACTCATTCACTCAATTAATTCTAGAAAGATTTTCCACGTGCACACTAGACTCAATAATTCATTGCAAAGACTAGGCGCGTGGGATTTCAAAATTACTGTTTCCGTAACCGTGGCTAGATTATTCGCTGACAATGGGAGCATCCATCAACTGATAACGAACTCTGCACCTGTGGGATTTCTATTTCTTGAACTCATCTGATGAGTCAAAACTGTGGCTGAGAGAACAAAAACAATTCAACTTCA
Source organism: Celoporthe dispersa (assembly GCA_016584495.1). Lineage (NCBI taxonomy): Eukaryota > Fungi > Ascomycota > Sordariomycetes > Diaporthales > Cryphonectriaceae > Celoporthe > Celoporthe dispersa. The sequence continues at coordinate 2,327,314 of WAID01000006.1, read as the reverse complement.
GACGACCTGTTATTCTGCCAGAGCAAAAGGCGATGGATGCTCTAATAACTCCCTGATCGTCGTCATTCTGCTTACATGTTCTGTTTGGTGTGGCGCTCTGTGACGGGTCCCGTCTGCAGCGGCCCATGCAGTGATTCCCAGTTGTCAGCACGCCCAAACACCGGCCACAGCAAGCCTCTCTAGCCCTATCTGCACTCGAGGTTTCAACGGAGCCGCTCAGAACATATAGACAAGCCTAGCGGACCAGACAGCGGACCAGCCACAAAACAGTGGCTTGGGCCCTGCGGGCCAGAGGAGCCTACTACCCGTCTTATTTGTTGACAATACTGGTCCGGGGGAACAAGATTCATAGCTGAACACGCAAGTCCGAACGATATCGTGGAGGGAGGGTCTCCGGGGCCGTAAGCTGACAGAGTCTGAATCTCCAAAATACTGTGCTGTCCTCCAGGTTGCTACGATGTACCCCATCCCGACAGACTTTCTGCAGTCATCGTTTTTTTCTTTCTTTCTTTCTCCGGTTTGCATGTGTTTCCATGGACCTTGGCGTGCAGGTGGCCTGTTTCGGCCATGCCTATCCACACCACGGCACAGCGTCGTAGTCGTAGAATGAACGAATCGATCACACAAAAGACGATAAAAAAACAAGGCACGTATACGTGGAATCTTCTTACAAATTTCCGATCGTCTCAGACATGGCCTCGCCGCATACTGCGCGATCGGCCCCGGGCTGCCCTACCAGACGGCCCACGCTGGTCTGGTATCGCGACAGCAGCAGCAGCCATAGCTATGATTAGGTCTCGCGATCCTGCCAAGCGATATAAGTATCGCCCTCTGGTCGCTCACCTGTCAAATCAAGTATGAAGCTCATCACCTCCAAGCAGAACATTCATTCTTCTTCAGCGTTGATCGCTTGGTTTTTCACAAGGCGTTGATCGCTTCAGTGTTTTTTTTGTTCTTTTCGTTTTTTTTTTGTTTCCTTCTTCTTTCTTTAGCCAAGCTTCACCCTTTTGAAGGTTGCCGGTCACCTCTAGGGCTTGTATCTATTCTGTTTTCCTTCTTTGCCTCTTTTTTTTTTGGCTCTCTCTTTCCCCTACTGTTTCTCTTTTTTGTGCCACTTCTTTTCTCTCGCACTGTCTCTTCCCCCACCTCATCATGAAGTACACTATCCTTGCCGCCGCGATCTTCGGATCCTCGGTCGCTTCCGCCCTGCAGCCTCACCAGGCCCAAAATGCAGTCATCACAGCCACTAGGATCCTCACCATCACCCACGAGGGCCGCCCCGTGACAGTGACCTCTCTCGAGACGCTCTTTCCGGAGACCTCGATCAACCTGGAGGCTCGTGTGGCGAGGCCCAGCCAGCAGGGCGGCGGGTCATCCCAGGGACACTTTGGCGGGCAGCACTTCGAGATGGGAGGAGGACGGCACGAGGGAGGAGGCCGAGAGGAGCACGGAGCTGGCAAAGGTCACTTCTTCGGAGGCATGATGGGAGGAGGCGGTGGCAGTGGTTTTGGTCACGCCATGAGCGGCGTCGGCCTCCCTGTCAGCCAGGGCCCTCCGATGATGGCCAACGCCGGTGCTGCGCAGGTTACGGGAGCCCCGATGCTGCAGGGCCGGGAGCATCACGAACACGAGAGCAAGAAGGGCAAGCATCATCACCACACCAAGGGCCATGGCGAGGCCATGGTGACGGGTGGTGGACAACAAGCTGGCCCTTCCGGAGGAGCGATGCGTGGCGGAAAGCACCACGGCGGCAAGCATGGAGGAAAGATGGACAAGAGCATGAGCGGAGGAGAGATGCCCGCGGATAAGATGCAGCAGCGCCATTTCTCTATGGGAGGCATGCCAGGCGGTGCTGCTTTTGTTGGCGCCGCTCCTTCCGGAGGAATGCAAGGTGGCATGATGCACGGAGGAGGTATGCACGGAGGGGCACATGGTGGCCAACACGGCGAGATGCGCGAGGGAATGCACCAGAGGCGTCAAGCCCAGATCCCGACAGGAGTGGGCATCATGGCGGGCGGTCCTGAGCATGCAGCTCCCACGGGAGGTGCGCACGGCGGCCAGCACGGAGGAGGAATGATGCACGGAGGCGGCCAGGGCCCATCACAAGGTGGCCACCACATGATGGGGCAGTTCCAGACTGCTGAGAAGAGCGGCGGCCGTGGAGAGAAGAGATTCAACGCGGCTGAGGTCCCGCTTAAGTTCATTCCCAAGCAGCACAAGCGAGAGGAGATTTCGGACACCAAGCTGCCCGATACTCCTCTGCCTATAATTGCTCCCGGGAGGTTCCACGGGGCGAAGAAGGGAAACCACACGATTCATGGAGGGAAAGGTTATAACCACACGATCCACGAAGGCAAAGGCCACAACGGCACGATCCACGAGGGCAAAGGCCATAATGGCACGTTTCATCACGCAAGCAATAAGACGAACAAGGCCAAGCCCAACCGCAAGGGTAGCCCCAAGAACCTGACACCCATCGAGAGATTGCTGCAGTCCAATAAGACTCCTGTCGAGGACCCTCTGGTCACGGAGAAGCCCACGATCATGGACCGGGATGAGAGGGACGGCTCTGGGGGCGATGGCCGCGGCAAGACTGTGCATGAGCACCTTACGCTCACCACCAAGGTGAGGGTGCCTAATGGTGCTTAGACGGTTCAGAATGTTTTTGTCATGACCCTGGGGGGAGGGGGGGGTTGTCAACATGCACACATAGAGAGTATTATGGATTTCCTTCGGTCTTGCCAGGGGGTTGGACTGCACACGACTCCTCCACTCCATTTTTGTCACTCGCTTTGTCCTCTATTCACCTTCATTTTTCTTCAAAGACATCTCTCGATATAAACATTCTCTTTTGTCTCCTGTCAGTTCCGTTTTGTTGGTTTCTTTCTTCTTTTTTCCTCTTCTTTTTTTTTTTTTTGTTGTGGCTTAGTATGCGGGAAACACGTTGGGAAATTGCTTTGAATATTTTGCGATGAAATAGATTCAAATTTTCAGCGATATACATTAGTCGAGTGCTGTTGCGAACTACCAAGTATGGAATTCCTCAAGACTCTTCAAAATGGATTTATTCTGTCAGAATCAAATCCCGAGTTCAATGTTGGAATAGAAACAGCTTCGTGAAGCTCGGCGGTAGTGGGACAGAAGAAGTCCAGGCTGTTAAAAATAGAACCACCACAAGCAGCTCTATTCATACTAATACGAAATGATCTTACACACTCGCTTGGGAGCCAGTCACAAGCTAGGTTCAAGGGTCTCTCATAGGGCTTATCATGGTAAGGTACCTGACAATTATTCATTAAGACCACTTCACTGTCAGATCTCTACTCAGCAAGCTCTTCGGATCTGTTGCGATGACACTGACCAGCAAGGTAGTTGATGCTCGGGCGCTGGCAAGATGTCAAATAGCAAATTGCCAAAACCTCGCACTGCACAGCGCAGGAACCCAGAAGCAAGATTTGGAGCACAGGGCCAGGAGCATGGCACTTGATCATGTACTTAGGTAGTGAGACACATTCCCATACCGGCTGCTTTCAAATTTCCCTAAGCCGAAAACAGTCATATGAGTGATCGCCCGGTCTTTTTTCGTGGCTGGGGCCATTCCTCCGGTCCCGTCCCCGCCCAGCAGCCCCCAAACACAGCCTGCAGAAGAGAGCCAGCAGGCCAACTGTGCAGCTTTCGGATCCTTCGGAAGGGACTCTGCTACTATAAACATCCCTACTATGACCGTAGAGAATGGAAGAAGAAAGAAGAAAAAAAAAAGATCTGCCTGCCCTCCCCATCCATCACGTTCCACACGCAGCCGAACAGCGCGGGCAAATTAGCAGGGACGACTTGTTCCGGGTGCGCCACACCTGTCGAGCAAGGGAGGAAATGACGCGCCGTCAGCGCTGCATCCGCGCGGCCTTAACGGGAATAGACCAAGGCACTCACTCCTCTTGTGACGCTTTTTCTTCCCACAGGAATAGAGTGTATCTGTGTGTGTGCGTGCCATTTGTCAACGTGTGAGGTACGGGAGCGGCATCAGCTTACGCAAGTAGAGAAGAGAAGAGATGGTCCCATTTTCTTATCCCTCGCCCGAGCCCACCCCCTCCGAGCAAAGGGCACCAGAGGAATCTCTCCAACCAAAAAAGCAACAAATCAATGTCGGCACACCTCTTGACGAACAAGACACTTGTTGTCATCGTCTGTTTTCCACCGGGGTTTTCTTCCCACAGATAACACTTCCCGCGGCAGTAATCATTATTCTATAATCCACCCGAGTTGAAGAGTCAACCGTCCCTGCAAACTGCAGCCATGAAGCTTCCGGTGTCGCTGCGCGGGGCCGCGCGAGAGGTGGTGAGGCGGGGTCCCATGCCGATATGCCACTCGAATGACTGGAAATGCCATCCCGGCATCCCTTTCGCCGTCGTCTTCGCGGTTCTCCTCGGCACGGCGTTTTCGTTTTGGCTGTATAAACAGATTAAAGGCCGAGAGGTTTGTTGCAACTCCACGATGCTTTTATTGTTCATTTGTTTTCTCTTCTCTTTTCTTGCTGTGTCCCGATCTCTCGGCCCATGACTTGACGGTTAACGCTGGTCTTTACCCTGCAGGAACCCATAAGACTGCCCTACAGACTGACGTCGTTATTCCGTTCCAAAAAGAGTAGGTTCACACCCACAACCCACCATGACCATGATGGTACGATCTCGACCATTTTCAGGAGAGAAGATACTGACCTCGAATCCAGAGCCGGTACCCGATGAGGAGCTGCCTGTACATCACCCCCGGGCTAGGCGGCCCAACACTGAACTTCCTGGTCCGTAGACAAAGCTTGGCCTTGCTTCCCTCCCGTATGAGAGGTCTTCTCATTGTTCATTCTTCTGATCCTCTTTTTTTTTTTTTTTTTTTGCTGACAAGACGAGGACGAATTTTAGAGATGACGTTTTCACCAATGAGGACATCCTGGGCGGGCATACCGACCAGGGCCATGCCGCATCCCAACTTATCGGAAGACGGATCGAGACCAGTGGCGGCTGTGCGGTTTGCGTCGTAATTATGATGCTGATGATGATGATTGTCATAATGGCTCCACGGATGGATGCGATGATTGGGCCTGAAGTGGACACATTCGAAGAGCAGGGATTTGAGGTGGATAGACGTCTGAGTGCGACACGGCTCGGCGCGATAATGATTGCCCACGAGGCGCACGAGCACCACAGCTGGGGGGAAGCTGAGAGTTTTGGCAGCTCAAGTCTTATATTCCGTACGGGAGGCCAAGTCGACAATCTCGTAAGAGGGAACAGCGCGGCAGCGATACGATTACGAGGGGCAGAGGCTTCGGATCACACCATGCACACACGACCTCGGGTCGCAATCCACAAAGGAACAGGACACAAAGCTTATGTTACACACGACACCAACAGCAGACCCAGACACCGAGCTGAGGCAGCGAGCAGCACGAGATTCGAAATTGCGATGACATAAGACTTCAGAGGCCCATCTATCTGCTTGGATGGAGAGAGAAGACCTCAAGGACAAGAGGAGGGATGGAGATGCCCGCGCCCAGATGCAGCAAACATCATGCACCTGAGCATCAACCAACAAGGCTCTCCTCCTCCTCCTGGCGTTTTTAGTCGTACACCTTAGCAAGTTTGCTCCTCGCCCTCAGCTTCGGTCCCCACTTCATAAAAACAAAAGGGATCAGACTCAACGCCGTCCCGAACAGCGCGAGGATCAGACCTGCATACTGGGACCTGGACCAGGAAAGAAGGGTCAGCATAAACAGCCTTCTAGACAACAACGAGCAAGACAAAAGAGAGGGAGGGCAGCCAGCTCATCAGACCAGAATCAGAAAAGAAGGGAAAAACAAAAATAATAACTCACCCGACATTAACAAAGAACTGCGTTGCAAACAGAGGCGTCACCGCGCCCAGTGTGTTTCTCATCAGACCCTGGCCGGCGATGGCGCTGCTGGCGCTCTCGCCGTAGCAGTCGGCCGTGTAGCTGTACGTGCTCTCAAAGACAAAGTAGATGCCGAACGCGATCAGGACCAGGCCGACACACGGACCCACCCAGTCGAGAAAGGCGTACTGCGTGAAGCTGTAGATGAACAGGCCGACGGGCAGCCAGACGGCCCCAAACATGGCGCCGTATAGACGGGCCTCAGGCGTCACCTTGGCGTCCGGGTCGGCGGTGAGGCGGTCGTACTTGCGCATCTGCAGGTGGTGGGCGAGCCAGGCGAGCGTGGTGCCCAGGGCCAGCGCGATGTAAGGAAGGCCGGCCATGCCGGTAGACCAGCCGCGCTTATCGGCGAAGGTGATGGAGATGACGGACAGGAACAGGAAGGTCACGCCCCAGCAGAAGGCGATCCACAGGCCAAAAGGCCAGCACGACGGGCTCGGTGACGAGCATGTGGACGGCCTTGACGGACGAGGCCCTCAGCATGCTCTTGATGTCGGGCGTGTAGATGTCGCCCTCGGCCACGTAGCGCTCGTCACCTGTGGCCTTGCGCAGCGCAGAGGCCCTCCTGTGCAGGGCCACGCCGCCGCGCGTCTCGGGAAAGAACACAAAGATGCAGACCAGGAGGGGCACGTTGGCCAGGCCCTGGATGCCCTCGATCCACCGCCACCCGATGGACTGGTCGATGAAACCGGCGTAGATGGGCGCGGCGACGGTGCCGAAGATGGCGACCCACGAGAACATGGCCATGGGCCGGGACCGCTCGTGCGGGACGTACATGTCGTCAAAGGTGCCGCCCACCAGGATCGTCCCCACGCAGCCGAACAGGCCCAGGAGCAGCCGCAGGCCGATGATGGTGCCGATGTCCTGAGCCAGCGCCAGGCCGATGAACAGGACAGAGAAGCAGAAGAAGGCCCCGGCGTAGATGACCTTGCGCCCGACCAGCTCGCAGAAGGGGGCCAGGACCATGGGCGCGATGGCGCAGGCGATGTTGAAGGCGAAGAGGCCCAGCTGGCCCTGCTCCGAGGTTGCGTGCAGGTCCTCCACCATGCTCGAGATGCCGGAGCTGTATGCCGTCGTCGCGAGGCCGATGAAGAGCGTCATGAGGTTGAGCATCGTCGACACCATCGTCTTCTTCCACCTGCTCCACTCGTAGGGGTTCTCCTTGTCCCCGGTCGCGAAGCTGAGCACGAGATATTCCTTGTCGTTGTGGCACACGACCTCTGTCAGGGTCAGCGGCATGTCGACGTCCACTGTCGTGATCGGGCCACAGTCGGGATCGATGGACTCGTTCTGTGGGCCAGCAAACTTTCCTCCCACGATGCGGCCCACGAGTGGGAATCCCTTTTCGTCTCGCTTGACCTCGTCCTCGTGGCCCGCGACAGACAGCATGTCGGGTGTCGTCTCGTCCGTCTCATCAATCACGACACTACCAGGTCTCGACAGCGAGGCCCGGCGGGACGGCCCCATCGAGGTTCCGGGCCGAGATGCGTAAGGACTTGACAGACCCGGGCTGCCCGGTCTCGATGCGGTACCGCGGTAGGAGGCTGCATAATAGGAGTTGGTCTGGACGCGGCCAGCGAACCGGGCCTAGACGGAGGAGCTGAGAAGGAAGGAAAGTAGGATGTCATGACGGTGAGGGAGGATCGCTTCGACCTCTAGCGGTAGAAGCAGAAGGGAGAGAGAGAGAGAGAGAGAGAGAGAGAGAGACTAGGAGAGAGAGTAGTAAGTAAATCGTAAAGGGGACCAGAGAGGAAGGAGGAGAAGGCCTGGAGAGAAGATAGGGCGGCGCGTATTCCATATTTACACGGCCTATCACCCCTATGTTGTCAGAAGAAATATTACGTGATGTATCCAGTTTCCATCTCGCCTTTTCCTATGTCTCCAGGTCCGATAGTCTTGGGCTATGAGATTTTACGTTGCATCGCGACGCGATGGGAATCTCTCAGCCCATCAATCCCGTGAGCAAATCCACATTACGCCGAAGTATCCCCTCGGCCTGGGCCCATAACAGAGATTTTTGTTTAGGTGGAAGACAGAGAAAAAAAATAAATATTAAATTTCTCTAGCAGAACGTCATATTTTGTCTGATGGCAAGATATGGGGGAATCCTGCCCCGTTCAAGGCCTGGTCTCAGATCTCGAGTCAGCGGACAAGTGATGATTTTTTTTTTTTTTTGGAGGGGGCAAGGCAGAACGTCACCAAAAGGTTGAAGCCATTTTTTCTTCTTTTCTTTCAGTCCTTGGATTATTCATCCTCCACAACCTCCAGCAGAAACGTCCTAGTCCTCCGCGCCTTGGCCGGCCTTCCTTGTGCGCCTCTCCTCTCTGCTGATACGATATGATACGCACGCCTTGACATGAACCCAACGCAATCCGGTAGGCAGAGATATCCTTACCATGCCTCGCTCCCCCTTTGGGCCTGTGCTATCCTGGCCAACAGGCCACCTCGAGCCCTCAGGCGGAGGTATATCGGGCCAGGCCGACCGAGCTACCATGCGCCCAATCGGCCCTAATCAGCAGGTTGATAGAGGAGGACGGGTGGGAAAGGAGCGACGCACACACGGGAGGGCGGAGCGTGCGTGGGATTCGGGGCGAATCCCCTGTCTTCAGTCTATTTGGGTCGTCACGGGAAATGCGGCTCTGCGAGGATCCGATCCACCCGGACCGCGGTCTCGGCAGTCCGCCGAAATAGCGTTCTTGATAAACACCATGACGTCTTGCCGCTGAAATACTCGGTCAAGGGCCGGCGGTCTTCTTGCAGCACCTCTTTTCTCTTCGAGTCAGGGCTCCACCGCGGTGCTCAGATTCTGGCAAGACGTCATCGGAGGGAGAAAGAAGAAAAAGCCCTTCAGGAAGATCTCGAGGAGTGCGATCACAAAGAGACATTGCTTGTTTTTTTCTTCAAAAAAATGTTTCGGGAGATGTGTTGTCCTAGAGCGAGACGGACAAGGTGGTGGAGTTCCTCCATCCGTTGGTGAAACCGACAAGCTTGAGCATTTTCTTTCCTATCAACCATACGCAGGGCTGTCCGGAGACCCTGCGCCTCATGGGCTTATTGGACAGACCTACGACACAGGCCCAGGTTTGCCGGATATCCGAAATGAGACCAGAGCATAAAAGCCTACACCGATCAAGAGCTGCTGCTTGCTCGTCAACTTCAGGCCACGTGCCTGCTCGAGTCGTCCTCCTCCAGGCCGACCAGCTCCAGGCTAACCCTCCACAGCCTCTCCTCGCCCTCTGGGTCGAATGCCCACCTCGCATATCCAGGAGCAAGAGTCGGGTTGGGAGGGTCCACCGGCACTGGGCCCGCGACGGCGCAGTCCTCACAATACACACCGCCCTTCCCCTCGAGCTCCCTGGCAGTAGCCGCCCAGATGGTCGTGGCGCATCCCTGGGCGGGAGATTTGATGAAGTTCACCGAGGTCTTGTCCCGCTTCGCCGCTTCCACCTGCTCCTGTATGTGCTTCTGCAAGCCTGTAAAGATCCCACCCGGCATGAGGCTGTAGCCGTGGACACCCTTGTTCCCATAGAGCCGCTCGATGTGGTTGGCCATCCATATATTGGCCGTCTTGGAATTGCCATAGGCGACGTGGGGACTATATTTCCCTTGGCCCTCAAGGTTGATGTCGTCGAGCTGGACAGGGTTGGCCCGGTGGCCTGAGCTGCTGACATTCACGACCCGGCTGGCGAACCCAGGAGAGCCCTCGGCACCGGCGAACAGGAGACCCTTGAGGCACTGAAAGAGGTAGAAGTGGGCAAGATGGTTCGTGCCGAGCTGCATCTCGAACCCGTCCTGCGTGACCTCGCGGGTGGGGATGGCCATCACTCCAGCGTTGTTGATCAGGATGTTGACCTTGTGCTCTCGCCTCTTGATCTCATCAGAGAACCCCTTCACGCTTGCAAGACTGGTGAGGTCGAGGTCTAAGAGGTGAAGTCTGTCCCGCGTTTTGTGGTCGTTCAAGACGGAAGCCAATGCCTCCTTGGCACGGTCCATGCTGGCTGCCCTGGCCCCGCCATAGACAACTGCACCAGCAGCCACGAGCGCTTCGACCGTCGGTATACCGAGACCTGAAGAGCAGCCCGTGACGACCACGACTTTGTCTTTGAGGGAGCCGTCGAATCGGTTCTCGTCCTGCAGGATCTGTAGGCCAGTTGGTCGAGCGTCACCTGGGCCGGCGCGAACTTCAGGCCTGTGAACCTCGGCGTATCTTCCAGACATGATCGGACGAGTTGAAAATGCTAAAGTCGGTGGAGAGGATACGATGCTTTGTTTTCGTACCAGGCGCCTTCCTAAGCCAGCGCTACAGACAAGCCAGACAAGTTGGGATCCCTCTGGAGTGATGAACAGGATCACAACCGAGCCGGGCTGAGATACAGGCAGCACGCCACATTTATATTCGTGGCCAGAAATGGGGTTCCGGCAGAGTCGAATGTCCTTACTCACCAGAGGTCGGGGGCCATACTCGACAAAGCAGCGGAGAAAGACGCGGACATAGCGCTGGCTGCATTGGGTCCTCCAGGCTGCCGGCTGAGGGCGTGAGAATACACTGGTCGGACTTTATGCAGGTCAAGGCCGGGCTCGAAGCTTGTGCATGTCGACATCAGGTCTGGCAGGCCACATCCCGAGCAGGCGATACTTGTTCAAGGTTAACACATCTCGAAATATCGCCGCATACGGTCAGACAGGCTGGTTGTGTCGAGCATTTGATGGTTTGGCAGAGTTGGAGATCTTTGATCAGCACCCCAGCAGAACTGGTGGCAGCTTCGAGAACCCCCTGGCTCGCATTGGTTACAGGGGTAGCCCGACCCCGCATGACAAATGCTCCGCTACGTGCTTGGGTGCCAGGGTTGTTGATAAGTCCGCCCTGGGCTCCGAGTAGAGCCTCTTCTCACAAAAAGATTGCCCAACAAACCTCAATCCTCGAGAGCACCAGTGTTTTGTCGTATAGACTACAAGGAAAGACTACCTACCTACCTGCATATCATCAACCATAGGATCATCGCTGTCCGACGCGTCAAAACACGAGCGTCACGCCCCCACGAGCGAAGCTGTCACAGCATCCCAAGCGCAATCTCGAACAACCCACCCTTCTTCCCCCTTCCGAGCCGCAGCCATGACGGTCCAACACGTCACATCCCACTCCGACTTCCAGTCCCTCCTCGACACGACCATGTACGTCGTCGCCGACTTCTACGCCGACTGGTGCGGCCCCTGCAAACAGATCGCGCCCCTCTACGAGCAGTTCGCAAAGGCATCCTCCATCCCGGGCTACCTCGCCTTCGCCAAGGTCAACGTCGACCACAACAGGCAGACGGCCGCGCAGTACGGGGTCTCGGCCATGCCCACCTTTATGTTCTTCAAGAACGGGAAGCAGGTCGGCGTCAACGGCCAGCCGCTGATACGCGGCGCGGACGTGAGGAGCCTGAAGGCCGCGGTGGATAAACTCGGTGGGCTAGCCAAGGAGAAGCAGGCTGCTGGTGTCAAGGTGGGAGAGTAAATAAAGGCATGGCTATCCATCTACAATGGACCGATCATACAAGGAGAAGCCAAACACAGGCAACCACAGGCGATGGGTCGAAAAGAGGAGACACCATTGCAGGTGGTAAAACACCGCGGGGCTCCAAGGGCCAGGGTGAAGAAGAGCCATCCTGGGGCAAAGAGAACTTGGGAGTAAGAGAGGCAATTTCCACTGCCCACAAGAAGATTAGACTGGTATGGCGGCTGCGTCTTCTCTGCTCTGTCCCGTCCGGTTTGGGATATATGTTGGTCCTGGAGCAGGGCTTCGTTCTATGAACTGTAGGAGATAGGTCTATAGATTGTCCTAGACCTACATCTGTTACAGGAGATGTTAGCCCTATAGTTCTCATGCTGTACAGAGCTATGCGCAAGCTCGACTGCCTTGTCTAATCACACGGCTGTCATGTTATTGTGCGGTAGCTGCGTTGGCCTGCTTGTTGACCTTGGTAGCAACGTTAACCGCCACGACCTCGGGACATTCTTAACGGCCAGGAGTGCTCAGCTCGGGGTCCTTGAGCCCTCCGAGTACCTTGTCACAATCAATACGAAACATTACCACGAACATACACAGGGCTGCCTGCACCTATCCGCCTTTCCCACTTGCCAAAACAAAGCCTTCACACGCCAGGGGCCATATATAAGCCATGCATTAGCCAGTGCGTCACTTATTGGTTTTTATGGTGGTTTTTTTCTCTTTTCTTTAAAGCACCTCAGGGACTCACCGTCATGAAGCAAGGAAAATTTAATTACTATGGCAAAGCCATGGTTGCTACGGCGCTCCACCATGTAGGCTTCGTGGATGGCAGGAGCGGGCTTCTTATCAAAATAAAATAAAAATACGAAAAAAGAGCCTTCACTCCGACATATAAGCCGGGAGGGCTGACAGAAAGGCGATGACCAGCCGCTGCTGGGCTTTAGCAACCTTGGTGCGGTCCTCTTCATCGAAGAAGTACAGCTCCTCCGCGTCGATATCCAGGTCCTCCTTCTTCTAAAAGACAGCGCCACAGTGGACAAGCTTCTGCAGCGGGGCCAAGGTGTCCAGCCACCAGGACCGGCGATGCGCGTGCCAGGGACGGAGGAGACGGCTAAATAGTAGCGTGTCAATATTAAGATGTGTAGTATATAGTAGCGACGCGGTACCTTGCCTGCTAACAAGTCTTGTTATTGCCAGAGCAGTTGTCAAAGGCGCCTTGGCCCGTACTACGGGCGAGCATGAGGCCCCGTCTCAGACCCGTTCGTGTAGCGACGGTTAGGTGGTCGCTGCGAGATGGACGTGAAACGTGAGTAGTCGGTAAGAGCCGGGCTGCTCTCGCGCTCAGGGGGAGGAATGGTGTTGTAGGTCAGGTCGGCCGGGTGATAGTCGGCTGGTGGTTAAAAATGAGAAAAATGATCAAAGAGACTTGAGCACAATCATACAGGAGAATTGCTGCTGGAGCAATAAGCAAAAGGTTTTACAACTTAAAAATGTTGCCATGAAGGGAAGGAAAATAAAGAAGATTACAAAAGTATATAAGTAGAACCTTGATTCAAACTTATGAAGCTCAAATTGAAAAGAAAAGGAAAAAATTTCTTGTATTTCTATATATAAAAAACCAAAAATTCAAAAGGGCGCAATGCTTTTGTATTTATTTATATTTCATGTTTCAAAGCATATTATATCAGCTTTCACATTGCTATATATTATATAGTGTTGCGGCTGTTTTTTTATATAAATATAACATTTTATTCGTATTATTTTGATTCGAAAAAGGAAATGACATGTCGAACAAAAAAATGAAGCAAACTAATGTTTTTGAATCAAATTTATTGCTATCGCAGAAATTAAAACTCTAAATTACGCCTAATCAACTGCGTAATTACAAGATAAAAAATATCAATGCCCTGAAAAGAGAGAATGAGTAGAGAATGCAGAGAGAAAGAATATGAATAACATTTTCGAATCAAATTAATAAAACTTAAAAAGAGAATAGTTCACCACCGCAGGGACTCGAACCCTGAACCTGACGATGTATATTAGACGTTGATTTGTACGCTAAAAGTCGCCCGCGCTGACCAATTGTGCCACGGCGGTTTCAATGTAATCATACGTGTAAGAGTTAAGTATATAACTAGAACCGCATTCAATATTACAAATTTGATCCGCTCACTTAGCTAAAGCTTCAGGTTTAGGAGTAAGCTTACATGATCAGGCTATGTAAGCTTAGTTTTGAATAAAATCTTGACTTTGTTAATTTTATTTAATGTTTGGCTTGGCTTGTTCTACATAACTTGTGATTTGCATATTAAATAAAATTTCAGCTTATAAATTTGCGTTTCAATTATATGGAGAGGTTCAGAGTTTGAATCCTTGCGGCTGCAGCTGGTATATCCCCATGATAAAATACAACTACTTCGCGCAAACAATGCTAACACTGTTTTGCGCAAGTCTGTGCATATATGGTTTGCCTATTCGCTAAACTAACGGAAATATGAAAGGAAAAGAGGAAAAAAAAGGTTTACATTGATCTATAATACGTGCTAGCTAAGCACTCAGGCCAGCAAACCGATAAGCTAGCAGTTGTCGCTCGATGGGTTTGGGAAAGTTTATGCCGTCTGGAGAGCTCTGTTCCTCTTTTCTTTGGGAAGACTCGCCGAAGCTGCGGATTTTATGGAGAAATTATCTAGACATATCATCCGTTAGAGACGTTTTTTAACTTGGAGAGGAGAGAAACAAGTATTGTAGGATAAGGAAAGGTAAAATCAAATGCTTGTGTGGAAAGCACTCTAGGGGTACATAAAGTAGTAGGAAAGAACGATGAATGAGTAACTATTGCTAGGTGCCAAAGGCTTCTTTAATTATATGCTAGAAGTTCTTTGGCGCTAGTTCTAATGGAGACAGTGACTCACTGCTTAGCACTTACAGTTTATTGAATAGCTGTAACTTAATATTCAATGAATATGGCCTCACTTTCAGAAAGCTTACTAGCATTAAGCTTAATTAGGTTACTCCATCCACAGGCTTGTTTCTTGGCTTGAGGCTTTGAGCTTTGCTGTAATTGGGGACCCCCCTGTGGCTGCTGCTACAGCTTGTTTTTTTTTTCTCTTCTTCTTCTTTCTCGTTGCTTCCCTTTCTTCACCCTTTTCTCCCCCCCCGCCCTTTTTTTTTTCCCTTTCCACTCCCCCCGAGGTTCAGCTTCTCGGCGCGGTTCTCGTAGTCTTTGAAGTGCTTGGCGATCAGTTCATTACCACCCGCCTCTCCAGCGGAGCGAACAATATAATTGCAGTCATCCTCTTCGCATTTCCAGATTCCATTCGGGCCACTCGGAGACATGAGATAGTATCTTCTTGGAACGAACAACGATTTTCATAGTCTCTTTGGGAATTGGCGGTGGTGGACGCGAGGCCATCGATATGCTCGGTACGGTATGGCCAGCGAATTCACTCACTACTACACCAAGCAACTTGCCGCAAGTCTTCCTTCCAAGTGGTACAAGAGCCCCTTTTTTTCTGTGGCTCAAGGAGCAGTGCGACAAGCTTTGGAAACCCGAGGACGTAACTGCAGAGAATGTGGCATCGAAGCTTGTACAACGAAAAAAGAGCGCTAAGAATATAGGAGCTCCCAGCCTCGCATGCCTCCCGCCGCCTCGTCGCAGGCCGGGCCATTCTGGATTATTTTCTCTTCTTTCAACAATCAATTCATTCATCACATTCAATATCCCACACTGGCGAACACTATCCTGTAACACCTCGAACTTCAAGCTTCCGACCTACTGCTGGTGTCAAGAGGCCGATCGCGTACGATGCCGATAATGATAATCATGACGATGACGAAGATGGCCGGCCTTACAAACAGAGCAAAATTTCGCACGACTACAACACTGACGAGGATGAAGATGAGGAAGATGACGATGCAGTCACCGATGTTAGCGAAGAGGGCGAGTCGGATACACCGCATGCTACATTTGAAGTACAACCTTGAATGCATGGTATTATCCTTGACTTTCCTCACGTCCCCGCCGACTTCTTCTAATATGTCCTCCAAAAGGCTCATGAGCTGGTGCACCGGTGGGCTTTGGTACGTCTGTTCAAAATCAGAAGTATTCTATATAGCAATTCATAGATTAGCTTCAGCGTTTTGCTTCGCTCTCTTTGTATAACTTGTAATCTACGTATTAAACAACTTATAACAATATATGTAAAGTTTAACAAACAAGCTTATACTGTTGTAGTAGCCAATGGAGTGGACCTCGGGACATATTAGGGTGCAAGTGGGTTCTGAGGGTGTTCAGATACAAGGGCATAACCCCTTTCGTTTTTTCTTCGCCTAGACAGAAATAAGCATCATCTTTCCCTTCTTTTCCTGATTTAAGCCCTCTGGACAGGTCTAAGGCAGGTTTCTCACCCTAACCTTGTGCACATGTGGCCTTCGTTTGTTGTCGTCTTTGTGACCGTTCAGCACGCTTGGGTTGCATGAGCCCTTGACTATTGCCTAGACATTCGTCCTCTCGTGCGACGGCGCCCGAGGTTCTGGTTCAATATAATGCAGGGTTAGGCCTATCAGCAAATTAATAAGAAATGAAGCATTGAAAGTAATGAAAGCAAAAAAGCATTTGAAGCATTAGCACATTTATAATAAGTACTACAATGATTAGATATTACTAAAGAGATCAAATAAGTTTAAATTAATAAAAGCAGATAATGAGTTTCAGTTTCTAAAAATTGGGAATTTGCGAATAATAATAATTGTTGCAAATGCTTATTTGTTATAGCTTATTCAGTATGCAAGCCACGAAGCGAGTGATTTAGCTGAGACAGCCAGTTTCCAAATTCAATAGTTCAGCAGAAATATAGCGCTTATGTAACCTAGGGTTACAGTCATAATAGTGTGAGAATTTGCTTTCAATTCTCAAAGCTATACACTATGTATTTGGAAGGACGGCTTCAGCTTCAAACGAGCTATACTAAAGAGGTGGTGTGAGGAAGCAAAAATTGTCGTTGCTTGTTGGCCCATGCGCGAGCCATTGATCTAGGGCTACAAAGCCCTCTAGGCAGAGCAGCAGTTTACACTCTTCATCAACAATATCAATCAACACTACCATTCCACACCACGATGTACATACGTTACATGCTAACCAATAGGTGGATATGTAACCTCACTTTCTTCACCACTCAGACAGACCTTGTATATAGCTTTTCAATTGTCAATTTTGAGTATTCACTTTAGAACATAGCTTTCTTCATCACTTTAGAACACTGCCCAAGATGGGGTCCTAGCATAGAATTACTCTTTCCTCCTCGAAGGAAGGAACAAGCTCGTCTAATCCAAGTTTCTCGACCCTCCCCTCCTCTTCTTGATTTTCGCACAACCAGACGTCCACAAAACTTTTTTTCTTCTTGTTTTATCGTGCGTTTGCCCATCGTGCGTGGGACTGATATTGACCTCGCCTCGAACCTTTTCATGACTTCCACTCCCCTCCGCCATCCCTTCCTGATCGACTGGTAAAAGCTTTGCGGATTCGTTCCGGCCTGGAGCAAATTCTGGGCATTTCTATCGTGTCCACGCTCTTCCATTAGGAAGAGCATTCTTTCATCGTCTCCGGACGTTGAAAAAGGACACGATAGTAGGCTAGCCAGGTTCGATCAGGCCGGTTGTGCCTCTTTTTTCATGTAGAAAATCTGAAACCATGCCTTTCTCTACCATCGACTACATATCCAAGAAGCGATTCGCATCCGGGTCATACGAGCCGCAAGTTCTTGACACCAAGAAGACCAGGTACGCACTGTCGGAGCCTGAAGAAGAAGAAAAAGAAGAAGACGCCCCCTATATTCCCGACCTCGACGATGTTTATGAGAGCGACGGCGAGTTCGACAGCGAGATACGTGACGGCGACGACGAGGAGCAAGAGCCTGAGGAGACTGTCGACGGCTGCGCCCCGTGCCAACGAATCGCGGGTGAAGGCGGTTCTCAGGATCTGGTCGAGCTGGTCAATGAGACTGAGGCAGACTGGCAGAAAAGCACTGCAGCCACACCCCGACAGATTCCACAGCCAGAGAACAGCTTAAAAGCGTATCAACCAATGCGAGGAACTTTGGGAAGATAAAGGCGATATACCTGTACGTATGCTAGATGCCCGGATACACTTACACCAACAAGTCTTATTCGAGCAGCTTCAAACAGCATATCTTGAGCGGTGGTGGCCTATACAGCTGCGTAGATGGTCAGACTCGCACACAATATGCTAATGAATCGCATAGGGTGAATCCCCTCCCCTCCATGGCTAATATCTCACATCACCTCCTACATGGCCCATTCCCAGCCCAGGGGAAAAAGAATTCACCCTCTTCACCTCTCTCAAGAGCCGTCCCCAGCAACCTCAGAGTGCTCCAGCCCCTTCTCCTTATCCCCAGCAAAGACGCCGCCCTCGCCGGCGCCCTCGGCCCTCTGCTTGAACGTCTGGGTGGGCTCCCAGTGCGTGCTGTTCTTGGCGGCGGTCAGGCCTTGCATCTCGGCGTACAGCTCGTCGACCTGCTCGAGGGACAGGCCTTTGGTCTCGTAGATGAAGAAATAGACGAAGGCGATGCAGATGAAGCAGCAGCCGAACCAGATGAAGAAGATCTTGCTCTGGAGGTTGGCGTAGCCGGGGCCGTAGTTGACCAGGTAAGGGGTTGCGTAGGCGATGGCCCAGTTGAGAAGCCACTGGGGTGAGAAGAGGTTAGCATACAAGAAGATAGGGAGAAGAAAAAAAAGAAAAGTAACAGAAGAAACCTACGTTGGTGGCGGTGGTCATGGCCAGACCTCTAGCTCGGTTCTTCAGGGGGAAAGATCTCGCCCGTGACGACCCAGGCCAGAGGACCCCAGGTCGAGGCGAAGAAGAAGATGTAGATGCACACAAAGGCGATGCCGGCCTTCTGGGCGGCGACGTTGTACACGATGATCTTCCCGGCCGAGTCCTGGCCCGTGGTCAGGGTGCCCAGCATGGCCACGAGGAACTGGCTGATGCACATGCCCACGGCGCCCCAGAACAGGAGGGGCCGGCGGCCGAACTTGTCGACGGCGTACAGACCTGGGATTGTGGAGACGACGTTGATGACCGAGGTGATGACCTGGATGATGAAACCGTCGCTGATGCCCGAGTTGATGAAGTATTGCGTGCCCTGGAAGAGGTTTGCCGAGGTTAGCTTCTTTTTCTTTCTCTCCTCTCTTGCTTTTCTTTCTGCATGAGGGATTTCCTTTTTAAACAAACTTCAGCGGAATCGGGCGAGTGCACGAACATAGTAGAAGATAAAGTTGATGCCAGTAAGCTGCTGCAGAGCCTGGAGACCCATCCCCGTGAGCTGGCGCTTCAGCATGTTGCCCCGGAAGCAGTCGATGTAGCTGGCCTTGCCCAGGCTGACCTCGTACTCGTGGTTGGCTCTGATCTCAGCCAGCTCAGCCTGGATGCTCGGGTGGTCGGCGGGTATGCGCCGGATACGGCCCAGGGCTTTGGCGGCCTTTTTCGTGGCGCCCGCGCTTGATGAGGTAGCGGGGGGACTCTGGGAGGATCAGCATGCCGGTGATGAGGATGATGGCCCAGGCGAACTGGACGGCGATGGGAATGCGGTAGGAGCCTGTATCCTGGCGCTTCGCGGTGGCGTTGTCGACGATGGCGGCGAGGAGGAGGCCGATGGTGATGGCGAACTGGTATGCGCCGACAATGGCACCTCGGATCCATCTATTACGAGGGTTTGGGAGTTAGTAACTAATTAGCCCATGAAATTAAAGGGAAAGAGAAAGAAGAACAAAAGAAAAGAAGAGCAGTCAAGAGCTGGACAACAGGCAGTGATGGGTATGATAATAGTTTCTTTCAAAACCTGGTTGAAATCACATACTTGGGGGCCGTCTCGGACTGATACAGCGGGATGAGAGCAGAGATGAGACCGACACCAAACCCGGCAAAGAACCGTCCTGCCAGGAACAGAGGCAGGGCCACGGCGGCGGTCTGGAAGATGACGCCAAGAACGAACACCATCGTGGAGGCGATCAGGGCAAGCCGACGACCGATCGAGTCGGCCAGGAACGAAGAAGCGAGCGCGCCAAAGAAGGTTCCCGCCGAGAGGATGGAGACGATGGCGGACTGCTGCGAGGGCGAGATGCTGAGGTCGCCGTCCGAATTCCTATAGCCGGTCGAAAAAAGGCGGTCGAAATACGACATGGCGAGGATGCCGCTGATGGTGCCCGTATCGTAGCCGAACAGCACGCCACCAAAGGCCACAAAGGACCCGATGGCTATCGCTGGCCATGCCTTGCCAGCCTCGTCTGGCCGGGTGATGGATAGCTTGCGTACACCAGCCATGGTGGATGGATGGTTCGCGACTTAGTCGAGCGCCCTAGACTCACTCTCTCTCTCAGGAGGTGGGGTTTGCAGGTAATTCAGGTAATCAAGACTTTCTACGGAAGGAAGAAGAAAGAAATAAAGCAACAGGGAGGACGGTTTGGGGGGCCCCAAGTTCTACTACAAGAGCTCAAGGGTCACAGGAGAGGCAGACCTAGGTCACAATCGGGTAGGACAATGCTCTCACCTTATATACTGTTGACGACTTACTTTTTTGGGGGAGGGGAAGCTAATTAATGCCGTAATCTTCTTTCCCCCCCGCAGTGTACTGTCTCGTTTAGATCCTCGTCCTCCTCTCAGTGTTGGCACAGCGGATGTGGTTGCATCCCGCTCGCTCGAAAGGGGATGCCAAGAGCCAGGTGGGAAGGGCCGAAAAGAAATACCAGGTAGCTCCATCAAGGTTGTGCCCGTACTGGGGAGTACGGGGCTGGCTCCATGTTTCGAATCTGGGGAAGCCTGCAGAACTTGGAGTACATGGGGCCAGTCACGAGGACAAGGCTCGCCACTAGTCTGATGGGGAGCCCGGGGTGGGAAAGGAGGAGGAGGAGGAGGAGGAGGAAGGAGGAAGGAAAAGAAGACGCCCATGACAAGGACGTCTTAACTTCTTGCGGCCTCTGCCCTGGGTGCTCAGAAGTCTGCGCTGGGGGATGACGATGGGTTTCCGAGCAGAACGGGGCTCAGTTTCGCTGTTTCTGTTCCCACCACGGTGGCTATGCAGTGTATCGGCGGCTGGGCGCCACGCCCGCCGTCCAAAAATCACCGTTTGCGGATACCGGGCCTGGGGGTTGGCACATGGGTACATGGAAGCTGCAAGCGCGCGCTGACCCGTGATCTCTGACGGCATCATCTACCTTGGCGTCTTGATGGAATCTCAAATCTCTCTCAAGTCGTTGGCATCCATGGTGATTTCTCATATATATTATTTTCATCATATTGACACTCGACATGGTGTTCAGTCCCTCGCTGTCCTGCCCAGGCAAATGAGCCCGGCCCCAAGCTTCAACCCATTCTTGACCACCAGTGCTCTTGTGTACCCATCAGTTCTGTAGATCTGCTGGTGGTTCGACCTTGTGACCCTGGTACTTTGAAATTACCACGGAGAGAGGAACTCCTGGGGAGAGCAATGCGTGGGGAATGCGACGACCCCAGATGGGTCTGATACTCTTCCGCTTCTGAAACCTGGATGTAATCCCTTCCCTTTTCTGATTTTTTTCTCTTCTTTTTCTCTTTCTTTCTTTCTCCCTCGACCAGGGTAAAAACTTTAAACTCGTCAGATCTGAGGAAGTTAACATTAAGTTGAGGCTGCTAACCCTGCATGTGGGTGCGGCGGAGACTCGACCTCGGCCTGAGCAGGCGTCATAACTCTCGCCAAAACGGCCGGCCGCACACCGGCCTTCGCCGCGAGTCACCAACACGCTAAGGTGAGGGAGTTCCCCACCAGGACCTGGCATTCCAGGGCATGGCGTTGTAACCTTGATGGTGATGATGATTTGGATCTACATACTATAGCAGTAGCTGTGGTCGTAGGCCCAGAGAGGTCAAGCTAGCGTGTACTGATTACAGTAGAGAGAGGCATGCCTTGGAAATCAATGCTGTTGACATGTCTACAGGCAGCAGGGCTTGGTAAGTCGTCAAGGATTCCAGAGTAGTATTCACCGCGCATGTAGAAGAAACAACAATGTCTGGCCCTCAAAGAACCCCATTCAGCAATCCATATAATCTTTGTCACCAGTGTTTCTCTGCAAATTCATTACCACCATCACTACTAGGCTGTGTGTGTCCCAAAGCAAGGTTGTCACTACTTGGGAGTCGGTCGGTCCGAATTTCACGTGCAGGTGTAGACCAAGGCGGTCCCAACCAAGCACTGGAGTTTTCCCCACAGGGTACGAGACTGGTGGGGGGTCTGGGGTCTGGGGGTGGCTCTGGGCTTGCCGCTCCACCACAGCTGGGGGTCATGCCAGGGTAAGCTGGATGCACGTCTCCTGAGGCCATAGCTCCAGTGCTGAGGCACACCAGGCCGACCAGAGACAATAGTTGAAAACACCTGATTTTTTTTCTTCTTCTTTCTTTCCTTCTTTGGTCAGATAGAAGCTTCAGCTCGTGGCAATTGATACACTCAGGTGGTCTGGAGAGTTCTATGCAGAATCCACCGACATGCCACCTATCTAAGTACTTAAGTGCTTAGTTCTCTCCCTGGTCCCTTGAGGCCACTACAGAGTATAAGCTTCTTAGATGCAGCTCAACAATGTGACGGAGGATTGCTCGCTCACATTTAGGGCATACTAAGACCTCTGGTGGTCTTGAAAATGCCTCTTGGACACAGTTGCCTAAGTACCTAATACAAGTCTGCTTTAGGTAGCAGATCATTTCTTGTGACAATGGAAATTGGACAGGTCAGAAGCACTGGTTCTCGCCCACCACGCCCCCCCTTTCCGGCCACCTATTTACATACAAACCACCTAATTTCAATAGTATTATGATACTATGAAGAGAACAAAAAAATTAAGGTTCATAATGGAAATATATTGTATAGAAATACTTAGATTCAATATTTGCAGGATTAAAAAAATTTGATTTCTTGTTCACATCAAGATCGAGTCTTCAAAAAAAATAAAATAAAAAAACCTCAGATGAAGATGGGATTACCGCCTCAAGCAAAAGAATGGGAATAATCATTGTTATTCATGATGATGTTGAGGAACAGGACATCTAGTCAAGCTGTACTCAAGTATTTGCTCCTTCCAGTGTCCTGCCCAAACAATTTGTCCGTCGCAATAGTGGCAGATGCGTCGAGGAACAAAGCTGCATGCATGCAGAAATTATCAGGGCTCATGCATCACACAACCAGGAGTATAAAACCTATTCAGAAACCGAACAAAGACTATGGACACTGCCCTCTCAAATTTGTTGTTGAACTTTTTGCACCTTTGGGCCTTTACACCAGCTCACCAGGACCTTTCAGGGTCAACTCTTTATTCCAGGCGGGTCTTTCCATCAATAGATTACAACATCCATAGATTATAAAGGTACTTGATGGTGTCAACAAGGCTGACTCTCTCTTGGTATCATTCAACAGGAATTGTGTCTGTCAGTTATTTGGAGCATTTAATACCAAAGACTCCCAAGGTTCACTCCATCCCAGAGTAACACAGATACCACTATATCATAGAATCACACGCACATAACCACACAGAGAATCGAGTCACAGAACCAGGATACAGAGTCACAGAGCCACAGGGTCAGAGTCTCAAGAGCCTCAGGGCCTTAAAAAGCACAAGGCCAACATCCTTCAACCCCAACAGAGGGACATTTTCAGTCAACACCACAACACTCATAATGTGCATCGAATTTCTGAACCGCCACCGCTGTCCCAGCGAGGACAGCTACCCCAAAAAGAACATTTTTGTGGATCATACTACCGAGTATCTGGTCTTGTGCAGTAGTCCTGTTCCATGCAACAGGGCTGGTGTACCACGTCGCAGGAACATTTATGACACTGGTGTCAAGTGCAGACAGTGTCGCCCCGATGGATACGATGCTAGCATTGTCCAGAATGCACCCATTCGTCAAGATATCGATGAGCCGAGGAACATTGATATCTACAAGCAGAATATTCAAAACTATGCAGACTTTCTCCTGGCGCTGGGCGGCCTGGTCATGCATGATCACTTGCCCAAGGACGCCATTCTCCACCCAGAAAAGCTCTATCCTCTCTCAACCAGGGCAGCCACGGCCTACATGGAGACAACCTGCATTGGGTGCAGAGCCCGTGGATCGAACAATTGCTGTGCGCTTAGCCAGAACCGATCTAGCCAGAACATTGCAAAGTTGCTCCGAAACATACTGGCAGCCAAGGCCGAGCAAAACCTGGCCGAGCATCATTCCGAAGCAGAGATCAGTCAAGCCCAGCAAAGCAGCGCTGAACTGCTAGTCAATGCAGCTAGCAGCAGTCAACTGCAGGCCACGCCGCTCGGCACATGTCCGGTCCAAGATCGGAAGGAGGCAGGCAAAGACATGTTGTGGTTCTATGAGCCAGCCAAGGAATACTTCAAATACGAGGAGTACATGAAAGAAGACCACGCGTCAAAGAAGGCCAAGGAGGCCGCATACTGGCTCATGGGTTCTATCATCACCCATGACAATGGCTTATTGTACACAGCGATCGTTCATGTTGCAACCCGCCTGATGCCTAAGCTTTTGCCTGCGACAGACCCGCATTTTGTGAGCCATCAAGCTCTCATGACCTTGCGAAGCCCAGTGGACCTTATCACCGCTCCGTCAACGATTCACCAGAACCGGACGCATTGGCTGGGCCTTATGGAGACCATCGATGCATATGCAAAAGCCCACAATTTGTTCTGTCGAGGAAACGATAGGCCCCGTCCGCACGCAGTCTTTATGGATCAGATCAGAGCAGTTCTGGCCACCGTACATAGAGAACCCTACCCTACTAATATGAAAATTGCAGGTCTTCGTTGGATCGCTCCAAAGCCACAGGAAGAAAAAGACGACATCGGGTGCAGCAACTGGTGTACGAAAGTTGGTCAAGGACATCTTGCGTCGTTCCTAGCTTCCTGCTGGAAAGGCGCACAACCACGTGTGGCTCAAAAGCTGGGCTTGGAGACTGTATTATCACTAAATCATTCTTACTTAGCGCAAAGTTTAGTATTTATCATTTGATTATTATCTGGTTATTTGTAGAGACACCAGTGAAGTCCCTTTCTATCTGTCCACTCGTCCGTAGGCTGTAGAAATTCTTACTCTTGCTATTAGATGATCAAAATCATTTTTTTCATAGAAAGTCTTTTAAGCCAAGGTCTTGAATGTATAAATCTTCACATGAAAGATAGAGAAATTGAAGTTGTTCCTCACTTGATCAAAGCAGCAGTAGACAATTTTCCAAAAGACAAAAAGATCTATTGGCGGAAATTACACATCTGAACAGCTACTGCCCCTATTTCGTATACATATCGTTCCTCTGCGCGCTCCCTTCATGTCCATCGCACTACTGGTATGTACAGACATATATACAGACCGACCAATTCCAACAGCCAATGTCCATTGCACCACTAGATATACTCGTCCAATGACGGCCTTGTGTTTGCGTTGTTACTGCCGATTTATGCGGAGAAGCGGGCCATGCGGCGAGCGGTGGCGGCGCCGGTAGCAGCAGTAGAGTTGCTGGTCATCTGGACGGGAACACAGCCGCCGAAGGGGCCAGCGTTGCTGGGGTTGACCAGCTTGACGATGCAGGCGTTGGACTGCCCGGCGATGGTTCCCGTGCAGGTGGTCCCGGCGGGCATGTTGACCTTGAAGGGGTAGTCCTCGTTGATGTTGGTGGCACGCTTCATGATGCCCATGGCCTGAAGGGCGCGGGCCCAGAAGCGCTTCTCGCTCTTGCGGATCTCGCCGTTGTCGCCGGGCACCTGGGTCTCGACCTCCATCTCCTCCCAGGTCTGGCCAGTGCCGTCGGCGTTGACCATGGCCTTGTATGGGCCGGCACCGTCCGAGGTCACAATGTGCAGTGTGCCAGAGACGGAGCCGCCGGGGCTGACCTGGGGAAGAGTAGAGCCAGAGAGGGCCATGGCGGCCTTGGTGCCAGTCTCGATATCGTTGTCGCCTTGCTTCGTGGTTGTCAGCATGTATTATCCCCGACGACTTTGTCTGCTTGTCAGCGGCAAGCATTAGGATACTGGTACTACTCACGCCTTTAGTCTCGCCGCAGGCATCCGCCGCGTCGCCCTTGAAGACGGTGGTATCGGGCTCAGTGACCTTGTTCTTGCCAGCGCCAGGAATGACACCTCCCTGGATACCGAGGGCAGTTCCGTTGCCGCCAGCATCGCCAGTAGCGACGGCGATCTTGCCGTGGGCGGCGACGAGGGGAGAGGCTGCGAGAGCGAGGATGAAGAGCTTGGAGAACATTTTGAATATTGTTGGAGGGGGGTGAGTTGGAGAAGTGGTGGTGAGGACTGGTAGTGAGATTTTAAAAATTAAGATAAAACTTCAGGTCACGAGTCAATCGCGAGCTGTTCTGCGAACCAGGCAGGAAGTAGAAGAGGAGATTGGAAAAGAGAACCGGAAAACTGATGCTGATGCTGCTGCTGCTGCTGCTGATGATGATGATGGAGAGAGACAAACTGGACTACTGAGGGAGGAAATACCGACATCTTTATAGATGTTCAACATACGTGCCCCAACTCGTGAGATCGTGAGCGCATGGCACCAGCCTCCACAGGACGAAACTGCATTCGGTGCGTAGCCGAAGGCACGGTCGCCGCAGCGCAGTCAATACGACTTGACCAGTGATGCATTTTGGTCCAGACAAGTTTGAGGCCGCTGGAACGTCTCGTAGAGTCGAGTTGAGTGATCGGATGGGCTTGGCAGAAAAGGATCCATTTGGCATGTTCTCCCAAGAAGCATAGAGTTGAGGTCCAGAGCCTGTCAGTTGACTTGACAGCTGCCCACCGATGTGCGACGGAGCACAGCCCGGGGCTGACAAGGGATCAAGATGCGACGCTGTTCGAATACCAGCTGTGGATTGCAGGTGCAAGGCTAGCATACACAGTGGTGTCGAGGCGGGCTTGGCACGCACAGCCAATTGGCCCGTCCGAGGCAGTGCTATTGTATTACAAAATGGGATGTCACACTATGCCTTCGTCTGTTCTCGCCCTCCCGTGGAATTTCCGCTCAGGGCACCGTACCTGGGCTAGGGGCACACGTGCATGTTTCAGCAGATCCGAGCGTTTCCTCACCACGCCGCTGCGCGATTCGCTCGTCATTACCAGGTAAGCTGGATCTTATGTTTTAAGCTTTACATAAAGCTTAACTCTAGCCAGTTTCGAAGATCCTCGGGCGAAACTGCCGTACTCTGTAGACAGGCTGTCACCTCACTTTTCTAACTAATAGTTCATCGGACTGTTCCGCCAGCACCCACCACGTTCGCGAGCACCAACGTGTCTCGACACTTTCAAAAACAAATGTGAGATCCACAAAAGCGCTGTGGAACTCTGATTGGCCCGCAGTATTTGAAACATTATCGTTCAACCCCTTCGCGCACCCTCTGGCGACGGACATCTCCGCGGAGGCTCTGTAAGCCGAGCACTCAGCCCGGGGAAGGGATTAGAGCAACAGAGGCGAAGAGAGTCTTGATATCCAAGCCCATACTAGCTGCTAATGAGCCTGGGTGATTGTTATCATTCCCTTGGCCCTTTTCTCATTTACTTGGGCGCCCCATGTCAAGTCTAGAAGGCACGCCTTGCCGAGACCTCTCACCACTTGGTGATTGCCCTTGGCGATAGCTTAATTGCTCTTGGACCTTTGGCTACGAAGTTTTTGGACAACTACCACAGTTCGGATCATCTGAGCTACTGATTAGCAGCTTTGGTTGGAAAAAAAATGGATATGTTTGATAGCATGAGAGGCTGTCGAGGTGTGCCCAAGACAGAATGCTCCCAGCGCTATTACCGATCAACCCATTTACTGATGCCAGCCGCATTCTCACAACAATGATGAGAAAGAAAATAAAAAAGAATATCCGCTCTTGAAATCTACCACTGATTCAGGCGCCTGAAAAAAAAAAAGGAAATACCAGAAAACATGAATTAGTAGTATGAGAGACAAAAGAAGAAGGCCGTTGACCTTGAGAATTCTTATGCCACAGAGTAATGTCCACATACATTAGATGGAACATATATGAGTTAGGTCAATTTCGAAAGTGCCTTGAAGTACATCTACAGTTATATGCTTCATTTTTGCTATTGCTATTTATGTGAGCAGAATCGAAAGGAGGTGGCACCCTTATAGCGGTAGGACCTTAGGACCCATCTACAGTCCCTGTCCTAAGGTCTACATACCACACTGGCCACCATAATAGTAATAAATGCTCTCTGTCGAGAGTATGTACGCTATAGTCTTATAGTAAAATTACTGTAGGCGTCAGCTATGGCCTTTGGAAGAATAGTAATCAATCAAGGCTAGCTTTCGCAATCATGATAACACCATGACCCACCCCAATGGCTCACCGCCTGGACCCCTGCTATCAACCAAATCCGGCAGAATTGGGGCGAGTCTCCAAAAAATTTCGAATACACACCCTGTATTGCGACGACTCGAGCATAACAACACCAATTTTTCTACACATTCCTGGGTCACTCCTTTCATACCACAGACATGTCTAGCAGCAAGAAGCATCGCCTTGAAGGCGAGGCTGATGAGGTCAAGAAAGACCAAGAAGGTGAAGACTGACAATGCTGCCGCTGCAGGAGCGGAAGATGCGCCTCTGAGGGAGAAGAAACCCAAGAAGGACAAGAAGGACAAGGAGAAGAAGAAGGACAAGAAAGACAAAAAGGAGAAGAAAGAAAAGAAAGAGAAGAAGCGCAAGGAGAAGCAGCTGGCAGAGCAGCAGACTGGCGCTGATGACGGTGCTGCTGTCCCAGCTGACGAGATGGACATCGACGGCGTCTCAGCCGATGCACCTGTGAACGGCGAGCCCGCGGCCAAGGAGGACAAGAAGAAGAAGTCCAAGAAGTCCAAGGACAAGAAGAGCAAGAAGACCGAGACCGAGGGCGAGACGGACGAGCCCGTCTCCGTGCCAGCCACACCAGCAGCGAACGGCGACGCTACGAAATACCAACAGACTGCCGCCCTGGCCGCCGTGCCGCAGTCCGAGGTCGACACCTTTCTCAAGGACCACCACATCACAATCAACCCTCCCTCCGACCTCCGCCCGATCCTCAAGTTCGACCACCTCCCGGCCTCCCGCCTCCTCTCCAAGAACCCCTTCAAGACCTTCACGGCCCCGACCCCGATCCAGGCCGCCTCCTGGCCCTTCTCCCTGTCGGGCCGCGACGTGATCGGAATCGCCGAGACTGGCTCTGGAAAGACGTACGCCTTCTCCCTCCCGTGCGTCGAAGCGCTGTCCTCTCTGCCCAAGAAGGCAGGCCGGGCCGGCGAGGTACACGCCCGCGCCGTGATCGTGTCACCCACGCGCGAGCTGGCGATGCAGACGCACGAGGCCATCTCCACGCTCGCCTCGCTGGCGGGGCTGTCGGCGGTCTGCCTGTACGGCGGCGCGAGCAAGGACGAGCAGCGCGGCCTGCTGCGGCGGAGCGGCGGCGCAGACATCGTGGTGGCCACGCCAGGCCGGCTCAAGGACTTCCTGGCCGAGGGCTGCGTGGCGCTGGGCGAGGCGGCGTTTGTGGTCCTCGACGAGGCGGACCGCATGCTGGACAAGGGGTTCGAGGACGACATCAAGGAGATCATCGGACAGTGTCCGGCGCGGGAGGCGCGGCAGACACTCATGTTCACGGCGACGTGGCCCGACTCGGTGCGCGGCCTGGCCGAGAGCTTCATGGTCGACCCGGTCAAGGTCATCCTCAACAAGAACAATCCCGCCGACGGCAGCGGGAACGGCACCGTCGAGCTGCAGGCCAACAGCCGCATCGTGCAGACCGTCGAGGTCGTCGACCCGAGGGGCAAGGAGAGGCGGCTGCTGGAGATCCTCAAGGACAACCAGCGGGGCAAGGCGAGGAGCGACAGGATCCTGGTGTTTTGTCTGTACAAGAAGGAGACCACACGCGTCGAGCAGTTCCTGCAGAGCCGGGGCGTCCAGGTCGTGGCGATCCACGGCGACCTGCGCCAGGAGCAGAGGACGAGGAGCCTCGAGGCCTTCAAGGCCGGGACGACTACGGTCTTGCTTGCCACGGATGTGGCCGCGCGGGGCCTGGATATCCCAGAGGTGAAGCTTGTCATCAACCTCACCGTAAGTCGACTCTGCGCTGTTGATCCCATGCTCGATGAGAGAGATGAAATGGCTAATATGTTTTGGCACGCAGTTCCCTCTGACCATCGAGGACTATGTTCACCGCATCGGCCGCACAGGTCGTGCTGGCAAGGAAGGCAAGGCCATCACTCTTTTCACGGAGCACGACAAGGCACATTCTGGCTCGTAAGTCATCCTCGTCTTGCTTACGTTCTTCTCCCTTCTCCTTCCTTTCTGTTTCCCCCCGTATCACCCATCTCTCATCTCGGAGGCCAAAAACACTGACCAAACTTTTTGCCCTGCTCAGATTGATCAACGTGCTCAAGGCCGCCGGCCAACCTGTTCCTGAGGAGCTGCTTAAGTTTGGCACAACTGTCAAGAAGAAGCAGCACGATGCCTACGGCGCCTTCTTCAAGAACGTCGACATGAGCAAGAAGGCCACCAAGATCACCTTTGACTAGATAAGAGCAAGAATGGAGAAGGGAGAGCGCGCTCGGAAGCGCGGGAAGACGACGGGGCTAAGGAAATATCCCCATTCCTATCCTCGTTTCTTCTCTGTTCTTCTCCTAGGTGGCGAATCTCTTGATCCTGCTTGATGGTTCCTCCGGTTTCGCCGCTCGCCTCGGGGAGGCTATCCATCGCAGAAAAAAAGAAAAAGGGTGCAATGGCCAATGTCGGTCTGTGTCTTGGCGTTTTGAGTTGGCAACTGTGGGCTGAAATCCACCGCTCTCCACTTTCATTTGTCTCCAGGAGGCTGTGCTGCCTGTGCTCTATGACCGCGCACAGTCCGGTAGCACTGGATGAGAAATCCTCGCTCGGAGATGGCACTGTTAGTAGAAAAGAGATGTGTCAGTATTATGCATAGATCGAAATCTTGAACAAGATAGACGGACAAAGGACGGGCACAGGGGGGGGAGGCCGGGGTCAAAATGTAAACGTAGAGAGGCAGGCAGGCGTAAAGGGAGGAGGAGATTCAGAGACATACAGCACCCCTAGAAATGGCATAGCGACGCCAGCAATCTTGATCAACTCAAAAATGACAGCCCTCGTGCCGCCCCCTTCCCACTCCACGTCCGCAGTGGCTCCTGTCGTCGTCGTTGTCGTCGTCGCCACCACCCTCCTCACAGCCTGAGCGGCCACAGCAGCAGCAACCGCTGCCGCCGGCTTCGGCAGGACCTTGGTGAGCTCCCAGCCCGCCCCTCCCCCGCTCCTGGCAGCAGCATCAGCAAAGTACACCCGGATGAACCAGATCGCCCAGGTGATCCTGCAGGCCATGTTGATCCCGTTGGCGCACACGAGCCCCACGGCGCCCCAGCCTAGCACGCGCATGAAGATGTACCCCGCGCCGGCGAACACGAGCGAGAAGCCCATCATCCACAGGCTCTGGCGGTGGACCTGGGCCTCAGTGGCGACGGAGGCGACAAAGGCCTCTGTCAGCCCGTTGATGGCTAGGAGGGGGATGTAGTAGACGTAGGCGGCGAGGGCGTCCCCCTGCGCCTGAGGCGGCCCACTGGGGCCCTGCCACGATGGAGAGAGCGAGGGGGGCCGCGACAGGGCCCAGGGCAAGGAGGGGCAGGGAGGCGAGGGTGTATGCCTGGAGGAGTGTGGTTAGGTTCTCTGAGGCCTGGTGGAGAGCGACCTGGGGACTGGAAGAGGGCCGGGGTTGTGGTGGTGCTGTAGCAGACGTGGCGCCATCTCCCTGCTTCTCCTTCTTTTCTTTCTCGTGTTCGGTGTTTACAACAGCCAAGACTGGGTCACTGGCGGCGCTGGAGGACAGGAGACGGCTCCAATAGCTCCGACTGCTCTCCTCGATGGGCTGCAGCACCAGCCGCGCGAGTAGGCCGCCGTAGTTGTTGGCGAGCGCGTAGACGCCCTGGGCCGTGGTCGTGGACAGAATGCTGACGAGGAAGGTGTCGCCCTGGGTGAGCAGGTGCTTGACGAAGCTCTGGACCATCATAGACGAGGCCAGGTTGACGGTGGGGCGGTAGAAGTACGACAGAAGGTAGTCTCGTCCTCCTCCTTCCACTACACCGGCACCGCCGCCGCCAACGCTGCCTCCCAGGCGCTTCGGCAACAGCGAGAAGCCCTCTTGACCAGACAAGGCAGTTCCGTGCCACGCATAGACCCCCAAAAGACCAAGACCATAGGCGGTCTGGCCCATGGCAAAGGGCAGCACGCCCAGCTCGATGCCGCGGCGCGAGGCCCACACCGCCGAGGCGAGGGTGACGACGCACTTGCCAAACGTCGCGATGGCCTCTGCCGACGCGCGAGCACCAAACCTGAGGCGTATCTGCATCACCACAAAGGCCGGCTCGGAGAGCAGCTCGAGGACGGAGGCCAGGGCGTAGATGTAGACGGAAGCGGTGAAGTTGGGCGTGGTGAAGATTGTCTCCGCGGGGACGGATCGGAGGTAGGCCCACCCCAACACGCCGGCGGCTACCAGACCGAGGAGGATGGCAATGTAGCCCAGGTTGACCACCGCCTGTGTCTCCTCCTCCCGTCCCGGTTCCCCTTGTCTACCACCATCCTCGTCCTTCTTGGTCCTGGCCTGAGCCTGAGCCTGGTTTGAGGAGGATGAGGAGATGGGCCCCTGCCGCTGGACAGCCACCCGCAGGCTCTCCCGTGCGAAGAAGAGGACGGATAGGTAGTACACCTCTAGCTGAGTAGATATCCCGAGCAGCTGGGCAGTAAGGAAGCGGACGAGGACCTGGTTGGCGATGAACGTGACGGCGCGAGAGACAACCTGCAGGAGGATGAGGAGGGAGGCTCCCCTGACCACCTTGGCCTCGCGGTCCTCTGCCGCCATGGTCAGTAGTGATCAGCTGTGTGGGGCGGGAGAGACGGCGTCGCGTCCTGCTGCATTGAGAAAAGGATGGACCACGGAGAAGCAAAGGCAGCGAGAGAGAGAAAGGTTGATATTGTCGTCTTGGATATTCGCTGGGAGGACAGATTGAGGATGTGGCTTGGGAAGGTGTGGCCGTGCGACCATGCTATTTCTGACCCTAACCCTCTCCAAACAACTCATCTGCTCCAGCAACACAAGACATGAACGACCAGACCTGATCCAGAAAATACGTTGTTTGTTTCTTGTTTAAATTTTGTTTTTGTTTTTCCTTGTCTCCAGTGTTTAGACTCATTGCCGTGGAAAAATATTGAGCCCTCGCTATGCTTTTCGAATGAGAGTATACTTTGGTACATGCTTAGTACGCATGATGCAATAGTGAAGGTAGGGCGCAAGAACGTCAGGAACAAGTCAAGTCCTTCCTTCCAACTCAATCCCTCCCCCCGCACCCAAACAAAACAAAAAAAATCACACAGCCGAAGAGTTTCCCATCTCTGACAAGATAATCCCTTTATATTAGAGAACCCATTTACACATTTATATATAAGACACACGCACGCACACCCTCCCTTTATCTCATCGGGCCGTCGGTGTCTCCTCGTTCACAGGAGCAGGCGCAGCAAGAGGGAGCAGCGGCTCAGCCTTCTCCCTCCCGTCGTCCTCCTTGATCTTGCCCACCAGCTTCTCCGTCACCTTGGCGCACCAGGCATCCACATATGTCGTCCACAGCCACGCAGCGCCGTACACGAGGACCCAGTACACGGGAAGCACCATGAACAGGCGCCCTGCTCCGGGAAACTGTAGGCGCGGCGTCTCGGGTGTGAACCACTCGCCCGTCTCCGGGTCTTGCACGTCGGTGGGCTGCTCGGGCAGGCTGAAGCCGTACACCATCCAGCAGAGGACGGATCGGAGGATCTGGTTGTGCAGCAGGTAGACGGCGAAGGACATGCGACCGAGCCAGATGAAAGGCTTGCTGGAGAGGATGTTGCGTGATGTGGTGGAGAAGTGCAGGCCGACGACGATCAGGTCGAGGCCCAGGCCGGAGGAGAAGCGCGGGAAGTCTGGGTCGCGGGGTAGGATGGCGCGCAAGAACTCGTACAGGCCCTGGGACCAGGCCTGGTAGTCGTAGTGGTCGTCGGGCAGGGAGGCGATGAAGAAGCCGACGGCGAGGAAGACGAGGGAGCCGAACATGCGCAGCCACTTCATGTAGGACTTGTGCGGCGCGAGGAAGGCCACGACGGGCGGGCCCTCGGCGGCTGGGTTCTGCAGGTCGGCCATGAAGGCGCCGAAGAAGAACTGCATGCCGAAGAAGGGGTCGTTGGCGCAGTAGCGGAACAGGGCGAGGAACAGGGCGATCATCATGCGGTATCTCTGCTGCACGTAGGCCGTCGCCAGCAGGTACACGTACACCCAGAAGGCCCCCCTTGAGGATGGGCATCATGGTCCACAGCTCGGCGCCGTAGACGCTCTGCCCGAAGGTCCACACGCGCACCTCGTCGCGGATCAGCGCCCAGAAGGCGTCGAGCCAGTTGGGGTGGTACTCGGGGCTGGTCACGTCCAGGCCCCAGCCGTCGCTGTGCTTGGCCACCTCGAAGGCGCCGAGCTGGGCGGCCAGGCACGACAGGACCAGGACGATGGCGACGGGGAGCACGAGGCGCGGGACACGGCGGATGGCGGACTTGGCGATGGCGGCAAAGGCCTTGTCGTGGTTGCCCTGGTGGAACAGCTTGATGGGCTTGAGGCAGCAGACGTAGCCGGTGACCAAGGAGAAGATGGCCACGCCGATGCGGCCCTGGAAGAAGACGCGCAGGTATGGCCTCTCGAGCAGAACGGGCGCATCCTCAGGCCCTGGCGCAGGCCACATGATGTATGGGAACCAAGCGATTGTGACATGTTTTACCACCACCAGCGACGATGCGATTCCTCGCAGCCCCTGAACAAGCAGACATCGTCAGGTCAGCCACACAAATACACGAGGTCGACGGATAAGGCAAAGGCTGCAAGTGTAGGGTCCATCTCGAGTCATCCTCCTCCACCTCTTTGGACCTGATCACCACTACCACCACGTGCGTACGTGCTTCGACACCCTTGGGAGGGAAAGAGGGAGGTTCATACTCACATCCACCCATTTCACATTTCCTTCCTTTCCGATCGCCATTGTGAACGACGGACCAGATAGAAAGAGTGCTCACTAAAGGGAACGTTGGCCCCAAGTGGCTATCATATAGAAGGGAAAAAAAAAGAGGAGGCACACGAGCACAAGAAAGAGAGTATAATGATACTAGAGGATGTTCTTGAAAAGACGGCTTCACACTAGAAAAATGAGCGTCGATGCGGCGTGCCCGGGTCGCCCGCTAGGTTATTAACAGTAGTGGTGAACCCTTCAAGAACCGAGGCCTGCAAGAAGAAGGACGGGAGGGGCGGACGGCGGACGACAACACGGGAAAGAAGGAAGAAGGAAAGAAGAAAGGGTTCAGGTCAGGATATGACTCGGTTTCGGAGTCCAGACGGGTTGGAAAACGAAAAGATTAAAAGTAGTCGAGGCAGTACGATAGATAAGGGACTGGATGGGTTGGTGCTTGCGGACATGTTGGACCACCAGGTTCAGGTTGTGCTCGCTCGTATAGGAGACGATCCCTCCCTCCCTCCCCCCCTTTGTGAACAACCATGTGTGGGCCGGGGGGTTGGTCCACGAAAATGGCCTGTAACTGGGTCACTCAAAATTAGAGAAAGATGATTATCTCCAGGACACACACACGCACAGGAAAGCATTGCCTCAGTACGGGCCGGATGAGCAGAGGAAGACAGAGATGCAGGCACCTGCCCAGCCCGGCCATGGCCCCTCGGCGACCAGGGAGATGTCGCGATATGGGGAGGGGGGACACGGGACGGGGGCCAGGGTGTTGGTCGCAAAAGAAAAAGAGAAGAAAAAAAAAGAGACAACTGCATGCGTTGTTGTGTAGAGCACACAAACAGCACAGCACAGCCAAATACTGTGTGTAAGTAACATGTACTGTGGACTATGCGGTTTACGGCTACACACCACCATCAAAACTTCCCAGGAGCCGGGGCCCATGCCATACCCGGCTGACGGCTTGCATATACAACCCTGGACGGCGAGATTGGCCCTGCAACCTCATGGCCATGGACGAGGATGGGCTCCTGGGACCTGCCAGGTGATTGGACGAGAAGATGACGGGAGATGCGAAGATGTGCTCGCTCTTCTGTCCTCAGCTCTCCGTCCCTTGCCTGCTGATTGATCTCCGTTTCTCCTCGTCTTGCTGCTCTACTCCTTGTCACCCATCCTGACAGTGTCCATTTCCGAGATGGATCTCAGGCCGCCCAGTCTGGGCCCACCACAAGACAGTGCGTGCACATGTGGTCATCTGTACGTACAGAGTACTTCCATGCCAGCTCGTAGGCCTGAGCTGTGCACAGCACAGATTTGCTTTTACTACACGGGTCGTCGGAGGAGCCATACCCCATGGGTCCCTCTCGTCCCACAGGCTGCAAGTGTGAAGGGCAAAAACCCGCCCGTTGGGACCCACCGAGGTGGCGCCAGGTCTGGTCTGTCGTCATTTTTTTGCAGCAAAGGCGCGAGCACATGCGACGGTCAAGATTCTCCGGGGGGTTAGATCTGGGCGATTTCAGAGGCTAGCTTGGTCGCAGTAGACCGTAGGCTGGCCCAACGTGTCCCACGCCAAGAACGGCTTGCGAGGAAACCGACTCAGACTTCAGGAGGAGGAGGAGGAGGAGGGATTTGGGTGGGCAGGGTCGAGTCAACCCACGTCAGCGCAGGGGCATAAAAATGATACCTGTGTCTCTGTGCAACCTTGTACTACACAGCATGTACTGCAAGAAACATGAGATGATGTCGCAGATATCATTTTCAAAGTTGAATTTGGAAACATCCTCGCATGGTCGACCTCGCTATTTCTACAATAAAAATAATCATAATAATAAGATTCTGATTTCTTTCTTCCCCAGCGCCGGGCCATTCTGTTCTGACATTGGTCACGTTGAGTTCAGATTGCTCATCGAATCGGAGGGATCGCTACCTAGAGGAAGGGGAAAGGGGCAAAAAAAAAAAATACACCCTTCTCAGCCCAACTGGAGCAGAGCCGCTAGGGTTCTCTCGCCCGCCCGAAAAAAAAAAGAAGAAAAAAGGAAGAGACGAGAAGGAAAAAAAAAACGTGATTGGGTACCCGCTTTTGGCATCGTGCATACAGGCTCCGGGTCCAACTCCATCAAGGTGCCTGCAAGCTGGGCTCGGAGATCGACAACTGTGTTTTCTTAATTTATTGCCGCCTGGTCTCGCAACCCACATTGTCGCATTCGGCCAGCGGAGTTGAGATCCCTACCACACCTGACTTGTGCTGGTGAGGATTTCACCACCCAGTGCAACAACAGAACCCAGGGCAAAACCAGGACCAGCACGGCAGGTGGACCAAAATCGCAGGCACGCCCTGTTGAACTCTGTCGGGTCTGTGAACTAGGCGCAATATGTAGATCTCAGATAAGCTAGGCCGGATGGTTTGTTTCAGGGTCTGCCTCTCTCACTCTCTACATCATCATCTCTGACCTTGGCAGCTCGGGGCGGTCTGGTCTGTCTTGCCGTGCAGGCCCAAAACACGGGTCGGATCTGATCTGACAGGTACCGCCATGCCATGGTACACAGGTACGGTGGCAGTGTGGTAAGAAGCCAAGATCCCCAAATTAAAAAAAAGAAAACGAAGGTACCATGTACTACATACTGCAGCACTACTACCACCAGCACCCGGGAAGAAGAAGAAGAAGCAGAAGGCGAAGAAGAACCCGTCGAGCGTATTCCCGTCTCCGCCCGACCACCGCCTCCCCCCTTCTGCCCCTTCCTCCCTCCTCACCGGCCTGTGGACAAGTCAGCCAAGGCCCCAGTGAAGCTGCCAAGACACGATCGACAACGCCACCTGGCAAGCAGGGCGGAAGCTCCGTGGCCGACGCTGCCCAGCGGCCCAGCCTGTGCAGGTCCAAGCACTCACTGCAGGGTTTTGGCCAGGGCAGCTTGCTTCCCGTCGTTTCCGCCCAGCTGGCCAGCGGTCCGTTCTGAAGGAGGAAGAGGAGGGAGATTACAACAACAGCAACAACCAAAAATGGAAAGAGGAAGAAGAAAAAAACCCCCCCTGAAATCAATTCGAAGTCCGTCATGGCTGCTGCCGTGCTTTTCACTGACAATCGCGCCAACCGATACTTGCAAATTGGTTACGTGTACTTGTTGTGATCCGAGACCAAAGCCCACATGCCGCATGAATACTCAGTACACAAGCTCATCATCACGCGACCGATAGAGGAGGACACGAGCAAGCATACAGTAAGAGGTCCCATCCATCTTTTTGCGGAGCCGCCCCTTCTTGTGGAGACTCCCCTTCCCCCACCCTCTCTTGTGCAAATGACCCCTGGAGATTATCTCTTCTGCCCTTCTCTTTTCTTCTTGCGAGGGAGAAAAGCGGGCGTCTATACCAAATCTGGTTTACGGTAGCCTCGGCGGGCCCACGGCTGGCGGTTGGGAAGTTGTTTTTTTTCTCTTCCTCACCCCTCCAAAACCTCTTGGCTTAATAAAGGGATAGGATAGGATGAGGATGAGGACGGTCGGACTGCTTGGCACTCTGGCTCGTCTTCCCGGTCTGCCCTTGGGCGCCCCTCCCCCTTTTCTCTCTCTCTCTCTCTCTCTCTTTCTTTCTCCTTTTGTTGGTGGGCAAGGAGTCTGGGCATGTGTCCGGCTGGAGACAAGTTTCATTTCATTTTTTTTCTTTCTGGAGGGGGGGTGTGTTTTTTCTTTCTTTTTCTTATGCCGCCTTCCTCTTAAGTGACATCTGTTGTTGGTCTCATTGCTGGAACACTGGTCCCCCTTCTAGCGGCTCTGTTGGTGGTTCTGGCCCTGCTGCTGCTACAGTGGGCAGGCCCTGAAAATGGGGGTGGGGCCCGTACACTACCGTACCGCACCAATGTCACTAGTACAGTACAGTGTACAGTGTGTGCTTGGGTGGCCGATCATCTCAGCAGGATCAGGGGCAGCCCGACATTGGCAACCTCCTCTGGTAGTCTTGTGCAGAGGTAGCAGTGCTCACAGGCACGACAGGGTCTGCCACACCCCAGGAGCCCGGTTGAGTTAGCTTTAACCTTAAACGAACATCATACCGATTTCCGGTATCGCGAGCCTCTCGAATTCCTTCTCTTTCTCTCTCAACTTGAAGTTGTTGTTTTGCTGTTGTTGTTTTTTTTTTGGAAGATGCAACGCGCCACCGTCAGAACTTCATCTTCTGTGACGGCTAACTTGTCTCCATCTCGTCGCCGTCGTCGTCGTCTCCCTCCTTGTACGCCTTGACACCGGTTTCTGGTCGGAGCCGGTCAGATCGACCATCACGCCATGTCTCCTCCCCTCCTTGCTACAGCTTTGGCGGTCGTAGGGGTTATCTACGGGTGCAGCCGGTGCCGACACAGCCGTCTAGTTGGCAGGAGAACCATTAAAAGGAGACAAACTCTCCCTACGGGACAGGCCATACGACACTCTTGCGTCTCAGACATCCTTCATCGTCCAGAGCTAAGCCTGCAGAGGGTGAGAGGAAGGGGAGGAGGAGGAGGAGGAAGTCGACAACAACAACAAAACGCAGCAACAAGCAGCAGAAGTTTGTATAACTCGGGAAAGATGAGGGCATGAAAAATACTTACACACACTAGGGCAACATGTACTGCACAACTGTTACAGGCGCCGTTCTTGCCGGCCGTTTTATCTAACAAACAACCCCTTCCATCGGGTGACCAGCCATCCGATACTTTCCTTTTCACTTCAAGCCGAACCGCCCGGGGACTAAAATAGCATGACAGCGCTGCGCTATCGCACGAGACCGTTGAAACCAGGAAGGAGAAGAAGAAGAAAAAGCCTGTGTCAGGGACGACGCCGACGAAGGGGGAGGGCGTCGCGGCACTGCTGGCACTGCCAGGGGTTCACTTTTTTTTTTTTTTTGGACCGACTGGCTGGTGGCGCGGCCCTATTGACCAGAATCCTGCTTCCTCTGTGCTATCGTTCTGATTTTAATGCGCTGCCATGCGGTCCCGTCCCGCCCCCTTCTTCGGATCAGAAGGATGCACGATACCGTCCCGAGATTGCGGCCACGCGTCCTCCTCTCCTCGCCCGCGTCCTATTATGAACAAGCACATCAGGGCCTGAGACTGTGAGACTATCCTCGTGTGTTTTCTGCGTCCCAGAAAACATCGACGAGAGGGTCAGGTCGTTCGCTCGGGCTGGCTATGGCGTGATCGCATGCTGCATCGCACCTAGGCAGGCCATCCTCCTCGTGCCCAACGATAGGCGCTGTTCGTACACGTGGTGTAAGTACTAGAGTTTAGCCATAGTGCAACAATTCTCTCGGAACATATACGGAATCACCAACTTTTCACAGCACAGAGCTAGCGTTGTCTTACCACAGAGCCACAGGCCTCTCTGCCCATGCTGTCACGGTGACTACTACAAGCTTCAGATCCGGTGCGGTGCTATTCCCGCAGCGAGACGAGCCGCGTCAACTTTTCGCTTCTGACCAGGCCGTTGTGCGCTGCTCCTCGACGCGGGTGCATATATACACACACATGCCCCCTCTCAACTCAGCTACTGGGCCCGCCAGCCCGCCTTCATGCGGCGCTGAGACACAGGTGGATATGTACACACCGGTTTACGAGACGCTGCAGCACAGGATAGCGGGAGCAGAGGAGAGGTGCTGTGCTGTGCTGTGATGAGCCCAAGCTATTGTTCGGAGGCCTAAGCCTCCGTCACAAGGAAGGACTCACCCTAGTGGCTGAAGCTTGGAAGCAAGACAGGTGGTGTGGGTTGCTGCACACCCCAAAAGTCACTCCCCATAGGTGGATAGATTTGGTTGGTCTGTCTGCCTCCTTTTTTCTCTTTCCATCCGGCTCGTGGCCACCGACGGGCACGTTGGTATTGTTACTTCCTATACAACGACCTGGCAGCTCTGAATTACTATGTATGACCAGTCGCACCAATGCTGCCGTGTCTCCTCGGCAGCCAGTCCCGCCTCAACAGCCCCCAGCGGAAGCCCCCAGCGTTCCTCGTATCGGATCTCGTTCCACATATGGAAAGCCAAGCCTTTTTTTCTTCTTCTTCTTTCCCCTCCCCCCCTCTCCCCTCTCCTTGACGGCCTATCTCCAAGAGCGAACCAGTAGGGTATTTGAATGGGTTTCCCAGGATATAACATACACACCCTCCTGTCTGAAAGTCTCCGTCGCCTCGGCCGAAAGAACTTGTGGGGCCAGGGTCCGAGATAGGACTCTTTGCTTGGCGGCTCGTCCGGAAGAATTGGTAGCTTTGATCAATCCTTACCCGAAGAGATAGAGAGGGACGAACGGTTCATGGCGGCCGTGGTCTTGTCCCCTATTTTGGTTCGGGCAGCAGTAGTCGTCACCCAGACTGGGTGGTTTGCGGGCCGCATCGCCTGGAGTGATAAGGTTTTGGGTTCTTGCCGCGAAGGGAATGTGTGAAGGGCCAGGGAGGGAGGAAGGGAGTAGTCTTATCGTGTTTCTTGCTCTGTGAGACTGTATGTAGACATACGAAATCGCAATGCTCATTTCGAACCAGTGGCAAAAATCCCTCCCCGATAGCTTGTTCTCATGCCCTCTCAATAGACCTCGGCACGAACGAAGAGGGTGTCGTTGGTCCGTCCCCTTCACTCTATGTCATCGTCAACTTTGACATGAACTCTGAGGCGGACATATTCCAAGCTGGAATCAGTATACACTACAGACGTAGGAGGCACTTTAGTCACAGAAGGCGAGCACACACGGCCTGTCGCCCGAGTCCCTGGCTCGGTCCAGGCATGATAGCACCCTGTGTGCTGTAGGCCGGAATGTAAGTCTCGATGTTCTCAGCTCGCACACCTGAGGCTCAATATCACACAGGCATCTTGCCAGGGCGTGATTGAGGCCCACGTCCGTCCTGGTCAGGTCCTATCTAACCTCGTCACGGCCACACGACCCCTAGAAACACCCCTGAAGGACAATAATTACCAAACAAATTCTTACCAAACTCACCAGATCATTTCCCAGGGGTGGTAAAAGGGACAAACCGCTGGGAATGGAAACATTGGTTGGTATTGCTGCAGTAGTTCAAAGAGAACCACGGAAAAATCTTTCTACACGTGTTGAAGGGAGAAATTCAAAAAGCCAACCCTATGCGACCCGCCTTGTCATCCCAAATCCCCTTCCTTAAAAGAGGAAGACCAAGAAACGCCTCCAAAGACTCAAACGCCGTTGCTTTTCATCGCTAGAAGAAACATCATTATGATTCGGCTCGTACAGCCGTCCAGACCAGAGATCAATCTCATGAGCGCGGAGGAACTATTGATTATGAAAGAGTTAGAACGAAAGCTGTGATTACCAAAGTAATAATACCCATATGAACGAGAGTGAGAGGAAAAAGGGGAGGGGGGAGGAGACTCACCTTCGTCTTGTGCCACAGCTTCCAGGCGATAATAGGCACGATAAAGATCGGAATGCCCACATAAGACGCCACAAAGCTCGAGATCGACCAGTTGCCATCCAGAAACACAGAAAACCCAGAAACAAAAGTAATAATAGTTGCGCCGATAAACCCAACCCAGGCGGCGTAGGGCTGGAGGGGAGCCTTCCAGGGGAAAGAATCACGCGAGACGCCCTGGGCCTTGAGGGCGGCGTGGAAGCGGATGTAGCAGAAGCACAGGGTGGCCCAGGCGATGAGGCCGGCGACGGTGCTCAGGTTCAGCAGCCAGTTGAAGGCCTGGGAGGGCCCACCGGTGCCGAGACTCAGGTAGGCGAGGGGGCCGAACAGCCAGGCGGCGATGACGGCGACCCAGGGGACGCCGTTGCTCCAGGTCCTGCCGAAGAACTGAGGGAGCTGGCGGTCGGTGGTCATGGCGAGGATCATGCGGCTGCCGACCCAGCAGTACGAGTTGCCGGCGGACCAGGCCGAGACGAGGATGCAGGCGTTGACGATGCTGGGCAGGACGGTGATGCCGGCCTGCTGGATGGCGATGACCCAGGGGCTGGACTTGGCGTTGCCCGTGCCGCTGACCAGGTCCGGGTTGTTGGGGTCGACGATCATGCCGATGAGGAGGGCGCCGAGGATGTAAAAGAAGCCGATCCGGAGGGTCACGCGCTTGGCGGCCTTGGGGATGTCGCGGTGGGGGTTGGCAGACTCGCCTGCCGAGATGACGACCGTCTCGACGCCGATGAAGCTGAAGGAGGCGTTGACCAGGGCGGACAGGACGCCGAGGAAGTGACCCGTCGACCCGGTGATGCCGTTGTAGTTTGTCCAGGCGCCAGGATCGTACCAGTAATAGAAGCCGATCGGGTCACCTCTGGGTCCTCCACCTGCAGTGATGACGATGGCCACGATCACCAGGCCAAAGAAGCAGAGAACCTAGTTGACGAGGTCAGTATATGACACGTGAGCTCCCTCTGCCACCTGTCCGCCCCCTTTCCTTTTTTCTTCTTCTTCTAATACCCGCCAGCCCACCACTTCTTAAGAACATACCTTGACGGCACCGGTGAGGACCTCGCTGTCTCCATAGAACTTGACGCTCAGCAGGTTGATCAGCAGGATCAGGGCGAGGCTGATGGTGATGACCACGGCCGGCGATATGTCGGTCCAGTATGAGACCAGCACAGCGGCAGCCGAGCACTCGCTGGCGATGGCGATGGTGTAGCAGTACCCATAGCTGATGGCAAGAGAGAACCCGACGCTCGGGTCGATGAAGCGCGTGGCCCAGTGGGGGAAGCTGCCGGCGGTGGGGATCAGGGTGGCCAGCTCGGCGATGCTCTGCATGACACACCACAGGACGAGGCCGACGATGCAGTAGGCGAGGAGCAGACCGGCCGGGCCAGCCTTGGCGTAGGCGCTGCCGGCTCCGATGAACAGGCCCGTCCCGATGCCGCTGCAGAATCC
Source organism: Celoporthe dispersa (assembly GCA_016584495.1). NCBI lineage: Eukaryota > Fungi > Ascomycota > Sordariomycetes > Diaporthales > Cryphonectriaceae > Celoporthe > Celoporthe dispersa. The sequence continues at coordinate 2,283,938 of WAID01000006.1, read as the reverse complement.
GATCATGGTGATGTGGAAGCTCCGCAGCTGGCGCTGGACGTTGGCGTGCCCGCCGACGTTGAGCTGCGGCGGGGCTATATCAGGCTTCGTGTCAGACATGAAGCCCGGATCCGAGTGGACAGCCTCCTTCTCGATATCATTGCTGTGAGGTGTGCCCTGGAGGGCTGTGGGGGTAGAGATGGCCATCGTGAAAAGCACGACGATTTGATATCCTCTCTCTCTCTCTCTGTCTTTCTCTCTGCGTACGTGAGTGGGTGAAGAAAAGCTGGCCTTGTGTGATGAACCAGAAGCAGTAATTATCTCCTCTTCTTCTCACGGATGCGCAGGACTTGATCTGCTGTCACGAGGGATGGTATGGCTTATAATATGCAGTGGACCCTCTTCCTTTCCTTCTTTCTTTGCCATCGCAGCGACAGAGTCACAACTTGGTGAAGAGCGCCGCCATCGCGCAATATCATAGCCCATGGCCCAATTTTTTTCGCGTAATGGACCGCAAATTCTTCATGGCGCAATCCTCGGCCGGACCCGCCGAGTTAGTACTATACTAGTAGAGACTGTTTTTTTTTTTCCTTCTTTTTTTTTCTTTCTTTATGTTTTCGAGGGCACCTGGTCTTTGCAGGTGGAATAGCCTCTCCAGACACTTGGAAACCCAGAAGAAGGGCAGAGACGTATGTCGAGAGCGACAAAGGCAATTGTTGTTTGTTGCATTTTGGCCTCTCCTGCGTGGTGTTTGCGTGTTTTGTAGGTCGAAGTGGAAGAAGCGGCGATGAGGAGAGGACGGTAGGTGGGGTCGATCGGGACATGGTAAGGACACTGATTCTCCACCCACGACGCGGCCCGCACTTGCATGTAGGAAATTTCATGTGTTGCAAAGGAAAGAAGACAACAGTGAACGAGCTGAAGAAAGAAAAAAGAAAAGAAGGGAAAGAAAAAAAGAAAAGAAGAAGAGAGGAAAGATGCGAGACAACGAGGAGATGGAGTTGAACACTCTTGCCTGCGAAGGATTCCAGGATTCTTCGAATGAAGGATTCTAGTCATGGAAAAACTCGCTCAGAGAAAGGTCAGGAGGGTGAGGCAGGACAGGAGCAGCTTGGACATTATTTTCTTTTCTCTCTCTTATAGTCGCATGTTTGATGTGGTTCGGAAGCTGAACAGACCGTGAAGAGGAACAGGATATATAAGCCAACCAGCCATGTAGCAATGATTAATTTGCTACTCCGGGAAACAATACGGCAGTCCTACCTTTTAATGAGCGATCAGCCCAGGTCCATGGACCCCCTCGTCAATCCTACCACAACTCCCTGGTGTGCGCGTGTACATGTGTGTGTGTGTGTGTGTGTGTGTGTGTGTGTGTGATCTCATCCTGCGTTTAAAAGCATGGGTTTCAGATCTCCAGCTGCCTGTATGCACCTCGGCTGGGACTGTCACGCAGCCCCCCTGCACACTTCCGGCCCGTCGTGATGCCCCCAAACAGGAAATACGGAGCGTCATTCCGAAGAGGACAGCAAGTCACCTTTGACCGCGCGCCGATCAAGCCTGTGTATATTTATTGAGGGAGGGGTGAGGGGTTACAGGATGATGACGCGCTGCTTTGCTCCTCGTGTGTGTGTGTGTGTGTGTGTTTACGTGCTTCAAGACGATAAAAGAGAGGAGAACGGAACAGGAAAAAAAGAGAGAACGAAATAGAAATTCGCCGTCACGAAATCATCTTGCATCCTCATCACCAGCATCTTTGAAGAGAAAGAGAGAGAGAGAGAGAGAGAGAGGAGGGAAAAGACTTCACCACGCCTTTCTCCTTCTACACCATCATGTTTCTCGCAGCCCTCCTCTACCTGGCGCTGGTCGCCTCTCCCGTCCTCGCTGGAGGACCTCCTATCCCACAACAAAAGGCACCGCCGAGGGTCAAACCAGACAAGCTCGAGGACTTCCCCTGGGCCAATCCCTTCGGCACCTCCCAGATCAAGCAGTTCGACGCGACCTGCGACGCCACCCGGTCATTCCCCGCCGCCGAGTTCCAGCTCCACGACCTCAGCACCCCGGAGCCGTTGGGCCTGCTCCCTTACAACGAGGCCCTCAAGGCCTTCTTCGGCGGCCGCCCTTACCCGGGCGCCTGGTCCGGCATCGATGCTCACGGGTACGAGCGGATCCTGCTAAAGATGGACTACGCGCTGGTGCCGCTGAAAGTGCGGGAGTGGATCGAGGAGCAGGAGAGGACCGAGGGGCCCGGGAAGGGTCTCTTTGCCGTGTTTGATAAGCCTGGGAAGGACGAGACGGCCAAGTCTCTGGCGGACCTGGGTGCTGATGATCTGCGCTCTCTTGACGGGGAGAGGGTGGTCATCTTTGCGCCTGGTGCTGTCTACGAGAACTTGCCGCTCTGGGTCGCGGAGGATAGCAGCTGTGAAGGTACGTGTAACATGTGCTGAGACCCCACGCCCTCCCTTCTCGTTCTACTTGACCCTCTTTCTCGCCCCTCTATTATTTTCTTTTGAATTAACTTCTGTATTATCATAGATGCCCTGTCGGATCTCACCAGCTACAGCCCTGAGCTAGTCGACGGGGGTGTCGTCGGCTGGACAACAAACTACCCAGCTCCAGCACGAAAACAAGGACAGAGGGAGATGAAATTCACCCTCAAGGCTCAGGTCCTGGGCGCGAAACCAGAGAGGCCAGCCGAGGACGGCGAGGAGACACCAGAAGAGAACGAGAAACCGGTCGAGGAGGGCCAGGGTGAGACTTCGGCGGAGGAGGCTGAGGATCCAGTGCAGACCGATGGCAAGGATGAGTTGTGAGGATGGCGGTTACGGTCCTGGTAGTGATGTGGTGCATCGAACGGATGAAGGTTTCTTTGAAGAGTTCTCTGTGTAGTGATTAGACTGCAGATAAAAGGCTTCCAAATCTACTCTTTTTCAAATTAGCCGTTTAGAAAAACCCGCCACTGGACACACTCGGCGGCAGATCCTCGTCCCCTGTGCCCCAGCTGCTCTCGTTCGCCCCCAGCGTCAGCTCGAGCACACCTCCGTCCCGGTAGAAGGAGTGCGTCAGCCAGCTCTTGGTATACGCCTCGCCGTTCAGGGTCGCGCTCTGTACATAGATGTTCTTGTAGCTGCTGCCGTCAAAATTCACACTGCGCACCGTGGCAGTATTCCCCGTGAGCGGGTTCGTGATGTTGACCTCCTGGAAGAACGGCGGGTTGATGAGGTAGACATCCTGCCCGCTCATCGGCCACAGCCCCATCATCGTCAGCACGGCAAAGCTGCCCATGGCTCCGCTGTCGTCGTTGCCGGGTATGCCGTTGACCGACTCGTTGAACTGGCTTGGTATGTAGAAGTGTCTATAATACGACGAGAGCCCCGGGCGCCCGGCATAGTGGAACAGGTAAAGCATCAGGAAGGCCTGTTCATCACCAATGTAATTGAGGCCGGGGGTGTTGTGGAAGTACTGAAGGCGGTCGACAAAGGTCTGGGGGCCTCCAAGGGTCATTATGAGCTTGGCCATGTCGTGTGGAGCGTAAAAGGTGTACAGCCAGGAGGAACCCTCATAAGTCTCGTGGCCATCCTCGCTGCGGTGCGGGTCAGCGTAATGCTCGAGGACGAGACCGGGCCTATGGACGACTAAGTAGGTGCTTACCTGAGATAGCAGGACGTGAAGTTATACAATAGTGAACAGAGCGAAGGGTCTTGAAAGCCATAGGTGCCGTTGAGATAACGCGGCTGCAGGAAACCAGTGAAGCCGCTGTCCACAAGGGGGCTTGTGTCCTGCGAGACGTTGAGGAAGGATGTCTGGTCGGCTTTGAAAAGGTTGATCCAGTTGGCCGATGTTCCGACATACTTCTCAGCATCGCTTGTCTTGTTCAGACCAGAGGCCATTTCGGCAACCGTGAAATCATTATAGGCGTATTCCACCGTGCGAGAGATCGACCTCGTGAAGGGCCCGACGCCATACGGGTCGAAGTCGTCCGCGGGTATGTAAGCCAGATCATTCCAGCTAGCAAGCCCTCCTCGGCCTTCAATAGACCAGACGGGAGGCTCAGCTGTTAATGTCGTCAGTAAATCAAAGAACCGCTGAAAGGGCCAGACCTCGTGAAAGTACCTTGTGCATCCTTCAACACTGCCTCGTATGCAGTATCCCAGTCGATGGAATTCGTGAACCCCTTTACAAACGTGTCTGCAAGCACTACGTCTGCATTGCTTCCGCCTTGGGTGTATCCCTTGCACAAGTCCATTCGGCAGTCAGGGAGCCATCCTTCATGGCGGTAGATGTCAATCAGACTTCGTACCATGAGCGTCTGGCTAAACGGATCAACCAAGGTGATCAAAGGATGGATCGACCGATATGAGTCCCAAATGCAGTAGTACGAGTCATAGTCTGGTCTTTTTGTCAGGAGAGGCATGCCTTTTCTCTTTTCTTCTTCTTCTTCTCCTCTTTCTTCAAGAGGTCATCATGGGATCGGGTGAAGGACGCACAAGGTTCAGAGCTCTGCCACAGTGGATTCTCGCCCGTCACATCCTGCGGAGAGATGAGCGACCGGTAGAGGCCCGACCAAAACGTCGTCAAGAAGGTTGAGTTGACTCCCGTCTCGTCAATCGACACGACGCTCAGCTTGTCCCTCCACGCGTCCTCCGCCGCGCCTCTCGCGTTGTCGAAGTCGAAGCTCCCCAGCTCGGCCTCGGCGTTCTGGCAGGCCTTGTCGGCGCTGAGATAGCTCAGGCCCACCCTGACCACGATCTGGTCGTCAGTCTCTGGCGGGTGGAACTGGACCCAGGCGCCAGCGGGTACTGGGTCTGTGGTGCCCGTGGAGTATGTCCTGAGGCTCTTCGGTTCGCGGCCTGGGCGGTTGTTTTGGAAAACGCCAGTGCCCCTGACAGCCGCACCTGTAAAGTCCGCACAGAAGTGCAAATCGTACGATCCGACGCCGAAGCTGGGACTGAAGGAGCCATTGCCGGTAATACGTCCACTTGACGGGTCCACGGCCACACTGCCGTTGGTGCGGCTGTCGGAGAGGTCTGTAAGGTCTATGAGTATCAGCGGGCTGTACGGAAGCCCGGTTGTGGATGTGTTGGCGGTGCTGTTGGCAGCGGGGCCCGGAAAGGTGAGGCGATATAAGGCCGTATGGTTAGAAACTGTTATCTCGGTGTGGATTGATGTGTTCAGAGACACGGCAAAGTAACCAGGACTGGCCTGCACCGTCGAGTTGATCCGCTGGGAGGCGCGCAGTGCCTTTGGAAAATTGCACCGGGTGATATCGTCTCCAGGACAGCCGGTCTGGGGAAAGATGGGAAAATTGCCCTTTGCAAAACCCTGGCATGAGAAGGACGAGTCAGTATCGCGGTTCTCTCTACCACACCGAGCAGCGGAGGAAGGTTATAGGTCATTGATAGTCCTTACACCGCCTGTACCGCTATCATGCATCTGCGAGAACCCGGTGACTAGATGAAGAATACCGTCAGCTGACCACTCTGAAAGTCTATAGGGACTTGAAGACCTTACTATCGCTATCGTCAGATGCGTAGCCGCCTTGAGCCTCGTCACTATTCACGTCTGCAACAGCCTTTGCCATGCCAAATGGTAGAGTTGCACCTGGGAAGACATGGCCGCCGTTGCTGGTACCGATGAGGGGATCGATGTACTGGAAAATGCTGGAGCCTGAATCTTGAGCCAGGGTTGGAATCACGGTTAGGGAAACCAGCAATTGGACGGCTAGCAGCCGCAAAGGCCTTAGACCTTTCGTGATCATCTTTGTTAAGGCGGATTTTATGTCTCAAAATTTTTGCAGAGCCGAGGGAGTTGCAGGTACACACGGTGATGAGCCGGTCTGGGTGCCTTTATTTTACTTTTCGGTCATACAAATTTCTCAAGGAAAACGAGCGGGATCATCGTCACTACTCCAAGGTAACATTGAACCGTAGTACGAGCATCCCTTGCATTGCTAGTTTAGTAAAGGTTCTGAAGCGGGGTTGATGGGCGTTACTTTGGAGCAAACCTGCAAGCATCTGTCAGGTGCTTTTTCACTTTCCACTCCCAGTGTAACGTGCCTACCAACTTTTTTATTCCTTCTTCTGTAATAGATCATCGTCAGTGATTATGTAGCATTTTTTTTGGCCGCACACATGCTGAGTTAATGGTGTGCGGTAGGGGGCATTGTGTATATGCGACGTCGACAATAATACAATATTAATCTCAGAAGGGAGATTGCACAAGCAGAACTCAGGCAGACAGAAAAGCTTCACATTAGTAGTGAGATCTCACACATAACGACTCAACCAATATTGCACCGTTTCCGCTGGTGATTTGCAAACACCTAGATAGTTCTCCAGGCGGCCACAGACCCAAAACTTATCGCGCCCTCGCTCGGCCTAAGCACACAATATCCATCACAGATCAATACGGAGGCTAAGGTAGTTATCAAAGGTGACCGTTCCCCAGTATGGCTCCATACCCGCGTTTCCAACGTTGACATATGTGCTGGTGGTGAAGATGCCCTGTTCTGACAGCGCCGTGAGCCAGTCCTTGATGTCGCCCGAGAAGTCGCCATCAAACTGATCATCCTCGGCCACCAGTAGAGACGAGACCGTGATGCCGGTGTCGGTGTTCACCCCCTGGTAGAGCTTCCACCCATCCTTGCCGTACAGACCGTCGATGGTCGCGACGGCGCCGTCCGCCCAGCCGATTGGCACCTGGCCGCCTTCGTAGGCCACCCAGAGCATCAGCTCCTGGGCGCTCGAGGATGTCGAGTCTCCCTTTGTGTCCGAGGTCATGAAGTCGTAGACAACGTTTCCTGCTCACGGGTATAGTGTTAGTTAAAATAAAAATGTGGACCAGTCAAGTCACATTGACTTTTTCTTTTTTTCAGGTTTGTGTTCTTTTGTAGGCCACACTCACCCTTGTAAGCAGTGGTATTGGTGATGGTCCACTGGTATGTACTTGGGATGGAAGAGATGGCGCTCAGCTGCGTCTCGAGGTTCTGCGTCAGGCCGATGAACGAATACCCCTTGACGACGTCTGTGTCAACAGACTCATCAATATCCCAGACGCTGTTCCAGTGCAGAGTCTGGTTGTCTCCTGACCCGGTGAAGTCGTAGTATCCAGTACAGCACGACCCGCTGATGTCTTCATAGTTGTAGTTCATCGAGTACACGATCCATGGCGTGTCGGAGAGAACCTTGTAGGCGTCCGGAGCGCCGCAGAAGTTGGTCAGGGCAGTCCGGGGTTGCACACGGGCTACAGCGGCGGAGGCTGTAGTGATGGCAGGCAGGAGGACGGAAAGTTTGGAATGCATTTTGAAAGAATTATAACGATTGAAGTTGCTTGAAAGAGGAACTGAAAGGATGTCGACAGACGAAAGGGGACGGAAAAAAACGGGATATAAAAAAAAAAAAGACTTGAGTGCCGGCCTATGAACGAGTGGTGACAGGACGCTGGATCAAAGTCCTTCTTAGATTACAACACGCGATTGGGAATGATATTTAAGCCTCGTTTTGCATCTGTTTTTTTCTTCTTTAATTTATTATTATTATTTTACCCCTGATCTAGCAGCTGAGTATAAGTGGAGGGTCACTGTTTCCACCACTGCCCTATAAGCGGAACAGACACGACCCTGTCGTTTCATTTCAGTGAAACAAATGCGTCCAGGGACCAGGGGCTTCACAGACTACTACCTGCACTATTATTCATGAACTGATGTCCTCCATGGCCTTCCGTGGTAATTGATTTTTCATTTGTTAGTTTTGGCACTTGTCTGTTAATTTAGTAGCTGTCAGCGCCACCACGGAGAAATTCGAGAATGCAGAGGCTGAAGCAACACAGCACTACGCCGGCTCAAAGAAGCGATTCCTGGGCCTCGGAAGGCCCAGGTGCTCGCGCAAGGTGGTTCCCTCATATTCGGCGCGGAACAGGCCACGCCGCTGCAGCTCAGGAACCAGCCTCTGGCAGACATCATCCAGCCCCTGCGGCACAAAAGGAAAAATAACAGTAAAACCATCAGCCCCTTCCTCAGCAAGCCAGGTGCCCATCTCCTCCGCCACGCTCTCGGCAGTCCCCACGAAGGACAGCCCGCCATACCCGCCAAACCGCTGTGCAAGCTGCCTCACCGTGAGCCCTTCGGCCTCAGCAAGCTGCACAGCGCTGGCACGAGCCGAGCGGCTCCCTTGAGTCTCGGGCAGGTCCTTTGGTAGCGGGCCGTCCGGGTCGAAACCAGAGGCGTCTGTGCCGAGCACCACCGAGAGCGAGCCTACGGCGCTGTCGTAGTGCACGAGGCTGTCCAGCTGGAGACGCTTGGCCTTTGCGTCCTCGATGGTGTCGCCGATGATGACCATTGCTGCAGGCAGGATGTTGATGTGGTTCCTGTTCCGGCCTGCCTTCTCGGCGCGGCCTTTGAGGTCTTTATATAGTCCTTGGCGGCGTCTAGGTTTCCCGGCAGACAGAATACCACCTCGGCCGTCTCGCCCGCCAGCTGTCTCCCGGGCTCCGACTGTCCAGCCTGCACAATGACAGGCCAGCCCTGCACAGGACGGGCGATGTTCAGTGGCCCACGAACCTGCAAGTCGTCACCCACGTGGTTGAGCGTGTGTATCTTGTCCGGGTCGACAAAGATGCCCGACTTCTGGTCCCGGACGAGCGCGTCGTCTGCAAAACTATCCCACAGCCCCGTCACCACGTCGTAGAACTCCCGCGCCCGCTTGTAACGGTCGCCGTGCTCCATGTGCTCGTCTCGGCTGAAGTTCTTGGACGACTCCGGGTTGCCCGTGGTGACAATGTTCCAGGCGGCGCGACCATTGCTGAGGTGGTCCAGGGAAGCGAACCGGCGCGCGATGTGGTACGGCTCGTCGTACGTGGTGGACGCCGTGGCTGCCAGGCCGATCTTGTCCGTCACCTGCGACAGGGCCGAGAGGAGGGTGAAGGGCTCGAAGGAGGTGATGGTGTGGCTGCGCTTCAGGGCGTCCGTGGGCATATTCATGACGGCGAGGTGGTCCGCCATGAAGAAGGCGTCGAACTTGGCGCCTTCGAGTTTCTGAATAAACGACTTGAGGTGGGCGAGGTTGAAGTTGGCGTCTGCATGGGCACCCGGGAAGCGCCATGCTCCGGAATGGAGACTGACTGGCCGCATGAAAGCGGTAAGGTGCAGTTGTTTTGATGGCTGCGACATGTTGACCTATGGTTTCTGGGAGTATTCTCGTGGAATGGTAGTCCATCCTGGACAGTATTCAAGCATGCTCGCCGTCATTTATATCCAAGCCATTTATCCAGCCTATGATTACAAATTTGGGTCAGAATCGGGGTGATCACGACATCGACGTGAGGGCTCACATCATATGTGCACACGGTCTCTTTGCGGGTGGATCGGAGTGTAAGTTGTACATTGGATTTATCATCAGCGGAGCAACTTGGTCTTGTTATACCAAGTCTACTAACAACAAGCAACTGATGTTTGTAGCCCAGTTGTGACATTCAGGCCTATGACCCAGTCTTGCTTCTGTGAGAGAGGAAAAAAGAAGGGAAAAAATTAATAAAGTCCATGTATGATAATATTTCAGTTGTATTCTGGTTTGATACGAAGTAGTTAATGATTCAAATCTCAACTCTGAGTGTTCTCACTACGGGTTCTCGCAACCCAGGAGCCTGCTGGCTTGACAGGCTCGGGTTCAGCGTTCCAGTCCGCAGCTCGATATCACCAGCCTCGTCCTCGGATCGCACCCGCGTGCTGGACTGATTTTCGTTTCCTCCACGAGCCAGGCGCCTCAGATTCGAGGTCAAAGTACTCAAGGTGGGCTGATGAAAGGCCTGTTGTATATCTTCCAGCGATCGGCCTCGCGTCTCAGGCATGCAAGCCCCAAGGACCGCGACAGTGAATAGCGCAAGGCCGCCAAACAGAAAGTAAGCACCAAACGCGGATTTGTCTAGCAAGATGGGCGTGAGAATAGCCACCAGCCAATTTGTAAGCTTGCACGTCTAGGTTAGCATGTGGTTCCCAGCAAGACGATTAGATGACAAGGCGCAGAAATCCTTGCTCGAGAATATGCAAATAGAGGGTAGGTGGGTGAACTTACAAAGCCCAGACCTTGGGCGACGCAGTTCGCAGCAGCCCTGACGTGCGTGGGTTGTATCTCCGAGGCGTAGATCTTTCCAACGATGCCCCAAGTGGCACTGTAAATTAATCCAAAGAGGAAGACGGACACTATGACGACCCATCTAGCCACGCCATAGGGGTGCACTGCTCCAGCAGCATAGAGTGACCCTATTAGAAACACTATCGGTACGTTAGTAAGGCAAGAATACTTTTTTTTTTTTTTTGAGAAAGAAAGAAGAAAAAAAAAGGGGGGGGGGTGGATGAAATTGTCGTCTCGGGTCTCTAAAGGCCCTCAGGTGACAGGGCTCTTTCAGACCAGCAAATCATCACTGCTCTCTGAAGGAAGTTTGAAGGGAGAGGGAGAAAAAAAAAGAATATTCTTTGAAATGCCTACTGCAACCAGAGAGACCGATTCCGCCTGTGATGGCCGATGTACGTCGACCCCACTCATCAGACAACAAGAAGGCAGGCACCGAGACAGCCAGCATGAGAATTCCTGAAACGCCAGAGGCTAGGAACGAAGCTGTGGACGATGACAGACCAGCCTGTCCGAAGAGAAGAGGAGCGTACTATATATGGATCATCGCACGTCAGTGAGCCCCGAAACATATGATTAAAAGGGCCGAAAAGAAACAGAAGAAGAATAAAAGGAGAAAACAAAACTCACATAAAGAACGCCGTCGATGCCAGAAAGCTGAACCATGCCCAGCACAAACAGGGCAAGCACCGTCCTCGTGCGGTAGCCCCTCGTGAACAATAGCCTAAGGCTTTGCCACGGCGACAGGCTGACCCTCTGTGTGATGGCGCCAGCGCCGAGAAACTCTCTCTCGGCCTCGACCATGGAAAAGTCCAGCCTGCGCAGCGAGTCCAGCGCCCCCAGCTGATCTCCACAGCTCATCAGCCACCTGGGCGACTCGGGCAGCCTCGTACAGCAGGCGACAAGCAGCCCGGCGGAGGCCGTCATGATGAAGAATGGCAGACGCCAGGCTAGACTCGACGCTTCAATGTGCACGCTCCCGTAGCATGTGAAGTATCCCATACAGATCCCCAGCATTGCCATGAACTGTGGCAGTCCGGCTAGCACGCCGCGGCTCCTGGTCGGCGATATCTCCGAGATGTAGACGGCCATGTTGCTGATATAGATGCCCTCTCCCAGGCCCGCAATCGCCCTGCCCAAGAGGAACTGGGGGAGACGGGTCGCTGTGCCCTGGAGCAGGGCACCAACTGCAAAGAGGGCTGAGCCTAGCATGATTGTGCGTAGACGGCCGTAGTGATCCGCCAGCCAGCCAGCAAAGACGGAGGGCACGGCGCCGGTGAGCATGATCAGGGAGACGATAAACCCCACCAGCGTGGATGATAGTTCACCGATAGAGCCCGTGAATTGTGACATGGAGATGACAGCACCGATAGAGCCAGTATCGTAGCCATTGAGAAACCCCCCAAGAGAGATGCCAAGCGAAGCCAGTATGTAACGGGGCGGTGATTTTGAAGACATGATGATGCACTCGGGCATAGGACGAGAACAATGGCTGGGTTGAAAAATAGTCCGTGACAAATTGAGAAAGGAAGAAAAATAAAGGATAATCAAGGAAATCTGCTAGGAACTGAAGTGAAAGCGAGATTGATAAAGAAACAGACAATCGAGATGCCATGCCTCGGATATAAATCCAAATCCCATTCTGCCCCTCCGACGTCATCTCCCAAGTGCGTCCATCAATTATTAGCCCGGCTGACGTTCCAAAAGCTTAGCTCAAGATTAAATCTCGCAGAGATACTAATCAGGATTGGATGCAGACGATGAGAGCACCAGCGAGATCACATTCCAACGATAGCTTGAGTGTATGTAGCTTCGCGGCATCCTCAGAGACCGATGATGGCTGGTGGCGCTTTTGTCAGCAGGTGATAACGAAGGGCGCAGCGGTGGGGTCGTTGATAGTCCTTACTATGGGTGCCCTATTTTGCTATAGAAGAAAAGCCGCCGCCCTTTCTGTCGGACATTATATGAGCTAACGACCAGACTGTGTTTTGTTGGAACTTGGTTATATATTGTGTAATTATCCGCGTGGCCCTCAGCGGTGGTCCCTGGTGATGTCGCTGACTTATGGTCACTGGCTACCATGCAGACTCACATACAAAGGGGTTTGCTTATCCGCGAAAGAAGATGTCAACACGTACGTGGAAGCCTGTCTTGATTGGTCCATTACCTATGGAATTTTGGCAGCTAATTACCCTGAGGATTAGATATCCCCATTGAGTTTATCCCAATTTTTAGTCTCCCGGATACCATTATTAATCCGCAATGATCGTGGCCCCCTTCCAGCTCTGGTAGCCTCGAGAGTCCGAAGCCCGAGCCTCCTTGATACCCACAACCTCGGAGATCTTTTGGGTTGGGCCTTGGCTTGCGGTATTGCGCCTAGCATCTCTGGCTCAGAGGACTATCTCTCCGATGTGCAGCCCAAGTTGGCTTGCTTCATCGCGGCAGTATTGCTGAAGAGAAAGTCTGACCCCTTCTTGATGCCTATGTCTAGGCGCTGGTAGCCTCCACGACAACGCAGGGAGCACTTGTTCTGGTCGAAAACAGAACATAAGTTGGCCCTGTCAAGCGCATTTTGATGCGCGATGCCTGAGCTGAATGATGGTCCAAGCACGGCTGAGTCGACTGCACGATGGCTGGGGGATGGCACCGATATGGCCGATGAACAACCACTTTCCGCCCGAGAAACCATACAGTTAGCAGCAGGCTGTGTTTTGAACCACCCCGTGATCGTCTTCTTTCGTTGAGTCAATTCCTATCCTCGCCTGCCAGCTTCACATTGCCAGTCGCGCCCAGGTGTCCTCGTCCTCCTCGGTCAGCTCCTGTCTGCTGTCATAAGCGGTGCCGTTCGGTTTTCCCTTCCACGCAGAGTCCACACCTCTACTACTCCGGTCTTCTCGCTTCTCGCTGTCGACACCGTCCATCATCACAAGTGTGCCGTCCGTACTACAGGTGGCGCCGTCGGATAGCAATGCGTGTCCAGCCGAGGCACCTGGTTGCCTCTCCGGTAACGTCGCCGGGCCCTTGCTGTGTACTGGCGCGTAGGAAGTGACAAAACTTGTGCTCTGTCCGCCTGCTGCTGTGGTCCTCCTCATGCCTCCGACCTGGATCTGCGCAATCTGTCTTGCTTGTTGCTGGAATGTGGATTCCGGGCCTGCCTTTTCGAGGTGGGTTTGCTGCTCTGCGCCCTCTTTGTTATGGTTCTTGTATGGCCGGGGCCCCGCAGCAGGTTGGCCCGGTGAAGTAGATTTGGACGGTCTATCTGAGCCTTCGCGCCCGCAAAGGACCTTTCGGAAACGAGAAAAGAGATTGGTCATGGTGGTGATGATGCTGCTCGGACCACGAGCAGCAGAAGTGACGTGATTGGATTGGGTTGAGGCAAGGCTGGCTCCTTGTGACTGTCGATCCGAGAGAGAGAGAGAGAGGTGTGCGTGTGTGTGTGTGTGTGTGTGTGAATGCAGGCGTTCTGATTGGCACTGAGATGAGGTGCTAAACGACTCGATTTGGTGCAGTATTGCCGAGGTCCTCTAGGTACTGTTGTGTGTGGTGTAGTTGCTGAGGCTGAAGTGCTTGTGACAGGCAGGGAGGATGGTCTTAATCCGATCGTACTAGCAAGGAAGCCTTCACCTTGATGAATGAGGTAGATGGACAATAGGGAAAGGCCTCTCTCCTGTATATTTCCGAGAAAGAAAGAAAGAGTCTAGAGATGGATGGGAAAAGGGCACAGGGTATGCAACATGGGATCGCGTGCCGTCTTCATGTAGCAAGTCGGCCCAGCTGGGGTGGGGTCCTGAGTCCAGTACAGTTACGCCGGGTTTGGTCTAGGCAGCGGGGGGATACTCCTCAGTTTGCTCGACAGACTTTTGGGGTGTGCCGTGGCCCGTCATCCGCTAAAGGATTCTAGGGATCGTTTAGACTTAAGAGAGCCGAGGGGGGGTGAGAGGGACCTTTGGAAAGTTCTCTTTTGGGAGCACTGGAGGGGAGGGAACAAAATTGTGTGGGACCCGTTGTTGACATTGATCATCTTTGTCTCCGCGGCGGAGGCCATTCCCGAATATGTGGTCAGCTGAGGATGGTACAGACAGGCATTATGGAATTAGCAGAGTCCCATCTCACTCCCCATGCACACACACGTGGGCTGGGGCAGCACTAGCTTGGGGCTGCGCTGTCAAATTTCGTCTCAGGGCTGAATCCTTCCAAGCTGACCTGACGAGACTCTGGTGCCTATCTGGTGGGGTTCGCATGGAGACGAAGGAATGCGATGCATCTTTCTCGTCGGTAAGTGTCTTGGGCTTGAGAAAGAAAGAGAAAATCCAGTTATCATCGTGGGGATCGAGACCAGTCTCTCTCTCTCTCTCTTCACGTCGGAGCCCTCCGTATTTAGCGGTGAATAGCCTCGGCAGGGCGGCCTCCGAGCGGAATTTTTATGTGGCGCCAAAGTTAAAGCTACTGCAAGGGATGCCTTTTCGACTCGTACGCCTCCCATACAGGTGAGGAGGTTGTTGGAAGGGCCTAGATCCAGGAGGCACATCGTTAATGTGAGCGGCTAGAGCCGCTAAACCATTTTCCCCAGCCCGGTCCTCGCGCTGCATAACAAGAACGACTCCTTCAGCCCAGTCCCTTGCCCAGACTTGCCCCGTAGCGGGGTGGGTATGATCTTCAGCTAGAAGGCCATCTAGCAAAGGGGGATCCACACGTTCTTCCCCTTCGCATGCGGCTACTGCATCACATCAGACAGCTGTAGCGATTACCGCTTGTTACCGCCTACCGCCTTCTCGTCCCCGAATAGTTCGGAGCCTCACAAAACATCGTCAGAGCCGGGCTGTCAAATAAGGGAGCAGAAATCCTGTTGCATGTCACATGCCAGGTGGGTTCCTGAGGATGATGGGTCACTTCTGACCAGCAGCAGGGCGCAAAAAAAGCTTCTGCCTAAGTGCCCTGAGCCCTGCTTGCAAAGGGACGGCAAAGTGGGCACAGAACTTAGAATGTATCATCATTGGCTGGAACCCGGCTTGTGTGAACTGAACCTCCCAAGGGGCCTTTTTTCTTCATTCTTTTTTTTTCCCCCCTTCAAATGTCCTCCCTGCCGATGCACCTTTTCCGTTCCTGCATCTACTGCGAGTGCCCGGAGATGTGCGACAGCTCTTAACTTTTTTTTTTAAAAAAAAAATGGAAAGGCTTTTTTACCTGGTTCGAGTGAGTAATTATTGCGTCACGAGATGCTTCAGAATGTCACAGCGTGACCCTTCTACTTCCCCAGTGCGGACATCTATTTGGAGAAACTTCCCAAAAAACAATCTCGGACGGACGTAGACCGTGGGAGGGGGATAAAGCCGTTATGGTCGAGGTGGAGATGTAGCATGGGTGCTCCCCCAGAATTCATTCTTATTTTCATCCTCAAGGAATATTTTGCGGGGGGGCACAGTGTGACATTTCGTTGAACTGGCTAGGCAGTCGCGCGAATCCCATTCACCCTTATTCTAAAGCCGAAAGAACGGTGGTGTCATCATTTCCAGACAGATGCTGCAGAGGGTAACAGCGGATACAGTCATCTTTCAGTGGACCACTCAAAGCAAAGGGGTTTCGGCACAGAGTACAAAAGGACGATCATCAAATATGTAATTAGCTACCTCACCCTGTCGGGAAAGAGAGAGAGAGAGAGACCGGCACGGATGTCGCATATTGAAGGTCCGAGAGTACATACCTTACTTTAAACTTCGGACCTCCGAGGAGATTTCGTTCCAATCCGACATGTGCCTTCACGATCCTTTCATTATAATGGTTGTTAATACTACATATCATGAAGGCATTAATTCCCAGCTCGAGATGACCATTGACGATCTTGTCTCCTTCACAGCGCACATATCGTGTTGCCCTTTCTAAACACAACCTTTTGGCAGGATTGGTCATACATCCTTCACCGGCCTTTCCGAGCACAAAACGGCTCTTCCCCCTATGACATGTGGGGGCGTGCAACCCCACAATATGTATTCGGACAGTCATTGCATACTACAGTACTATGTATAGAAGGAGAAACATGTATAATGCAGAATGAAATCACAATTGTCTCGCAGAATGAGGAAAGAGTGAATGTTACTGAGTGATATGAGAGCTATCTGCACAAACGGAAGCAAAATTTCGATATTCAGTCTTCTGGAATATCACAATTAGGACCGAAGGGTCCGGGGTAGATACGAAGGACAATTTCCAACATGAATAGGATACATAAAGTAGTTATAGAGCTCTGTATTCTTGATTTCTATAAAGTTTCATCTGGTCACGGCGGACTTAGTAACTGTACGCACCTTGGTGAGAAAAAAGTTTGTGGCCAAATTAACGTACGCGCGGTAGGTCAATGCCGCCAAGTCATCACCATGTAATATCTTTCATGAGAGCAAGTGATGAGATCCAAGGCGGAAGCACTGACAGTACTATACAGACCCGGTTTAGCTTAATCAATCTTGGGCTCGCTTACTCCTCGGCAGTCAACCTACTCACATCTATATTATCGAGAACATCACTGAGACGCAAAGGTAAGCGTAATGTCAGGTGAGAGACATGGACGCTCGCGCCCGATGAATGGTGCAGCGGTTACCAGAAGCAGGTGGTTGACAGCTCGCGACTCATCTTGTACTCATAGACCTGTCGTGCTCTTCGCGGTCTACGATAGCCAGGCCACTACGCAGACTTGTTCTGTATCAAACTTGGCTGCATGCGCAAGGTCCATGCGAGACATGTGTCTCATCAACGGGCGTGCAGAGCACAGAACGGAAGCATATACATGTGTCATGCAAAGAGAGACGCCAGGCTGAGAGCTTACAGGTCTGCTGGATGCTTGTGGGATGGCCGGTTGATTCAGAAGATGGAGTTGTAGAATTCCACCCCCTTCCCTCATTCCCTTTCGTCTGGTTTCATGTTCTGTTCTCCTTCTCCATTTGCTTTTGTTTTCCTTCTGCATTTTGAAAAAACAAGGAAGGAAAATCACGCTGCGGAAAAGAATTTTACCACTCCACCTTCTTGAAGACCAAAAATGCCCGAGCGTGCCCGACGTGGATGTTGGAAAAGAAGCTGCGTGCAGATCCAGCAAACACCTACCCCTGGATTTTATCAAATGGTGCCATGGCGCCCATCTTATCAGATCAAACCCGTCCGTTTGGCCTGCAGAACGGGACTTGCGGTGTGGGGTCTCGCGAAATTCTTAACCCATCACAGTAGAAATTTGGACGATCAAATCTCTATGTGATAGGGCCTCGTTCAAGGATGCTTAAATGCCTAGGGGCGTAAAATTTGTTTGGGAAACGATGTGCCGATGTCGGGTCCATAAAGGCAAGTGGTTTCAAATTTTCACAGACCTTTTTCTTCTTTCCTTTTTCCAACGTTGACTTTAATGGTGTTTTATGCTTAGTAAATGCCTTTGCTATTATCATCCCTTACCTACTTCAAGTGTGCGTAGGGCGAGTCAGATCTGGGACGTCTTGGTCATCAATCGCCTCTCTACTACTAAGCATTTCATGGCCTTCGAACTTGGAAATGAATGGGGTCTGGACTCTTGGACAGATGGTTGCAGGACCCGCCCTTTGACAAACCTTTGGCGATCTCCGTGTCTGAGAAGTGGGTTTTTGGGCAAACTCTTAACCTCGTCATGACAGGCAAGGCTGAGCCAAGCATACAAAAGCCAGGCAACATGAATCATCTAACTCCTGTGGCGATTACGATCGCAGTTGTTGGGGCACCTAACAGCCAACAGCAGAAAATTGACTCGGCAGAGCAGCAATCTGCTAACGTGATGCACAATGATGTCTGACTCTGCACTTGCTCGTCGCTCAACAACTGAGAGGATCGCATGTTTCTCTATAGATTCAGCGAGGCCCAGTCACTTGTGGTCTAATTACCAGGTTATCAAGCGGAAATACTGTGTGAGAAGACTTGGTCAACTTGACGTCTGTCAAGCAGTATAGGCCCACAATACCTTCATACAGTCGCTTTACAAATCGAGCCTCAAACCTTATGTAGATGAAGGTTATCTAGGCTATCCATGTCATATCTGTGGATATTTTCTCAATGATAACTTCCTAATGGATAATCCTGGGGGTGGATTATACCCTCACATCCACTGCGATAGCCGAAAAGGGCCGGTCGGATGTACATGGAATGTGGACATCTCGGCCACTTACTTTGATGAAGGCTCCATTGCAAAGAAGAAAAAATCAAGGTCTGCAGTGGCACTCCAATGCTACTAAGGCTATCGAGGACGTCAGTGGTATAGCGAGGACGACTTATTTAAGAACCAACACTCGTCACTCAACAACGGATCTAGCCATGAACTACTCGATCCTCACCCAACACAGCCTCCATTGGAAGCAACGGTACATTGAAGATGCGTGGTCTTCTCACTAGCACCCTCGCGGCTGCTGCGCCCTTCAGCAACACGTCGGCACTTTACGCAAGGAACTCGACTGCCAGACTTACCTCCAGCAACACGACTGGCTACGACTACATCGTTGTGGGCGGTGGTCCTCAGGAATCGTCGCCGCCACGCGCCTTGCACAGTCTTCTAGCAAGAGCGTGCTTCTGCTATCCCGTGGACAGGGCCCTACCATTCAAACAGGTGCCGTCGGGACAGTGGGCTGGAACGACAGCCTCACGCCAATTGATGTGCCTGGTCTTTCGACTGCAGTGGCCGACTATAATGTCGGCGATGAGGCCCTTTTCAGCGCATACCTGTGCGCTGATACTCCAGACGTTTACGCCTCCTGCGTCTTCGGGGGTGGTGCTTCTATAAACTGTATGTGGTTCCTTACTTTATGGTTCTGTATACAAACCATATGATACTACCTTGTTCTGAACTCATAAGATCATGTATCTCCCGTTCAAGATGAATGGGCACACTGGGATGGATGTTAACGTACGTAAATATAGATATGGTATTCCCACATCCTCCTGAGCATGACTTCGACGACAAGTGGCCCATTGGTTGGAAGTGGGATGATATGGCGGAGGCGGCCGATCGAGTCTGGAGTCTAAATCCAGGAACCTCGTTACCAAGCAAGGACGGCAAGCGTTATGACCAAGGAATGTACGAGACCGTTTCCAGATTCCTTGACAGCCAAGGCTGGTCGTCCGTCAACTCGAGCGCGGAGCCAAACAAGAAGACCAAGGCCTACAGTTACCCGAACTGGGATATCGGCAACCAGAAGCGCATCGGCCCCCTGAGAACCTACCTGCCCCTGGCCGAGGAGCTCGACAACTTCTCCTACCAGCTGAACTCCACTGTCCGTCGCGTCATCCGGGACGGAAGCCAGGCTACTGGTGTTGAGTTCGAGACTGAGTCCGGTGCCATCCAGACTGTGAGCTTGAACGAGGGTGGCAGGGTCATTCTGGCTGCTGGTCCCTGGGGAACACCCCGGATTCTTTTCAACTCTGGTATCGGCCCTGTCGACCAGATCGAGACTGTCGCCAATGGCACGACCGGCATTACGCTGCCGCCCATGGAAGATTGGATCGAGCTTCCTGTCGGACAGGCTATCAAGGACCACCCCATCTTCACCTTCTACGTTCAGACTCCTGACAACTGGACTGCCTTCAACGTCACCACCGTCGTCGATGGCACCGATACCACCGATATCGACCTATACGAGAGCGCAAGCTCTGGTGTTCTGGCGCAGGGTTACCACCGTATGGTCTTTTGGACCTCCAATGTTGCCTCGGATAACATTACTCGCTACTATCAGGGCTCAGTCAGCCCTCAGGGCCCAGGTCTCTTCCTCATCAAGGGGTACCTGACCCACGGCGCGACCTCTTCTGGAGCAATGGGCATCAGCTCCAATGGCGACGTCACGTACACTCAGAAGCCTTACCTCCGAGATGCCGGCGATAAGGAGGGTGCGACCATCTTCATCGAGGAGATGCTAGACAGCATGTCTTCCTACGAAGGCTGGGAGCTGGCTGAGGGGTACACAAATGTGTCGTACATCCTGTCCTCATACTCGCAGGGTGACCACTATCTTGGAACTGCCAACATTGGCACGGATGAGAGGACTTCCGTAGTGAGCGCAGAGGACGTTAAAGTGTGGGGCATGGACAATTTGCACATTGTGGACTCTAGTATCCACGCAGATCTTCCCACTGGAAACACTCAGGCCATCACCATGGTCGTTGCCGAGAAGGCAGTCGAGAAGATCATTGGTGCTGCCGATTCTGCATCGGCCCCCCAGCTGAAGCGCCGCAGTCTGTAGATTGCTTGAGATCACCGAAACATTGGGTGGTTGAATACCCATGGTGTCCCTTGCAGATTTTCTTCTTGTACATAGCATGAATTCTGGGTACAGAAATCAGATTCCTGACACGTTACTACTCAAGTTTGGTTAATCGCTCATTCGAATACGTTTTCTAACTCTATGTAACTGTATCGGTCAAGTGTATGAGGCTGTATGAGGTTGGGACAGGCTGGAATATATACGTATGCGCGTGTGAGAGAGAAGAGCCTTTTCAATCATTTCTTGGATGAACGTACGAAACAAAATGGGCATTGAAAATCTTGAGAGGGTCCTTTTGGCCCTCAGCTGTGATCTTCCCAGGAACGTATTCATCGTACTTTCTTTGCGGTGCATAAGATCTGCGTAAGCCACAAATAAATAAATTAAAAATTAAAAAAAAAAAAGGCAGTGGACTCTAATGATTGTTGTCTCTGGGTTGAGCAAATAGAGGTGGTAGAATCAAGTGCCCAAGTTGCAGTAATTAAGTATTGAAGCTTCACAATCAGTCCCGTCGGACCCAACTTCAGTCTCCCGACGTTCAAGGCCAAGGATACACGGACACAGCTATAAATGGTAATATTTTGGCCGAGGACACGACAATAACATGATATGGCAAATCTTTCAAAGAACATAGTACCATGTGTAATTAAGTGCAAAACTTCGGCTTTTGTCAGCATCCCTCAACAAGAAGAGGCTCGCCAGCAGAATGGCTATTTCATTTTCGAATAAGGTGAGAAGCCTCATTCAAGCCATCGGATCTCTTATCTACGCTCCGATGATATGAAGGCAAGCAAAACTTTCATATTAGCTTACTATGTTCTGTAATTATCCACATGTCAACAACTATCGTGGAGTTCCCGAGAAGAGGCGTTCGCGTGTGTGGAAAAGCCGCTCCCAACAACCTTGGTCTGCTTAGCGTGAAGGTCCCGCCGAGGGCTTAAGCTGAGAGATCCTTGATATTTATCCTGGCTGAAATTATCACGAGACAGCATAGATCGACGCGATTGAAGTCCATACCCCGCAAAGTTGGCCCCAGTTCACATCTAAAGCGGAACTTGGTTCCGACCCCATGGGGTACTCGATGCTGGGGTGTCCGGATAACCCGGGTGGCCGACACATACGGCAGTATACATGCGGTTGTATTGATATTGACTGGGTTGGAACTTACGGTGATGATCTCGCGGTGTTGGAGAGCTTGTTTTTATTCTGTGACAGTTGAGAGGAAAAAAGAGCAAGGTTGACGACTTAATCACCTTTTGCGTCTCTTCACAGGCTTTGACAATGGCGCAAAGACTCCTCACCGTCCTCCTGGGGGCACTCGTTTTGGCTTTGATGACGATAATAGTGGACGCAAAAGACTCTGGCGAAATTACGTTTCATGGCGCCAATCGGTTCTTGTTTGATGTTGATGGGAATCACATTAGTTCCTATGCCTTGAAAATCTACTGTCAGCTCCTTGCACCTCGAACGTAACATCAATGACCATATAGCTGATCGATTTGATATCTAGATTTCGGTAAGAAAGATTCATCGTATGATTTCTGTGGTAGCATATGTCGCTAATGAAGTCGTCGCCTCTCTACAGAGAATAGGTACTACTCATACGGCCTGGATTTCACGACAAGTGCCGGGAGCTCCGAGACGCCTCTGCTCTGCTACTCATCTGTTGACTTGATCAATTGGTTAGTTGAGCTTTCATACAGCCTCTTTCACCAGGAATCTAACGCGAGACTTGGACATAGGAAATTCGAGGGCACCTTATCTTCAGGTCAGGACACTGGCGGACGTCCACACGTCATCTATAATGAGGACACCCAGGAATACGTGCTTTGGTCCAACTTAGGAACTGGGTATACGGTCGCCACATCTTCAGCTCCAAACGCCCCGTTTAAAGTTGCAGGCGTAGCAGCATTGGACCCCCAATTCACTGGCCTGCAGCCAGCAGATGAATCGGTCGTCACGATTGGTATGTTGAGACCATGAAATGCTCCAGAGACATCGGTATGCTGATTGATCTTTCTCTCTCTCTGTTTCAGGCAATACGGCATACCTGATATGGTCTGTTCTCAACTTTGCGGATCCACGTGCTGGGAGTCTCTGGCCGCCGATCTTCCAGACAATGCACATCTCTCCCTTGACGGATGACTTTGTACGTGCCGTGATTAGACATGGTTATAGTACTCTTTGGAGAGACATTTCTAACAAAGTCGCAGCTGAACACAACACAAACAAGTACCAATGTGACTTCTGCCGCATTTGACTTGGTAGACCAACAGACTGAGTCTCCAGACTTGTTTGTGCGCAATGGCATCTATTGTCAGTGCAGCCGAGCCTTAAATATATGATGGAATCTGATATTGACATACTGGCTTAGATATCGTGGCCAGCAACACGTGTGGCTTCTGCTCTGGAAGCGTTGGTGTCGTATATCGATCAGCATCCCTCTCGGGGCCCTGGGAGCGCCAAATCATCTCTGGCTATGACTGTGGTGGTCAGGTAGAGGGTGTTTTGCCTCTTACTGATCCCGAGACGAACGAGACAACTTATGTCTGGCATGCTACCACAACTCGTAGGTCACTTAAACCTCGCAGCACTTGAGAGTAATATCACTGACTAGGTCGGAAACCCCACAGCCGGCGGACCTCGGATCAGTTTCTCTGGCCATTTTTTCCAGCCGCTTCGATTCAACAAGGACGGCAGTGTTCAAGATCTAGACTGCTCTGCTGATGCCCACTACACCGTCCCGTTTACTTTGGGAGACGGAGCAGCTGATGCCGGAGCATTGACGGAGGCCGCAGATCTGTCTCCGAGATTCGCTGATGTGAGAATAATCACCGCCGTCATTTGAGATATTCACTTTTTAATGCTGACGCTCTACGGCTAACAACAGTATGCACCTGTGTGCGACACCGACCTCTACCAACGAGTGATGCAGACCTGGACCAACTCCAAGGACGGAACCCTCACCTCGGCCACGGTCAATATCGCCGCTGGAAATCAATCGGTCGATGTTGAGATTGTGGTGTTCCGCTTCAGCACTCTGATGGATCTCGTCGCGCCCTCGTGAGTTCCCACCGCTCCCTACACGCTCTCACTTCTTATTGGCAGCTAACATGGACATTTTCCCTCCTCCAAGGTACACCTTCGAGCAACTGGGGTCAGCCACTTTCACGTCCGCACAAATAGGCACGTCGTTCAAGGCGATGAAGGTGCCCCTGAATGCTACCGTTGCGAAGGGAGACAACCTAGGTTTCTACATCACCGAGGCCGGGTCCAGCACGCCGGGAAGCTCGTCGAACCTGATCCCGTTCTGCCATCTGGAGTACAACACTGGTGCTTCCAAGTGCAGCACCAAGACCCCCTCTGGACAAGTCGCATTTCAGCAAGGGTCTGGTCAAAACTCGTACCGCGGGCTGCAGGGCAATTTGAGCCCCGTCCAGGTTAGACATGGGAAGGGGATCAAGTTCTTTTCGACAGTAGTCTAGGTGTGGAGACTGTGTGCCTTTAGGACTTTTTATGCGGGGGGCAAAAAATGCAAATAATCAATTGATATCATTTCGAATTATTGCAAAAGACTTGTCGACTCCCTCTGCCTTTCCGCATCTCGTCCAAGTCAGCAGTCATGGTGCCCGAGAGCGCCTTGAGAGCAATGCCAGAAGCCACATACGCATATTGAGACCCAGTTCCCAGAAAATAATCTCGCTGCTGCTTTTCACAGGAAGCTTTCTTACTCTTCTTGCTCTTCTTCTTCTTCCTTGTAAAAATATACATGTGTTAAAATTCGTGTTCGTCGGCGCGAGAATGGTCTCAACCCCACGTGCACTGAGTCGAGCGGGCCGCGCCGTGAAGTTTAATCTAAAATGTCTTCTTCCCAACAACAGAGTCGTCCCACGCCACAACCTTCCCTTCCCCACTTCCCAGCACCCGCAGCAGAACATCTCTCACATCAGTGACTACCTCGTGCCAAACCCTTGCAGGGCATACAATGCAGGAACTAGACATCCTCATCCTCGGCGCAGGCTGGACCGCAACCTTCCTGATCCCTCTTCTCACGGAACACAAGCTCCTCTTCGCAGCCACCACATCCGACGGCCGCCGAGTAGCAGGACACCCGACGCTCAAGTGGACCTTCGACCCCTCCACCCCCGAGTCCGACCTCAGAGCCTCGTTCGCCAGCCTCCCTAGGGCGCGTCATGTCCTAATCGTCTTCCCGCTCAAGGGCGAAGGCCAGAGCGAGCTCCTCGCGCGCATCTACACGGCGACGCACGGCGGGGCGGAGGAGGGCCAGTTCCGCTTCATCCAGCTCGGCAGCTCGGGGATCTGGCAGGACGACCCGTCACAGGCGCCATGGATGGACCGGAGGAGCCCGTACGAGAGCTCGGGCGCGAGGGCTGTGGCGGAGGATGAGCTGCTGGGGCTGGGGGGCTGCGTGCTCAACCTCGCCGGGCTATGGGGCGGAGACAGGGACATGCGACATTGGGTTGACCGCGTGGCGGCGAGCAAGGACAATGTTAGGGCGAAGAGGAGTCTGCATATGATCCATGGGGTCGATGTGGCGCGTGTCATCTTGGCGGTGATGAGACGGAGCGACAAGGGCGGGTGGGAAAAGGTCGGCAGGAGCCAGCGGTGGATGGTGACGGATGGGTTCGTGTATGACTGGTGGAGTCTTTTCGCTGGATGGGCTGAGGGCGCGAAGGACCAGGGCGCGAAGCTCGTTACGGAGCCTACCAAGCAGGCACGATGGGTTCACGAGCTCATGGAGGAAGAGGGTGTGAGGGCGCTGCCCCGGTCGATGGAGGCGCTGGGGCGCTGCTACGACACCAGGGAGCTGTGGCAGACGATGGGCATCACACCTCTCAAGGCTGGACTTGGACTTGGGCTCTGAAAAACGCGCGGGTGACGCCTGCTCGACGCACTCGCGAGGGGTCGCCATGAGGAGGAGCACGAAGATGTCAGCGGGGTCCGAGCTGGCTGGAACGATGCTACTGTGGAGCTCGGTGTTGACTCTTTTCTTCACTCGGACCTGAACGTGGTTATTCACCAGTACCTCTCGT
Organism: Celoporthe dispersa; assembly: GCA_016584495.1. Lineage (NCBI taxonomy): Eukaryota > Fungi > Ascomycota > Sordariomycetes > Diaporthales > Cryphonectriaceae > Celoporthe > Celoporthe dispersa. Next base: position 2,258,531 of record WAID01000006.1, on the reverse strand, counting down.
GAACAAGCAGCACTGGGAGGTGGACCGGAATTTTGAGACCAGGATACTGATTCCTATGGTCTGCTTATCACCAAGTTGAATATCAGGGCACGACATCACAGAAGGGCAAGAAACTGAAGACTTCATGACCAGCGTGTGTGGACAGGAGGGAGCGAGCAACAGAGGCTACAGTGCTTACAAGGGATCTCCTTAGGGCTAATTAGCACTATCTAGCGGACCTTTCCTCGTTAACATCATCAACAACGAACCCATCCATTCTGTCCCTGGGACTGGGAATCCTACCTTCACGTCTCAACGGCTTGCAACGGCTAGCAGACTCCAAAGTTGTGCGGGTGCTCGATTTCTTAGCACAGCCGCGCAGGCTCTCAAGTCATGACGTAGAGTATTATTTTTTTTTTTTTTACGATCAACACTTGGGAGTCGTCGCACCAGTGCAAACGGCGTCCCGCGGCAGATCACCGGCGTGGACCGCATGAGCAGCTAAGCTTGCTAAGGAATCAAATACCTCGTGGCGCACTGAAGACTTTAGCCTCACGTCATGGAAATCGAGTCTACTGATTGGCGGATAGTGCTTCAGGCGCCTTGGATCCGAGCCCTGACACTGACAATACTCGATCTCTCTTGGAGGTGTACAGGAGATCGTGTGCTTGTGTACATGAATTATAGAAACGCGAGGAATTAATTACTGTACAGGAACCTCACTCCTTTCAGCACATCCTACTTAGATGCGAATGCGATACCGAGACCCAGCCTGGTGAGCCCAGATGCACCCACTGCCACCTACGTCGTCCACCAGGCGTCACCTATCTCTCGCCGTGATTTCCCTCGACGGCGAGTCTCTAGCTTATATACATCATACCCAACAGAGGAGAAACCATCTCTCCTCTGCTATCATAACATCTCCCTCCACAGACCGCCAAGGTGGATCCCCTCTCTAGCGACGAAGCCACTGTGCCCCTTCTCAGCATGGCCAGCCACGGCCAACCTGATCCCTATCAGGAAGATGCCTCCGACCAAAAGGCCTCAGTCGTCACGCCCACCAGGGTCCTTCCTCCGACAGAGGAAGAAGAAGCCGACTATAACACGTCGCGGTCGTACTCGCCCGCCGCAGTCTTGGCCGCGGACCCAGGCCTGGACGGGCTGAGCCTCTACGACAAGAAGTGCGTCCTGGTGAACCGTGAGATCGACGCCATGGGGATGGGGAGGTACCAGTGGTATATCTGGGGCCTTTGCGGGTTTGGGTACATGCTGGACCTGCTGTGGGCGCAGGCCTTTGGGCTGACGCTGAGTCCGCTTCAGCAGGAGCTGGGGTTTGGTAATGGTGAGAGCGGGAACATCTCGACGAGCTTCAACGCGGGGCTGACAGCCGGGGCGTTCGTCTGGGGTGCCATGAGTGATTGGGTTGGTATGTGTGAATCCTCTGTGCCGTCATCATTCTCATCCGGAGCTGTGTTTTGTATTCCGGAAAGCTAAAAGATGGCTGACTACCTGCTCATGAATTCTTCGTCCAGGTCGAAGGTGGGCATTCAACCTGACCTGCCTCTTCTCCTCCGTCTTTGGCCTATGCCTAGGCGCTTCCAACAACTACACCACGTTCCTGGTCCTGACGGCGTTCGTCGGGTTCGGAGTCGGCGGCAACATCCCCATCGACACCACCATCACTCTCGAGTTCATCCCCCAGAACAAGCGGTTCCTCCTCGCAGCCCTCTCTATCTTCCAGCCCATCGGCGTGGTCATCTGCTCCGCCATCGCCTTTGGCTTCATCCCGACCATGTCCTGCAGCCCCAACTTCTCCGAAGCCAACCCTCTTCCCAGCTGCGCAGCCAAAGAGCTCGCACCCGGTGCGCCGTGCTGTGGACGCAGCAACAACATGGGCTGGCGGTATCTCCTCTTCACACTCGGCGGTATCACCCTGGCCGTATTCTGTCTGCGTTTTCTCGTGTTTCGGTTCCGCGAGTCGCCCAAGTTTCTCATCTGTCAGGGCCAAGACGAGGAAGCTATCCGTGTCGTGCAGCACATTGCCAGGATCAACGGGCGCGAGTGCCACCTGAGCCTGGCGGCGTTCGAGGCGCTCAAGACAGGGACGAGTACCTTTCCCGGTAGTAGTGGCCAGCCCACCAATCCTCCTAGCAGACAGGATGCGTCGGAGGGCGGGCCGGGGGGACACGGGTAGTCTTCAAGCGCACGCTGAGCGGGAATATGCTGAGCAGCGGGGTGAGCACGTTCAAGCGGATAAAGCCGACCAAGAAGAAGGTGGTGAGCGGAATGGATCGATATAGGATGTTGTTCTCGAGCGTAGGTATGGCGAGGCTGACTATCCTGGTGTGGCTGACGTATATCATGGACTTTTGGGGTTTCACTGTTGCTGGTGAGTATACTTGCCTGCCACACAACTATTTGTTCTGGAAGACACACACCTTGCTGATAACTATTATCACCACCACCACTCCTCAGGTTTCTATCTCCCTCGCATCCTTGCCCTCAAGAACGGATCCGCCTCCCGATCCCTCTCCTTCACCTATGCCTCCTACATCTACACCTACGCCCCGGGAATCCTAGGTGTCCTCACCGGCTCCGTCATGTACCGGACCCCCCGCCTTGGCCGCAAGTGGACAATGACCATCTCCTCCGCCCTCATGGGTCTCTCCATCATCCTCTTCTCCACCGTCGACACCGTCGCCAAGAACCTCGGGCTTTTCACCATGGAGTACTTTTTTCAGTCCATGTTCAACGCCGTGCTGTACGGTTGGACCCCTGAGGCCTTTCCCGCGCCGGTCCGCGGAACGGCCTGTGGGGTGGCTAGTTTCTGGGGCAGGCTGTTTGGGATCGTGAGCCCCCTGATCGCGCAGAGCCTGTATGGTGAGGGGACGGCAGGGGATGGGAACGTGAATGCGGTGTTGTATCTTGCCGGTGGGGTTACGCTGGGGTGTGTGGTGAGCACGGCGCTGTTGCCGACGAGGAGGCTGGAGTCGTCGGATGCGAGGTCATAAGTGCTGGGGGATGTCTGGTCCGCTTGGTCCCGTATGTATCCAGATCTGAACAGCCGCAGAGATTCATGCCCAGCTGATCAAGCTGAGAACCAGACTTGTATTCTCATGACGATTTTTTTAGTGGTTAGGCTTGATCTTTATCATCGTGGATGAGTAGCGCAAAGTGTTTGCGAAAGATAGTGAGAGCAATATGGCGCCGAGTTGGGGCGCGATATTTTTACAGCATGAATATTTCGTTCTAGGACGCAGTTTCTAAGAAATGAGTAGACTGTCATTGGGAGACCGTCTTGAAGGGGACAATTTCAAGGGCTGCGGCCAGGTGCGGTTTCTCGTCGGAAGAAGAAGCAGTCATGATCAGACACCCAGTCGTTTTCAATGACATGGCTACCGTTGACGAGCAACTCCTACCAGGCTGCAGCACTCATTAGAATATGCATCACGTCGACCAGGCGCTTCTCAGGGCAAGGTCGATCAATTAGGATGAAACATTACAAGAAGCTTCTTTTGAGTGCAGTGTACTTGCTCACGCAGGTCAACGAATGGATTGTATTCAGTCACCTTACTACCCAGGGAGATGTCAATTTGTTACAAGCAGTGCAAAGACCGCGGGCACCAACCATCGCCGTTGTTGTAGTGTCTGTCCACTGAGCACGTCCGGCCCAGGACTCGATCCCTTCACAGCCCATCAAAACTTGAGTTCCGGAACATCATGAAGCACTCCGCCTTCAACCAGCTCAGACTAATTGTTTCGTGTGGTATTTTGGTCGAAAAAAGAAATCCAGCGCGAACCCCATAACGCCAAGACAGGTGTTGCAACATCCTGCATCAGAAAAACCCCATTGCCCTCCCCGTTGGACTGCAGCACCTCCTTTACGCCGCAGCCGCAGCCGGCGCCGAGGTGACCTCGATCTCGGGCATCTTCATACCGGTACCAGCGAGGTCTGTCTTCTTGGCGGTCGGGTTCTTGGTGTAGTAATCGGAGATGGCGGCCTTGATGCCGTCCTCGGCCAGCATGGAGCAGTGCAGCTTGACGGGGGGCAGGCACAGCTCCTTGGCGATGTCCGTGTTCTTGATCTGGGAGGCCTTGTCCAGGGTCATGCCGCGGACGAGCTCAGTCAGGTAGGAGGAGGAGGCGATGGCGCTGCCACAGCCAAAGGTCTTGAACTTGACATCGGAGATGGTATTTGAGTCGGGATCAACGCGTCTTTTTTTTTGGGGGGGGGGGGGGGATGGTATATTAGCATGAATGCCGATGTAGTTCGGGGCTTGGGGTGTGAGGATCCTGCAAAATAGCTCACATCTGGATCTTCATCACATCGCCGCACGCCGGTGCGCCCACAAGGCCAGTTCCAACGTCTGCATCGGTCTTGCTCATCGAGCCTACATTTCGCGGCCGAGAGTAGCTGCGGTGATCTAGTTAGCCATGATATCCGGAGAACTCGGTATGAAAGTGCGCTGGTCGGCCAGCCAGACGTACTGGTCGAGAACCTTCTCGTGGTAGGATCGAGTTGCGCCGATGGGAACGGCTGGGGCGAGCTGTCGAGGCGCGCTGAGGATAGCAGGGCGGATGGGTGTAGCGAGGGCTCGCCTCGAGGCGACACGGATTCCTCTGGAGAACATCTTGATGTGATACTGCCGCGCGACGATTGCTGCAGCGGGTGTATGGTGCTCTAATCAATTGCTCGAGCGACCTGGATGGTATGTCGTTGTAGGTACCGTGAGGTGAGGTTGGTCGTGATGGGTGGGGTGGTTGTTGTTGGTATGGGCTGTAGGTGTTTCTTTCGGGGTCTGGGATGTGAAGGAGACAAGAGAGGGCCGAGTTGCGAATGGAGAGGTGCAGAGAAAAATCGCCACGGTAGGGTATGAAGTCACTAAGCGACCTCGGAGAATGGTCGGGCACGGTGTTTTAAAGCGGGTCAGCCGAGCTTTGTAAGGTCTCCGGGCGGAGATAAGATGAATCAGATAATTTGTGTTTGACTTGCATTTCCAATACAAGCAGCCTCGTTCAACCTGGCGTTGCTATCGCCCAGCCGATCGACCCACATTGTGGTGATGCCTCTCTGAAAGCGCATCTGGCCCATGAGATCGTCGTATGCCACAGTACCACAGAATGTACGTGGTATTTCTTCTCGTTCAGGGATCCCAAGAGGAGACATCATCTCCACACCCTAAACGGCCTGGTGAGGAGCTCTGACGTCGACAGCTTGTCCTTAACAAGCCGTCCGCCAGACCCTGTAGCATGTTGGTAGTGACTCAAATTCTTCAGTGTCTCAGCGGTAGTGTCTTTTCGAGCCCAACCGCGCCCCCGCCCCCCCCCCTCTACAAAAAAATACCCCTGCTGAGCTAAGGGAAATGCTCCAGGGCCAAACGCGGGGTGGTCGCGTCTGCCCCTCCCCTTGCCCTGCCCTTGCCTCCAGCTTGCAGCTGGGTGAGCTGTAGCAGCGCAGCAACAACGCTCCGCTGACCGACGTAATTTGTTTATTGCCTTCTTCTGACAAGTTCCCTCCCTCAGCCTTCACACAATAAGAACCTAGCAGTACGACACGACAACCTCTTTGCCTCTCTTCTCCTAGTTTAACCAGTCGTTGACTCTCGGCAGTCAGACTGGGAACCAAAAAAAAAAAGAAAAGAAAAAGAAAACAAAATGGCGTGCATACACGTCGAGTCACTCAGTGAGGCACAAGCCGGGGGCGCAAGAGGGGCAGTCTAGATGTGTGTTTGTTGCTGACTGACTACTATGATCAGGTCTCTCGCCCCCGACGCCCCACCAGTCGGTCTATCGAGAGGACTGCACCCAGTGCTTCGACTCGATCGTACGCAGCCGTCTCTGCCCTGTCCCGGCGTTATCTTGCAGAGGATCCAAGGAGCTGACTGTGCGTGGTCCAGGACGAGCCCGAAGGTCTCAATGTTTGCCTCCAGTGCTTTAACGGGGGCTGTGTCGGCGACCGACAGCACGCCGCTCTCCATGCTGCCGTCCACAGCCATCCTCTCGTCCTGAACATCAAGAGGACTCGCAAGGCGGTCGTTAGGGATGAACCGCCCCAGAAGATTACAAAGCTTGCCATCGCAGCCGAGAAGGATGAGGACAAGTACGACCACGCCCTGTCGGTCAGGTGCGTCGAGTGCGACAACACCGTCGATACCACCAACCCAAAGATCGCACCGGTCGTCGACGGCATCATGACATCAAACACATTCTCGCGCAAGGAGGAAATCAAGGCGTGGGAGCAGGAGCTGACGAGCTGCGAGCACATCCTCCTCATGCAGCAGGATGAGCCCCGGAAGATCGCAGGTCAGGACCTGGGAGGCTGTGCCAAGTGCGATCTCCAGGAGAACCTCTGGCTATGTCTCCAGTGTGGTGCCCTAGGCTGCGGCCGGGCCCAGTTCGGCGGTGTGGGTGGCAACTCCCACGCGCTGGCACACTCGAAAGAGACGGGCCACGGTGTAGCTGTAAAGCTCGGCTCGATCAGCGCAGAGGGGACGGCAGATGTATACTGCTACACCTGCGATGACGAGCGGATCGACGAGTCGCTGGCCGCCCATCTGGCGAACTGGGGCATCAACATCGCGGAGAGGCAGAAGACGGAGAAGAGCCTGACAGAGATGCAAATTGAGCAGAACTTGAAGTGGGACTTCACCACGACACAGGATGGCCATGAGCTGGTACCGCTGTTTGGGCCCGGTCTCACAGGCTTGAAGAACCTCGGCAACAGCTGCTACCTTGCCAGCGTTCTGCAGTGCCTCTTTGACCTCTCAGCGTTTCGCAAGCGCTACTACGAGACTTATGACGAGCTGCCCATCGTTCAGGAGCCAGCTGAGGATCTGGAGACGCAGCTTAGGAAGATTGCTGATGGTCTTCTCTCCGGACGATACTCAAAGCCCGACCCAGATGCCTCTGCATCTGGCCAAGACCCTGCCACCGCACACCAGCGAGGCCTGGCACCAGCCATGTTCAAGCATCTGATCGGTCGCGGCCATCAGGAGTTCTCCACAATGCGGCAACAAGATGCATTCGAGCTGTTCCAGCACCTCTTCAAGCTCATCACCCGTTCAGAGCACCCCTCACCCACTGCCGACCCTACTCTTCCCTTCCGCTTTACGCTGGAACAGCGACTGCAATGCCGTGGTTGCAAGAAAGTTCGATACTCTACCAACGAGCAGGACAACATCATGATTATCCTTTCTATGGAGAAGGAGTCACAGAAGGAGGGAGAAGAGGGCCTGCGCCGTGGAAGCCGGTGACGTTCAAACAGTGTTTGGATGACTTCACGGCTGAGGAGCTAGTGGAGCTCACTTGCTCATCCTGCGGCTCCAAGGATGGCTACGCCAAACGGACACTCTTCAAGACTTTCCCAGAGATATTCGCCGTCAACGCTCGACGCATGGCTATCGTCAACTGGGTCGAGGTGAAGGTCGACGTGCCCATCATCGTCCCCGACGAACCGTTTCTCCTGGATGACTACCTGTCTCGAGGCCAGCAGCCCGGCGAGGAGCTTCTCCCGGAGGAGGCCGCACCTGCAGCTCCAGCATTTGTGCCGAACGAAGCCGGCCTGGCTATGCTCGAGGCCATGGGTTTCCCTCGTGTGCGCTGCGAAAAGGCCCTCCACGCCACCGAGAATAGTGATGGAAACGCCGCTATGGAATGGTTATTCCAGCACATGGAAGATCCTGATATCGACGTTCCCCTTGACCTGACTGGTGCAGCTGCAGGGAAAAGCGGCGCGGGAGCAAGCCCCGAGCAAATTGAGATGTTGGGCGCTATGGGCTTTGGTGAGGCCCAAGCCAAGAAGGCTCTCAAGGAGACGGGTGGCGATATGGAGCGTGCTGTTGAGTGGCTGTTCAGTCATCCGAACGACCCGGGCTTGGTGGGCGGCGATGGCGCTGATGAAGATGCAGCGCCCGCGGCAGCTTCTGGCCCTGCTGGAAGCGCAACACTGCCTGCTCAGTTCCACTTGCAGAGCATCGTGTGCCACAAAGGCACAAGCATTCATGCTGGGTTAGCCGAATCCATATATATATCAAGGTTCCCGAGACGAGATCATTGCTGACCCTCTACGTTTTGACAGACACTACGTAGCGTTCATCCGCAAGCAGTTGCCGGAAAAGTCGGCCTGGGTCCTCTTCAACGATGAGAAGGTTGTTGAGGCGGTGGATATTGAGGAGATGCGCAAGTTCGCATATGTCTATTTCTTCAAGCGTGTTTAGACAGGAGCATGTCAGGTGTTGGGACGAAAAGCATCAAACTTAGATGCGAGATCGCATAAAGAGCACAGCGGCAAGTGGAGATCCCTTGATTGATGAGCCGCCTGAGGTCATCAGCAAACGCCGACTGCAGGTGAGATATAAAGACGACTCCAATAAAAGAAAAGGCCATGGTATTTCCAGATGATGCCTCAAACAGACCCAAACGCCCCGTGTTGTCATGCGCATCTCATCATCTGCTGTCTTATAATACAAATCCCAGGTTAAACTGCCCCAATCCTAGCCGCGCCCTGCCCATCTTCGACTCCGTGGTGATCCCTACCTCTGCCCGAAGCCTCCTGTCCACGGGCGTAGCCAGCGGCTAGAAATCCCCTCTATAGTCAACCGTGGTGCCGATGTTATGATATGCCGTGCTGAAGCCCCGGAGCTGCACCCTCTCGCCGCCGACAATCTCCTTGCCGTCGCTGTCGCCCCACTCCACCGGCACGTCCGAGTCCGCATCTGCGTACACCAGGACGTTGAATGTGCATTCGCCCGCGTCCAGCTGCGGGAGGAAGGTCACGGACGCGGTGATCTGGCGGAAGATGGAGGCGATCTCGGACTGGATCTCCGCCTCAGTCTTTTCAGGGGCCGGGGGCTGCTGGGAACTTGGGGTGTTGGTAGTGGTTCCCGGCGGAGCCGAGTTTTCCTGGTTCTCGGGGTCGGCGGCGGCGGGTTTGCTGGTGGACGATTTGGATTTCGATTTTGACTTTGGTGCGGCGGTGATATTGATCTATAGGATTTTTTTCTCTCCTGGGTCAGCGACTCACCAACTCCTTCCAGGCCATATTATCCTCTGCATGACACTTCTTAGAGCGTAGGGGATTAGGAAAGGGCTGTAGCCTCACGTCAAACTGCCACCTCTCCAGATGCTCGCTCGTGTCCTTGTTGGTGATGACAATCACAAGCTTGGAGATCTTGCCGTCCTTCATCCACCGGTCCAGCGCGGACATGATCTTCTTGATGTAGGCCTTCACTTGGTCATCCGACGAGACGAGCATGTTCAGCCCGTACTTCTTGACGACGGTGAAGTCCTCGGCCGGGTAGACACCGCGCTGGTAGAGGATGGAATGAATCGAGTATTGGAACTGCAGAGGTGAGATCGATCTCGTTAGCGATTACAGAAGATAGGAAGAAAGACAGAAGAAAGACCTGTAGCATCTTCACCATCTTGCCTCGCGGGGAAAGGCAGGGGCGCAAGAAGGGAGGAGCTGGGGCACGACGTACGAACTCGGCGACCAGCTTGGCGCTGCCTCGAAGCGAGAGCTTGTGCACCTTTGAGGCGTCCTTCCTTTCCCTGCTGGGCTTTTCAGAGGTCGCCATGATGTCTATTTGGTGGGAGGATTCTTTTCGAAGCGAGTGGGACGCGTTGAGAGCTGGCGCGATTTTGGGGTCGTGATGGCGTGCCGGTAGAAGAAGCTGCGTCAAGTTCAGACCTCGGGGGGGGGGGGCATTTGTTTACATTTCAGCGGTTGCCATGGGCTGCAATGCCGCTACAGACGTAGTGGGAGTTGGCCGGGGGTGTTGCGCGACGGACGGCGGGGGTGCACATATCATCCTGATTGATCTGTTGGGGGTCAGGGTTGAGCAAGCGGCTCCTGCCAACTGTATTGAAACCATTTGGTTTTCTCTTTTCTTTTACCAAGAGAATTTGCTTTTTCCTTTTCCTGATAGTTTGTTTCGGCTCTTCTTTTTCCTCGTCAGGGACACAACTCATGAATGTCTTACACAATCGACTTGGTTATACTCAACCTAATGCCTCTTCACGATGAAAATGGCATTCGTTTAGTAGAGCCTAATGCATACGTATTTCTCACGATATTATCCGACCATTGCAGGCGCTTGTTCTGCCTTACGGATAGGCCGTCAGCCCATAGTTTGTGTCTTTCACAGTGGAATTCGCTTCTTCGTCAGGTAGCCTACGTCTTCAATCCTTCCGAGGCTCATAATCGTGCATAGCTTCCACCAAGGTTGGTCAAAATACCGTTTCCGACGACGGCAGAATAGCTTTGCACTTGGCCGCTCAATCACAGACAGCCGACCTTGCCATTGAGGCTGCCAGACTCCTGCTGGAATACGGAGCAGATATCACCTCAACAACTCATGAAGGCGCAGCTCCAGTATATCTCGCTGCCCATTTCGGTCAGCCAGAAATGATTCAATTCCATGCGGGGGGGGGGGGGGAGATGATCAACCTCGAGGCCGATTGTGAAGCATCCGGCACCCTACCGATGACAGCGGCCAGACACAAGAAGCTGGAGAACGTTCAGGCCCTCTTGAAAGAAGGTGCTAATGTCAATGCTACCAGCAACCAGTACCAATACCTTACAGACTTGCGGGCTGCTGCGTGGAGAGGATCGGAGGCAATTCTCCGCCTGCTCTTAGCTGAAAAAGATATCGATGTCAATGCCACCAGAGGCACGCACGGAAACGCTCTTTGTGCAGCTGTAGCTGACGGTGACAAGGACTGCATAAAAGTACTGCTTGAAGCAGGAGTTGATGTCAGCTGTGGTGCTGGCAAGAAAGCCACTGTCCTGGAGCTTGCCATCTCGAATCGCAATTTAGAGATGGTCGAACTTCTCCTGGATTAGAAATATGGACGCACCGATGTGAATGCTATCAGCTCGAGGAGACACGTGATTGCTCTGATAGCTGTGTATAGAAAGCGGCGGCTTGCGATTTGTCCAGAAACTTCTGGAGCAGTAAGCCGACCCCAACATCTGCGCCGATGCGCCGGGCTGTTGAACGGCCCGTTTCTCCTCTTCCTCTTCCTCTTCCTAAAAGGCTGTCTCCTTGTATCTCCTCAATCAGGAGACCCTGGTCTGAAAGCCCATTCTCGCGATCCGCATACTTCTTCTGGCAGTGCCAACTACTGACTCCAAGAGAGTGCAAGGGGTAATCTATACTTACTTGAGCAATGGCTGGATTCACTGTTGAGGAGAATGACCTCGCTGGTCTCTCAGGCAAGGTCATCGTTATCACTGGTAATGGTCCTTGCTCTGTTTCCACTTCCAAACGTCCGCTCACGTGAACTCCAGGCGGCTCTTCAGGCATCGGCCTTGCGACGACCTCATTGCTCCTCGAGCTCGGCGCGTCCGTTGTGGTTGGCGACCAGAACCCGCCGCCGGAGCCCCTCCTCCAGCAGTACAGCGACAAGAATCGCCTGACTTTCGTCGCTACCGATGTCAGCGTCTGGACCTCCTTGCGGTCCCTCTTTACAACCGCTGCTGATAAGCATGCCCGAATCGATCACGTCTTCGCTGCTGCCGGGATAGCCGGTCTCCGGGCCAACTACCTCGGGGAGACCTTCAACTCAGAGACAGGCGAGCTGGAGGAGCCGTCCTCGGTCACGCTGGACGTTAACCTCAAAGGATGCATCAATACCGCCTACCTTGGCATGTATCATATGCGCCACCAGACGCCACCCGGGGGTTCGATCGTGCTGGCGTCGAGCGCGACGAGCTTCCTGCGGTTCAGAAACGTGGACTACTGCACAGCCAAGCACGGAGTACTGGGGTTCATGCGCGGACTTGTGCCGCCTCTTGCCGAGAACTTCAGCAGCATTCGGATCAACTCTGTTGCGCCGTCATGGACGCTGACGGGGATGGTCTCGCATGAGGCATTTAAGGCTGTAGGATATCTGCACCTGACCCAGGACGCCGAGGTTGTCGCCAGGAGCGCTGCTATCCTGATGGCGGATGAGAAGAGGCATGGTCAGACGATATATTCGCGCCAGGGAATGCTTAGGGAGGTGGACGAGGGGTTCTTGAAACTGTCGAGGGAAATTGTGGGCGACGTGGATGAGGACATGGTAAGTCATATTAATACCCCCCATTTCTATGGAGTGCACACGATGCTGTTCTAGGATTTATGGACCGACGGTGTCGCAATAGCGTTGAGTGAGCCTGCTAATCAAGAGTGTACAGGTCCTCAAGGCCATGTTGAAGCACCGCGCCGAGAGGATAGCCAAGGAAGAGGCCGAGAAGGCCGAGAAGCAGGCTAAGGAGCAGGCAGAGGAGCAGGCCAAGGAGGCGGACGCGGTGTGAGCGTCAGAGAGTTGACTCGTAGCCGGGACGAGGTCTCGGCATCTATCATGATCAATCATCGAGGGCACTTACGACATACGAGGTTTAGGGTAGCATCTGTAAACGAGCTTGCTCAGTTTCATATATCACTTATATTCTTATCCTCTCCGACGGCTCATGCAGCTGAGCCCGCAGACACCCGAAAGATGATGACACCACCAGTCCTAAGCTTTGTCCAAGTCCTCCAACTGTTTGATAGTCTTGTCTCGCAGCTCTCTGTTCTCATCGGAGAGGAACTCCCCTAGATCTTGCACAGCCGGAATCCGCCATGTTTCTTCCGAGTCCTCTTCGGTCCTTTCCTCGACGTAATCCTCCCAGTCCATATTTGCAATATCCAGGTTGCACCAGATAAGATAGGTTTGATCCCAAGGAAACCGGCACTTCTCATAGTAATCCTTGTGTTCGTCGTTGTCCGCGTCGTACGAGCGAGACATCAGCACACAGGTCTGCCCTGCGATGCCCTCAGCATCCAGGACCACAACATCTGTGTAGTTGAGTGAGCGCGGCTCGGTTTTGCTCAGCGCCACACAGAATTCCTCAACGTCAGAAATGGTGGCACCTGCCCATTCGTTCTCGTCGATGAGGTTCGGAGGGATGGGCGCGGATGTCTCTGGCATCAGTGGCATGGCATCAGGTGGCTGGTGGGGCGGGACGGTGAGACACTGCAGGAGAGCGTCTGTCGACTTGGACGTGACGATATGGAATCTATCGCCGCTATCATATTCCCAGTCTTTCAGGTGGAGCAGGCAGCGGTTGACAGATTTCTCGTTTGCCTCGGGGGCTATTACGAAGAGAAGGCCTGACATCTTGATGACCAGGACGGGTGATTACTTGAATAGGGGTAGATAGGAGCTGCTCTTGGCATGTCACAGGAGAGCAGATGGAATCAACAAGTCGGAGTGAATCATACTTATAATGGAATTTTGGAGTGAAGCTGTTCGTGCTAGGTAGGCTAGGCAGCAGTGGGCATCTGCCTGGTGACACGTGGCTGGCAGGCAGCTGTCAATCCACTTCCACTGAGCATGTAAGCTTGTTCAATTACGAGACTGAGAAGCCTGAAAAGACTATAGCAGAACATTGGTATGCTGGAGACTAGCCATCAAGACAGTTTGAGGTTTATATCTTGACATAATTATTCTGACGCAAGGCTAGGTGCCTAGTGCTAGGATTCTGGTCAACTTGGACTCGAGACCGTCCGACTTTACGCAAGGCACCAGAGATTGTTGGGTGGCTAGAACAACAGTCCACGACTAACCACCTTAAAGTCTGATTACTTGGCTTCATTTTTTGTCTAGCTAATACAGGAGATGCATCTCGCTTCACATCATATCGTGTGGCTCCTGAAGATGAAGCGGTAGATCTTGATGCTCATCCGATCATAATTACCAGCGGCCTTTGACCTTGGGCGTGTGTCCCTGTTTGATAAGTAATTAGACCGACTCGGCTGGCGGCCAAACAGTCCAGGTCTCGAAGCTGAGAGGTCTTTCTCCAAGGGGGAAAGGCAGTGAGTAAAGGAGCCGGCGCAGCTGACGCTAAATTGTTTGCCAGATTTGTATCTCATGAGCGAGGGGTCAGCCGTATTGATAATACCCTTAATTACGTGCCGTACCGCTAGGTCCTGTTTCCTCGATGACATCCAAAGATGGGTGAACCTTCATCGCCTACGTTCCATGTGTGGAGGACCACCTCAAGGGTCAGACAAGGAGACGTGCCTCCTGATCAGGTGGCCGTGGCGTTGCTTCTTGCCAGTGTTACATCGGATGAGAGCGAGATGTCTATCTGAGACGGGCGGGCTGCAGTAGAGCAATCTCGCCTCCTCCTGTATATTGGAACTGACCATTTCTTACATGTCTCTGCTTCATACTGATTAGGCCATGACGGCGAATACTTGCCTAAAAGACTATTCTCGTGCACAACAGCTGCCGAGCTGCGATGAAAGTGGCCAACCAACTGACCAGTATCAGCCCACGCAGACGCACCGCAACAGAGTCGAGGGAGCTTGACACGCGGCATCGAAGCTCAGGTGTTACAGTGGTGTTGTGGCTTAGAAGTAGTCTTGCGCGAGAGACCTGCAGACGTAGAAGACGCTATTACCTGCGGTCCTGTCCCCGTCGGCACCAGTGCGGCAGAAAGGCAAGAGAAGCAAAGCAGTGCAGCGCTGCCTGACCGTCACCATTTCCGCTTCGAATTGGCTATGATTGAATGAATGAACGGCGATATGGAAGTTGGAGCGATGCACCATCGCCCACCGTCAACGTGCCAGCCATAATATGAAGTATACGAACCCCCCCCCCCCTTTTTTTTTTTTTTTTTTTTTTTGAGTGCCCACAAGTCAAGTGTGGCGAGGGCGGGATTGGCCCCTGCTGTGATTCTCGAGAGGAAAGCCATCACCAGTGAGTGCATCACAGCAAATCCAATCTTGTCGATCTCGACTCTCCGCTCGCAACTCGATGCAGTGCCGACAACCGATAGCGCTTGGTGGGACCCGCATAAGACTCGTATCCATCTCTTTTTTTTTTTGGGGGGGGGGGTTTCTTGGGATCGATATGTTCGCAGTGCAGCTATGGCAAGTCAGTCATTCTCTCGGGGTTTTCTTTCTCCTTGCGAAGGGAGGAGGGGGTTCAAGGAATTGGGCAAGCTGTTCGCTCATGTCTGCTCCTCATTCTCCTCCGAGGCGAGCAGACCTGGTTTTAACGCATTGAAACCCAGAGATCTGGTTATTTCGGATCGTCAAAAAAATCACCCAAGAAAGAAGAAAAAAACCGCCAAAAAACCAGAAAACCACCTAGGACATCGATCACTTTTAGATCAAGCCCCGGTCGACTGGGTCGGATAGTCTGCCCCACGGGAGGCCAGCAAAGTGGGAACGCCGTCCCGGATCCACCACTAACAAATAGGGGCAGTTCATATCTTTTAGGTGTAGGGATAATTTCGTTTAGGCCAGATACCCGGGCCCCCGGCGCAGCAGACCAAGAGCGAGCTCTGTGGCAAAGGATTTAAGAGGAACGGGGGGGTGGTGAAGGGGATTGAGGCTCTCGATCCTTATTTAGCCCTAGTTTTGCAGACCAATGAAGCAAATGCAATCCTATAATCTCTCTCCCACACACACACTCTCCCCGGTACTCGAGATCCCGCGCGGGACTTTGGAAACTCGAGTGGCTTGTGAGGGATCGCTGTCAGCTCCCCCTCCACTTTCACACCCCCAGGGCAAGGTTCCAAGTTCGGACCAGACCCACACCTCTTCGCATTAGACTGGAGTTGGGAAGAGATAACCTAAGCAATTAGAGGTAGAGGGCGAGTGGGAGAGAGGGAGCGAGGAAAGAGAAGGAGAAAAAAAAAAGTTGGTGAACACCCCGGTAGGTCTTCAGCAGCGTACCCACAGATAGCCCCTGAGCGATGCGTAATCCTGCTGGACAGGGACGGAAATTAAAAAGGAGAAAAGGGCAGCGCGAAAATGGCATACCCAGTTCTGGGCCCTGGCCTGCTGGGGCCTGGCAGGAAAGGTTGCAATGGTATATTTAAACTGTTTGGCAGCTACACCTGTCTTCCTACGCCTCTTCTTGTGGTCTCTTTCCTACCTCTTTCCAGCCTCATCCTGCGACTCCACGATAGCCTCTGATAATTCCGGAAGACCGCGAACGGGAAGAAGCTGAGCGCCGCCAAGCACACACCACTTTCTTTTACCAAAAAAATCCCACATTCGTTCAAACAGGAAGAAACCACATTCATTCAAAATGGTGACGGCTGTGCTGTTCTATGTTGAGGCGCTCATCATCGTCATCTTCGTCATCGTCGGCTTCCTGATCTGCTCGACGAGGCTTGGGTCCATCAGCTTCGGGAAGAGGTGATTTTTTCCTTCAACAGCGCGCGGTGTCCCGCCTCAGCCTGGGCGGTTGGAAACACTTGAGCAGCAACCGGAACATAGTGTCTCGTGTGTGTCTGTATCTGTGTCTGTGGTATGGTCTGGGGTGCTGTTCTCTGCCTTGGTCTGGGACGAGGGCATGGCAATTGGCGATTCGAAGAGAAAAGGTAGGCCAGCCACACCTCACAAACCTTCTCACTGCAAAAACAGGCTTGCGCCTGGCTCGTGTTGAAGGAGTACTGACTCGTGGCACGGGAAAAGATAGGCCTCGACCGCACAATGCGAAGCTGCCGGAATCGCTATCCTCTTCCCCCTGGGCAAGAAAACACACTTGGACAAAAAGACGCAACAGGTCCGATCATTGCTCTCGGGAACCAACGCCTTGCCCCCTTTTATTTTTTTGGTATGCCGTCTTTGAAGTCGGCGGGGACGGCAGGGCTTATGGCATCTTCCCACGCACACACACACACAAGTCAAAAGACACAGGACGCGATGGAGATATCTAATTAGCGCGATTGATCTGAATTGGAGCAGCGGACACACATGCATACGGGGAGCGGATCTGTCACGGCGTTAAGGGAGGGGAGGGGCTACCACATTTCGGATCGGCATGGTTGAAATAATCGGATGGAGTCAGGGCGCACAACACTTAAAGTTGAGCAAGAGATGGGCTTCTGCATAATTGGAAAGAAAGAGATGACTACAGCGAATAAAGACGCACAAGGGCCTGCTGCTATCGACCACGTTGTTTCTCCAGCCCTCCCGCCTGCGACGCGATTCAACCCATCCCACCCATCACTTTGGACCCCCGTCTCATCTCCAGGCCCTGGATCCTCATTATGTGACCTGTTGTTTTGGGGACGGATACCATTCCTCTGGACGTACTTTTTTTTTTTTTTTGGTGGAGGATGCCGACCAATACTTGCGACGCTGAAGCAAACCCGCACCGTTTTCTGATGATTATAAGCCAGCTGCGCAATATCTGGGGTGTCAACCTCGGGATGTCCGTAGTGACCTTCAATGCTGACCTTCTGCGGCGCCAGGAGGAACATTATTGATATGCCAGCCGAACAGGTGACCAGGGCGCGGTCAATAGCAGGCGGGAACGGCCACGGCAGTGTGATTTCTAGAAATGGAGGACTCTAAATGGTGAACAAAGTCTGGGCCCTTCCGAGATGGTTTGGGATT
This sequence comes from Celoporthe dispersa, assembly GCA_016584495.1. Taxonomy (NCBI): domain Eukaryota; kingdom Fungi; phylum Ascomycota; class Sordariomycetes; order Diaporthales; family Cryphonectriaceae; genus Celoporthe; species Celoporthe dispersa. The sequence goes on along the minus strand of WAID01000006.1, from coordinate 2,241,165 downwards.
ATTTCATCGCCCAGGGCAAAGCAAGCCCAAGTTTCCAATCACCCCTCAACGATCGATTAATGCCCCAATCAACGCCTACCTACATGAGCTGGTCCAAAGGTGACCCAGCCAATCCCCAATTCCATCACATGCACGAGCATAAATATGTATCACGTATCATGTTGCAACCCACCACAAAGCAGCCAACCACACGCAGGCATGGAGAACAAGCTCCCAGACCACTCAATCTTGCCAATCGATTAATCCTCGTATTAATTATGACATATATATTATATCCCGTATTGCCTTGTCTCCAAAAAGTCTGTGCTCTGAAACCTCCTCCATCGGGCCAGTGGGTATCACTTGTAACACTATAGACTGAATAGATATACATGCGCTTTATACTCCCAAACGATATCACACATACATTCTCTCTCTCTCTCTCTGTCTTGTAGCACCTGCTGGGGTTTCTGTTTCTCCAGGCCACTTATGACGAACCTTGCGTAATCTGCCATATACACCTGGACATTCCACACTCTGGTTGCATTATCATCCACATGTTCCTCTCGACAATTTGATAGGGGGACTGTTGTTGCATGTGACAAAGGAAAGGGGAAGGAAAGAAAGAAAAAAGAAAAAACCAGAACCTCCTCTCCCCCCTCCCCCCAACTCCTTAGTTTTGAAATGCAATCTCGATAAAACGTCACACAGACCTCCTACACCCTGCTGATATGCAAAGTAAAAAAGAAAAATTAAAAAAAAAATCAACACATGAGATACATAAACAAAGAAAAAGTTACAAGGTTTCGTAAATGTCACTAAAGATATCACAGGCGGCCCGAGAGCTACTCTTCAAGGCCTTCCCTCAGCGCCTCGGTGTCAACATTCTGAGGGACAACCTGGGCTGTGGGGCCCTTCATCTGGTGGGCAGCCCAGTAAGCCGAGAAGCCGGGGATCGTGCCGGCCTGGTTGATCCCAAAGCTGCGCGGCGAGAAGGCCATCTCCTTGGGCGGCGGGGGCTTCTTCTTGGTCGGCGTCTCGTTGCTGCTGGCGCGCGTGATCTCCATGATCGATGAGCCGGGCGACTCGGTCGCGGGCGAGACTGGGTTGGGCGAGACGCTGCGGGCGCGCTCGGATGGTGCGGGTGTTGAGGCCTCGCTGCTGGCTTGCTCCATGGCGCTGCTCGGGCTGTTGTTGTTGCTCTTGCCTCCCCAGGGCCGCCAGCTGACGATGCGGCCAAAGCCGCTGCCGGCCGATGACTGCCGCTGCGAGGTTTGTTCGCTTCCAGTGGGGGACGGCGCCTCGACTGAGATGACCAGGTTTGGCAGGTTGAGAAGGTTGTCGCGCAGGACCACACTCCCCCTCTTGCCTTCGGTCTTGCCCCTCGCGATGGTAGGTCGAGCGATGACGGCGCTTAACTCTGTCTCGGCAGACACGGAGCCGAGAGGTCGCAGCGCAAGCTGTCCAGGTCGTACTTTCAGGGTGTGGATGTCCAGACCTCCGCTGAGCGACATGATGGACTCCTGCGAGGAGACACGGTGCAGGCGTGGACGGGAACTCACAAAGGAGTCGTCGAAGCTGGGCGTCAGGGGCATGCTGGGCGCGCCGTCGGAAGGGTTTCTTGTTGACGCGTCTGGAGATGTGCTCGCCGACAGCTGTGGCGTGTGTTGGGCCACGTCTGTGATCAGACGCTCGTTGTCTGTGGCGAGTCTGGGTGCTCTCTGACCTGGAGGCGACCCTAATGACTCCCTGTGCGGCTCGTCCTCCGGCACGTCGCCTAGATATAATGGTCTCGGGGTCGAGAATGTGCGCGCGCCTGTGTCGTGGTTGTGCGACGCTTTGTAATGCTTCGCCCAGGCCGGGGAGTTAGGATCCACACTAGTCGTGGGCGACGCGGGGGATTCGTATTCTTGGTCGAAGACGGAGATCCTCCGGTGATGCGACGACATGGGTGAGCTGGGCACAGACGACGGTGCAAAGTCAGATGGCTGGTCGGAGAAGACAGACCAGCGGGTCGAGGGGATCGTGGAGATGGACTCCTTCACAGAGTGCGAGACGAAGCCAGGCGATGTCGCGCTGTGCTCCAGCCGCCAGTGTGCGGGACTCGATGGGCCCGAGGGAGAGAAGGGCCTCGAGGGCGTAAAGATGTTGGGCGTCAGCCCTTGCCGCTTCTTCTTGAGCGGCTTCTTTGGCTCGACGGGCCTTGTGACGTGGTAATGATGATGAATATGTAGTTCTTGTGAGACAGATTGTGTCTGCTCTGGCCTGTGGGGGAGCCTTGGTGACCTTGGTGTCTTGGGGTCCAGGCCTTCCTCGAACGAACCCAGCTCGGCCCTGAGGGTGCTGGCCGCGCTGGCGTCGCCGCCGTCCTCGTCGTCGGCGGGCTGGTGGAACATGAGCTGCTCGCGCAGGTGCTGAATCTCGTCGTTGGAGTTCATCAGCAGCTCCCGCAGCTCGGCGATGCCTAGCTGCAGGTTCGCATTGTCCGATAGCAGGTCGCGCACGAAGTGAGACACCACGGTGCCTCCGTTCTTGCCGTCACCGATCGTCTTGGCCGCGGCGGCGCCCTTGAGCCTCCCGGCGGCTGTGTATAGGTCTTTCTCCATGGCGCGCTGCTTCTCCATGCGCTCGACCATGTCGGAGTGGCGGTCGCGCTCCTCGCGGGCCTCCCTCTCTATCCTCTCCAGCTTCTCCTGTAGCTCCGAGATGCCCTTCTCGGCCTTGCGCCACCTCTGCATGGCGGACCTGGCCTCTGCCTGTGTCGTGATGAGGGTGTTGTGCAGCTCGGCCTGTTCTGTCTCGACGACGCTGAGCTGGTTCTCGAGCTCGTTCGCGCGCGACTCTGCGCTCTCTAGCTTCCGGAGCGACTGCTCGGTGCTCTGCAGGGTGGCCTCGAGGCTCTTGATGTGCGTCTCGGAGTCGGTGACGGAGCCGTTAAGGGATTCGAGCTGGTCGAGCAGGGCGCGGTTCTCCTGGATGGTGCGGGCGTTCTCGGCCTCGAGGGACTTTTTGTCGGTCTCGAGCTGGTCGATACGTGATTGCATTTCGAATCGTTCCGTCTCGGCCGAGGCCATGAGAGCCTCATGCCGGGCTAGGAGAGCCTGCAGCGAGAATGTCAGCCCGGGAAGGTCGCAGCACAGGTCTGTCGGGAGGGCATCCTGCATCGTGGCTGCGGCGAGGAAGAAACCATCACTGCAGCAGGAGGATGCCTCCTCTGGCATTCCAGCGCGGCCTGCACCCAGGACACAGGACATGCCCGACGCGAAGAATGCAAACGGTCAGGAATGTGACCAGCTCCGCAAAAAAAAAAGGAACACCAAATAAAAAGAAAGAGGAAGAAGGAAAAAAAGACAGTAAGCAGTCCACTACATAGTAGTATATCAACAAGCGACTGAACTGCTCGTATCCGGTCTGCCCTGAGGCCCCCAATTTCAGGCCGCATGCAGACCTGATAACAAACAACAACCACCGGATGCAACAGGGACGGGAGGATCGGCAGGATTCAGGTATGCCCAACCGAGAGCGGACTGGGCAGACAGATGGGCAGGCAGGCTGACAGGCAGGCAGGCAGAGGAGTCAAGAGACAGGAGGTGGGACAGTCAAAACGTACCTGGCCGAGGCGAGCAGCCGTATGGACATCTCTTTCGACACTATTGAGCACAGAGCAGTTGTGTTTCAGAAAATGACAATCTGTGTTGCCACAACAGCACTGTAGGGCGTCTGGCTGACCGACAGAGGCCTCGAGGGCGGCCAGGTCGACGGCCTCGGATCGGGGGCCAGCCATGTTCTCCTTTCTACCGCCGTGTCGCTGCGGCTGAGGACTGTTGTCTCTCCGACAGGTCAAGGTGCAGGCGATGCGCCGACGAGGGACGAGGAAGATGGCTAAGAGGTGGTGGCGGCGGCGGAGAGGCGTCCGGCATGTTCAAGATTGAGTAGGCGAGACGCTCGTCAGGTTGGTGCGGTGCAGAAGAAGAAGAAGAAAAAAAAAAGAAGAGGAGACCGGGCTGGGGAGACGTGTGGAGCGCGTGTGTGAGACTGTCGGTCAACGGTGAGTCGACGACTGGTCGTCAGTGGCCGGCCAGCGTTCAACAGGCGGCGTGAGAGACACGTCTGTCCTGTGTGGAGGCGAGACAGAAGTAAACATGTGAGAGAAAGACACCACCAACCAATGCAGGAGGTGTGGCTCGCTTCGTCTGTGTCCTCGGTGTGAGAGGAGAGTCGAGGAAAACAGAGAGACAGAAAGAGACGAGTAGAGAAACAAGTGTGGTGGTGGTATACGGGAGGACTGGCGGAACAAAGGTTGGACAAGACGGTGATGGTGCTAAGAGAAGCGGCGCGTGTCTTGTTCCTCTTCCTCTTCGCCTTCGTCTGCTTTTCGTCTTGTGACTTGATCGCGAGGCTCCAAGTCCCAGTCCAGTCCCCTCTTCTCGGTGTGCCCCCCAGACCCAGTCTCAGGTCCGTTTTAGGAAGAGTTGACTGCCGCTCGCTCACCCACGTCAACGTGAGTGGCGTTGACGGGGCCTGGGCTAGATCCGGGACCCAACGTCACACTACTACCACACCAATTTTGCTTGGTTGAGTCTAAGAGGGTCCAGGATGGATGTATGCAGCAGTACTACTATGGTAGTAGTACTATGTAGCAGGTAAGTGAGTAAGTAATTAAGCATATAAGTATGTAAGAGGAATCCGGGTACACCTGCACATGCACCCGCAGCTGCAGCATCAAATGAAGAGGAAGACGCCCTGCTGGAACCATGCCTGGTGGAGAAGTGGCAGAGGGAGAAGAAGACGGAGGAGGGCCATCCATGATCTCGGCAACGAGCTCCACTAACGATGGCCTGCCCCTCAGGTTCACTGGCTGGGTCCGACTGCGCTTGGCGATATGGTTTATGATTGCCTGGGCATAAGGCACGATAGTGTGCGCATGCTGTGCTGGCACACACCTGGCCAGGTCTCATGTGTGGAGTCGACTTGCTGTGGTGCAGTGCATACTACGGACATAAAATCACTGCTGCTGCATGTACTATGCAGCACAGTGATAATAGTACGTTTGGTGCGGTGAGAGAGATGCACAAGCCTCAGAAATGAGCTGTCATCTGCTCACCAAATTAGTACGGTGAGGTCATTTGGACGACTGGACAGCGCGACCAGGGGAGGCGGAGAGGGGGGGGGGCGGGGGTTGGGTCCCAGGCCGAGTCGAGCGCAGTCGAGCCGAGTCTCTGGGATTGTAGCGGTAATGAATGTGATTGATTGAGTGCATGAAAGAAGGTAGATTGAGTTGAGTAGGTTTGAATTAGGCGTGTGAGTTAGTAGTGTTCATCTCCCCTCTCTCCCGAGTCCCTCGCGACCGCCACTACAGTGTGGCACCCAGCCGGGTTCTACCCAGCAGACAGATCAGGGCTTAGGGCTGAACAGTGACGACAGTCCCCGACCTGGGGATCCCCGGCACCTGCAATTGAGCCTGAACCTCTCTTGGCCCAGTGGACCGAGTACCACGACGCAATGTCCGGTCTTACTCGTAGGATCAGGGCAGAGAGATTGGAGGAGAAAAAAAGATAATGAAGAAATCAAGATAACAGAAGATACGATAAGCAGACCCATTGAAGGAAGGAAAAAGAAAGAAAGGAAGGAAGAAAGAAAGGAAAAGGAGAGAAGACCGAGATGGCAAAGAGGAATGACTTCAGAATCTAAGAAGGGGGAGCAGGAGGATACAGAGAATCAAAATAGGAAAAAGAAGACTTGGGACGACACCACGTGCCTGAGGCCCTTCTCGTCTTCTGAAAAGAAGCAAGGCAGGCAAATCTTGGACCCGCCAGGTGATTAGATTTTTGAGCCCTCGATCTTCTTTTTCTTGCACTTTTTTTTTTTTTTTTTTTTTTTTTTTTTTTTTTTCCATGGAGGAAGGAGCTTTGGGGAGAGAAGGCTGTTGGATAGCCAAGCCAAAAGGTGAAGTGCATCTGGCAGACTTGGAGAATGTCCCAAGTGCGCCTTCTCCAGCATCCGCCTTCGTTCTTTCCAAGACAGATAAATCAGCTATCGATTGCGTCAGAACTCAAAGAAGCGTCGGCTCATAGGTCTCACCAGTCAGTCAGGAGCCGGCCTGTACTTATAGCATCTCCCAAGACCAAAGAGAGAGGACGTCAAGTCATGAAGCCCCCACCACCACCACCTCTCCGTCTCGACCACACACTATCTACATAGTATCTCCTTAGTATCTCCTTTCGAGGTGCCACTTGCGGTGCCACCACACACATCCTTCTCCCCCTTCCAGCCCCCCCGCGGCTCCCGTCTAAACCCCCGCGCCTCATCACGATCGGTGGAGAATCACAAGACTCAGGCTGCAGCAGGGGCGGCTGCAGATACTATGCAATACTATGCAGCCAACTTCTACGCGCCTCGGCTAAGCGACCCAACAGGCTGGGGAGGAGGGAGGGGGGGTTGGAGGGGCTGACGTACTCCGGATGCGTATGCTGCACCTGACCGGCAGGTATATCATCCTGTCTATGGCACAGAGATGGGGCCTCTGGTGGCTCAAAGCAGAAGCTGCCAGCCAACCTCTCACGACGAGTTGGCCTCGACGCCACGCCAACTACCCGACCGAAAGGGCTGTCTGTCCCTCGCTTATACCCGAGGCCTTCTCACCCCCTCTTTTTCTCTGAAAAATACTATGGTATCTACTGCTGCATGCATTTGCCGTCGCCAAGATGTCCAACGAACAGGACCAGTCCGCACACGTACATACAGCACTGGATCGGAGGTGTCCACGAGAAAACACCGACGCGCTCCCAGCCATGACTAGTCAGCAGCCAGTCAGTCATGACCAGCAGCCGTGAACGGTCATGACAGAAAACGCCTCAGGCCCTGGAGCCGCGGGCCACGAAGAGCCACCCACTCCCCCCCCCCCCCGGCCTCTTTTCCTGGAGCAAATCGCAAGCAGCAGTATCGTGTGGATTCGGTGGCCCTGAGGCCACTACACCTGCTGAGTCGAGCATCCAGCCGTGGGGTCCCTGGTGCTTATGCTGTTGTTGTCCCCGGATAGACCAACAGTGTTTTTTCGTCGTGCCGATTTGTGGGCGATAAGGACACGGAAAGAGGGGAGAACAAGAAGGTCGCGGAGAAAAAATGGGCTGGCTGGGCGGAGGGCCTATTTAGCATGTCGGAGGCTCGGCGTCTTGAGCTACCAGATTCGGGAACCGGTCTCACGGCGGCGTACGGACGGCACCAGGGGAGCTGACGAACCCAAGGCCCACAGAGACCCCTCCAGCTTTTTCGTTGAAAGGCTGAACTTTGCGCCCTTTCCTCCCCCCTCCAGCATTGTATCACCGGGAAGAGAGAGAGAAAGAGAGAGCCATCCACTTCTTAACCCAAGAAAGAGACCGGTGTTGGCCGTTCCACACACCATCCTGCACCCCTCCCCGACCGCCCTCCTTTAACGCGCCAACCTTCGGAGCCGTCGCTCGTCCGGACTTCGGCCGAACGCCGGGCACTCGCAAAGACACATGTCTGATCGTCGCGCGGAGGGCTCAGAACCACCTGCAAAGCGACGGAAGGTCAGGAAGGGTACCCGGAGCTGCTGGGAATGTAAGCCCCCTATCTAATCCAGACACACACACACACATACACACACCTACTCACGCGACTCCTCTTCCTCCTCCTCCTCCTCCTCCACCACCACCACCAGACCCATTTCCCCCTACTCTTTTCTTCTACTACTATTACTATTATTATTACTATTACTACTACAACTACAACGACTCCCTCCTACCAAGATCAAAGTATCTGATAAGTATCGACAGGCAGAAGGCGGAAGATCAAATGTCAGTTCGACGCCCCAGACGATGCCGTGTGCATCGGGTGCAAGCAGCGAGGGACCATCTGTCGCAGCCAGGAATATGACGACGAAAACGCCCCCGAGCCGGGCCAGAAATCAGACCCGCCTCTGGCCAGGCGCCTCGACCGTCTCGAGCAGATGATGGAGCGCATCGTCGACAAGATCGTCCCGGATGACGCGGGTGCGTCGGGCCCAGCTCCAGGCCATAGCCAGCAGCAGGCACGGCGTAGCCATTCGGCGGCGTCGTCGTCCCACGAGGCGCCCGTAGCTGGGCGCAGGGCCTCGTCCGTCGACGTGCTCGAGACGTCAGCAGCGAGTGAAGGGCCCATCGCCGCCCTTTTAGCCATGCGCCACGAGTCTGTCCACCGACGGGGGCCTTCAGAGTCTGGACATATCCCAACGCCTGCCATGACGTCCATCGAGTCCTCTACCCCTACCCTTCCGACTACTGCAGCGAGCCAGGGGCCGGCTTCGAGGCCGGCGACAAGTGCCGGACCCCAGCTCCTGCCGCCTCTGAACCAGCACTTCTGGGTCTGCAACTCGCTGCGGAGCATCGTGCCGCCGCAGTCAGTCGTCGAGGCGATCATCTCGGCCAGCCCAGGTGCGCTCTACGCCGTGTCCATGTGCTATAGCGATGCCGAGAGGTGCGCAGGCAGGGCGGAGACGACAGCTTCCCTCGCGGTCAGCCCTCCCGTCACTGCCCACGCGCTCATCCTCGCCAAGAGGGCCCTACAGATTCTCATATGCATCCAGCAGCTCCCGCCCGCCTTCGACTGGGATTCGCTCGGGATAGGTGCCCCCATCACCGAGCTGATGAGCCGACTGTCCAACGGGGCGACGCTCGTCACGTCGAACGATGAGCTGATGGGGTATGCTGAAGGCATAGAGTGCCTCCTCCTGCAGAGTAGTTACCAAGCCAACTGCGGCAACCTGCGCAGAGCCTGGATCACCGCGCGCCGGGCCCTGGGCCTTGCCCAGATGATGGGGCTTGATAAGAAGCACACAGCTGCGTTCAGGTCTTGCGATCCGGGCGCCAACCCAGCACGTAGAACATCCCCCCATGTGCTGTGGTTCAAAGTCGTTTACTGGGATCGGTACCTGTCCCTACTCCTCGGCCTCTCAGTCGGCAGCCGGGGCAGCGACTTCGGCTCAGAACAGGCATCAGAGATGGATACTCCCATCGACCGACTCGAGAAGGCACACAGCCTCATATCTGCGCGCATCACCGAGCGGAATGACAGCCATCAGAGGGACCCGGGCCGACACCAGAGCATCTATGCGCTCACCCAGGACATCGACCTCGAGCTCGAGGCCGCGGCGAGCGCAATGCCTCCCGGCTGGTGGGACGAGCCACGCCTCGACCCTTTCGCCTCTCAGGGGGCACTTTGGAATGCGACGGCAACAGTCCTTTCCCAGATTCATCATTTCACCCTAGTCCTCCTGCTCCACGTGCCCTATATGCTCCGAGATCTCGCGTCCCCACGGTACGACTATTCCAAGACGACCTGTGTGGCGACCGCACGCGACCTGCTCTCTCGGTTCTTCTCGTTTCGCACCCATAATGTGTCGGCCTACAGCTGTAGGCGGGTCGACTACGCCGGTCTCATCGCAGCGATGACCTTGTGCCTCTCATATCTGGGCAGACGAAGGACCGAGACTTGGGTGCGATCCAGGCTCAGGGAGGACAGCGAGCTGATCGAGATGACCAGGAGGCGGATGGAGCATGTCGCGCGTGTGAATGGGGACCGGCTCAGCAAAGAGGCAGTGGGCATCACTGAGCAGCTGGCTCCCATCATCCAGAAGGCGGCTGCAGCCCTTCAGGGACCCACGGAAGCGGATGCACGGAGCCCAGAGGCCGTCAGGGACCTACATTTCAATATACCCTACCTGGGCTCGATTAACATCAAGATACCCGGAAGCACTGTGTCCTCATCCCCCGCGGACTGGCACGGCCACCGCCGCCACCCCTCTTCCGCGACCAGTGCACTGGACAGGATGGCGCTCTCTCCCACCCAGCAGCAGGTCTCCGCATCACTCGAGGCGTCTCAGCAGTCATTTTCAGACATCGGCTTCATGCAATTTGCGCAATATGACAATCAGGTGCCCTTTGGCGCTGGGCCGAACTTGGGCGCAGAGCCGGACTTCATGGCCGGGGCCGAGGACTGGGCGCTACAGGGTGTGGATGCGGCGTATTGGTCGCTCTTTGAAGGAATCATGTAGTACAACAACGACGTATGCTCACGGGATATATGTGGACTTCTACACCACACCGCAGCAAGCAATATACAAAAGCACATACCCACAGACATCTGTTTATATCCTGCGAGTCCACTGTGAAAGCAACGCGTCTCCGCCCGCCCTTCTTCATCTTGTGGTGGGTCGTGTCCACCCTGAGTTGTGGTCGTCTCCCGATTGGCCCGTTCGCCAAAATGCCTTCTCAGCCAGACTAGGCTTGCACGAGGCTAGGCTGCAGGATGGCAGTGCGGTGTCCACGGTTCTGATCCTTCCCGTTGCAAAGAGAGTCTCTGAGGTTCGAGAACCTACAAGACTGTATAATAAGACGTCTAGGCTGCCAAGGTCGTGGATATCCACTTGCAGTATATGTTGTCCTTTTGAGAGATGGACGCTTTTCGTTGGACTGCTCGCCAAGCTCTCGGCGGCCTTGCAAGGCTGACGATCCTTGCTTGTTTTTTCTTTTTAATCGAAGGAGGCTCAGCCGGTAGCTGGTGGTCCTCGAGCTGAGCTTAAAGTGGTTCGTACGATGGGACACAGCAGTTCCTGCCGCCAGTATGTTGGAGGTTCAAGTCCTCAACAATACTTAAGACGAGGGCTGCATGTCTTGTTTGGCGCCCAAGTCGACAGGATCTCGCCATCACCTGCCACCTCCCACCTCTCACCCTCCTCGTGGTCCCATATAATATCACATTAATACCCAGAGCCACAACAATGGCGCCGATACATTGGACCATACGGGCAGCCGCTCTAGCCGCCCTTTGCCAGTCTCTGTGCACCGCGCAGACGTTTATTCCGGAGCCTCGCGATGTCGTCTTCAAGGAGTCCAGTGTCCTCCCTGGGGCATCACTTTCCTACAAAGAGGTGAGAAACCCCATTCCACCGTGTTGATATGGCCAGCGGCCATGGCTTAGTAGATGGCAACCCGCTGATACGCTCTATCCTCTCTCCACACACAGACGGGTATCTGTGACACCACGCCTGGAGTAAAGAGCTACAGCGGCTACGTGACGCTCCCCGTCGACGACACCTACAACGCAAGCATATTCTTCTGGTACTTTGGTCTGTTTCTTCCAAGCCGGCCGATCGACTGGCTACCCTCCTACATGGTCCACTCCCCCAGCACAAAGTGCTGACAACTCCCACAGAATCCCGCACCAATGCCGACCAGGCCCCAACCACGATCTGGATGCCCGGCGGCCCCGGCACGTCCTTCCTCGGCGGTGGCGCCGGCTTTCCCTGCACCGTCGATGCGGACAGCAACGGCACCACGCTCAACCCGTGGTCGCTCAACGGCCAAGTCAACATGCTTTACGTCGACATGCCGGTACAGACGGGCTTCTCCTACACGGAGGTGCAGAACGGCACGTTTGACGTTGTCTCGGGTCTGTTCGCGCCTGGGACGGAGGCGGACGTGGTGCGCAACAGCACGACGGCGGCGGCGACTATGGGAAGCCAGGACGAGAGCAGGACGGCGAATACCACGCTTCAGGTTGCTCGGCAGATGTTTCAGCTCTCGCAGGTCTGGTTTCAGGAGTGCGTTGTTTTCCTTCCTCTTCTCCCTTCCCTGGTGCTACTAAGCTATCAAAGCCGGCCGCGCGCGTGACGGGATGGGTGCTGACGACGAGGGCGGCCAGGTTTCCCGAGTGGAATACTAATAATACCGAGATCAATCTCTGGTCCTACTCGGTAAGCATGGTCATCTCTGCTGCGCTTGTGTCTGTCGAGATGGAGAGGATAAGACATAAACAATGCTAACCTGGCTACGCAGTACTCTGGTTTCTTTGGTCCCGCTTCAGTGGCCTACATCCAGCAGCAGAATGATCGCATCGCCAATGGAACCTACGCGATCACCGACGGCATTGAAACCCCAATCAGTCTGTCCCTTGGCACGCTGGGCACCAACAACGGCTGCATCGACGTCGAGAGCCAGTTATCGTCCTTCCCGACCATGATGTTCAACAACACCTACGGCATCAAGGTAATCCCGGATGAGTACTATGATGAGCTCGCCGAGGTCGTGGACGAGTGCTATGGGCTCATCCAGTCGTGCCGTGATGCAGCGGCCGAGCTGGACCCGGACGGGACTGGTGCCGTGGATGATGTGAACGCGCTGTGTGTGAATGCCACCGAGAACTGCTTTACCGGGATGGAGGAGGTGTATCTCAGCTCGAACGTAAGCTGAAGCCTACCTTTCTCTTCCCTCCTTCTTCCCTGTCGAGATGGAGGAAAGGGTAAAAACAAGACCCAGCAACGCAGCGAGGACTGACCTGGAGCAACCACCAGAGATCCGTGTTTGACCTCGCCCTTCCGATGCCAGGCGATTTCCCCATCATCGGAACCGTCGCCGCGTTCTACAACCAGCGCTGGGTGCAGGAGGCCCTTGGCGTGCCCGTCAACTTTACCGAGAGCGCAGGTGCCAGCGCCGTGAACATGTTTGGTGTGACAGGCGACCCGATGATCCCGACATACGGCACGCTGGAGTACATCCTCGAGGCGGGCATCGGAATCGCATTCGTCTACGGCGACCGGGACTATCAATGTAACTGTAAGGCTGGCTCCTTTCCCCGAAAGGTCATACACAGGGAGGCGAAGGAGAGGCTGACAAGAAGACACACACAAAAAAAAAGGGATGGGCGTCGAGAACGTGTCCCTCTCGATGAATTATCCAGGAGCCGAATCCTTCCGCAGTGCAGGCTACGCCCCCATCACTACCAACGCGAGCTACCAGGGCGGTCTCGTCCGGCAACACGACCGCGTGTCCTTCTCGCGCGTATTCCAGGCCGGCCATGCCGTCGCCGACTACCAGCCCGAGACTGTCCTGCGCATCTTTGAGCGCGCGGTGCTGGGGCGAGACGTCGCGACGGGCGAGATTGACGTTCTGGGAGGAGAAGCAGCCAACGCTTCCTCCTCCGGCTCCTCCAAGGGGTGCTCGTCCAAGAGCGGTGGCGCAGGCGGCAGCAGTAGCGGCAGCAGGGCGGACTACAGCACCCGCGGGCCCCTGAGCACACTCAACGTCACCAACGCCGTCCTCCCGCCCGTCGTGGCCGCGCCGCAGTGTGGCTGGTACCTCGCCAGCGACCCCTCGTCGTGTACGGACGAGCAGCGCGCCGCGCTGGAGGCAGGGACCGCTGTTGTTGTGGACTGGCAGGTCGTGAGCCCCGCGGGTGTCTTTTACGCCACGAGCGGGAACCCGACGACGGTAGCCGCCACCGCTACTGCGACTGCGGCTGCGAGGAGGTGGTGATCGGGACGGCTCTGGAGGAGAGCGGGGAAGAGAAGGCAGGAAAGGTGGTGAAACAGATGGTGTGTCCGGAGCGGTTAGGTCCTGAGGATGGAAGGCAACTTTGAGGAATCGAGGGGTGCTTGTGCCTTTGGGTGGATCTGAGCTTCCACTTGAGGGACGAAGAACAACTAATTGCACGGTGCGGACCTGGTGTGGTTCTGTTTTACTAGATGTGCTAATGGTGTCTTAATTCTGCTTACCAACATGACGACTTATTTTGATAAAGACAAGATTAATCACTTACAATCTCCGTTGACAACGGACTTTCTCTTCGCTCCCAACATTCTCACATGTGTATTTTTATTGCCAGTGTATTGATCTCTGCCAGCTGTAGACTTTTGCTCTTGAGGCCAGTCCATCTCATCTGGCAACGACTTCATCCAAGCTGAAACTACCACAAAGAGACCTTCTGGCCAACAGACCCAGGTGGAGGGAGTGTTGGACTAAGATCTATGGTAAATCCAAAGCAAAAAAATGCTCAGGAATACAAACGACGCAGAGTATAACGTCAAAATTTAATTGCGCTGTGAAGAGACTCAAAAGTACACCGACAGCATCTCCCTCCGCAGCTGCCCATCAACGCCACAGTCCGCAAAATTCAATACCAGGTCGGCCCTGGACCTGCCCACCCGCGGGTCATAGTCGGCCGTGACGTCCAGGATCGCGACACGCCTCCGCAGCGGCACCACAAAGTTGCCCGGCAGTCCGCCCCAGCCCATCTTGGACTCGGACGCCCAGCGGCGCGCGCACTGCGGGCCAAGCCACGACCGCGGGTCCCCGCTGCTGTCCTCGGCCTCGATATCCCGGATCAGCGCCGCCTCCAGCACGGGCCACCTGCCGCCGCCGTCAGAGAGGGAGGAGGACGAGGACGAGAAGAAGTCGCTGTGGTCATCTTGTTCTTGTTCCACCTTGGCGCTGGTGGTGCTGCTGTTGCTCCTCCTCGACGTCCCGCTCTCCTCGACCTCGATCAGTTTCTCCGCCGCGGCTGCGGTGCTCGTGCTCATCCACACGCCCTCCAGCCGCCTCGCCCCGCGCAAGAGGGCCAGCGCCCGCCGGCGGAGGATGGGGTGGCGGCACCGGTGGGCGGTGAGCCAGAGGACGATGTTGATGGCCGGCTCGTCGAGGGACATGACGGACTGCAGGAGCGGGTTCTTGTGGGCCTCGGCGCGCAGGACGAGGACCACCAGCGCGAGGATGCGCTCAAAGTAGCCGAGGCAGCCGTCCCAGCCCAGCTCGCTGTAGTCGGGCCGCATGGTGTTCGCGGCCAGCAGGAGGCGGATGGCCGTGTGCAGGAGCTTGAGGGCCAGCAGGTCGAGCGGGTTTGGGTGGTGGTGGTGGTGATGGTGGGCCGACGAGGTGTTGATGTTCTCGAGGAGGCTCACAAGGTTCTCTTCCCATGCCTCCAGGTCCCTGACGATGGCAAGCTCGGCCTCTGTGGGTGACGAGATAGGGTGAGGTCTATTGTTTCTGTTGTTCGTCCCAGCTGCTTGCAGGCCCATGAGCTGCTCTTTTGCCAGGTCCTCTCCTCCCGCCCCGGCCAGCACGCGCCCGAGGATCCCGATGATGGTGATGTGGGCGCGGTGCAGACCCCAGAGTGCGCCGTACAGCCCCAGCTCCGAGGACGACGAGGACGACGAGGGCAGCGTGAAGAAGGCCTCCTCCGTATCGCGCGGCGGCGGCGCCCTGC
The DNA here is from genome assembly GCA_016584495.1 of Celoporthe dispersa. Classification (NCBI taxonomy): domain Eukaryota; kingdom Fungi; phylum Ascomycota; class Sordariomycetes; order Diaporthales; family Cryphonectriaceae; genus Celoporthe; species Celoporthe dispersa. The sequence goes on along the minus strand of WAID01000006.1, from coordinate 2,226,150 downwards.
TGTCGACCAGGGACAGCCACTGCACGCCCAGCCTGGCCAGGCTCTCCGCGGCGTGCATCTCCACGTCCCGGATGGGCCTCCCCTGTGCCTCGCTCCGGAGCTGAACTATGATCTCCTTGCCCGCGCGGAAGTGCACGCTGCTGTCGACCCATCTCCCAGAGAGGTTGGCCGCCGCAGCCAGGGCGAGGCTGAGGACGAGCATGGTACCCGGGTCCCGGATGGACCTTGCCAGCCTCATGGCGCTGCCGTAACAGGTGCCAGCCTGGTCTGCGAGCCGGACCGACTGTTCGTTCCAATGATCCGCCACACCGGTATCGTGGTCGTGTTCGTCGTTGTCCTCATCACTAATACTACCGCCATTACTACCTGGGGTGTTGACAGGTGTGTCGGCGTCATCGCTGCTACTGCTGCTGCTGCTGCTGCTACTACTGCTGCTCGAGACCCCCAACAACAACAACTTCTTCTTCTTCTTCTTCTTCTTCTTTTGCAGAGCGTGAGAAGGCAGAGGCCGCGGCAGCACCGCCGCCCGACACGACCTCCCACCTCCGGTACAGCGCGCCCAGTGCCGCGACGGCCTGCCACACTGCCGGCTCGAGATGCGCAGCCTGCAGCAGCGTGCAGTTCCAGAAGCCGCTGACGCCCTGGGACGAGCCCCTGGGATCAGTCGATACGGCCGTCAGACGCAGGCGGAAGAAGTCGAAGCAGGCGACGTCGTCCTCGAGATACGGCGACGGCGCCAGCACGCGCATCGCTGGGCCCACCACGTTCACCTGTCGCATGGCGATGGCGAGCGCACGGCGCGATACGGGTTTGGCCGCAGTGGTACTGCGCCCATTGCCCCTGGACTCGCCTGGAGGGTGGTCCTTTTCTGTTGTGGGCAGGTAGCCATCGCATACCCGCTTGGAATGGGCGCATCTGGTGTTGTGACTGTGGTTAGCTGTGAACGTTCGAGATCACGGAATGGCCGAGGCCGGCCTTACTTTTTGCAGCTCGGTCTTGTCTCGTCGCACTTTACACGACGGATCCTTGGGAGAAGAAGGTGGCAGTTAGTATTTGGCTGGATACTCTTTCTTTTCTTTATTTTTTTTCTTTTCTGTTTGTCTCCCTCAAGATATCGAGGTTCGAGAAGCAGTAAAGATCTTTTCGGGGTTAGATAGCACCAACCTGCAGGTAATACACCCAGTCTTAGTTCGCTTCCGCGGGCCAGGTCTATCTGACCCACTGCCTGTCTCTTGGTCCATGATGGGTTGTCCTCAACCACTCTACACTCCCTTCAAGCCTCAAACGCTGTGACAGAGTAGAGGAAGAACTTTCTCGGCATGAGGAGACGTGATAGAATCTGCACCTATCTCTCTCTCCCTCCTCCTCTCTTTCTCTTGGGAATCTCTCTGTCTTAGCTAGCCTGCATAGCGGCAGTCTACCTGATGAAAATCCTTCTCAACAAGAGCCGAGTCCCTCACTGCCCACTGCAGGGCCCTGTCCGCAGCCCCTGAAACTCCACTCACTGCTGCTAAGTGAGAACACCGCCACTTGTCCAGGCAGACTAGTGCTTATACCTGAGCTCGGATAGGATTCTTCTCGTCAGACACGTTTACCCGGGCCGACGACAGCTTAGGGATCGGCTTGGCACATTATGCGCACGGCGCTGAGACTCTCCTGGCCTTCAAAAGAATTCGTCCGTGAAGATTAACTGGGCGGGCTGGCGGGCTTAAAAAAGAGCCAATGAAATCATATTACGGGCACACTACTGTATATATTAATTCCTCTCGCAACCAGGTCCTTGTTTTTTTTTTTTTTTTTTTTTTTTTTTTTGATCGTTTATAGGCACTCACATGAGTTATGAATGCAGCACCGCAGGAACACGGTCATCATCGCGATCCCGGTGCCACCCAAGATCACCAGGAAGGTCAGCTGTGCACCCATCAAGGCCGCGATGAATGCCCAGTAGAGGAGGTCCGTGGGGGACGAGCCGAGGGCGACAGCTTTCTGCCCCCCCTCCCTGGAGCTCTACTCGGGAGGCCCCAGGCCCACCGGGTCTAGTCCGTCCTGGAGCTTGCTCTTGGGCGGCATCTTGCCGAGGGCCATCAGCTCCGCGCTCTGCACCATGGCCGGGTCCTTGCCCATGCTCGCCATGGCGACAACGGTCTCCCCCCTTGGTGTAGTAAGCCGCCCAGCTTCCCTCGTCCAGGCTGCCGTGGATCACCACGTCGTCATACCCGCCGATCGTGTTCCCGCAGTACCGCAGCTGTGCGGTGAGCGCACTCCAGAACACGGGCGTGAACGGCGTGGCCTTCCTGGTGGGTGCGACGATATGGCCTGCGGCGGTACGGCCCGCGTTCTGGGCCACGTTCCAGTGCTCAATGCGGACATACTTGCCCTCGCCCCCCGGGGCCGTGGTAGGGATACGATGCGATGTCGCCGATGGCGTAGACGTCCTTGAGCCCGACCACGCTGAAGTTCTCGTCCGTCTTGAGGCTGCCGTCCGCCTCGAGCTTGACAATGCTATTGTCCCTAAGGTATTGCGTGGCTGGTGCGACGCCGACGCCGAGGATCACCAGGTCTGCCTGCAGACTCGTGCCGTCTTTCAGGGCCACGGCGCCGACACTGGAGGGGTCTGACGTGGACGGTTCTGCCTTCTCGACGGAGGCGTCCATGTAAAACTTGACGCCCTTGCCCTCCAGGGCCTTCTGGAGGGCCGCGCCGACCTTCTTACCCAGCACACGCTCCAGGGGGACACTCTCCATCCCGATCACGGCCACCTCGTTGTCTGCGGCCGTGGCGTTGGCCACTTCCATGCCGATGAAGGAGCTGCCGACCACCACGATCTTCTTCCCCTTGGGCCCGATGGCATCGACGATCTTCTGTGTGTCGGCAAGGGTCCGCAGAGTGAAGATGTTGTTCAGCACCTTGAAACCCTGCAGGGGCAAGAGCCTGGCCGTGCCGCCCGTGGCCAGGACGAGCTTGCCGTAGCCGAACCTGCCGCCGCTCTTGGTCAACGCAGTCTTGTCGGCGAAGTCGATGCCCGTCACCTCGTCTTCCACGATCTCAACACTGCCGCTGTCGAACCACGCCTTGTCGCGCCACTGGATCTTGCTCGCATCCGTGATCAGGGCCTTGGACAGCTTGGTCCGGTCGATTGGCAGGTATCCCTCGTTCGAGATCAGGGTGATGGGTCCCTGGAACCCCCCGGCACGGAGGCCTTCGATTGTTCCCATGGCACCGGACCCACCGCCGACGACGAGCACCCTGTCATCCTTGTTGGCGGTGGAGGCATTGCACCTGAACTTGGGCTGGCGCCTGCCGGACTTCACCGCCGCCTCCTCGCCGGTGATGTAGACCGATCCGTCGTCCTTCTGTGTGACTTTGAAGACAGGGAGGGCGTCCAGCGCCGGAGCATCCTCGACGTCGCCCGTCTTGGCATTGAAGCAAGCTGGAGGAAAGAGAGTGATGATGTCAGCGCTCCAGCCCAGGACGCAGCTCGCATACGGGAGGGGGGGTTGGCGGGGAGGGGAAAGAGCTGACCTCCGTGCCATGGGCATGTGAGACGGCCGTTGGTAGTCAAGACGCCCTTGGCCAGAGGTGCACCGTAATGCGTGCACTTTGCGCCGACGGCCTGGATCGTTCCGCCTGCATTGACGAGCAGGACCTTGGTGTCGAGGCCCTCGACGTCGACCTCCTCCTTGTGGCCTGGCTTCAGGTCGAGCGAGGTGACACCCGGAAGTCTGTACTCTTGGGCCATGGCTTGTGTAGCTGATATGCTGAGACGACGACCAGGCTGGAGGTTGTCTCTCCCGGGTCTGGACAGGGCGAGGAGGCTGCTGATGGCCGGTCTTGAAATCCTAACAAAAGAGTACGGGATGGTGGTCCTGAGGGCGACAGTATTCATGAAGTTCACGATCCTAAGTGGAGGGAGAGGAGGAAAAGGGAGGGAAAGGGAGAGAAACAGGGGAAAGTCTAAGGAGCAAGATTAGAAAAGGTGACGTTCACGACGAATTGGGATGAGGGGTCGCTGCAGGTCGTCGAGAACACGAAACGCGCGGAACCGAAGTAACGATAACACGCCCAGCCCTCACAGGGCAGCACAGTGAGGGGCCCCCCATCTCCCACACGCCTTCCCATACTGGTGATGCTCCCATACGTACCCTTAGTATGCGGCCGCTCTGAGTGGTCGAAGCTACCCCTGTCGCGGTCCTAATCATGACGACATTACTGCTCAATCGGCTGCTCGATAAGCCCAGGGAAGGGACTACCCGCCATGCCGCTATCCCCGGCGATGTTCTGGACGGTCTTCCAAAAACTCCTGAAGACGGTCGGCCTACTTTGGTGTTCTAGCATTGCGTGTCTGCAGTATGGTTTTTGAAGAAAAAGAAAATAAGAAAGAGAGAGAGAGAATATTAGACAGAAAGGATAATAGGGACTCAAGCTTACAGGTCCTGCTCTCTTCCCGTGAATACTGTGTGTTGTGCAAATATCTAGATCTGGTGCACTCCTTACCAGACTTTCTACATAATGCAGCTTCTGCCTAGTAATCTTCCAGTACCCTTCCGGAAATCCATGTAGGACCGGTACTATACTTTTACGATCCGCGGCTTGGTTCGTAGGTGCATTTTATTTTTAGTGAAATGAGCCAAACTAGGACTATATATGAAAACTATTTACTTCATTCGTGAAAGATGTCTATTGACTTCTATGCACTTAGGGGCAGCCTTGAACATTCCGAGCGGCTCCAACTGATTCCGTACGTATAAGAGAAATACGGAGCAAGAAAAGAGTTTTTAAATGGCAGAACAAGGAAAAAATATTGAATGATAGCGTTGAGTTTCGTAGATGCCCACGCAATAAGCCTTGTGCAGCAGAATATTGAGCAAGACGAGAGCTGGAAACTATCCGTCACGCTCTGGGTTAGGGTTTTTAGAGGGCGGGTTCCTCCGCTTATCTGCACTTCCCCCTCCTCACTCTTCCAATGTGAAAAGTGCCCGCTGAGAAATTATGCTTAGATCTTTGGCTAATTCAAGGAAGAACCAGCCAGGAAGGCAACCAGTAAGTACTTGCTACAGCTGATACCACTCTGGTCAGTGTCGCAGCTTTCTCTTATACAAACGCATCTTTCGGCAACGACCCTTCTCCTTGGTCTGATGTTTACTCCCTGAAGCACAACAACCCATTCAACGAGACAGACAGACAGAGAGACAAGCGTCATTATTATAGCACAGCAAACGCCATAGTCCACTCCGTCAGACACCAAAAGCGAGTCCTCCATGAGGTGAGCTCAGACTCACATCAAAAGACGACGATGGCAGACACCACACCACAGCTGCATGTGTCAGAACAGGGAGGCCATGGTGTCACGGGACAAGCACTCCGTGAAGCAGTGCCTGTTTCTGCACCTGAAGGAGCAGGGTCGCAACAACAAACCGCTGGTATGCGCAACCTTGATGAGCAGCAGCTTGTCGGAGGCCACCAGGAGAGTCCGAGGGAGGCAGTAGCCTGGAGAGACTTACCTCAAAAGCAGCAGCTCATGGTTATCGTTCTCACCAGGCTGTCGGAGCCTCTTGTGCAGACCAGCCTCCAGTCATACATGTTCTATCAGCTGAAATGGTTCGACCCATCGCTTCCTGACTCTGTCATCTCTACCCAGGCCGGGGTCCTGCATGCCTCCTTCACGGCTGCGCAGTTATTTACAGCCATGGTCTGGGGTCGAATCGCCGATTCCAGTCGCTTCGGCCGCAAGACAGTTGTCCTCGTTGGTCTGACGGGCACCATGGTGTCATGTCTAGGATTTGGCTTCAGCACGACGTTCTGGCAGGCGCTGCTGTTCAGGAGCCTGGGAGGAGCTACAAACGGAAATGTTGGTGTCCTCAGGACGATGATCTCGGAAACCGTGCGGGAGAAGAAGTATCAGCAGAGAGCGTTCGTCCTGCTGCCAATGACCTTTAACATTGGCGTCATCATTGGACCCATCCTCGGAGGACTCCTCGCCGACCCTGCAACTAGCTACCCAGCTGGCTTCGGGGAGGTGGAGTTTTTCCGCCGCTTCCCATACGCCTTACCGAATATCGTCAGTGCGTTTCTCTTGATGTCTGCGGCCTTGTCAGCTTGGTTGCGCCTGGAAGAAGTAGGTTGTCCTGAATGTCCATTATCTTCCCTGGCGCTGCTGATGCTGCAGCTGCTGACCCCTCGCAAAGACGCTCGACGCGCGGGCCGACAGGAGAGACTGGGGAATCGAGCTCGGAAAAAGATCTCCTCGGCCTTGTCCAGCTGCTTCCGCAGGCAGGCATCTGTCAAGTACGAAGCCCTTGCGTCTAGTGAAGACGGCAACAACAGCCTCGAGATGGCACACTCCCCGACCTCGCCGAGGCTGTCTTCCACGGCTGGGAGGGATCTAACTTCCACGAAGCGGCGGCCTCGGTATACCCAGCGCCTCGCCTTTTACCGCATTTTTACCCGCAACGTCTGCACGACCCTTGTTGCTCATTCCCTCCTCGCCTTCCACGTGGGCACCTTCAACTCCCTGTGGTTCGTCTTCCTCTCGACACCAGTATACGACCCGGCCAAGCCATCCGCAGCCGAGCCTCATCTGCCATTCGTCTTTACAGGTGGGCTGGGCCTTCCGCCCGCTGAAGTCGGTATGGCAATGTCGATTCTGGGCATCATCGGTATCTCTCTGCAGCTGTTTGTCTATCCAGCCTTGTCTGCACGGCTCGGCACTGTGCGCTGTCTCCGGCTGTTTCTTCTCTGTTTCCCCGTCACCTACTTCCTACTTCCGTATCTATCAATTGTGCCGAGCACCTCACCTCCGCCAGCCCCAAAGTCCGGAATCTTGATGTGGATCTCCATAGCAGCTGTTCTGTTCTCGCAAGTGGTGGGGAGGACCTTTGGCCTGCCCAACAGCACAATTTTGGTAAACAACTGCTCACCGCATCCGAGCGTTCTGGGAACCGTGCACGGCCTAGCACAGAGCTGCACGTCGGCGGCAAGGACCATTGGCCCAATGCTCTGCGGGTATCTATATGGCCTCGGACTTGCCAGAGGAGTCGTTGGCGCTGTGTGGTGGGGCCTGAGCGGCTTCGCCACCATTGGGTGGATGGCGAGCTGGCTTGTCAGAGAAGGTGATGGCCACGAGATTTGGTTGGAAGGTGATGACGGAGGTGAGGTGGAGGCGGCGGCGGAGCAGGGCGGATCTCTGCGAGCCTGATGATACTGCCGTCTCATAATCAGACCCGTCTCATGGCAGTACCAACCAGCACTGCAGACACCTCTTACAAGCACACGGGTGCCAAAGAGGTGCCCACCTCGCTTCGGAATTCCTCAAAAGGGCAAAACTTTATTTCGAGCGATAGACGGCGTGAAAGTGCCGTGAGCACCCAAAGAGGTCAGATCTGCAATCAAATGTCTTTCCGCGGGGGTACGTTGGGTGGGGAGAGGAGGGCTTAGAAGAAACTGCGTTTCAGACACTTGAAAGACAGGAGGGTCGACATATTTCGATAGACATTTGATGGTTAAATAATCCAATCAGGCGGCCTCACAGTTCCACCTCTAACCGCCCATCTATGCATTCCACAATATGCTGGGTAGTTCCGTTTGTTGCAGACTTCACGGGGCAAGGTGAAGGGAATATATATATCCCGGCTCGCGCAAATGCCTGTAAGGTGACGACAGGCTTCAGATTAGGGCAGGATGCTGCTGGAGATCACCTACATCGTCCATCCTCTCCTCACTTGGCAATGTACGGCTGAGAAATCACAAGCGTCACTGCAGATAGGCTTGTAAGACGCCAGAAGAGTGAGTAGGTAATCATAACTTCAATGCACAAGCCGGCAGCACTTTTGCGTTGCAACCACAGCAGACTCGAGTCATTGATTATTACCTCCATCATCTATAATCGCAGCTCCTTCGACCCGTCAAGGGCGCAATACCGACATTGCAATCTCTGCTCGAAAATGGGGGACTTTGACTATGAAGTTCCTTTGATATCTATCACCATGAGGCTGATCAAACGGATGAAATTGCGATGTGCGATACTTGATGTTGTATGGACGAGGCTTAGAGTCGCATGAGCCTCCGTTTGTTACTGAAGGCGGCTATTTTGAATGATAATCTCAGCTGCTTGCTGCGGGGGGTCGATCATTAAGGCATTCACCCCTGACAGGCTGAAACAACACAAGTCCATGACAGCGGCACAAGCCGTTAATCAGATAATCTCTTACCAATAGAACGCAAAAAGGCGCCGAGAAGTAAGAATGGGTATGGCGAGCTGAGTGTACAAAGAAGTGTTTATATAAACACAGAGCTTGCCCAGCAATACACGTTTACTTCTTTTCCAGCGCCGTCACCAAACTCCACGTTCCTTACAACTTTTCCAGTCACTCATTCAGCACTGTTTGCTTCTAGTCCGCATTTCCGCCTTTGCCTTCTTATTACCACGAAATTTACCACGAAAACAGCCAGGATGCTCTTTTCAAGAATCGCCATCAACTCTGCCTTCATGGCTTCTGCCTTCGCGGCTCCCATTTGTAGGCTCCTCTCCGCCCTGTACTCCAAATTTCACACAAAGGCAATGAAGACTGACAGGGATATTACCTTAGCCACAACTGTCAGTGTCGGTGGGTCCGTTGTCGATACTGTCGAGAACACCGCCGCAGGTGCTCTCTCCCAGGTCGAGAGCGTTGCCAGGCGCCAGCTGGACGGCCTCGATGCCGGTTCTGTCGTCGACGGAGGCCTGAGCACCGTCACGGGTACTCTCTCTGGAGTTGAGAGCGCAACCGGGCTCGAGGGAGTCACGTCTGGGGTCGGAAGCATTGTCAAGCGCCAGCTGGGCGGCCTCGACGCTGGCTCTGTCGTCGATGGAGGCCTCAGCACTGTCACTGGCACTCTCTCTGGAGTGGAGAGCACTGTCACGGGCACCGTCTCTGGAGTCACGTCTGGATTAGGAGGCGTTGTTAAGCGCCAGCTGGGCGGCCTCGATGCTGGCTCTGTCGTCGATGGAGGCCTCAGCGCTGTCACTGGCACTCTCTCTGGAGTGGAGAGCACTGTCACGGGCACCGTGTCTGGAGTCACGTCTGGATTAGGAGGAGTTGTTAAGCGCCAGCTGGGCGGCCTCGATGCTGGCTCTGTTGTCGACGGAAGCCTCAGCACTGTCACTGGCACTCTCTCTGGGGTTGAGAGCGCAACCGGGCTTGAGGGAGTCACGTCTGAGGTCGGAAGCATTGCCAGGCGCCAGCTGGACGGCCTCGATGCCGGTTCTGTCGTCGACGGAAGCCTCAGCACCGTTACTGGCACTCTCTCTGGAGTTGAGAGCGCGACTGGGCTCGAAGGGGTCACGTCTGAGGTTGGAAGCATTGTCAGGCGTCAGCTGGACAGCCTCGACAGCGTTGCCTCTACTGCGGAGACTGTTGCTGGCGACGCTACCTCTACAACAGCAAGCACGGTCGAGGGAGCTGTTGGCACGGTCGAGGGTGTGGTTGCTTAATTCATCAGCATGAAAGAGGCAGCTCGGGCGATACTGAGAACTGTCAACGACTGCTGTGTAATGGGACTTGCAGATGCCCGATGCGTTTTTGGCATTCGATGCCGAGGTGTATCCAGGTGATAACCAGATCTTAGCATTCAGCGGTATTTACTTCTTGTGGTGGGGGGAGGGGAGGTCGTGCGAAATCGAAAGATATACGCTCAGCCAGTTATACATTAAAAGAACTTTATATAGAAACTATCAAGATGATTCCGAAACAATGATGCCAAGGCTCGGTTCCTCTGGTTACTTGTGAGCTGCAGAGCAACAAACATATCAAACTTGTGAAAACAAGACCAGGAGAAATCTAAGGCTGAGAACGAGCTGCCGGTTGTCAAGAGTTCCCGTTGCTCCAGAATGCGAGTGTGGAAATTTACTATCCGTCAGAAAAAGATAACTGCCCCGGTTGGTCTGCTTATTTTCAACATAGCTGTATTAACATTTTAGACTATTTGATTATGTATACTTTTTAAATATATTAGTTTCAATACTGATTACAAGCTGACTAGAGAGGCGATAGAAAATGTAACATCATCCTTTTCTTTATCAATGCTAGCGATGTTCTGAATAAGAGGTTTATCATTTTCCAATTCTTCCAAATGTTTTGAAAATTATCAGTCTATTCAAAGCCAGTATCTAATTTTGCTTTTGATAAGTTACTTGATACATCAAGCTTTGCGGTCTGCTTAGAAGCGTTCTGTTTAGTCAACACAAATTGCTATCGTAAGCTATGCAAAGATTGTCTGGTATCTCTAACGGTTGAGTCAACTGTACTTACGAGTGACTTTCTCCAGGGCCAGCTTGCATTATTTAATAAAGAACGTCTCTCCATTATTACCAACAACAATCATCAACCCTGTCCGAACTAATAATCCTGCGCTTAGCTTCCAAGGTCAATTATTCTATGGAAAGAGTATCACTGCTTTGTCCATTTATTTTGTTTGATGAGGACTGTTCCTTTCAGAGGTCTAATAATTGCTTCCTTCAGTGCTTCTTATACAGGCCCAGCCCTGATCACTCGAAGCCCTCAATGCCAGTGACCGTCATCCCCGTAAACTCATTCACGTCCTTGATGATGCTGTCCATTGGGATGACATAGCTAATGTCCTGGTGCGCCCCCCAAACCGCCGACTCGTTATCATTACCGCCCCAAAGAATCCCTATAACACCTGCGATTCGAGATTGAGAATGACTTCCCGGGGTGGGAATTATGGTAAAAACAGTTGACCCGCTATCCCCTTTCTCGGAAAAGGCTTGACGCCAGGCCCCAACCACACAGAGATCTTGGCAGAGGGATCCTGTGCTGCTGTCTTTGGATCCTCCCAGTGGTATGAAGAAATATGGTTAAGAAGGCCGGTTGTGCATCCAGTAGCCTTGCCACTTTTGAAAGTGTACATAGAATCGGCGCCAGACTCTGCTTTGCGGCGCTTCTCTTGAGCGTCTTGGAGGGCATCAGCAACAGAGAGTGCGTTCTTGGTATAAGTAGAGTTGCTACCCGAGCCGTAGGTAGAGGTGGCGAAGCCCAGGATTTGACTCTTGGTGAAGTATTTAGTCAGCTTCACAAAATTTCGCCCCTGAAGCTTTGGCGGGCCAGCCAAATCATCGTCACTGCAAGTGACGAGGCAGCCGGCATTGTCGAGATAGTCCAACTGCTTCAAGGGTAAGTCTCCAACATATACATAGCTGTCTTTGGGATGGACATCTATGCTGTCAGCACTTGTACTGCTTGAATGGCCGTTTTCGCTGTTGTCTAGGCGTACGACAGCCCAGTCTCGGCGCGCATTATTCGACACGCCGATTGCTGGCGATGCGACTATAGCGCCGATGACACGTGGTTTTGAACAAAGGGATTCGCAAGAAGAGATGAACTCGTCGAGCTGCTCGATCCTCAGCGTCTCAAGGCGGAGCTGCTCTTCAAAAACGGATCGGAGAGGTGATTCGGCATCGTGAGTAATCCGAAATCTGAACGTATCCACATTCCTCGAACACTCCCTTTGCTCAGTACGCGCATCGCCAATGAGATGATGAAGAACTCCCGGGTTCGGCTGAACAACCTTGATGGGACAGGGGCCGGAAGTATTGCTGTGAGCCTCACACTCATTGCCCATGGTGCCGAGGCGTTTGATGGGGCTTGAGAACTCCTCCGAAAGTAGTACGTGCCGGTTGGTAAGGAGGACCTGGACTGGTCTAACCAGAGTCCCGTCAAGGTTGGCGGTGCTGCCAGGTGACTTGAGGCATAAGTACAGACCCGAGGAGCCAGTGCGTGTGAGGTCGTCCTTGTTTGAAATCGCCTGGCCTAGATACGAGGTAAAAGGAACAACGTGTTTAGGGAGGAGAGTGGTCCAGCGCTGGAGACAAGGAACCGCAGGTTGCGGTGAATCGAGACTTTTGGCTGCCGCTGGACCGGTAGGGAAGCGATTAATTAGCCTTTGATATGACGACACATAATCTGGTAGTAATTAGGACTACATACCTTGATTTGCGTTGCGCTGGGGCGAAAGAGAAGTCGCCCTGGGCTGCAGATCGAACTCGAAGACGAGACAGTGGATATTTTCAGTGTCCAAACCAAATCCAAGACGCAGTAGACGGCGACACTCATGAGCCAGGCGCATCCCCTGGTCCCACTCGACGCTGCTAGGCCTGACGCGTATGATGAGTCGTATAGGCAGTACGTCTAGCTCGTCATCGTCATGAATAGCAGTGCGCTCTCCATCTGCATGGCTAGCAGGACGCTCTCCGAGGCGCAAGAGGTCAAACCCGACCCGCTGATCGGGGCGGCATATACGCTCGACTGTGTCGGCAATGGATCGCACGATGGGAGGTGGACCGTCGTCGTTGCTGCTGCCGGCGTCGTTCCAGAGGGCGACAATGGGGTGGGATGTGCCCACCGTATCGATTTCATGTCCGAATAACCGAGGAGATGCAAAGGGGAGAATATCCCAGCTCGACGCGTGGTCAAGGAATGAACGGTCCGTAGTACCACAGAGCTTTCCAAAGGGTAGACCATAGGAGAACAGCTCCAGGACAGACGTAGGAGGACAGGGAGGGGGTTGGAAGCCCTGATCAAAGGAGAGGGCGATCATGTTGTTGGTGTTGTTGTTGGCCATGTTTTCATCGGCTGGGGTGGATGGTGCGCCTAGCTGTGGACCGTTGCTCGAGGAGGGTGCAGCCATTGTTGTCATGGAACTTCTCAAGCAGCAGGAAGGTACCGTGGTGGCTTTGGACTTGTTCAGCAAGGACGGAAGCAAGTTCAAAACTCCAGGGAGGAGGCTCCTATATATAGTAGCGTCCATTATCGCAGCTCCCCATGCGATTATAATTTATCGCCAATCTTGACTCTCGGCCAGAAAAAGACTCGTCTGATATTGTTGTCACGTGTTTGGAGTTCAAGGTTGAGGTTTTATATATTCCAGGTCTGTCACCACTCCATCCCCATTATCTTGCCATCAAATCCAGATAGCCCTTTCACTGGTGCTTCCAGATAGCCACTTCACTGTTGCTACTGGACAGCCCTTCCCTGCTGCTTTTAGTGAGTCACTTGCTTTCAGATATTCTAGTCACTTGCATAATGCTTCATCAGAACATGCAGGGTATATAGTGACTGTTCTACCCTATTTGATCTCTACTACTTTATTCTGAACATTGTGGCCCTTAGTTGAGTGCTCCTGCCCACACACCCAAGCCAACACAAATGAGGCTGAGACCCCAAAACTTTCATAATGAGTCCAATGATGCCCTCAGTCCAGCTGTCAAGATCTTACCTAACCATTATACGCACGCATTTTTAGCTGTTCAAGTGTTTTATACATTTGAAAACTCTAAAATGATATAAGCAGTCAACGTAGATTCTGACAAGCTAGCAAGTGAACTAATTTTGTCAAAGCAATACTGAAATATTTCGAAATGCGTAGAAAGTTTGGTATTCGAGAAGCATACTTCTTTTTATGGGCACCAAAAGAACCTCAAATTGCCTCAGGCTATTTGCTTATGTTCAGAGTGGATTTTCAAGGATATTGAAGGTATTGACAATGCTGTATTGATAAGATGAAGAGAAGAAAAGTTGAAAATGCTGGAGCTTTTGACGTTAAGTTTTCCACCAAGCTTTCTGCAGCACAACCTAAAAAAAAAAGGTGGGGAGGGGGCAGGATTGTAGATGTAGCAAAATTGCATTATAGTTTCTCTCAATGAGAAGAAAAGTCTTCTTCTTAGCCTAGCTCTTGGAAAGTCTTGTGTAAGTACCGTAGCTTCTTGGTTAATTGCTGGTGCTCACAGTCTTTCGAGAAGAACAGTTATTACAAAGCAAAGCTAGTAGACTAAACATTAATACTCTCTTGAAAAAAATTAAACATAGAATTCTGGTTCATGAAAGATTAATGATTGCTGCTGACACTAATGAAGAGAAGTTCTCTTTTAACAATGGATATGAGCTAATTTTGGGGGAAACTCTTTGTGAGTACGGCGTGGCTGACCGTAGCAATTTAGAAGACTGACACAGAGCATTTTCGGTCTCTACTTTAGACACAGGGTGATGATTTCTGCTAAGTTCTCCATTTGGTCCAGCTCTTTGGATCAATTTCGGATAGACAGACCATGGAGTCCGGCATTTAACGCGAATGCTGTCTCGCTGTCTGCCTGAGAAAACAGCGCGAATCATAGCTGGTCAATTCGGCCTGACATTTATAGATTATCATGAATCTAAATATCATTAGGCACCCATTTACTTCCTACGTGAGCACTCCACCCCAACACACAACATTTGATCCACAACAAGTGTCTCGCACGTGGGCCGTACTTGCTTATTGTTGGAATGCCCTCCAAGCGAGCTGAGTCGTCACATTCTTCTTTACATAGAATTTAATCCAGGTGGATTCGTATTTTAAGGGATCCAGTCGGGTGTGGTCAGCTGAAGTGGGGACCGTGACAGGATAAACCGACAGTTGACGGCGGTCGGGTGAATCTAACGATCGATAGGAATCCTGCCCGTACGGCTCAGCAATGGTGGGATGTACGTAGGAGCCACACCATGATACCTGGAGACCCATAAGGCCCCAATAATTATGGGCTTTTGAGTGAGATTGGAGCCGTAATGAACTTGGTATCAAAATTCGAGAGGAGTGTATACCTGGCCCGATAATACTGATACCCGCATTAATAAAATATCAGCCTGTCCAGTCCATGGACAGTAAGTATGCTACTGGAATCAAGCTTCAAGTTGTGGTTCTGGGGGTGAAGAGGGCTCAATGAATGCTCGTGGCCTTGTAAAATCCGACAGTACCCCGTGTGGTGTTTGTTCCTCAAAGGTCATTGAAACTAGAAGAGAAAGAAGGAAAGAGATAATTCAATGACCCGTTCTTTTTTCTTTTTTTCTTTTCTCACTCTCAGAAATCGGGTGAACAATGTCATCAATAAGCTCAGGATCAAAGAGTTCGGGGAAGTGGAAGGTCTGGCAACGATTAAAGAAAAAAGATGCGCACCCGGAGGTGACGTTCAAGGCGAACATATGGGAGTCTGCGACAATGTTCATCCTGAGAGATTGCCTGCCCGCGGTTATAGTTATCTTGTGAGGACCTTGTCCGACGAAAATTTCTGTTTTCGTTCCTTTTTTTCTCTTCTATCTTCTTTCCTTCTTCTTATTATCTAGACCCTCCGGAGTCAACATGCTGACCCGCTTCACAGGATCATCTGGCTGGGGGCTTCGTGGACTCCCTTCGACCTCAGCCAAGCAACGGTCGGTGGTATCTCGGTCGACGTCGACCTGCAGTTGGCAGCGATAGGTCTCATCAACAAGATTATGGATACCTTTGTGCAGTCGTCTCTGAAGCACACGGCCTCGGTGATGCTCACAATCTGGATGGCGTTCGGGGCTAGAGGCGCTGGCCTGCTCGACCTAGAGCTAGAGAAGGAGCTGACAGAGCCGCTGACTTGTATCGTGAACTTCTACAAACGAGTCTCCCTGCACGGGTGGAAGAAGGTAGGACCCAGGGATGTCCTGAGGTTCCTGGCGTCTCTCTCCGTGGCCTTCTGTGTCCTGCTCTTGGGACTCGCCGTCAACACCATCGGCATTCCGAAGGAGCGCTGGTGGCCCACTGGAGATACTGAGGGATACCACCTGACGGGCAACATGCGAGAGATGATGACCATCACCATGCCTCGCACCAAGTTTACCAACATGGACTGGAACAATTACTGGAACGAGGCGTGGGAGATGATCGGCTCCGGGCCGGTTTCCTGGGACGCGGCGGCGGCTATCGTGGCCGCGTCGACGTATACACTCCTCAGCGGCATTCCGGCACCGTACCAGCAGCCCGATCCGGGCTGGTTCCCAGTAGCCACCGAGATCTCTGGTTATATAACGGGTGTGAACACAGTCGTCAACCAGTCTACCGTACAGACCATCTCGGTGCAGAACTCCGTGATCCAGGACACCTTCAACTATTTCACAGCAAATGGGACGCAGACCTTCCAGCGCTATGCCAACGGCTGGCATGCGCTTCTCAACTTGACGATACCCATGCTGACCACCACCTGCACGTCTGGCTTTCCTGACAATGCCACGTGCGATGGGTGCATTGAGGTAAGCAGCCGACCCCCCCCACACAAGCACACCCCGGAGCCGTGACTAATCTGTGGCGGCAGGTCGACGGCCCTCTGGGAGAGTCGCCAACAGATTCCACCCTGGAGGTCACCATCGGGGCTGTCACGGCGCTCAACTTCACCGGTGTCACCTGCAGCATGACGTTCTCGCAGGTCCTCTTTCCGGTCGGTAGCTGGATCGAGGACAGCGACAACCTCTCTGTATCCCTTGACAATTTTGGCTCCAACAAGGGCGCCAAGCCGCTGCCCCTGGGGCCCTCCACGGAGGACAAGACATGTGCCGCAGATGTCAAGGGCGAGCTGAACAGCATCACCAGCCGCATGAGCGGGCTGCTGAACAACGGGATCGTCTACCATATGGTGCTGACGGCCCGCAACCTAGCCTACTTCAACAAGAACTTCTCAGCAGCAGACGATGCGCGCGGGATGGCGCCCGTCATCGCAGTGATGGCCCAACACCTGGTCACCATTGCCCACTGGAACACGACCACATCGTCCGACCCCGAGCAGACAACGGTGTCTTTCCCTGTCCGGTGGGAGATCTACGCCTCAGGGCCGAGGATGGCGTGGGAATGGGCGGCCGTGGTGATCCTCGTCGTCGTGCTCCTGGCCCTGCTGGCCGGCGGACTGTATGGGCTGGTCAAGGGCATAGAGCCGGGTCCTTGGCTCGAGAAGGGAGGCATCATGCTGCTTGCGAACCAGTCCAGGCCGATCGGCAGTGCCAAGGGGAGTGTTGGGGGAGAGGTCAGCAAGGAGGCAGAGAAGGCGACCTACTACGTGCGAGATTCGACTGCGGCCCACGAGGAGCCACAGCTGGTGCTGGTGGACGAGGACGGGGTGGGCAGCCCTGGCTACGTGCCAGTGGACAAGAGCAGGGTGTACGACAGCTCTCGCCAGCCGCAGACAAGTCCCTGGACGACGACGAGCTGGCATGATGCTGTTCACGGGAGCGGATATTAGGGCATGATTATGTAAATCGTCCGTCGGGGTAATAGCTTGCATCATTTACCGTCCCTGGTCTGCAGTGTGGCTCGAGATATTATTGCATGTGAGAGAGGGGAGAGAACGACAAAGGTGAGACATGGTGCACTCTCTCTTCTCTGGGTCAGACCGGCGGGGATCTAAGCACCGAGAGCCCACTGGCGCCGGGGAATTAGCGAGTCCACAGGGGCAGCTGTGCCAGGGGCCCTAACCTCGGCAGGAAACCCCTCCCCTATGCAAAACGCCCTAAACCTCAAAAGTGCCTAGATACTACCCGACTCCAGCCTGGAGCCAGCGCCAACGGCGTCCGTGGTCCTTGGTGTGGGGTTCCCGGTCTGCGCAGCTCCAACTCCAACTCCAGCATCACTTCTCCACCTTTCACAGGCTCACAGGCAGGACTCCAACCTCCGTCACTCACTTCCACCGCCCCCCTTCACCTCCTGCTCTGCTTCACACACCCTCTTCTTCTTTTCCGAAAAGTGTGTGACGCCGCCACCTATCTACAGTAATACTTCAGACCTCGGCCTACAATCCCAGGCCTCACTACCAACTATTCAAAGCCCCGCGACGAGTGGGCCGTCAGCCACTCCCACCTGCACACGCGCGCACATACCTACCTTTCTACCTCGAGTTCGTACTTCTCGTCACCTCTTCTTCTCTCTCTGGTCAGGTATGAGAGAGCTCGAGCTGGACTGGGTCCCTGGTCAATATTATCAGCTGAACACACAACTGCCAACTTGATCCCGCGATCCGGCCGCGCACCCTTACTCTCTCACTCTCTCACTCACTCACTACCCATCACTCTTCTCCGGTTCCTAGCAGCATCACCAGCTTACAGCAAGCAGCAAAGAAAACCGGCAGAGATGGCTTCCAAATCAGCCGCACAGCGGGGCTCTACCATCTCCATCCCCGCCTTTGCTGCTACGCCTATCGAGACGATCCCCGACACGTGCGCCACCGTCCGCAACACCTTCCGCACCCTCAAGACCAAGGACCTGGAATACCGCAAGGTGCAGCTGCGCAAGCTGTACTGGGCCGTCAAGGACCACACCCCCCAGATCGAGGAGGCCATGCTGCGCGACCTGCGCAAGTCCAAGTATGAGACCGACTTCACCGAGATCGACTGGGTCACCAACAACTGTCTCTTCACGATCGAACACCTCGACGAGTGGACCAGGGAAGAGTTTCCCCGCGTCCCTCTCCACTTCAGGCCCAACAAGATCCGCGTCCGCCCGGAGCCGCTGGGTGCTGTTCTGGTGATCAGCACCTACAACTTCCCCCTGATGCTCAGCCTGGACCCCGTCATCGGCGCCATCGCCGCGGGCTGTACTGCCGTCGTCAAGCCGTCCGAGGGCGCCCCCAACGTCGCGTCCGTCATCAAGGAGATCGTCGACAAGGCCCTGGACCCTTCTGCCTACCGCGTGGTCAACGGCGCCGTCCCGGAGACCACCGCCCTGCTTGACCAGAAGTGGGACAAGATCTTCTACACGGGCAGCGCCCAGATCGCGCGCGTCATCAGCAAGAAGGCCGCCGAGACCCTGACACCCGTGGCCCTCGAGCTGGGCGGTCGCAACCCCGCCTTCGTCACGCGCAACGCCGACCTCAAGCTGGCTGCGAGGCGGCTGCTGTGGGGCAAGACCCTGAACGCCGGCCAGGTCTGCATGTCCCACAACTACGTCCTGGTCGAGCGGGAGGTCGTCGACGACTTCATCAAGGGCCTCGCCGCTGCCTCCCGCGAGTTCTTCCCCAAGGGCGCCAGGGACAGTCCCGACCTGTCCCGTGTGGTCAACGACCGGCACTTCCTGCGCATGAAGAGCATGGTGGACGAGACAAAGGGCCGCATCGTCGTGGGCGGCGAGATGGACCAGTCCGACCTCTTCATCGCCCCCACCGCGGTCCTGGTCGACTCTGTCGACGACAGCATGATGGCGCAGGAGTCGTTCGGCCCCCTCTTCTCCATCATGCCCTTCGACACCCTGGGCCAGGCCATCGAGATCGCCAACAGCGTCGACCCTACCCCGCTGTCCCTGTTCGGCTTCGGCACCAGGGACGAGTTCAACAAGCGTAGGCCTGCTCCTCCCAAAGCACCAACCTGTCTCTCAACGGCTAACAAACGCGTACTAGTGATCCACTCCGTCACCTCGGGTGGCGCGACCTACAACGATGCCTACATGCACGGCTCGGTCGCCAACGTACCCTTTGGTGGCATCGGCGAGTCTGGCACGGGCGCTTACCGAGGCAAGGCCTCGTTCGACACGTTCACGCACTTCCGCACCCTCGCCGACACGCCCAGCTGGGCCGAGGGTGGCCTGCGCATCCGCTACCAGCCCTACGACTGGAGCCAGCTCAGGCTGATGCAGTGGATGACCCACAAGAACCCCAACTTTGACCGCGACGGCAAGGTGACCCGCGGTGCCGGCTACTGGGTCAAATTCGTCCTCGGCCTCGGCACGGCCAACAAGAAGAGTGCGCTGATGAGGTGGATAGTGGCTGCGCTGGCGTCGTACTACTACCTGACCGTACGAAAAGGTTGAGCGTGGACGCGGATGCAAATCAGGTGTCTTCCTGTTGTTCCTCCTTGTCGATGAGTGCCAGGAACTTTTTTCTTGCCTTGCAGCGCGGCTACCTTCGCTCGGGCGCTTCCCCCCTGTTCGAAGTGACATAAGGCTTTGGGTCATTTATAATGTGTGTGTGCGTGTGTGTTTGTTGAGACGCGGTGCTCGTCTGTATATTACCTAACATGAGAACACGTCGAGCGAAAATGCTTGAGGGATTGCCTATTGAACGAGGGACCACGTCTAATTAGGAATATGATATTCCGCACCGTGAGGCTATTCTTCCCCGCGAATGCAACGCTTTTATGGCAGCAGAATTTATTCTTTCTTCTTCTCTCGTAGATATATATATCTATATCCTCTTTGGCTGCATGGGAGACCTCCCTCTCTAGATACCACTCCACCAGAACGTCTTGGGCACCTTGAAGGACCCTCTCACGGCCTTGTCCTCATTGACCTCGCTGCTGTCACTCACAATCACCTCGTACTCGCCCTCCTCCACACACCACTTGTTCCTCTCCTCGTCAAAGTAGCCAGCAGCATACTTGATCTCCATCTCGACCTGGGCCTCCTTCGTCTCTCCCGGGCCGACCTCGACCTTGGCGAAGCCCTGCATCTCCTTGGGCGGCCTGTTCACCTTGGCCTTTTGCTTAGGCGCGACGTAGACCTGGACCACCTCGGCGCCCTTGGCCTCGCCCGTGTTCTTGACCTGGATGCTCACCGAGAGCCTGCCGTGCTCCTCCTCCTCCTCGGACGCCACCACCTGCAGCCCGCTGAAGGAAAAGGTCGTGTAGCTGAGTCCGTGCCCAAAGGGGAACAGCACCGCCCGCTGCGCGAACTCGTAGTACCGGTAGCCGATGTAGATGTCCTCGCCGTAGATGGTCCTGCCGCCCTCGGTCCTGAAGTTGAGGAACGCAGGGTTGTCCTGCACCTTTTCGGGCCAGCTGAGGCTCAGCTTCCCACTGGGGTTGACGTCACCGAACAGTACGTCGGCGATGGCATTACCGGTCTCGTTACCGCCGTACCAGGCCTGAACGACAGCACCAACCTTGGATGCCCACGGCATGGTGACGGGCGTGCCGGACTGGTTGACGACCACCAGTTTCCCGCCTGTGGCTTCGGCGACGGCTTCGATCAGCTCGTCGATGCCGGGCGGAAGATCCATGCCCGCGCGGTCCGAGCCCTCCGTCTCCCAGTCGGCGTTAAGGCCGGCGCAGATGATGACCTGGTCGGCACCTCTCGCTAGCTCGGCTGCGCGCTTGATCTCGGCCGCCGGGTCGATCACCTTGCACCCGCCGATTCGTAGCGCCCCCGAGCCGAAGAGGACCTGCCCGCCGCGGAGCTTGGAGGTGGCTGCCGACCCGAACTGAACCTTGAAGCTGTACGTCTGGCCCTTTCGCACGCGCAGCCGACCCCTCTCCTCCACCGTGCCCTGGTTGAAGAAGGTGTCGCCGGCCGTCTGCCTGGTGTCGTTGTCCACGATGAGCTCGCCGTTGCAGAAGAGCTTGGCCGTGCCGACCACCACGAGAGACAGCTCCCAGGTGCAGTCCTCGTCAGCGACGAAGGAGCCCTCGAAGTCGGCGTACCATTTCGGCGAGGTGATCTTTGGGTTGTAGTAATCGACCAGCAACAGCTCCGTCTTGTCGATCTCAACCTCGTCAACGGGCTTGCGGTCAGGCTTCTCAAGGGGGTGCTCGTTGTACGCCGTCATGGTCATGCCTGGCCTGCCGGAGAGGGACCGCACCGAGAGGCCGAGGAGGGGCAGCATCTTGTGCGAGTACTGGCCGATGGCGTAGCCTGGGGGTGTGGACAGCTTGGCCGAGATGCCGTCGAAGGGCGTCACGGCGTAGAAGGCGGCGAGGGAGGCTGAGCCACCGCCGTGGTAGGTCGCGATCTTTGCGTTGGGACCGATGATGACAGTCTGTTTTGTATAAGTGTGTGTGTGTGTCAGCCAGCCAGCCAGCCAGCCAGGGGCAGGTCCAGTCTTCCTGTTGTTGCTGCCGTTGTTGTTCTCACCTTCTTGTCCTTCCTCAGCGGCAGGATACCCCCTCGTTCTTCAACAGCACAACCGACTCAGTCCCGATCCTCCTGAGCAGCGCTGCCGTCTCGGGCGTATCCTCCGCCTTCTCTTCTTGGCCCTCCTTGACCCCCAGACGCCGCACACGCCTTGACGAACTCCAGCACCGTCCTGGCCCTCTCGTCGAGCTCGTGCTGCCTGACCTTCTCCGTCTCCACCGAGAACTTGAGCGGCTCGCCCCTGAACCTCGGCGGGCCAGGCATCTCCAGGTCCAAGCCCGCCTTGACCGCCTCGACAGTGCCGTACGTGCCGAACCAGTCGCTCATGACCAGCCCCTTCCAACCCCACTCGCGCCGCAGCAGCTCGCCCAGGAGCTTCTCGTTCTGGCTACACCACTCGCCATTCACCGCGTTATACGCCGTCATAAAGCTACCCGGGTGCCCATCCCGCACCACGATCTGGAACGGCCGCGCATATATCTCCCGCAGCGCCCGCTCCGTCACAATGGCGTTAGTCCCGTTGCGCTTGTGCTCCTGGTCGTTGCACACAAAGTGCTTGATGGTGGCCTGCACGCCCGTGCTCTGGATTCCGCGGACCAGCGCAGCCGCGCCCAGCCCGGCCAGCACGGGGTCCTCGCCCAGCGACTCAAACCCGCGACCGCCCAGGGGAGAGCGCTGCATGTTGATTGTCGGGCCTAGGATCGCGTGGGCGCCTTTGGACTTGGCCTCGTCGCCCATCTTGACGCCTGCCTCGTACAGGAGGGGTAGGTTGAAAGTTGCACCCAGGCCGGTTCCGCAGGGGAAGCAGGCTGCTTTGGTGCCGTTAAAGAATCTATCATCGAGGAGGGTCAGAAAGGAAAGGGGGGAGGATCATCATGTTGACAGGTGTGCTCTCCTTTCCTTCTCTTCTCTCCTCTGCTGGGGTATAGGTTGAACTCACTTGGTGCCTCTTACTCCGTTGGGTCCATCAGAGAGTCGCAGAGAGGGGATCCCATGCTGAGGGAGGGCTTTTGTGTGCCAAAAGTCGATACCCGATAGGAGGTCGCATTTCTCGCTGTCCGAGAGCTTCTTCAGGACCTCTTCCACGTTGATATCCGCCATCTTGTGCAGCGCAGCCACGTCCCTTTCTCCACGCAGAGGAAGAGGAAGAGAGATAAGGAGAAAAGAAGAACCTGGGTAGAGGGCACAAGAGAAAAGGGAAGTGAGAACAAGGATGGGACTCGGCGATCAGATATACCACGGTTTGAGCAACGAGAGGGTGGACATATAAGAGCAGCATAGGTGGGAGAGGAGGGAGGGGGCTTGAGGTTCAATACGGAAGGGACTCGTATCAATTATATCCAAACACCTACTAGGGCGACCAAAGTAGTACTTAGCACTGTAGTACTGTAAAAGCATAGTAACGTGACCCTCCCCAGCGCTGCTCTCTCGCTCTTTCCGGGGTTGAGAGTGGACCCCTGCAGCTACTGTACTAGTAAGTAGTAATGACGGTATATCCACTCCTCCACCAACCTCTCTCGGCCTCTCGTTCTCTTCCCTTCTCTCGACCGCTCTGCAACCTCGCTCGTATCCGACTGTCGACTCTCAAAGCCGCAACAACCTGGAGATGGGCACGCAGGCCGGGCCATTCTCGGTACCACTACCCAGGCTAGCTTACTGTACACCACAGTTCCCCCAGGTTATCCTCCCCCCACCCCCGGGCAGAAAACAATATAGAGCCGAGGTTTACCCAGCACCCGAATTTTGACCGCAGAGGTGGAACTTCCTGGCTGTTGGCCTGCCTCGAGACAAAAAGAAATGGAGCACGTACTTATGCGGGCGTCAGACGCTAGGACCGTCGTGCCGCCTGGATGATTCTGGCTGTTTACCATAGTAATTCATCCAGGGCGGATGGGCCCGAAGATAGGCGGAACGAAGGTCGCGGTGTCGGAATTTGTTCTTCTCTTTGTCATCTGGTCGCGACAGAGAAACGTGAGGAGGAATCCTGCCATCATCTGCTACTTTCAGTAGGAGGATGCAACCTACTTGGAGCCTGTAGGCTGGCCTAAAGGAGGGGGAAGGGCGGTCAATTCCTCCAGTCGGGTTATTCGGCTAAATAACTCTCGCGCAGAGGACTACAGATGTCTTCATGCGAGGGAGGCTGAACTTTGATGAGTTCGGATGCGGCCAGATTTGGGTTGTTATACTTCCGTCGGGTGAAGAAAGTCATGCACCCTCCCTCCCCTTTCGCGTATCAAACCCAAAGCAGCAAATTTCTGAGGGGGAAAAAAAATTGTTCCTTTCGTTGGCGCGAGGTATTGAGACCCTCTCTACCTCTCCATATCTTACCATCATCGGTCCCTCGTATCCATCGTCGAATCCCGTAAAGAGCGCAGAAAGTCGGAGGCGTAAAACCAGGCACTGTTGCCAACAACAACAAAAAAAAAATAGTCCAAACGCCGACATTATACAACACAAGACAACACACAAAGACCGCATGTTATAGAACACGGATGACCAAACATTCTATCCCTTTAAGCCATGACAGCAGCTGGCCGACCACCTCGGCTGGCAGCACCTCCAGCCCTCCGCTGGCCTGCACTCGGCCTGACCAGTGTATACTTGGCAAACGCCCGTGCCAGAGCCTTCTTGCAACTGACCTTCTGGCTGGCGACGAAGCTCTCAATCGTGACGGCGATGGCCCGATCGATGTCTTGGGTCGTGACGTAGTCTGCCAGTCGCATCCGGCAAAAGGCCTCGCTGATGCGGATGATAGCCTCCAGGTGACGGACCTGAGAAGAAGCATATTAGTCCTAGCTTTTCACCTAGTATATAACTGAGGGGAGGTTCTGTGTCATAGCTTACAGTAATGGGGTAGGCCCCGGTGGCCAAGGACTCTCTGCGCATGTCCGCAAAGAGACGTGCAATCTTGTCCTCATCCATGTTGCCCAGTTTAGGCGTGCAATGCTCGCGCGCCCATAGGATGTACTTCCGAAGAAGCTGTTGTGGGATCTCGCCCTCTTTGGGTGGAGCTGTCGCGGACTTGGAGGTGGCTTGCGTGTCATTCCCCTGCGTGTCCGCCTCAACATCCATCGAGTTGTCCTGTGTCTTCTGCGAGTTTGTCGACGGGTGGCTGCGGCTGTGCGATCCCACGATGAAGCGCGCCAGGCGCTCGTCCTCTGAGGGGTCGACCGTATCGCGGACAACACAGAGAACATCGAAACGAGACAAGATAGGCTCAGTCAGTTCCACATTGGCAGAGAAGGGTATGGTCGAGTTATATCGTCCACCGATCGGGTTAGCAGCCGCGATGATACCGCAGCGAGCCTGTAGCGTCGTCACGATACCAGCTTTGGAGATGGAAATGGTCTGCTGTTCCATGGCTTCGTGGATAGACGTGCGATCCTGATCGTTCATCTTGTCAAACTCGTCGATGAGACAGGTGCCTTTGTCGGCAAGCACCAGGGCACCACCCTCAAGGGTCCATTCGCTAGTCAGGGGATCACGACGGACACTAGCCGTCAGACCGACAGCGCTGGCTCCCTGACCGGTGGCAAAGACAGCTCGGTGGGCTGTCTTCTCGACATATTTGAGCACCTGAGACTTCGCGGTACCAGGGTCACCCAGAAGAAGCACGTTGATGTCGCCTCGGACGTGGTGTTCACCTTTGCTCGTCTTTGCCACGCCGCCAAACAGGGAGAGCGCAACTGCGGTCTTGATATCTGTGTGGCCGTAGATGCTTGGTGCGATGGAGTTGATGATCTTGTCGATAATCTGTGGGTCTCGCGACAGGGCGCGGATCTCGTGCTCATCCTCCTCGGTAAGTCTGAACCCAGCAAGCTGGTCATGGGTCTTCACCACGTTGTTCGCCTCGAGGATGGTAGCAAAGACAGGGAAACCATTTCGGTTGTTCAGTTGCGCGTCGTAGTTGTTTCGGTAGATACCAGTGACTTCGATCTCCTCACCAGGCTTGGCCTTGTCGATCAGATCCCAGAGCAGAATGACCTCTCTATGACGGGGCAGACGACCAGCAGGGACCGTACCAGGCGACTCCTGCAGGGTCAGCTTCTGGTAGTTGCGGTAGACTGTCTTCTCGGAGTTGAGGGTGAATGGACCCCGTGATTGGCAATTCTGGCAGTAGGTAATCTTGATCTCGACGTTAGATTCCTGCTGGAAAGGACCCAGCGTGACGCCGCACTTGTTGCAGTCCACCTTGACGTATTTCAGCTGCGGGAAGACACCAGAACGCCGCGTGACCACACCAGAGACCCGAACCAGGCTATTCAGATGCTGCTGTCGGAGCTGGCGCAGGGTATAATTAAGGGGAAGATCGTAGATGCGAACATGAATCTCGGCATGAATTCGCTCGTAGTCAGGGTAGTGCAGGAGGACGACATCCATGGCAACCTCGTCGAACAACTTGAGCATCTCGGCGGGAGCATTGGCTAGAAAGAAGGCCAGGATGGCTTTCTCAGATGCCAGTTCCTGATACGAGACCTCGAGAGACTCGGCGTTGATCTCACCAAGGGTTCGGATGCGGTTGCCATAGACAGACAGGCCATTGTCGTCTGTGAACTCGGTGAGGAAGGACTTGAACTCGCGCTTGACAGATCGCTGGACATTTGTTTGCGAGACCCAGTCAGTGATGTTGGACGACTTGACATCTCGAAGTGCCTCCAGCGAGAGCTCCTCCTCCATGATGTCGCCGTCCATACCCTCGTCGGGGTCCTCATCATAACGGTGGCGGCGACGGCGAGGTTGTGCAGTCAAGTCGACATCGCCCTCCTCATCTACACCATCATCAAGGAAGATGCGCGGCAAACCCCTGCGGGCCACCTCGCGGTCTCGGCGGTTCAGTTGCGCCTCGAGCCTTCGCCTGTCGGAGAGGCTCATTTCCTCATATTGCCCCTCATCGTCAAGGTCGATTCCTTCGTACTCGTCATTGGCGTCTCTCTCGCGGTAATCGTGCTCGAATCCCTCTCGAAAAAGATCGACATCATCCTCTGCCATCTCGTCAAGGTCGTCAATGTCATCCTGGATCTCAGCTTCTTCCTCAATGTCGTCGTCGTCATCACCACCGTGAGCAATGTTGAAGGCTGGAGGTGAGGAAGGCATGGGGCTCGATGCTCGGCCAACGGAGGAAGACATATCATCACCAGCGCCTCGAGATCGCTTCAGGCCCGACCGAGGTGCCGTTCCACGGTTGGCGGAGGCTGGATTGTCTCGCAGAGGGGAGCTGGAAGTCGAGAGTGTCAGTCGCTCTGAGCTTGTGAATATGTGTGACCAGCTTTGGTTGCTTCTAATGGAACGACGTACCTCATTGTGTCAACTGATGATGTGATCTAGTGTACACAGTACCAGGTCAGATGAGTCAATCGGGAGGATTGTATTGAAGATAGATTGTTGGCAATGACAGAGGAGGGCCGACTTGGGAGTTTGGGAACTAGTAACTTTCAGAAATGGAGCCAATTTACGCGTAAATACGCGCTTCTCCCAGACCGCGTTTTGGAGGGGGCGACGCGTCGGTCCTCCAGCACCTCGCTGTAATTGCGGGGCGCGACTCGCTGAAAGCCACCTGCAGTTAGCAGCTTAGGCACTGTATAGCATGCGCTAGGGCAGAAGTTTAAAGTGCTTTTTAGCGCGTTTTCCACCTGACAGCTGCAGTGCACCCTGGCCACCACAGCTTACTACGTAGTAGCCAGGGTCGCTAGAGAGACACGGCTTGCGTCACGGTGCTGTACCTTGAGTTTTATTTTCCAGGTCCAAGATCCGAAATCATATCCATACCGCATTCTCATCCTGAGTAGTGCGCTCTCTCCACATTGCATCTCTCAAAGCTAACCTACAGCACTGCTGGCCATCATGGATTCCCCACCGGCGCATTCCGCTGACGCTTCCAGCGGCGCTGAGCAAGAACACGGCGTGACCCGTCGCGACAGCTCCTCACAGCAGTCTGATGGTTCTCAGACTGCGGCTGAGTGAGTGCGACCCTCTGGCAAACACGAATTCAGATTGTACTGACGCGCCGCCAGCATCCTCCGCGACCAGATGCAGCTTGAAGCCGATGCGCGCGAAGCACTGCCATACGTGCGTCGCATTCTGAACCCCCCGCGCTCCTTGCTCGTGATGTTACTGTCTGCTGACACAATCGCAGAGCATTGAACACTGTACCAAAGAGCTCGGCCCCCTCCGCCAGAGCGTGTTCTCCTGCCTCACCTGCAATCCTCCCCCAAAGAACCCTACCAACCCGTACAATGCTGCCGGTATCTGCTACGCGTGCTCTGTGCAGTGCCACGGCGAGCATCAACTCGTCGAGATATTCAGCAAGCGCAACTTCACCTGCGACTGCGGTACGAAGCGCCTGCCCTCGACGAGCCCATGCACCTTGCGCCTGAACCCCTCGACCAATACCCGCGGCAGCGTGCACTCGGAGGAGCCCAGCGCGACCAACAAGTACAACCAGAATTTTCGCAATCGCTTCTGCGCGTGCGAGTGTGATTATGACCCATTCCAGCAGAAGGGAACGATGTTCCAGTGCCTGGGGCTAGGCACACATGAGACAGGAGGCTGTGGCGAGGACTGGTTCCACCCTGGCTGTGTTGTAGGCCTTAGTCCAGATTGGATGGAGAAGGCAGAGGGCAAGAAGATTCAAAAGGCTGCGACAGTCGAAAACGGCGCGCTGCCGCCAATATCTGAAGACGCAGAAATAGTCGGCCCCAATGGCAACGGTGCACCAGCCAACGGGAATGAGACCGCTGAAGAAGGGGATGATGAGCCTAATCCGCCAGGATTCCCCAAAGACGACGAGTTCGAGACTTTTATCTGCTTCAAGTGTGTCGAAGCACACCCCTGGATCAAGCGCTACGCTGGGACTTCCGGCTTCCTTCCGCCAGTGTTTTATAAGACGAAGAACGATACAGAACAGCAGACTACCGTCGAGGATACTGCTGATGAGTCCAATTCAAAGAAGCGCAAGGCAGATGAAGATGAGCCTGGTGACTTTCAAGAGTCAAAGAGGCTCAAGAACGAGGCAAACGGTACTGACATTGTCGGGGTGGAGGCGACGGGTGAAGCACGACCCGGAACAGAAACTAGCGATGAAGTCCCCGCTGTGAAGGGTGAGGCCACGCCGGAGAAAGCCCAGGCCGAGACCTGCAAAGCCGACGCACTGCCTCTTGCGCCCAAGGGAAGCTTTTCCATCTTCTGCGCAGAGTCGTTTAGAGACCGATTCTGCCGGTGCGCGAAATGCTTCCCAGCCCTGGCGGCGCACACACAGCTGCTCGAAGAAGAAGAGATCTACGAGCCGCCCATCTCAGAGGAGGGCTCTGAGAACGGCGGCTCGACGCACGGCAGCGGTAGTCTGTACGAGCGCGGTGAGAGCGCCCTGCGCAACGTGGACCGGGTGCGCGCCATCGAGGGCGTCATGGCATACAACCAACTCAAGGACAAGCTGAAGCCCTTCTTCCAGCAGTTTGCGGAAAGTGGTCAGGCCATCTCTGCAGAGGACATCAAGGAGTACTTTGCGAAGCTGCGTGGTGATGATGAGGCCATCAAAGAGGCCGGTGACAGTGCCAAGTCGGATCACCGAAAGGAGCAGCCGGGGTACTAAGAAGACTGGATTTGGTCATACTCTTGATTGACCCCCGTAATGATCACGAGATTTTGTGTATGATATAAGTAACAGTATGAAACATCAGTCCCTAGGGCCACACGGTTGAATGGTCAGGTTTCTTTATCACGAAGATACATATCCTCAAGCTAAATGGCTACTTCCTCTGAATAACAAATTGTTCACTGCAACGAGGCTCAGAATGCTCAGGTCCAGCGAATATAAACCCCTCCCCCCTTACTCCTGAAAGTGGAGGAGAGAAAAGAGAGAGAAGACTTCTTCTAGGAATGCCAAGTCTTTGATTTTTGCCCATCATTCTGTTCTCATTGTCAAGTGTATTAGTGTGGTCGTCTTTCTAACATGGTATCGTGAAACAGTTGTGCTACATGCAAGCTCTAATGCAATGCTCTCTCTCTTTCCCAACTCGAATTCTCGAGCCACATGAGCTCCGTGAAGAAGCGCAGCTAACTTGGCTGACCAGAGGAGCCTGTACTCGCCGCGCTAGACGGCCGTGGTGGCAGCACCGGTATCGCGCCAGAGTCATCCCTCTGCATGGCCACGCCTCCTCCTATCATGGCTGAAGACTGTAAGCCCTGCGCGAAGTCCAGGTCCTGGCCCGCGGGCCCCTGGTCCATGCCACCCAGGCCCACGAGCGCCTCCTCGGCGGCCCTTCTCTCCAGCTCCTGCAGCCGCAGCTTCTCCATCGAGTCGACCAAGTCATCATCGTCGCTCCAGTACGGGTCGTCGTCCGGTAATTCGGGCATCGCCATCCGCTTCCAGAAGCGCAGCTCCTGCCGCACGGACTTCATGTCTACGCGCCGCTCCCATCGCGCCTCGTCCTCGTCATATTTCTTGCGGAAATGTCTGAGGCTCTCATTGGCCTTGCCCGCATGCGCCTGCATCTCCCAGATCTGCTCGCGCAGCCGCGTGTTCTCGGCGCGCTCCTCGGCCAGCTGCGCTCGGTACGACCGGTGCCACGCCGCGACGTCGGCGACGTGCTTCTGTTTGTACTCGTGGAATTGCTTCCAGCATGGAGGCGATCACGGAAGCGTACTGCTGGGAAAGCTGGCGGTACTCGTCGCGGCTGCACTTTGCGCGCTCGAAGAGCTCGGTGAGCAGGGAGATGGTGGTGTCTATATTTGCTTGTTGTGCTGCACGGCGGAGACAGGTCAGGTCAGTGCGGGTTTCTTACACAACAGCGGATTCACTCGTGGAATGAGGGGCTACGCACTTCCGAGCTCATCGGCTGCTGAAGATATCAAGTTCTCATTGCCCAGCGACTGTGCTCTTGCTCGACTCCTGACCCGGCCAACACTAGAGACCACGTCTTCGAGGGCCCGCTTGTTCTCCGCCAATTGCTGGCTCAAAACCTCAACCATACTGTAGATGTATGCCAACTCAGCCTGATAGCCGGCTGGCGTCGGATAACCCGTCACCATCGCGGACACGTTGCCGCCGTTGAGGCCGTTCATTATGATGTTGATGTGGAAGTTTCTGTGAGGTGGGACTGCGACTGGGCAGCGTGCTTGCGAGATGCGCGTCGTGATGATGCGAAAGCTTAGATGAGACCACGTCTAGTCAGTAGACGAATGTGAAGAAGGCGACTGATCTAGGTAAGAGACGATGGGAAGGTTGTACGTGTCGTTGAGGATTGCAATGGCGAATGTCGTCGGGTGAACTCTACTGTGGTCGAGTGACTACATGTGGTGGGACGCTACAGCGCCTACCCCTGCATCTAGGCCACCAGGGGGGCGGGAGAGCAGGCACGACAGGCTCCCGAACCCCTGTGGGCAGTCGCGTCCCTGGCGCCCAAGCTCCCGCGCCGGCCGGCATCCAAGGTGGGAGAGCTCGGAACTTTGCGACAGCCGACTGAAGTCATCGACCTCGACAGCCAGAATACCCCTCCCCAAGCTTTTTTTTTTTTAGGCCTCCTTATTTTCAGGGGCTTGCAGAGGCCACACACAGAGCGCGATCTAGGAGCCCTATATTCAGAAATAGGCCAATTGGCCACATACATCATGTTTCGGTAAGTCCAAGGCGAATTGTGTTCTTCAAGAGGTACGGTGGCATGGCTGATGTTCGCCCAGTTCAACGTTCTACCGATAATCTAGCTCCACGATGCGGTCCAGCCTGTCGCGTGGGGTGTGCCGACAAGTTGTGGCCTCCCATGGCTTCGCCTCGCCAGCCTGCGCCCTCCTCGCGCCAACCCATACCTCCCTCTCCCTAAGGCCAACACGACCCTGCCACGGCTCGCTCAGGCATCCCCCACGAAGGACCTTCATGAATATGTGGAAGAGAGAGCCGAGAGAGGTCAAAGATGCAGGTTTCGAGCCAGGCTTCACCACCTTTGTCGAGTTCCGCGCACACTCGGTCGAGGGCACCAGGCTGCCTTCTGATGAAGAGCTGGTGCAGGCGTTCCGGGCTTTCTTCGACTCCAAACTTGCACACAGGCGGGCTGTCAACTCGTCTGAGGCATTCGTCGCGCGTCTAGTCCTCGAACACCTGCAGTCATACAAGACGGAGGAGCTGGCGTTGACCCACCAGGATTTGCAAAAGGCCCTCGGTGCGATTGCAACACCGCGGTCTAAAGGAATCTCTCGCGATCACTGTGAGATTGCTACTCTTTTGTATCATGGGATCGGGGCCGCGAAGTCCGGCTCCAAAAGCCTCACGGCGGAAGAAGCTGCGCGCCAGGAAATAAATTCGGCGGATTTGGAACTCTACATCACAGCGCTGACCAGGTTCGGCGGGTCAAAAGAGGCATCACAAGTCCTGTCGCGCTTACAAGACCTCACGCGTCACTCCGTGCTGATCCAATCCGACAAGCTGTCCAAGCTTCACATGCTAGTTCTCCGAGGAATCGCCACAGAGCGGCAAGAGTCACCCGAGATATATGCAAAAAAGCTACGAGATCTCGGCTTTGAGTACACTTCGGAATTCCACGAGATAATGACAACCTTCTTCGCTGAGACGGAGAGCGACGCCAACGGACAGCTCCATGAATGGTTTGAGAGACCCATCGCCGGAGGCAAGATGGCAAGACCAGAAGCCTACATGAGCTTGATCAGATTTTCTTTCAGGACAGGCTGTCGGCCAGGCTGGCTGCAGGTGGCTATGCAGGAGCTTTGCGACTCGAATCCACCGAAGCTCTGGTGGGACATTGTTCTGAAGTGGGCTGTATACCAGGGCAAGGACATCAACCATATTAGGCACATGATCGATATCATTGTGCAGTTGAACCCAGGCAACGAGTATGTCCGGGCAGACATTTTCACCGTCAATAGCCTGATCGAGGCCGCGGTCGAGACCAAGAACGCTCTCCTTGCTGAAAGGGCACACGCTCTGGCTTCCGAGATGGACCTGAAACCAAATGTGAGGACATTTGCGCTCCTACTCGAAGCGCGCATAATTGGGCATGACAAGACTGGCGCCGCCTCCGCTTTCGAAGATCTCATCCACTGTGGCCGCTTACAATCGGGTTCGAAGAGCGTGGATACCGTCAATTTATATTTAAGGCATCTATGCGACGAAAAGTCCACGGACTCTCCGAGGATCGTTGATGTTCTAGGCGCTGTTGAGAGCCAGCACGGTGAGCTAAAGCCCGACACAGTGGTGGCGTTATGCCTAAAGTTTCTGAGGGACGATAAGACCATGGAGGTGTTGGATACACTAGGGCTGCACCTGAAAACATTCAGCATGGACGAGCGGCGAATCATCCGGGAGGCTTTTTCGGAATATTGCCTTGACAAGACTGTCAGCACTGCAAGGGCATGGGATGGCTACTCGCTCATGCGCCAGTTCTTCCCCGAGACATCGAGACATGAGCGGGTACAGCTCATGGAGGGTTTCTTTGGCCGCAAGCGTGCCGATATGGCCTCTCACATCTTCGGACACATGCGCGCCCATCCCGATGAGAGTATCAGGCCCGATCTCGACGCCTACGTCCTCTGTCTCGAGGGTCTGGGCGCGGTCCCCGACGCAGAGAGCCTGGGCATGATCCACAACATGTTCAAGATGGACACGATGATACAGCCCAACGTGAGACTGTTCAACGCCTTCATGATTGCATACACCGGCTGTGATGAGCCACGGAGAGCCTTTGACTTTTGGCAACAGATCTCAAACCTCCCGGAAGGTCCGACATACACGAGTCTGGAGCTGGTCTTCCGAGCCTGTCAAAAGATACCGTTCGGATACGACAGGGCCAAGATCATCTGGGAGAAGATGCAAAGACTAGAGGTTGAAATACCCGAAAGAGTCTACGATGCATATATGTTGATGTTAGCCGGCCAGGGGCAACTAGACAATGTCCAGGATATGTTACTCTCCAAGGAGGTTGACTATAGCAGCAAGCTCACACCTCGCCTGTATGTCGCCTACCGAACCCCCCCCCCCTTTTTTTTTTTTTGTTTCTCACCATACACATTTGGGTTTCCTTCTTTCTTCGCCCATGCTTGGGTCAGTGCGACAGTCAGCTTACAAAAAACCAGGCTTGCATACATTTTCAACGCAATCCCATTCCCACACGTCCAGCAAGCCTACAAAGACTGGGCAACATTAGAGTTCCCAGACAAATGGGAAAGAATCAACAAGTACAAGGTGACAAAGACACTGGAGGGCACGGATCGGATCTCGATCGCAGCTGAGAGGTTGAAGGCTTGATGATAAGACAGCAATACTGCATTCTAGCGGCGCATAGATCCACGAGTATCTTAAGGCAATATACAGCCATTTGCCTGTCTAAATTTACATGCTTCTCGGTCCCGATATCTTTCTATTTCACCTTGATCTTATTCTGGGAGGGCTCGGGTATCCTGCTGTTCTGATATCTTGGGCCGGTCCTTGACTGGCCGAAGAGGATCTCCGGATGCCTATGCGTACTGGGGTGTATGCCCATCCCGATCGCCCTCCTAATGGCTTTGGCCATCTTCCTCTGGTTGACAGGCCGGAGCCCGGTCTCGTTCGAATGCTTGATCCGTCCCATTTCGGTCATAAACTCAGACATCATTGCGAAGTTCTGCGGCCGTGAGAGTTAGCGAGGGATTCAGTGATGTCAAAGCCGATATTTGGGATCAAAGCCGAGTCAAAAAGCATAGGATCGCAGGGCCACGGATCGACAGCAACAGCATCGCCAGAGCTGGCCCTGTAGAAACCGCATCCAGAAAGTAAAAGCAAGCCACATACCTTGTAGTGATCCAGGGGGTTCAAACCCAAGATGTCCAAAATGTCCTTAGTCGGCCTCTTAGGCTGCCTCCACTTGAGCATCTCGACGTGACTTATGTCGTGCGGCGCATAGACGTCGCCCGTCTTCCAATTGCGCGTCATCTGCCGCGCCATATCGTTGCGCTCCTTTGCAAGCTTTGTCTTCTCATCAAACGTCTCCTTGTTCTGCGATATGCTCTCGAACGCGTTGCTCCGCTTCAATGCGCCCCAGAGCGCGTAGCCCGGCTGGGATGGCGCAGATGGATTGTTGGGTGAGGGCGTGCCACTGCCGCTGCTGCCGCTGGTGCTGGTGCTGTCCGCGGCAGGGGCATCGGAGGACTTATCGTCGAAGTCGAGTAGAGCTTGCGATGCGGACTGTCCGCCCGCACCGAGGTCCTGGACTGTCGAGGGGATGGTGGTTAGCTTTGACGGTAGAGTGTTCACGAGAGGCCAGGTGCGGACGTACGGGCTCCATTCTTGGAGGTGGACGAGATGGGAGCTCTCCTCTGAGGCCCGGTAGTCCGAAGAGCCTTCAAGAGAGGTCGTAATGGTAGCCGTGGAGGCATTTTGAAATGTAGGTGGCTGCTCTTTTCCCCCGTCAGTTGAGATCAGAAGCCGAAGTCGAAGGTTTGAGGTGGGTTTAATCCAAGTTTTGGCGGCAGGCTCATGCGGCGCGGGAGCCAAAGAGCAAAAGTGGGGCCGCTAAGCATCAACCGGCTTTGATCTGCTGAATTTGAAGATTCGAATATCGCCCTCGTCAAATCTCAACGCCAACACCAAAGTCTCTTGAACATCTCATCCTTGCAGGATTTGATCCTTCAAATCCCATCAAGATGGTCAGGAAGCTCAAGTATCACGAGCAGAAGCTGCTCAAAAAGACAGACTTCATCACATACAAACAGGTGCGTGTCCTCTTAGAAAATTACGAGTCTCACACCTTCGAGAGCACGAATCTGATTTGAAATATAGGACAACGGTCACCGCGATCATAATGTCATCAGACGTACGTTCATCTTTTGATTGGTCGAGGTTTCTCTCTTTCTGTTGTCACGACTTTTGATGGCGCATCGGTGCCTTCAGAAGAATGAGTGTCATCGTGGCCGGGTGGAATAAAAATTTTCTCGCGCTCGAGACCTTGTGCTGACTCTTCGCAGGGTACATGATCCAGAAACCAGAGGACTACAACAAGTATAACCGACTCTGTGGTGTGAGTATTGTATGCAATCCTTTACGTACCGCCGGACAGGCTGACATTATCCCTATCCAAGTCTGCCCGTCAGCTCGCTCATCGCCTCTCGCTCATGCCGCCAGAGAACGAGGTCCGCCGAAAGCATGAGAAGCTGCTGCTAGAGAAGCTTTACGACATGGGCATTCTGTCGTCTACATCCAAGCTTAGCGCTGTCGAGCATGGCGCGACCGTCTCGGCGTTTGCGCGACGTCGACTTCCTGTGGTCATGACACGTCTAAGGATGGCAGAGACTGTTGTACGTATCTCTGTAGGCATCTCTGAGAGTCTGGAGGTCCACTACTAACATGTCTACAGCAAGCTGCGACGAAAATGATCGAGCAAGGTCACGTGCGGGTCGGCACTGAGACCGTCACAGACCCAGCCTTCCTAGTTACCCGCCAGCTCGAGGATTTCGTCACCTGGTCGGTCGGCAGCAAGATCAAGCGCAACATCATGCAGTACAGAGACAAGCTGGATGATTTTGAGCTGCTTTGAGGGATTTTCCTCCCAAAAATAGCCTGCTCTCTATTCTACGCTGGACAGAACCTTGCGGACAGAACCAGTCAGCTCTTTCTTTGAGGACGATCCGAGCGGCCTACCCCTACTACTATTCGACTAGGCCGTCGCAAAGAGGGGACGTCACTCGAAACAATCCCCGCTGGACTGAGATCTCGCAGCCGTCTGGGGCTGCAACTTTTTCAAGGCCGGCTCGCAAGACTTCAGCGTTGTAGACACGCCACTACAGCGCAATCATGCGATATTAGCTCCAAGCATGCAGTACCAGAGGGACGAAAACCTGACTACTACACAACAGGCAACGCCTCGAGTCTCAGCAGGGCGCGCTGGGGTCGATTGTTGAGGCCGCCAATGCATCCTCGGGTCTTGTGAGCACTTCATTGGCAAGAAGCTTCACACATATTGCTGCGCCACCGGACCTTGCAGCCAACTGCATATGCAAAACACCTTCCGAGATCCACTTCCCACACTCCGCTGCGAACTGACCAATACATTTTCTTTGAAAAATCAATCGCAAAGGGGTCACTAGGATCGCGATATTCTATGTTGTCCATCTATATTGTCTCTCCCCCATGGAACACTGTACAAGATCAAACAGCAATGTGGCTGGATTTTCCCTGTTCTGGGTTGTGCGCAGAGACAGGCTTTGGCAGGAAATGCCTTTTCAGCTTTCACCTCTATTTGAGACCTCGCAATGGGGCTGGGGCGTGGCTAACCACCCAGGGGTCCAACCTGCATTCATCCCCGTGGGGGCCATACACCCGGTGTCTGAAGCCCGAAGCATCGATAGCTTGGCCAGCAAGATGGACCGGAACCACGAAATAGAATATATGTTCGACTATAAGAACGGAGATGTTGTCCGATATCTGCTCTAGCTTCGCTTTGTCTCCTCGTCAGTAACCCACAGTGCAATCATCACTTATCTTAGAATGCAATCTTCACGCTACCTCTCCCAAGACCCCGTCAAGGACGACGTCTTCCATTTCCGATCACAGGCTCATCTTCATGCATTCCTCGGTATACACAGGCGTCCCAATAAATGCATCGCATACGCTCCGTACGCCAAGGATAGACCCAACTGCTCGCGTGATGTCAATAAACAGAATCTGCAGCGAAGGATTTGGCTCCTCAATGAACTGATGGAAGTCGAGATCCCCTCGCGTCGCGCAAGCTCTCTCCTGAAAGATGTATCCTCCTGCGTCGTGTGCGGCATCACCGGGTGGCATCAGCCCCAAGCGGAGAGCATCTTCGAGGGGTGGCACTACGAGCTATGGAATGACTATCTCCGGGCGAACAGGTTGGATCCGATTCTTTGCCTGAGGTCGCCTAATCGGTTATCACAAAAGGGCTGGCAGAGGGACTTGGAGATTTTCCGAGCCGAACAAGCACAGCTCAATCCCGATTCTGAAGGGGACACGAGCTCTGACTCTGAGACGGACGGTAAGGGTGATGACAGCTCCGATGTTGATGAGGATGGATTTGAATCTGACGGGACCACAGAATACGAGAGCGACGGCAGCTCGGAAGACGACAACGAAGACGAGACGGATACGCCCACGCCAGACACGACCATCTCTACTCTCGAGGGCCACGATGACCCAGACTCCAGCTTCACGCTCCATCAATCCAGTCACAGTGATTCTTCTGCTACTGAAGAACGCCAGACCGATCTGTCATCCACAGTGGGTTTCGAGGAGCTCAGGGCTGTGACACCGCCACCGGAGGTCAAAAGGAGCCAAGGGATTGCGGCAGCGTCAATATCCCATGTCGATTACCAGGCAGTGGCACAGAGCATTTCAAGAGGGCTACAGGTCAATCGGGATCCTCCCACACCACAGCTTCCTCCACGAAGACTGGCCCACTCGCGTATACCCCGACCTGTTCGTCCCGCTCTCGGCCGCTTAGATGCAAATATCCTCATCAGCTGTCAGCCAAGACAAACCTCGCGAAGTTCTTATAAGCTCTGCCCTAGCGACGATGCAGCCTCGTCTCGAGATGAAGGCTCTCTAACGGAGATTACATGTGTGGCAGGAATGAGCAGCAAATCGCAGTATTCGAGGAATCACGAGGGAACAAATAGTGCGGATGAAGGTCGAAGTGTCGCGGGTCGCCCGCGCCTGAGATACGCCGGTGAGGGACGCGAGAATGGGACGGAGGAATACACGGTCCCCGAGACTGTGGTTGGCAAAAGTCGCATCGCTGAAGGCGAGATGGGCACCTGCCCGACGGCGATAGATGCAGGAGAAGGCGCGGCGGACCAACTTGCCGCGAATGGCTCGGAGATGGCAGAGCAGCACCTCAGGGCAGATGCCGAGGCGTACTCTGCTCAGCTGTCTTCTACAGAGAAACCTACGCCCACTTTGAACACCACACACCAAAGGGAAGCGCACTGTGGGCTGGGTCTGCGCCTTTCCCCATCCCAAACTCCCGGCATTTCTCAGGGATTGTCTACCTCTACGCCGTCGTCCGTCATCTCTCTCCATGGCATCATCTGGTTGATGCATATTCTCCGCGAGGCCCTGAACAGATACATCATATGAGTGTATTGGAACAGATGCGCCGATCTGCATGTTGATCATGCTCAGATGGAAAATCGCCTGCGTTCTGTCAAACCAAGTGCTCCCTATGGTTCTCAGCTCATATCGGAACAGAGCGAGTCGACGCGTGGACTCGACATGGACAAGACCAGGAACCACGTCAAATCAGCAGCGTTTATCCAGGTCTCGAGTACTGCAGTGCGAGGTCAAGGCCCCTTCTCCCGAACACGAGTCTCAAACGCTTTTCTTCGAACACATCGCCGTCTTCATGCACATGTCGCTCGGTTGCAGGCTTCATGGGGCCCTTGAGGGTGGCATAATCCGCCTTGAGTCTAGCCTGTAGCGTCCAAAGTGTGCATTCGTACACTTCTTGTCAGTGTTCTTCGAACGCTGGCTCGAGACTCCTCACTGTTCTCGACTCACGGCAGACATTCGGAGCTCTCTCTTTGGGAATCTCTGACGACCGAGCAGAACATGGCGGGCTCCTTTCCATACCTGAAAGGCGGAGTCAGCACCTACAGCACAAGTCGCACAGTCATTATGAGGTTGTACTTGAGAAATAAGTCCACATTCCCAGGGACGGCGAGAGCAGGACCTGCCGCTTCAGCCATAAGTGCAGCCTGATAGTACAAAGCTCATAAGCTAGACACGGCTATGGCTGCGTTGATTTCTGAGAAGCTTTATTCTCTGGTTTCCCTTGTTCCCACCGGTTCCACCACCATGACCAACCAATAGTGCCAATGGCCAGCACTATAGCCGCCATGCTTGCGATCCATGTCTCGCTACGAATCTGCATCCTTGAGCCGTTATTTTCTGCCACATCGACTGCCGTCCCATACCAAACAAGTGTGCTACTGAAGAATGACTGATCGGGCAGCATGAGTATTAGTCGGACGAAGACACACACCTTAAAGCGCGGCAAGGAGCAGATGATGTTCGTGCTATGCAGGCATTATAGACTGCCGCACCCAGAAGTTTGAGGAGATTCATGGACGAAGGAGAGTCACGATACGCACCATGACCAGATTCGCCGGAAGATAGAACATGGCGATGACGGTTGCGATACGCATCGTGCGCGAGTCCTTGTTTGTGAGATCGGCCATGATCGCCATGTCTCTGCTTCTCGGCCGCACCTGCCTGCGCCAGGTGTGCAAGCTTCAAGCTGGTGTCATGCTGGAGCTCTTGACCATGAAATGTGAGGATGTCGTTATACTTGACAACAGCAAAGTCAGGACTATCTGCAAGCGGCTCGCAATCGGAAGGCATGAGTTGGGTCTTTGAGAACTTGCCATCGACTTCAGATCATCTGACACGCGCAGAAGCTTGTGCGAGGTCCCAGTGTAGTTTTCAATCTCCCGAGACAAATTGCGCAAAACCCGCTGGAAGTCTTTGTGGACAGCTGGGCAGAGGCTCTGTCTCTGTGCCACGGCGTTCTCATGTTCGGCGATGATGTTGAGAGTCTTACTTGTGTTGCCAAGGATGTTCTGGGCATGATGAAGCTTTCCTCTGAGGTAGTGGAGGTGTTGCTCATGTGAGAAGTTGATCTTGAACTTTTGGTATGGATTTGGTATTGCAATCTGATGGTTCTTCGGGTCGTAGTGGCAAGCGTGGCCGAGAGCGTCAGAGCAGCCTCACAGGATGGGTACGGCAATGGGGTCTACTCACGAGATCTCTGAATTCCTGAGCAAAGGAATCAAGATAGTCTCTCCAATTTGCAAGAGCTGCACTAAGATATCGGAGATGCAAAGACATGGGATGCGGTGTCGAGCCCATGTTCAAGTCAAAAGCTTGGGGGGGCTGGATGACGACCCAAGTTGACTGCATGGACACTGCCGAGAGACTGTGGTGGAGAGCCGACTGGCGACAGGACCATGGGTCTTCCAGGTCCCGATCATGTCGTTCAAAGTGGCGGATGTTATAGCATATTCCTGGGGATCCCAGCACGTCAGTGTCGATGCTTGCGCAGGTGGTGTTAGCAACTAGGAAGGCTCACCCCAAAGTGATTCACTGTGCGTATCCGTCCCAGTGCTGAGACCGGATACCGGGCGCTGATCGTCCGGCGAGAATGTGCTGTAGCATGACATGAAGTCTTCATCCTTCGACGAGAATTTTTCGCCCATTCCAATTACGAAGTGCAAGAAGAATGGCGTGATCCCGGCAAGACGACATGCTACAGAGAAACAGTCGACAGTGATGTCTATCTTGCTCCATGAGTTGTACCGATTGAGGACTCTAGGCAAGGTAATCTGTCAACTACAAAGCGCTCTGGTTCAGTCTGACAGCGAACAAGGCACTTACAACATTGTTGACACTCCTCCTCCCAGAGCAGCGCACAACTCTTCGGGAGCTTGTGCCCATTGAATCTGATCTCTGTCTGCCACGGCCATACCGACCCTGCACTCAGTTGCGTCATCGACGAAGAGGTCCTCGAGTCTGGACTCGAAGTCCTTCCATAAAGATCCGAGGCCATGTTGATAGGCTGCTGTGCATAATTGGTCCAACCCAGCTGCACAGTCAGGTATCCTAGTCGCGGCAACTTGCACAGGAACCATTTCGTGACAATCGGTTTGAGAGGGATCGGAGGTTTGCACAAGTATTCAAACGATCAATTAATGCTTTCTCAAATATGAGCCTCAGCTTAGCTTTCGGTGTTGCCGCCTGGGAAGCTGGAAAGCGCGACATACAACGTGCCGGGGAGGGAGAACGTGCTGGTCGCCCGAACTAATATACACCCGTGGGCCTCTGTACGAAGCAGGGGGGCAGGAGGACTAGCGCCAACGGGTAATACAGTACAGTACATCATGGCTATGGCGGCCCGTAAGGCGAACTCCAGGGCGCATCGACGACCATCCCACAGCGCCCCTTCAGCCTTCCCGCATTCCCTCTCGGCAGTTCATTTCTTAGTCTGTGATACGGATTTCTTCTCGATCTGGTTTGGCCCTCTTAGAAATGGAAAAATTCCAAAGTCTCTAGGGATCAGAGGCCTCACCTCTGTGAGCGCTCTAGGCGCCTCCACCGACATTGTGTCTCCCGAGACCTGCGAGGCATTAGCAAGCGACTCGGGGGCCATGCTCCTCATAACGGACCTTACCTGCACGCTGTATTGCTGCCCAAAGAGATTCTGCAGCAACGAATTCAGCTTCGCGCGGTTCACGTAGCGATTGTCCAGGTAGGTAGTGATCATCTTGTTGTATCTGCTCTTGAAGAACCGTTAGAAACAAAGTGGTAAAGGATTTCACTAATATGCGGTCCAGGGAGCCTCGAGAATCGCCCGCTCTTTAAGCCTTCCGCGTCTGTATGTGCACTCGGCGGTGACCGCCATGTTGGTGTCTCAGATATGCAAGTACCTGACTCTGGTATGCACAGTACTTGTTCGCCGGGCGGAGGCGTTGGGGCGGTGCAGAGTCGCAGTGCATGATGACAGCAGAAAGGTGGGTGTGCTTACGGCTGTGAGTGGTCATGCTTGCCCGCGACACGGGAGCCCCCTCTTGGTGGTTTTTTTTTTTTTTCTCCTCTTTTCCTTTCTCTCTCCTGGCACACATTACTCCAGATTTTTATGACTGATGACTATTTTTTGTCGGGAGATATATCGCTCTTTTCCATACCGGACTGTTCACCAAGATGCCGCCCAGCTTACATGGCTCGCGAGGGTCCATCAGCGCCCTCGAAAAGCAAATACAGGATAGCCTAGTTACATCGACCTCTCAGCGCCTCTTCCTACCCGCTGACAAGCTTCACGCAATATTCACTCTCGCAGCGATCAAGGATGCCGTCGCAGAACTGACTTGCAGTCCGCATCATCGCATCAGCCTAGTGAAAACAATATACGATAAAGGCAAGATAGTGTTTGCCATGCTCATCTACAACTCGTGCCCAGATCTTATTATAGACTTCCGCCAACATAATGTTCTTGACAGCCAACTCCCGCTCAGTAGAGATAAGGCCGAGCTGATCGCAGGCCGCAACCTTGGCTACCGGCTCGCCACGGAGGCCCAGTGGACGTTCAACCCCTACGTCTTCCCGAAGCGTATGTGCGAGTCTCAATGTCGAATAGACAAGAGAATGATTCTTCCTCTTCTAAGTGCCGAACAAATCGGCACGGGGGCCTTCGGTGACGTGGAAAAGATCAGTATCGCACCGTCGCAACAGAACTTCACTAGCAGACAAGTAAGTGTCAGCAAACTAGGACGAGCAACCTGATTCCCGGATAGAGCACCTTGGACTAATATAAAGATCTCTAGGCGGAGAAGGTGCAAGCAGTACGGAAACGACTCAGAGTCAAGAGCAAGACGGAGGAATTTGAGAGGGAAGACATGTGTTTGCAACTCCTGAACAAGCTACAACATCCCAACATCATTCCTTTCTGGGGTTCTTACACGTATGATAAGGAGCAAAATTTCCTGTTTCCATGTATCGACATGGATCTCGGCCAGTTCCTTAAAGCCAAAGACCGCTACGGGGACTTTCAATGGGACTTCACCTTCTATTCCGCTCTCATGGGACTCGCGTCAGCACTTTCGAAGATACACAAGCTTCACCTTAACGAGACCGACCATGGCATCGACTTCGAGGCTATCGGATACCATCATGATCTCCGGCCGCCCAATGTCCTAGTTAGTCGCGATACCTTCATCCTCGCTGACTTTGGACTGGGCAATGTCAAGTCGGCTGAGGCCTCGTCACACACGCCGTACAAGTCCATCAGCGGAGACTATATCGCTCCCGAGTGTACCGATAGGGAGGAGAACCCGCAAACTGTGAATCGCGGCATCGATGTTTGGGCTTTCGGCTGTCTCATCACTGAGATTGTCACCTACATGCTGAAAGGGGCAGGGGGGGTTGTTGAGTTCCAAAAGAAGCGACTCACACCGGGGCGGTTTCCTCAATGGAAAGATTCCGGCTTTTATCAACCTCGTGGAGACGTCAAACAAGAAGTTCTGGACTGGGTGGATGATCTGAGACACAATCAACCCCAGCCGAACTTGACTGACCCTCTCGTCGAGCTCGCTCTTCGTGCTCTTCAAGGCGACCCACAAAGTCGGCCTCAGATGACCACCATTCATCAGCGTTTGGCAATGATCGGTTTACAAAAGTACATAAAATGTGTCCGGGACATGTTTCAAAGTGTCTGCGAGACCGACGAAGTATATTCTCCTCTTATTCAGCGCCACCTGGAGAGTCTTCGGCTCGCGAAGAAGCGCTTCGAGGCATGGGGTGATGCTCTGACTCTGCACGAACATGACGGCTCCAGCCATGCCTGTGAGCGATCGGAAAAATCTGTCAGAACCATGAAAAAGCTGTTTCATGTACTAAGAGAAGAACCACAAAAGCGACACTTGGCGGATGAATCTATCCTACGTTCCCAAGAATACGAGACGACTCAGGACATCGGAGAGCTATGGGCCCTATTGCCGGAAAATCTCCGTCGATCGGCTGAAAACAAGTGGCAAGAGAAGGTTTCTAACAGTGGACTTCAATCAATCCTGAGTCCAGTTGATGTAGCTCACGATGATGTACAACTCACCAGCATGTCCGCTCCCACTGAGGCCATCCTACCCGAATTCCAGAGAGCTGCACAGGCGTTCAAAAACGACTTGCCTGACTCTGTGCCTCTAGATGAAATCCTCAAGACGACATCTATCAAGGGTGTGTACGCCGCTACAAACCAAATCCAGGTGGAGCAGTGGAAACGCAACGACCTTCGGGACCTACCCAGGATTCGGCCATTCTTGGAGCGCCTTGAGGGATATGGCGCCCTCATCGGGAACATCATGCATGAGAATCAGGAAGTTCTGGCACTGCTCTGGGGGCCAGTCGCGCTTCTTTGCGGTGGTCAAGTATACTCAACAAGGCTCTTGACTCCTTCATTAGTGCCGCTGTCGTCGTAGGACAAGCTTTGCCAGATTTTCAAACCTCGGCCGCATTGCTCGATCAGAAAGCCGAGACCAAAGAGGTCCTGGTCC
Source organism: Celoporthe dispersa (assembly GCA_016584495.1). Taxonomy (NCBI): domain Eukaryota; kingdom Fungi; phylum Ascomycota; class Sordariomycetes; order Diaporthales; family Cryphonectriaceae; genus Celoporthe; species Celoporthe dispersa. Next base: position 2,181,462 of record WAID01000006.1, on the reverse strand, counting down.
TGTTTTTCAAGGATCTCTCAACTTCTACCAGGTAGCCTTGAAGCTCTTCAGTCACCCTGGTAAGTGATTGCAACCGTGCTCTTCGTCGTACACTATGTGGTTAGTAAATTCTTACCTTCGCCATAGGCTGGATGCATGTCTTCGATAAGTCGTGGTCAAAGCATCACGCGCAGATCCTGGAAGTCACACATCATATGGAGCGGCTCGCTCGACTGATGAGGACAGAGATACGCCTGGAGGACATCCAACAAGAGCACGAGTTTCGAAACGGTGTGCTGAAAAAGTTCGATGTACAGGAAAAGGCGGCTCGGCAGCAAGAGTTCCACCGCATCACGACATCCCTAAATTTGCGAACTTACGATGATGCTCTATATCGCCTTCGCGGCCTTCGCTTTCAAGAGCCTGGATTTTGGCTTTTAGAGGACGATAACTTCACGGAATGGCTCAATAGCTCGCAGGAGGAGACCCGAATCTTATGGTTAACAGGGATTCCAGGTGCAGGTAAGCCAAGGCCTCTCCAGCTCGTTTTCCCTGCCATTTCATTTCTTCATTCACAGATCCAGGAGCTTCAAATCGTCTTCACTTGAACCGATTCTAATACCTGGATCATTGGCACATAGGCAAGACAGTTCTCTCTAGCACGATTGTCGACCAATTGAGAAGCATCCAGAAAAAGAAGACTGCCTTCGCGTTCCTGACATATGAGGACGACAAACTTTCAGCATTGTCAATAGTCCACTCCCTTGTCTGTCAGATGGCTGAGGGGGATGAGGAACTCACACTTATCGTATGCGAGTCGATGAGCGAGGAGTTAAAGAGTAATCTGACCACTGCGGGCAACCTTATGTCCTCTCTGATCCGCTACGTTGGTTCAGTATACCTCGTCATTGACGGTGTCGACGAGATCAGCGAATTTGAGCGTGGCAGACTTGTCCAGGAACTTCTTAGGCTTGTCAAGTTATGCGAATCACTGAGAATCGTCCTCAGCAGCCGGCCCGAAGCTGATCTAACGCGGCTCCTAGGTGACGTGTCAGTCACAATCCAGATCCATGAACATAATGAAAGGAGCATCGAGGCCTACGTTAGCCAACGTAGCCAGGAAATCTTCCAGACTCGTAAAGTTTTCCCGCAGGCACGAAATGAGATAAGGAAACTTCTAGAGCCGCTGGCAAGTCGTGCGAAAGGCATGTTCCTCTTCGCTCGCCTCATTATGGACATGGTCAAAGCAATGCATGACTTGTCAGAAATGAAGAAAGAACTGGCAGTTCTCCCGGAGAATCTTGATGCGGCGTAAGCGCACCAGGCCCAAATTGGTGAAATGAGCTGCTGCTGACCGACTACTATATAGGTACCATCGTATCCTCGTACGCTTGGAAGAACAAGAGGACAGGCGTATGGTAGAGAAGTCCCGGAGACTCCTGGGATGGATTGCGTGTACTCCATCTCCCCTGACAATTGAGGAAGCTCACCAAGCCCTGGTTGTAAGGCCTAATGACCGAGACCAAGTCTTTCATATGGTGGCAAAGCTCGATGTTGTCGAGTTCCTTGGCCCAATCGTCGAGACTGTGGATGGCTACATACGTTTTGTTCACTTCACTGCCAAAGAGTAAGTGACGCACTATGTGATTAATCGTCCTATCTCTAACTATTCTGCAGATACATCGTCAGCCCCCATCTAGGAGCACAGCTGATTGACTTGAACCTGGCCACCCTCGACTTGGCCGTGAGATGTATGGCCTATTTATGCCAGCGACACCATGACCCCGATTTGCCGCCCGATGAGCGTTCTGAGAAAGCTCTTGCTGGTCAATACAGCTTCCATGCCTTTTCAACAAAAATGTGGTTTGAGCTGGTATGTCAGTACCTCCGGTCGACAACAACGGTGGAGCCATCAGTCGCTCTGATTGATGCAATCCGGGTGCTCTGGGAAACAAGGATGCCACAAGAACTTAGAAAGATGGACGAGTGTGAGAGCGAGGGTGAGAGCGAGGGTGAGAGCGAGGGCGAGAGCCACGATAGCAGCGAGAATGAAGCTGCTTTTGAGGCGTTGAGGAGAACACAGCCTCCATTGTATGGACTTCTCCGCCGGATCTCACACTTTCGCAACTTATCTGGCAAAATAAACGGAGGTACGATCGCGCTCTTCAAGTTTGTGAGGCTATTGAGGGTTGAATATTTGGCTGATCTATCGATACGAAAATCACTCAGATGCCCAAGAGGATGGACGTGACCCCCTCTCGACATCGGACACCTCTAGGTTCATCCGTCAGACCTTTGATAACATTCTCTGCAATTCACCGAAGGCCGGGCTCAGTCACGCAGATCCAGAATGTCACGAAAAATGTGACCGAATTTTGCAATACTACGGACAACGACCCTTCAAATGCAGATCCCTACAGTGCAAATACTGGCAGCACGGCTTCCAAACACGAGCCTACAGAGACAGCCATGAACGGTCCCATGATCGAGCTCTGAAATGCGATGTTGCAGGCTGCGAGTTCGGACTGGTTGGATTTCTATCTAACAAAATGCGGCAAGATCATCTTTTGCGAGCTCACCGAAGCAATCCACCGCAACCGACCTCCAACAGCCAAAACCTCACCCAGGATGAGGTCAAATCCCTGCTCGAGGACTTGGTCCAAGAAGACCACGTTGAAGCCGTACAGACGGTCCTATCTACCTTCCCAGATGCCCTTCAAGACCAGGACGATTTACATAAGCTCCGAAAGCTCGCCGCTTTTGCAGCCTCAGCTGGCATGCTCAAGCTAATCAACAGCCCAGCTCCATCCTATGCGTACAATTCAACAGACTATATCGTGGAATCAATCAAGGGGTGCAATCCAAGTACCTTGAGACACCTTCTGCCTCGAACAACTAAGCTGCCGGATACTGAGGATTGGAAGTTTAAGTTAACAGAGCACTACGTGACGATCATGGTTGAACTGATGTCGAGTGACTGGATCGAAGGAATGGATATCTGGGTCAAGTGGGTTCAAAGAAACATACACGAGCCCATCGTGAGGGGTCGAAGGAAGCCACTTATGCAAGGTGTATATGGGTCAGGCCGAGTCCTTCGAGCATTAAAAAAACATCTGGCGGGGGAGTCGCGACTGCTCTATCTATGGAGGGAATCCCGACTAACCCCTTTCTTCACCAAGAATTGGCCCAGTCAAATGCTCAGATCTGTAGCACTTATCAACTGTTCAGTTCCTCTGGCAACATGGTTGCTTGAGCAAGGCGCCGATATCAACGCCCGAGCAAATAACAGGCAACTGACAGCACTACATCAAGCTGCAAAACACACATCCGTCGAGGGCGCTAAGATGATGGAATTTCTCCTACTAAATGGCGCCGATCCAGAAGCGAACAAGGCGAAGTACGGGAACAGTCAAGCTAAGAAGATCCGGGATGAAGAGGGCGCCAAAAATATCCAAAGATGGTTAGGGAAGACTTGGGACGAACTCATCGAAGAGACCAAGCGAATCCGAAAAGATAAGGAAGAAGTGTCGATGTCCAGGATCAACGATGGGGAAGGAATTTCCCTTTCAGACTGACAGCCTACGTACAACTAAAACGTTGATCACATCAAAAATACGTCCCAGATTCACAATAACTATGTCACATATCCTCTATCGTCTCAGCTTCAATTTTTTCTCCTTCCCCCTTCCCTCTTTTTACTTTTGTTCCCCCAAGAGAAGGAGAGAGTTGACCAATTCGGAGTGTTAATAATGTCACTCCTATCTTCGAAACACATTGTTCCAGGCCGCTGTATTAGCATCTACATAAGCTTGACAGGAGATGCCAGAATCGCGTTGCATTCGTATGCTGAGGTGGCAGATTCACCGGCCTCCCGATTTGAGCATCTCCACCAGTCCCTGAAAATGGTCAGCACGAGAGCCTTTAAGCGAACAGTGATCACGGTTGGACCTTACCTGCCACCTTTTGGATTCCAGATCGGGCCCCCTCACCTCAGGCATGTTTATGGCTTGGTCAATCATCTTCAGCTTTTCCTCCTGCACTCTTTGAATATACTGAAGAGTACCATAAGGATTAGCGACGCAGGAATCAGATCATATGCGGAAAGGCCTAACGTACTGTTTCCACTGAGTTGGGAACGATATATCGAATGACTGTGACCTCTTGCGTCTGTCCTATGCGATATACCCGATCGACGGCTTGGGCCTCCACCATTGGGTTCCAATGAGGTTCGATTAGATGTACGACGCTGGCAGCTTGAAGATCGACCCTGGATTGATATTGGGTCAGTTGAACAAGGTTTGATGGAATATATCGGCCAGAACCCCATACCCTTCCGCTGTGCTGCCAATACTAGCCAGCATCACAGTGCAGTCAGGATTATCGTTGAATTTCTGCACAGCCTTTCGCCGTCCTTCGAGACTGGTGCGCCCATCGACGCGTTGGAAGCTGACTTGGGCCCTGTGGAGTGCCTGCTCAACGAGATCGAGCATTTTGACCCAGTGACTGAACACGACGCTGCTCTGGGTTAGCCAGGCGTCCTTTTCTTCAGCACGCAGCGAGCATGGGACGTTCTTAAGGGTAAAATGACGATCGCCACATCTCTCGGGTCTGGCTGCACCTGTATTTTCCCCAACACGTTTCCCTTTGAACATACCTCTTCCTTGGCTTGCAATTAGCCCCTGATGCTGCTCGCTCCATTTTCAGGTTCTCCAGCAATGCCAGTACCTTGGTCGAGGGTCGATAAACAAATTTGGCCGAATTCAATCTTTCAGAGCTTGCTGATTGGAAACTTGACATGCCGGCTTTGTCCAGGAGAGCAGCTTGCGAGTCTGGATTTGAGAATCCTTCCTCTGAAGTTGCACAATTGAAACATATGGGGTCTTGCCCTCTTCCCTAGCAAAGCTCCCGTCGATTTCTCCCTCACAGACGGAACACTTGCTGTAGTGGATTTGTTGCATTGCGGACTCGAAGAACTGTCCTCCCTCAATCTTGTCCTCCCTCAATCTCTTCACCGATTCCGGAAGGAGATGCTCTCCGTGGTCGCAGATGAGTCTCAAGGAGTTGATGAGGGCGAGTATGTTCCCTTCCTTGCCTTTGGGCGATGAGAATTTGTCCGGCCGCTTCTCCAAACCCGCGGCCATTCTGACGGTGATCTCCTTCACGGAATCGTACAGATCCTGGTCGTCTTTGTGGAGAGAAACTTCGTGTATCCTCTCCGAGCGCCGAGGAAGCTTGATCGTACCAGAGGACAGGGCTTTCCGCTTTGTCCTCCGGAGGCAAGTCGCGCGAACAAGTCTCTGCAGACGTTCAATGCCTAATCCCCGCTTCTCCTCCACGGGTTTCACAATCCAAGACAAGAATTTGGACTTTTGCACGAACGGAAAAACCCGTACGAAGGATAGTAAGGCGCCGTAGTCGTCGAGAGAGTTCTGGATTGGTGTTCCTGTCAAGCACCATCGAAATCGGGCGGTGAGATCCCAAGCAGATTGATATGCCTGTTTTGCCCGGTTGCGAATGTGGTGAGCTATTATATGGATATTAATCAGAGGATCAATGTCAAAACATCCACCAGACTATACTTGCCTTCATCTAAGACAACTCGGAGCCATTTCCAGGAGTATATAGGACGAGCTCCCTCTTTGGTTGCCCACTCAGAGCGAAGCGTCTCGTACGTTGTGATAACCACGTCAGTGTCTTGGAATTTATTGGCGAGACCTTCTCGTCCGGAACCATGGTATATCTGTACCCGTACTTGCCCTTCGTGAATGTGTCTGAAAGCCACCTTGCTTTTAGCCTCTGTATAAACGGTTAAGTCGACATAATACTCAGAACAGTACTTACTGTGAGGCCTGGGCCTTCCAGCCATATATGGCTTTCTTCCCGTCAGTGATCCACGAACATCAAACGTATCAAACCTGGTGCCAAACTCACTGGACATTGGCGCAACAATGAGTGTCCCTCGGTGGCTCGTATTCTTGGCATGATCCTCTGCTGTGGGTTTCAGATCTAGAGAGGAGCAGATCAGGGCCAACACGCTCAGGGTTTTCCCAAGACCCATATCCTCGAATTATCTGTCAGGGCCGCATCCAATAGTAGCTTTAGGGGTTGCCTACATCAGCAAGTATTCCCCCCATGGCAGGGTAAGGCCTGGATTCAAGTGATCTGGTGATTGTATGGCGGTATCTGCAAGTCAAGGTCAACACCCAAATGAGATTTCCAGGAATGCTCTCCAGGATTCATTACTGCAAGGCCTTGCTGTTCTCAGAGTTTTCCTTTATCCAAAGCGACGGGAACATCGGCTGCTCTACGTAGCCGCTCTCTTTCTCAAGCATCATAGCCAGAGCTGTGAGTTGATGACTAGGATAAAGCATAAGCCACCGCCGCAGATGATAGATTTCAGTGCATCTCATACCTCATGAGTGTTGAACGAAGACGGGGGCTTGGTGACGTGTTTACCACTTTCACTGTCCCCCCGTCTGCCTCCGCGGCCTCGAAGATTCGCAAAAGGCTGCTCTTGCTTGCTTCATCTCCTGGCTCCAACTGAGCAGAGACGTCTTCCTCGTCGCCCAAGTGCAGATTTTTGAGTTGCGGCATTTCCTCACCGGGAGGAAGAAGATAATGTGGGTTGTCATATTGAACTCCTGGTATGACCTCATCGGCGGTCGGATGCTGCAAGAAGAAGCCAGCCTCTGAGATCGTCCTCCCGAAGTCTTCTTTGTTAACCCAAAGACCGTACAGTACGATGCGCATGCTGTAGCCTTGAGCTGCTTTCATCGGGGCCTGTTTCCTAGAACTCGGCCTGCCAATGCCTCTCTTGTTCCTGACCGCAGGTACGAGAAGTGTGGCGTCCAGCCTGAGGGGAAATCGGCGAAGCGCGTTGAAGAGCTGGGGGTTGTGCAGGATACCGGCATGCGTACCAGAATTCTGGCTACGAAGTAGGAAAACATTCACAAATGGTTCCAGATCTACAGACACACGGTAGACCCTATTCTTCTGTTCAAGGGAAGAGGCGACCGCTGTTATTATCTGCAACCTGTCAGCCCGGGGAACATCGATCGAGGTACAGGGAAACGCGACGTACAGCACCGAAACAAGTGTCGTAGTCACAGACAGGTACGGACTCGGCTGGAGTCTGCGAGCGCGTTTCGTTGGCCTGTGGGTTACTCAGTACCGGCTGGTCACTTGAGCTTGCATCGAGTCCGGAGGGTACCTCCGGGGTGGTGGCACGCTCCTGAGAGGGGTTGCCTTGTGGTTCCTCGAAGCTGGTGATGCCCCTGAGAGGCAATTTTTCCTCATTTTCTCGACTTAGACTCGAATTGCTGTGGATGGGTGGATTTCCCACAGAGTTAAGGGGTTGAGCCAAAGTTTGGGGGAAGGAATATGTGGTGGGCAGCTGGTTCGACAGATCCTCTGGCTGTGTCTCATTGATCAGTGACAATTCCGACTGTGACCATGCAGATGGCCAAGTCATCCCTGAGTCTGGTTTCGACGGCTCTATATTGTTATTTGGAAAGGACTCGTAGTCATCCGCCAGAACTTGCTGTTCCCATTGCATTGAATCGAGGGGTGCAGCTGGAGCCTCGCCACTTGGGAAATTGTCGAACTCGTGTCCAGAGCCTTCTTCGACGCCGGCAATGGTGCCAACCTGATTGACGTAGTCATGATAGGGATGTTGTAATGGGCTCCGAGGAGGGTCATTGTGAGGATCAGTTGGTAGCTCCCGGTTCAGAACGTTGCAGTTTTGGTCGTCGTCTTCAGGCTGCGTGCGGAATTTCTTGACTTTCCGGCCTTCCTCGTCAGCCGGAGAAGGGCTAGGTCGCTTGCTACCTACAGGTGATTGCAAGTCCCTGAGCCAGTCGCCGGGGTTCATATTGGGCTGGCCTCAGGTGTCTCGCTTGCTGTTGTGCCAAAGGGAAGCTGGATGAATGCGCAGGAGGAGTATTGAGTGGCGGCCAGTTCAGTTAGACCTGGGGCATGCTATAGGTATGACTCATCGCCAACGTGCTGATCAGACAAGAGGCCATTCGTTGTTCAATCGAACCAGAGGAGAAACACAGCTCCGTGTCAAGATGCAGAGAACAATGTACGGCAGGCGGGTTTGTGTTTCCAGCTCTTCGCTGACAAGTCAATTTAGGGACGGACACAAGTGAATATCCAGCCGGAGGGAGAGAGGCCTGCAGTGGTGCTTGGTGCGCCAGCTGAACGAGCCAAGAGCTTGACGCCATGACCAAGTTCACAAACAGGGGGGGTAAGCAGACCACACAAGCTTGACATGGTGTTTTTTCTACTTGGGGCCTAGCTACAGTAAGATTAATCCCTGTACCTCAGCCCATTCGTCAGAATTTAACCGCGACTACCGCCTCCATATTGCCGCAGAGTATTGCGAACGTGGCGACTTGAGAGGCCCACCTGACAACAAGCAAGGCAGACATATGCCCGAATGCGAGGTGATGGACATCGCGTGGCAAGTCTTGAGTGCTCTCCGGCTTATGCAGCACGAGGAGAGGTGTATCCATAGGGACATCAGGCTAAGCATGGGACGCGCTTCCTGCAAAAGATGGTGTGCAAAGGCCTTGTGCTGGCAGGTCGTTTGGCAGAATGCTCTCGTGATCCAACGCCCACCCGAGTGTTATTGGTAGGGCAAGGTATGCGATCTTGGTCTGAGCAAGCGTGTGGGACGAACGTCTGGTGACGATGGGCCAACCTCGACATACTTATCGCCAGTGTCCCGTCCGCCATAGGAGTTCCCAATCTTGGAGAACCACAGAAATTTCGATAGCTACAAGGCCAACCTCTGTCATGAGTCACACCTCGCTTGTCAGTGGCTCGGTTCTCCATATACTTTTGAGTTGTCCAGGCCCATCGGTTAGGCGTGCGACACGCTCGAGCAGCTGTGTGAGACATCGAACGGTAGTAGGTTGCTGCATGGGGTAAGGGACCAGACGCAGCAGCAAGCACACCTCGAGAGGCTTCCACACGAAGCTCCATTGCAGGCCGAGACGGCAGACCGAGAGGCAGCTGTTGACGCACAATACCCTTGATGAAGAATTACCCTGGCCGAGAGCTGAACCACCTGCTAGGACCCTGTGCAATTGGTGGAACAAGAGTCCGGATTCTTCACAACCTGACCACTATTTTGGCCAAATATTCGGTGACCATGTATGGTAATATGTAGACCATATAGATTGGTCTATCGGTGGTTTCTCAGCCAGCATTGGTCTTTAATCTACCAAGAGTCCTACGTCTGTCCTGTAACATCTATAAGGCAGCTCTCTACCCAGAACTGTTCTCAACGACAGACTCGTTTTTAATGAACCCAGATTTGCTCTTCATGACCTTTTTTTTTGCCGAGCCCTTCACAAATAAGATTTAGCTTCAAAAACTTCTCTTTTTTTTCTCTTTCCTTTTTGAAAAAAAAAAAAAAGAGCTGATCAAGGGATAACAAGCTAGAACCACAAGTACGAGTAGGAGTGAGGAGGCTTCTCACGAGAACTCAACAAGTCATTCCGGCGGCCATGCTTCTGAGACAGCTTAACATGGCCCTAACACATCTAAGCAAGTAGTCTAAAAAAGAAAGGCTTCATACAATAGCAGATGATGGGCAAGCGGATTGCTTCAAAATGGTGGTGAGTTGATATCGGTTACAAGGATACAACACCCGCTTATTGCAAATTAGCCAACACGACGGGGTTGCAATTATTCTTCTATGCAATATCAAACAGTAATCGAGAATATCAGCTTCCAAAAAGTTTCACGACCTCATCAACCCACTACAGAAACTTGCGCCCTGTGAAACTTGTTCATGTAATTTATGCATTATACTCAATATCTTTTTTTTTCCCTTCCATTGAGGACTCTTTTATCCTTTTCCTATTCGTTTTTTTCACTGGGGCGATGAGATCATTCGACGCCCGTGCTCGCTCTCTCACCTCTTCGTGACGAGTCCCTCCTCGCTCTGGACCTCACCACCACCACCAGCCTTCCTCACTCACTCATTCCCTCACCCACCATGCCACCATCAATACTCCGCCCGTCACCCATGGGCAGACTCATACACGGATACACAGACTCCTTCATCACATGTAGTCATCCATACGCCATCAGCAGGCCGCCAGCCTCAAGACGAACCCGCCAGTCCTCCACAGCCTCACCCTCCCCCTCGTCGTCCTCCTCCTCGCCCACCACCAACCCCAGCAGGACCTCAGCACCGCTCCGCATCCTCTTCTGCGGCTCCGACGCCTTCAGCTGCGCCTCTCTCACGGCGCTCCACGACCTACACAAGGCCCGGCCCGACCTGGTCGAGTCCATCGACGTCCTCGTGCGCCCCGGGAAACCAGGCGGCCGCGGCCTAAAGCGCATCGCCGTAGGACCCCTCTTCCACCTCGCCCACGCCCTCGGCCTCCCCTTGCACCAGCGCGACACCTTCACGGGCTGGGACCTGCCCTCCCGGGCCGCGTGACACACCCGACGACGGGCCAGCGCACCATCCACCCGCACCCGTCCGGCAAGCTCGCCCACCGCGGGCACCTGCCCTTCAACCTCGTCGTCGCCGTCTCCTTCGGCCTCTTTGTGCCCCCGCGCATCCTCTTCTCCCTCGCGTACGGCGGCCTGAACGTCCACCCCAGCCTCCTGCCGGACCTGCGCGGGCCCGCCCCTCTGCAGTGGACCCTCCTCGCCGACCGGCCCGGCGCCGGTGTCACCCTGCAGACCCTTCACCCGACCGAGTACGACCACGGCCACATCCTCGCCCGCACCCCGCCTCCCGGCATTCCCATCCCGGCAGGGTGCACCACCCCGCAGCTCCTGGACATGCTCGCCCCGGCCGGAGCCGCCCTGCTCGCCGACAGCCTGAGGCAGGGCCTCCACGTCCCGCCCTACCCGCCCCCGCTGGACCTCCCCCTCTCCTTCTCCCCCCCTCCTCGCTGGCGATGGCGCCGCCGCCTTCCGCGACGCCCCCAAGATCCGCAAGGCCGACGCCTGCATCGACTGGGACAGCACCCTCTGGGCCCGCGACCACGCCCTCTACCCCGCCGGGCGCTGGACGGCCTCCGACCTCGAGAGACGCTTCCGCGCCGTCGGGCACCAGCCGGCGGGGAAAGTGACGGGCCTATGGACGCACGCCCTGACCCGGGAGAACCCGCACGAGGAGCGCATCATCCTGGAGGACGTCGAGGCCATCCCCTGCCCAGCCGTGCTGCGCGACGCGGTGATGGCCATCGTCCAGCTCAAGCATGACCGCGATGCCGACCGGAACGAGCTCGACGAGGAGGCGCGGCGGGCTGAGCTGCCGGCGCAGATAGCGAATGTATGTTTCTCGACAAAGGACGGGCCTGATGCGCGGGAGTTCCGGGTGCCTGTGTTGGTGGAGGAAGGGGAACACCCAAAGCAGGAGGGGGCGAGCGTGGTCATACCGCTGCGGGTGCCGTATCAGATTGCGGGTGGAGAGGTCACGGCTCTAGCAGGACTAAGCATCGAGGAGAATACCGCCATCAGGGTGAGGATGATCAAGAACGAGGGGGAGGTGGGAAAACCTGCTTCGAGGGCACTGGAGCGGTTCATGGAGAAGAGGTTGACGATGGAGGATGTTACGAATTTGGATTATGCCATGGATGTCATGACGACCCATGAGGAGTAGAGAGGCCTGGAATCTGATACCCAACACATCCCATCTTACATTAGTATATAGAGAGAGAGAGCTGGTGCGTGTCGGACAGCACATGGAGATGGGAGCACAAAATGTCACGAGGGAGAGCGCAGGAGGACATCACGAGACGGGAGAAAAAGTCTTCATTGGGCACGCCGTGGAAAAAGAGATAATATTACAGTCTGGTGAGCACAAAGACTACCAGAAGATGCTATCTGCTGAGCAAGGCACGAGAGTCGTGCGATGAGGGCAGAACAAATCGAGATTGAGAGGCCGCCAGGTTGTCAGAGAGACCTTCGACCAACCATCTCCACGAGAGAAGTCAGGCCGTCCAGTGCGACAGGCCGAACAACACACTTCGATTTTCGAACAAAGCCAGCAGTGAATTGAGTCATATGCAGCGCTCGCAATGACTTTGGTGTGTATGAAAGAGACAGCCCTCATCATGTCCAAGCTCCTCCTAAGGGGGAGGCTTAGACGCTCTTGGCAGAAGTCGCATCATCGACGGAGCCGCCACTGGTAGAGGCAGATTCGGTCTTGGTCAGGTCATCCTCGGCGGGGCCGTGGATGGACTCCTCAAAGACGGGCTCGACCTCGTTCAGGTCGAACTTGGTCTTGAAGTCCGAGAGGTTGTTGGCATAGCCGGACGAGTTGGATCGGCGGCGGACGTTGGCCAGGTTGAACTGGTCATCCAGGATCTCGTCACCAGGGTTGCCCCTACGTCTCGTCAGTGGACACCGACATACGAACTATGATTTGGGGTAGAGCGGCTCGTGATACGTGGTGATCTTGTGCTGGCGCATATGCAGCACGGAATGCTTGGTCCCAATGGGAAGCCCGCAGCAGGCGGAACGGGCGGACCAGGGGTTTATGACCAGCCAGTCGTTATACAACAAGGAGATCATGCTACCCCTCATGCGACAGATCATAGCTCTGGTGATACTGTATAGAGATCAGGGCTTGCTCACCAGTTACCCTTGCCGCCGCCGCTCTTCTTGATCTTCTTGGGGTCCTCGCCAGCGTAGCCGTGCTTGGCAAAGTAGCGGGGGAGGTGCTCCTCAGGAGCAGCAGTGCCGTCAGCCAGACCGGCGTGGTCCTTGTCGTTGTACTAGACGAGAGCCTGTCAGCATTGGCCGCGGCGAGTGTTGGTGACAAGGATAGATGGAGGGGGCTCTTCGAACCTTGTGAGAACGGGTCACTGTGGCATGTTAGCGATCCGGCTCTGTCTGAGAACCACAGGGGGTAGGCAAGATGGTTCTGGCTTACTCGTGTTGATTTGTTTGGAAGTTGGGTTGTGACGACTGGTGAGAATGGTTGAGGCCGAAGGGATGACGTCGGATTGGGACTATGTGGCTTTTGGCTATCGTCCACCCAGTCAGCATCGCTCACACGAGTGTGCGGGGCTTCTATGGAGCTCCTCGAAGGTTCTCGGAACTCCTATCAGGCAACAGAGCAGACCGGAACGGTCGAAACGCTCGGTTCCAGACGGACAGGTCTCAGATGATGTCACAATGTGTGTGTCTATCATCGTTGCCGTTGACGGTGATCCAACAACTGGTCAAATCGTCGCCCAAACGACCACAGTAAGGGGGCAAGGGGCCGTATTGGGGAACGCTCCTAGATGGGCAAGGGTACTCACAAAGCAAGTCGGGTGATGTCAGTGTGGTAAGGGTGGGAGATGGAAGATGACCAAGATGGATTGATGATGGCTTGTTGTCTGTGGTTGTTGTTGAAAGGAGACAAAAGAGGGGATGTGAAGGAGTAGAGAGGAAGGGGTGGTAAGTAAGTCAGTCGAGCGGGATGGAGATGCTGGTTCAGAGAGGTAGGGGAGGAGAGGGATGGATCAATCCTCGTAGCTTTGATGTCAGTGGTCGCTTCAGGAGGTGAGGGGCATTCCTTGGGGGGTCAAGGGGTGTGTCTAGGTGTCGACAATTGATTGATCTTGGAGAGGAAAGGGTGTGCAGCATGGTCTGCATTTATTACCTCATGTACATACAAGTACTGTGGTATCACTGCTCCTCGGGGAAGGGAAGGAGGACGGCAGCAGCTCGGTCTTCAGGGTCCCCCTTGGCCAATGGCCTGGATGGGGTGACCTCAGCGCGCACAAGGTCAGGTGGTACATCTTGTGGTGGCTCCTGCAGGGTGTGGATGGGCCGCCTTTTCTCTCCTACCATTATAGTTCTCCATGTACCTACCTGGCCTCTCCCTGCCTTTCTCCAGCCCCCCCCCCTTTTCACTCCGGACTCTTCTGCCTCTTTCTTCTCTGTTGCAGTGCTATGTGTTCGTACAAACTACGATCAACTTCGTGACGGTGCAACAGAGCCAGCAGCTGGGAGATCTGGGAGAGGAGGGCCATGGCAGTGTACGTACGGTTACAGCACAGACAGTATGTGGACATGCGTCACGCGAGCAGGTGTGGAATGGGCTGACTGGCGTGCGAGGTACAACACTGGGGTAAACAAGGGTCCTCCTGCTATTCCCGCTGGGCGCCCGCCCATTACGTGATGGCAATGTGCCCATCCCCCCGCCAAGATTTGCACACAACAGGACTACGGGGACAGCTGGATAAGATATGATACTATGTAGATATATAGCAGGGCGCCGATGGTGCAATCATCCGGCTCATATTGTGCAATCAATAAATGCACTCTTGGGCTCCCAGGCAGAGGGAGGAAGGCGGTGTTCCGGACCAGACCTGGCTGGGGAGGGGGCTTCCGCAAGCAGACGGGAGCACCAGCCAGCCGGTCAGGCCAGGTCAGGCCAGCTTCAGGGCAGCGTGGGCTGTTCAAGCATCCACTGAGAGACAGCGCCAGAAGGTGGGCCCGCCGCGCACCTGCCCTCCCCCAGACCCACAGCGGGTGCGATCGCCCCGAGGAGGGGGGAAGGAGGGAGGGGGGCACAAGGGCAAGTGTCCACCGTGAGCTGCAAGAATGACATCAGCTAGTCCCCACCTGCCACAGCACGTCTCCCAGCTTGCCAGGGAATGTACGATGCTGCCGCTACTGTGTAGATTGCCCCCCGTGAATCCGGGGTACATACTTCGTACCGTTAAACCTTAATCCCCCTGTCCATTCTACGGTGCAGACCCCCGTACTCTAGCGATATCACGCCTTAGGCTGCTACACCACTCAGACTCAAAGTATTATTCCTTTTAAAATGCCAAGTATCTCTTCTCGCAGAATTAAAAAAGCTGCCTTTCTTGACAGTCCCGATGCGGCTACACGACCACAGGCGAGCCCTCCGCCACGTCGATTCACATGCGAGACACTAGTCACAAAGCGAGCCAAGACACTCGGCCACTTCCCAAAAGCTGCAACGAAGATAGAGAGGGAAAAGAAAAAGAAGAGAAGAGAAAGAAAAAAAAAGGCATGGTTTCTCTTGTCTCACACCGGGGGGTTGCGGCACATGGTCGCCCTGGAATGAGAAAAACATCATCATCCCCTCTCCGGTCGACGCAAGCTTGGAAAGGTGCAAGCTGCTCGCGGCTACTGACTTCCCGCGTCTTCCGAGTTCTTTGTTTCCGCCGCTCCCGCCCGCTGGCATGCTTTCCACGCAGCACGAATGTACAGACTGCGCTGTACTATGGCGGTACCCTCGTGCGAGTCAAGCAGCTCTTATCAACCCCGCCCTCGCAGAGGGTATGCTGTGGCCATGTACCATGGTAGGCAAGACGAGAGAATGTGTTCTAGACGTGTGAGGTCTATTCACCTAGTCAACAAGCTAATGTATACTAACCTCGGAGTTTGGACGGGAGGGTTACATGATGGAGAAGCCACCATCATGGGAGACGTTATTAGCATTTAGATAGAGCTGGCTATCAGAGACGCGTGGGGATGCTCAGAGAGGCAGAGGTCTCACAGCTCCATGATACGGTTGCTCCAATCGGGACCAGCAAAGATAACATGTGATAAGCTTGTCTTTCCAAGATCAAGTCAGAACTAACTCCTTGGCCATGCAGCCTCAGCAACGAGGCGTCTAACAAGATAACGGAATGAATGGTCTTGTTGCTCACCTCAGCGTGTTGACGCACATGTCCTCAAGTTGGTGATAACGAGCCCAGTATGGGTTCTCTTCCGTTTCCCATGACAACAGGTGGCTCCTGTCGGATCTACTATCGCTACCCTTATAGAATTCATCTACCTTGAGATTTTGGCAGGCTATTGCACTGGGAACAAGACTCAGGAGAGCCTGGTCACTTCGTTCCCCTAGAGAAAGGTGCTTCAGAGCGTAATAAGTAAATGCTTTAATATCATATACGAAACGACCAATAATCTTTTTCCTCTACAGTCCGATATACATACCTGCTACGTTGGTGCTTGGTCGGTAGCACTTCCAGAATGCCAGAGGCGAGGGTCGTGCTGCATCAGCAGTGGTGTCAGAAACGCCAGTGCCGACAGCAGGCATTGATCTAGATGAGATCCTGTGCGAGTCCTATCTAGGTATACCACATCATTTCCAGCGAGCACTGGGGATAACCATACTTTTAGCGCTCGCATAGATCCCGTACTTCTAATCAGCCTGCTGTTCTTTTGTCTTCTGGAGGACATCGTTCTCTTCATCAAAAAGGTTGTAAGCAATACAACAGAGGTCATGCTTGATCTACCGACCTACCAAAGCCTCGGTCACCTGCCGAGAGAACAGCCAAATTGGCAATCAAGTTAATAACACAATCATCTGTACTGAGATATCCACGCACACACCTAAGCCTTGGCCCCCAAGGGGTGGTTCGATACTTGTTACTTCAAGGGTGGGTAGTTTCTGCAAGACAGCCTGCAGGCTCACATGGCGAGTCTTGCCCTGCGTGAGACATATTGTAAAGATGAGAATAAACCACCTGATAATATAGATGTCTCAAGGATATGTTGTGTATCGTATTCTATGTCCGACCTGCGGGTCTATGGAAATGGGAGGACAGAGCCACCCGGAGCGGATAGGGCGAGGGGTCTGAGGCGGGAGGTTTCTCAGCTTACTCGAGATTGCTGACACTTAAAACACCATCTTTCACCCACCGTCCACCTCGCCCTCCTCACTATTGACCATTTCATGTTACAAAAGCAAAAGGCTGGTCAAAACAACCATCCCACCCTCTGCCTGGCGTCCCCCAAAACGCCCGCAGCCTCTCCCGAGCCACCAGAGGCAAGGGCGTGCCCAGGTACCTAGCCATCATGCGCAACTCTCTACTAACAAAATCACACACGTTACCGCCGTCTCTATAGGTGTCTGATGGACCGGCCTCCAGCCCTGCCACTACCAACGGCCACATTATCCACATCTTGAGCTGTGGTGAGCGCAGAGCAACCGCCAGTGACGACCCGAGGATCTCTCTATGCTCGGACCTCAGAATTTCTAGCTTTATATTATATGGGAGGACCGAGAGGCTCTGCAGGGAAGAGACGCAATAGAGTGCTATTGCGGACTGGTAGACGCGCCCTAGGAGAACCCACGCGGCACTGTGGTCACGGCCGTCGGCAGATGCGCCTTTGTGAGCATCAGCCCAGGACTGGGCCTGGAAGGCGAGGACGCGGTCGAGGACCTCATTGGCCGCGGGCCTGAGGTCTGGGAGATCGGATCCGCCCAGGGCGCACGCGCGTGCTCGGAGGTCGTTGATGCGGATCACCTCGAGGAAGAGCTCCGGCGGGCAGAAGAGCACTGGAAAGAGGTCGTCGCCGTAGAATTTGGCAATTATGTCGACTTGTGAGGACTGGCGGGTCATTTTGAGCTGTCGAGAGGGAGGGCTTATGGTGTTCGCCATGACGCCGATGCTTGAATGCGGTTTGGAATTAGTGGTGGTGCCCAGCGTGAGTATCAGCATGACGTGCAAAGGCACGCTGAAGGAGTTCTCTTGTCTTGCTGGTGCAGAAATCCAACATATCGCTGCGCAAAAGTCTCTTTCCCTTGAAATGCTCTCGGCCTACTTAGGTATCGAAGCTGAAAAACTCACATCAGGAAATATTCAAGCACGGGCTTGAGATTTGCGTTGTCCGCAAAGGTTTGCAGCCCACCACGGAGCTCTATCATCTTGCAGGCACCCTCGAAATGTTGCGCCCAGGTCGAGGGAGGCACATTGTCGTGACTAATCAAAGAGCAGTGCAGAGCCAGAGTCAGTGCATAATAACAGAATTAATATCCGATAATACAATCAGGGCACGAGCACCCTTCGTATTCAGATTTCGAAGGGTGGAGATTGATGCCCACCTCGCCGAATAAGAGCATCAAAACGACCGCCAACGCATAATCTGTGTTCTGAAGCCTCTCGTCACTGAGGGTGAGAGAGATGGTATTGATAGCTTTGCCGCGGTGTGTATACATGCGCGTCCTCAGTACCGCGGATTCGGATCGGTCCGCCGCCTCAGGAAGTTGTGAAACACGATATCCTAAGGCCATGAACACCAAAGTCTCCATGATAGGGACTGGAATTGAAGGGAGAATCGCCATCGGTATCGCAGCGAGCCAGGGGTTTGGTGCGAGCTCGGTGACTGCGTAATACTCGGGTAAGGCTACCTCATTCCCTAAACATAATAGTTCTTGTGTAAGTATAGACCGATAACCACTTTCACACTAAGACTCGCTTGCGAGAGAGAGACTCACAGTATTGCAGAGCTTGAACTATGGCGTCAAGATCCGTGTTCAGCACGGTAAGGGAAAGAGATGAACCCTCCTCCGCCCCACCTCGAGTATCTTTAGGTAGCTGCTTGATGGGCACGGCTGGATGCTTTGGCTTTCTCCCTGAGCGCGACTTTACCGTGCCAGGTGCCAGCCAGCGCAGAGGCCGTTGGTCCTCGTAACCCGGACACACCACCCCGTTCTTGATGCACGTGTCACAGGTTGGGTGTGCAGCATCGCAGGCGAGCTGCCGGCGGAGACACTCCCAGCATGCTTGTTTTGGGCCTGTGACAGGTCCACCAATCTTCTTCGTCATATTTCACTTAGCTTAGTATAGAAAGCCTCAGTGTTGTCCAACCTCCATGAGTCACTTTGTGTTCAGACAACAAGAAGGCCTTTGATTTGCCTTAAAGAGTATAAATCGAGAAGGCGACGAGATTATTGTTTTCCAGAGCTATAGTGTCACTGCCATCGCCCGCCCGAGAAGAGAGACGCAGTCTGCCTTGCGGTCTCCAGTGGTGGCTGACGGCCCTCTGGTAACAGGAGCGGCTGAGCACCCTTAGCCAGACGAAACCACCAAAATCTGACAGGTACTTTGAGACTTATATTCTCCTTCTTAGGTTTAGCGCTTAGGGCAATGATCCACTTGTACCTACGGCGGTACCGAGCTGCGCCTTACAGTAAGCCAAACAAAGTAAGCTGGGAACCTGCTCGGATCAAATACCGGGGAACTTCTAATTGCCCAGTTGGGAAAATCCAGGCTGGCAGTGGTGCTGGTGTTGAAGTCTGAGGCGGGCTTAAGGGGTGCAGTGCCTTCAATGTTTTTCTATATAGAAGCCGAGTGCTCGTTGCTCGAGGCGATTCCTCTTTGAAATTACTTAAAGTACTCAAGCAGATTATTGTAATTTGCTGATAGTTTTATTGTCAACGCTATCAAAAGCATCCACATCCACCGAGCTCTCAAGATGCCAGAAGGACAAATTGGTAGGCCAACAGTCCTGCCAGAACTTGATGGCATGAGCTAATAATCGATACTTCAACCATGACAGTGCCTGGAAGTATATACATATATGCTCCGAGCAAAGCGGCCCCGGTCTTCTTCTGTGTCGCGTTTGCGGCCGCCTGTGTTGCGCATCTCTGGCAATCTCAGTTAGTAGCTCCTCCGCTTCTGAAGCAGTCCCAGAGCTAACTGAAATTATTACTTAGTCACTACAAGTCATGGAAGTTAACGGCTCTGTACCCAGTCTGTTGCTTCATGTTCACCCTTGGCTTTGTGTTTCGAGAATATGGAGCCTTCAATTATTTCGACACGACCACGAATCTTGATATCTATATCGCGAGTACTTGCTTAATCTACATGGCACCGTACGTGTTGGTCCGGAAGCACAGGGGAACAAGAATGGCAAGGACATGAATTGAAACCTTGCTGACTTTGTGTCTTAATTGACTGCCAGGCCCCTCCTCGAGCTTGCCAATTTCCACGTCGTGGGACGCATCCTCTACTTCGTACCCTACTGCGCACCAATGCATCCGGGTCGCGTCTTCACGACCTTTGCCATGCTCTCCAGCCTCATCGAGGTCTTGAACGCGATCGGTGTCACGTACCTGGCCAACAAGTCTTTACCAGATCGCCTGATCAATCTCGGCCAGGTCCTCATGAAGATTGGGCTGTGCCTGCAGCTCCTGGCCATCGCGCTCTTCATCCTCTGCGCGGTCATCTTCCACCACCGCTGCGCCCGAGCCGGGGTCACTGCCAACCGGAAAGTATCGACACCGCTCATCGTCATGTACGTCAGCACCACCCTGATCCTCACCCGCACGGTGTACCGGATTGTCGAGTACTTCAGTATTGCCGACCTGGAGACCTCCGGCAAGGTGACAGATGTCAGCCCGATCTTGAGGTACGAGTGGTTCTTTTATGTGTTTGAGGCAACACTTATGTGCGCCAACGTGTGCCTGTGGTCAGTCTTCCACCCTAGGAGATATCTCCCGGCGGATTATCACATCTTTCTTGAGCGGGATGGGATCACGGAGACTGAAGGGCCTGGGTGGGACGACGATGCAAACTTTTGGATGACGCTTATTGATCCTTTCGGGTGTACGCGAAAGCACAAGGGTCATGGAGGCGGTCTGGAGAAGAAGTAATCAAGATCAGGGAAGGTGGGAATCGATGGCAGATGAGATAAATAGACTCTTGGAGTAAGTTTCCACTGTAGAAGAGCATAGAAACTTTACTTTTTATGGGAGGGATCCAGGTTAGAAGAAGATTGGAGGGCCAAGGAGGGGAATACTTGTAGATACAGCACCAGCAATAATGTTACTGCCCAGGTGGTTGCTTCTGCTTAAAAGAGCATAAAATGTTTTCAGATCTTCACCCAACAATGGTCTTATAAAAGCATCCTCATCTCACGAGTAAATGCAAACAACTAGTCTTTCCAGAAAAGATTTGTGACCTTGGATCTGTTACATGATAGATATTGGTGCCCACATGGTAGTCTCGCTTCACAAGAGTCAAAAATGCCCAATGGGTACTTATACTTTCACCAGGTCCGATAGCGGGATGTCACAAGCCAGAAAGCAAGAGGGTTGGTAATCAGAGCCGTGCTGATTTGTTAGCACTGTACCGCTCCACATTTGAGGGGTGGCTCTGCACAGTACAGAGACGTCATTTATAAGATAAGAGAGGACCCTGCGGATGTATAGTAGAGCCGTCGAAAACTCCTTCCTCCACAAACCCCAACATCTCCATGCCCAACCTACAAACAAATTGATGCCAACCTGGAACCTCAGCCCTTCAGCCCTCGACGCCCACAAACCTACCCTCTTTCACCAAACACCACCCTCCAGCGTCGACAATCCAGCCCACCACATTCATTGATCAATCAAAAGTCGCCACCAAGATGTCGCCCTCTCTTGTCACCATCGACACCAGCCCCGACTTCAATTTCGGCGGCAAGCCCACGCTGGCCAATGGCCCCGCACCTTTCTCCTCCTCCTCCTCCTCCTCCCCAGCAGGCCGCACCCTCCTGCTGGCACCTCCCTCCGTCGCCTCGCAGGGCGATTTGACCACGGTCATCCCTAGCTACGACCGCGCCACGACCGACCTCCAGATGCTCGACCGCCTGTCCGCAGGCCTCGTCACCCTCCCCGCCGAGACATACGACCTCGTCCTGCTCCTGACTGACACGGATGGCGCTAGACACGCCGAGGCAGTCGTCCTGCTATCGCGCGAGGTGTTCGGCGCTCTGGTCCCCGCGATGCGTGCGGGTGGAAAGCTGAGGACCCAGGACGGACGGTTTGACGACAAGGAGCTGCGCGAGGCGGTCCTCGCTGGACTGGTCGAGAAGGACGGCGCGTTCGAGAAGGTTGAGGAGGAGGCTGTTGCCATCCCTCTGCGGTTTGGCAAGAAGAAGGATACCGAGAAGGGCAACAGTACCCTGCACAGCTCTGCTGGTCCTGCCGTCGACATGGTCACGGTCAATATCGCCAACGAGCCTACCACTCTGTCTATGGTCCCTCCTGCCGTCAAGCCCATGCCTGCTGGCGTCGGTTTCGACTTTGGTGACGATCTGGACGATGACGACGACCTGCTCGACGAGGACGAGCTGATGACCGAGGCGGACCTGAACCGACCTATCCAGATTCGTATGTCGCGCGCACCCTTCACCCCGCCCCCTGTACCATTATCCTCCATCTGCTGACATATGTCTGCCTGCAGCTCCCGAGTGTGCCCCCCAACCCGGCAAGAAGCGCCGCGCCTGTAAGGACTGCACCTGCGGCCTTGCAGAGCGCCTCGAGGCCGAGGACAAAGCCCGCCGCGCCCAGGCCGACAAGGACCTGAACACCCTGAAGCTGAAAAGCGAGGACCTGAACGAGCTGGACTTTTACAGTGCAGGGCAAGACGGGTAGCTGCGGCAGCTGTGCGCTGGGCGATGCGTTCCGATGCGCCGATTGCCCCTACAGTACGTCTACATACTATGCTGCATGTGTCGTTGTGGGTCAGCTTTTACTAACTATGCACAGTCGGTCTTCCTCCTTTCAAGCCTGGCGAGGAGGTCAAGATCCTGAACAACGTCCCTCAGTTCTGAGTGCCATCAAGTTCTCGACGCAGCACGTTCGGCGCGTCTGGATACAGATAACCTCCAGTCGGACGATCAGAATCGCACCCGGCTTAACTTGTTCGGGTACGCACAGCCCGACAGCAACAACAACAAAAACGAAAGATACCAAGGTCGACGACCATACCAGCATGACGAAGCCGTCCCCGTCTTCACTCAGAGAAAGGGCCACGAACTGCAACGATGGCTTCTGGGGAGGTAAACCAAGAGGGTGGTGATGATGATCATCCTAGGCGGACTAAGCGAGCCCAGTCTTGTCCTGAAAAGATTCAAGCAAAGCCCTTGCTGGCTAGCAGAATGGCGGGTCAAGTTGGGTCAGTCTGGCAGGATGGATATGAAAATCAATCAAGAGAAGAACGATGCACGGCAGCATCAGCCTGTTTGGGTCGAGACAAAGACTTGAAAATGCAGCTCTTAATTGAAATAAATGAACCAATCAACCTGGCCGGGTCTGTTTACAGAACGCTGTACGCCGTGACCTGACCTTAACCAACCAAACCCACAAGTTTCTCCACCCCGTTCCTCCCGCCTGCGTGATGCCCGTGTTGGTCACCCCAAGCACATGCAAGTTTGGTTTTGTTGTTTTGATAGTTGTTTGAATGCCAAATCACACCCGCCCACACCCACGCCCACAGACATACACGTACGCCATCACTGAAAGGGGGGAGGGGGGTCAGAATAGAAAGCAATCCCTCCTCCCGCGATCCAATCTATTTATCAGTGCTTTCCGCCATTAGCCTCCTTCTTTGCCCCCCTGCCCGAGTCCTCGTCGCTGTCGTCACCCAAGCTGTAGCGCCCCTCGCCACCGCCCATGACGCCCTCCTCGTGACCCTCGACGGTAGGCGACTCGACATGCAGGTCGTCGAGCTCGGCCTCGTCAAAGTCGGCGGCCTCGAGGTCACGACCGTTGGTGGCGGTGCCCCCGCGGCCCCGGAAATCCCTCCGCTGGCTGGTGGAGAGCAGGGAGGTGGAGCCCTGGGCGAGGCCGAGGTAGCCGCGCCTCTTGCGCCTCTCCTTCCAGACCCAGTAGCCCCATGCCGCGGCGGCGACAGAGACGATGACGAGGATGACCTCGCCAGAGCGCTGGTAGGCCTCCCACTTGGCAGCGTCGAGTTTCTCCTGCTCGGCCTCCTGGGCGGCGGTGGAGTTGCCGGCCTGGCCGCCGACAGTGGTGTCGGGGAGCCTCTCGCCGTCGAGGAAGGAGTCCATGGGCTTGCCGCCGATGGAGGAGATGTCGACGCCCATGAAGCGGTCGAGCATGTCGCGGGAGCGTCGGGCGACGTCGAAAGGGACCATGTGGGACGAGTTGTAGAAGAGCACGTAGGTCAGGTTGCGGGCGGACTGCCAGAAGCCGGCGACCTCGCCCTCGAACATCCACTCCCCTGCGGGGGGCCCAGGTGCCGGGCGACAGCTCGAAGCCCTTGCCGCCGTTCCACTTCATGTTGCCGATGAGGGCCTCGGTGCCCAGGTGGTTGCAGATGAGGTCCTCGGCGCCCGAGAAGAGCAGCACGGGGATCTCGGCGAGGAGGTCGGGCAGGAGCTGGACGGAGGGCCGCGAGTGGGAGGCGCGGAAGTTGCTGCCCACGGAGCCAGAGCACTCGGTCCAGCCCGTGTTCTTGGCCGGGTTGACGTGCAGCGCGTCGGTGACCTCCTTGCGGCGCAGGTACGGCGTGACGGACTTGAGGTCTGGCGGCCAGTTCATGCCGCAGCTAGGGTACGTGTCCTTGAGGCGCACGTCGTACATGTTGTAACATTCCTTCTGGCCCGAGGCGCTGGTGGTCGACGTCTCGGACAGGATCTCCTGGAGGATGGACTCGCAGTTCATGTAGTCGACCTTGTTGCCGTCGATGGCGAGGTCCTTTTCGCAGATGCGCCGCTGGGCCTCGACCTTCTTGGCCGCATCGCTGCCCTTCTTGAGGAGCTCCTTTTCGTAGGCAAAGTCGATGTATGCCTGGTACTGATCCTGGGGCGAGATCCAGCCGTTGCCGATCAGGGAGGCCCCCGAGCTTCCACTTGTGTGCGATGCCTGCCTTCTTGTTCCGCTCGAGGATGTGTTGTGCTATGTAAGGTATGTGCTGTCCGGCATAGGACTCGCCTGCGATGTAAAGCTAGAAACCCCGCGGAGGGGGGCAAGGGTCAGCATCTCCCCTCTCCACACACACACACACACACTCTCTCTCTCTCTCCCCTCCTCAGGCAGCGTCATGTGGAACTACTCACGTCGTCTTGTTCATATTCCGGAAACAGGGCAAAGAACTTCTCGAGGAAGACCACCATCTGATCTGCCATCTCGTCGAGCTCGTGGACGTAGGAGTCGGTGTCGACATAGCTGAAGCCGGTGCCGACCGGGTTATCGACGAAGAGCAGGTTTGCGAACTCGTGCCACGAGCCATCGTTCAGCACCAGCGTGTTCTCGTCCTTCAGCCTGTAGGGCCCGATCTCCATGAGGCCGCCGTCCTCCGAGCTACAGCCGGGTCCGCCGTTCAGCCAGAGGACCGTGCGCTGCTTGTTTGCGATGTGCTGGTTCTGGTAGTGCCAGAAGAACAGGTTTCCGTTGTGTTCCGGGGTGACTTCGATGTGTCTGCAGGCAGCCCAGCGCTGCGGTCAGCGATACTATCCGTGACGAGAGGAGAGGGCGTGCACGCTCGCAGGAGGACAAGATCAAGTACTTACCCAGCATGCATCTTGATGAAAGGCGTGGCGGGAGCGCCGGGAAGGGCATGGACAAAGTAATCGGCGGCGCTCTTTTGGGCGCCGGCTGCTGGTATTATCCATGACAGGGCGGCGAGGGCGGCGACTGCCAGCCTCGATCTGGTGAGAAGAGCCATGATGGCTCGACCCTGGCGGGTCAAGAGACGAAGGGGGTTTCTTGACGACGGGGGCTGTCGGGGAGGGGGAGAGAGCACCTCAGCGCTGGAAAGTCATCTGCGGTAGGTGGAGAGAGAGAGGGTGTTCTGGGTCGCGAGAAATGACAGAAGAGGGTCGCCCAGCAGCCGTCTGGATGATAGAGCTGTTGGCGAGTCGATTGGAATAGCTAAGGGGGTCGTCGTTGGTATTGTTGAGTTGCGGTTTTCTTGGTGACAGATCTCACATAAGGCAAAGAGGATCCCCAGGGTTTCCGAAAGGAGTCGCGACGTTTTACTATGTAGAGCGTGGGCAGGGGTCTGGCGCGGCCTTGCCTCGCCCGAGGCTGCTACTAGTGATGGGGGGCTCTGTACTAAGTATGGTAGCAGTAGGCGCTGTACGGTGGATCGATCCTCTACTGCAGGGGTTCACCTCACCACCCGGGAGTTGCTATATTTGTTCGCCCTTTTTGGTCTGGCTGGCTGGCCGCAGCCCTGAATTGGCCATCAGCACTTGATATTTTATCTGGACGGATTCAGACCTCAAGCTCCCCCAGGGCCAAGAGGGCGAGCAGTCAATGAAAGAGGGCGAGCAGTCAATGAAAGAGGGCGAGCAGTCAATGACTGTTGCACTGGACCTTTCCGTCGGCTGCTTTCTGCTCGATTCCCTCTTTGTGATATTAGACCGAGATGGTACTTTTTTTTTCCAGCACTGGTCGCTCTGCCCTCTTGAGAACGGGTGGGACTTTGTGTGCCTATTCACGCCTAGATTTGGGATGATGCTGACCAAGTCCCAAGTCCAGGTTCAATGAAGGGGTCCACGCCCTGGCCCAGGTCTCATGGTTTCGGAAAACGCAGTCACTGTAGTATTTATTACGTAGGTGACACAGTCCACACTCGGATTACACTTGATCATACAACCAGTTAAAATCCTCATGGCAGCGAATCCAGAGTAAGATAGAAAATAAGGTCGATCTGGAAACACCGTCCACAACATGGAAGGTACTTCTCATGCACGGTGCTTCCAACAGCAGGAGGTATTTGCTCAGCAGTACTACATAGTACATAGTGGGTAGTAGTGCCAAGGCGGGCGCTAATGCTGATCCCGCAGCGACCACACTTGAGCCTACAGAGTACTATGGTAAACCGCCGTCAAATTTCGATGTTGAATTTCTCTCTGCACGCTCACGCCCGGACCTCGAGATATAGCACAACCCTCACCACATGTACACACTTCTCCAGAACTGACCTCCACAAGTAACCTGCCTGCCGCTCTTCTTCGAGCTTGATCTATTTTTTAAAGAAAAAAAAACAATGGCCCCCAACATCGGTGGTAAGACGTACATCGTCGAGCACCTCGACCCAGAACTAGGCCCATGGTCAGAGCTCGAGTATATCGCCATCGCCCAAGAGTCCCAGGAGAACGGTAGCAGCTTCACGCTGTCATCCATTTCCCCAGAGTTCAAGGTTCCCGGCTCCCTGGACGCCATACCCACCTTCAAGGCGACCCAGAGCAGCGTCGAGGATATCTACGCCTCGTCCAAAGACACCGTGTGCCTGCTCGATCCGGCGGCCGAGAAGGACCTCTCTCCAGAAGATGCGCAGGTGTTTGGGACCTTCCTGTTCGGCGGCATACTAGGTGAGCCCAGATACCCCAAGACAGGGAGACTTTTTTTCTTTTTTCTGCTTCTCTGGTCTTCTCACGCATCGCTAACGGTTCTGTAGGTGATGATCCTCCAAGAGGTAGGACTACATAACAGATGATCAGGTAATACCACGGGAAACAAGGCCCCTTTGCTGACCCGGCCAGATCGAACCTCTGAGTTGAGGAAGAAGGGATTTCCCGGACGACGCCTCGGGCCGGTGCAGATGACTACCGACACGGCGGTCCGTGTCACGCGCATAGTCATCCAGCAGCAGAGTGAGTCTGCTCATCCACCCATCCATCCCTTTCCAGATGTGTACCCTGCGCCCGCCTGGCTGCTGAGAAAATTCGACAGTCCCCCTCGACGAGATCCAGTATCTGGACCACCCAGATCTGAAGATCAACGACCACGAGAGCACCCAGATGCCCTTCCGATATGTCAAGGGTGAGGATGGACAGCCCATGATGCCAAAGGTGAGTCTCCAGGGCCCGTATTGAGCTTCGGAGACGCGGGACTAACTCTTCCTGCAGGGAATGAGGGAGCTCATCGCGAAAGATGCAGACAAGGCCATCGATGACCTATTCTAGATATAATCAGGGTCCCTTCCTACAAGCCCCTTGTGATTTCCTCAAATATACCAAGGCCCCTAATGCCCAGTCCCGTTCCCACGCCTACGAAATTCGCGCCTACAGCCCTCATCCTCTTGTAGCCAGCCGTGTCCAGGACTCCACCCGTCCCAATGATCTGGATATGCTTCAGACGACAGCCGTCCGCGTCCTCCTCTTCAAGCCGCCTCCGGATGTTCCTCACGTTCCCCAGCGCCAGAGGGTGGAGCGGCGCGCCAGCCATACCCCCGATGCCAAGACCTGGCAGGGCCGGCTCACCAGCCGCACCGGTCTCCGCGTCTGACAAGACCAGGCACGACCCCAAGGTGTTGGTCGCGGTGATGAACGAGACAGGACAGAAGCCGTCCTCCGCCGCCGCCATCTTCAGCGCCAGCAGCAGCCCGTCGTACTCGCCGGCCTGCGTGTACGGTGGTGTCTTCAGGCCGTACGGGATGCGCCGCAGTCCACCACCGCGCTTCTCCTCTGCCCGCAGCTCCACGAGGTACTCCACCACGCCCGCCGTCGTGTATGCCGGCGGGGGCTTCCCCGGGATGTTGGGACAGCTCAGGTTAATCTCCATCGCCAGGGGAAAGGGCACGGTGTCCTGCGCCGCGGCAACGAGCCTGTAGCACCCGGCGACCTCGGTGGGGGTGCCGGTCACGGATACGATGAAGCTCTTCCCTGGTCGCCCTGCTGATGGTGGTGATGTTCTTGCTATCTCCTGGATGAAGCCCAGATACGTCTCCAGCGGCAGAGGGCTATACCCCAGAGTGTTGAGGCTGGCATTCTCGAGCCCGGTCAGCTCGGTGCGGTCCTGTCCGGACTGGTGGGTCGAGGTGCTGAAGAGCGTGAACTGGTGCTTGGAGGGGTCATGGTCGAACCCCGTCTCCAGAAGGGAAGTCCGTGTGGTGACAGCGCCGGTGTGTGGACAGTTGTACAGCGCTGTAAGGTCTTGAAGGGTAGTGGCCCAGGGGTTTGCCGAGTTGACCAAGGAAGGATTGATCTCGAGGGCTGGTGGACCTTGGTTGGACATGGTCGATAGACTTGTTGTCATGTAGATATAAATCTCGTGACCTTTTTAGATGTTAAAAGAATGCTCACATAATTCGTGGATGTGTATCATTGAAGGGGGAGGCAGGAGAACAGAAGGGCTGGCAAAAATAAAGGCTCCCCATCATCACCTGAGCTTCTGAAGAAGGGAACTCCGGCATGATAAGATAAGGCGGTATATATTTATCCTCAATCAGGTACAAAAGATATAGATTCAGCTATTAGTAGCAGGCAGTCTCCTATAGGCTGTACATGATAGTCTGAGATTGCCCAATGCCCATGGCTTTCACTTGAGCAGTCAGTTGCTTTGTGTATGGCGCTTTCACAACGAGCAACCGAGGGGTGAGGGAGTGGTGGGGTGGGGGTTGATAGAAGAACTGAAGAGGGTGAGCGTAATAAAGTGATTTTTTGACTTATGTAAGACAAGCAGTCTGGAGATGCCTGCCACTTATTGTCCTCCCAATGCTCGATCACTTTAAGGAGACAATAGCTGACCACAATACACCACCTCGTCCACTATAACCTCGTCATTTATCACCTTGTCGAGTCTATCTGCTGCCATCTTCTTGTGCTGCAATTTCCTCCCAGCGTTTTCTTTCCACTTCAGCACCAATTCAACATCTGGCTACTTGCAGGACTGGCCGTCAACCTACCGCGTTTCCATCTCGACCACCAGCCACGCTCCGTTCTTTTTAAAAGCAGGCCTCAACAACAAAAAAAGCTTCTCCTGCCACCATCTAAGACACGCCTTCCTCAACCGACCCATCACAAGCAGACCACGAGCCGATCATGTCTGACTCTATGACCGATGTCGAGGACGAACTGCTGGCTCTCGCCGGTGGTGATGCCCAGTCCACCGATGACGATGCGTCTCGTCCCCTAGCCGCCAGCGCTCTCGCTCTCGATCGCGCTCCCGCTCACGATCCCGATCCCAGAGCGCCTGGGCCGCAGACGACTCAGCCCCCAAGGCTGCTGCATCTAAGAAGACACAGGCCAAGAAGCGGCGGGATAGTGCAGAGTCTGAGGATGAAGGTGAAGCGTGAGTTTGCTCTTTGCCCCCTTCTTAGACCACCTTCAGCTTTGTCGCATCACAAT
The DNA here is from genome assembly GCA_016584495.1 of Celoporthe dispersa. Lineage (NCBI taxonomy): Eukaryota > Fungi > Ascomycota > Sordariomycetes > Diaporthales > Cryphonectriaceae > Celoporthe > Celoporthe dispersa. Next base: position 2,151,879 of record WAID01000006.1, on the reverse strand, counting down.
GTCACAGGCCAAAGCCCTCTGCTGCCTTCTTTGTCCACTTATATCCCCATCTTCCGTGCTCTATATCATCATCGCTCGATCCCCTATGCTAAAGTTGTCATGGCCATACAGCTCCGAGCCTGGAACGCCCAGCTCCCAGGGATCAGCAGCGATGGACGAATCCGACTCTGACGACGACTCTGGTGGCTCCCCGACCAAAGCTCGCGAGGATGACGAGAAGAACCCCTATCCTGTCGATGGCCTGTTCGCCAACCATGCTGAGAAGAAGGAGATCATGAGCATGCGCGAGGTGGACCGGGAGCAGATCTCGCAGAGCGCGAGGCCGAGAAGGAGCGGCTGCGGCAGGCCGCCCTGCTGAGACGCCTTGTGACGAATAATGAAGACAAGCAGAAGAAGCGCAAGGGCGGCGACGCCGATCTGGACGAGGGCGCGCGCAAGAAGGCCAAGTCCAGCACCAAGTCCAGCGCCAAGCCTGGTCTCGACGCCCTCAAGCGCGCGCGCCGAGAAGAACGACCGCAGGAGCCGCAGGGAGAACGAGCGCCGCCGTGATCGGTCCCCCTCGTACCGGAGCACCTCGAGCCGCAGCCGGCACTCGGACGATAGCGACGTCGAGTGGGCTGCGACCAAGAAGAAGAGGTCCAAGACCCCACCCGAGGAGGCTCCGCTGGCCGAGCTGCACGACTTCGAGAGATGCCGCCTCAGCCGCACCCGCTTCGCCCGCGTCGCCTTCTACCCGGGTTTCGAGGATGCCCTCACTGGCTGTTACATCCGCATTCACATCGGGCCTAACCCGGAAAATGGCCAGTCTGTCTACCGCATGGCCGTGATCAAAGGTGAGAGGCATCCAATCCCTCTCCCAGCCTTGTCCACAAGGGCCAAGAAGCTAATGAGATTCTCAGGCTTCAAAACCGGACGCCCGTATGCCATTGACAACGAGCGCGGCAAATCGATCGTAGTGGATCAGTATGTAATCGCCGCTCATGGTAAGGCCGAGAGGGAGTGGCCATACATCGCCTGTTCAGAGAGCCCTTTTACCGAGGTGAGCGCTTCTACCTTGTCTGTGGTGTGGAATATCTCCTGACGGCAGTACAGTCCGAGTGGAACAGATACCAAGTCGTCTGCAAGAACGACAGCGTGAACATCCCCCGCCGGCCAGAACTCGAGCGCAAGACCAACGACATCAACAAGCTCATCAGCCACAACTGGAAGGGAGGACGAGGTCGCCGAGAAGCTCCGGCGGCAAACGGCTCTGATGGACCGCTTCAGCGGCGCGGACCGCGCACGTCTCGAGCGAGACCTGGCTCAGGCCCTGGCGCACGGTAATACCGCGCACGCCACCGAGCTCCAGGACAAGCTCGACAACATGCCGCAGCCACGGCTTGCCTTCCAGACGACGCTGAAGAAGAACGTGCCGGCCAAACCCGCCGAGCCGAGCCAGCAGGATCGCCTGGCCGAAAAGAACGCGCTCAATCGGCAGCGCAACGCCAAGCAGGTGCGCGAGGCACAGCTCGCAGAACGCCGCAAAGCACGCGATGCTGAACAGGCTGTCACGCGCGGCGGGCTCCCACGCGAGTCCTCGAGGCTGGCTGGCAGCGGCCCCCCCACTCCTGCCGCCGCCGAGAGCACTCCCAAAGCCAAGCCCAAGGACATGGAGGCCCTTCCGCACCTGGCCAGGCTGAAGGAGGCAGAGGCTAGCTCCAAGGGCACCAAGGGCATCCCGATGATCCACAAGGTGCTGACCGATGATGATATCATCGGCGCCCTGGATCTAGACATTGACATTGAGCTTGATTAATTAAGACATTCTTCTCATGTGCGCGTCGAAAGGGTTATATGGCTGGGGAATAGAGGCAGGAAGGCCTGGTCGGCAGGAAGTCTTGCTACATCTTTTCGGTTGGATGCCTACAAGCTGTCGTGTGGTCTGACAAGGGGGAGAGGTTTATTACATCTTTGACAGGGAAGATGATCAATCCACCACCACTACAAGGCAGCCCATTCAATAGCGATCACAATCACAGATTTTCGACATGCTTATATATGGGCTGGGAGTTGCTGGCAGGTCTCGTCCGCCATTCATTCGTCATGCCAGGTACACATACACATCCATCCGTCCGTCCATCGATGAAGAACATCGTCTTGTGGAAGTTTTACGCCGGGTGATGATGCACTCCACCTTGCTTGTCATCCGCTTCTATATGTCGAGGGAGCAATGGATTAACAGGGGCTGGCATTGGCTAATTCTACAGCAGCTGAGATGTCGGCAGGTGGAAAAGGGTCTGCAGACATGCCCAACGCTACATCTCTATCCAAGAGGGCCAGTTTGTCTAGTCGCTCATTCAGCCCACCATCAAGCTACTCCCTCCATACAGAAAGAACCTATGAACAGAATACCCACGCGGGAAATGACACAAGAAATCTACTCTGGGCGTTATAGGGACTGATATATCTATGAACTACACCTCTGATGGTGCTTACTAGAAGGGGATGGTACAAAAAAAGTAAGTGAAGAAGAAAGAGGGTAATGTAGGTAGGTAGGAGGTAATGGATGTCTTTTGCTTGTATGAACGCCCCCAGCCAAACCGGCGCATGTATCAAGAACCACCCAACCCCGCCTGGTCTCAAATCTCGATTTTTGCTGATGGGCCCTGGGGGCACCCTCAGTCCGGGGTTCCTCCTCTTTCTTGAAGTCAGTCAGTCTATGTAGTTCCCCCGAGCCGAGACCGCCTTCCCCGTCTTACCCGCCTTCCTCGTCACGGTGCAAGGTTTCATCTTCTATTTTTTATTTCCTCGTCTTCCTTTGCTGATTGAGTTCACACACACACACAGTGGTTTGTCAAGTGACGGACCTGTGTTAGGAAGGAGAGGGGAGGAGAGTCAATGAGCCAGAAGATCCAGCCAGTCAGTCAATCAGTGGTTAACCCGTGCCCCTCCCCCTCCCCCCCCCCGTTGCGAGCGGCTGTGCTTCTCATGTCGTCGCCTCGGCAGTGACCGCATCCGCGCTGCCTCTCGAGCTTCTCTTGCGCCCACGCTCCTCGTCGGAGTCATCATCGCTCGGCGGCCTGCTGTCGCGGACATTCCTGCGGCTCTTGGTCATCTGTTCACGTTTTGAGAGTCAGCATCACAGATACGCTCGAGGGCCGCACACTGCCAGCCACAACGAGGGAGCCAAAAAAATAAGAAAAGAAGTCCACCCACCCAAGACCTCACACCCCCGATCAGTCCAATAGTGTACCCCGTCATAAAGTCATTTGCCAGCCCCGCCCTGCCCTCGGCACCAGGAGACCTCGGCCCCAGCGTCGACGCAGGGCTGGTGGGCCTGTCCAGGAAAGCAGCACCGTTGCCATTTGCACCCGGGAGCGCGCTGGAGGACGGCCCGGCGACGGACGCAGTGGCGAGCGGGTTGAGGGCCGGCACGCGGGCCGGGCTCTGGGGCCTGCTGGACGGCCAGAACTGGCGCAGCTCCTTGCCCAGCTCCTGTCCCGTGGTGGACCAGTTGGTGCGGATGTTATCGCGCAGCTCCTGGACGTGGCGCTTGAGGTCGAGCTCGTTCTTCTTGAGCCAGGAGACGTTGAGCTCCTGGCGGGAGGTGCCGCGCTTGAGCTGGCGGGCTATGTATTTCTCGTAGTCACGGACGATCCTTTTTCGAGACCATCCCGGTCAGCTGACAGGTCTCTCTCTCAAGGCAGAAAAACCACACGCGCATCCAGAATATAAGCTAGTCATGAGGAGAGAGAGAAGAAAAGAGAAGAAAGAAAAAGAGGGTCGCCTACTTGGTGATGATGCCTGTGGTGCTCACGCCCTCGGTCCGCTGTGTCACCAGGAACTTGCCCTCCTTCTTGATCGGCGCGTAGATGTCATCGCCCTCCGCGGCGCCGTAGGGGGAGATCGTCGTGCGCGACGTAGTCGATGCGGTGCTCCTCGAGGAACGCGGGCGTCACGATCCAGGGGCAGCTCTCGATGACCTCGTCGACCCACTTGCAGTGTCGAACAGTCTCGGCGCGCTCACGGCCGGAGAGCACGGTCAGGCCCTTGCGCTTGTGGGTCTCCTCGTCGCCGGTCACGCCCACGATCAGGTATGTGTCGGGGAACGCCTTTTTGGCCTGCTCGAGCTGGCGCATGTGCCTGTGACAGAAACGGCACGTTAGCTCTGTGGCTCACAGCAAGCAGAGGCAGGGTCAGTTGGTTCTGCCCCCTCTCAGCATCCCGCCCCGCCCTCTTCCCCTCTTCAGGCCCACAACATCCACCCGCTCCCTCCCTCCCTCCCCCCTGGGCCAGGGAGACAAACATGAGAAAGCCACGCACCCGAGATGAAAGAGGTCAAAGACGCCGTCCGCATAGACCCTGACCGCCCTGCCCGCGGGCGGTGGGTTGGTGGTGTACCCCTCTGGGTGTGTCAGCTTCCCGATGGGCGGCGGGGGCATCTTCTCCTCCTCGGAGGCGGCAGCGCTGTTGACCGCTGCCCTGGCGCGAAGCCCGCCCTTCCGGGTGCTCACGCGGTCCGCGATGTCGGCGCTCGCCTCGGTGGTGTCGCTGGGCTCGCCCGGGTCGACGATCTGGCCAGCGGTGTCTGCACCCCGCTGCCGCTTGCTGGGCGGGTGCTGCTGCGACGCGGAGCCGGAGGAGTCTGTCTTGCGGTGGCCGAGGCTTTGGGAGGGCGCGGCGGACTCTGGGGCCGTTGTGTCACCCTCCTCGCCCGAGGCGTCGCGCGACTCGGGAGTCTGCTGTATGGAGGCGGGAGCGTCGACGTCCATGGCCGCAGCGGAGGCGGTGGGCTGGGCGCCGCGCTTGCGCTTGTTGCTGCCGCCGAGGCTGGACGTGCTAGGCGATGACATTGTCGTCTCTGGTGGGGGGAAGGAGGAGGAGGAGGAGGGGGCAGGATGGCAGGACGGGAGGGTGAGGTCGATTTGCTGGTCTAGACGCGGTGCTGCCACATGTGTTGAAGCGTCACCCAACAGCCAGCTGCTTGATGGATGAGAGAACGGATAACTTGATCGGTGGGCCGAACGCCTGAGGGACTGCTACTTGGGTGCGTTGCCCACGTTGCCCGGTTCCCGTGTCGGAGTGGATCGTAGGTGTGGGTTGGTTGGTAGGAAGGAGGATCCAGTCGAGTCGAGTCGAGCTGTAGCCAGAGTTGAGGAGGGAGGCTTGGGAGGCAGGGTAAGGGAGGGAGGGGGTCGAAATTCGTGCGCGCCTAGAATCTGTCAAGCAGAGAGAGGAGCAAGCAGCAGGGCAGGGCAGTTCGAGTTTAGGTGGGTCAAGGTTCCCCGTCCTCCTTTTGAACCGCCAACCAAAATACCCACGTCGTCGAAGCTGTGTCTTGTCCGCCGCCACCTCGAGTATTTTTTTTGAACTCGCTGCTCCGGGAGTGCCTTGATTTTCTTTCCTTCGTCTTGGGTGGAACGCGTCAGAGACCAGATGCCGGCTTCATTATCTTTCCTGCTTTTGCTGGCAGGTCGCCTGTATGTGACCAGGAGCAGCTGTCGAGAGGTCTCTCTCTCTCCTTTCTCCTGGGAGGCCCAAGCTCTCTGCACGCTAATTTAGACCGCGCAAGACGTCACCGCGCCGCCCCAGAGTTTCCAAGACCAGGGCCGTCCGTCGATCCCTTTTCGATTATCACCAATTGACGTTTTTTTGCCCTTTTCTTCTTGATTTTCTTCTTCTTCCGGTACTTAAGAGCAGAGCGGGTGGGAGAAGAAGAGGTGCAGTCGCGATCAAAGACAGAGAGACCACGTTATCCAAGAGTCAGAAGGATAGAGAGGTACACGGTCTAGAAAGGCAAGGGGGGGAGGGGGCAGGTTCTGTTACGTACTATGCCAAAAAGGCAGGGTTAGCAGGGCTAGGCTGACCGATCACTACCTTCAAGTATTATATGCTAAGGAAAGGTAGCACGTGCTACCAACGTCTGGCCAGAGACAAGGGAAGGAAAGAAGAGAGGAGAGGAGAGAGAGAGAGAGAAAAGAGGTCCCAAGAAAGCGCGGTCAAGAGTATCCCTGTCTTGAGTGGGATCTCACAGTATAGGCCACTTCGCATCAGCGGCAGCAGCATCTCATCATCATCATCAGTCATGTCATGCAGTGCCACAAGAGTTCCAATTGGGTCTCCTCTCCCTTATGCTGTGGCATGTTGTGGCATGCTTACTACCCCCACGCTTTTCTCTGCCATGCCATTTGGGTGGGCGGCAGGGCGGGCAGCCTGCTTGGCAGCGTGGGATTTTAGTGGCTGTCTGTCCGTCTTGTCCCGAGACACCGGATTGGATGTGACTTGAAGTTCAAAGTGTCTCAGTTTCTTGCCCTGGCCAACCTACTCTGCCAACTTCCAGTCAAAGATGCAATCAACAACGGCATACTACATAGTACGTACAATGACTGTACCCCCGTGTTGCATCTCTTGAAAACTCTACATCTGTTGAGTAAGCAAGTGTAAGTGAATCTACTGATGCGAAATAGAAGAGCGTCAATCAGTATCCACCAAATTGTTCAATCCAAGTAGCGTCAAGCATTCATGTTGAAAAAGTCAATCCCGCACATTAGCTGCGCACATGATGTGTGTCTGGGCAAGACTGCATTTATGCATGATAAACTCTTTATAAAGACACTAGTATCTCCCTTATATAGTCAGGTCTTGTCGTGATATCTAGTACTCTACTCTGGCTCCAGGTTCTCCTCTTGTTTTCTACAAGGTATCATATCTTGTTGGGGGGGAGGAAATAAAATGATAAAAAAACGAATGCAGCTTCTAGGGCTCTTGATGCTCTTCCAGTGGTCTCTTCCCTTCTTCATCCAAGGTACATGTCTGGCGATGCCGAAATAATGATGCAAATCCCCAAACGCCGATATATATATGTCTGTTGGCAAGACCGTTCCAAATATGTTCAGTTACTTCCTCCCCACGATACATCTGTGCCGCGTTCACGACGTCGGCGTCTTGTCCCTCCTGATGCGGTGTCGTCCACAACGGGTCGTGTTCGTCGGGTTGCTCATGTAGCACTGCGCTCTCGCCTCCTCGCCCGGCCGGGGCACAAACTTGTCCCGCACCGCGCAGTACTCGTACTCCGCCGGCATCCACTCCACGATGTGCTTGTGCAGCTCGCACCTGCTGGTGCCGCACTTCCTGCACAAACCCTTGCCGCGGACCCGCAGCTCTGCCAGGTGGCCCGCCTTGGCGTTCTCCAGACCCAACGAGCCCGTTGTGGCCGTGTTCGGGCAGAGAGACATGGACGGTGTCGGGTACGCCGCCCGGTGCCAGGCCCACTCCAGCTCATTGGGACCGTCGCGCCGGACACTCAGTGGGACAGGCCCGTGCATCCTCTGGTGGATAGAGTAGAAGTGGCTGCTCGTCAGCCCCAGGCACGTTGCGTCGATCGGGTCCAGGTGGTCAAAGATGGCGTAGTGGAGCTCCGGGGGTAGCGTCGTCAGTGTGAGAGGGCCGGAGGCCGGGCGTTGTTCTGGCGGCACTGGCTCGTAGTCCATGACCGAGTAAGAGCGTCGCGGTGGTCCCAGCTTTGGCCTCCGAGGCTGGACAGGCCGACCGCTTGGAAGTGGTGCGACCGAGTCGGAGGTCTCGTGCTGCTGCTCCGTGGCGGCAGAGGCCGAGGTGCTCTGAACCTTGGCCTCGATCGGTGAGGGAACAGGCGAGGCTTGTGCAGGCGTGGGCGCCACTGGTGTCTGGTAGCGCGGCTGCGGAGGTGCCATCGTGAATGTGAGTACTTGTGGTCCCGAAGGTATATTCTCGTGGGTGGTCCGTGACCGCTGTGGTGGTCTTCTGCCGTGGTGCATGCTTCTGGCCATGGCCATGTGGTCTTCCCTAGTGAAAACGCCAGAGTTCTGCCTCGACCGTGGAGTGAACCCCTTGGGGTTCATCTCCGCCGTACCATGACCGTATGACGAGCCTCGGCTCTGTGTCTGAACGCCTTCCACGAACATGTTGAACGTGTAGATAGATTTTCGACGTCGAGTTATACCCAAGTTGCGATTGACAGACGAAGAGAGTATGTTCTGAGGTGATGATCACTAGAGAGTAACCTAGTTGCACACGGAATAGGTGATCGTGTGGTGTTGCTTGTATTTAGTAGGCGTGAGGTATTGCCTTGTCTAGGCTGAGGCGGTTCTGGGCTTCTGGAATATCGTGTAGTCTAGGCCAACAACTTTAGAGTTGATGGTCCACCGTGGGGTAGAAACCTGGGGAGGCCAGCGGGTATTTGTATCGAAATGGGGCGACCAGGGTAGTGCCAACGACGGGAAATGGAGTATCGTGTTAAAATGCAAGTCAGGGACCGACGTCGGGTTCCTGTAATCGTGGCCGTAGTCTCTTCACTAGCGAGATCATGGGGTGGAGGGGGCCGTTCCGGGGTGAGGCCGCTCCGAAATGCGTGATGTTTCTGTAGGGGATGGCGGATATAAGCGGGAAATATACTTGGTGAGGAGGATATGTATATGATTGTGTGTACACGTCTTGTGAGGAACCACAGGATAGGCTTCGAGGTTGGCCAATATAAGTGGACGATAGATAATGGAGGGTGGCGTTGTGCAAAAGAACCGAACCACGAGGGCCAGAAGTCGGGCGAGGCTTGCCTGCTGTGTGGTGTGATATCCACTCCAGCCGCAGGGTGGGAGGTTCAAGAAGCAGGAAGAAGACTCGGGGGCGTAGCAACAGTATGACAGGTAAGAAAACCACACGGAGGAGGCCGAGACGCCGGAACAGAGAAAAAAAAATTTTTGTTCGCAGCGTAGTCGGCGGATATGACTCGGGAAAGATGAATCTCAAAAGGAAAGGAAAAAATCAAGGAAAAGCCGTCAATCTTTGCTTATCTAGAGGGTAATCATCGGAAAAGACAGGAAGAGAAGGGGGGGGGGTTTCGAGAAGACGAGGATATGAGATTTTGCCTCATCCAAGGCTCTGAGCAGACACAATCTGCGCCTGGCCCAGTTTTCGATCAACCAGTGAGAAAGACGGTGAGAACGGGGCATGGAAGAAAATTGGACCTCTTTTGATGATCATGAGGACCAAGTTCAAAGCGAGGCCAATTTCGCACTTGCGCTACTTCCGCACGAGTCACGAGGACTCTTCCCACGATGGGCCGCCAGCCGTGCAAGGCTGGCCGCTGTAGACGAGGTGAGCGGGCCGTTGGGTGTCCGCTTGATGTCGCAAGGGTGTCAGGGGTGAACTGATACGATGGTACCTTAGTAGAAACGACCCAAGATCGTTCAAGGAGCCTTCCTCCCGAGCTCGCGAAGTGCTTGGGCCAGCGATGTGCCTAGGCCACCCGCAGCATGAAGGAGGAGACGTCTAGGTGTTCCCAGATCGTGGACAGAGCCTCTCTCGGCCGACATCGTGGGCGTTAGGTTGCAACTCCGTGCCGACGACCGATCGCACATGCTCGGAGTTTCGAGATGGCTGCAACTCAGGGCCTGGATGCCTGGCGCAGATGCAGCCTTCTGGTCTGATCTGGTCCGGTCCTTGACGGGAAGGTCTATCGTATCCAGGATGTCTTCTGCAGTCCACAGGCCTCACCATCGTGCTGATTCCCCGACCTAGCCAGAGAGGTACGGAGGCACCGCGTTTCCCACCAATGTGCCCGGCTTCCCGAGTCTGCCTTTGTTGAAGATGTGGGACTATCGCCAAAAGTGTCCAAGGGTCCTGGGGTCCCCCTTCTCAGCCCTGTACCATACTACTACTAATTCCACAGTAGGTCTCAGACATCGCCGTGGCTCAGAGACTGAATTTTCAAGGCCCGTTCCCATATCCGGTGGGACGGGACGGGAACTCAGCCTCGGCAAGCCAGCATCCATGGCTTGACGAGGGACGACGACACAGCTGTCGAGGTCGCGATGTGTATCTGACGTCCCAAGAGAGACCCTCCTCTGGAGCTGGGTTCCGAACACGCGAGCAAAACAACGAGGACAGTGGCGAGACTGAAGGCTGCAACAGGGAGCATGGCCGACTCAGGGCGGCTGTCAACCTGGCGGCAGCAAGATCTTCCAAAAGTTCGTGATCGTCATCAGGCCCACAGCTCGCTTCTCTTACCTCCAGGGACAGGAGACAGTGGGGGTGGAGTGGGTCGGTGCAGAGAGGGTCTCGGCCGGGGAGGATGACATTCAACTCCCCGCTCAACCACCCCAGATGGAGCACCACAACAGCCGAGCCTGGAGTCTGGGGTCGATACTGAGCACGTGAGATATATCGAAGGCGCTCAGCTTGATGCCGCTTTGAGACTGCGCGATGGCCGTTCGACACTGACGACGGTGACCAGCCGCGAGGCTTCAGACACGTCGTCAATCAGCCTCAACGCCTCATCAGGCAGCGATCGCCAGGGACGGAGACGCAATGCAGAGCCGAGGTCGAGTGGCCACCCAGGCTGCCGGGACGCTGCATGGTCGTCGATTTGATCAAGGTTGTGTGGCGTACTATGTCGGCAGTGGCATGCTGCGTGAACTCGAAAAAGCAACATAGATCTTGTCGATCTGCCGCCCGCTCAAGCCATGTCTTGCAGCTGCTCGGGTGTAACCCGAGACAATATAAGGTCTTGTTATGCGCCTCATTGCGACAGGCCTGCCCGCCCTGCCGCCGACATCCCGCGCAGATGGCCCGGGCACCCGCTGCCCTGAGTGTATTTCCTCGGCATGCTGGGTTAGGTGAGCATAGTGAACCTGCTGTCGCTCAGGGTAGGATGCTAGCTGGACTGGGGGTCCATCGAGAGGATTCTGAGAACTGGGTTTGCGGAAGTCGTAGGTACAAGTTGGAGACCGTAGCCTGTCACTTGGAGAGATTGGAAGGATTCAGCACACCATGCCGAACTCCATTTGCCGCTTCTCGAGAAGAGTAGATGCCAGCTAGGAGCGCTCCGCAAACGCGTGTGTCTATGATCGTAGTAGGTGGCATGTCTGACCTTCTCCCTGAGCTTGCACCCGCCTGAGCATGGAGATGTACGAGCGACTTGACAGTAGGGTGCACATGCCGAGCGTTCATGAGCTTGGCGCGGTTCGTAGGAGGTCGGATGGCGGCGGCCGACGGAGCATGATGGGAAAGAAAGGGACCCGCATGGCAATTGCTGATGATTGTGGTTGTCATGATGGTCGCGTCTGTGCTGCCGCCGCCGTCGTCATCGCTGTCGCCAGTGAGGCCGATGACCTCGGCGGTTGAGCTTGATTCTGACCAATTCGCTTGACGTTTGCATTTCAACAACAATCCCGGCTGCAGTATATATGCAAGCTCCCAGTCGTCTCGGGAGATTCTGCCAGGCGGCACATGTGGAAGGCTATCGACATGCTGTCAATGCGATTGGCACGACGTACTGCTGTGTGGTAGAGCATGTAACACGGATAGATCCTCAGGAGAGGCTTCGAAGCGGTAGGCGAAGCCATACCGTGCTACGGAGACGTGGCATTGTCGAGCATGTGACCTATGGGTGAGATGTTCCAGCACGAGCTTCGCTGCGTGCCGAGGCCGATCTCCTGATTTTGCCAGTGATAATGTCTTGCTGACAGAAGCCAAAATCCGGACAGCGACATCCAGGGTCCGTCACGTCAGGTGCCATCCGTGTGCTTGCCCACATGCTGCCAAGTGCGCTGCATTGGCTGCCTGCTCGGAAAATAACCATGATACAATCTCAGAAGAAGTCACTGTCGACGATGAACAACGTATTCCAGTCCCGATTTCTTCCCCTTGAGCAGGTAAAAGGGAAAATCTCGCTTAGATGGGCAACTTCCTGGAGATATCTCCGTGTATGGAGCTACTTGCGAAGTAGCCCCTAGTTGCCATGGGGTGAGCTTCAGTGCGTTATTCTACTGAGAAAGTCAATGTGGCACCTGAGCAGGTACTATAGCTGGTAGTTTGTGGTCTGATAGTGAACGATACTCCTCGATAATTTATACATGGCACAGTCGTGTCTGATAGCTTCCGAATTTGTACAACTGAGAAATACCCTACAACTGCTATGCCCACCGGACCCGTTCTTTCTCCCGCGTCTTGGCTTCGAGAAGACCGTGAACCTCTAGGGAATTCCTTTGCATCCTTCTTCAAGAAGGCAAAACTCCGTTCCATGCATGATAAGCAGACTTGCCAGGTCCGCGCTGCCGTCGCAGGTATTATGCCCTCAAGATCCAATCCACACATAGCTGCAATGTACGCAGTCGTTCTGAAAACATTGTCTCCTTGATTCTCCGCTATCACCCTTAGAGACCCTCAATCTTGCGGTCATAGGTTCAAATAGCGATCCATATCAGCATAATAACAACGTCCAGCCCCTTGGCCTCGCCATCGTACTTGTAACTCCACATGCCGTCCGTCTCCTCGTTCCAGTAGGCGCCCGTGGCGCTGTGCATACCCCGGCGGCCCACATGCGGCTTGCCGTCAGTGGCGGTCGCGGTCGGCGTGCTGGTCGACTCGGAGGCTGCATCCTTGCTCTCGTCCTCTGTGGATGTGCCGGTCGAGGTGCCCTTAGGCTTGTTCAGCTGGGACGTTGGCACCAGGTGCTGGACGATGGTGCTGTTGATAGCGAACTTGAAGGCGGGCGCGGAGGCTTTCTCGGGGGTGGACTCGGAAATCACGGCGCGGAGGATGTTGTTCTATAGCCAGAGGGCGGAACAGTCAGTATCGGGAATTGCGATAACTAAGCTGGCCCTAGAAAAGGGGGGGTTGGGATAGAAGAGCTCACGATAATGGTCTGGTTCCACTGCGTTGTCTTGGAGTGGTCGTAGTACTCGACACTGCCCAGGGCGCTTTGACAAGCCTGGTAGTATCTCCAGTCAGCTTCCTCCGTAAACAATTGGCAGGAGACATGTTGTAGGGAACACCGATGCTGATTGTTGTTTGACAGCAGAGACAGGCAAGAGGGCATACATCATTGGCAATCTGCTTGAGGCGGTTCAGAGCAATGGGCTATTTGTTGAGGTCAGAAATAACAATCCAAACATGGAAATGGTCTGTTTGGATGTCGACGAACTGGCGTGTTCTCCTTCTTGTCGGCCATGATTGTAGTTGTTGGTTTCCACGATAGAAAGGGGTAAGGAGGACTAGATTGGACTGCGGATATCTGAACATCAGTCAATACTGCTGGCTATGCAGCACAAGGATGTTAACGGCTAGAGCAGTCAATAACACACCTAGGTTCTCAGAAAGGAGCACAGTCGTGCTGCTTGTGATGACTTGTAGTGGTAGGGCTGGAAGGTAAGTCTCTCTTGAATCGGTTTCGCAGTCAAGTACCTGTCACCGGAGTGAGATGTCTGTTGACGTGACGGTGTAAGGTTGCGATTTGTTTTGGACCTCCCCGCGGCCCGAGCATGCGCGTTGTTGTCCAGCAGACACATGTACCCCAGTAGCTTGTATGTTGCCGTTCGGGACAGTACTGCTGCATACACTCCCCGCCGTAAAGGTAGTCAGAGAAAGACGGAGAGACCCTGCATGGTCTTCCTCGATAAGGCCGATAAGAAGCACAGGCGAATCAGATACACCAATCCATACACGTGAACTCGTCCAGGTTGCCGGGGCCCCCTGCTCAAAGTTCAATCCCGCATCACCAGCTCTTGAACCTAGGTTGGAGTTCCATTTCACAGCGTCAACTCGCATTTTAATTAGGAACTCTAGCTCTGGCTGTATATTTTTTCCCTCCGAGGTGTCTCTTCAAAGGTGCTCTTGTACACAGCATTTGCCAATTGAGTATCTCAAACACAGCATCTCGAGTCCGTCCACCACAGCTTCTCCTTCCGCTCTCTACAGTTAGAACCGCAACCGGCGCAGCGTTGTAGGCTCTCTGCGACATCGACATCTCCAGTCTCTCTTTCTTCTGTACTATACGCATCATCATCATCATGTCGAGCCAGCCTCTTCTTCAGACCGCCCCAGGTATGCTCTCAAAGACTCGTACCCTATCCACTCCCTCTGGTGGCTGACTGGCTCGATCTCTCCAGGCAAGCGCATTGCCCTTCCCACGCGTGTCGAACCCAAAGTCTACTTCGCCAACGAGCGCACATTCTTGTCCTGGCTGAACTTCGCCGTCATTGTGGGCGCCCTAGCCGTCGGCATGCTCAACTTCGGCGACAAGGCCGCCAAGATCTCCGCATTCTTCTTCACCGGCGTGGCTGTCGCTACACTTATATATGCGCTCAGGACGTATCACTGGCGCGCGAAATCGATACGCACTAGAGGTCAGGCTGGTTTTGACGACAGGTTCGGGCCCACTGTGCTGGCGGTTCTGCTGCTAGTAGCTGTGTGTGCCAACTTCGGGCTGAGGATCGCAGAGTCCTCCAAGAAGAGCAGCGGCTCGCAACCATGAGCCTCAGTTATGGCAGAGAGCCTACTAGGAGGCGGAGCAATCGACCGTGCCATCAAAAAGAGCTACGCATAAATTGAGATAAGGGCAAGGACGGCTGATAGGTCACTCCGGCACAGCGACGAGGGCCTTGAGACCCTCTATCTATATATGCTCATGCCGAAACCTTGGGCCATTGTCCCCAGCAGCGTCAAGGATGTCAGAGCAGGGTCGACCAGAAGCGGCGGAGCGGATGGTGCTGGAGACGGTCCGTCGTTCTGTTTGAGCATTTGCCACGGCCTGCTTTGCTGGCGGGCGGCACAGTCATAGGAGCTAAGTTAAGTTAAACGTTCAATTCATCACTACAATAAGCTGCAATACCCAATTCCCCGGGCTTCCCATCACTACCTTTTCTACTCTGTACTTCCTGTCTTTCAATCTCCTATGTCACCCTCACGGCCCGAAGGGCAGTAGCGAGTTACAGAGGTATTTTGACGGCTTCATGCCATCTGAACAGCCTCGGATGGGATCGAAACAAGACGGGATAAAGCAGAATGAATGTGGAGAAAAGAAGCCATATGGCTGCAATGTTACTGGGGACGGGACCCAAAAGGCCCGCGCAGAGGATACTGGTAGAGAAAGAGAATGATGGGGTGACGTTACGCTTGGTCAGCATCTGCCCACACTCTCAATAGAGGCGAGCTCTTTAGATTCGAACTGAGCGGGATAGTGGTGAGTGTCATCCCTTACTCCCTGATGGAGATGCTCCCCTCCATCGCAATCTTGAGACCGCCTCGGGTTCAAAGCACCCAACGTGGGTACGATCAACAGTCACTTTAACAGCGTTGTGAAGATGAAACAGGGTATATGTTTTCTACATAGACATTCCTTTCCCCCCCCCAGAAACTCCATGCTATTTCTACCAAGAACATGACATACTAAGCATTATGTAGTATATATGGAAGCACCTGTACACATTCTTCTGCACTCTCATAACATGTGCAGGGCTTTCTCATCTGGTGTTCTCCCTCGCAGCTGCCAACTCGGCGTAGTACGAGGTGTCGTTGTGCCCCAGCTCGGCAAACTGGGTCGAGTTGGGATGCAGCTCGTGGTACGGTCTATTCGGGTCCTTGCTCAGCTCGATTGCGCTGTTGACGTCTACCCCTCCGTAGTTGGCCCTCGTGATCGCACTGTTGTCCCCTGGCGCTCCCTCCCACATCCCAGTCTGCTGATTGTAGTAGGCACCACCACTACCGGCTCCGTTAGCCGTCGACGGCGGTTGTGAATTGAACGACTCGTCGCCCGCAAGCTCCTTGGGCTGGTTCTTGGCAGCTGCCGCCTTGACCCCGCGGCGGTATACGAACAGGAGCAGCCCGGCGAGGAGGCAGAGGCCGGCGATGCCCACGCCAACACCAATGCCGATCGCTGCGCCAGTGCTCAGACCCGAGGAGGCTTGTGACGTTGTGGCCGCGGCGGCTGCACCGGCTGTGGAGGATCCCGATGATGACGAGGTGGTGCTGGCGACGGCGGAGGCTGCGGACTCGGCCTCCGATGTTGAACTGGCGGTCGAGGTGGTGCTCGAGGCGGTCTCTGCCACGTTGGCTTTGACAGATGATGATGATGCTGCTGATGTTGATGTTGATATGGTCTCGGAAGAAGATGTCGTTGTCGTGACTGCCGATGTTGTTGTCGAAGAAGTTGTTGATGTCGTTGATGCTGTGTCGTCGATAGAGCTCGTCTGCTCCCCCAAGACACCGGTCAGAATACGCTCACAGCGCGGAACCTCGATGCTCAACCCGTGAGTGAACATGGCGGCGTCGGTTTGGACTCACGAGTGTCAGAATATTCGAGTCGGCCTGCTCATCGTCTGACTCTACGATGAAGACGAAGTGGCCCTCCTTCCACACGCCAGTGTTAAATGAGTACGAGTACGGACTCGTTGCACTACCTGTTCAGCGCACAAGTCATTCGATTAGCAAATCCGTCGTCTCCTCCACGCTTGACAGCTCAGAGAAAGTGTATATCATACTGGCAACTGTGACGGCGGCTCCATCCCCCGTGCTCTCCTGCTCCTGGACGAGGACCTTGTACGTCGACGCATCGCCGCCCGTCCACTCGACCCAAAAATGCTGGTCAAAAACCACCTCGCCCGTAACATTCGTCGTGACCGTTAATGAGGCATGACACACCGGGGTGGTGAAGAGGAACGACGTAAGCGAGAGCACAGAGATGGGAGAGATCAGTCGCACTCGAGGCACGTGGTACCGGCGCATCTTGAAACCCAGTACAAGGGGGGGCGCAACAAGGGAGAGAGGTGAGAAAGGAGAGGCCCTATGCTGCAGGTTGGTGGCGGCGATCGATCACAAAGACAGACAAAAAGAGAGAGATCACTAAAAGGTCTCCTCGGTCACGACGTGCAGCAATAATTTTGCCCTTCTTTTGGCCTGCTCACGAGGAAAAGGCAGAGAATTGACACCCTGCGTCTGGGGGTTGGGAGATTTCTACGACCAGGCGGTTGGAAAACGATTCCTCCTGCGAGCCGCATGCGGGGGCCCCTGCTTTCCACCGTCCAGGGCTCTTTTGCAAGTCTGACACGGTTTTAGATCCTATGGGAGGCTCTTTGACCTTGGCGAGCGCAGGCTGCTGCCAGGCGGCTTGCTGGAGGACCACGCATGGCGATCTCTGGCGGGAACGGCCAACTCGAAGGATTCAAGCCATGTGGGCTTTTTATCTGAATGGGTTGCACTGCCGATGGGGGATGGGCTTCGCCCCGGGGTTCTGAGTGGGTAGAGCTGAACGAGAAGCGGGAACTGCAATTCCACCGATCCATAGTATGATCTGAAATGACCAAGGGGAGGCTGAAAAAGGAAAGAAAAAAAAAGGCGTGTGTTCCTTGGAAACCTTGTATGCAAGATGTCTGATGCATGCCATGCATGCCTCGCGGGAGATATAAAGACGACATCGACATCCATGAAGATTCGAGTGGTTGATCCGTTGGCTGTTGGCTATGCACCCACCCTTCACGATAAAGGGTTCCCGCTTTGGCGATTGGGTTGCCTCGCTTGAGCGCCCGCCACCTAGGACATCAAACCACCCGAAGGATCGAGCCCCCCGGGGCCAATGGCAGAACCTGGAACAGCACGTCAGCGCGGAAATTGAAACGGGGAATGCATACACAACAGAAAGCCAGGCGCATATCCTGATCTCATTGGGCGCCAAGGGATCACACACACTCAATGCAAGATTAAGAAGAATGTCATGCCATGCCGGAATATGCTAAAAGGCGCCCCCTTCCCCTTTTTCAACCTCGCATATGAATATCCCGTGGAGATTCCGATCTCACCTTCGAGGAGGTCAATGGATAGCCATCAGTGAGAGCCCTACAAAAAGAAAAAAAAGGAAAAGGAAAAGCAGGCACGAGCTTCTGCATGCTGGAAGACAAATTCTCGGATGCATGCCGGCTATTCAGACGCGCGCTTAAGCTTAAGGTGCATGCATGCATGCATGAGCAGTTTCAGGGACGTCGGATGTCGGGCAAGACTTGGATACTTCATGTTGAGAGGAGTATCTATTTACTACCAGGATCGGGGAGTTTCACGACTATTTTTCTCGATGTTATCATCGTCCAGACAGGGCTAATGACTTGTCTAATAAGCAACGTTTTTCCTAATCTAAGTACATTCAGATCAACGGACACCCACGGGCACACATGTCATACCCCATTTGACTTTGGTTGCAGCTAAGAACCTATGTAGCAACGGATGCACAGATGGATAACATTAGACCTCAGCCTTTTTTCAGTTCGTAATCAGCCTCGCTCACAGTAGTTTCGATGCCATCTCCGAAGTACAGCTCTGATGCCATAATTGAAGACCAACTTGGGAATTTTATTACCTGTGGAGTTACTAATTCCTCATAGGGTATTGATAGTACGATACAAGAGATAGCCTATGGCTGGCCTTGACAAATTTTGGCCTAAACCGTGCGGATATAAACAAGAACTGCATTGAGAATCTTCAACCGTGTCAAGTTGTGGGATGCGTGTGGAAGACTGAAGTCCTGTTCGCATTTCCGCTCCATCTCTTTAGAACGTAAAAAAGTAAATTAATTAAATAAAAGTGTGAGAAGCAAGCAGCCTGCGTATCTCGCTCAAGCTCGCTCAAGCAAATGAAGACCTAGTCTGGTTCGTATGTGTCTTGCCTGCCAAAGACTCGTGCAATAATTCTACAATCATCTTTTATCCTACAAGATTACTCAATTGAGTGCACACTCTTCAATCATTACTTGCCTTGGCACGGTCGAACCCTTCAACAACCGGATTACTATGTGAACAGATGAGCAGACTCGATTTCTGGTCAAGGTTGATATTGAATCTGGTCAGTGACGCAGCGCATGGATCTGATTTATACTCGGTTCCAAAGTCTGCTCAAGACACATGCCCATTTTTGTAAATCAGATAATTATGGGCAATGGCTGCAAGGAATTCCTTTACCCAATCGCAGCTCTTCTAGATAAACGAGACCTTCAACCCAGATCTTGTCTCCCATAGACGCAACACAGCGGTCTAGTCTTTCCGATGATAGATGTGAGATGATGAAATTGCTTAATTGTCCCACACTGAAACATGAAATGTATTAGTTAGTCACGGGTCTGGATTTGTAGTGCTTAGACCTGGAAGTACTTTTTTTAAAGAAAAGAAAAAAACAAAAACAAAGCACAGATACGGTTCTGACGTGACCGTAGCAGTCGTGTAAATTGATGGCTATAGAACGGTGTAATCAAGCCACTCCAAATGGGTATCAAAAGAGGATGCCATGCGTTGACTCCTGCTATGCGTTGTTCGTTGGTCTCATGATGTACGAGCATGTCTATCCCGCTCCAGGCTCATACCTTGCCACTGCCGACCTCGTTGGCATTCGTCTGCGGCGTCATGAAAGCCTTGGCCTGGAGCTCAGGGATCGGGACCCGTGACAGGAAAATGCTCATGTAGGTGGTCTTGGGCTCGGTTGCGGGTTTGTCTTGGACAGCCACGTCCAAGGCGGCCTGCACCGGCTCGAAGGCTTCCTCCCCGTCCCCCTCCACACCATCCTCTCCCTCAGCAGCATCCATAGCCGTATCCTCGATGATAGTCTGGCTGGCGCCTCGTGCGGTCCTGCGGGAGCTGGGACCACCCCTGCCGCGCGTATTCGCCTCGCCAGCAACCTCGTAGACCCGATTGTACTGATACCACACCACGCCGGCCTCGCCCATCCGTCTCTTCGCGAGCTCCATGACCGTAACCATCTTCCCCGCGTCGCCGGCCCTCGCATGCAGCATCATGACGCCCGGCTTGTTCTCAGGGCTGTATAGGTCGACGTGCCCCAGGTGCGCCAGCACAGACGTGACCTTCTTGTTGATCTTGCTCGAGGAGATGACGGAGCCTGTGAGGATGCTGTAGCGGCCGCCCAGCTCGGCGAGCAACTCCTCGTGGGGGAGCGTGGGCAGGGTGCGCGGGATGGAGGAGGTGGAGGGCCGACCCGCCGCTGCTTGCGGGAGGGCGGGTGGTTCTCGTCTGGGCCAGAGGAGGCGTCTTTGGTGAGGTCGATGGCCTGGGCGTCTGCTGCGGCAGGCGATGCGGGGATGGCAACAGCACTGTCGTCTTCAATGTCGTCGTCGCGGCGGCGTTTGCCTGCGCGGGAGGAACTGGAGGGGCTCGAGGGGCCGGGTGGTGCCCAGCCGGTGGAGATGGCTGTTGAGCCAGGCATGTTGGTTGAGGTTGTCGACGCTGATGTGCAGGTGTCCTAGTAGGGTTCAGGATCGGGGAGAAGGGTGATGTTTTCGCTGGTTCTGTGGTGACGATTCTCTGAAGGAGGAGGAAGTGACAATGGCAGGTGGGGTTGATATGATTTCAGGGCTGTGGCAGTATCTTGACAGGAGCAAGGTGCTTTCCTTTTTCCTCGATCTATTGCTTATCGATAAGCCTGTCTGTGGTCTTGCAACCACAGACCCCGACAGCTTATCAAACATGTAGAGATGCTACCAGACCCATCTCCTCTTTGAATTCTATTCCTTCTTCTTTAGTGACACTGGTCTTTGGCTGATAAAGGCAACGGATAAAGAAATATTGATACCTATTCAAGTATCAGGCCAAGCGCTTGTAAAAACCTGCATCTGAGAGCTTGCCCCTCTCCCTGCTCGGCATGCAGACCAGGGCAATCACATGTCAAAGGGCTCGAACCCAGTGTATGAGCGTCCCGAGGACGCAGGCCTCAACACCATCATAGCTGCATCAGATCACTCAGGTCGGACCGTGGGCTCTAACCTGATGAGCTGCATGGAACAAGCAAATAGGCTGGCACAAGAGGACTGACAGGGCTGGGACACCAGATCCACCGCGAAGTCATCATACAGAATTTTGTTTCCAGAACAGCTGAAGATTAGAGCGTGTATATATCACCTGGCCATAGGAGGTTTCTTTTAGCTCTCTAATAGTCATATGAAGCACCACATGGTTTTTCTCTCACACTGGGCTGTTCGCTCTTTGGCCTGGAATACCCCAACCCCTGAGCCTTGCTCTATCTCCAGAGCTGAGTACACATAGGAGCTACAGCAGCAAACCTCGAATGATCAGGTCTCAAAAACAACAGAACCATGACCACTAGACTCACGCCCCAAGAAAATTACGCCTCTAGGCACCACCATGTGCTTCTTCTTGTGGCATGTTCCTACTTGGATTTCCTTTGGGTGCCATCTTTCGAGGCGACCTACCAAAGAGAGGGCTGCCATATCTGCCTTGTTAATCTGCCGCTAGCGGGAAGCTTGGTGTTTCGTACCTCAGAGATGGAGGGCTGGCTGTGACACGAGGCGTGGTGGGAAAATGATAACGAGAGACTTGCCTGGATGCAGATGGTCTTTGTCCACAACATGGCCGGGCCCAAATCGAGGTACGTACCACGCTATCCGATGGACCCCCCCCTGAAACTCTCCACTGAGCTAGGCGCATAATAACCTCCAGTCATGTTGGCATTTTGCCTTTTTGCCTTTTTGTTGGAAGGGTCGGCTTCGTTACGATAAAGGAACATATGCATCTCTGACCCGGATGCAGGTGTCAATTTTTGGGTATGATTTGCTGATCTAGAATAAATGGGAGGAAGGATGAAAGTGCATGTTGCTAGTCCAGCCTGCCTATTCTTAGCATGCCGTAAGATTTCTGCATGTATACTATGTAGGTACGTACTCTTTTGTGCGGCAGCATCATTTTACGCCAGTACGCCCGTGTGGTATGGTGTGTGGTGTGGTGTGCCAGCGCCGTAGTGGAGGGCTGATAAGTCCAGCCTACCTGCATTAGATGATCAACAGGATGACAGCATGTGATGAGCAACAGAAGAAAAAGCCCACCCTGGGCACCCGCCCCGACACTGTTCGCCCAGCTCTCCCAAGATAGCCCGGAAATGACTTGGTAGCATCTCGATGTCCTGGTAGTTTAGGTTTGGGCCCAAAGCGCCGCCGCGACTCATGGGACAGGTTTGTGTTGGCCGGTTGTTTGTTGGTTGGTGTTGGTTCAGGCCCAGGACTGACTGGGCTTTGCTTGACCTTGTACTATGGTACCATACGCGCGAGGCAGAGGCAAAGAGGGTTACGGGCTGAACGCGCCGTCTCGAGAGCCGGCAGGACACAGTCCCACGCCCCAACCCCAACACGGCCACGGCTGCACGGAAAGCGACCCCCATTCCCAGCCAAGCTCGGTGCGGGCCAATCTCGGGTCCTGGTGGCTGCAGGCTGGATCCATCGCTTCCAAGGATTGATCCCCATCCCAT
The DNA here is from genome assembly GCA_016584495.1 of Celoporthe dispersa. Lineage (NCBI taxonomy): Eukaryota > Fungi > Ascomycota > Sordariomycetes > Diaporthales > Cryphonectriaceae > Celoporthe > Celoporthe dispersa. The sequence continues at coordinate 2,129,838 of WAID01000006.1, read as the reverse complement.
TCCACTTCTTTTCCAAGTCGGTGTCACACACGCCAGCCAAGCCAAGTCGCTCACCCACGGTCGCTCGCCATTCCCTACCCACCCACCAGTACGCAACCAAGGTGTCAGGCTGTCCCCAGGCCCCATCCCCCTAATTCCAGGCACTCTCCCTCTCCCCAGGCGGCCCCCCCTCTCCCCTCCATCATTCTCCAACACTCTCAATTTCAGAGTCTCACATCATTCCCACCACCCACCCACCCACCATTCCTGGCCCTTTCCCTCCCTGTCGATGCCCTTTTGTGCCCTGTTCCTCTGAACACCTTCGCGGTAGCTTCCAGCCCAAGCACTCGAAACCGTTTCACACCCCATTCCAGAGACCAGAATAATCCAGCGATCTCTGCCTCTTTTTTCTTTTTTTTCTTTTCCCCTCTGCAACTATTTTGTCCCCATCTTCTTGTTTTTTTTTAACTTCCTGGCCTTTTTTTGTTTTTTTTCTCTCCCTTTTTTCCCCCAACGTATAGTGGAACAAGGAGGGCGCGGCGACAGCGCAACACGTCAGGTCAGTCAGTCCAATTTCTGACGTTCACGGCTCTAGCAGCGATCCGACCGACCGAGGTGGCCCAGCCAGCGGGTGTGCTGTGGGGACCCTCTTTGCTGGTCGGTCTCGTGTCCGTTCGAGGGCCTCCCTTTTTCCCTCCCCCCTTCACCCCCTTTTCTTGCTCTGGTCGGTGAGATGCACTACGTCTTCGTATACTAACCTCACTTTCTTGGAAGATCTCGTTGGCCTCAGCCTCCCGACCTGATTCTTTTCCCTCTCTCTCTCTCTCTCTCTCTCCCTCCCTCCTTCATCCCTTGAACCCATCCCATCGGCTCGTCTGTTTGCGACAGATCAGCCGCTGTCTCGAGTGAAGGACCTTCTTGACCTTGTGGTAAGCTGACGATCTCAATATCCACCCTGTCTGGCCGCTCTCTTTGTCTGCTCTCATTTCCAAGGCTCGCTGCAGTGCGGGTGCAGCCTGTGTGATGTGATTGTTGGCCCATCGTCCCGCCCAAGCCAGTCGTCCCATTCACCGTTCCCGTGTCAGTCACCCTGCAGAGGGTCTGACACACGCACTCTGACTGACTGGACTCCCTCCTTTCACACGCCTCTCTCTGTCTCTCTCACCTCCCTCGCTCTCCCGCCTTCCCCTTTTCGCCTCTCACAATCTCCCTTCACACACCCTGGCTGTCCTCGCCCCCAACGCACCTCTACGCAGCACAACCAAACTCGGGACCTTTTGGATCCCTAGACCAATACTACTCACCTCCCCCATTCATTCCATCTCCCGTCCCCGTCGTCTCCGCAAAAAGTCAAACATTTGTTGTCGCAAACATCCAACGACTTTTTCCGGCCACCCGCTCAAGCTGTCCATCTCATCTGTCTCGATATTTGACCTGCCAGAAGCTAATAGCGACGCGACAGCTAAGGATCAGAAAACCCCTGATTTTTTTACTCTGGGTGTAATTTCTGCACCCTCGCGCATTTTCACTCCGCGCATCCCATCTCGAGTTGCACAGCGTCGCGAGGCTTTTGGTAGCTGTCGCGCACCGTCCCTCGGCCCTCCGACCAGACGAGCAGCCATCTGCCTATCGCTGTCGCGTCATCACGATCCGTCTCTGGACAGTGGTCTGACGACATCTCGACTTCCTCTCCTGGACGGTTTGGTTGGGTCCCTTCGCACTGGCCACATCAGCTGCCTGAGCTCTGCCCCTGCCCTGCCACCCTGCCCCGTGCCTGGCACTGCAAGCTCCGACCATCCGACCCACCCACAACTGCAGCTGCAGCCAAAGAACGACGCTAGTGTTTTAGCGTCGTCTTTAACCCCGGTTACGTCAGCCTTGTTGCCGCTCGACGACAACTCGTTGCCTGGCCACCACGTCTGGTCGCAACCGTGAACGCCGACCAAATCTTCTCCTTATCATCGCGACGACCACCTGAACACAGGCCGCTGTGGAACAGTTTCCTGACACCTCGACCGTGGCTGCCTGGCGGGGTCGGACCAACAGACAGACCGGGCCATCGCCTCTCTGCAGAGCCCAGGGTTCGGGCATTTAAGAAAAACTTTTGTCGCCCGCCGTGGACGCGTGACTTCCGGCTTCTTCGGTCTTCCATCCTACTCCTTGTCGCCACCGTTGTCATCGCTCTCTCTCTCTCTCGTGGACCATGTTTGGCTTCTGGAGCTCTGACGCGCGGGGAGACAAGGACGTCGACTCGCAACAAACCATGTCACACCCACAAGACGCCCTTAGTCTGAGTACCGACGCGCGCTCACTCAAGAGGAAGGCGTCTTGTGACGCAACGAGCGGCGACGATCTCAAGGAAGATGGCCCCAAACGACAGAGGGTAGAATACAGCGTCGCGACGCCACCAGAGACGCCAGCCGCGCCACCGCGCAAGGAATATTTCTCACCGCCACCTACCGTGCTCAGACACTCGTCAGGGATTACTGATCGCGTAGTCGATATCATAAACCAGCAGTTTGGGACCGAGATCCTCTTGAGACACCAGGAGCTCCGCTTCATAAATCAGGAGCTGGCAAAGTGTCAGGCAGCATTGGAGCAGCTTCGCCGCTGCCACCTGATCCCCTACCCAACCACCTGCCCTACTCCACAGCAGATGCTGGACATCGTCGACGGAAAGGTCCCAGCTGTACAGAGCAAGAATGGTGGACCTGCACCGCAATGGGCCCCACCGTACGGAGTGGTGGACGGTCCCTATGCGCGTCATTATGCCAAGTGGCTCATCCCTGATCCCAAATTTGATGGCCAAGTGCCTGAGTGGCAAGTGGTCCCGGCCGCGTCCAGACTTGTTGAGGGGCGGTCGACGAGGAATAGCCAGTCCGAGGGCGTGACGATCGGAAAACGGGTCGCACGGGGCCAGGTCGCCTACAAGGCACCGGCACCGGTCGCAACGCCCAAGACAAAGGGACCGTGTATCCTCAAGAGGAGCGATGGCGTTACCGTCAAGCTCTTCTGCCACCTCGAGAAGGCCGATGGCAAGAGGTGTGATAGGGACGATTTCAGCAGCACGCAGGGCTTCATCAATCATGTGCGCATCACACACAAGAAGGAGTTCAAGTCTCACGATGAGGCCGCCTTTTTCTGCGGTGTTCCCATAACGGCCGATGAGAGCGTGCCAGTCCGCAACGAGGAGAAGACCACAACCGGAGCCCAGCCCACCGGCCAGGGCGCTGGCGTCGTCCATCCTCTTGCGAGAGCGGACGCTACGACTGAGCAGAATGCTTACGCAAAGATTCTCCAGCGCATCGATACCTCGCTCAAGTTGTTCCACCAGGGCAAACTGCCGGGGGTCACCAGGATCCCCGGTGTCTCGTCTCAAGCCCCCTCTACTGAAGTCGATTGGAGGTCTTCGAAGAGTTTCGTTGGCTCACCCGCGACTCCTTTCCTCTCTCAGTTACTACACGCTCGAAACTTCGAAGGCGACCTCAGGACACACGTCGAGGATGCGAAAACTAGAGAGGATGTGGATGACCTCATGCCAGGTGAAGACGAGTCCGATGAAGGCGAACAAGCTCTGGACACCAAGTCGGATGACATGGTCAGTGCCCAGGCTGCATCTCGCGTTCCCGCCATGCGGGTTTCCTGCCCGGGCGGTCCCCGCCACCTCTCCCACCGAGTCGGTTACATCCAGCAGCAAGGGCCGTTCGCCGCACCTCTCTCTGCTTCCTCCTTCGGGTGTTGCTGCCGCCGATGAAGATTCCTCGAGCGTGCTTGAAGCCAATGTGATGGATATTGATCGCAGCCCGAACACCGCGACTAGTAACAACGCGCCATCGCTGGTGAGCGACGACGGTGGGGATGATTCAGATGATGCTTCGTCCTCTAGTGATGCGTCCGACGCGGACATGTCTGACATCGCTGAAGTCGATATCGAGTATATTGACATGCAAGACCCTCTTGCGCAGCATGCTGGCAGCACGAGCAACGGTGCTCGAAAGAAGGATGAGGCTAGGCATGTCAGCTTTGTGACCCCGGTGCCTGGCAAGGGTGCCGCCCGGCGCAAGCCAAGAGTTTGAAACGCCACTCTCGATGACTTCGACCATTTCGTTTCTGCCTACGATTTTTTTTTTAATGCGCCGGTGCATGTGCGCCGGGAACACTCTTCCCCCTCCCGATTCAACACTTCTTGCCCACGAACGTTCACGTATACCGATTTTATTATCCATTTTTTATTCCAGCATATTGGTGCTGGGCAGGCCGCCGGCTGCCCTTGGGTGGGGTCGAGACAGAGTCTCAGTGTACAACAAACACACTGGCTGGAGGATGAAAGATGAAGCTTTTGTTGGAGAAGAATGAACTAGTGTAACTGCTGGGAAAGAGCTTCACAAGAGAATAGAATTAGACTCTGGTGTGTGGAAAAAGCGTTTTATGTAGCATTCTGTACTTACACCATACCCACACACGTACACGACGAGACGAAGATGATACCACAAATAAAACCAATTGCTCTTCAAGCCCGATGTGTCCCCCGTGCTGGCTGTGGTCGATGATGATGTTGATGATAATGATGTGTGTGTATGTGTGTATGTGTGCCTCCACCTTGTCTTTTCCTCTAGGCCCCCGCATTCTCGAGAAAAATCAAGTGTGATATTGCCTATACGTACTCCTTTCGTCCATAGCCAAATCGACGCCAGGACTGTATCTATGTTAGCGAGAATTCAGACAACTTAGCCATACCATGGCATATACAATGTTTATGTCCCAGTCACAACAGCGATGAAGAGGTTGACAACGCGGCCATGGAAGAGAATCTACGCGTGGTCGAGGTCGTTGACCTTGTTCTGCTCACCGATCTTATTCCCACGATGAGACCTCAAGCGTCGACATGATAGATTAAATAGGGTGAACCAAGGACATGCATTGAATGCGTTCGTGATTGGATTAGACACTAGTCAGACACACTACGTACTGCAGTATGGTATATTCGGTAATTCCTCTGCATCCCTCATGCTCCGTCGTAATTACGTGTAGCAGCATACACCCGAGTCAATCCTCCAGCGATCGTCCTTCTTCCTCCTTCTTGGCATACTCCATCAAACAATTAAAATCCTGGGCTCAGGCGCCCCCATTCCTAGTAGCCCGTGCCTTCTTCATTCAAGCTTCCCTCATAATGCCTACAGCAGGGCAGCAGCAACACCCGCGACAGCAGCCATAACACCGCCGGCACCCTTGACGAGATGAGCGGCGGAGTTGGCAGTCGATGAGGAGGAGGTGCCCGAGGACGTTGCCGTCGAGGTGCCCGTGGCGGTTGTTGTAGCAGCAGTAGCAGCAGAGGCAGCAGCGCTGGTGGAAGTGGCTGCGACGGTGTTGGTCGAGGAGTACTGGCTAGCAAGGGCGCAGTACTGGGAGACCAGGCCCTCGTAGGTAGACTGGCGCGCGTCACCAGGACAGTTGTTGAAGCAGCTGTTATTTGACGTATTCGATTAGTACGTGTGCATTGACCAGGCGGATGTAAGATGAATGGATAGTTTTCTTGTAATGTTCCTCTGCCCATACACAGGTGAAGAAAAGGAAAAGAAAACAGAAAGACAACAGAAGGGGGGAGGAGGGGGTTTGGTTGGGGCTTTGGTCCGCTTTGGTTGCTGGAAAAGAGAGGACGAAAGGGGGGTAATCTCACGTCTCAATGGCCTGGTACGCAGCGCATTGGCAAGAGTAGTCCTGTGTACCGCAGGCTTCCTGGGTCGCCTCTGTGCTGCTCAAGCAGTCCTCCACGATGTAATCAGCGGCACAGGTCGAAGACGACGAGGAGGCGGTCGTGGTGGTTGTCTGAGCCAGGACGGCAACGGGTGCCAGGATGGTGGCCAGGGAGAAGATAGAGGCCTTCATTTCGTATTCGAGGTTGGGTAGAGGGTGGTGGTGATGGTGATGATGGGTGAAAATGCGTCCTTGTGTGCAAAGAAAAAAAAAGTTGTGGGTTGATAGTAAACAATTATTTGCTTTCAACCAAGGCGAGACTGAGGATGAGAATGTTGCGATATGCAGTAGTGAGAGGAAGCAAGCTTTAGCAGAACCTGGAAGAACAACAAGGGAAACGAAAGATGGAACAAACGCCGTGGGGGCAAGCGAGTGCAGTATGCAAAGTCTCGTTGAGAGGGCAAGAACGAAGCAGAAGCAGAAGCAGTGGAAGGAGGAGGGCAGACGTGACCGTCACGCGAAGCTTCTATAAAAGCTTAATAAAAGGGATTGCTTTAATTCCCCCTTGTGCATACCCGGGACCAAGAGGCTACATTGGGGAAAGGAGGAGCTACCGTACCCTGGCGGCGATCCACCTGGACAGGCGGTCGAAACCCCAGAAATCGACGGTGAACAACAATAAACTAGCCCAGATTGAGGACTAGTGAAAAAAAGAGAGGTAATGAGGCCACGGACATGGGGAGGAAGGGGCGTGGACGGCGAGGGTGCTGCGGGATGGAGGGCCGGAAACTCGACAGTTGGGGCTCCAGGTCGGCCCTGCCTCAAGCTGTGTGCTACTCACGGCAGCTGAGGGCGCGAGGATTTTTCCAGCTTACGAGTGTCCACAGCAGGCTGACCATGCAGTGCTCCGTGGCCCGCCCGAGACTTGTGACAAAATACAATGCATTTGCTGTTCAAGGCTGCATGCATCTGGACCGGGACGCCCTCCTGCAAGTGGCATATCGGTAGCGAGATAATCAAAAGAATCCTGGTCGATGAATACTAACATAGGCCCATACGGAAACACTGTTTCGTTTCGAATTGACGAGTTCAATTAGACATCTCTCGGTGTGCCGAGCTTCGAGTAAATCAGCCTGTAAACCTGACTGTTGCAATTTGTGATTTGTGATTTGTTTTTTTTTTTTCTTTCTTTTTTTCGTTGTTGAAAGGAAAAATAGTATGAGCCAGGCTGTGGTGTTGTGGAGAAAAAGGTATCGGAATGTTTGGGTACTAAGGTGGGGATGAGGTGCACTGCTGCAACCTACTGTGCATACACAACATTTGTGAATACGAGCGTGTAGCGCGAGCCTGGAATTGCCTCCCTGCTCGTATCGGCAGCTGGGCATGCTTCTCGGGGGAAAACCCCGGGTCCGAGGCGTGTTGAGGATTTCTTGGCGCTTAGAGGACGGGGCGCTGGGTTCCCCCCAGCTCCTTTCTTGATCGAACGATGCCCATCCACAGGTACAAGTGACACCTCGAACTCTAACCTACTCCTCATCGGAGGACTTGAACTTCTTCAACTCGCCCTTCAAGTCAGCATTCTCCTTCTCCAGCTCTTCAACCCTCATCTCGAGATCCTCCATCTGCTCGCTAGCCGAGACACTCAGCTCCTCAACGATCTTCACAAAGCGCCACAGCCGTAGGATGATCACGAGAGATCCGACCTCCTCGATGATGCCGCGGGTGAGGATGTCGACGAGGAAGCTGGCGATGATGATCAGGGCATCGAATATGTGAAACCAGGACTTGAGGTAACTGGGTGACTGTTAACAAGACGCGCCAAGGAAACAAGGAAGAAAAAAAAAAGTATGTAGAGCACAGGTAGATGAAGAAGAGAGAGAGAGAGAGGCCACCCACTCAAAGCCAAAAGCCCAGAGGCAGAGTAGCAACTCGGCCAAGAAAAGACAAGAGAAGACGAGACCGGCATGCTCAAGCCCCTCACGAACGTCCGGGACCCATTTGTCATCCTGAATCCTGCTGTCACAATCGATCAAGGCGATGAGGATATCGGCCAGCAGGCAGGGAGACGTCGAGGGCAACCAGGCCCATGATCAGATAGTGCTTCTGCTTCGAGACAAGCAGACCTTGACATTGTTGCCGCCGCTTGTGGTAGGTGGCGTGGAGCGGTGTGCTCTGGCCCTCCTGGTCCGTATCATGCTGACCCGTGAGGAGGGGCTGCTGCTCGTTGCCCTGCTGATCCATTGTGTAGACAATTCGCTCTGCGCTAGCAATTGCGTTGAAGTTCACTGGGCGCGAGGCTGACAAGATGTTTGATGCCAAGACTTTGGGTAATGTTGGTGGAGAGACAAGGCTGCGTTCTTATGATGATGATGCTCTCTAGCAGACAAGATTTTGAGCAGATAAGAAAAACAAGGAAGAAGGTGTGCGGGTGGCGCCAATGAGGAATCGCCTGGGACGTGAACGTTGCAACCTTTGGCACAGAGTGGCTTACTTGTTCTCACTGAGCGTGCCGGCAACCGAGAAGCTGCGTCGAGAACCTCAAACCTAAACGTCGAGTACGTAAGCAGGGATTGAAGAAGGCGTCTTCTCATTTAGAATTAAATTTTAGACTCGGATGGTTTGCAAGAGAGTCGACTCAAGTCTCAACGATAGCCACATGCCCAGAACCGTGGGTGGGGATTGGATGGGTCCTAGAAGCTCAGGTAGAGAGCTATTAAACGTAGGCGCAGACCGACAGCGCATTGCTGTACAATATCTCCGCCAGGTCGATGTGGGGCTATTATCATGATCTTGGATCATGGTCACGACCGTTCAATACAGATGCTGAGCTGGCTGGAGATGACATGGCTCAGGTTATTGATCTCGAAGAGGATTTGACGAGCATATGAATACACCCCTCCACCCCCCCCCCCAAAAAAAAAAAGAAAAAAGAGGAAGGAAAGAAAATAGAAAGAGTGTAGAAACTGTCTAGAGAGGGAGAGAAAAAGAGAACACTACGGGTACGTAGAGTGATGACTAAGCCAGTGAGTAAGTCATGGATGCTTGTCGACTTGCCCCGCCGTGAACCACCCGATGACTCTATTCAGACCTCATCCCCTTGCTTCTTCCTTCTACCTGCATCACCCCACGGTCTGCCGTAGGGTATCGAGGTCTAACTTTGGAATAGACCATCATTTCTCTGCATTTGATCGATCTCTACCCCTATACATCGCTAGACGATGATCCTGATACCCCTTAACTTCCATCATTTGATGTTATCAGCGACGTCATTCCTCTACGCGTTTCCCGCCTCCGCGCGCTATCCCGTGGACTCCGTTGATTCCGGCATCTCCTCGCAGGAACAAGATTGACGGCCTTGATCGTGCCGGTTTTCTCTAGGACTCATCGCGGTGACATAGACTAGATTTATCATCTCCAGTCCCCCAGTACCCTAGTCGTATTCTCCGGTACTCGTTGGCTCTTGCGTCCGGTTTGCTGGGTCGTTTCGTCTATGGTGGCGTTGATTGCCTTTGCTGTAAGGTTACGTACGGTTCGTGCTCCCCATCCCTCTCATGTCTCCAGAGCGATCTCTCCTGACGAGCTTGCCAGTACACAAACATCCTTCTAGAATATGACGACTCCCTCCGGGATTGGCGGGAAGTCTTCGGCGACTCAGCCCTCCTCGTCTTATAGCAGCCCCTTCACCCCGACTGCATCCTCGAGTTTCGATTCAAGCCGCCGGCCGACGCAGAACAGCCCATCGAGTTCCAGCGCTGCGCCGAGGAAAGGACAGGGCCAGAGGAAGCAACACAGGAATCAGAAAAAGCCATCTTACAGGGAGGACGAGGACGACATGGCGGAGATAAGGGCGATCCGCAACGCGTCGAGTCGCCGTGGTCAGACTTCCATCACACACCTGCTGAATTATTCCTCCCCTCGTCCCCATTTCGACAATCATCACTATTCGTATAACCGTAACTATCGGCGCAACCCGACCTGGGGCCCTGGATCTGGCTATCATGCGGCAGACAAGGCTCGTTATGTCCACGCCAATTACCGGTTTATCGTGTCCCCCCAGGGCGACTATTCGAAGCAGGCTGTCGATGCCGACGAGCATCTCGACTGGGCAGATGTCCTCCAGGTCCTGGCCTCTGCCGAGTCTCAGGCTGCATCTTGCCCCATCTGCCTTTCCGAGCCCGTGGCACCGAGGATGGCCCAGTGCGGGCACATCTTCTGCCTCCCGTGTCTGACCCGGTTCATGCAGACCACCACAGCCGATGAGCCGACTGCCGCCGAGAAGAAGCAGCGATGGAGGAAATGCCCAATCTGCGACGATACCATCTACCTGTCCGATACGCGACCTGTGCGGTTCTATTCTGGACAGGAGAGCCCACTTCCACGGCCTGGTGACGATGTTGTCCTGCGGCTCATGATGCGATACGACAAGTCAACACTGGCATTGCCTAGGGAAGGCGGGGCCGATGTTCTGGACTCGAGGGACTCAATACCCTGGCATTTTGCTGCCAATGTCTTGGATTACGCGAGGATCATGCTGGGCACCACCGAGTATATGACGAAGGAGTACGACCGCGAGATCGAGGAACTCACTAAGCAAGAGAAGGAAGATGAACTGTTGTTCAACGAGGGCAGTGAATGGACGCAGAAGGCCATGAAGGCTATCGAGGCTGCCAAGGACAAAGTCAAGGATCTCGGGGAGGTTGAGGTCGCCCTGGCAGAGGCATCCAAGCACGCCGGCTCCAGTCAACCTCGGCACCCGGAGCACGACTTCTTCTTCTATACCTCCCCTCCCCACCTTTACCTGTCACCCCTCGACATAAGAATTCTCAAGACAAAGTACGGCGCCTTCTCGCAATTCCCGTCGACTCTGCTCCCAAGGGTCGAGCATATTTCCACTGGCAATACTGTTGATGATCTTCTTCGGAAGCGAGCAAAGTACCTTGGGCACCTACCACGCGGATGTCTCGTCTCGTTTCTGGAATGTGACTGGACCGACATCGTTCCAGAGGAGATTCTGGAGACTTTCAAGGACGATATCGAAAGACGGCGCAGGAGAAATCGTGAGAAAGAGATCCAAGAGGAGCGTGAACGACTTCAAGCAGAGAGGATGGAGTCCGCTGCTTACCGCCGAGGTGCAGGCCGAACCAACCTAAGCTCCATGGACGAGTTCACTGTCAAGTACAGTGCCGAAGGCGAACCGGACCGCCTGAACCTGGACGATTTCCAGCCACTCGGGGCTGTTGGCACCACACCGCCGAATCCTCGGCCTGGCTTCTCGTCCCTCGCGTCCATGTCTACCAGTCCATCAACACAAAAGACAGTCTGGGGCACTCCGGCTCTGCCGCCGTCACCTGGACTGGGCCCCGCCAACCCCCCACCAGCAGTGGATGATGGATGGCTGAACGATGATCAATTCATGGACTCGCTTGGGGCAGCCGAGCTTGCTGTTCAGATGGAGGCTCTCGCCGTGGAGAATATCGCGCCTGATGGAGCGCCTGCCGGCACCTCCGGCGGCAAAGGGAAGGGTAAGAAGAAGCAGAAACAGAAGATCACTCTGATGAGTACAGGCGGAAGGAGAGGTAACTGAACCGTGGTGGAGTTGATGGGTGTCAGCTCCCGTCAAAGACCTCCAGATCGGCTCCGACTTCTACACCATCTGACGGTGTGCTGTTAAATGCTTAGCCTTGTGATTAAAAAGCAGCCCAATGGTCGATCAGAGTTCGGGGGGGAGGGGGAGGGGGAGCACAGGTGACAGTTCTGAAAGAGCCCTCCAGAACGGATATCATCTGAATGGCCGGCAGCTGGTGATAGACTTGGATGACAGGCAATGCCTATACAATCTACACGTTCACGACAGGCCGATGTGGGTTGTGATGAAAGGTCATACTTGAGGATTACCATGTCACCTGGAGCGATTTGGTTCAGAGTAGCCTGTAGACATGAAAATATGTCAGAGAGATCATATCATGAAGGAATAAATGCACCTTCTATGGTAATGGCCTGAAACGACCGGGCTGGCGAGTTCAGGACATGGTTCTGCTGAGAGAGCAGCGGCACTACTCGAACGAAAGCTAATGCGGGCTGACCTTACCGTCGTCCAAGCAACACAAGCCCCCGGAGCAAACGCACGTGGACCCATAGAACGTTCTTGATGGTTTCGCGGAACCTCGAGGGCTTTCAGGGGCAAACACTTCGAGGTGTATGTTTTCAAAAATCTGGGTTCCACGTTATGCGGCAAATCGACGGTGGGCGTAAGAGTCCTTCTACAGGTACATTGCATCACAAGCAGCCCCTGTGACAACACGAGGATTGAGCTTCCTCGGATTGAGTACATAGAGGACGAATAGATCGATGAGCGAGTACGCACTGCGTGTTTTTGATCATCTTTCTTGTCACTCAAATAAGTAGTTGACCTCTCAGCCAGCAGAGTCGTCGGCATTTCAATTCGTCTAAACAAACAGCCTTATCAATATCAATATTAGTCTTTCTCAGTACAGCTTCCTCTAAATCAGATACAATGGTCGGCAATAACACTAGCGAAGGCACCAAGGTAAGCTAGAAGCACCAAGTTCCTTCTTTCCTCTTTCCTGATCTTGTTCGTCAGGCGCCTCTAACCCAAGCCACAGGTCAACCCCGGCGTGCACGACCACGTGGTCCAGGAAGGCGCCGGCGCAGTGGTCCCGGTCTCCCATGCCGCCGAGTCCGTCCTGTGAAGGTGGCGAGTTTGCCTCTGACCGCAACATCATCTCTACAGGGGACTTCTTCCGCTATGGCCTCTACCCAAGCCCCATGAGGCTCCCGGTGGTATGGAGGAGGTCTCGTCCGGGCAGGGAGGGGCCGGGGAGGGAGGCGGTGCGCTCGATGCTGCTGAAGCCGACGAGAGGAGTGCCGGGGACGGGGAAAGGAGGATGAGCAGCCTTATAACGTGCTGGGGAGTGAGACTTCTGCGTCAAGGGCCTGGCTTAAGTCTATGTAGAGTGTTTTGAGAGCGTCATCAAGTACTCGTAGTCATTTTTGGATCCTTCTCTGCTGTTAGATGATCGTCACCGCCTCACTCCCATCCATGGTGGCCCTGCACCACGCAAAAGCGAGGGCTCAAGGTAGAGTCCGGTATATTCCTCCTTTTTTTTTTTTTTTTTTAATACTTCTCTCGCTGCATGGCTGTCATGAGCACTGAGAACAGCCCAAGTAGCCTTTACAGATTGCTGCCGGTCAGCTGATGATCAGTATCAGGAGTGTGTACTATTACGTAGTACTGACTCACTGCTTGCGTACACCTCCTGGCTGCCTGTATGACTGACTGCCTAGTCTAAAGAGATTCTGAGAAGCAGGTGCTGACAGTTTTCTCTCTTCCACCCTCTCTCTCTCTCTCTCTCCCTATCTCACCGGAATCGGTGATGAGGTAGGCTGTGTGATCCCTAGCCGCAAGCGATCTGTCAGCAGCACAAGGCGGCCTCTAGGGGGTGGATTAGCTGCAAGCACTCGACCACGGCGCCTGGGCTGCCCTATCAGGAGCAGCTATCCCCCCTGTAACTCCAGAGGGCATGCTACTGACCAGCCCCCGTTATTCGACGAGATAAGGTCGTCATCCGGCCCTGGCTCCTGTTTAGGTCCCCCATTTACAGCGAGCAGGTGGTCCCTGCACCCTTCTGTAGAGGGCCGGACATGGAAGCTCTTTAATCTGCTCCTCTTCCTGTCAGCCACCAGAAATTGGAACACTGGGGATCGCGATAGCGGATCGAGTCCAAAGACACATAATATTTTGCTCCTTTGACAAATCCCCTCCCACGCCACCGCTTCCTCTCTCTTTTTCTCTCTCGGGAATATAATTTCGTTCTATCACATCACACACACAACAAGTTGCTCTCCTACATCAACAAAAATCTCGCTCTGGACCTACCCTACCTCGAACGACTTACACGGCCCAGATCGACCTTTCTTGTGGAGCTAGTGAAGCACACTACAGATTGTCATTTCCGTTCCCGACCACCACCACCAGCAGCCAACCACCACACCCAACCGGCCTTCCTAGCACTTCTGTCGTCGGAAGAGCTTTTTTTTCTCTTTCCTTTTCTTTCCTTTCCCTTTCCTTTCTTCTCCGCCGCAACGTCTCCTCCTTGCTGGCCGCGAACCTGCAGCTCTGAACCCTACGACCACAACCTATCCGACCTCGACAACCTATCCTTTTTGACGCCCCCCCCCCTCAGAAGACCCTAGTCAAGATGGTTTCGTTCACCTTCAGATGGTACGTGATGTCCACTCATCGCAGCCCACGATGTCCAGATCTCCACCTCTCCGCATGAACGAACCCACGGCCCGCCGCCCGCTGAGGGTCACCCATTCTATTCCTCCGAGCTTTTTTGACGCAACATGTCTCTGCACGGCTGCGAGCACATGATGCGATGCGGTATTCTGTCTCGGAGGAGACGGCGGGGCTCTGGAATGCTCTCTTTCCCCCAACACCGTGCACCAGGTTGCCTCAGCGCAGGACAAAGGAAACTTGGACGGCGGTATCGCTAACATGGCTCCCCGCTGCTGCATAACAGGGCGCACCCCGCCGAGGAGGTCTATGTGACCGGCACCTTTGACAACTGGTCCAAGAGCGAGAAGATGGAGAAGAACGGAGATGCCTTTGAGAAGGCCGTCGAGCTGCCCGACACTTCCGAGAAGATATATTACAAGGTTCGTGCAGGTCACCATGTCTCGATTGCATGCGGCTGTCCGCATTGTGTCCCCCCTCTGCCATTGATGCGCACGCCTGGCCCCACTCCTCGGTCGAGACTCTTTCCTCCGTTCGTGACGCACTCCGCATGCCAGAGAGGATGTGCATTGGACAGAAAGCCCTGTGGCTCATCGACCAATTGCGCATGCTGCTGTACGCCCGCGGAACGTCTCTCTACCCCGCCCCGCAGTCGACCAGGTGCAAGCTGAGGGCGGGGAGCTCGCCCGAGGTGCAGAAGTACCACACACTGCAATATCGTCCATCTTACGACGTCAAGAGAAAGGAAAAGAGAGAGAAAGGAAATAAGCTCGATGGCGGTGACGGCGGTCCGCGCGGGTGTGTCTATAACAGCCCATTTTTAAGGGAGCATGCAACCTCAGCCCTCCAGTCATTCCCATCCATGACCCTTGGTGGCAACGACAAGGACAAGGCGAAGAGCTACCCTCGGGACGACAGCTTGAAGAATCCCTCTTGCTGCTCAAATGCCTGCATTTTCCCGGTGCCATACATGACCCGCTGCTCGAATCTCCATCCGTGGGACGACAGAGCCTCTCTACCAAACATACATACGCCACCCTCTCCTTTACGAAGGAAAAAAAAGAAGAAAAAAAAAAGAGGAGAGAGAGGGAGAAATGAGGAAAAGAGAGAAGAAAAAAAAAGGGCAATAGCTTGTCTCATCCACCAGCGAAGCGCTGGCGGCTTTGCACCACCCTCTCCCCTCTCCCGTCCCCCCAAGCAATCCTGGGCGTTCCACTTATGACGCAATCTTGCCTCGGGGCCAAGTGATCCTATTCCGGAAGGCTCACAAGATTGCTGCAGGTCGGACATACCGCCTGTGAAAGCAGGGCAGGGTCGAAAGACGACCAGCACTCAATTCCTGGCACTGAGCTAGCTGGCTGCCTTGGTCTCGCGCGTGACTGGCAAGGCCAGGCGGGCGATAGACCGACATGTCTGCGACGGTTGCGCCCCTGCAAGCCCCTCTGCGCTCCTGAATTCTCTCTCCTCTCGTCTCTCAGAACCTCTACTTTCTCGTTCGCACGCACTTGTCACTCGTCACGTTCTGCTCATCGAAAGCCGGTGGTCATCTGATTTGTGCGTCCAGGCTGACTGACTGACCTGAATCTCCAGTTCGTCGTCGACGGTCTCTGGACTGTCAACATTACCGATCCTAAAGAAAAGGACGAAGGCGGCAACGAAAACAACGTCCTCACTCCCGAAACCCTCCTCGCAAGTCTGCCGGCTACTGCTGCCATCATGAATTCCGTCAGCGCCGACTCGACCACAGCCCAATTGGCAAAGGACGTTCCTCTGGAGGAGAAGAAGACTGAAGAACTACCCGGCACGTTCCCAGAGACGCCAGCTGACGAGCTCAACAAGCCCATTGGTATCAGCCCCTCCCAGCCGCTGCTGGTGGTCTCAACCCGATCAAGCTGGCGCCCGGCGAGCCCGTTCCGAAGGAGTTCTCGGCTGCGGATGTCAACTCCAACGTCAAGCTGGACAAGGAGTCCTACGAGAAGAGTGATGCTCTTCCTGGCGTTGACACAACTGCCCTGGACGTCCCCCCCGTGACCGGCACTATGATTCCCGAGTCGAGCCTGCCCATGGGCAACGGCAACGCCACTATCAACTCGGTTTCTGCCGACGCGACTACTGCCGCACTGGCCGCTGAGGTGCCAAAGGAGCCCACGGTCCCCGAGATTGTCAAGGAGAGCCAAGACAAGGCCGGCGTCGACCCCGAGGCCAGCGCCAATACGACAGAGGTGCAGGAGAAACAGCAGCTCGAGGAGGAACTGAAGGAGAAGGTCCCAGAGGCACCTTCGACCTCTGAAGGCACCGCCGGCAAGGGTACGGAGAAGTCCGAGGGCGACAAGACCCTGCTGGAGACAGCCGCTGCTACTGCTGCTGGCCTTGGTGCTGCCGCTGCCGCGGTCGCCTACGCCACAAAAGACAAGGCTGTTGAGCAGGCTGGTCAACTGCCCGACTCCGTCAAGGAGAAGCTGCCCACCGCCGTGCAGGACACAATCGCCGCCAACCCGACCAACAAGGAGGCCAAGATCGAAGAGGTCTCACCCGACGTCCCGACCGAGGTCAAGGAGTCCATTGCCGAGGCCGGCAAGAGCCCCGAGGCTGCTGCCAACACACAGGCCGTCGAGGAGAAGAAGGCTGTCGAGGCTGAGCTGCTGAAGGAGGTGAAGCCTGCCGAGGCGGTGAGCGACGCGCCCAAGACCGAGGAACCCGCGACGGCACCCGAGGTCGTTGAGCCGCCCGCACCCGCCAAAGAAGTGCCTGAGGCCACCACACCGACCAACGGAGTCAACGGGGCCACGAGCAATGGCGCCGGACCTTCTACTCCCACGACTCCGGCCAAGTCCTCGAAGACTGCTGATCCTACGACGCCGAACTCGACCAAGTCTGACCAGAAGAAGAAGAACCGGGTCAGCGGCTTCTTCGGCAAGCTCAGGGCCAAGATCTCGCACAAGGACGGTAACTAGGATCTACGCTCCTGGTGTTGAGCTCCCTGGCAGTGATGTGTCTCCATTACCGCGCACACTGCTTGCTTGTTTCTTGTTTCCTTTTTTTTTTTACCACCATTGTTTTGCGATGTCTTACGATTTTCCTTGTCGCTTCGACTGCCCATGCATCGGACAGGATATCCCCTCGAATACCCATTCTCACGCCTTTTCCTACCATCACTTAGGTACCGCTAATTCCTACTACGGTAATACCTGAGTTCTACGCAAAAGAACAGACCCGGATACTCCCCCGACGGCAATGTACACAGCCGACCAGAGGGCAGATCACAGAAAAGATGGGGCAGATCGATTTCTAGGTTGAGAAAGGCATGGTTTTCCAGTCCTATGGTATTGATTTGGCTTGCAAATAGGAGGCACCTTTTTTTCTCTCTCCAATTTTCCTGTTACTCCTATCCTTCTGTAGCAGTTGTCACGATCTGGTGATTCCGTCTGGTTCAGACGATGGTGCACTTTCACCTCAACAACAGGTCGATTTCTGGTGCCTAATATACACACGCTCGCTAAGAAAGCTCTGCTCGTTCCAGGCTGCGGTTCTCTGCTGCGACCTCGTGTGAAGAAGAACCGCCCACCGCCCCCTCCCCTCCCCTCCCAACCACCCCCAACTGTGTTCGAGGACGCTTGTTGGGATCGCGGTCATGAGTGAAGTAGTTACGTGCGGGATTTGCTTGGAGTCTCCACGCTGTAGCGGAGTGTCGAGGTGGGACATGGAGAGCTCGAGGATCATACCAGAATGCATTCTGCACAGTCATGAGTATGATGCTGTACCGTACATATGGGAGGGAGTGAGTGCCACATGACCTGAAATATACTGAGTCATTTGTGTATGGAGCATTATGAGATGCATGTGTGAATCCGCATGGGTGCAACCACCCTGGTACCGAATGCCACGTTACTACTCTTCCAGACTTAGCGAATATACAGCAACATAAAAGACTATAAGAAAAAGTTGCCACTCGGTCTTCGTTGCTTGGTTTGATATTGGGTTCGTGGTGAAGAGAAAGGTATTGGATGAAGTGGCATACATGATTGATATAATCACCCGAATCGGCTGGAGTTGATCATTGTGTTTGGGACCATCTAACAATAGTAATAGGAGACTTTGCAATCAAATCATAACGTGTTGAAATTGGACTGAGAACTGCATCATATAGAGGGCGTGAAGAATAAACAAATCTTTTCTTGACCTTGTTTGTCTGCGGTCTGTGGTCGTCTAGCTGCTTTCCTTCCTGGCACTGGGTCTCTGTTACTATTCAGAATCCTCTTACGTATATATTGACTACATCAGCATGAATTGATGCATATGCGTCTTGGATTCAGAGATTTCTACAATCACTTGGTGAAACGCCCCGAACAGCAGACAACTTGGCACTTTAAGAATGCACTTCGTCCACTGTAAGGAGGGGACCGAAAAGCTTGTCGACGCAATAATGTTTTGATGATAGTACAGGCGCAACTGATTGATAGTATCACCCACACAATCGATCCTTGGCTATCTATGATTTAATAAACGTCAGTCTTCAAGCTGGATAGGTGATGTAATACATGCAGCGAAGACGTGTGCGAAAAAGCCCCACCAAGGCGAGAGCCCCCCCCTACCCCCCCTTTTTCCAACGTCTATAAGAAACGCGAGATGATAGCGATGGGCCGTGATTATAGAACCGACTGGACAGCCTTGACCAGATCGTCAGGCATGCTCAGGAAGGGGCAGTGACCAGCCTTCAGGGTCGCTGTCTTGGCCTGGGGCCCAAGCTGTGATGCCATGCCCTGCTGCGCGGGATACGGCAGGGCGCTGTCCTCTGACGTGTGGATGTAAGAGCACGGGATGCCGCTGCTCCACGGCTCGTACTCGGCCGGGGTGGCGAAGAGGGCGGCAGACGTGTAGGTCATCTCCTTGGCCCACTTGCTCTGCTCTTCCGGAGGCATGTCGCTGAAGCCGACCTGCGGGGCCATATCCGGGTTGCCGCTCACACGATCGGCCTGGAAGGAAGATAGGAGTTGAAATGTGAGCCAGAGAGAACTGATAGACTTGAAGAAGGACAAGAAAGGAGATTTGAGGGGAGGATTTTTTTTTCAGTAGTAATAATCAATGATTTCATTTACCTCAACAACCATCCACGGCAGAGGCTGGCCTCCGAGCATCCCAAGCAGGCTCTGGCCCTTGGGCAGGACGAACGCGGCCAGAAAGACACACCTCACCACACCGCCCTTCTTCCCAGCTGCAGTCCTGCCCGCGGCGTCGTACCCCTCCACCGCACCGCTCATGGAGATGCCGCCGGAGGAGTGGCCGATCACCACCACCTCCTTTCCCTCCTCGACCAGAGGGCCCAATACCTTTCGCACGGCCTCGACATCGTCCTTGAGGCCGGTGGGAGCAACACCGCCCGTGGTGGGGACGGGGACGTGGACCGTGGGGTATCCGGCCTGCTGAAGCTTGTCGACGATCCCGGCGAAGGCGGAGGGCTTCTGCCATGCGCCGGGGACGATGATGATGGTTGGCCTCGACATGGCGTTTCCCTCGTTTTAGGGAAAAGGGGGTGGGAGGGTGAGGCTGGGTAGTGAAGGATGAATAGTAAATGACTATTAAGTGACTGTCCTCTGTGTAGCTATTGGTTTCCCCTCTTTCCTTTTCTTTTCTCTTCATCACCCAGGCAATGCCAGAATGGCCTTCCTTTTTCAAGAAAGATTTATCAATGCACACGCATGGACCCCCTTTTCATCCCTTCCTCTTTTTTCAAGGGCCCCCGTTGAGCTCTACCGAGGCATCATGGATCCCCGTGGATAATAGCTCGTACGCCTCCTAGCATGGGCTGTTCTCCCTGTCTCTTGCAGCCGAAGCGCAGGGACGGACAGATGACCCTATGAAGAGATGTCTGCCCTTGTCACAACGGATACATCACAGTGGCGGTTCCTGGGGTGATATCGGAGCCACCTCGTCTCCGCAATATCCAGCCGCAATGCTACCAACAAAAAAAACAAAAAAACAGATCTAACAGCTTGGGAAGAAGAGGCATATCGTTGTGCCCATCACTGGATACCTCACAATTGATGTCGTAATAATACACACGGGCAGGAATAAGATTACATCTGCATGGGGGTTTTGTAGGGGCCATCTCTACTTCTAATACTAGGCGCATACCATAGATTACTGTAGTATTACCATGGTAAATTCGACAAGCAAGATGGCTGGCACGTGGCTGGCTTTGCAACCATGAAATACAACAGCCAGGACCCATTGAAAGCTACCTAACTTGATATTTACGCTATGACCGACGTTCGGTCACCCTTTCTTGTGTTCTCAGCACCGCTGGTTCACTGCTTCAGCCTCTGTAGGTGTCACCCAGAGTCTCCGAGGGGGGAGGAAAATAGGGTTCGAGACGTCGCAGCATGGGGTATACGGGCCTTCGGTCTCGTTTTGTGGGGATGGTGCTGAAGGGTACCAGAAAATTCGCCATAGGATTTTTGGACTATTAGGAGATCCTGAGCGGCACAGCTATCACATGTGGTATGGGATAGATAATAAACTCTCAAGGCGGGCTCCGCAATACTATGTATGGTACATTGGGTAATAGTGAAAACAGTCCTTGCACGGAGGACCGCCTACGTGTCACGAATACTAAGAGCACAGGCATCCTCCCGATTACTTCCCAGAGGGGAAAAGGGAAAGGGGGACTCTAAACCTCCAGGGTTGACAGGCTGGTCTTATTCCTCTAAAGAGATGCAGGTTTTGTGGGCCGTAGGAGTTCACATGTCGAGTTATGCCCGAATGTGGCCATCGGGTTACAGAAAGTTACATTGGGGCTGGGCCTAACACTTGGCTTCTGCTACCAAAGTATGGCGCGATGGGTACTTGAAGTACATATGGGGAGGAAACGGTCGTGGTCCGGTCAGGCGGTAAGTAAACGCACATACGGCTGCTGGGCCGAGTGCGACCCTCGACTCATGTTTGTCCACAGACCTTCCCTTCAACAAGGAAGCCCTTCTTTGGAAAGGTGTGATGCCACGGTGCTATGGTAATTACTAGGAATATGGTTACGACACGACAGACATACCATGCCATAGGATGGCCCTCAGGCGTCTTCCTCTGGGGCCTCAGCTGATCGCTGATCCCCGAAAGGCTTGTCTTTGATCTGCAGCATCCCAGCTGATTTTCATCTTTTTTTTTCTTCCTTCTTTGCTTTTCCTCTGACCCTGTGCCACGGACCACTTCATTTCCTGCATTGATCTTTGTGATCCCTGGCAAAATGCATACGAGAGTCACCAGAAAAGGAAAAGACGAGAGAAGGAGGGGAGAGAGAGAGAGAGAGAGTGTGTGTGTGAGAAAGACTTTATACATGGATATGGCAAGGGTCGAGTAAGAACTCAAGCCGGAACCCAGCTGTCCAGCTGTTCCATATATTACGAATAAGGCCAGGCCCCTTAGACGCCTCCGTGGCAAAAAAAAAAAAAGAGAAACGAAAGAGAAAAAGAGAAGAAAAAATAATACAATGAATAAATTGATTGCTTCTAAGTGAACCTCTCCTCCCAGTGTCTCGTGCTGGCTGGCTTCATCTATTTCCTTCCCCTCCCCCGCCTTCACCCTTCTCAACACCAAGATACCAACAATTGCAAAGTCATGGTGTCACCAGCTTATTATCCGGTGAACGACACGAGCCTCTCCGTGGGCGAGAGGGCGTACCTCGAACAGCTACAGGAGTACGCGGATGCCCAGAACCTCGAGCAGGACCTGAGGCCAGAGGTCCGAAACCTGAGCATCTCCTTCACCGCGCTCGCCGCGTTTGTCGTGGGACTTCGCTTCCTCGCGAGGCACAAGCAGAATGCGCCGTACGGCGTGGACGACTGGCTGATTGTCGCCTCGCTGGTCCTGCTCGCTGGGAATCTGGTGTTCAACCTGGTGATGATCGATGAAGGGCTCGGGCTCCATTCTGGACGCCTCACGGTCGGGGGAGCTCATGAGGCTGAACCAGGTACGTACCTGATCACGGCGGTGCAGGATCACATGCGCTCCTCCTCGGTCTCGAGGTCACGCCTGGATTGCTCACCTTCTCTCCTCTCTCTCTTGCAGACCGTAGTCGGGGCCGAAGTCGTGTACACCACCGCCGTGAACATGTACAAGATCTCGCTCCTCTTCCTCTACTTCCGCATCTTCCCGCTCCCCTCGATCCGGAAATGGGGCTACGTCTGCGGCGGCATCTCGACGGCGTGGAACATCGCGTGCATCTTCGCCGCCTCGTTCCAGTGCCTCCCGCGGACCAAGATCTGGGAGCCCTGGGTGGACGGCTACTGCATCGACATCTTCCTGGCCCAGCTGTGCATCTCCGTGCCCAGCATCCTCTGCGACATTGCCATCCTGTGTTTTCCCCTGCCGCACATCCTGCGCCTCAAGACCAACAGGACCCAGAAGATCTTCCTTGTCGTCATCTTCATGCTGGGCAGCTATGTCGTCTTTACCTCCATCTACAGGTTCGTCATCTACCTGTCGTACACCAAGAAGGACATCCCTTATACCCTCGCCGTACCCTGTGCCTGGAACGTGATCGAGATCAGCAGCGGTATCATCTCGTCTTGTCTCCCAACACTGGTATGTTCAGACTCTTCAAGATAGATTGCTCCCATGCACGGAGTAAAGTTATACTTCTCTCGCCAGCAGCCGACATGGTTAACTGACTTGCCCCTCTCCTCCGCTCCCTCACAACCACCAGGGCCCCATCGTTCGTCCCATGATCAAATCCGTCATGCCCTCCTCCCTCGGCGGCTCTGGCTACGGCGCCTACGGACCCCACCGCCGCGGCACCAACACACCAGGCCTGGCCACCATCGGCGGCGGCTCCGGCTGGAACGCAAAATCAAGACAGAGCAAGGGCAAGTGGAGCCGGTTCGACACCTCAGGGGCCAGCCCGGCGTCCGTTGTGGCGGGAGGCGAGGACGATATCGAGATGGGTGGGCACGGCTACGGGGCGGCGGCGGCGACAGCGACGAAGACGACTACCACTACCATCATCAGCGCAGACAGGGCCAGCCCTGAGCTGCTGGGAAATGTGGGTGCGCGAGGGGCACAGGCACCGTCGGCAGCTGCGGGTGCCAGGAATAGTGATGAGCATCCTATTTTGGGGATTAACAAGACTGTGCAGGTAGAATGGACGGTCGAAGAAAGAAAGAGGTAAGAAAGAAAAGACAAAAAGGAGGGGGGGGGAAACAAGGGTGCAGGGCGAAGGAAAAAAAAGGCTGGAGCCTCTAGAAGCAGCGGGTCTGCACTTAATATCATTTAATAGTATACTTACTATTGGTATGGCTACTAGAAAGCAGAGAAGGCCTTCTCATACGCCAGAAAGAAAATGACGCCGATTCAGCATGGACACATGACGAGACATAGTAATAATGTGAGCATCAGGCAATAAAAACAGCATAATATCAACGACCCATCGTACAGACTCTCTGTTATGCTATGATGACAGGGTAACCATAATGGTTGACAACAGCCAGAGAAGATTGTAATAATAGTACACACATAGTACAGTATAGGGAAAGAAGAAGAAGGAGAGAGAGAGAGAGACAAGGACAAGCTGATAATGAACTTGGGCCACCATCAGACACAAAAGTAGAAAACAGATAAAGCAAGAGGCAGAAAATGAGATAAGGAGAACAAATAGTAAGAGACATTTGCTATTGGTACAGATCCTGCATCCTCCTCTAATCCCAGTTGATAATATCCCAAGGGGGATGTCTGCACTTGCTTCCCATCGTATCGTAGACCTTGATCCATAGAGCCTGTCATGTGTTCCCATGCCATCGTTGCTTATGATGCCGTTCTCATGATCGTACACGTTTGTTGGTTCGTTTCCCCTCCCACAAAAAAGGAAAAGACATGATATCTTCCTGTCCATGCGTCCGTGCATAATATCTTGTTTTCTCCTGAAATCATGCGATCATTCCGTCATTTAACATAGGAGATAAGAAGAAGCGTACAAATCATTACAGAGCATAAAGAAAGGAAAGAACGCCAAACCAACAGAAAAAGATAAAAGAACCCACCCCTCCCAAAAAGAAAAAGAAAAGAAAAGAAAGAAAAGAAAACAGAAAAGAAAGGAAGAGAGAGGGGAAAAAAAGAGAAGAGACCTAGAACCACCTGCGGGTGACGCCCTGCTCCAGCTTCCTCAGGACCCCCACGGCATCCACATAGAGCCGACTCCTGCCGCCTCCGCAGTCCGCCTCAAGACGCCGCTTCACCATCGACACCACGGTCGCACTCGCCTCCTTGCGCTGCCTCATGCGGGCGACCTGCTCTGGCTGGTCTAGCTGGGCAACGGTCTGCAGCCAGGCGACGGCGTCCTCCTCGCTCATGGCCGCACCCTTGGCCGTGGGCGAGCCGCTGATGCCGCCGCCGGTGCTGGAAAAAGACGACTTGCCGACCCTGTTCCCAAAGGCCCAGATGATCAGGGCGCACACGTACATGGCCCAGTAGTTGGAGAGACAAGTCACGTGCGGTGTCAGGCCGTTGGTGAGGTGCACTGGCTGCTCGAGGTACGACGCCAGAGCGCGGGCCGCGTGGAGCGTTGCCTTGGCGGAGGACATGCCGTCGAGGCTGATGGTGGTTGGGGAGGTCGGCTGGCCGGAGGTGGGAGACGCCGCAGAGCGACCCTCGGCCCAGGCCTTCAGGCGCTTCTGGTGCTCGAGGAAGGTCGTCGCGCCGAGGACTTTCTGGCTGAACACCCAGCTGTCGCCGCTGACCGCAAGCAGGTCGTGCAAGGGGGTGTGGTGCAGTGCGACGAAGACATTGACGGCCGTGCCGGGGAAATACTGGTATCCGGCGAGCGAGAAGAGCTGCAGGATCCTCTCCTCGGGCCTGAGCCTCTTCAGCTGCTGTGCTGCGTAGGAGGCGGTGGTGGGGGTGCGGAGGTCGTCTGGCGAGGCCGGGTCCTCGTCCTCGTTCTTGTCAGCTGTCGGGCGCGACATGTAGCGGCGGGGCAGCGCGAGCGTCGCAGCACTGAGGATGGA
Source organism: Celoporthe dispersa (assembly GCA_016584495.1). Taxonomy (NCBI): domain Eukaryota; kingdom Fungi; phylum Ascomycota; class Sordariomycetes; order Diaporthales; family Cryphonectriaceae; genus Celoporthe; species Celoporthe dispersa. The sequence continues at coordinate 2,104,920 of WAID01000006.1, read as the reverse complement.
TGCCTGGTCGACAGTGGAAAATCTAGGAATATCCTCGGGCCGCAGGGGAGTCGATGTAGGGAAGGACCTGCGGGTGCCCGAGCTGAGGATGGACATCCAGCATGGCAGCCCACTGGTCAGCGGAGGTGGCGGCCCAGAGAGACTCGCTGGGGCCTGTCAGGGGGGATCGAGGCGGGGTTGATGTTGTCTTTGGCACGAGGGGTTTGATGGTACGACGATGCGTGGCAGTCCAAGACAAAGCATGAGGCCAGCAGCCGACGACGTCCCTCTGCCTCGAGCCAAGTGTGCCACCGTTCCTCCTTGGTCATGCAGACGCCCATATTCTGCTGGTGGTTCCCGAAGCTGGGAGTATCTGAGGACGGCGCCAAATCATACAGATTCGGGTTGTGGTCCAGAACCTGTAAAGAGAAATTGTCTGAGTATGACTGCTCTCGGCTATTTGACGAGTAGGAAATTGAACAATCATCAACAAGCATATTATCGTAACCCTCAAGAGGAGTGTCATAAATAGTAGAAGAGGAATCAGAAGAGAAAATCTGTTGTGGAGAGAAAGGAACGACAGGCGAGTAGAGAAAAGGAGCAGATTCCTGGTTGACTTGGCCGATTTGGCCCATCTTGCCGATCTTTTGGATCGGCGAGCACGCAGAATGAGGCTCAGAAGAGAGCGGCGACCAGGCAGGAAGAGAAGAAGCGCAGAAGCTGGCGGAAGAAGAAGGAAGAGAAGAAGAAGAGGAGGGAGAAGAAGAAGAGAAAGAAGAGCCAGAGCGCGAGACAGGAACATATGAACCATGGTCGCCGTCTGAGACAGAGGACACAAGAGACTCTGATCCACTTACCCTCGTAAAGAGGTCTGTGAACAGCTTCGAGGGCCGCACTACCGCCTTTCGGCCTCGGAACCGAGCAAAGTGTTCGCACAACAGGATCGCCTGCATGACTTGAAGGTTGCGGTGGGGATTCTGTCGTTCGCGGTTGGTCAGTCAGACTTCACACGCGGAGAGAGCCAAATATGATATGTATGGAAGGGGAGGGAGGGAGAGAGAGAGAGAGTGTGAAAACACTGATGTCCTTGACTACTCACCCGCTTTGCCTCCCTGCCAAGCCCATTCATGCAGCTGGGTCCCCCTGATGCGGTCTTCCTTGCCGCCCAAGTACTGTGTCGCGATGGCCGCCATGGCGCACCTCAACACTTCCTCCCCCTCCGAATGTTGGTCGGTGAATAAACGGGTACAAAACATGAAAACGCTCCCAGTAGATGTCGATGTAGGCAGAGATGGCGTTGCGGACAGGGCGCGGGAGGAGTGTGTGAAGAGCTGCGCCGCCGCCGCCGCCGCCGCCGCCCATGCCACCACACTCACCACCGCCCGCCCCTGTGAGTGCTGATCCGGTCAGGATCCCAGCACTCACCGGGTTGTCGTCGCTCCAGTGTGGGCTGCCATTCTCGGCGCCGAACCCCATGGCCACGTCCACGTTGGTGCTGTCGACAATGATCTCTTTCTGCCGTGTCTGGGCCACGGAATTTATCCGATGTGGTAGAGGAGCTGGCGTGACTAGGGTGTCAGCCGTCTGCCCCGACGTCGATATGGAGTTTTCAGGAGTGTGTCTACGCACTGATGATGTCCGCTGATGGATGGCGTGCTGCGCGGTGATGGCGGGATCCAAAAGTGACTGCGCCTGCTCGTCGGTAAAAGCACCCATGAGCGGGTCGCTGATCAGGTGGCTGTACTCGTGAGACACTGAAGCCATATGAGGCGAGTTCTGGAAGGCAGCCGAGACGTAGTAAGAACCAGCCATGGTCCCCAGGCCTCCGCTGCTTGTGCTGATCTCATGTCTGGGGCCCGTGGGAAATGGTGACAACAGGGCTGGGTTTGCTTGCCACTCGAGGGTGTTCTGGTGGGCGGCATGGCGCCAGGCTGACGGGCGCGTGGACATCTCAGAAGGGGTTGAGTAGTTGCTGTCGGCAGAATCAGTCCATGGCGAGTACTCGGTCAGGTCCGGGGTCGGGTCCAGCGTTCCAGATGGCGACAGGCCCTGTGTGGGGACGAAAGGTGGCAGGTGCATCGTCCTGGGCATATAGTCGATGGGCGTGAAAGTTGGCGGGTTGGGTGAGGCTTTGATGACCGGCATGTCGGCGTAGCTGTAGTTGGGCTGGTGGCCAGACGATGATCCGTACTGGTCTCCACTGGACCCTGAGCCCGGGCCGCTTCCTATGGGCGGTGTGGCCGGTGCTGAATTAGACGAGGGTGTTGATCCACCGTGGAAGCCTCCTTGGGAGGAAGTTTGATATCCGATGGATGGTTGCAGGCCTTGGACGTTGAGCCTAGAAATGGGCCCTTCCAGCGTGGCCGAATTTGTCGAGTCCTTGGAGTCGCGCCGGCCATCTCCACTCTGTGAGGCCCTGTCTCCCTCTTGGTCACTAAAGGTTTATTGTTAGCCTGATGAGGAAAAGAATGAAGCACTTTTGCTGTGAGGAGCGGGCATTGGAAAGGAAGTGGGAAGAGAAAAAAAGACATACTGTCTCTGTTGGTGACGAGTTAGGAGATCCTGGCGATGGAAGGCCTTGTCGCATCTGTTGCAGGGAAAACGGGGCTGCTGGTGACTGAGCTGATGTCTCCTGTGATGAAATATGCTTTAGTAAACAATGGTCTCTAGAAAGATAGAGAGAGAGAGAGAGAGAGAGAGAGGCTCGGTGGGGTTTTTTCTCACCTGAGATGCTCAGCTCTTGTAAAGGTCTGATGGCCACATATTAGCAATTATGTTTTTACGAGCTAGAGATCCATAACCCCTCCTCCGCTCTCCCAAGAGCTGCTCATACCTTTGGGGGGTTGCATGTGTCACAGATGTGGACGGGCACGCCCTTCTTCGCACGGCTGACCCTCCCAGTGATGGGCGTCAACTTGATGGGGATCTCCGGGCCTGGGCTTCCCATGGGCCGGCGTGGATGGTTGGGAGGATAACCACCAGAGCCAGCTCCTCCGCCCATGGACGACGAAGACGCCGCGGATCCGTAGCCGTGTTGGTGATCCATGGAGTCCACACTGGTGCTGCTCTGGCGGCGCAGATCTGATGGGCCGGACGAGGCTACCGAGAGGGTAGGGATACTACTCGAGCTGGGCTCCACCGGCCTCTGCCCCTGGGGGTGGTGAAGGAAGTGAAGTGCTGTGAGGTCCTGGGTGGCAGTGTGGTATTGTTGTTGTTGTTGTTGTTGCTGTTGTAGTAGTTGTTGTTGTTGGTGGTGGTGATGGTGGGCCGGGTTGTTGTAGAAGGTGTTGCTACTCTCGTCGGCGGTGGGGATCCTTATAGTAGGAGGAGGCGTGAAGGCCGAGGAGGGATGTTGTTGTAGGTCAGGACGGATGACGTGACCAGATGGTGTCGAGGAGGTTGGAGGACCATGAGCTCGGAATCCGGAAGCGGGAGTTGCAGAGTCCTTATCCTTTTTATCCATAGGGCTGGAGGCGTCCGGTTGGTCCTCGTCCAGGTTCATGATAGACTGCAGGCTAGACATGGCGGCAAGTCGTGCGTGAGCCAGGCCGGGACGTCACAGTGACAAAGTTAGTAATTGTATGTACACAGCCCGGCTGAGATGTGCACAGTTAGGAAAGTGTGTGATGGAAATAACAGTCAAGAAGGGGTAAGACTGAGAAAGCAAGGGGTGCGCTGCGTGTGTGAAGCGGTGTCAACGGTGGTAGTCAGAGAGAAGCGGCAATGCCTCAGCCTGCTCAGAGTTACAGTCGGATTGGGGCCGGGCTGTAGGTCGTCTGGGAGGAGAGAGAATTGGTTCCGGGAGCTTGGAACGGGAAGAAACATTGTCGGACGCGCGAGGCAGGGCGACCATGGCCTGGACATATGCACACTGCTATATCGAGACATGAGGGAAAAGGGCAGCAGGAAACAAACGGTCCTTGCAGAGGAATGGCACTAGGACGAGGTACCTGTTCACCACCTGGGTCACCTCTCTCTTTGGGATGGGAGGAGGCTGTAATCCCAAAGTTGCGCTTGTGCATCCCTGTCAGCTGGAAGACGACAAGGGTCGATGCCACCCTTGTCGAGGCCGTGAGCAAGGTACGGCTCCTTCGATCTGTGTCTCGCCGGCACCCTGCCTCCTGCGTCCCTTGGACGAGAGAGAGAGAGAGAGAGGCAGCAGCTTTTTTGGAAACGGAGGACTGCACTCCATCTTTGGGGGTGGTCTGGGTGAACGTTGCAGGACCCTACCTCCCCACGGCCCCCGGCGTCTCGATAACCAGGGTCAGGCTATCTGTCTTGTCCGGCTGGACTCCCTGGTACGTGAACGGTGGCCCCAAGAGTTGGCCTGCGTGGGACCCAAGGCTGTAGTGGTGGTCATGGCCCAGTCAGTTTATCTCATGACGGCCATCTTGCGCTTCCCAGCGCCCAGAGGTCGACACCATCCAAGGCAGGGCACCCGCTCCCTTGACTTCTACCACCGTCTCTCCGCGCCCTCGAGACCTCACTACTGATTGATCCTGGGTGTCAGACAGCGCCTCCCCCGGACAGAGCTCGGATGTGAGCAGACAGATGATGCTTACCACACCCCAGAGACAGAAAGTGTGAGAGGGGTGTTCTTCTTCCCCTGCTGCGACTTTCTGTCCCGTCCTGTCAGCACCTCGTTCCGACATGAGAAGGTGGCATGCTGTGAGAAAAGAAAAAAGAAAAAATTTGGTGTACATGGCGAGGGCCGATCTGACAGGCATGGGGCGCAGCCCACTTGGTGCATGCATGTACAGTAGCTGGACAAATACTGCGGTACGTACCTATGCAGCCGGGAGCTCTTGTGAGACACCCACCGGTGGGCCGGCGCACGAGGTAAGCAGAAGGTACTCCGTGCCAACTGAAGAAGCCCTCCCTCCCATCCCCACACATGGAGGGGCCCATACGTACCTTAGGCTGGCCAGCTGGAGGCACCGTGACGTCGGTCACCATAGGAAAGACGGCAATTTAGTGGACAGATTTGGCGACGGCGCTTAACAGCACCAATGCGCCGGGAATAGTGGGAGGGTCTCTTTTTGAATAATGCCAGCATGTGGAGGCACTGGTGCTCGTTCCCTCAGCACGCACCGTACCGTGTACATCTGCTGCACCACGGGGAGAAGAGAACGCACCGGGCAGGGCTGTATCATCATGCCGATGGGTCAAATGCTGGTTAAACAAAGAGGAAGCTGCGCGTGGCCGAATGCGCGAATGGCGAAAGGGAGACTGCAGCTCACCTGCGTCGAGACAAGCAGGGTCGGACAACCAAACCCATCCGATGCGACCCGCGACTGAAGCGTCTAGCCTACCTTCAGCCGTTGGTGGTCGCCTGCTGATCTGATTGGATGCCGTGCCGGATCAGTCGATTGCCAACCTTGCCAACCCACGGGAGGATGGGGGGGAGGTGTTGATCCTTCGACCAGGATCGACGACCAGACCACCCGCAAGGGGTATGGATTTTTGGTCAAGTGCTGACCATTGTCTCGCGACTTGCTCTTCCTCTTGGGAAAACCGGCCCAGAAAAAAAGATCCAAGTACAGGACACGCTTTGCGGCTTTTTGTCAGTCAGTCCTTTTGTCGTCGATGCACACACACACACACACGCACGCACGTATGTATGCGCACTACACACAGGACAGGTCATGATCCGCAGAGATGCGTCGTACATGGGATGAACGAACAGACGCCGTGAGTAGTACTGTATGTATGGTCCTTAGTCGTGGCCTCGTTGGGTCGGGCGGAGTCTCGCTGAAGCGGGCCCGCGGGGCCCTTCCCTCGTGCTCGACTCGAGGGGGGAGTACCGTAGTACTGGGCTGCAGGGGGCTCAGGTACGGGGCACTTCCAGCCCTACTGGGTGCAGTACGACTACTTTCTGACCAGCAGCAAGCTGGACAGGGCTAGTCGCAGCCAGATCTCCTATTTTTACTTGTCCTCGGATCATCAGGTCTTGCATCACACAGGCGAGACCAGCGTCGAGGGGGACGGCTATCCGGAGGCAGGTTGTCCACTCCGGACCTCCAAGAGTTGACGTGTTAAGCGAGGTCAGCGATGCAAACCTCGCCGATATCCAGCTGTAGGCAGACTGCTGTCTCCCTGGACCCTGCGGTGTGCGTTCGTCCCTCGGAATCTGCGCTCAATTCCGGCCTCCTCCATGCCTTTTGGGATATTGTTTCAAGGTCGCGAGGCAGGCAGGCCCAGGCCTGGACTGGCAGAAGTACCGAGCCTGCCAGGCCGGGCCGGATATACTTAGTAGTCGATCGGACGGCCTGCAGGCCTGCATGGTATTCCCCCATGGGCTGGCTGTACAGAGGACTGGCACACACGACCGTTGGTACCCTTCCACCCCCTTGTTGTATCTCCCCGTGTGCATCAATCTGTAGCAGCCAGGCGCTCTGCTTTTTTCTGTGACGGGTCTGCGCATGCGGGCCGTCGTCTTCCCAGTTCGGCGAGGCGCAGTGCAGGACCAGAGACACCCTTGAACGCCGCTGAATAAGAGGCCGCCTTGAGACAGACTCACACCAGCCCTATCGTCACGAGAGCCGCGCGAAAAAAGAAATTTTTTTTAAAAAAAAATCTCAGTGACGCCGCTCGATGAGACCATGAATCGTGGCCACCATGCAGCTCGTGCTGCTTACCTGTGGTAGGGCTGGACAGGATGGTACCTATCCAGGGATCAGGCGCCTGGGCACGCCATCTCGCAAGGCGGAGCCAGGGTCGCAGCAATGTTTTGAATCACTCGGCCAAATTTTTGATGCCAATTTTACCGTACGACACGGGACGGCGAGGCGTTGAGGCTGTTCTGTTGTCCGTATCTCTTTTGTCTCTGCTGTCTGAAGATGGCGTCGCACGGCAAGGATTCTTGCCACCGGCACCACCCCGCCTGTCAGAGATTAGATGTTGTCTGCGGCGGGCGGAAGCTGAATACCACTAGACAGAAATCCGGGGGTCCTGGAGAAGCCATGCTGTGTATGATAGATACGGTTCTGGGCGCGGAGCACTGTCCCGAGCTGGTTGTAAGATGCACGACCCGAATCCTTCGGGAGGGGCCTTCGCGCGAGAGATTGCGAGGCAGTTTGGCAGTTGCTACTCGGTGCAGTACCGACATTGCCGGAAGGGAAATCCCGCTGGACGAGGCCAAGCAAGGCCCTCACCAGGGTGCTTAGTCGTGGTGGTAAGTAGTGTGGATGCAGGTGCTGATCTGGGGTGTGCGGGTGGTGTGCCACGTTCGTCTGCCTGTCTGCCTCAGGCCAGGCTGACAAGGGCCTGTATGTTGCTGCCTACAGGCTTGGTTGCGCGCGGATTGGTGCCGTATTGCGGTAGTCTGCATCTGGAGGAGGATCAGTATGGGTTGCAGTGCAGTGCAGTGCAGTGGTTAAGCGAACGGCAGGGCAAACCAGCCAGCCAACACTTGCAAGAAAACAAGCGAGCCAGCCGACCAGAGACCGGGAGGAAAAAAGTGAACACATGGTTCAGGATGGATGGTCGATGCTGCTCTGTCGCTCCTGCTGGCTGTGTTGCACCAGCCCTGAGGGGGTAGCTGCAGTGTCGCATCGTGCGACCGCCGACCTGCAGCAAACCTGAGCATACCTGAAATATCTGGCGCTGGTGAGGGCATCATGATTGGCTGACAATTCCTGTTGGGCTGCAGCAGCAGGAGGCAGGCTCCTCGTCCTGGGTGCAGCCAGCAGCAGACAAGGTGATGAGCAGAGAGGGGACTCCACAGGGAGGATGAGGTCGAACCCTGGCTGCCTGGCGGGCCCAGGCTGATAGCAATCCGTAAAGGGGAACGGCCGTATGCAGGGATAAATCGACTTGTCTATTTTTAGTCAGCCCCTCGAGCCTTCCTTAATGACCATACGGCAGTACCAGAGTAACTACAGAGCACGACTGTGCTGCCCCCCCACCTCCCCCCAGGAAAGTTTTTTTCTTTCTCTTTCTTTCTCTTTCTGCTTCTCCTCCCCAGCTCCAACACACCACATCACCAACGCACCGTAGCATTGCATGGCAGTACCTCCGCACCAACGATCAGCGACAACAACCAACCTGACCAGCAGAAGAGGGGGGGAAGGGACATTTGACCTCTGCGCAGCTGCAGGCCCATAATAAACCCCACTACAACCCCACCAGAATCCCACCGCATCCCTGCCACGCAACCAAACACTGAGACCCCACCACAACCAACCAGGCCTTAGCTCGTCGTCCGTCCTCTTCTCACCGTGGTGACAGCACTTTGCTCATTTCTACAACATTGCCTCGACCGCAACTTCACAACAACTACTGACGATGTTGCATCGTCTGGTCCCTACTCAGCACCAACGAGCCGCTATCCATCTGATGCAACCACAAAGTGCAAGCCTGCCGGGCGCCTCCCTGGCCCACCGTATCGAGATGGTAAGGCCGCTTCAGCCCTGTGGTTTGTCGCAGACCACGCAGGACGACAGCTAGACGACAGCCACTGGATATGTATGTCATCTGCAAGGTCAGACGCCCATCTCGTCAGCAACGGCCGAGGTGGGTGAGTGTGTGTTCTACGCACACACACACGCATGCACACACGCACACATACACACACCTCCACCTAGTCACTTCCTGCAGATACGACTCAACTCGGATGGCCTTTGCTCCGTCCCAGTCTCGGCGTATTATCGCCCACAGCCCACACGGCAAACACGCCCAATGTCTGCTTGTACCAGTCCTAGACTGCTCGGGAAGGATTGCGGGTGCAGACACAGGCAACTTGCTGCGCCCATGTTTAGTGCTGATCCTGTTCCATACGCCCTTCCTATCCCTTTCTCTCCCTCCTCCCCATCTCCAGTCCACCCTCTCCCTTTCTCTCTCTCTCTCGCTCTCTGCCAGCCACGTGGTCCTGCAGGTCAGATTACCGATGCACCCCCTCTGGAAGGATTTTTCTCTCTCTCGTCTCCGGCCGGATAACATCAGATGACCGACCATACTCGGCCGCGAACCACTCCGTCAGCAACCGGTCATGGTGAGATGGAGACAGACGCGGGAAAGGAGGGTGGGAGAGGAAAAAAAACCACCTTTTTCCTTTTCGTGCTTACCGACCTCGTAGGGCTGCATTGTCCCGCATGAAACGGCTCGAGACATTCGAGCTATAACGGCAGACAGTCACGATCCGACGGGCTGTACCGCCTCTTGGCCCCGATGTTGCAATCACCCGCGTGCTAGCAAGGTCCCTCCACCCCAGCTTGACTTCTTCACCATCATCATCATCATCAATGTTTCTCATGATGCTTTTTTTTGGGGGCCGCACAGAGACGAGGCCGTTGGTGTCACCCGCATATCTCGCGACGGGCAGAGGCTGCTGGCCATAATGCTACGCTGACACCGCCAAAATAAGGAGATCGATTTCCGAGGGCTGGGCAGCCAGCGCACCTCCATCATGTCTGCTGAACTGGCTGCCGCCCTGACCGTACATGCGGTGGCCCGGAAGGGCCGGGAACAGTCCGGCCAGAGAGCGAGATTGGCTCCTGTGCTCCTGTGCTCCTGTGCTCCTGTAGAGCTGCTGCGAATGCTGCTGGCCACCCTGACGGCCGGCACTTCAGGGACGGGAACTATTGGTTTCAGAAATCCTGAACGAGGAGGTGCCTGTCCGTGGGGGCTTCGAAGGATCGTATCGACGACGCGGGGAAAGGCATACTGCCAACCCAGTTGACCACAAAGTCGACTCATGCGACAGCGCTCGCCAGTATCGGGCGTTTGATCAACTGGTCATGGCGCAGTGAGTTTGGAAACGCGGCTACTAGCGCCCTCACCTGTTCCTGCAGCCTGATACGGAGCCATTCGGTGTATTGCATCACACACCCCATCTGCGGACTGCGTGCATCAGGATTATTACCATGGGCATTAGCATGGTAGCATCGATCGTTCATCGTCCATAGATAGGCCACGAAAAAAAGATTCTTGACAAGACACAGAGAGCGCAGTGCATATGCCTAGTAAATCCTTCAAAGACACGTTGTGCAGTCGCATCCTACGCTCCATGTCCAATGCCCATTCCCCCCCCTCCTCCCAAGACATCTGGACGAAAAGTAGATGCTATCATACCAGGCAGGTATTCGGGATGATCAGGTGGCGGACGTCGACGAAGGTGGAAAGAGGGGGGGGGTGGGAGAACTAGACACATTGGTAGGCATTAATTAGCGACGAGCAGTCATCCAACTGAGCTTGGCTTGGTGGTTAGACGACCGCTTTGCCAAGGGGCTCTGTCTTGGGTGCTCACGCGATTTGGCTTCAAGCAGCGGGCAATACTATGTAAGTTCTTGACAGACGCGTCTGGGTGTACACTTGAACTTACGAGATGGGTCAGGAGTGACAAAGCAGCCCTGAATCCTTGCCTGCCCAGTTCAGACTGTAGAGTTCCTGATAACACTGGGACCAGACGAGAGTCTGACAGCCGCCCTCTCTCCGGATAGCGTGATGAATTTGATCGTCAAGGCAAAGATCATTCCAGTTTCCCCTAGAAACCGCAGAGAAAACGAAAAGGTTCAGCAGAGAGAGGGGGAAGATCTCCACGGGAGTTTGCTAAATAAGCTTTCAATGCCCCGGTTTCACCTCCGCGTATCCGACAGCGAAATTGACTCGTGTGAGGGTCGTGCCCAGGGCACGACTCGCTCGGTTAGAGCATAGGGGACCTAATTCATACACGATCATTGCTAACCGAAGTGTGTGAACCGTACAAACCGCGGCATTTGGAGTTCATTGTGGATACGATATGAAGAGACAATGCCAGTGCTGGGCATCAATGCTATCGATGCGTAGGGGTGTAAGGAGGCTTGACGATTCCTTCTATAAAGTAAAGGCTCCTCTTTTTAACGGGGCTTGATATATATCTAAGGCTTCCTGGCGTGGACTGATCAGCAGATATGTGGACTCTGGGAGGACCACTCTGTCGTTTGGCGGTTTCTCCTGTCTCTCTCTCCCTCCCTCCCTCTCCCCTTTTCTCGATGGCCAGAACATGAGGGCCATCGACTTATCTAATATCAAAGACATCACGGGTAATCTACACGATCTGAGTGTTAATATTTTTTTTTCGCGGGACCGGCAGGCGCCCTGACTGTCTCCGTGTGCCTTCAATCGTCTCCTCTGGAGCGATGGACGCATCCAGGATGCTGTTCCAGCGTGACTCCGAGGCCGGTGTCACGATCGACACCAGCGAGGTGGCCATTTCGCAGAAGTTTGCTGTTGCTTGTCTGCTGGCCATAGCGATATGTGAGGAAACCCTCATCTCTTAGGTATCAAGTCACATTACTGTTTCAATTGATTTATCCATCTATTTTCCTGGACCCTACTACATTGGCAACCCATACTATCCAAGAAGCAACTATGTACTTGGGAGGCAAGGCCTGTGGACTTCTTTACCTAGGTTTAGGCAATCCTTATCATGTTTTTCACACAGACAAGACCCCTCGGGAATTAAAAAGTTTGACGGCTGACGTCGAGTTTCCACAGACAATGCCTTAGAGATGCTACCTATCGTGTACTTCACGTTCACGAGGTACTCCGGTCTGTACTTCTGGAGCATGATTGCTGCTGACCTCGGAGTGCTGGTGTACGCAACGGGCTTTGGTTAGTTGGTGTTCCAAGAAGACAGTTACTTGTCTTTGAAAAGATGTTTTGCTGACATTTGCATTACAGTCCTAAACAATTTTCGATTGACGGGGAATGTAAGTAGAGCGTGGAGCAGTCACAACATCTTGGCCCTTGTCTTGCAAAACCCATAGGAGCCTATACTATGGACTTGAGTTGCTGGTCCTGGGACCGAAGAAGGAATCAGAATGCTGATGCTGTTCTTGTAGCAAACCTTGCCTACGGTCTTGACCTGCGCAGCATGGATACCAATGATTTCGGCGCAGAGCCTCGTCCTCTACTCGCGCCTACGCCTGATCAACGTGGACGAGAGAGTCCGCCGTTGCGTGCTCGGCATGTAGGTGACGCCCAGGACGACACTGGTCGGCATTGTTCTGGTCTGGATATAAAATAAGAGAGGAACCAGAGTGGGCTGACCATGCTCGTCTCCAAATAACAGGATCATCTTTGACGGCATCACGATGCACACCGGCACGGCCATCACAACGATCGGGTCCAACGGCAGGGCGGCCAAGCTCTTTCTCGAGCCGTACGCCATCATGGAGAGGATCCAGGTGACCGTCTTCTTCGTGCAGGAGCTGATCCTCTCGGGCCTGTATGTGTATAAGGCGCGCTGGTTCCTGAAGACATACCGCCATCGCGACGACAAGGGGAGCAGGGCACAACGCAAGTTGACCTCGATGATGACCCACCTGATCCTGTCGAGCGTGGTCGTGGTTGTCCGTATGTTGCCCGACCTACCTCCCTTTGGATATATCTATCCACGGCCTCGTTTTACTAGACTGAGACTTCAGGCTGACTTAATTCTTCTCTCTCTCTCTTGCGCAAACAGTCGATATCACCATCATGGTCCTGGAGTACATGGGCCTCTACTATCTCCAGGTCTCCTACAAGGCGTTCGTCTACTCGGTCAAGCTCAAGTGCGAGGTCGGCATCCTCAACCGCCTCGTGGACTTCGTCAAGTCCGTGACGGCCATCCGGTCCCCCCAGGGCCCCAACTGCGCCCAGCACAACGGCGGCATCGGCAAGTCCCCGTTCTACCACAGCTTCGAGCTGACCTCGCAGATCGAGCGCGAGTGGGAGACGACCCTGCGGAACACCTTTGGCGGGCCGGTGGCGCGCGAGGAGAAGAGGGCCAGAGGGAACAATGATGTTCTTATGGAGGGCGACGAGGAGGCTGCCGGTGCGCTGCTCAGGGTGGAGGAAGGTGGGAAGGGCTGTGTGCTGGAAAGTGGACACTCGGGGGCGCCGGTTACGTGGTCTGAGGCTGAGAGCTCTGGGAGCGTGCGGGATAGTGGCACGACGGGGCTGGGAACGACCACGTCGGTGTCGCGGCTCACAGGCGATGTGACGGAGAGACAGAGCGGGGAGGGTATCTCGATACGAAGGCCCGAGGCCTTGCATACGCGCTCTTCCTTTGGGAGTCTACGGTAGATTGACGGTACAGGATGTTATGCTCACGCCTCGCCTGATTTAATTATGTCTTTGCATCTACTCTTGTCTCTGCGCTGCTCGTTTTCGTTCTCGTGTAGCGGGGTCGGGTATTGAAGAGTTTTGTCCTTCTGGAAGGACAGGCAGCTTCTTGTATCATGGCATGCTGTTGACAGTTGGCAGCTCGTGGAGGAGCGAATGTGGTATATGTGTGTGGCCGTCCGTTCCTACAAAATTGAGACGGGTTTCGAAAGAGAAAAGAGGAAAACAGGCGACAGATGGAGAGCAGCAATGTTTGCGCGGGACTGTCATGGATTCCAGAAAATACGAATAGTTGCTATAGCTGGCAAGCCCTATGTTTATCGTTTCCAGTATCTACCAAAATAAAGAAGCCCCGTATATGATGAAGGGCAGGGATATCTTGTACCTCTAGTCCTTTACCAGTACGCCTTCATGATGCCTGACCGACAGGGTCGAGTGGTGACCTTGTCTTATGTCTCTATATGCCAGCCAAAACCCACCCCCTCCTAGTGATGCTGCCCCACGATAAGTCCAGGTATCTTGAATGCCGGCGCCGAATGACCCTCCTCCTCCAGATGTGCCCCTGCTGATATCCATCTTCCTGCCCATGGTGACGATGTCAAAAAAGGGAAACGGGTATAAACCAGTATGCCAGCTCATCACAGGTGCCGGCGCTTCGAAGCAGGACCGCCGTCCTTGAACTGTCCGAGGTTCGCAAGACCAAACAGCTCCTCATAGTTGAGGTGGCGCTTGCTCCCCGCCCCACGCCCGAGGTGGGTGGGCACCCGAACAGGCCGCCGTGGTGTGGTCCCCCCGTGGTGACGATTAGAACGGGATGACCGGGGCGTCGTCTTCGAGCTGTCGTGGGTATGGTTGTCCGAGAGGCGCAGGTTGCCGATGTTGAGCTGGTTCTGTGCATCCTGGGGATAAGGGTGAGAGGACCGGAAGTTGAAGGCCTCCTGGGACGGGACAGTGGTCTCTGAGGGGTCCGAAACAGACTCGTCCACCTCTTCCACTACCGGAGTGTCTGATTCCATCTCCGGCTGTGTTTCCGTCTGCATGTGTGCCGGTTGTGGATGTGGTTGTTGTTGTTGTGGTGGTGGTGGTGGTGGCGGTTGGTGTTGTTGATCTTGTGCGGGAGCCTGACGTGTCGACGACGTGCTCGCCGACCCGTAGATCTGGGGGGACGACGACGACATGGGCTCGGGCTTCTCTGCATCGTCCTCGCTCTCTGTAGCGCCCGGTGAGCCGTCTCGTGCCTCTAGACGCTCGTTGGCCCAGGCCCTAATCTTCCAACCTTCTCCATCGTCGAGGCCGAGGTTCTCCCTGTCCAGGAACTGCAGCAGGTCGTCGAGGCAGTCCTGGTACCCGGCCGTGCGGGCCTTCTGCTGTGCTGTGATCGAAGACTTGTACAGCTTCGTCACAGACAGTGCGGCTGTGCGGAAGACGTCGACCAGCTGTTCGGGGGCCGCTTCGTGGGCCATGATTTGTGTTCTGTTCGTCGAACAAGGCGGGGTCCTCGTCGGTGAAAAGAGGGACTGTCGAGACTACGTCGTGCGTCGTCGTGTGTCGCCGAGCGCTGTCTTGTCTCGTCGTGCCGTCACAGTGTCGTCTCGAAGTCGACGGCAGTGTCTCCTGAAGTGGCGCCCAGGTAGGCAAAGGTGGTCTGTCTGTCGGTGACGCTGTCAGTCGAGGGGAATAGGAAGATGACTGTTCATTAGGCGCAAATGAGGTTTTGGCGGGGCTTTTCTGCCTGTGTGGGCCCTTGCGTTTGCGTTGGCACGGCGCCAAGTGGTGTGTGAATGCACCTGCGCATGTGGATCCAGGATCTGAACCTGGGCCTTGGGACGAAGTGGAAGAAGGCCTTGAGTTTTTTTTTTGGGTGTGGACCTTGGCGGGCGAACCACGTACCTTAAGTACCGTATCGGTCGGGTCCTAGGCGGTTCCTGTCGGTTCTATTTACCGCTGTATCTATAGTGGGTTTGGATGGTGGCAACTCGACGGCGCTCGGGTGAATCACAAGTCACAGTCTTTCTTTTCAAGAAAAGTGAGTGAGTGAATGTGGGAGCAGATAGCCTGCCTGGCCCGATATTCGCCCCCTCCCGGTGGTGAAGCCGTGAGTTGTTCTGGCGCAGGTTCTGCATGCGCTTCAGGTGGGCTGTCAGGCCGCCCGAGCCTCGGTACTGGGCTGCTGGGGTACCTCTGCATCCTGCACGCCGAACTTGGAGGGCTGCAGGTCCCGTGGAACCCTGTAGCAGAATGGCCCCTGTCACACCTGTCAGCCTCGACAGAGAACGAATGTCGTCTGTACCCCTCACAAGCTTTTACCTTTTCTTCCCCTTTCCTCCTCATCTCCAAAAGCCAAAAAAAAAAAAAAAAAGAAAGATAAAAAAAAAAAAGGAAAAGAGGTCGACATATCACAGGACTGATATCGAACCTCGGTGTTGACTTCGAGAGCGGTAGAGGTTGCTACGCCCGGTGAGATGAGAGCGCCGCTACCTCACTTAGTCGTGTGATGGAGGGCATGATATGGTTATAATGGGTGCAGGTCTTGATCCAAGAAGGATTGAGTAAGATTAGTGATCTATGACAGACGAGGAGACATGTCCAAGGAAATGCAAGGAACGCAGGAGTCCAGTCTCCCGGCACAGCAGCACCTTCCCAGCTGATGTACCTTGATGAAATGTTGGCTTATCATAGAGTCTAGCGAAGTATGCGAGAGCCAGAGGTAGATATGATAACACTTAAATGTATGTCATTTTGTAGGAATGTTCGTTCTGCTGTATCATGAGCGGTTGTGGTACTGATGCTGGTGTTGTAACTTCCAGCTCGTGCACAACCTCTCTCTCCAAGTGAATGCCCTTTCGTGCCTCACCCCCCTTCTTCTCCCCTGAACACTTTCCTAATTGCAAGCAGCCATGTATTGGTCTTCCTAGCTTATCAGGTAGGCTACGCAACAGGTTCTGTGGTTTTTTCCTTTTTTTTTCTGTCTCGCTGAGTCTCACTGTGCCGCGGTCTTGAACGGAGACAGAGCATCTGACATGAGGGTCACAGCAGCGGTGTGTAGACTTCTCTTCCCCCGAAACTTAGTGTAACTAGAAGGCCAAAGGATTAGGCTGAGTTTTCTCAAACAATTTAGATATGCGGCAGTCGCTCTCTGAATAACTCTCTTTTCGTTCAGCCTCCCAGGTTGCCAATTCTGTAAGCCTGGTAAAGCAAGAGTAGTAACTAACGAGGCTGTCCCCACACCTGTTCAGCTAATGAACACGACCCACGTCATTTGCTCGTACTTAGTGGGGGCTGCCGAGAGTCTTATCGGCCATTTCTTCTTATCGCTAGGCCAACGTTGACTTCTAACATCGCTGAGGGTCATTCTGTCAGTGTCCATAATTTTTGCAACGAGGACAGCTACAATTGGAATTTGAGCCAAACAAGTCGGTACGGCAATACGCTCAGCAATATTACAAGAAAAGTCTTTTAGCTGCTAGAAAGCCGAGGTGGCTGCGTCAGATGCGAACAGCCGCAAGATAAACAGATTGGTTGTTCTTGTATACAAATTTCGTACCTACTGGACTGCCCGCACTGTTTTTGTTGCTTTCCTGTAAATTCGGTTCACAAGGAAATTTCTATACAAGAACTGGAACTTGAAAAGTATCAAATGCAACATGGTACAATATTCGTATGCCATACGCTTAAGGGATGTTGGTATTTTGCTGCGGCTCGAGAAACGGTATTTGTAGCCTTATAAGTCTAATAAAAATGGCCTGCGTCATAGTCTTATAAAGACCCGCGCAGGGTTAGAAGAATGAAAGCCAGACAATCATAATCCTCGCGATCTAACGTCTGCTTGTTTGTATTTGACAATGGGATCTAGACGGCGGTGCCATGAACTAAGTATGTAGGAGGCAGGCAGGCCCAGTTTGTCTTCCTTCCATGTACCAAGGCAGATATGCCTTTGGAGCCGCACCTCTACTCACATTAGCGTACCTGCCATGTAAGCACCCCTGCGCCCCTATCCCGCAGCACTGCGACTCGCGTTCGGAATTTTGTAGTGCACTTAACTGCAACTCTTCTACCTCGACACCACTTCTCAACTTTTCGACCTCGCACCCGCGGCCAATTCCAACCCAAGATCACAGCCGTCATAATCCTCCACAAACCCACCCTCTCACTATCACAAAGGCACGTGCGACCATCAGAGAGAAGCACGCATACCTTCCACATCACTTTTTTCGGCGCGTCTAGGCGCGTTTAAGGGTCCATTCGTCTACGACCTCCCAACATGGCTCCGCGGCCAAAAGCCAACGACGACACTGACGCGTCAATGCATGATGCTTCCGACGATGGGAGGAACGCAAACGAGTCCATGGTACGCATTCTATTCCCAAGTGAAGTGAACGACATCTATCTGGCCTTTGCCTCTCTTCACATCGCGACTTGGCAACTCCACCCCCGCAAAGCTGACTTTCGAGCAGGATGTTGATGAGACTCCGGACTACACTGACTCCGATACCAACCCAAACACGACAGCCAGCAGCGTTGTTGGAGACGCAGTGCTAGACGGCCGAAAGCGACGCTCGGAGGCTAACCAGCTGCGACGAAGCATATTTGGCAAGAAGCATGACAGGCTAGGCGAGTCCAAGGTACGAGCTGCTATTACCCGCTTGAGCAAGCCATTTCCAAGTGGTATTGATTCTGGATCTGACACCAATTGAAATAATAGGAAGATGATTCTCTTCGGCGGTTTCGCTACCTTCTCGGTCTGACGGATCTCTTTCGTCACTTCATCGAAACAAACCCGAACCCCAAGATTCGCGAGATTATGGAAGAGATAGATCGCCAGAATGCCGAACAAGAGAAATCCAAGAAGGGCACGAACCGTCAAGGTGGCGCCCAAGGAAGACACCGTCGGACCGAAGCAGAGGAAGACGCGGAGCTTCTGAAAGATGAGAAGCAGGGTGGCTCTGCTGAGACAGTCTTCCGTGAATCTCCGCCCTTCATCAAAGGCCAGATGAGAGACTACCAGGTCGCGGGTCTCAACTGGTTGATCTCGTTGCATGAGAACGGAATCTCGGGCATTCTGGCCGACGAAATGGGTCTCGGCAAGACTCTGCAGACCATATCCTTTCTCGGCTACCTGCGACACATCATGGGCATCACCGGACCACACCTCATCACAGTCCCGAAGTCTACTCTGGACAACTGGAACCGAGAATTCGCCAGGTGGACCCCCGAGGTCAACGTGCTGGTGCTTCAGGGTGCCAAGGAGGAGAGAGCAAAACTCATCCAGGACAGGCTCAAGGACGAGTCCTTTGATGTCTGCATCACGAGCTACGAAATGATCCTCCGCGAGAAATCCCACCTGAAGCAGTTTGCTTGGGAGTACATCATAATTGATGAGGCTCACCGTATCAAGAACGAGGAGTCCTCGCTCGCCCAAGTCATTCGGCTTTTCAACTCGCGCAATCGCCTGCTGATCACGGGTACCCCGCTTCAGAACAACCTCCACGAGTTGTGGGCGCTGCTCAACTTCCTGCTCCCTGATGTCTTTGGCGATTCTGAAGCATTCGACCAGTGGTTTTCTGGCCAGGACCGTGACCAGGATACTGTTGTTCAACAATTGCACCGTGTCCTCCGTCCCTTCTTGTTGCGGCGTGTCAAGGCTGACGTCGAGAAGAGCCTCCTCCCGAAGAAAGAGGTCAATCTTTACGTCGGCATGTCAGAAATGCAGGTCAAGTGGTATCAAAAGATCCTGGAGAAGGACATTGACGCCGTGAACGGGGCCGGCGGCAAGAAGGAGTCCAAGACGCGCCTGTTGAACATTGTCATGCAACTGCGCAAGTGCTGCAACCATCCTTACCTCTTCGAGGGAGCCGAGCCTGGTCCTCCTTACACGACCGACGAGCATCTCGTCTTCAACGCTGGCAAGATGCTCGTCCTGGATAGGCTCTTGAAGCGGCTGCAAAAACAAGGCAGTCGTGTCCTGATCTTCTCCCAAATGAGTCGTCTCCTCGATATCCTCGAGGATTACTGCGTCTTCAGGCAGTACAAATACTGCCGAATTGACGGCAGCACCGCCCACGAGGACCGTATTGCTGCGATTGACGATTACAACAAGCCCGACTCCGAGAAGTTCATCTTCCTCCTCACGACGCGTGCAGGAGGTCTCGGTATCAATCTCACAACGGCCGACATTGTCGTTCTCTTCGACAGTGACTGGAATCCACAGGCCGATCTGCAGGCTATGGACCGCGCTCATCGTATCGGTCAGACCAAGCAGGTTGTTGTCTACAGATTTGTGACAGACAACGCGATTGAAGAGAAGGTTCTCGAGCGTGCTGCGCAGAAGCTTCGTCTTGACCAGCTCGTCATCCAGCAGGGCCGTGCCCAGAATGCAGCCAAGGCTGCGGCGAACAAGGACGAGCTCTTGTCAATGATCCAGCATGGTGCGGAGAATGTCTTCCAAACGAAGGGTGCCACCGGTGTTGTTGCCGACAAGGGCGCTGATATGACGGAGGATGACATCGATGCCATCTTGGCGGCCGGCGAGAACCGGACCAAGGAACTCAATGCCAAGTACGAGAAACTTGGTCTTGACGATCTCCAGAAGTTCAGTTCGGAATCAGCCTACGAATGGAACGGCAAGGATTTCACCAATACCAAGAAGGACATCGGCATCAATTGGATCAACCCTGCCAAGCGAGAGCGAAAGGAGCAGTTCTACTCGATAGACAAGTACTACAAGCAGGCTCTGCAGACCGGTGGCCGCACGGCTGATACCAAACCCAAGGCCCCACGAGCGCCGCGGCAGATTTCGATCCAAGACTACCAGTTCTACCCCATGAGGTTGAAAGAACTTCAAGAACGGGAGACTGCATTCTATCGAAAGGAGATAGGGTATAAAGTTCCTCTATCAGATGGCGATGAGGACACGCTGGACACTCGCAAAATGGACCAGGAACTTGAACAGCACATCATCGACGAGGCCACGGCCCTGAACGAGGAAGAGCTGGCAGAGAAAGAAGAGCTGGCCAAGGAGGGCTTCGAGGCATGGAACCGCCGTGACTTCCAGCAGTTCATTAACGGCTCTCACACGTATGGTCGAAACAACTATGAGGGTATCGCTCAGCAATGCCAGAACAAGGATGCTGCAGAGATCAAGCAGTACGCAAAGGTGTTTTGGCAGCGGTACAAAGAGATCTCGGACTGGCAAAAGTTTATCAAGCATATCGAGGACGGCGAGGAGAAGCTGAAGAAGATCGAGCACCAGCGCAAGACGCTACGGAAGAAGATGTCGCTGTACCGTGTGCCTCTACAGCAGCTGAGGATCAACTACTCTGTCAGCACCACAAACAAGAAGGTCTACAGCGAGGAGGAGGATAGGTTCCTGCTGGTGCAACTGGACAAGCACGGCCTGGACAAGGAGGGCATCTACGACATCATTCGCGACGAGATTCGGGAGAGCCCCCTATTCCGCTTTGACTGGTTCTTCCTCAGCCGCACGGCGGATGAGCTCAAGCGGCGATGCACTACCCTGCTCACTACGATAGTGAAGGAGTTTGAGGACATCAAGCCGTCCGCAAATGGGGTCAACGGCAAGCAAAAGCGCGAACTGGAGGATGAAGAGAATGACGACGATAGCGTTGTCGGAGCCCCGGTCAAGAAGAAGGCGAAATCGTCGAACGGCGTGAAGGTTCGTCCAGCAGTTCGGACTCCTGGCAAAGCAGTCACTAATTAAGCGAACAGAACAAGGCTCTTGATAATGTCAAGTCCAAGGGCAGCTCCGCTGCGCCTTCCCGCTCCTCGAGCGTGGCCTCGAATAATTCCACCGCGAAGACGAAGGGCAAGGGTAAGAAGAAATAACCTGTTAGACCGCTGCTCCTCATACCCTCTTCTCCAGTCTGTGCCGAGTCTAGAGGAACAGGGCGGGATCGAGATCCAGGGTCAGAACCAGTGGGCGAGGGATCGCTCGTCATGGCTCTCAAGAGATGACTCTTCCGAGGGGTTGCGGAGTTGACGGGAGTTGGGGGGGTTTTCATCTACATCACATTGCTGGAGGACAGAAAAAGTCACACACGGTGTCAGAGGGGACTTGGGGGGCGTTGGCTTTTGTTGAGAGTAGAGACGGGTAGATCAATATGTGTAGTTGGCGTCAATCAATTTTTGTTGTCATGTAAGCGCACCGCTTGTCGATTTGTTCAAAAAAAAAAAAAAAAAGGAAGCAAAAAAAAAACAAAAAAACAAGAGAACCGAGACTGTCATCATAAACTTGCTTGTGCGACCCCGAACGGCCTGTCCTTGGGAAGGCCTGATTCCTAGTGGTCTACGGCAGATTCTTCGCGCCAACATTCGCGGCCGCCATGCGCTCCACTCCCGCCTCTTACCCCGGGGGGCCTGATCCCCGCCCCCTTTGTACGTCTCTCCTTTGGCCAAGCACGATCAGCCCCGATATCAGGATGCTCATTAGATGACTTTGAATCAGCTTCTGGTTCATGATGTCAAATCCTAACATTCGCAATCCCATCCGTTAACCCGCAATAGTTTTTGCCGAGAACGCCTGATTTCTATGCCCCAGAATTTTTTTTGACAAAGAGATCTCCTTCTTCCTTTTTTTTCCCTCCCCCCTTCCCATTGCGCGGCCGGAGATCACGACAGCTTGTTGAGCTGTTCCCTCTCGGCCTCATACAGGAAGTCGTAGTAGGCCTTGTCAAAGTGGTGCACGCGCACGTAACCGTCCTCTCCTCCGGATGCGTAGCCCTTGCCGGTGGGGTCTGCTGCGACGGTGTTCTGGAAGTCCAGTGTGAGCGCGGGAGGGAGAGCAGGTGTGGGAAGGCCTGGGAGGGCAAAAGACGGCCAGCAGACTTACCAGAGGGCCGAAGTGTCCACGGACACGGCCAACCTCCTCCTCAAAGACCTTGTGGTAGAACCTCGCCTCGAACTTACCCTGCCTCGCAGAGGTGGTGGTGACGTCCATGGCAGCCTGACCACCACCGAGGATGACAAAAGTCCTTCTTGGGGGTGATGGCGGCGCTGTTCAGGGGGGTGTCTGCGGGGTAGGTCTTGAGCACGTCGAGGTCGCGGGCGCTGATGAGCTTGGCCGTCTTGTCCTTGCTCGCGGTGATGAGGTACGTCCTGTCCGGGTTCCACTGCAGGTCGGTAACCTGGCAGCCGAGCTCGTGCACGGGGATGTTGTAGATGAGGTCGCCGTTCTTGCCGTCGTACTGGCTGACGGAGCCGTCCTCGTGGCCGGCGATGATGTACTTGGACAGGTAGCTCCAGCCGGCAACGGTGGCCTTGCTCTCGTCGCAGACGATGGTCAGGACCTTCTCGGGGTTCTGCTCGGCGGCCGGGTCGCAGTTGACGTCGAGCACGACGATGGTGCCCAGGTGGCCCATACGCTTCTCGGTAACGCCCAGCAGCTTGGTGCCGTCCTCGGAGAACTCGACGCGCTTGACGGCGGTGGGAAAGTCCCAGGTCATCAGGCACTTGCCGGTCTGGACCTCCCACAGCTTGATGGTGTTGTCAGCGGAGCCGGAGGCGATGACGGTAGAGGTCGGGTCGACATCGACGGTCCAGATGGCACCCTGGTGGCCGTGGTATGTACCCATGCGCTCGCCGTTGTGGGAGAACCAGGCGCAGATGTGTTGGTCCTTGGCGGTGGAGAAGATGATGTCGCCATCACGGTTGTATCTGCGGGAGAAGGCAAGAGCCTGCGTCAGCAGGGATACCACGATATCTAGAGCTCGGGGTCAAGGCTGGGTGGCTCTCGTGCACATTTGGGAGCCGACAAGGGATGGAGTATAGCTGGCGGGTGGTGGAAGAGGAGGAAACGTACTTGATTTGTGTGAGGGCACGCTCGTGGCCCGCAAGGAGAATGGGCCTCATGTTGGCTGGGATATAGCGGTCTCAGTCTGCTGTGGATAGGTCTGTTGTTGAGGTCGAGAGGAGACAGATGGCCGTCGAGGGTGGGTGGTCTCGTCTGGCGGAATTTATTACGGATCGGGCTGTCGTCTTTTGGTGCCAGAAGTTGGGGGCATGGGACAAAGCTGATGATAGTGGGGCAGTGTGTGCGGTTTGGATTTCTTTTTGGCCTGAGACCCATTTGGAACTGGTGCCTTGCCTGCACTGGGGTGGGATGCCCTCCCGGCTTCACCGCCTTCTACTTTTGGATGACCAACGCTAACCCCCCGAGGTCGATGCCTCACCACGCAAAAAAACACTCTGCCCAGCAGCCCCGGGGTCGAGGAAGAGGTGGCGTCGATCGATGTGACGCATACTTCTTCGTCTCAAGCTGTCAACAGGTGCTTCCACCTACCACTCACAGTGCTACGTCGGGGTCTGCTTACTTGGTAGTACGGCTTCAGCAGAACTCCACCCGGACAGAGCATGTTCATCTCGTAAATATCAGTCATCGAAACAGCCCCCTGGATGTTCAATTGGTCACTCCTCTTTTGGGGGAGTCGGACTGGCTCTCTCCTTCAGGACAGCTCGGGCGGACAGGCTGACCACGGCTTGACGCCGTGATGCCTCTCCTACCCGGTCTCTTTTTCATTCGTGTCATCTTAATTAAATCTATCATGCATCCAGTATCTCCTTCACCCGTCGTGTTGAGTAGTGTCATGTCTTGATCTGCCCTTTTCTTCCTTTTTTTTTTTTTCTTTCTTCAATTTCTTGAGATCGACTTCAGCCTGCCCTGGCTGTTTGCTATTTCTGTCAGTCTGAAGACGCGAGGGCTGCTGGGGCCGTGATCGAGTCATAGCCAAAGGCTTCTAAAGGCACGCACTACTATCCGGAGAATCTTTTTTTTCTTCTTCTTTCGAGTCACTGTCAAATTTGAGTGAGCCATTGAAGGATCGTCAGCCGTCCATCAGCGAGCCACTCGTCCGTCTCGTCCGTCATCCCGACACACCAAGAGACAGGACAGACAGTCATGGCCTCTTGCTCGTCCTCCAGGCAGCACCTGGCCCTGCTGCAGAGGCGTGCACGCTATCCGGTTTTCAGATCAACGACACGACTCGATGCCCATGCTGTCAGCAATGGTTCCTTATCAACGGCGCCTGGGCATGCGCGCGTCAGTGGCGGCGATCAGGGGGCCCAACAAGCCCAGATAAAAACTGTTTCTGCAAATCTAGCCGCCCGGACCGGAGCCCCGCGATTCTGCCACCCTCGAGGTCCTACTCGGAGATTTACGGCTCATAATTTGTCTGCTCCCAGTGCCGGTCCCTTTCCACTACGTCCTTCACTCACGAGGAAGAGTACCTTTGCCTCACAACCTTCGCCTCCTGAACCACAGAACGCGGTCGGCAGGGCACATTTTTCAACCTCGAGAGCAGCTATGGGCGCCGTCAAGATCGATGGCACTGCCATCGCCAAGAGGATCCGTGAGAGCCTACACGCAGAGATCGAGGCCAAGAAGCAGGTCAACCCCAGGTTCATTCCGTCCCTGAAGATCATTCAAGGTGTGTGCCCAGACGCTTGGTGTGTCATCCTTGACCATGATGATGCGGTGTGTTGACAAGTTTTGGCTCGTGAAAAGTCGGTGATCGTAGTGACTCTTGTAAGTGCTGCTGCCCCCCATTGTTCGGCGACTTTGACTCCCCCTCCTGCGCGTGGCTGACTGCTCGCCCCAGCTACTTATGTCCGCATGAAGCTCAAGGCCGCGTCCGAGGTGAGCACAGCCTGATGATACCCGTGACTCAGATGACGTTGACGCCTAAACGGTCGGAAAAATCTAGGCTGGCATCCTTTGCGAGCTGATTCACCTCCCTGCCGATGTCACCGAGGCAGAGCTGCTTCAGCAGATCACCAAGCTGAACAATGACCACTCCGTCCATGGAATCCTGGTCCAGCTGCCGCTTCCGCAGCACATCTCTGAGTATGCCATCACATCGGCAGTGCATGCAGAGAAGGATGTCGACGGTTTCGGCACTGACAACATCGGTGAGCTTGCCAAGCGAGGCGGCCACCCCTCTTCACCCCTTGCACGCCACAGGGCGTCATGGTGCTCCTGGAGGAGACCGGCGTTGACCTCAAGGGAAAGAATGCTGTCGTGATTGGCCGCAGTGATATCGTGGGGTCTCCGGTGAGCAGCCTGCTCAGGAACGCGGACGCCACCGTCACTGTATGCCACTCGAAGACGCAGAACCTTGAGGCACACGTGGCGCAGGCGGATGTCGTCGTCGCCGCTATCGGCCAGCCTGCCTTCATCAAGGGCTCGTGGCTCAAGCCTGGCGCCATTGTCATCGACGTTGGGACCAACTATATCCCGGATGACACCAGGAAGTCTGGCCAGCGCCTCGTGGGAGACGTCGAATACGAGGCTGCCGCCGAGGTGGCTTCTCACATCACACCCGTCCCCGGCGGCGTCGGTCCCATGACCGTGGCCATGCTGCTGCAAAACGTCGTCAATTCCACCACGCAGTACTTTGAGAAGCAGAAGAGCAGGAAGGTGTCGCCTCTGCCGCTGAAGCTGCAGGACCCAGTCCCCTCGGACATCGCCGTGTCGAGAGCGCAGGTCCCCAAGCACATCACTCGCGTTGCTGAGGAGACTGGCATCGCCCCTGGCGAGCTGGAGCCCTATGGGGCGTACAAGGCCAAGGTCGACCTGTCGCTCCTCAAGCGTCTGGACCACCGCCGGGATGGCAAGTACGTAGTTGTCACGGGCATCACGCCCACCCCGCTCGGCGAGGGCAAGTCGACCACGACGATGGGTCTGGCCCAGGCCCTCGGTGCGCACGTTGGAAGGATCACGTTTGCCAACGTGCGTCAGCCCAGCCAGGGCCCTACGTTTGGCATCAAAGGCGGCGCCGCCGGTGGTGGTTACAGTCAGGTCATCCCCATGGACGAGTTCAACATGCACCTCACGGGAGACATACACGCCATCACCGCTGCGAACAATCTCCTGGCGGCAGCCATCGAGACCCGCATGTTCCACGAGAACACACAGAAGGACGGCCCCTTGTACAGGCGTCTCGTGCCAGCCAAGAACGGCAAGCGGCAGTTTGTGCCTGTCATGTTCCGCCGCCTCAAGAAGCTCGGCATTGACAAGACCAACCCTGACGACCTGACCGAGGACGAGATCCACAGGTTTGCGAGGCTGGACATCGACCCTGAGACCATCACTTGGCGCAGGGTGCTCGACGTCAACGACCGTCACCTGCGAGGCATCACTGTCGGCACAGCCCCAACCGAGAAGGGCCACACTCGGGAGACTGGATTCGACATCTCCGTGGCCAGCGAGTGTATGGCCATCTTGGCGCTGAGCACGAGCCTGCAGGACATGAGGGAGAGGCTGGGCCGCATGGTGGTTGCAACCTCGCGGAACGGCGACCCGGTGACATGCGACGATATCGGAGCAGGTGGTGCCCTGACGGCTCTCATGAAGGATGCCATCAAGCCCAACCTGATGCAGTCCCTCGAAGGCACGCCCGTCTTTGTACACGCCGGCCCGTTCGCCAACATCAGCATTGGCAACAGCTCGGTCCTCGCTGACAAGATGGCCCTGAAGCTGGCCGGCACCGAGCCGGATGAGGACCGCGAGGCGAAGGCCGGCTTTGTCATCACCGAGGCCGGCTTCGACTTCACCATGGGCGGCGAGCGCTTCTTCAACATCAAGTGCCGGACATCTGGTCTCGTGCCCGATGTCGTCGTCGTGGTCGCCACCGTCCGTGCCCTGAAAGTCCACGGGGGTGGTCCACCCATCTCCCCGGGGGCTCCCCTCCCGCAGGTGTACAGAGAGGAGAACGTCGAGGTTCTGCGCAGGGGCTGTGTCAACCTCAAGAAGCACATCGAGAACGCCCGCGCGTACGGGGTGCCGGTTGTGGTGGCCATCAACAAGTTCTCGACTGACTCGGATGCCGAGATCGCCGTAATCCGCGAGGAGGCCATTGCTGCGGGTGCCGAGGACGCCATCCTGTCGAACCACTGGGCCGAGGGCGGCAAGGGCGCTGTCGAGCTGGCCGAGGGCGTCATCGCCGCCAGCCAGAAGCCCAAGGACAACTTCAAGCTGCTCTACGGGCTCGACGGGACCGTGCAGGAGCGCATCGAGGCCATCGCCAAGAAGATGTACGGCGCCGACGCGGTCGAGCTCAGCGAGCTGGCGCAGAAGAAGGTCGACACATACACCAGGCAGGGCTTCGGGAACCTGCCCATCTGTGTGGCCAAGACGCAGTACTCGCTGTCCCATGACCCCGAGCTGAAGGGTGCGCCCACGGGCTTCACGGTGCCGATCCGTGACGTGAGAATGGCGGCTGGTGCCGGTTACCTGTGAGTCCCCGTCCGTGCCGACTCCGGTGGATCGAAAACGGTGTGCTGACTTTCCCTTCCAGGTATGCACTTGCTGCTGACATTCAGACCATCCCGGGTCTGCCCACTGCCCCGGGCTACTTGAATGTGGACGTCGACGCGGAGACAGGCGAGATCGACGGTCTGTTCTAGATGCACCCACTGTTTCTCGGGCGAAGAAGCTCTTGATATTACTTCTTGAGCTACGCATGCATGTATGTGGTCTATACACTCCACAGCCACACGCCACTCAACGTGGCGACTCATCAGAGGCGTTTTAGGGATGGACGGGCACGGTATTCAACAATGCAGGTTAAGTCCGATAGTAGAAAGCATTTGCGCTTGTGTGTCTTTTCAACAAACGGATGGCGCGGCTGGCGAAGGATACGAGACGCGATAGATGTACCTTAACGTGACATTCAGACTTCAGAAAGGGGGGGTTAGGGGG
Organism: Celoporthe dispersa; assembly: GCA_016584495.1. Classification (NCBI taxonomy): domain Eukaryota; kingdom Fungi; phylum Ascomycota; class Sordariomycetes; order Diaporthales; family Cryphonectriaceae; genus Celoporthe; species Celoporthe dispersa. Next base: position 2,077,145 of record WAID01000006.1, on the reverse strand, counting down.
CTGCAATGATACCTCAACGAGACGACATGGCTCTGTGGGCTACATAATACAAAAGACTGTTCAACCTAGCGCAGTGCTCGTGTATTGCGTCTTGCATTATCCTATAAGTCCGTGACTCGATCTAGAGACTTGAATGCCATGCTCAAAGACCTCCATCTGATGGGATGTCATCTCATCGAGAACATCCACATCGTCTGGCAGAGATTCGTTCCGATGACCCGGTCGATACATTACTCACCTTACGTACAAAGATCACGACATTATAGCCTCAAGGCTAGAACGCAGATAATCGAAGCCCGATGCAGTCACCCCGAAGTAGCCACCCCCCCCCCTCTCTTCTTCTTTCAGCTCGGAAGTGTTGTATTCGCCCAAGATCCTCCAAGCCGAGCCAAGCCACAATGGGTCCGAAAATTACACATCTTAGTAATGTCAGTGCATTATCAATTTAAACACTTCGCCTTGCCGATCATCATTGCTAGTGTGTGGTGGTGGTGGGGGGAGGGGGAGGGGGTTTGAGTGGGATATGTTTTGAGTTGTGTCGTGAGCACACTTTCCTATTTAGTCAGGTAGTAATTAATTACCACGTCTTTAGCTGCTATGATTGAGTTTTTGCGAGTTTTTGCAGGCGACAAGTCGATCGATTTGTCATTTTCAATATATTTCCATTTTTGAGGGGGGGTGGATCGCAAGTCACCAGCACAAATTGCAGCATCGGCTTCTGGCCATCTCAGTTTTGAAGAACTTGTCATCTATCTACTCATCTGATTCGGAATTTTATACGAGATGAGAAATAAGTGACATGTACTCTGCCGTGGTTTCTCCGTCTAGCATGTACATACTAACATGAAATGTGACACAACTCCTCTTCGTCTTCCTCCCTCGGAGCGTCAGTGTCCGCAGTGCCTCGAAGCAAGCACATCTGTTCCATTATTGGGATTCTGTTTTCGCGCCCGTGACCAAGCAAGCAAGCCATCAGCTCCTCCCCCTTGTGCAGACTTCCGCCCACCTTAAATCCAACGTTATCGAAAACGCCATGCCGCAGATGTACAACAAAGGGAAGACCGAAACCCCAGCCGTCTCGCTAAGCCGCTCCCTTCCTCACCACCCGAAGTGCTCGCAGTGCAGCTCGACCCCCGGCCCGTCCCCCCGGATCAAGCTGGCCGTCGTGTCCCGCACAGTCCTCATCAAGCCCGACGGCCCACAGGCGGCAACCAAGACCCGATCTGTGGCTCCCGCCGATGACACGGCCTTGCGGATCAGCGTCGCGGTGTCGGGCCTGCCAGGCCGGAGGTCATGGCCGTGAAATGAGCGCAGGCTATCGGTCGAGGGCATGCGATTGGCGAGGACAGACTTCTCCAGGTCCTGGCCCCCGCGGTTGTGGCCGAGCGTGCTGGTGGCCGAGGGCCTAGCTGACAAGTTGCTCTCGGTGACGACACTGCTGGTGATGGCAGGGGCGATATCCTTCTCGAGGTTGGTGGCAGACAGTGCCGTCATGTGCTGCTGGTGGTCCTCCTCCGCGTCGGAGTTGTCTTGGGTGGAGGGGCCGGATGAGGCTGCGGCAGTGACGTACAGCGAGACGTTCACCTTGGGCGAGTGTGGGTGTGTCTTGAGGGTCTGGAGGTGGTCGGCGAACCATGATAGGTTGTCTGTTGGTAGCGAGCTAACGTGTCAGCCTGATGTCCTTTTTGCCAAAAGGTTAAAAGGTGTGAGAGTGGGCGAGAGAGGTGTGTGTGTCAATGTGTGCCAAGAGGTAGACAAGCACGTGCCGTCCTGCATCTGCCGGTTGCTATGCTAGATTGCTGTGGGATAATAAAGGCTGAAGTTATTTTCCGGGTGGCCCTTCGTATTCCTTTTTTGCCGGAGTGGGTTACACAGGCTCAGACAATATCTATTCGATATTGAAGCTCCGCCTCTGCCAATGCCGAGGCCCCGAGTATATATGATCACTCCACTGGCCGCAGTTCACGTGAAGGATGAGAAAGGAACGAAGAAGAAGAAGACCAAGAAGAAAGAGTTATGGCTTACCATGTTTCTTGACGGCCCAAATAAACACAATACTCTTGGCTGAGCCTGGTCCCATCCTCTCCAGCATGTTAACAGCCAGACCAAAGGTGAAAGTGGCTCCACTCCCTCCTGCGATGAGCACCACTTTATCAAAGGACATGGGATCCGGAAATGTCCCGTAGGGCCCGTCGACCGACGCCACGAGTTTCGCACCAGGGTTTGCCGCCGCGTAGCTGTGCAGGTCCCGCGTGAACCCATCGTAGGCATTGACCACAAACTCCATAGGCTCTGTAGCCGCAATCGTGAACGGGTGGCTCTCAAACTTGCGGATAGCCGGGATCCACACGAAACAGTGCTTTCCTGGGACCGCGCCCAGCGGCCTCTTGGCGAGGAGGATCTTGGTGCCACCGTGGGGGAGAGGCTCGATGACCGCGTAGTTGTTAACGGAGCGGAAGAGCATCCTCGATCCACGCACGAGGCGGTCTGCGCCCCACATACCCGCGATCACGGCGAACATGACGAGGAGGCCGTTGGCCATGTCGGGCTGGTGGTAGCTCGCAGAGACCAGGGAGATGAGGAAGCAGGCGACATGAATGACGAAGAAGGCCTCGTACCAGATGTGGCGGACGACAGCGGCAGAGAAGACCACGCCCAGGAAGCCGAAGCCCGCCACGATGCCGGCCTTGACGGAGTCCTTCTCGAAGATGGTGGTCTCGTTCTTGGTGAAAAAGACGTTGGTGTACATGGCGCCGTGGAGCACGAGAAACACAAACGTAGTGTAGCCCGCGATCTGGTGCAGGCCGTTGAGCCGCTCGTACGAGTAGGCGCTGAGGAGGGCTAGCGGAGTGTTCTTGAGCGCGAGGAAGACTACTAGGCAGAAGTTGGCGCAGAGCATCCTGGGAAGACCGCGTTAGCAACTAAGCCTGCTCAGTTAGGTGTTGAGTATGCGTAAGCGGATTGCCCAGATCACACTTTTACTTACCATCCGCATCTGTTGGCGATGCCCGAGATGCTCATCGTCACATTGGTGAGGGTCAGGGATAAGTTGATAGCCACGTAGGCAGCGACCACAAGGATATGACCACTAGACGTGAAACCAGGGACTTTCCGGACCAGAAGGTTTCTGAGAATCCTAATTATGCCACACAGAGAGAGAGAGAGAGAGAGTCAGCGGCGAGGGAAAAGGCCAGGCAGTCTAGAGGCAAGATGTGCACACAAACCTCGAGGCAGAACGAATGGGGTTCTTCGAGTTCGGGCTCAGCCTGTTGAATAACATGCGCAGCCAGTGGGTGATTATGAAGATAGCCATCAGGCCACAGATTCCCGCTGCATAACGCCGTAGCTGTTGTTGGTCCTTGTGGGTCCTGACCAGCATCGCGGCAGCGTTGTAGCCACCCTTGGACTGCCAGCCTGAGGATAAGGCTCCAGCAGATGTGCCGGAGGAGGAGGAGGATGTCCACGCCGACATTTTGATTGAATAGGTGCAGACAGTTGACTTGAAGGTATATGTCCTGGAGGTACAGGGGTTGGACGGATGGGGAGAGAAGCAAGAGGGAGAAGCCTAGAGCATGAAAGGGGTTCTGGCAGTCGTTTATATGGAAAGGTCAGGTCTCAAGGCCACAAAGTTCATATAATAATGACTGTTGGGTTGACAGATCATACGAGGCGTGTGAGGTCTCTCTGCCAGGTGACTGACTAGGCGCTGCTGGGTATCAGATTTCCAAGCCTCCTTCCGGCCGTGGGCGAACGCTAGGCTCTACCAAGTGAAGGAGGTGGGAAGTTTAGGTTCGCAGCAAAGGAGGTCAATTTATCGTCTGCCCCGCGCCTGATGGCTGGGCGGCCATGATAGATGAGGTTGAGACAAGCCGTGGCTCGTTCTTATAGCTCAAGTGACTTCACATTGACCCACAAGCAAAAGGCAGAACGCCCGATATAAACCGAGTGGCCTAATCCAGAAAAAGCTCCATCCCACGTCGAGACCCTGGTCGACATCACAGGCCTGACCAGCGTGAAAGCAGGGCACGCCATGACGAGTGTCCCGTACCACGGCTTGCCGGATGTTTCCTACACTGCTTGTTCCCCTTCCCTTCCCCGGGTGAGAAGCAACAGTGCCTCGAGAAGGACGGGCTGCTGCCCAGGGGTCTTCTCTGACGCCGCCACGACATTATCTGGCATTGCTGACCACATGATGGAGAGGAAGAGCCTCCGGCCTGCTTCACACGGGTTGATAGTGGCATGTAAGTACATCCGCTCTGGTCTTGACAGAGCCTTGGCTGCAGGGGCGGATGGAACTGCATGGGCCTGTGGCGGGACTTGCATCTGGCAGGCACTGGCCCCGGCAAAATTTCCAATTGAGCAGGTATCATATTGGTAAAGGTTGACAAACACGAGCGAGGCAAGAGAAGCAAGGTGCCCAGAAGCGGCGCAGCATCCACACGGGTCGCAGGGGACGTGGGAGGTGACCGTCCGTGGTAATGAGAGACCCCTCCGCCTCCGTGATTGGCCTTTCACCTCCCAGATAATATGGGTAATTCGGGCCCAGTCGCATCCACCAGATTGGGAGGAACATAAGAAACATAGGAGGCATACGATCCGTGGTCGTCGGGCAGCCGTGGAGATGCAGCATGCACCATGGTGCATGCATTAGCCAAAGAGGCCCAGCCGCTCAACCTCGAGCCTCTTTGTGGGACTGGATTCCGGCGGAAGACTTGGGGAGGCTGGCTTTCCCATAGTTAAAAAATAAATAAAAAAATTAAAAATAAAAAAAGTGATTTTGGCACCTCCAGAAACGCCACCAAGGCGCCTTGCTTTTCTCTTTCTCCTTCTCTAAATTCCCGCACCATACCAGACCGGCTAACGTGACCACAGAGGGTGTGGAGCCACAACGGAAACTCGGCTGGTCAAGGATTGCACTGTAATCATGAATAGCAGCAGAGGGGGGAGCCCTGGAGAGCTCACCGCTACATATCATCTTTTTGACTGTCAGCACCCCGAGGAGCGAGGCCTTCCGCGAAGTGGGCAAACGCATGTCGCGTAGGTAGCCATGCCAGCTTCTAAAACACCAATCTCGATGACGTGCTGGGGAAAACTGTGGGGGTGAAGGGAAGAAAAAGGAAGTGACAACTTACAGCATTTCGCTTGATAAGAACATGCACCCGACAAAATGAGGAAAGTGCTATGCCGCAGCGTCAAAGACGTTTCAGATACATGATGACGATGGTGATAATTCTATCCACGCTTGCTCCATGTACTATATACAGAGCACCTATTCAGGCATGTGGACTCTCCCCGAATGCCCCGACAGGAGAAACCGTTTCTGAGCGCCTGAAAAATGAAACTCCGCATGTTGGCATCTCTTTTATATGATCCAGCTAAATCCTATCCACTTTAGCAGTTACCCTTTCTCTTTTCTTCACTACTCTCAGCCTCTCTTATGCATCCACTCGGCTCCACAAATCTCTCGCAGCGGTCTGTCGACATTTCCGTTTTTATGAAGGCTGCCTCGACGGCAGGAACAGAGCAGTTGTCGACAGCCAGCCTGGACCCCTGTTCGACGGAGGATCCAACCCCGTTAGAGCCTAGTTTATCGCCGTAGGTCTCAGGGCGCTAAGCTTATTTCGTATCGCGGCGCTCAGAAGCGATTTGTCTTCGTTCCGAGGAGGCGTCTCGGACAGGCCTCGATGCAGAGGCGGAGATGCGACGAGGGGTCACCATCCACCCTTTTAGATATATGTTTCTCCTGATTTTATTTTTTCTCTTTTGTTCTTTTCTTTTCCCGTATTCTTCTTCTCTAGCCCTATTCCTTCCATCGTGGCTTGTCAATCACTCGCCGACAATAAACGTAGGGCAGGCTCAGGCCCGACCGCCAGAGACTGCTGAGGAGGTCGCAGGTGGGCAGTCCCAAGGGTTTCAGGAACAGCGAACTCTCTCTTCATCAGACAAATGATATGAGACCAACGGACAGTTTCTCCAAGGTTACCTAGTCTAGCCATATCTGAGGGCAAAATTCTAGACCTTGGTGCACGGAGGGTGTGATGAGGCGCGGTGCATGGTGGAAGACAACAGAAAAAGCAAGACAAGCGAGGGAGGATTAGAGGACGTCTGAATAAGCTTGTTATCGTGTGCTCCACAATACTCGGTATTTACGTGGTACGCAGTGCAGTGCAGACCCACCACCCGCTTGGCAAGATGGACGTCCACAGCACCTGCCCAGTAACTACATAGTCTACCGCTAATGTACGTAGCGAACCTTGAATCTTGGTTGCTCTTGCTTCTGATCTCCTCTCATCTCATCTTCGCGGGAAAAGTACTAGCAGGTGCATCTGCGTCTTCCCGCGTCCCTGCCCCAGACGGAAGATTTCCACAGTCCTCCACCAAACAACAACATCCAATTCCCTGGTCAACAGAAGAAAATGCCACGTTCGTTCAAGGGCCCCATGCCACCCACGCAAGCCACAGCCGCCCGCCCGCCCGCCCGGTCTGATTCCTCACCATCACGGCATGTCCAAGACGTGATCCCTGGAGAAGCAGGGGCAGGCCTTCGCAGCCGCATGTCTTGGACGTCTTCTCTTGTCAACAATCTCCACCAATAATGCGACCTGCCTCATGTTGGACGGTTACTACGCAAAATCCGACTGCTCGATGCCGGCAATCAAACTCTGATCATGTCTCCTTCCAAGGTACACATCCTACGTTATACTATCCTACCATCAGGTCTCGGCGTGGGGGCCCGCATGCACGCACGGCCTTGGGCTTCATCGCCTCGTCACCTCAGCTTTGTGCAGCTGTCCTCGTCGAGCCCATCAGCAGCCTGTCTCCTGGTGAAGGATTCCTCTTGAGACAAGTCATCTTCTGAGGAGGCGATAGACTCGCAGACCTGCCAATTACGGTAACCGAGCGCATTCGCGATCAGCGCCATGGCTACCAGGACGCGGCCCTCTTCTCGTCCTGGTCAGACTGCATGGGTTGTTACCACGTAATCCTCTTCCTCCTCCTCCGCGCCAGACTCTCGCCATATGCGTTGGCACAACTGATTCACCAACACATAATTCCTCGCCACGCAGCATCCACCTTCACCGGACACCTAATCACATAGGGTGATCTTCCGTAGCTGTCATGCAGCTACCCGTGCGGATCATGGAAGGCCTGCACCCGCTGCTTGATCCCTGAGACAGGACGGAAAACCATGGGATCTACCACGCCAAGGGTTTTGCTTTCACATACCCGAAGAGCTCCTGCTCTCTACACCGCATTCGCGATCCCACTGTCTCCCCTACCCTCTTATCTCGGCCAGAGAGGAGTCGGTTTCACTAGCAGGCATGTTAATCAGCGTGTCTAGGAGATACTGGATACTCGTCCTGACGCAGACATGCGGATCCGCAACGGTTCTCTCTCGACCACTAATTCATTATGACTAAGGTTCATTCCCACACAAGGATTCCGAAGCTCTTTATGAACTACCCTCTCCCGGTCCGCACCGTACACCTCAAAGGAAGAGCAAGGGGTGGAAGGTGACTCAATTCGGGCACGTCAGCACCGGGGGGTGGGCACATATCCTGATGAAAAGGGTATCATGAACTCGCAGCTCTTGCACATTGAGAACACCTTCCGCTTGAAGATACTGGTGATAAATTAGCTGTCCTATGTGCTAAGGTACAAGTGACGATACGCATATTATGTATCTCGTCGCCGACGAATACTTGGGAAGGAAGGGTTTTGGAAACTACTCTTGAGGATATTGATCAGGGTAGGAAATCTCTCTCTATTGGCGTTTATGCGAGGCTTGAAGGGGGCTATCAAATGTGGGATGTGAATCGATTCCATGAAGACCTGAAGAGAAAGAGCTCCCCCTTCCTCGTCTCTCCCTCATCTCGTTTTACTTCATTTGATAGGAGTAGGTCTCTCGTAAGAAGCCCGAGTTCTGAGCCTAGCAGTGACTGCTCAGGCCCTTGGTCTCCCCCTCGGTCGCCTCGTGCGCTCCATGTCATCGTTGAAGTCGACAATCCTGTCAACCAGGTCACCATTGTAGACATCTCCCATGCTCTCCTGGACCGCTTTGGCCTGCCTCATCACGTCCTGCAAAGCGTCCTTGGAGCTGTTTGACTGGCTCTGGAACCTGACAGCAGCAGCAGTTCTTGTCGCGGACAATTTGTAGGTGACCATCGCTCCCCAGTCATTTGCGATGGCAGCCTCTTCCCACCTGTCGTCGAATTCCTTCAAGATCGGCCGCGAGTCATCTACAGCCATCGCTCGGCGGAGGACCTCTGTTCTCTCCTCAAGAAAGTCCCTGAAGAGCTTGACCCCGGCCCTCTGCTCATCTGTCGGCGCCTTGCCGATACGGTCATGATGGTTGGCGATGGCCACCATGTTCTGGTACAGCTGCGATTGGGGGTCAAGCAGCCCGCCGTAACGGTCGAGGAACTCGTTCGCTGTCCGAAACTTATTCAGGTTCAGGCGATTGATCTCAGACCGCGCCCTCCAGAGATCGGACTGGCTGTCCTGCAGAGCATCCTGTGCCTTTTTCAGCTCGGTCAGGAGGGCTCTCCTCTGCTTCCTGGCCAGGTCAGTCTCGCGCCTCGCCTCCCTGACCTGCTCCTCCGCCCGCTTGACCCTTTTCCCAGCCTTACGCCCCCTTTCTTGGCCATGGTTTTCGTCGTCGTCGTCACCGTCGTCCTCAAGATCCGGCAGACCCTCCATCAGTTGCGCATCTAGACGCGCCGCCCTGCCACGCTCGCTCTCGAGGTCTGCGATGAGCTTCTGCTCGCGCCTCTGCGCCGCCCTGAGATCCTCCTCGACCTGCGCGTATCTGGCACGCTGCTCGCTCGCCAGCCTCTCGGGCGCCAACGCCTGGGCGCGGGACCTGTTGGCCTCGACAAGCTGCTCCTCCAGGCTCTTGACGCGCGCCCTGAGGCCGGCCTCGACCTCATCCTTGTCCTTCATGCGGTCCTCGTACTTAAGCCGGTCCAGGTGACGGCCCTTCCTCGTGCTCTCGTGCTTGTACCACAGGTCGCTCATGTTCTCCCTCATCTCCTCGAGCTGCACTGCCAGCTTCTGCCGCATCGCCTCGGACGCCTGCAGTCGCACTTCGGGGTCGTCTGTGCGCTCTCGCTCGTCCTTCAAGAGCACCTCGAGAGCCTTGGCTGGGTCAGCGGCCGCAACCGTCTGGGATGAACGTCGGCGCAGAGGAGAACATGGCTTCACTGGCATCTCTGCGCTGGGTTTCGTGGTTGTTCCACCCTCAGGCATATTGTCATCAGTCCTGGTGTCCGTTCCACCCGCCACTTCGTCCCATTGCTCTCGTGATAGCTTGATAAAAGGGTCAGGGTCAAGACTTTGGTCTCCAGCAAGAGGCACCACCAGTCCAGATAGATCGCCGCTCATGAGGGCGTCGGTCAAGATCGCCGCGACGGTCTCGCTCGGTTCAGCGTCGAGCACTCTTGTTTCTGTCAGTGGTGTTGTAGGAAAGGGGTCATCGGCGCCAGGCCTTTCCGGCTCGTTGCTATCGGTGGTAGTCGGGAGTGTCTTCGCCTCCGCGTCATCTATCGAGGGGCCGGGCATGGCGGGAGAGCGGTGGGGATTGGATCCGTCGGGTGCTATCGCCTCGCTAGTCTCTCCAGTCTCCTGAGGTGGAGGAGCGCCAGGCTCTGTTGTTATTTGCGATATGCTTTCCGTGCCTCTGTCGTCCTGTACAGCAGGTGGTCCTTTACTGGATTGTTCCGCTTTCGACCTCCGTTTAGATGACTTTCTGCCCATCTTCGAGGAGGGCTGGGCGGTCAGATGTTAACGAAAGAATTTGTTTGACAATGTTGACAGGATTGGTGGATCCAGCCAGTCTGAATTGTTTTCAGTCTACACTTGTCACAGAGTTCGCGAGTGTGTCGTGTGTCGTTTGTGTGTCAGTACTGGGATTGGAAGCTGCTGGCAACCAAATACTATATACAAGCCCAGCTCTTTACTGTACTGCTGATCTTATTTGAAAACATCGTCTTTAGACAAAGGCATCACTAAAGGGATCCATCTGGGCTGGACTTTTGTTCATGGAAGCCCCATGTGAAGATGTTGAGGTTCTTCTTGCCTGATCCGGACAGCCACTTGGGAACAAAGGCATTCAATCTTACAAGCATCATGACCCATCTGATGCTGTGGATTTTCATAGTATTGTAGTCAGGAGATACAGAAGACTGTTGTTTGATAGGCTTGCCTTGTTGTTAAAAATGATTGTGTAACTTGATAGAGAGGCCCAAGCTGGCATGATGGCAATGGCATGATTCTACTAGATTGCCCCCCCCCTTTTCCCCCCAGACAGGAGAATAGCCTTGTGAGCATCCTCCAGCCCTTTTTTTTTTTTTTTTTGTTGTTGGAAGGTACAGGATCTAGTAAGAGTAATTGCCTGCTTGATTCCAAATATGGGTTGCAGGTAGACATATGAAAAGGGATGCCAGTGGTAGACACTTTTGAGACAGAGGAGGAAGGGGGAGAAAAGAGAGTGGGGGGAGGGGCAACTCTCGCAGCCTGTCAAGAGCATCTCCTTCATCTCGGTCTCAGCTACCTTTGGCCCCCATTCCTTACCTACCTCAGTACAGAGTGCACAGCCTACACCTTGACATTTTCTCCTAGCTACTTGGGAGGTTCGTAAGCTCATAGTCTAGGACCACGATATTCAATGATGAATAACTCATCAGAAACAGGATAAAAGGGAATAAATAAATTTTCTCACGAAACATTGGAGATCCTTGGATGTATTCAGTAATACTTTCCTTGATAATCGTACTGAATCTCTAATCTCTTCGGGCTCGGCCTTACTTAGAAACGAATCCAGGCTTTTTCTGACCATTCCGTTAAATCAATAGCGCTGAGCGAGCGCCAGCTGAATCGCGTTGATGCTTAGACAGAAACAACGGTCACCCAGTTCTGACCACGAGACATGTAGACGTGCTCAAGTGATGATGCCTTTCGGTATGAACTCAACATGCCGTCTGGGAGAGATTGCAGGACACAGTCTGGCTTGACGGCTGCTATGTACATTGCTTAGAATTCGCCGAGCAGATCAGATTGGCTCTCAATTGGAAGCTGGGCAGAGATAAAGACATAAGCAGACGACGAAATCACAGAAGGATGACTCGAAAAGTTGTCATGCTGAGAGTATCAGCTATTGTACGGCAAGGCCTGGTATGACACAACCGTATCCCCCTGGTTGCTTCTTAGTTTCCGAGCCATCCGTAGTAAGGTGTGTAAGGGTGCGGAAGCTGAAGGTGACCATGGTGGCAATAATTATATATTGGCTCAGATATAGGGCAGGGTGAGGCTTTCATCGAATTCTGTCATGACACAGGTTGTCTCAACCCCCCACGACGACTCACCTCGAGGTACTCTGGAACGGCCCAGATGTGCCATGATATCTATACAAAAATTTCCCCTCCCTAGGATGAGGGAAGCTAGCGAATCCAACGGGTCCAAGGAGAAAACTGCCCGCAGGATATTATCGGCGCTCATCGAGGAGGCAGACGAAATGCCTCAGCTGGACGCGGATCTACAGGTGATACCTACGACGACGTCGCAGGAGCACATAAATTGCCTACCAGGTTTGTGCTCAGCTTTCGGGGCATGGGCAGGGAGCGCAGTAGGTAGGATGTATTTTCTGTGTGGACAAACAAGGAGAGCTTTGGAATCATCGGAGCCGGGGACTGGAGGGCTGGCCTGCCGCTTTTTTTTTATTTTATCCGCGTGGCAAGGCCAAGCCGCCCAGCAGCGAGTGGACAATGCTGTGCATCCGAAGATGAAGACAGTAGATCCCATAATATAAAAGGATCTCAGCAGATTCGGAATCGGACATAAGGTGTCAGCCGCTCTTGAGTGGACCTCGAGGCCTTCGAAGCATTGGCAGGATTATCTGTATGATGAGCGAAATAGTAAGAACGGCGCACTCATTATCGTGGGCATTAAGACAATCTATGAATAATTAATGCTCGCCACACTCTGCTGTTCTCTGTCCTTCTCACTGGTTCAGATGAATGATTCAGAAATACTTTCTGTGACGTACAAGCCTTGACAGCCAAGAGCATCAGTCATGAGAGATCAACCTCGAGGTCTGAAACGAAAGCGGGCACGGCGGGCCAATCTTCAGCATCAGTTGCTCAGAGTATCGATCGATTCAAGCTCAAGGGAATGATGCGGGTTTGCTCCTGAGCACGTTCCCTCGCAGCAACGGTTTGTGGACCGAGTTCAGCACACCTCTCTCCTGAAATCCTGTCACAAATCCTCACGGGAGCTCATATTGGTGACACAATAGTGGCTGACTCGCTGCAGGTAGCCCTGTCGAGGGCTGGCTGGGGGAGTATGATATATCACATTGACGCAACGGCGTCCCGTCTGCGGTCTCGAGCCATGACGGGGACTAAGGCTGGTCCCCACGGATTCTAGATGCATAGAAAATACCTTTTATGTATTTGAGTACCCACAATGCTCAGATCATAACATTAAGAGGCCCTGTCTTTGTCTGGGCAAGACGTCGTCGTTGTGGTGTAATTATAAGACGAAAAGATCCACCCATTTTACATCCGGGGAAAAGCAGGAGCCTAGGGCTGTTGCAGTTTCAGCACGCGAGCAGGCATTGATCTTGTCGTTGCACAATTTCTTGGTGCAACACTCTTGTTGTTCAGTCCCTGGATTGGATCCTCCCCCTCCCCCCTCTTTTTCTCTTCTTTCTTGGGAGCTGCTTCTTTCGAACCCTGTATCGAGGACGGGCGAAACCAACTGACGACGCCGTAGCCCGGACAGGCAGGTCCGCAAGAACGAGACACACCAAAAAAGCGCAGGTGGGCAAAGACTCAGGGTGTTGGAAGTGAACAGGCCGCCCCCTACAGACATGCTCGGTCTAGCAATGCGACCCTGCCTAGAGCCTCAGGAACAATAAGCATCGCGGGCCTCCAGAGGGCCCACGAGGAGCCGATGCCCCGGGATGTAGCACAGGGTCGCATCGCTGCAACGAGGCTGACGAGAATCCTCGGGCCCAGCTGAGGGAGACGAGGCTGGTCTTGCCGGTGAGACAAGACACCGGAGATGATGTCTGGACAAAACAAGGGATGAGTTCTTTGTATCCTTTTTTTGCTTCTTCTTCGTCTTTCTTCCTCATCTTAATGCCAGGCTTCCTACTCGGCATGTTTCTCGATGGTGCGGTTCGCGGCGAATCCAGGGCGGGGCGGGGATCAAGACTCGCGTTTTGCCCTGCGCCTGCACCCCGAGGCGCGGTTCGGGGTACCTCTACGTTCCTCTGAGGGATGGCCTCATCTTCCATCCATTCTTGGTCATCGATCCTGTCTTGCTCGGGGTACCTCTCTGGGTCTTTTTTTCCTCTTATATGTCAGCACTTATCGAGAGGGTTGGCTTGCGTATGTCTGCTAGCTAGCATGGGGAACATGGCAGCACTTAGCGCTGTGGTCCCAGGGGTAGACCCCCTCCCCCTCGCGCATTCCCCGCTCGCACTCATAGCTAAAGGCCCTGCAAGGCCCTAGCACGCCTGGCCCGGAAGCTTGGTAGCCAGTGGTAGCGATCACAACCCAGGCCCGTGCCGACAAGCCCACGGCGGGGCCTGCCAGGCTTGTGCCAAGGTCAGCGTTGCCCCCTGGCCAAGGAATACATCCGCCAAGCCCCGGGCTCCCGACTGCAGCGACGTCAGGGATGGATTTGGGAGGGAGGAGGAGGAGTGGGAAGTGGGACCCCTCGCACCTGGGCCTGGACCTAGACCTAGACCTAGACCTTCTCACCCTCCCCTACCAGAAGACCTATCCTTACTTTACTCCGCACACCGCGAGAACGGATAGGCCACATGCAGCCCTGTCGACTGCCGACCACCCACCGCCTGTAGCCTGGCACATCTCCTCTACTGCGCTCTTCACCTTTCTTCTCGTCTTGGTCAAGCTCTACCCGTCGCCGCGATTGCTGCTCGTTGTTTTTTCTCGTGTCTTTTTTTTTATTACTTATTCTCTTCCCCTCTCCCTCTCTTTATAAATATATACCTCAGCAGGGTACACTTGTCCCCTGTTTCCGTCAACGGCGGCGGCGGCAGCGGCAACGACGAGAACGGAACAAAAGAGGGGATGTTTCGTCGTCATCGAGTCCCCTCTCTGCTATCTACTGAAATTTACACACAGTACTTACTACAGTGTTACTACTGCCGTACTAACGGTACTTTGGTGCATACCGTAGTTAATAGCATTATCGTTACAGTATCAGACACAGAGGCTGGGCCCAGGTCGGATCTAGCAAAGCTCCTCGTTAGCTCTGGCGGCGATCCATAGCTAGGGCGACAAGCTCGGTCTGCCTGGCCTGCCCGTTCTGCCAGGCCTCGCCCGGGGAGCTTCACCTTCAATTCGACGACCTTCACCGTCGCCTCCACCTCCACACACACACACACACACGCATACACACCTACTCACACGCACGCTCTCACACACACACACGACGCCTCAATCATTACTTGACTACCTGGTCTCCTCCCTCTCTTGCCCCTCCTCCACCCTTCCTCTACAAGGCGTCGCCGGGGTCACAGGACTGTTCATCACGACTCCGGATTGGCAGATCGGATGCAGGACGACCCAGACCAGGCTCAACTGCCCTCGCTAATTCTCCGAAAGGATCCTCTCCCTCACCACAAGTCGGTCTAGCTCGAACAGATCCTACCGTTCTCGACCCTGTGATTCGTGATTGAATCCTGGAGTCCACCACCAGAGGCCACTTTTTTCTTTTCTTTCCTTCTTTTTTTTTTCTTTTCTTTTTTTCTTTTCTTCCTCTTTCTTTTATATCCTCTTCTTGCCTCTTATCATATCTCTCTGTTCCTGGGTATTTGACGGCAGAAGAGAGGAGAGAAAACAAAAGAGAGAAGGAAAGAAAGAGAGAGAAAGAGAAAGAGAGAAAGGAGACCCGCAGGAAAACCGCATGTGCTGGCTGGTAGGCAGACAGACAGGTTCTACAGTATTAGCTCTTTTCGCCTCCTCGCTCGCGTCCTCCCCAAGAGCTCAACGTCCGACGGTGGAGACGCCTCACCTCCTCCTCCTGGGGACCCTTCCGCGGCCCTAGAGGCTCTGCTGCCCTCCAACAATTGGCTCTCGCAACCGGCGCGCTCCTCTCTCTCGACGATCCCCCGTTGTAGTAGTCACAGTGGGCTACAGGCGGTCACGCTCGGCTCCAATGCGCACCATCAGCACTGATGATCGTGTAAATGTGGTCCGGTCCAGCCCTGCTGCAGGTGTCGAGCCAACGCGCTACTCCCGCTCGCCGGCATGGATGCCCGCCGAAAATCTCAAGACGCTTCGCGCCCACCGCCTCGACCACGACGGCCGTCGAGCTCCCTCCCGTCCGTACCACTACTGCACACCATCGACCCGACCTTTGCCCAGGCGCTGGGGCAGGGAGGGGAACAAGTCAGATCACCACCCTCGGCAGCCTTAGGAGGTATGCCTCCTGGCGGTCAGATCGCAGCCCTGGGCTTTGGCATCCCGCGCAGGACCTCCGCAGGTAACCTGCGAAGCAGCACCAGTACCGCATATCGCCCTGGTGTGACCAGTCCCACAACCACCACCACCGCCGCCGCCGCCGCCACCTCCTCCTCGTCGTCCTCGTCCTCCTTCTCCTTCGCCGCCGCGGCGATCTCCCAGTCCCATACCCCTCGAGCTGTCACGCCAGAGCCGACTGGATACCGCGCACAAAACGGCATAGGCATAAACAACATTGCTTCTACGAACCCCGGCGCAGACCGGCCTGCTGCTGCCGCCGCTGCTGCTGCTGCCGCCGCCTCCTCCCGCGGGCTTGGGTCCATGTCACCGCCGAGCTCACCTCCTAGGTCCATTCCTGTTGTGCCCGGCAGTGCCATGTCGAATGCCAACACGCCTACTAGCTCGCGAAGACAAGGCGTGGTCTTTAATGACGCCTTTCCCAGCTCCCTCGACAGTGTCTCCTCCAGCCCCCCTCCGAGACCCTCTTCTGTCCGACCTCGGGGCCACACCATGGACGGCCCATACCGCCAGCCCTCCGTCACCCCGCCCATCGAGAGCTCCAGGCACAGGGTCGGTTCCGTCTCCTCGACCGGCTCCATGAACTCGATGCCTCCGCACGAGGAGATGCTGCGGGGACCGCCCGTGCCGAGACATTCGCCCATGCTCGAGTCGCCCGGATACTCGTCGACCATGTACCATACTCGACCCACCGATCTGCATATCCAGACCGGAGGTGCTACGAAGGAGAAGAAGGGCTCCACCAGGGCAAAGCTCATGAAGCGGGCGTCGCGGCCGACCTCACCAATGCTGTCCCTCCCCCCTCCGCCGACTCCCTGGTCCTCCCCGTGCCGACCGACGACGCGAACAAGGTACTCTGGCTTATGAAGAGCCTCTGTGGGCGCATGAGGGGCGAGGTCTCCTACCAGACCGAGACCAACGGGCCCTGGTATACTGGGCTATGCTACATCGAAGATGAGAGGGGTGGTCTGATGTTCGACGCGGGCGACACTGGGCCGTTCCATACCGCCATTATATCAGACCTGCGAGGATGCCGAGTGCTTCCAATCGAGGGGCCCAGCGCGGATCGGCCCTGGCCGTGCCTCGAGGTCATCAACCCGCAGACATATGCCGAGGTGTTGCTGTGGCCTTCCAAGGCAGACGAGGTGGACCTGTGGCTGGCCGCGTTGCTGAGCTGGCAGCAGCTGCGGCCGGGCGCGATAAGGACCGGAGGCAACAGCCAGACGACGACGCCCACTTCACAGTCGCGGCCAGAGCTGGTCAGGCGAGGCTCGTCGACCGCATCGACCGCCCCGAACGTGATCAAGGTCAGCATGGTCTCGATATGGGACAAAGGCGTCGCCCACTCGCCCCGTGCGATCGTGAGCAGGGCATCAACGCGCGACCTGAGGGCGGCGCAGACGGGATGGAGAAAGGTCTCGTGCATTCTCTACGACAACGGCGAGCTCAAGCTGATCACTGAGAGCGACGGCCAGGTCCAGGGTGTGATCCCGCTGTCACAATTATCGCGATGTGCCATACAACAGCTCGACAGATCTGTCCTGGATGAGGACTTCTGTATAGCGATCGTTCCGACCTACGCCTCGACGTCCACACAGCTCTCCCTCTTCAGGCCCGTCTTTATATCCCTGGACCAGCGTGTGCTTTTCGAGGTCTGGTTGGTCCTGTTGAGGGCCTTTACGGTGCCTGAGATATATGCGCTGAACCAATCAGAGGAGGAGCCGATCGTAGAGGTCACAAAGTTCGAGGCGGAGCCCACCTCTGACATGTTCAGGATCGAGAAGACGATCAGTCTGCGTATAATAGAGGCGAAACTCGGCGGACCAACCTCACCACAGAGCAGCTCCTCGCGAGACCGATACGGCAAGAGCGAACAAGACGCATTCGCCGGCAATTACTTTGCGGAGGTCCATCTTGATGGGGACATCCGAGCCCGAACACTCACGAAACCGGCCACTCGCACACCCTTTTGGCGCGATGAGTGCGAATTTGCAGACCTGTCAGCCGAACTGCCGATCCTGCAGGTCATCTTGAAGCGATACGAGGGGAACCTGGAAGGCGTGAACCTCCCGCTCTATACAGCGCAGCGTCTACAGAGAGCGGTGAACCTGACTGAGATCAAGTGCGGCGTTGTGGACATCCCATTACAACAATTGGACCGTGGAAGGGACTACGAAGAGTGGCGCCAGATCCACGATGACAGACAACAGCTGATTGGGACGTTGCTCTGCAAAATCCGCCACGAGGAGCTCATAGTCTTCATGGCGAGGGATTACCAACCGATCTCCGAGATGCTCCATAAGTTCAGCGTGGGATTGACCAGCCAGATTGCCGAGGCCATGCCTGGACAGCTTCGACGACTAGCCGAACTATTTATCAATATCTTCCAGGTCACCAACAGTCTAAGCGAATGGCTGATGGCTCTTGTGGAGGATGAGATCGACGGCATCGGCCAACAGGCCCAGATGAAGAAGATGAGGTTCAGCAGGCGCCTGAGGTCGAGCGAAGCTCTAGACGTCGCAAATGCCAATGAGCGCGAGGCACTTCGGGACATGGGCAAGACACTGGCTGGTGAGGCCAACCTGCTCTTCCGTGGCAACTCGCTACTCACCCAAGCTCTCGAGTTCTACATGAGGCGCTTAGGAAACGACTATATCGAGGAGATCCTCGGCCACAAGATCTTTGAGATCAATGAGATCAACCCGAACTGCGAGGTTGACCCTGGCAAGGTGCAGCAGGGTGAGGACATCAACCAGCACTGGGACCAACTGCTGCAGTTCACCAACGAGATATGGGAGTGCGTCGCAAGGTCGGCGTCCAAGTTCCCACCCGAGCTCAGGCACATATTGAAGTACATCCGCGCTGTGGCCGAAGATCGGTACGGAGACTTCCTTCGGACGGTGTCCTTTACCAGCGTTTCTGGGTTTCTCTTCCTGCGCTTCATCTGTCCGGCCATACTCAACCCTAAGCTTTTTGGCCTACTACGGGACTATCCACGCCCCAAGGCCCAGCGGACCTTGACGCTCATTGCAAAAGCCTTGCAGGCTCTGGCGAACCTCTCCAGCATTGGCAAGAAGGAGGTCTGGATGGAGCCTATGAACCGCTTCCTGTCCTCCCGCAGACAGGCCCTGAAGGACTTTATCGACGAAATCTGTGCGATACCTGCTGAGCGCTCGAATATCGTCCTGCCGGCCTCGTATTCCACCCCGATCACCATACTCGGCCGCCTGTCACCGATGGCCCGAGAAGGATTCCCCCTCGCTACCATTCCTTATCGACCACGCTCGCAGCTTTGCCTCGCTCGTTAGGCTGTGGATGGACTATAATAAGGGCACCACGGGTGATGGTCGCTACGATGGGGACCTTCTCCGATTTCATAGATACTGTGATGCTCTTCAGGAACGGGCGGACGTGTGTATGGGCCACATCGACGCCGTCCGCGCAGCCGACAACGAGAACTCCAGCTTACCCACGGACTCGGATTTTGTTCTTGCTGACGCCATGGACCATATCAGCTTTGCCGACTCACACATCAGCACCATGTCGCGAGGGAGCAGCGTGAACCCCTGGCCAGAGCCCGAAAAGCCACCAGGCTCATCTGGCGGTAGCTCCTTTGAGGAAGAGCGAACCCAGGGCTCCCGCCTGCATAAAGCAGCCGACCGACGCGCCCACGGCCGGCACCACAAGCCCCCCCACTGGATCGTCTCGTCGCAAGGCAGCTCGCACCGCCCCGGCCATGGATCTCCAAACATGATCAAGTCGTTGCGAAGTGGCAAGAACGCGAAAAGGTTCCTTACGGGAATTCTTCGAAAGATCGACCGTGACAAGTTTGGCAGCCCAGACGCCTTTTCGAGAGATCAGTCTGGCCTCCAGTTCCCAAGCAGCTCCCGCGGCGCTGACGACACTGCCAAGTCTGGTGCGACGACGCCAACAGGCACGATGAGACGGGAGAAGGAAAAGGGGGAGGTCCCTGGGCCTTGGAGGCCTTGTTGAGGGGTGGAAGGAATTCGAGTCTTCACGGCATTGACCGCTGTGATGACCTTGGAGATTGGGGGTCTACTGTATTAATCAAGCCGCGTGGAAGTTTGATTTCTATCTTTCTTTTCCTTCTCTCCTTGATATTTTTTTTTGTTTCCCTACCTAGCACGCGCTACCCACACCATCATCGACTTTCCCCTTGTCTATATTACAGGCGGTCGGAGCGACGGGAAGGGGATGGAAATGCGGGCGGTGTTGCGTCCTTTGGATACGATGATGCATTGGAGAGGCGGCGTTCTTGTTCAGGATTCACCGTCCATGCTACTGCGACTGCTGATGCGACGGATTGACACTGTTATTCTCACGACGATACCTACTTCGCGTACTATACGGGGTTTCATGTACAAATGCTGCAGACGACGATGACGATAAATTCGATTTCCTGTCTTGGATAGAGAAAAAACACAAACAATAAGATATCTACCATTACGGAATTCAAGAAAACGTTGGCACCAAGTTTTGACCCATATTCTTCTATTATGAAACGATATTACCTCGAGCCGAATTGTCTTGCGTACAAGCCTGATGATCATTGGGTGATCTACCATATACATCCTGCCTGTCTCTCGCTGGTATCTTTGATGAATACGTGGATCGTCGGCAGCAGCCCACGAGTAGCGACACCAGGGCCGGTCATATTTCTTCTAGGCGGCCTTGGTAATCTGACACTGACCGCCCTCCCTCTACACAGATATATATTACCTGGAGGCTGTCTATCTGTCATTGGTGTCTGCTCGACCGCGCTGCTCATAACTGTTTATATGTACGCGAGCTTCGGCCAGAAGGCCAAGGGGAGCCCACGAACACACGGGAGAGGTAACGGAGTGCCCTGCGTGACCAAGAGGGAGAGGGGGAGCGGGGCCAGGTCTGGGTTGTTTTAGGGGTCGGAGGTGGAGAAGGAAAACATGGGCTGCTCGTGTTGATGTGTTGGATCTCGTACGTACATGTGTGTAGCTGGCTAACCTGTCTCGAGGCTAGAGTTCTACGGGCCTTCGCGATGCTGGGCTCCTCTCACTACTATCTATCTCCTTACTATGTATGAGCAGCAGTCACATAAGATCGTAATCATCCAGCATAGCGACGCAACGCTGATAGATACTTTACGCATGCATGTTTTCCATGTCGCTTCGGGAGAGAGGTCTTCAGCTAGATGAGGAGATGTGCAGTTGCATCAATGAGGGGAAAGGATTGTAGGGTGACATAGACAGCAGCCGGTACAATCCGGCTAGATAATGTGCGGTCGTTTCGTGTTGATTTCATGACTATTTTGCTGGACGGCGCTCACGGCCTTTGGTATTAGTGTATCAGTCCCTTTTCTTCTAAGTAATCAACCCACAGTCCTGAAGGCCCCCCAGCCCTCTCCAGGAAAAGGAGAGAGAAAAAAAAAACAGAACCAGCGACTCCTCGGTGAGATTGCCCTCATCAGACGCGCGGTGTCTTTGGCCAGAACCCTTTAGGTGAAAAACTTCTTGTACGCAGCCTTCTCCTTTGCCAGGCGTGCCGAAATGTTCTTCTTGACATCGCCCAGCTCCTTGGTGATGGCGGCATCGCCGGGCGCCAGCTTGCTTGCCTCCGTCAGGGCGTCCACGGCGGCGTCCTCGTCCTTGAGGCGGACCAGCGCGAAGCCCCGGCGGTACAGCGCCTTGGCTTTGTCGGCATCTTTGACACCGCCGACGAGCAGGGCGGACTGAGCCATCCTAGCGGCATCATCCCAGTTGCTCATCTTGATGTTCATGAGCGCGCCGTTGTTGTTTAGCGAGAACCGCACCGCGTCCACCTTGGCCTTGAGCTCCTTGCCCTCGTCGCCGTCGGGGAGATCTGGGTCCTCATTCAGGTAACGCAGGCCCTTCTCGTACTTGTCGAGGGCGGAGGCGAAGTCGCCCGCCTTGAAGGCCTTGTTGCCAAAGTCCTTGCACTCGGTGGCGATCTGCACAATCTTGGCGGCGGGGATGGCCTCCAGGCTCTCGCCCTCGGGGCCCTGCCTCTTCAGGTTCTCCAGCTCGTCCTCGGGGAAGTCCTCGTAGGCGTCGCCCAGCGCGTCAGGCTTGCCCGACTGCGAGGTGATGGCCACGGCGTCCTCGCCGGTCAGCTCACCGCACTCGACAATGCGTGCGGGCTGCACGGGCTTGTCGCCGCTTGCCGTGCGCAGGTTCTCGATCTGCCGCACGACAGACTTGCCGGACAGGACCTCGCCGAAGACGACGTGCTTGTTGTCCAGGTGAGGGGTCGGAACGGTAGTGATGAAGAACTGAGAACCGTTTGTGCCTGTTGAGCGTGTCAGCCAGCCGGGACATTCATTCTTGTCCTGTTGTCTTGCGTTTGGAGACGGTGGCACGTGTGAAACCTACCAGGTCCGGCATTTGCCATCGACAGGAGAAAAGGCCGGTCATGCTTCAGCTCGAAGTTCTCATCGGCAAACTTCTCGCCATAGATGCTCTCGCCGCCAGTGCCATCACCTGCGGTGAAGTCGCCGCCCTGGATCATGAACTGCTTGATGACACGGTGGAACTCGGAGCCCTTGTAGTAGAGGGGTTTGCCGGTCTTGCCAACACCCTTCTCTCCTGTGCAGAGCGAGCGGAAGTTCTCAGCCTGGTGGGTATATCATTAGCAAACCCAGAAGGTCTACAGCGAAAAGAGCGTCTCCAGGATGGGGGGTGTGGGGTGGGAGGGGGCCGGGGGGGGGTAACCTACAGTCTTGGGCACCACATCATTGTACAGCTCCATGATGATGCGCCCAGCCTTTCGCTGGCCAACGTGCACATCAAAGAACACGCGGCTGCGGGATGCAGGTGAAGCCTTGGTCTCTTCAGTGGCCATGGCTGCCTTTTCTCAAGGGAAGAAACCTGGTAAGTAACTAAGGGGTTGTTGGAAGCGGTTGAATGAAGGTGGTTAGCAAATGTGAGCCTGAGTTGCCGAGTTGAGAAGGAGTGATCAGAGACACGAGGTAAGACTGCAGATGGCAGAAGGAGGTGTATGACAAGTTGGTTGTACGGCTGGGCAAGGGAGTCTGTCCGTCGTTCAGCTGGCCAGAACTGTTTGTAGCTTGTCAGGAAGCTCGCTTTTTCTGAGAAGAATCGGACCAAAATACCTGGCCAACCAAAGCGCCTTCGTGAACATTCCATGGAGAGCTCCCACAGAGCGGGGCATTCCGCTTACCTGGATCCCTGTCACCGTGGGGCTGACCCGGGGAGGGGGTACTTCTGAAGAAGGCACTCACATGCAAGATCAATCCTTCCTCACCTTTGGACCCTGATTTTCCCTGCCTGCTATCTTCCGAATTAGCACTACCAGGCGAGATGTGCTTGGGAACCATGGATGGATGATGCCCTCTACTTCTCTGGCCATCTTGATTGAAATATGAAAGGCCTTTTCAAGGCCATTTCAGGGCCAAACACCCTTCTCACTTATACTATATATATGTATCCAAAAAAAAAAAAAAAGCATAATGGAGATGTGAGTTTGTTCTCTCTAGAGTCTAGTCTAATTTATTCAAAACAAAGGTCTCATGCTGAGCTCATGATCTATCATGATTGCCAGGTCTCTCTGGGCCTGTAAACCGTACTTTATTGGTGCGGCAGATATGCACCCCCCGACAAGCTAGCTGCCTTTGTTGTTGTGAGACTGCCCTGATCAGCCGCCACCACGACTAGGTCAGGTTCTAGGTAGGGATCTGAGCTTTAGGAAGGACATGATTTTGAAGTCATGATGCTTTGCAGATCACCCTAATGCAGATTAAAAGGTGATTATTTGGTCTGACCATTATTTGCGACGGCCGGTTTGTCGGGTTTTTGTGAGGAGCCAGCGGTGAGCTCCAGTGTGACCTAGAGGAAACAGTGTAGGTGTCAGTCCAACACTTCTCTTCTACCTATAGAAGGGAGGGAGGGGAGATATACCGGCCCATCATTGACAAGAGCAACTTCCATCATAGCCTGAAAGACCCCATTCTTCACCCTGTCAGCTGCATAGCCCTCCTGCACCCTGGTGAAGAAGTAGTGGTACAGCTCTTTAGCCTCATCGCCTCCAAGCGCCCCATGGAAGTCAGGCTTGTTGCCTTTTTTGGTTGAGGCCAGCAGGGTGAATTGAGACACACAGAGGACTTCTCCACTGATGTCCTGCACATTCTTTTCCACTATCAAATGAGATGGCAATGTCAGATCACACACTGCATGTCGGCTCAGGGGAGATGAGGTGATGGCGACATATGGGCTGTGGAAGGTTCTCGGTGGAGGGGTGGGGAGATGAGTGAATTTACCCTGCCGCCGTTGTCATCATCCCATAGCCTCAGCTTGAGGACCTTGGCAGCCATAGATTCAGCATCCTTCTCTGTGTCTCCTGGGGCTATGGCTGCAAACACCAGGACACCTTTGCCTATTGATGAGACAAGCTCTTTCTCGACAGTGACAGAGGCTGAGAGCACTCGCTGGAGGATGACTATGACCCTGCATGAGAAATGTGAAGGTAGTATAAGAACCAGTGAGAAGTGGATTTACCCTTCATGGTAGCAGCAGCTGTGTATAGGGTCTGGATGTCTGGTTGGTGGGCTGGTGGTACTGGTGTGCAGTGGCAGCTGAGCCTTTGAAACTCAAGAATTCAGGCAGAGTATCACCCTCACCCTGACTTACAGGCTTCGCAGGGTAATATCGCAGCTGGCACCACTGAGCTTGTCTTCAAACCCACGGTCCAATTCATGTACAGCTGGGTCCGGGAAGAGGAGGAGGAGGAGGAGGAGGCGGCAGAGGAGGCTACGAAGAGATCAATGACGAGGGAAAAGTGAATTCCAAAAGTAGGGTAGCCTTTGGATGAGGAGCCAAACACAGCACAGAAAGAGGCTGAGTGCTAATACAACTGGAAGAGAGCCCGACACAGCACCCCAACAAAGTGTGGGTGTGATTGGGAGGCAGTGGGTGTCAAATGCTTGCTGGTGCATTGGTGGTGCTCACCTCTGGGTCCAACAGGGCGGGATGAGTACCGCCTTGCCGCCTTGCCT
Source organism: Celoporthe dispersa (assembly GCA_016584495.1). Classification (NCBI taxonomy): domain Eukaryota; kingdom Fungi; phylum Ascomycota; class Sordariomycetes; order Diaporthales; family Cryphonectriaceae; genus Celoporthe; species Celoporthe dispersa. The sequence goes on along the minus strand of WAID01000006.1, from coordinate 2,052,608 downwards.
GTTCCGGTGAGGCGCGCAATTGAATGACGCACCTATGAGGACCCGCCATTTAACATAGGGTGGGTCTGTGACACCCTCTGGCGCGCATCAGTTGCCTGCCATGTCGAATTGCAGCATTGCTTCTTTCACCTGTCGCTGTGGCAGCATTTGCAGCCTTGCCGATTGATCTCACGCCCACGCCCTCCACCACAAACGAAACCCCAACGCCCTTCTGTTGTACTTGTTCGGACTGAACTAACAACACACCCACTACCGCGTTGCTTGTACTGTCTGTCCTCCAAGGTAAGCTATTCATCATTCCCTCCCATCTCAACACTAAACTCCAAACTGTTGATCATTGCTGCTAGACAGGCAGCTGGTGAAACAGCCTCACAACTGACTGATCGCTCTAGCACTGTTGCTGCTGGGCCGCTGCAGCTCACACCCCTCGACACGTACACCATCCCACCCCCCACCATACGATCGAACCTCTGAACCTCAACCAACGCGATCAGACCCTAAGGGGCACCCATTCACAATGGCGGCCAGAAAGTTAATGCAGGAAGTCGATAAGTGCTTCAAGAAGGTCACTGAGGGCATCCAGGAGTTCGATGAGATCTACGAGAAGATTGAGCAGGCCAGCAGCCAGGCGCAGAAGGAGAAGCTCGAGGACAGCCTCAAGAGGGAGATAAAGAAGCTTCAGAGACTGCGAGATCAGATCAAGACATGGGCAGCAAGCAATGACATCAAGGACAAGGGTCCTCTGATGGAGCAGAGGAAACTGATCGAGTCGAGGATGGAGAAGTTCAAGGCTGTGGAAAAGCTGATGAAGACCAAGGCATTCTCCAAAGAAGGGCTGTCTGCTGCAGCTACCCTGGATCCAAAGGAGAAGGCCAAGATCGAGGCTGGTGACTTTCTCGGCACCCAGATCGATGAGCTGGAGCAGCGCATCGAGGCGCTCGAGGCCGAGCGCGAAACCCTGCAGTCCGTGAAGAAGGGCAAGAAGAGCAAAGACAACGCGGGCAGGATGGGCGAGATCGACGACACCATCGAGAAGCACAAGTGGCACCAGGGCAAGCTGGAGCTGATACGGAGGTCCCTCGTGAATGGCGGCGTGGATGCGGACCAGGTTAACGACATCAAGGATGCGATACAGTACTACGTGCAAGAGGGCGAGTCCCTGGACTACGTGGAGGACGATACGATGTACGACGACCTGAATCTCGACGAGGAGGAGGACCAGTTCGGGATGGTCCAGGAGAACGACAAGGTCTCGAGTCAGGATACGCAGTCAGTGCAGGATGACGCCCTCGAGATGGAAGGGCGGTCCTCGAGCGCAGCAGGGGCGAGGGGCAAGGAAAGGGCACTAGCAGATGCTACGGGTGGTGCGGGGAAGCCCAAGAGCTCGTCGCAGCTCAAGTCACCGCTCCCAACGCTTGCGACCCTGCATACGCCTACGCTGCCGACCGGTGGAAGTGGACCGGCCACGAGCGCCCCGACCATGATGAAGCCAGCGTCAGTGCCCACTCGACCTCCAGGCGAAGGGCTCAAGTACGCTTCTGCGGCAGCTGCAGCCGCAGACAAGAACAATGTCGGCATAGCACCTCTGCCACCCCCACCGAGCGCGCACCCAGCAGTTGGGGTCTCCCCCTTCCCTGCAGGCCAGTCTAAGGCGAGCTCGACCAGCTCTCCCAGCATATCCTCGATCCAGATGGCAGCCGCCGCACCGGCCCCTGCAGAGCAGAAGCCAGCACCGGCAGCCACGCCATCCATATCAAGTGCAAACGTCCCTGCGTCGTCTACCCCCAAGCCAGATGCTCCTAGAGTCAAGGCGTCACGTGCTGCAGGCAAGGCGCCCGCTGTCGCCGAGCCCTCAGCAGCAGCAGCAGCCGCAGCAGCAAAGGCTGCTCATACAAATGGCGTGACAAATGGTGTGAAGCCTGCAGAGCCACAAGACGACGAGTCGATATACCACCTCCCCTCCTCCCTCGACGACCTGGTGGAGGCATGGGAAACAACCAAGTCAAATGTCAAGGCACCGATGAATTTAGCTACGGAGAGACTGGTGGCAGCTTCGAGAGAGACCGCTCCCGATGTTTGTGACTCTGAGCCCATCAGGATACATCAGCCTGAGTCTTGGTGGGATACATCGGCCACCTGGCCCAAGGAGAGCCTCCCCTTGGTCGACAATCCTGCCCTGTACCAACCCTCCAAGGTGGAGAATGACACGCTCTTCTATGCTTTCTATTACAAGCAAGGGTCTTACCAGCAGTACCTGTCAGCCAAGGCACTGAAGGACCAGGCATGGCGCTTCCACAAGCAGTACCAGACCTGGTTCCAGAGACACGAGGAGCCGAAGAACATCACGGAGGAGTTTGAGCAGGGCACATATCGCTTCTTCGACTACGAGTCAACCTGGTGAGTCCACGCTTGCTAAGTCTTGCCGCCTACGTTTCGCCCGCGCACGCTCGTTTCCTACCATGCCATTACTGACGCATCTTACAGGATGAATCGTCGGAAGGCCGACTTCAAGTTCGCGTACAAATTTCTGGAGGACGAGGTGTAAGAGGACGGTTCTTAGGATGGAGATAAGATGAGATGGCAACAAAAAATCACGATGCGATACGTGTAATCATACAGACACGAAAAAAGGTCATCCCTAGGGCAATACTCTTCCGACAGCTTACCGCAGCAGTGACCGGCTGCAGTGGGGAGAGAGAGAGAGAGTCATACCCTTGCTGCCTTTTAACGTCTTTTTATGTTGTGTTGCCATTTGTTGGATTACCGCCCGTGTGTGCGTTGGCATGACTGCCTCTGCAATGACTATTTTGAGGGGAAGGAAGAGTACTACGGATCGTCGTTTGTTACACGTTGACTGTACCAAGGTGTGTACCTGGTCTTCTCTGCAGAACCCATAGGATTCTTTACGTGAAATGCACTACCTCGCATCAGGTACTCATGCCATCTATTAAAAGATACCTCTGCATCCAGGACTCTTACATGAACTCCGATCTGCATTTCTTTCTTTCCTTGTTTTTTTCCCCTCTTCCTTTTCTTTTTCTTCCCGGTTGGCTCGAAGGGGAGGAGGAGGAGGGCGGGTTTCATGCCAGGTGCCGGTGTTCTCCAGTCAGCTCCTGGATCGTCATCTCTTTGCTGTCCTCATTCCCTTATCTAAGTACCCAAGTACTTACTCATCTTTCTGGCCTTTGATTCGGGCATAGATTCGCAACACGCACTCGGCCGGATGGTGAGTCGCAGCGTGTAGCCACCTCCGCTAGCTACAGCAACTAACGTTGAGGTTGCACTTAAGGGAAGAAATCCTAGCCAATGGTCACGGTATTTCTGTGGCGTCCCTGACGCGGATGCACGATGCACTAGTGAGTGTATTAAGTCACTGCCTCTCGGGTATCAACAGCCTCAGCGCCGCACGGCATGGATGCCTGCAACTTGTCCGCCCTCTGGGATACCATGGTCAGATGCATTTCCACGAGGTTAAGTACGTTCACACCCAGGATGCATGACAGTCAGGCAGAGTCCACACCTCTTGGGCAGCCCTGAGGTATGCCTGCAGTAGACGGGGCTGCCACGCCTGTCCTTTCGCAATGAGGCGCTACCGATCATTTCGAAGATCCTGCACCTAGAGTTCGGCAGTATGCATGGCTGCCCGATTGCCAGCCTCTTTGAGCCTCCGCTGGTCGATCGGGTTGGGCATGAAGAGGACCGGTATATTAGGCTTCTGGTTGCCTTCTTATATACATGCAGAATCGCACAGATCCCAATCTCTCCGCCTTGCGCCCTTCATTACCACTGATGTTATCGATATTGTGTTTCTCCTTCTTGCACAAGATGCGGCGATCGTGGCTATGTCAGCTGCTATCTTGCAGCATTTTGGTCTGACGGCCTGGAACGTGAGAGGCGGCGCATTCACTGCCCCGACGCCTAAGATGACGTGCCGGGGTTGCCAGAAAGGTCTGACATCGGGTCCTCCTGCTGTTGTCTCTGACGCTGGAGCGCCGATCTGCCGTTGCAGGGCTTCCTAGCTATTCGCCAGGGTCAAGGGTACCAATAGCTGAGCGGGCGAGCAATTGACTGACTGTGAGTGGCAGTGGCAGTGACGTGCTGTGTGCTGCACGAGATTGACCGGCCTACCTCCCGACTCCTTGTGTGTGGCTTGGGCCGAGTGCTTGGGTCTCTGTCTCTCTCACAGCCTGCCAAACAACGCCAACCACTCTCGGCGCCTGAACCGCTACACACACTGCATATGCGCAGTGTATGTACATAGTAAGCCAAGCCATGTCAGACGCCAGCCTCTGTGGCATCAACACGTTGCTGATATCGCTCCTGCAGATTGGGGTCGATCGCCAGTTCGGTCACCAGAACAGGCCCCGGTCCAGCCCGCACCATGGTATCTAAGTATCTATCCGCTGCTTGGGGTTCCACCGATGCGACGCCTTGGATGCAGGCCATCTGTGTATCCGATACGATGCGGCCGCGTCTGAGGCGCGCAGTCCTCCGGACAGGTCGACCGAACGTAGAGATCCCGTCTCGGCCGAAGCTCGAGAGCCAGCATGAGAGTCGATGTTTTCGGTCAAGCCTGAGGGAAATATGCAGCCTGCGGCAGGCGCACGAGGTCCTGTCGTGTGAGTCTAGTCTTCGGTGAACAACGAGGGAATTTCCTGAAAGGCGCGCCAGCCCCAGATGATGATGATGATGATGATGATGGGACGAGGTTGCAACCCCCGTTGTCGAATCAGAGACGAAGTCCTAGCCGACTTGTTCCGCTGACCATCCATAACCCATCTCGGCAAAGATGCAAACCCGCGGAGAAGCCTTGCTATAGCACCGCCCCGGCTTGGACCAGGCAAACACACAACCATGCTCTTCCACGAACCACCGGGTCGCACTGCCCAGATAGCGCATCCGGGCGACCTACGCCGAGCCACTATTCCCCAGTCGCAGTGTGCGTGCAGTGCATGCAACTCCACGGCGTTGAGGCTGAATGAACCGCCTTGCCGTAAGTACTTACAGCGGGCTCCCCACACACCAACGATAATAATGCGTCCATGACTAATTTGATATCTAGCGCTAGCCTGACGATATGTTCGTTCTTCTACCTTCGTTCTCGACACCCCAGCTCTTAGGCTAGCTACCAACCCTGTTCAGCCACACCTGTCACCTCGATCGAGACTGATCTGCATCGTCTTCCTGCGATACTGGCCTCGATCGCCGACCCTGCCTCTTTCTTTTTTTTCTTTTCTTTTTTTTTTCTCTCCCTTTCTTCCGGCCGCCTCCTGCCTTCATCGATCATCTGAGTCACGCGACGAGACCAATCTGGGGACCGAGCCTCCCTCCCTTCCTGGCCCTCGAAGCGCCAGCACAAGCAAACAAAATGGCGCATCTCATCCCGGAGGAGCCTCGTCGACGTCGAGCTCGGCGCGCTATATGCACAACCAAGCGGTTATTCCATGGTCTCGTCTCAGATCCATGGCGCCACGCAGACAAACATGCTCATGTTCAACGTGGGCGCCTCGATCCCGCGTGCACTTTGCCAGCCATAATCGAGCTGGCTCGTCCCGATCTGGGTCTCACAGCAACCATTGCACACCACCACTCTTCCGCATGCCTGTTTCCCTCCTAACTCTGACTGTCCAGGGCCGTTGTGTCCCCCATCGTGGCATGAATCTATTCGACCTCAGAGAGTTTCGCTTGTCAGCCCTATCGAAGCAGGTGGAATATGCACGATCGCACGGCCTCATCAGACAGCCCACAGGCGAGCTGTGGCTGGCTTGCCGCCCTCGTCTCATTCTCTTCCGCGATTGCAGATGGGTCGTTAGCATAGCCCTGTTGTTCCATATGTTATTCTTGCACTTTGGCGTCTCTTCCCCTCGCCATCTAACCCCCCCCCCTCTCCCTTCTCCCTCGGTCCCCTTTTCACGCTGGCTCCTGTCCTGTTCTAGACACTGGCGAAGACTTGACTCACCGAATCTTGGTCTGTTCGTATGTGAGAGCAAACAGCTGGGACCCCTGGTTGGCTTTCTCCACTTGACCCTTACTGCACTTCCATCAGGCCCTGTCCTATGCTGCATATCTGCATCGTGCTCTTGAGCATGGCTGGGGTTCGAGTTGGATGCCTAGCGGACCAGGGGACTCTACCTGCAGCTTGAACCTTCGCTCCGGCTCGCATCCATGCCTGACACATGGCACACACGCACACCACGCATGCTTCTGTCCCATATTATGGCCCGGCTGGACGTGGAATCGTTGATATCCAGAGAGTCTTGCACGTTATATGCCTCACCTCTGGGATTACCTATAGGCGGCAAATACATTATGACCACAAGAGCAAACACTCGAGCAATATTGACCAATGGACCACATCTCCATACTCATCTCAAATCCCTCACTATTGTACTCGCACGCCTCATCCATCAAAGTGTCGGATCTCACGCCTCGCAGCGATCAGCTTCGTCCGGCCTTCGACAGATTGCGATTACCACTGTGATGCGCTGGCTCGACGTTTACACATATATCTGTGTAGAGATGAAGACGTCCTTGTGGTGATTCAGATGAATAAATTCAACTAGCAGCTCAACTTCGGCATACTCCCTCCTCAGCTCGTCGAGCCCCCCTCTTACTAAATCGTTGTGAGATCCTCATATCGCTTCGCACTCCCCTTTCAACCCACACTACACCCATCCTATTCCTCTTGTGATCGCCGGCTGCCTGCATTTGCGCAACAACATGAGCTATTACCCGGGTGGCTACCAGAGCCACCGACAGACTTGGGGAGAGCCGGCTGCCTTTGCTACAGCCTGGAGCGACTCTGCCGTGTTCAAGATCGGAGATCTGGTTGACGATGAAAGCCCTGACACACTGCCCTTGGAGCGGACCCCCAGCTCTACCTATTCCTACGATTCCAACTCCGGCACAGGCTATGGTGGCAGCTCGAGGACTTCGGTCTCCACCACCAGCTATGGCAACGCTTCGTCTCCCCTAGCTGGTAGCAGCCCGCATGCTCATCACACCAGCAATCGTCGACTTGCGGCATCTAGCTGCAACCAAGGCCAGAACCGGCCCACGATTCAGCACGTACCCGACATCCAATATGTAGGCCAGTATCAGAACCCGCAAGCGGTGGTCGACTCGCCGCCGCCAGTGCAATACAACGAGTGAGCCTTTTAGATCCCTTCTCTTGATTTTTGCTCTTTGCCGTTCGATGTCTGGGTGTGCCGAAAAGTGGGAATCACGAAAGGCTGACGAGCTTGGCCAGCCGTAGCAGCGATCAGTACCAATGCATATGGCCAGGCTGCGCTGCCGAACCCTTCGCAAGGAGCGCGGACCTTGGCCGGCATGTCAAGCACGTACACGCCCCCAGAGCTCAACTCGACAAATGGTATTGTGACTATAAAACCTGCCCGCGCTCCAAAAACGGCCACCTGTCTTCGGGTTCGTCCTCGAATCCAGATCCTTTCACACGTAAGGACCATTACAAGGCTCATCTTCGCGACTACCACCTGGAGGCCCTGCCAAAGCGCAGCATCAGGGACGATCCACGGTGGGCGGAAGGGAAGTACTTGAAAGAAGACTGGTGGCGCTGCCTCAAGTGCCTGAAGAGAAACTGGATCTCAGCGGACGGGCCAGGATCGTACGTCTGCAAATGCGGTACTATCTTGGAGAAGGAGGTCCAGGACGAGAGGTACAGGACTCTGTATTCGAATCCTTCCTCGAGATCCCACCGGCATTCGTGAAGTGCAGTATCGGCCCCCGCCCTGCTTGCAGTCTGTCTCATCGAGGCTGCCGCCCAGCCTACGCCTCAACAACCGGGCCGCAGCCTTGACGGCTCCCAGCTCGAGCCCAACGCAGAACCCGAGACGACATCTCCGTGCCGATCTCACCACCACTACTATCATCACCACCACCTCATCGCCTCCCAAGATTCAAAATCGTCAGACGCCACACAAGCCACACAAGCCACATGGACATTCTCACCCTCAGACGTCCACTGACGTGAGGTTGCCCAATCCCGAACTTCTCCATCGGGCCCATCACCGCCCACCTGCATTTTGTCTGCTTGGCAGCTCATCATCCACCTCGCCGCCGGATAGCTTACCTCAACATCCCCGATCGGAAGGGGAGAAGCAAGACGCTCTGGATCGAGGCGTGCTGCACTAAGCCATCATTTCCGCTATTATATTTTCTTACTGCTTGAAATGCTGCAGAGTCTACTATATCACTCGTTGTGTCATGTTCCTTGGCGTTCTACAGGTGTCGGGCTTTCATGACTGCCTCTCTTACTTTCTCCAGCCGCCTGCTCTCACAAGTGCAGGTAGCCATGTGGCCGACGGAGCTGATGATATTTCGTACTTTGGTCTTTCCTATTCGCTTATATCTCCTTTCGAATTGTCTTGTACTGCATCAACGTTTAGTTCTTTCTGTGGGTTATTCACTTGGTAGTTACGGCGTTCTTGTCTAATGGGATACGTTCTCTACAACTCTGGGTTGTATGGTGAGGCGTTTCAAGGCAGGGTGACAGGCGTTTGTTTGAAGGCGTCTGAGGCTAAGCATTAAGGTGGAGGAAAGCGTTATGGTGTTTGATGGCTTCGTGGTGCAGGTTGAATTGGTCATATGGGCGAGGCGTTGGACGAGGTTTCTCTTCAGCACATGCCTCTCTGGCTCTTTTCTCTCTCTTCTTCTTCTTTGTCTACTACAATCTTGGACATGGGGGGTTCTTTTTGGGGAGGGGGGGATATCTTCTGTAAATTATTGTTACATTAAAGCTGACTGCAATTCTATGCGATGCCCACTGCGAGGTGGTGGTAAAGCACACCCGCCCTCCATCCAATGCTCCCGACCCAGCATACCCAATAGGCTTCGCACCAAAAGGTCGGTCAGTGTATTCATGAAAACACGATTTTCGCTGGCTTGAAACTAGCGTGAGGATCACCGTCAGCCGCTGCGACTTACCGAGAACTCGAAATCGTGAGATGAAGCCAGGGCTTGATGAGGGGTTATGCATGCACGAGGGAGGGGGGGGGTCAAAGAAAGGACCGGTGCACGACAGAGAAACTACTTAGTCACTGCAGGATACCGCCGTACCCACGGCCTCTACAGCAGGTGTCGGACAAGAATGTCTCCACATCGAAGGAGGCAAAAGCGAATGCAGTACAACACCGCCATATGCGATGCAACGTATTGTTTTTGCCCACTCCCCAACTTTTGGATCAAGGGGAAGGCTTAGACGTCATTTTGTCTAACACATGTTTTCGTTGTGCCGTTGGGCATGCTCACGCATTTTGTATGTATGTGTATGGAGGATGACGTGCTGGTTTGGTCGGACAGATATTTATTTGGTGTGTCCTGGCAGCCAGCCGTCCCCTTTCGAGCCGAGTGTGGTAGGTCTTGACTACGGTTTGTGTAGTAGAGGACAAATACACACACACACACACACACACACACATATATATATATTCACAAGCTTTCATATACGGTACTCACGGATATCAAGATGCGTCTATGTCGACTCGCAGCTGCATTCGGCATCCTCCGGCTCACACGCGCAGCGACGGATCCCAGGGTCCAGGTGGCGCTGACGCTGGAGACGCCGAGCAACGGCATCTCCACGACGCCGTCGCCGTCAGGACGGCTCTTCGTGCTGTACGCGCGGGTGGACGGCACCCAGGCCCAGGGACTACCGGAAGTGGTGGAGTGGATCAACGGTACGGGGGTGGCGTACCCAGATACAGCGTGGAACTCGTACGCGGGGGTGTCCTCGCCGTCCGACCCGGCGACGACGCTGGTGCGGGTCAACTCGCAGCGGATCGGGCCCGACGGGGACCTCTGGCTCGTGGACACGGGCAGCCCCGGGTTCGGCAGCCCCGTGATCCTGCCCGAGGGCCCCAAGCTGGTGGTCGTGGACCTGCAGACAAACCGCGTGCGGCGGGTGTACCCGATGGGCAACGTGACGATGAGCGACAGCCTGCTGGACGACATCCGGTTCCACCCAGCAGCGGGCACGGCGTACCTGACGGACGCCGGGGTCGGGGCGCTGATGGTGCTGGACCTGGCGACGGGGCACGCGGTGCGGGTGCTGGACGGGGCGTCATCGACAGCGGCGTCGATGCCTGCGTCGGGCGAGGGCCAGCTGCTCCGGTCGGCGGACACCGGACAGCCCGAGTATGTGGCGGCGGACCAGCTGGAGGTGTCGCCGGACGGGGCCTGGCTGTACTTCCAGCCGGCGTGCGGGGGCATGCACAGGGTGGCGACGCGGCTCCTGGACGCGGCGCTGTGGAACTCGTCGCTGGCGGCGACGCTCGCGGGCCACGTGGAGCCGTTCGCGCTGACGCCGGGGACGGGGGGCACGGCGGTGGACGCGGACGGGAGCATCTACGTCAGCGACGTGGACCGGCAGGCCATCGAGAGGGTGTACGCCAACGGGACGAGGACGACGCTGGTGCAGGACGAGAGGCTGCTGTGGGTGGACGCCATGTGGATCGACTCGTCGGGGGTGCTGTGGATGCCCGCGGCGCAGCTGAACCGGGGCGCGCCTTTCAGCCCCGGGGGGTGAGCCGGATCGTGAAGCCGCTGCATGTATACACCATAGACATTGGAGTCGGGCCTTCTCCCATCGACCACGCGTGAGCTGTTGGGAGGCTGAGAGATATGGTGGTGGGCGGGTGCTGCGTTCCCTGTGGTGAGGAAGCCGGCGAGGTGGATGGTGGTGGTGAGCGGTGGTGGTGGTGGTGGTGGTGGTGGTGGGTGGCCTGTGATCCTGCTGGAAGGTCTAGGGCCCCTGCCCAGGCTGTCTGCCAGCCCTGTCCCCCGGTCTTCCCAGGGCTCTCTAGCTTGGTGCGGGGAAAGATCTGGTAGTAGTACCACAGTACTGTACAGTACTGTACTGTACTGCACCACACAGTAGTACAGTGTCTATGTGCTATGGGTGCTGCAACTTCCACAATACAAAAATCAATACCTTGTACCGCCGACCTGATAGAAAAGGTAGGGTCTCTTGAAGAAAAGAGACCAGCATAGGAAGGAGAGAAGATGAGAAGAGGAAGAAGAACACGGAGGAGAAGAACAAGAGAAGAAAGAGAAGAAGCTTCAGGTTTCTGCTATTTCGTCATCTCGTGTCACCAGACAGACATTGACTTTGCGGGTGTGCATGTCAGAGAGCAAGTACCTAACCTCCCCTCCCCCCCCATCCTGGGTACAGTGTACATTGTATTCCGTATATGGTATATACGGGCAGCGGCGTATCTTGTACCGAGCTGCAAGCCTCCCAATGCGCGTTGTGCTGTCCTGGGGAGCCATCTTCTCCAAAAGACAGAAATAAATGAATAAAAAAAAATAATGAAACCGCTTCCAGGGCAGGTCTCAGGTGGTCCAGGTTCCATCTGTCCGTCTGTAACCGCACCCATCCACGCCATCCATCGTTCGAGTTTGGTGGGGAGAAGAAAGCGTCACGCAGGAGCTCTCTTCACCTGCCCTGGTAATAAAAGAGGTTTCGCCGCCTGCCCGTCGTCACAACAAGATCCCCCCCCCCCCAAAACATCTCTTTCTCCTTCTTGTTTCCTCCTTCACCTCTCTCTCTCACACACACACATTCTCGACTACAAAGACTCACACATAAAAACAAACACGACTCCGTTCAGCGGCCCAGAACTTCCGGACTCGGAGTCGGCTGGTATCCACAGGAGCTCCTTGAGCACGCCTCGGCTCCACATTTTTGGCCGGTCGTAACGCCGACCGAATCTTGGACCCTCTGCAACCTTTTTGGAAACGAAACCCCTCGCGCTGCTCTTTTTCTCCCACTGCTGCTCGATCAGGAAAGGAAAGACAGGACGGTGCTCAGAAAAAAGGAAGCAGGTTCCTCCTCCCCCTCCTTCTCCGGCTTCACCATTCCTACTCGAGGCCATCGCACCGAGGAGCTGCCACCTGCTGCTGCTACCCAGCCAGCTTATCGCTGCTTGTTGTCGTAACGCGCCATACCTAAGCCAACATCGTTCGCCATTCGTCCCTGCAGCATATATTAGTACCATATAGGCCGGCCCCTCTCTTCCCTCGACCTCGGCACCAAGATAGCCCATCATGCACGCCTCCGCAGCCTCGACTCTGCGTCGCACAGCAGCCCTCAGCGCCCGCCCCCTCTGCCGTCCCACGTCCGCCTTCCGACCGGCACTCTCACAAGGGGCAGCAGCAGCAGCAGCAGCAGCACCACAGGCACTGCGCGCCGCAGCCTTCATCCGCACCATGGCGACCGCCAGGAAGATCAAGGTCAAGAACCCCGTCGTCGAGCTCGACGGCGACGAGATGACCCGCATCATCTGGGAGGACATCAAGAAGAAGTTCATCCGCCCTTACCTCGACATCGACCTCAAGTACTACGACCTGGGGCTCGAGTACCGTGACAAGACCGACGACAGGGTCACCGTCGAGGCCGCCGAGGCCATCCAGAAGTACAGCGTCGGCGTCAAGTGCGCCACCATCACCCCTGACGAGGCCCGCGTGGAGGAGTTCAAGCTGAAGAAGAGTGAGTGGTGTCCACACGTGCACGCACGCGCACAGTGAGGTGGCGCGTGGCTTGCTGACAGCGGCCCCCAAAACAGTGTGGCTCTCCCCCAACGGCACCATCCGCAACATCCTCGGCGGTACCGTCTTCCGCGAGGCCATCATCGTGCCCCGCATCCCCCGCCTGGTGCCCGGCTGGGTCGAGCCCATCATCATCGGCCGTCACGCCTTTGGCGACCAGTACCGCGCCAAGGACCGCGTCGTCCCCGGCCCCGGCAAGCTCTCCATGGTCTACACCCCCGAGGGCGGCAAGCCCGAGGAGATTGAGGTCTATGACTTCAAGAGCGGCGGCGGCGTCGCCCAGACCCAGTACAACACCGACGAGAGTATCACCGGCTTCGCCCACGCCAGCTTCAAGATGGCCCTCGACCGCCGCCTGCCCCTCTACATGAGCACCAAGAACACCATCCTCAAGAAGTACGACGGCCGCTTCAAGGACATCTTCCAGGAGCTGTACGACACCCAGTACAAGAAGGAGTTCGAGAAGCTGGGCACCTGGTACGAGCACCGCCTGATCGACGACATGGTCGCTCAGATGATGAAGAGCAAGGGCGGCTACGTCATGGCCCTCAAGAGTGAGTAGAAAAGCCCCCTCCCCCCCCCCTCGGCGGGCGTCATTCCTGGTGACAAGAGAGGCAAAGAAAGAGAGAGAAAGAGAGAGAGAGAGAGAGAGGCAGGAGAGGAAAGGTGGATAGACTGATAACCTTCCCATCCGCCAGACTACGACGGCGACGTCCAGTCCGACATCGTCGCCCAGGGCTTTGGCTCCCTTGGCCTCATGACCTCGGTCCTCATCACCCCGGACGGCAAGACCTTCGAGTCTGAGGCCGCCCACGGTACCGTCACTCGCCACTACCGCGAGCACCAGAAGGGCAACCCCACCTCCACCAACCCTATCGCCTCCATCTTCGCCTGGACCCGCGGCCTCGTCAAGCGCGGCCAGCTCGACGACACCCCCGAGCTGGTTGCCTTTGCCGAGAGCCTCGAGAAGGCCTGTATCGACACCGTCGACCTGGACGGCATCATGACCAAGGACCTGGCCCTCGCGTGCGGCAAGGACCAGCCGTATGTCACCACCACCGAGTACCTGGACGCTGTCGAGAGGAAGATGAAGGGACTGCTGAAGGAGAAGCTGTGAAGTCCTCCCACCTGCGGGACCGAGCCGGAGGATATGTATATAAAGAGAGAGATGAGGGAACAAAAAGAAGGGAATGTACCTGGGAGGATTTGGGAGGCTCGGGTGATACCCCCTCGTGTGTTTGACAGCGGCACGTCTTTCTTGCCTCTGCAGTCACAGTTCCGGGTGCGCGCGCGCCATACCCTGTCTGCTTGACCTGCGTGCTCCGGAGAGAGACGGAAGAAACTTTCCAACACCCTCCCCGACTTTTCACGCCTGGCCATTCTTTCCATTTATTTTTTCTTCTTTTCTTTCGACCCTGATGTTGCCGCAGGCCCTCAGAGGTGATCGCTGGGAGATGAAAAGAGACGAGGGGGAGACGCTAGATGAGAGAGTTGAGAAGAGGGGGGAGACAAAACGCATACTAGAAGCTGATCTAGAGGAAGAACATCCATCTACCTATGCATAGATGCACGCTAGCTTGCTTACTCTTTTCTTATTCCGCGCAGTACATGCATACATACCGTGTGTGCAGTCCTGGGGTATACAAAAAATGTATTCATCTACTTATTAACTAGGTCCAAATCTACCTAAACCCACACGTATATGTATGTATACAGAAATATACAGGCTGTATATGTACTCTTGAGTTCCGGGCTGGGAACTGACAGCTTCGGGAGGAGGGCCGGCAAATGTCGCGATTGATCAAAGACGACTGCAACAACCACGGGTTCGAAGGGGAGGTCAGCTGACGAGCCTGCTGGAATTCGGGGTTTTTTTTTGGTGTGACAAGGCCCTCTTGGCGAATTTATGCTGCGGAGACAACACGAAGAGGTAGAGAATATGTGTGCTCTATTGCCGGCAGACAGAGAAAAGGGTGAGTTCACAGGGGAAACAACCAGTTAGCTGACACCTGCTCATCGATTGCTGATACCTGATATCTACCTCGTCGGAGTCATGCACTCGCTATACGCTTTGCGCAAGGCTCTCGAGATCTCTCAATCCTCTGCCCCAACCCCAGCTTTTGCCCCGTCTCGCACCTCCTTGGCGGCCTCCTTCTTCTTGGCTGCCGCGGTCTCACCATGCGCGACAGCTGTAGCCTTGTCATCGCCGCCTGCACCTCCGCCGATGGAGTTGTTTTTTGTCCGCTTCTTCGCCGGGCGCCGGCTAGAACCCCCCTTAGGTCGGTAGCCAGTATCGTCTTCCACGGCCCGCTTCCGCTTGCCCTTGCTCGCAGCGGCTCCCTTGCCGGCACCAGCCTCATCGTCCGGGTCAAGCATCTTCTCGTCTCCCACAGACTTCCGCTTGTCCTTGGTATGTGCAGCCGAGGAGCGCTTGGAGCCCCGCTCGCCCTTGGCGTTGGCACGCGCTGTTCCGGTACTTGCGCGCCCCTCACCACTCGTTTTCCGGGAGCTCCCGCCGGCAGTCCTCCGGGGCACCGGTCGACTCTCCTCCTCCTCTGCCTCCTCCTCCAGCCGGTGTGCCCTGCGGGATGCCTTCTCTGCAGTCTTCACATTCTTTTCATCGCTCTCGTGGTCTTGCAGGAACGTCTTAGGTGCATGCTTTCTGAGCCAGTTGTAGACGCTTGTGGGATTACGCAAGGCGAAGTCCCGGCTCGACATGCCGGCGCGGTTAGCACCAGCAGCTGATGCATCCTTGGCGGAAGGCGCAGCTGAGGACGGGGTTGCCCCTCTGCCTGTGCCATTGCCCGCACTGTTCTGTTCCCGCGCGAGCGGCGCCAGGGTGGGCAGCATCTCGGGCAGCTCGCCGTACACATCAGGGTCGGCCGAGGTCTTAACATCAATCTCCCAAAGGTAATTGTCGATGTCGTCGGCGGTTAGGAACGTCGGGGGGTATTGTTGATGGTTGGCATCGAGGGCCGGCGAGTCTATGCCGGTAATGAGCTCCTGCGCGAGGTCGGGTGACCGCTCCGTCGTAGCAGTGAAGTCCATGTGGGGTATATCTTTCACCAGCTCACGGAGCAACTTCGCCGGCCGAGGACCCGATGGCCGCTCCGTATCGATGGACAGGACGTAATTATCCTCCGCGTCCGGAGGTACGGGTAGGCTGAGGTCGAAGCGCTTCTCCGTTGGGATCTGTGGACGGTTGTTGATGTCTAGGAGGACATCGAGCATGCGGCTGTACAAAAGGGATTGGGTCAGGATCACCTCTCACAGTCGCGCAGGGAGACATCTGGGACTGGGGCCGACGTAGCGTACTCATTGTAGCTGGCGAGCTGTTTTGTCTTCCGCAGCGCCTTCTGCTCCAGCTGATACAGCTCCTCGTTCTGTGCCTGCAGCTGATCGAACTTGATGCGCATCTTCCGGTACTTCTTCTTCCACGACTTGTAGGTCGGCCTCGCGTCGCCCATGCGGACGTCAGAACCACCATCCTCGTGCTTCAGGTCCTCATCATCAATGACAGATGGGCTCCGAGTTCGGTCGTCGTCATTGGGCAGGCGGCTTTTGCCTTTGTTGACAACTCGGTCGGCGTCCTCGTTGAGGGGGCTGTCCCTGGCAATGGACGACATTGCGACTTAGAAGAGCTGCTGTAGCGTGCTGCTCCGAGAAAGAGATACAGCTGCAGGATACGGGTGGGATGGGTGAATTGATGGATCGGTCGATGCTGGAGATGCTTGAGTTCCGTGGCAGATTGATGGCCCGGCTAAAGGGAGTGGTGATGGGTGGTTGGGCCTTGGTAGAGCCTGCGAAATGATGGCGGTGGTGGGAAGCTGGAAGGGAAATCCGCAGCAAGGGGAAAGAGGTTGGCGTCGCGTCCTTGGCCCGTCGTGCATCAGCATCGCAGTCAGCCCAGCACGGCCAGGCCTGCCGCAGTAAAGACCTCATTCAGCCTTTGCCATAAAGTGTCATAGTACTGACAAGGCCCCTGCCACTTGCCTGCCCTGGGGTGGTCCAAGCTTCAGCCGGGGGGGCCCCTGTGGGAAAAAAGTGCATACTGTACAGTACTCGATGTATGTACTATGGAGGGTCCACCTTCTGGAGGGGTCCCACAGTGTTGCTGTCTTGACCTCTCCGCGGGACCAATGGGCAAGATTCCAATTTTGATTGTCCACCTGAAGCAGAGGCCTGTCCTACCTACTTTATACAACACTCCCTCGGACTCAGCAAGACCGTCCTCCTCCTAGACCATCCTCACTTGCATGTCCCATTCTCACTCGCCGCTCTACAAGATGGCAGAATCAGCAGCCAAGCGCCTCAAGACGGACGCCGTGACGATCGGCACCCACAATGGCCACTTCCACGCCGACGAAGCCCTCGCCGTGTACATGCTGCGGACGCACGTCCCGCGGTACCAAGGCGCCCACCTCATCCGCACCCGCGACCCAGCCGTGCTGGCGACCTGCGACACTGTACTCGACGTCGGCGGCGAGTACGACGCCGCCCGCAACCGGTTCGACCACCACCAGCGGGGCTTCACGACCACCTTCCCCGGCCGCGACACGAAGCTGAGCTCCGCGGGGCTGGCCTACATGCACTTCGGGAAGGAGATCATCGCCAACAGGCGGGGCGCCGCGGGCGAGGGGACGGACAGCGACTTGAGCACCGTGGAGCTGCTGTACAACAAGATCTACGAGAGCTTTGTGGAGGCCGTCGACGCCAACGACAACGGCATCAGCGTCTACGACCCGCAGGGCGTGGAGGCTGCCGGGCTGAAGAAGAAGTTCTCGGACGGCGGGTTCACCCTGGGTGCCATGGTGGGCAGGCTGAACCCCAACTGGAACGACCCCGCGCCCAGCGACCCAGTGGAGGCGCAGGCGCTCGAGGACGAGAAGTTCAAGATTGCCAGCAAGCGCATAGGCGAGGAGTTCGACCGGGACCTGGACTACTACGTCACGAGCTGGCTGCCCGCGCGTTCTCTGGTGGAGAAGGCCTTTGGCGAGAGGGGTCAGTACGACCCGCAGGGCCGGATCATGGTGCTGTCGGGTCAGTCCTGCCCGTGGAAGGATCACCTCTATATCCTGGAGGATGAGGCCAAGGAGGCCGGAAAGGTGCTCTACGTGCTATATCCCGAGAAGCCGACGCCCGGCGCAAAGTGGAGAGTGCAGACCGTGCCTGTCACCAAGGACTCCTTCGAGAGCCGCAAGGCACTGCCCAAGGAGTGGAGGGGCGTCAGGGACGAGGAGCTTGACAAGGTGTCTGGCGTGCCGGGCTGCGTTTTTGTTCACGCGGCTGGTTTCATTGGTGGGAACAAGACATTCGATGGAGCCCTCGAGCTTGCGTTGAAGGCGCTGGATATGTGAGCGGGCCGGGTCGAAACAAGACAAAAGGAACACTGGCAAAAAGAAAAAAAGTGATTTACGGGCCACCACTGAGTGGATGAATAGATACCAGCATGGGTCTTGGTGGTTTCCCCCACCCTTCTCGTTCTCGGCGTTTGACTAGGATATGTTATGGCCTTCATACAAAAGTTATAGCTGGTCTTCTCAGGTAGGCAGCAATCATAAAGATACATGATCTGCTTAATGGTCTACCAACGGCAAGACACCTCTGTTTCACGATACTTTGCACACATAAAAAGCTCCTGAATTGCGCCTGAAGTCAAAAGCCAACCCCCGCCTGCCATTCTAGGGCCCTGCATCCCTATACCGAAGAGACGGGTAACAAGAAGTGCCCACGAGGAGGAACATTTACGGCCCAAGCTTCTTCTCCGGCCCGACCAGCGCACTGGAGATTGTCTCCCTGGAAGAATTGTCCACTGAGATGTTCTCTTCGGGGACTGGGACCATCACCGGTGGAGACATCTCTTGAACAGAATGAACCTATAGTCGGTTCCCTGCATCCTTGAGTCGAGTATCGTATTTCCAAGTGGGCTTGACGACTACACACCCTCAGCTCGATGTTCCGTGCCGGCGGTGTTGAAGGAAGAAGACGAAAAAGGTCAATTGAACAGCAGAGAGGCAAAGAAATGCTGTAACGAATGCAACATGCGACTTGTTCGCAGGAGAATCAGTCCAATCCGACGGCCACTTGTTCCCTGCCATATCCTCAAACGCCTGCCTGCATGGAATTTCGCTCTTTTTACTTTTTTCTCAGCCCGGGACGATCGCCTCACGCAGCCCAAGGCGAACTCAATCTTGAAAGGAAAAAAATAAAATAAAAGACAGCCGCCCGACCAAAGGGACGAAGCGCAAACAAACCAACAAGGGACGCAGCCTGCGCCAAGCTGACGGGCATCCAGCTCATGACCGGATGGGGATACCCTGCTGCGCAGGCCCCTCTCCGCCAGCACTGTTCTCCTTGTTCTCGCCGCCCGCGTCCTCAGCGTCCTCGGCACTCGTCTCCCTCTGCAGGCCGCTCTCCTTGGCGGGACTGCCCACGGGGATGGAGCCGGCGGTGCCGGTTCCGGAGACGCTGCCGCTCTTGGTGAGGGCAGGAACGACAGGAGAGACGCGCCGCCGGCGGCGGTGACGGGTGACACGACGCTGCCGTGGCGGATGCTCTCCGGGTCGGGGTGCTCGCTGCCGACGTGGCCCGTCTCCATACCGTCGCCCTTGCCCGCCTTGTTCATAGCGTAGTCGCCGCTGTCGAAGTACTTGCGCTCGCCCAGCTTGTTCTTCATGAAGCGGTCCTTCTGGGAGGGGAGCTTGCCGTAGAGGCGGAAGAGGCGCTGCTCCTCGGGGGAGAGGGACTGTGGGAAGGGGTGAGGAGAGGTCAGCGCTGGCATTCGATCCGGCGGAGAGGAAGGGAGGTGACAGAGAGAGATGAGGGGTCCCAGCTTACGCTCACGTCGATCTTGTTCTTCTGGTGAGGGTTCATGGTGGGCAGTCTTGGGCTGGTTGATTTGAGGTGTCGACTGGTTTCCGGTGGTGTGTGGTCGGCCGCAGGACCTGGGAGGTAGCTTGGAAACGGGAGGGTCTGCAGAGTGCCCTGGTGTCTTGGAGGAATTGATCGGATGCGTGGATAGCTTGAGAGAGGTGCTGGGAGGGTGAGAGGTTGGGGAGGTGTGTGGGAGAGAGCTGAGGTTGTCTTTTTGATACCAAAAAGGTCACCCGAGCACGCCTCAGTCACCCCTCTTCAGCAAACAAACGAGGCGAGGCGGGCAGGTGGGTGCTGCCAGCTGCGTTGCCTTGCTTGCTTGGCTGCTTGCTTGCTTGCTAGGCCCCGGCTGCAGGGATCCCACCCACTTCCTCTTTCTGGGCCGTCTCCAAAAAAAAAAGGGCCCTAGAGCCAAGGTACTACATAACCTAACCACCTGAACTTTGCTACCACACCATGACACAAGTAGGCTTTGGGCATCAATTTGACTGGTGGCTTTTTGGACACTGGTGGCACTTGGTGACCAACTGAAACGCTCTTTCATTCCTTTGCCCTTTTACCTTCCTCGAGAGAAAGACGAAAAAGAGACAGGAACGAAATGAATCCTGTTTCTCATACGGTAAGTTCCAGGAATCTTGTCCTCTCCCAGGTCTCAGCAGCCGTCGTCTCAGGGAGGTCCCGCCACCACCCAGCTCAGCCAAGCCCGCACCCCAGGGGCTTATCACACTCATCTTATCGACACGCTAAAATAGACGTCATGCCTTCCATTCGCCAGGGAGGGAGAAATGCCAACACCCTCAAACCAATTCTCGACCATTCGATCTTGGACTTCTGCGACAGCTCATGACAAAAATCCGAACCAACAACGACGAAGAGCTTACGAATAGCCTTTTTTCTTCTTATTCTTCTTCTTCTTCTTCCCATTTTATTTCTCTTCTTTCCCTCTTTATGGATTCGGGGATCGGATCGACAGGTCTTGCAGCATCACGGGACCTGTATGCCAATCGGGGTCGATTATCAGAGACAAGGGACCAGAGACCAATTTGGGGGTTCATATCGGGACATGATGAGCAACGGCTGCTGCTGTGGTAGCCTCGACGGCGATCGTCACCCCGTTCTGGGGCTTGACGTCAAGGTCTCGCAGGATTGTATTCATAAAGTGCCGCTGCTTTCCGTGAATGACACTGTCCAGTCAGGTAGACCATCAGACAGACCATCCTGGCTGGTAAGCTGGGTATCATTTTCGCTGATGCTCCAGGGGCGACGACGATGTCTATGTGCACCAGGTCCCACTCCAAAATAAACCCTTCTGAGGAGAGAAACCGACGTAGACAAGAGAGCATTCCTCAGACGACAGCAATCTTCTTCTTCACAGTTCCCTCGATCCAGTTATTGCGCACTCTCGTCCACGCGACCCTCTCGAACATTCCCTCGGGCAGGTCGTCCGCTTTCCGGAGGACCAGACAGTCACTCATGGCCCATCCATCTACCATCTGCCTGAGTTGGTATACTGGGCACAGCCAAAAGTCAGGGTCAGCCCCGGTCGGCTGATCGTCATCGTCGTCCCAGTTAGCGACCCCGATACCGTCACCAGAGCTCGATGTGATCACGTAGAGGCCACGGCTCAGGTCACCGATGCGCATTCTCTTCACAGGTGTCAACAGGGCCGTCGCTGTGAAGCTCACGCTGCCCCTCTTCAGGACGCCGTAGGTACTCCCTCCCTGTCCGTTTTTGATGGCATGTAACACCATCAGTTTGTGCGTGACCCTGCCGCTGCCGCCCATCTTGCCGTCATTTCCCAGCTCGTCAAGCACTTGGTCGCACGGCGCAAGTCAGTAAGTAACTACGTCCGGCTCCGCGGCGTTTCCTTAGAGCCGCGAGAGCGCGAGGGGGAAACACGAAGCTTACTCTGTATGCCGCCGTCAGGTGTCCTGATGAAAGCTGTCTCGAGGGTTAAGTTCTTGATGGGCCCACGAATCGAGGCCCATGACCAGGTCGGGGCGCGGTAGGGCTGGCAGCGATTGTGTTTTGATGAGGCGTTGTCGCGGTTGCTGGCCCAGAGAAGACCCCGAAGGAAATCGTCTCCCCAGAGGCCGTAGTGATACCTCCCCAGCAGGTTCTTGTCAGCAAAGAGGCTCGTCACGCCCTCTAGAGCCGGAAACAGGTCGCGCTGTTCCGTCAAGGCGCGACGACTGAACTCCTCGATCACCCACGCCCATTTGGCATGTAGTTTCACAGCAGTAATTGCTTCCCCTCCCTCGCCCCCATCGTGAAGCATCATGTCTTTGAGGTTGAAGAAACTGTCTTGTTGGCTGTATTGTCCGATGGACATGTCTTCGCCGTTGCATGCCTCTTTGCACTCCCAGTAGTTGGACTCCTGCCCGATGTGAAGGATCCTCGAGCTCAGCGCCCGCTCTTGAAAGGTCCAGCCTCGTTTTGCGAGGTGGCTCGTCTTGATCTCGTCTCCGAAAGTGCGAAACGTCGGGGCAACGTAGATGTTTTCTGGCTCTCCGCTCGGGGAAGGCCGGCACATATCCTTGAGATCCCTCAGCAGCTGGAGGTTGCTGTCCTCCGCAGGACCAGCGCTGTCCTCCTGGGCCTGGTCTTCTCGGTCTGCCTGGCCACCTCCAGAGGTGTCACCAGGGCGGACCCACGGCAGCTTGACCCTCAGCTCATGTCTGGCCGACCGGGGCTCGTCTAGAAACCGTGCGGTCGTATCTGCAAGCATATCCGTCGATATGGTGAGAAACGCCTGGCTGTATACCGCCTTCATCTTCGAGGCCTCCCGGAGCCAGTCGTCATGGTCATCCTGGATGATACACAAGGCGTCGATCCAGAGGTACCTGAATTCGAGCCTCCGCGTCAGCCTGACCACATCCTGGAGAGAAAGAGGCAGCGCCGAGATCGAGATCCCCTGTAGGTGCTCCGCTATGTTAGACGTGGTTGTTTTGTAGGGGTTTCCGCTCCCCCAGCAGTAGCTCAGAGCGATGTACTCATCCCTGGCCGAGTCCCCGGGCAGACACAAGCGGATGGCATTGCCAGCGACGTCTAGAACCCGGGTCGGCATGTGGCGCTCGTCCTCGTGGGAGGAGGACCAGGCAGAGCATTTCCCATGTTCCGAACGGCAGACCGAGACCCAGCGTTTCATGGCGTTGACAGCCTGCAGACCTCCGGCGTACTTACCAGGCAGCCGGGCGTGGAGGATCTTCTGGGCATCCTGGGGCGCCCTCTCGGCCTCAGCTAGGTAGTGTGAGGTGTGATCAGCATCCTTGTCTGCCCGGGTCTCTCACATACCAAGGAGGGGAGGGGAGGGGATGGTTGGTATACACCGGTGACGAACCCTGGTCGAACCCGAAGCTGAGGTTTGTCACCCGGTGCTCCTCGGCGCAGACAACCTCCAGCCTCGTCAGCGAGTAGGCCTGGATCCGGACACCCTTCCGATCGGGCTTCCACCAAGGATCCTGGGGTGTGTATTTGGACTCCCGGGCGATGAGGTGGCACATGGCGCACGTCCGCGCGGCGTCGAGCAGGTCGGCCCATGAGGAGTGCGTCCACCTGTGCTGGGGCAGGTTATCCTTGCCCCTGGGCTTCTCGTCGCCTCGCTGGTCATAGATATCTGGGATCAACCAGTCTGAGGCGAGGCGTGAACAGTACTGGCAGAGAGACATTGTTTCCTTCTTCTCTCTTTTTTTATTTTTATTTTATTTTTGGAAGAAGAAAAAAAGGAAACCTGGTTATCACGAATGAGGCAACCATCTCAAGTTTCAAAAGAGAGAGACCTACAGCAGGCGTCGCCTACTTATCTATGTGCTTGTGATCAGAAGAGACAAGCGGGCCTCCGAGACTCTGGCAGCTGAACTGCATGCCAAGGCGTGGCGTCCAATGGACCTAACTGTCCTTGTCGCTTGGGCAAGAGCTCTGAATGGACATGGTCCGAGACCGCTTCCATGAGCGGCTGTGCCTGTCCTGTGACCAAGTTTCAGTCAATCTCGTGGCGGAAAGGCGTTTGAGCCGGGCAGTTGAAAGTTGGGCCGCGACAACGCGGATAAAATGATGCGGGGAACGAATTTGCTGGCTGTGTTGTATAGATGCATGTTGGAAGAATCTGACTGTCTCTGACAGGATAGAGAGTCATCGCCAGGATGATGCATGATTTGAGAGGAGAAAAAGAAGAAGAAAGAGAGAGAGATATGACCTCTTCATCTTCAAGCAGGCCGGTCCTGTAGAGTTGACTTAGGCCTGTTGTTATACGGTCTGTGTGGGTCTCACCCGAGAAACGAGCTGTCCAAGATGTGGTCACGAGCAGGATTTTTTGGGAGACAGGAAAAGAACAATCCTGGGCGTGTTGAGAGAGCCATTTGATCTGTATCGAGGAAGGCTGGTCTCACCAGCCAGCATTTAGGTGATGTCTTAGCTGTCCATATGTGGTGTGACCAAGTGTAGCCGTCGCTGTACAGTAGAAAAGCCCTCTCGCGCAAGTTAACCTGAACAATCCCCTGTAAGCACTACAGAGCCTCTTGATTGCTCCTTTCCTGCCCACACAATACAGGCACTGACACAATTCACAGATTGCTACGTACTTACTCCTGGCAGAAACGGCTCGACCAACGCTTTATCGGTCAGGAGGAGAGAGCATCACCTTCCCTGAGAAAGACCCCTCTCTCTAGCTGTCCAACCGGTGTGGGCTCAACAGGATACTTAGGCCCGCTAAGTTCTTTTCATCCTGAGAACATTGTGGCCGTACTGCCCTGAGATTCCGCTGCGCAGGCTCAGCCAGCCCAACAACCCCTTAGACCAACAAGAAGAAAAGAAAGGAGGAAAAAAAAAAAAAAAAGAAGTCGGCAGATGGCCGGGACGAGCCGCTGCTCGGAGATCTACATCGTAAATTGTAGCGGGAGCGGTGGGCTTCTTGACTGGTGCCCTGTGGGTCGAAAGCAGACGATTTTCGCAACGGCGGGCTCCACCGCATGAATACAACTTAGCAATGGAGGAGGGAATGGGGCCGTGGAACGTCGTCGTAATTGTGCTCGAACCATTCACGATCGACGGTTGACCTCGAACAGGGTATTTGTGTGACCGCCAGTTCTTGCAGGATCAGGAATGTGACTGATGGATTTCATGGGTTTCGTTCTTCTTTTCCCCCTCTCTTCCTGTCCATCTTCATTTTCGACTCATCTGCGGCAGCGAATCAGGGAGGGGAAACTAGAGACTTGGGTTGGTACAAGATGAAGATCCTTGAGTATATCATTGAGGGCGCCGGTCGACTCCCGGGCATTCATTGCGGCCACACGTCATGAAGACAGTGCCTGCAGTATTACCAATGACCCTGTCCACATTATTTCCAAAGCCATTAGCGACATTATTTCCCAGGCCCCCCTCCTCCCAAGACTCCCTTTCGATGCCAGAAGATTAGCGTTGATGCAAAACTTATGTGTGCATGTGTGCGTGTATGTGATATGTACAAATAAGAAGAAGAAGGGTGCGTGAAATGAGGCTAGGAATGTTCAAGATCGATCGTGTTCGCTCGCCCCTCAGCATTTGCCCTTAGGAAGAGGACAGCACAAGCAGCGCGAAGGATCCACCCATGACCGGTCGCGCCTTGAACTCCGCCGTCGTGACATATCCACTTGTTTCGCCGTCCCACAGATCTCCGAACGGCGTCGTCTCTGACGTATTCTCGATCCAGTAGGCCAGCAGGTCGATCAGCAGGGACTGCGTGCTTGACTCGGCGATTGCTGCTGAGAACATCATCCAGTCGCCCTTGACCCAGTCGTGCCTCGTGTCCAGGGGCAGGCCGTACGTATCTACAACGGTCGGGTAGAAGTTGCTCTGGTCGGTGTAGATGTAGTCGTATACGAAGTCAAGACCCAGCAGGCTGTCTGCGTAGAGGTTGTACAGGTTGCCCCACGAGCTCTCGTTGTTGTAGTTGAGCATGGTGTGGGGAGTGCTCGAGTCGTTGTTGAGGCCGTAGACGACCCACTGGGGCAGGTAGTCGTCCGCGACACCGCCGTAGTAGCTCTCGGCAGAGGAGTTGCCGGTCAGCTCTCCCATCTGGCCCATGGCCTTGAGCGCGATGATGCCCTTCAGCGCGAGGTTGGTCTGGTTCGCCAGGGAGCCCGCAAAATCGTCAGTGCTGATCTGGTTGGCCGGGATCAGGCTCTCGTTCACCAGGTATCCCGCCCATTGCTCCATCTTGGGGAAGTGTTTTGAGAGGTAGTCGGTGTTGCCGGAGCGCTGGGCGTACGCGAGCGTCATGATCAGCATGTTGCCACATTCCTCGAGGGGCATCTCCTCGTCGTTGCCCTCCGGGTAGCCGAGGGCGTTGGGCCAGACTCCGAGGTCATGTTCGGCATAGGTATTAGGGTACAGGCCGCTCTCCTGGTTGACATAGAGAGGATCCAACAGGAGCTTGAGCAGCGTCTCGTTGAAGTAGAGGAATATGGGCATCGCCGGGTAGATCACATCTGCTGTGTTCGTGTCTCCGTCGGAGCTGATCTCTTTCATGAAGAGGTAGGTCTGTTCCGTACCGACGCCAGGAGCGACGGCGCCGAACACCTGACGGACAGCCAAGCTCGTGATCGTGGTGAGGTTCGAGCCCCCAGCGGCGCTGGCATCCGTCGAAACCTGGCTGTCCACAGCGGCGGAAACCGTCACTGCTGTCGAGTAGTCGTTGTAAAAGGCTGCCATGGCCTCTTCGCTCGAGTCGTATTCTGTCAGCCAGAGCGCCGTCATCGTGTTGCCGGTCGATGAGGTCTCAGCAAAGTTGATGATCGCCTCCTGGGACAGACCGATGGTGAACAAGACACTAGCCGATGTGTCGGACACAGATCCCAGGTCCTTGGCGAATCCAAAGGTAGGCCTGGAGTAAACAGTTAGGAACAGCTATTCCTCTGGGTTCCGTACATAAAAAGGAGTGGGAGGCTTACCAGTCATCATTGATCGCTCGGTAGTCGGTATCTTCGGTGTCGAGGAGTGTCTGGTTGTTCTCAAACTGAGGGCGGATCACCGTGTCCTCCGCAATTTGCCAGGTCAACTACGATTTGTGTTAGCATACTGCCCACTTCCCCGGGTATCTGTCAAAGCCCCGAATATGCACATACCCCATCCTCGTCAGCAGTAGAGAAGAACCAGGTTCCCCAGCCGGCTTGTTGGTCATTCTCTACAAAGACCTCCCTGGTCGGTCAGATTGAACGTGTGATAAGACACACCGTTGATGGATCCGTGGCTCCAGATAATGTCCAGTGTGTTGTCATACCCACTGGCCCATTCTGGTGGTTCCAGGTCAGTCACTTTGTCGAGTGTTGGGGTCGGTAGGAGGATTGGTTATAGGGCTTACCTCCGGTGACGTCTGCGTATACCTGGACATCGTGCGAGTCGCCATCGGAGGAGATGACAGCAACATCAATGTACGAGTACTGCAGTGACTGCTTCACAAGGTCGTCAGGGTAGATGGGCGACAGGAACGTGGCTGTCAATTCCACTTTCCCAAGGACATCAAAAGTGAACACGGTGTTTGTGGAGGTATAAGTTGCTGATGTCTGGTTCGCCAGACTGGGTCCAGCTGCCGCACCAGCCCAGTTGAAGACTTCACCATCAACAGCAACGAAGCCCTGTAGTGCCGTGACTTGGCCGCTGCACAGTAGAAGGACAGATATTAGCACGAGTTCAGAAGAGATATGGGAGACCAGCGAGATGACTTACTTCCAGAAGGTGGGCCAGTTTCCTGCAAGAGACCCTCCAGAGGTCCCAGCCAGCCATGTACTGAGATAGGGTGACCGAACAGCCAAGGGCCATGCTGGGGGCCTGGCCGGACTGAAGTCGATGGCTTGTGATATCCCGCCAAAGAGGGCCGCCGCTGTTGCAGCAACTTGTGTTGGGTGCATAGTGTCGAGCCGTGAAAGGTTCACAAGGATAGGAAAACACACTCAGATAGAAGGCAGAGGGGGAGAAAAGAACGCGGTGGGACTGAGCTAGATGCTCATCTGGTGATCTGAACTTAGAGAACGTGGTGAGGCTGGATGGACGAACGAATGACGGAGCCTCGAAGGGAGGGAACAAGCATGGGTTATATGTGCAGTCTCCCAGGCCGTGTCATGAGCTGGCCGGCTACCGGATGTATCACAAGATGAGGGCGTGAGCAGGGGGGAGAGGGATCTATTTGGTCGGATGAGGATGGTGGTATAGGATGTGAATCAGTAGCCCAGAGTGCTAGTACACGATGGGGCACGACAGGTCTTTGAATAGGAGGTCGTGTGAGCAGGAGGGATCTCTAGTCCTCACGCGACTGCCGCCATGCAGACGCGGGTGGCATTCTGGGCGAGAAACGAAATTATGATGAGGACGGGGGACACATAACGCCGACACAAGGGACAGGACGGCTGAGGCGGTGTGGTTGGACATGAAGAGACCCATTTAGGAACCCACGACGGCAGCGCGCACTGACTTGCAGAGCCAGTTTAATTTAGACGCATAGTCTTCCATGGGAATAGGCCGAAGAGCGTCAACAATATGGCCGGGGGGGGGGGGCAGTGACAAGTTCTCGATGTGCCTGCTCGTGGGTAGCAACCCCAGCAACATGGGATGGAAATATCACGACTGGCGGAGGCCTGCCCACACAGACCCCACTGTATCCTGCCATACCGGCACCCAAGGTACCTGGAACCTTTGTACATGGCAGCGATTCTCGCCAAGAAGAAGGCGGAGAGAGGGTTGGGTGAATCTGCTCGACCGTGCAGGCTCTTGCAGCCACTCGACAGGATGATGCTGGCAAATGACAGGCGCGTAGAGTGGAGCATGCATGAGGGCGAGGTAATGAATGACACAGCCATCTTGGTAGCTAGGGATGCATGGGGTGGAAGCGTGTGACTGGGATCGGAACGTGAGGACACCAAGTATCTACTGGAAGATACATCGGCATGGGCTGCCGTGGCCCGCCCAGGCTCGTATGCGGTGAGAAGGAAGGACATGGTAACGAGACCAGCGGCACCGGGTGCTGAGGCGTAAAAGTCACAACCTCAATGCCCAGATGCTTGAGTTGCTGTGCTGTGCAGCCCGAGGGCGAACTGACGATGGGTCAACAAGGAAACGTAACGTCAAACGAAACAGGAGGCCCACCCAGACGAGACGGAAAGCAGGTTCCTGAGCCCTGCCCATGTTGAGTTCTAAGCCCGGTGGGGCCAGCCGGTACCAGTAGGGGAGGGCAACGTTGAGTGGACGCCTTGCTGATGTGAGCGTAGCAGTAAATCCAAACAGCGGATCAAGTAGGCCAAGAGAAACGCCAAAAGCACATCCGGCCAAGAGACCCACGCGACCTTGGCAGCCTGGCTTCAGCACAGGCCGGGTCCGAGTCGTGGATGGATGTGGTCATAGCATGGCGACCTGGGACCCAGTTCTTCGATGACACAGTCGATCTGAACAGGAATGTCCCGAGCCCTTGAGCCAGCCATGACTAGAAAGAGGCCGTCAGGTCAGGTACAGTTGTCATGTGAGCAGAGCGATCCAACATCGAAATGGCTTACCATCCAAGTATGCCGCAGCTCGAGGAAATGCGCGCACCTGCATGGTACTCACTGCATGTACACATGGCACCCGGGCGAGGGGGCTACTACCCACTATGGTACTGTACATCGTACAGGATAATACATGAGGACTGTAGTAGTGTCAGTAGTAGTGTGCAGCAGTACCATGCAAAAAGATGGCAGAGGAGGATGATTAGAGCCCTGCAAGGGGCTTGAGGCTCGATGGACGTTGGGTAGATGTGGCGGCCGAACAGCCGAGGTCGGGATAAAGGGGAGCAGATGGGAGATGAGATGAGATGCGAAAGGATCTAGCCTGTAAGCACGCAATTAGGTCTCCAGTGTTGTTGATGGTTGTGTGTGTTGAGGGACGAAAAACGAGGAGAGTACAGCGCAGAGCCCCAGATTTACGGGCACCCCTGTCGCTCTCCTGCACATCACAAGGTCATAACCCTGATCAGGGCCGCTATTACCCCAAATTCTTTGGGCGGCAGCTAACACCCTAGCGTCACAGGGATCTCGGCTCTGGCGATCCACTCAGGCGCCATCTTTGACCTCGAAGGGCCAGAGTCGAATCTGGGATCTTAACTCCTCTCCAGCAGGTGCAACCAGAGAGACCTTGCCCTCCCCGCCCTCCCTTCCCCCTCCGCCTACTATGCGCCCTGGTGCCGTGTTCTCCTTTTTCTTGCTTCTCTCCTGTTCGACACTCACCACTGCATCGAATTTAGGGGTAGCGCCTAAACCTGCATCTGATCTCTCACCGACATGCCTTACCACACACCTCGTCCCGGAAAGGAAGGCAGGCAGGCAGGCATGCAGGCAGGCGGGCAATAATAGGCCTGCTGCCCCTTGCATTCATGTGCAGTGCGCCTACATCAGATCTCACCATCTCCTCCATCTGCAGTATCCGGACCGAGATCCTCGAAGGGTGGCCCCTATGAACCGTGCTCGACATTACCTGTTCCTGAAATTGTGCAGATCCGTCCCCACGGGGTAAGACACCTGGTGGTTCTTTTCTCGGTTCTAGATAGGCGGATGGCAGTGTCTGGGCAGACTACCCACTGTCTCGACTCGTCTCGACCGCCAGCATGTCTCGTCCTGTCGCACTCATGTGACTTGAAACATATCATGACGTCCTCAGCATGACCAAGATAACCACCTGTTATCTTGAGCACATCTGGGTGAACCATATGCCGTCCCCATGGGGCACAGACAGGGCCATAACGTGCCCAAACGGGATCTGTCCCCGACAGCCAGCAGCTGGAGGACGGTCTCCACGCGTCCCTTATTTCTTATAGCGCATTGTCCAGGAGCTCTCATGCCATCGACGGGCTGCTGTGGGGCCGATCAGGATGCCGCTCGGCCACTGCATTAATCTATCGGCAAGTTCTCCGGCGCATCTTTTTACATCACAGGACGTTTGGCCGAATCACATCTGCCTGGCCACACCATCCGCCCTTTGGCACCCAGCTTCGCCTCCCCCTGGATACCTGACCCCCCCCTAACCACTGTACCTCATGCGCACGCTGCGCAAGCAGGATGGACCACTCGCCCTGGTGTTTCTGCCTGCCACTCACACCCAGCCGGCTCCCTCCGGCGAAATGGACGCGCCACCAGGCCGATAATGTCTACCGGACCGATGCACAAACTCAATAGAAACCGCATACGGGAAATTACACACAGACACACGTTCACTCGGCGCCAGAGCCCCTTGATCGTCTGACCAAACAAGTCTTCGCTAAGGTTCCTTATTGCCGCTGATCACAATGTCACCTCTGCAGGCAAGGGAAAAATCACGAGCCGAACCTCGCCTCGTCGACATGTATGTAAGCTTGGGCCGCACGCCAACATTGACAGAGAGCGATACCGAACCTGGCAGCTGTCTGCCATCGTAACCGCGCTTCACAAAGACTATCGACTTCATGGCCCGTTTATAGCCAATCTCGACAATATTTGGCCGTCTCCTTCTTCCTTTGTGCTCGGTGAGTTGTGCCCCATCTCCTCCCGATCGTGCGCCAGATGGGTGCGCTGCTGGCTCTGTCAGAGAAGAGTTCTTCTCCAAATGATGCAGCTAGGCCGTCCAGCTCCGCTTGTAATCTCTAGCCGGTAACCATCTGACCACTCGATATAGTTCTGTCCTACCGGAGCCAGGGCAGACAAGCTCATGCTTCGATGCCTGCACTCACCTTACTCGAGGTCGTGTCAAGGTGGTCACCATCCCGCTACACGATAGAGTCAACACCTCGTCAGCTCCGCCTTGTCTCTCGAGTCTTCCCTCTTGCGGGATTTCCAGGAGCCTGCGTCGGTGGACCCGTCGAGTATCTAAGCAGCGCTCAGTGAAGAACCTCGAGGTCATCTGGACATACCCCTCAAGGCCAAGGAGGAACTACTGCAGACCTGCCGGCGCTAGATGTGCCGACTGGCAGAAGACGCTCCTTGCTTAGCAAGCCACTCCCGCCCCAGCGGCGCCATGCCGGAAAAAGGACAACGTCCCCCAAGTACTCACTGACAAGCCACTAGATAGTCCTTGTGTGTAGCCATACGTGTTGACGCTAACAGTCGCTGCGATCACCCAGGATATTCTCCGCATCTCAGGAATCTACCCAGAGCATTCAGGGCTCGTCAGCGTGCTTGTGGTCGTGTTCCCGTGTCCCCCCCTCTCTCTCTCCTCCGAGGGCCAGCGGTTGAGAAGACAAGAAGAGGGGTTGTCTCACCTGACGATGCACGAGAGGCGGTGTCTCGACTAGAATTACTAGCCCCACAAGCTCACTACTGACCGCTCTTCAACCCTTACCCACGGAAGTGTCACGCATATGTGATAGCGACGAGGTAGCACCTATCAACGTGAGAGTCGACACACCACCATCCATCTCGAGCCCATCCCATTCGCTGGCCGCAAGATCTGAAGACGACACCACGCGAGCTGTCCGACATGTGGTCAATCTTTCTCTAGGAGTGATGGCATGCATACGTTGCGACGAGTGCTGTGATGCCACACGCACGAGCGGCCTAAGCATCTTACCATGCTGACGAACAGGTGGTCAGTTCGTCCACTAGATCTATCCAGCCGCCCACGTCACACCTTTCTCCACCAAATGCATCACAGCATCATCGAACCGGGGCCGTCGACCAGCGGAGTCGTGCGTCGCCTGACTAGAAGTTTTTTCCCCCAGTGCGTTCCGAGCTCTGGTCGTATGGCATAACCTGTTGACCAACCGTCATGATGGAGTCCGGATTAGAACGCCCGGCCGCGTGCCATGTCAGCTCCCCTTTTCGTCGTCGACTATCTTGGGCCGTTTCGATAGGGCTGCCGTCTAGCTCCGACGTCACACTACAGCGGCTGCCCGCCTGTTGGGCCCCCAGGCATCTTCGGGGCCTCGAGGTCCGGGAGCACAAGCGTGATGCCCGGTAGCCTCGATGCGACCGTGCCTCAAGGCCTAGAGAAAGTTGTTCTGTCGCACAGTCGACAGCAAAATCTCGTGTTTCAGTAATCTACAGGACTCATATGGGGGCGGCGTCCTCAAGAGTTTGTCGAGTGTTTTGAATCACGCAACGGCTTCCCGATTACAACCTCCGTGACGGAGTACCATCGAGACTGCTGCCGCTGCCTCGGACTCCAAGAGCGTCTTGCGAGGGCCGTTGCTAAGCTCTAAAGGTCTCTGCATGTCGCAAGTCTACCACGTGTTCGTCACACTGCAGCCTCTCATCGTAGAGCTGTATGACGACCAGTGCCGGACTTCTCATCGTTTGCTGGGAACTTCCTCCCCGGGACGCGATCCGTTGCACGCCAAGCCTTCTCTGCAGGATTTTCAGTTTCAACTACGCTGGTCCTCTAAGGGGTGACTTCATCGCGTTGATAACCCCGATCAAATGGCCCCGGACGAGCCGCCGAGCTAAGAGCATCCCATACAGCATTGAGGCATAAGAGTCAAGGCGTGATACCATGACTTAGACGGCCAGCTCCTATCAGGCAGCACGGTGTTCGTGTCAGCCCTGTAACATCATCCCCCTACTCGCGTGGTGAGTGTAGGTACGTCAGGGTGTTACTTGATCCCGCTCATCATATTCTCGCTTGATTAAACGGCAGAGCAAGTCATCTTAGTGCCAGGCCTTCTTCCATAGCACATGCAGCCTCCGTCACTTCCGGCAGACACGATGTCTGCACTCAGACGCCCAGGGCTTTTGGTTTTCGAAAGCGTGTCTGTGCGCCTGCAGTGGAACAGAAAAGCATGTATTAATAGGCAGCGATGCTGCACTACGGCTGATAAACAGCCCAACCCGGGAGCGCGATGTGAGGGTTACATCCGACTACGTTCGTATTCAATCGTCATAATTTACGGTGCAAAGCTTGGTCTACCGTCTACAGCGTAGCGCTCTCTAATGCGAGATAAGTTCGGGACTGAGTTTCAGACAGATGGCTAGTTGCGTACTTTAAGCAATAGTATCTCGGTTTGACATCCTGCCCTTTGTTTAGGATTATAATTTATTGGATGAACTATTGTAAACCCGAGGTACACATGATGCAGTTGACCCGTAGATGGTCGCGGAAGCCGCCGCGGGCGACCACACCTTGCCGATCTCTATCTATCTCTGAGCACGAGCCGCTGTTGCAATGAAATTTTCTTTTTCTGCAGCATCAGTGTACATTTCGAAAAAGCACACCTTTACCGTCCTCACAGGCTTAGAGACCCACTCTATTAACGTCTACTAAGGTATCTTTTCGTTCGTCGACGACCCGATGACCATTCGAGTAAATATTACCGACTAATTACCAAGCGACTTTATAGCTGGAATGACTAATTAAACCTTTCTTCCAGTATTATGATTTTGTAAACAAGCGATTAAAGATCATAAGGACACCTCCGAAGCCCGCAGTGCCGCATCGAGGGCCTGAACTAGGCACTTGCCCCGGGACGTGTCCAGCGGCATTGGGTTGCATGCTTCTAAAGAGGAAGGGGTAAGATAGAGACAGACACACACACACACACACAGAGAGAGAGAGAGAGAGTCATCTAGGAGCTTGGATTTGCGCAAAGGTGACCAGTTTCTGCTTCGGAAGAGGCCGGTACGGGCGTAACTCAGGGTTTAAGCACGAAGTGACTGATGGCGCTGCCAATCTGCAGCCTGGAACATCGTGACAGCGACCCAGCCAAGAGCATTCGGAAACGCCCTGCCTCCGGCTGTGTCGAAGCTCGACAAGAATTATAATCTAGCGAGTCTGGGTACTAAATGAAGGAGCGGTCGGTCTTTCTACAGGAAGCCAATCAACATGACACTCCGATAAGTCATGCATGCAGCATCTTGGAAGACACGACGCACACACCACCTCTTCAGAGATTTTGGCTCTTACGCAAAGCACTTGCTTTTATGTGTATCATACATGGAAAAGAGCAGCTCTACCATAGCGCGCGTTGGTTCTGGGTATTGCACTACTACAAATGCCGAATTGTCAGCATCTTGAATACTTAATGATATTTTTGGGGGTGTGATAATCCCTAATTATGGCTCCTGGCCTGCACCTAGCCGCATAATATTTGATCGAAGCGATGTAGACAGTGAGCTCTTCTCGTCCTTCTGCCTTCTTTTGTAACCATACTCATTCTTATTCGACCATCCCTGGCCCCCTCAGAAAGGAAGAAAGCCGTATGCAAAGGATAGGGGTTGGGGGGTAAGAAGAATCACTGATGTGCGCAGAACGCCAAATGATCTGTCGCTACCAGACGCGAATTAATTCCTTCTTGTCGACACATGTTACGTTAGTTGAGCCTGTCATCTCTAGACGCTCTTGACATTTGAGCTGCGCCCCCAACTTGCATATCATTCATATGAGAACGACCCCGGAATTTGGACCTGGATTGCGGTAAGCTGCACGCGGCTGGTGAGGTCGGCCCATGACCCACGCCGGTCCACCATCGCTGCATCCAACAGTCACTTATCTATTGGCTTGCGTTGCCTGGTAGAACGAGCGGACGAAAGTTGCCATTCTAGACCGAGGCTGGGACATGCACGCTACGAAAGTTCACGACATCTCACGTACAAAGATAGTTTCTATTGGTCTGATACACTGCTCGGCATCTACAGGGATGAGCAGGTCCCAGAGTGTCGGGTCCAGCGTCCGCTTCTGATTTGCGCGTCTTCTCTCGATGCTACGCCGCTTTGACCGAGCGCGGTGCGCTATGAGGATGCAAATCAGTACTAGTGACCTTGTGCAGCAGCAGTTCCCTCCATCTTCAGGAAATCGCCACGTCCGTTCAGCCCAGGACACGCGTCAAATTTTGAGTCTCTCAAAAATGTTTGGCACACTTTGTGTACGCCCGATGCCCTCGCCCTCAGGCTTCTGACTCCCTCCAGGCATGAACAGGTTCCATGAAAATCCTGTAGCAGGAGGCAGAGAGATGAGCGTGGATCGAAAATTGTGCCATTCTTATGCAGCCTCCAGATATGAGCAATGATCATGCATTGTGAACTGGCAGTGTGTGTGTGCTGCTAGCGGTGATCAGTCAATATGTATAAAAGTTCAGTGCAATCCGGTCACCCAGATTAAGCAAGAAGCAAGATGCTAGCTGGATGGACTCATGGTATTATGTTCCTTCACAGCCATCCATGCCATAAGCCCATTCTCATACAGCCGACCCAGAGCGTCGGGTTCACCTGCCAAACTGCTTCTAGTCTTTCAGCTTGTGACTTTCTAGAGTCGGACCATTATACCGGCGACGTGCCCCGTCGACAATGGCTACTTCTCAGGGTTTCCGTCTCTTACGATAGGGCCATTCCCACTTTATTCGGGACTTTTGTGTTTTGGGAAAACATCCCAGCATTATGAACGACAGCCAAGGTGATGGGTGGCCTAAACCCTTGGACAATACTTGGAAAGTATCGCGGGAGGGAACATCTGTTCATAATATATATCTCTTGCTCCCATTTTCACAACAATATGTAGCGGCAAAAAATGTTAGTGATTTGGAATGAACAACTGTTCTTTAGCCGACTGTTCTCTTTCCTTTTTTTTCTTCTTTTCCCTCTCTTTTTAATTTCCCTTTACCACTCCCTTCTTTTCTTGATTTTTCCTTCTCTCTCCGTCTTACATCTTTTTTTGGGTGGGAGGAGAGGGTTAGGGTCATTACCTACTACCAGTGTGACATCACCGGGTGGGTGGTGAGATGGCGAAAACCTCACCGGCAACAACCGGGTCATAGTCGGAACTATCCAACCAGAAAGCCATCATGATAATATGAAATCATACTCCTCCTACCTTTCTTCTGGCATTTTCAGGTGGTAGAGGCACCCTGTTATCTTGAATTTTCCGAGGACTTTCATTACTTTCCCTTTGCCAGGACGCGTTCTTTGTTGCTAGTCGCGACGTGCGGAGCTCACGGTTGACGCCGAGACAGATGCCCAAGTACCCAATAGTGCTGGCTCACGGCCTATTTGGCTTTGCAGAGCTCAAGCTGGCGGGATCTTACCTGCCTCCGATTCACTACTGGCACGGTATCAAGGATGCCTTGACAGCCAACGGCAACGAAGTCTTCACGGCTACTGTCCCGCCATCAGGAAGCATCGAGGAGCGGGCCGCCATGCTGCGGGAACACATCCTCACCAACTCAAAAGGCAGGCCAGTCAACATCGTCGCTCACTCGATGGGTGGGTTAGATGCACGCTACATGATCAGCAAGGCACGCCGCAAACGAAGCGCTGCGCAGGAGCTGAAGAAAGAGCCTGAGAACGACATCAACGTGAGGGCACTGGTGACAATCGCGACTCCGCATCACGGCTCGGCGTATGCGGACTTTCTGCTGAACCAGATCGGACAAGAGAACTTGCCCCGGCTGTATAATGCTTGGAAGAGCACGACGGGGCTCGGGACTGGGGCCTTCGCCCAGCTGACACGGAAATACATGACCGAGGAGTTCAATCCTAGGACTCTGGATGACCCGGATGTGAGGTACTTCTCGTATGGTGCAGCGTTGAAGCGGAGGCCGCCGCTTCTGAGCCCGTTTCGGGGATCATATGGAGTTATCCTTGGCGAAGAGGGCCCCAATGATGGGCTGGTCAGTGTGGACAGCGCCAGGTGGGGGACATACAAAGGGACGTTGGAGGATGTGAGCCATCTTGATCTGATCAACTGGACGAACAGACTCAGATGGGCGATGCGGAAGTGGATGGGCGAGCCTGACCCGTGAGTTGATCCCCTCATCTGCTTAGGCGCTATGAACATGATCGCCGCTAACTTCTCTCCAGTTTCAATGCCATCGCGTTCTATCTGCAGATAGCAGACATGCTCGATAAAGAGGGTCTGTGAAGGTGGCGTAATGTTGAGATGCCGCAAAGCAGGCCGTCGTTTTAGATAATTCGAAAACCTCACCTTGATAAGCTAATATCGCGTGAAAAAAGGTTACCCACCGATTTGAGTTTCTGACGGCTACCCTGAGCTCCCACCCACTTGCTGTCCGCCTGTTGGTGAAGTTCACCATGTGCTGCAGTATAACAAGAATCGATACATCTGAAGGTTGGATGCCGTGCACGTTGGGCGGAGCCAGGAATCAGGGAATGTAGACGGAACGATGTCTTCTGCCGACACAGAATCTTGGGAATTCTAGTTTCCGTGCGGAAATTTTCGTTGCATTGCTGAACCGCCTGAAACAAATGCCTTTGGCAGTCTCACACGAGCCCCAGCTCACAGAGGAGTGGTACTTTTCGTCGACCAGTGTCTTGAAAAGGCTAGGATCTGAAATCCAATTGACTCGAAAACGTTGTAATGCCATGAGGTTGCATGACCTCATGCAATTGCAATAGAAGAGCTACCAGACAGTCATAAAATGCTCAGTCAAAGTGGAGTGACAGAAGGGGGTGGACGGGGCTTGTGAAAGCTGCAATCTGGAAATGTCGTTGGGGTTGTATGACGCCACACTTGCTGGCTTAGTCACAGGAAGGTCCGAGCGTTGAAATGTGGCTGGTGCAAGAGGCGTCCTCAAATGCCGGCCATTGATTGGACGCACAGATTCCCACCTCCAGCTCCTCGCCCTTTGAGAAAATTGACGGCCTACTGACTCCATCGTCTTCAATCGACAACCTCGTTTCCGACACCACCCACCTACGGCAAATTCAACAGGCATCCTGTCAATACCGTCAAAATGGTACGATACACGACCTCGAAACTTTGAATTCATACTCATGCTGACTCTGCTTTCCTTCAGGTGAACATTCCCAAGACCAGAAAGACGTAAGTGCCACCCAGCCAAAAACTTGCCTCCATGCCCCGCGAAAGCCGACCAATCCCGCGATGGTGAACGCCACCAACGAACGAAGCAAATGATGTCTCATCGACAAACTCGTATCGAACGATTTAGAAAGAGGAGGGTGAAGAATCGCAATCTTTGATGGACGTGACGGCCTCTTGCGCGGCCGCACGAGCAATCTTGGATCGCACGGGAACATGCGCTGATTGAGGAATACAGCTACTGCAAGGGCAAGGACTGCAAGAAGCACACCCTGCACAAGGTTACGCAGTGTAAGTTGTCCGAGCTCAGGTTGGGAGATGGACATTGCGACAAGAGATGCTGATACCTCAAAAGACAAGGCTGGCAAGGCCTCCCTGTTCGCCCAGGGTAAGAGACGTTACGACCGGTACGTGCCAACTGCTCCGACCCTACGATCCTCCTACCGATGAAATCCTTCCCCGAAACCTCGACATTTCGATCGCACACATGCAGGCGCCCGCTAACGATAATTCACGAATATAGCAAGCAGTCCGGATACGGTGGTCAAACGAAGCCCGTCTTCCACAAGAAGGCCAAGACGACCAAGAAGGTTGTGCTGCGTCTCGAGTGCTCCCAGTGCAAGACCAAGCTGCAACTGGCCCTGAAGCGATGCAAGCACTTCGAGCTGGGTGGTGACAAGAAGACCAAGGGTGCTGCTCTGGTTTTCTAAGCGCGGTATTCGGACGGCTACTTGCTTTTTGTCTTGGGTCATCCACATCTTCTGGTCTGCGGCGAGAATCCACGACACAATTCTCACGACTTTTCTACCTACCAATCAAACGGCAGACGGTGGTCATTACGGACGGTTCCTTCGGCGCAAGGATAAAAATGCGTGCATTGCCTGCTTTCGGGTCCTCGCGGTTGCTGTGAGGAGGCTTCAGTACATAGGGAAGATGGAATACAGTTCCATGTGGTACTGATCTGATCTGAACTGGAAGTCTGACCGTGCTGTGAGAGATGTGCAGGTTCACGAGAGCGCAGTGACTGGAAGCCCGGCGACCGAGAGAGACAAATAAAAAGGAGTCGAGCCACTTGATCAGGGACCACCACCACCACCACCACCAGGACCACATGCGACATACACTGTGACCATTACTTGTTCGAGTAACGAAAACAGATCTCGGTCTATATATATTTGTATGTGTGTGTGGATGCTGGGGAGAGATTCTACACATGGCCTCTCCTGAAGCCTTTGCGGTTCTGCCCTTCCAAACCAATAGCTGGACTTAGAACCCTTCGCCTTGCATGAGGGACCTGCCACCTCCGTACCAGAGTTTTCCGCATCTTGCGTCCAGTCCCCTCTCCTGGCCTACGATCCACTCACCGACGAACTCCCCATCGACTTGGTCCCACACTTCCCTCTCCAGCCAAGTATTGATCTCGTCAATCGTCCTGACCCACCCCTCCCGCATCTCAGGCGTCGCATGATCCTCCTGCGTCAGGTATCGTCCCAGCGTGATGTGTGCACTGGGGACAACGTAGCGTGAGGTGATGTCCACGCCCGTCGTCTGAGCGACGTCGAACAGGTCCCTGCGGAGGTGATGATAGGTGTAGGCATCGTTGGCTTCGTGATGCTTGGCAGCATGTTCCCCTGTGATACCCGTGGCACAGGGCGGAGGGGAGACGCCACGGGCTCGCCTGATGCCGGGAGGAAGGAGACTGCAATGGCGGCGAGGTCGTAGGAGAGCATAGGCTTGACAAGGCGCGAGCGATGCGTGAGGGTAATGTTCGTAAGGCTGGCGAGGGTGGGACGCATCTGGTTGACGAGGTCGGTCACTTCGGCCGGTGTCCGGCTGTGCGTGACCTCCAGGGCGGTCAGATGCATGCGATGGGTGGGCATGAGCCAGAGATCTGGACATGCAATGGATTAGTACCCAGCGGTGCTGCCCTCGGCAGGCTGCCCAATGACTACTTGAGCGGGGATTGAATTGCAACATACTGGGAGCCGCTTTCTTCAGCAGGGACTGCAGGTGAGCAGCCAGCTTGACCACATGGTCTGGCGGCCGTGACCAGAATACCAGGCAGTTTCTTGGGTCCGAGAAGCCGGGATCCAGGCTCGGGTTCTCGAGCCTCAAGAGAAAAAGGGTCGACGAGGACCTCCTTGAAGTCCTGGGAGAGAAACTTGTCCTTCTGCTGGCCATTCCTCGTCACCCGGTGTGTAGAGTACAGAGACTGGATCTCAGCCTAGCATAGCTTGTTAGCATCTGGTATCTCTGCAAGATGTCATACAAGGCACCTCATCCCTATGGCCTCACTGCGTGCGGACACCTGCTCCTGATGGCGGGAACATTCGGAGCCAGCACCCAGGTCTCGGCCCCTCAGAGGCGACACAGGCATTCAACCCTACAGCTCTAGACCTAATTCGAGAGCTGCTGAAACCTACCTGGTCATTGTTACAGGCTTTGATCAAGGCGTTGTACGGGTTCTCCCCAGGCTCGATTTTGATGCCTGAGAGGTCCTCGAGCTTGTTTTTGGCGTCGGTGGACTCCAGCGCTGGACTCATCTTGACCAAAGCCGGGATTGTACTGTACCCTCGAGAGCCAGCCTTGATTCGGAATGAAATGATGTTCGGATTTGGCACAGGAGAATTATACGCTGGATGTTGGTGTCCCGTCACTGAGCGCCTGTTCAGACCACCTCTTGAAGTTGGTTGCGGTGTGTAAAGTCGCGCGCCCTTGCTCCCGCCGACAGCGGCACCGATCCCGCAGTCGCCCTTGATCGTTGAAAAAGGGGTGACAGGCTACCCCATTGAAGTAATCAGATAAGCCACCTACTCGTTGCGATCGTCACTCTCTGCAATACATGTCGCAACTTCAAATTCCCGGTTGTCTATGGTTTGCGTCGGAGACAGGAGGGGATAGTTTAGAAAAGCGATCTTTGTGGGAGGAAATGTAGGTACAGGGCCAGTTCTGGCGGTCGCCATTTTCCTAATAATCTTTGCACAAACTTCACAGCGAGATATGGTTTCTGCCAAGTTTCCTCACTTCTCAAACTCTTACAGGATGTACACATACTCTGTTTGAACGACCCTTGTTGGAGCCTCGTCCGTTGACCTACTTGACTGGGTGCTTACAACCGGTAGCACCTCACAGGGAAACGGTATTTGCTCTGCTTTCAAGGTAGGCTCATGTCTCATCGTAGTTTAATCACACTAGATGTTTCTTAAGTGCCTCTCTGCCAACAAATATCTCGAGTAGTAATGCATACACAGGTGTATGAAATGAAGCATTCCTCCCTCTAGTATCATCGGTTTCGAATTCCGATATAGGCAGAGCATCACACGTGTTGACTGCATCACCATGTCTCAGTGGGACCCTCGGACCGACATTGTGACCACATCGAAGACGCAGGCCCATAGAGCAGCCCCATGGAGAGGGGGGAATCATAGGATGCTATGCTCACGCAGCTCTGGGGTTGCGTTCTTTTGCCCTCTGTTTTAGCACTCATGATGTCCGAAGTAGCCTGGTGTCCACTATCGTATATAAGATGAAACGGTCAAACAAGAAGACAGGTTGATAGGTAGAGGACTCTCCAAGACCGAGCTCGAATCGTCCATGGTCCGTCGTCGATCTCGCAGGCTCACAAACCGCAAGACAACAAGCTTGTCTCGAAGATCTCCGAAGATACTCAGCAAAGCCTAGTGTCAGCAATCCACTCACAAATTCGCTATAAGAGATTCTCTCTACGGTGATTTCGTGTGATGAGATATTTCAGGGGCAGATTTTGTCCAGCAACGCAATCCTGGTCGCAGATGGTATTGTGAACGCACTCGTCAGTGGGTTGGGCCTGGCCTAGCCGTTGCTCCGAGCCCGCCATGGAGCGCAACACCGAGAAGGGAGCAACATGATGATGTGATGCTTTCCGAGTTCCTATATAGCTTTAACTACATAGGAACCTCCTACGCTTGTCATAGCTTCGAAGTAATTGCCTGTGACAACCTTGGCACCTCGGCGTAGACCGATCCGTCCCCAGAGGAGCCAAACGAGACCTCCTGGCAGTCCTCGCTTCCAACACCGTTCGCGAATTGGGTGACAACAAAATCCACCGCCGATCCTTCAGGCCCCAAAGCAACCATTGGCGCATGCCACGTGCCCGCACCGTAAGTCACAGCCTGGTCAGTCGTGGCAACGAATGCCCTTAGACCTGATAAATCGGGCGGCGACAGGACGGGGGGCTTCGTTCCTGCTGACCGTGCAGTCCCGACCCAGACGCAAGGTTAGGTGCCACGATGACGAGATAGCGGTTCTCATTGCTTGACCCTCGGTGTCCGGATATGCTGAGCGGCGTGAAAGTCTGGGTCGTGTACGGATGACGCTCAAGGATGTTGACCTCGAAGAAGGCGGACGAGGGCGAGGCCCTCTCTGACCGAGCGGGCGGATGACTGCGCAGCTTCCGTGCAGCGCACACGAACATGTTCATGACAGCGACGCCAGGGACGCCGCTTGGTGCATGGTCGTAGCCATTGGCCATGCGCGTCACATGCTGGTATTTGATGGCTGTGCCCTGGTTCGCTGATATGGCCTCATGCGGCAGGGGCCCGGCATCGGCGAACCTGGAAGGGTGCACATCAGGTCGTGGGTTCTGCACAACCTCGCCAAAGGTTTCAAAGGCCTCGCGCGTCAGAGGGTCGGCTGTGACTGTGATTTCTAGGCCGTGAAGGGAGAGGTGTACTGGAGCCATGGCGGATTTGATGTGGCGCAAGGTCTGGCCAGGCTTTCTGCGCCGTAATCACGTCTGGCGCCAGGACGAAATTGGTGAAAATCTGACTTCGGTCTGAGGCGGGAGTGCTCAGGGCTGGGATGAATTGATAGCGCTTGTTAAG
Source organism: Celoporthe dispersa (assembly GCA_016584495.1). Classification (NCBI taxonomy): domain Eukaryota; kingdom Fungi; phylum Ascomycota; class Sordariomycetes; order Diaporthales; family Cryphonectriaceae; genus Celoporthe; species Celoporthe dispersa. The sequence continues at coordinate 2,009,577 of WAID01000006.1, read as the reverse complement.
GGACACTTGTTCATCGGGCGAAAATCCTACCGGGGAGCCCGCCCCTAGCTAGCAGTTGCCATCACGAGCTATCACCCCAAGCAGTCAGTCTTCGTCTACTTGCGCCTCGTTTTCGTTGAGATTCACAGAAAAGGAAAGGACAAAAAGGAAGAGGAAGAGGAGAAGAAGAGAAAAAGATTGAAGGGGGAGGGGCGGTCAAAACGTTATCTTTTCTTGCCTATCCTAATTTTCTTATAAGTGCAATCATCAGTCAAGTCTCGGTGTCCCAGAAGAAGAAAAGAAAGTCAGAAAATCAAACCAATGCGGGCGAGTATTGTCCCGCATAATTACGCCCTCTTGAAGTGTCGTGTTTATCTCGTGACTGTCAGCGAGGCCTTTTAAGCCTGACTAGGCTGAATAGAAGGCGCAGCTCATAGGTCCCACATGAGTGGTTTCCCGTCTCCTGTCGATAGGCCATGACTGGCAGATTTGTTCCAGGGAGGAGGCAGTGGTACCTGAGGCGGGTTTATGCCTTCTGTGCTTGCCACTATTTGAGTCTGGGATCTCTCGAAAGGAAAGAAGACTCGGAACAACTCCATACTCATAGCTGATTATTACTCCATAGGTTGTTGACTAGATCGTACCACTCACTTTTGACAAACTTCGAGACTACAGGAAAAGCCACTCCAAAACTAATACATCAAGACATCACATCCCCTTCATCTACTTCGTTCATCCCTCTCTTTCGACTGTCGAGCAGGACAAACCCAACACTTTTCCGCCTCCAACATGTCCCTCGAGACTCAAGAATCTCCACCCACCGGATTATACGTTGGCATTGCAGTTGGGGTGTGCGTTTGGGTCATTATCATCCTCCTCTGTGTCACGGCCTCACGCAGCATCTCTGCACAAGAAACCGTCATGGCCGATCTTGAGAGGCAAGGAAACTGGAGACAACCACGCCCCCTTCGAACCATACAAACAGCAGTCGTCATCAACCAATCCCATCCCGACCAGCCGACTGTTCCCGGTGCGGCACACCTCACAGGCTCCTCGACGGAATCGCCTCCTCCGTACACGTCAGCTCGAGCGGTCCTGCGATAGTCGGTCCGAAAAGCGTGGGAACCAACGGACCTGGATTGTGTACTGCTGAAGGCTGTGGAAGAGGACGGTTGATAGGTCGGACAACCCATTTTGAGGTTTTTACACATGCCAAGTTATTATAGGGTGCTATAGGGAGGCTGGTCAAGAGTGGTGTGCTCACATACATTGTGTTCTGGCGCTGGTATGGCTTAGATGGAAAGACAAGTCGGAGTCCTAACCTGTAACTCACTCAAGATAGTTGCAGAATAATAATGTGGAGTTTGCCGAGACATCGGCTAACGATACATTGAGCATCCAGTTGAAGTCCGTGCTGATCCCGTAAACTTGCCATCAAGCAACAAAGAGAATCAGTGCCTCTACATACAAAGCCAAGAGACAACCTCGGAAGTCTTGATCGCTAGGTAACCGATGTTAGGGAGGGATGATATTGTTGAGATCCAGAAAAAGGAGTCTGGAATATTACTTGTGGAGGAGAGTTTTGGAGAGTTTCCCCTGATGTTGATGCAGGACACATGCGTTAACGCTTCGGCTTCCATTCAGCTATTCAACCTAACAAGCGAATTTCAAGGTCGGGAATTGATCAGTCATCAAGCCTCGCCAGTTTCTGATGATACATTCTCGTAGGTCTTCGGGGAAGCGCCTACGTGATCAGCTTTGGATACGACGGGTAACACTCGCAAGGCCATGGCCACGGATTCTCTACACCACACAATACACACTATAAGACACAAACACAAGACTAAAGAGGGGGAGGGGAGAGAACCACAAAAAAAAAAAAAACCAAAGGACGACCGAGCTTGAAAGCCAGTTCTAAAACGCAACAGACAGTATGGGTAACCCAGGCTACCTCAGGTCAAGAAGCCGTCCTCAATGGTGTATGCACCCACGGACTCGTGTTTGCGTGTAGTTTGACCGCCACAGTACGGGCTGTCTCCGCACCAAAGCTCATCACGAAGGTAGTGAGGATGGTCGTCACTAGTGCCACAAGGATCAGATGCTCGAGGCCGAAGCGCTTTGCGCTCTGGTACTGCGAAGGCGCACGGGGTCCAACCATCTTCTTTGAAGGCTGAATCTTCTCTTGGGCCATGGTCTTCTGGGCCACGTGAAGCGCTGGGAGCCCATCCATAGACCATGAGTTCTTCTGGGCCCAGTATCTGTTTGGCGTCAGCCTTCCGTATCCACCAGCATGTCGCGACTGCTCAGCAGGCGGGAGAGTATCGGCTCACCTTGGCATGCTCTCCTTCTCGTTTCCCGCCCTGAACTTGGCGTCCTTTTTCTCGAGATACTGATTCAATGTATTCCGATGCTCCTTGTACTCGTAGAACGGGACCGAGAACCCACAGCTCGTGCCGACCTGGTGGATATCCACAAGCACAATAGCCCTCGTGCCGGTCAAGATCGTAACATCGTGCTTCTTAACAAACTCGTCAAAGGGGCCTGTGCCGTTTTCGAGCACTTCTCCCTGGCCGAACAGCCGCAGGATCCTCGGCGGTCCCTCGAAAGCGTTGAATAGCACCGTGATCCGGCCGTTGCCCTTCTCGTACAGATGTGCGATGGTTTCCGAGCCCGAGCCCGTCAGGTCCATGTACCAGAACGTCTTGTCGTCAATCACGCCAAAGTACGATCCGCCCTTGGGCGAAATGTTGACATGCCCGGACCCGGAAAGTGGCGCCGTGGCGACCCAGAAGATCTTCTGGGCGAGGATCCACTGGAAGAGAGATCGGGGGATTGTTTCGTAGAAGGAGCCCATGTTCGCTCAGGACTTGCTGCTTGGGAGGCGTGTGGAGATGGTGGAATGGCGATACACTGTAGGCGATATTGTGACAGAGATGAGGTCTAAGGATGGGAGAGGCGGCGAGCCGAGTTGTTGTTTGTTCTAGCGCTGATAAGTGACGTCGCAGGCACGGAGTGACTCAGGGTGACAACATCTTGTGGAACAGCAAACGGCGCCGTGACCGGTGGCCGTTGCGTCGGCGGCGAAATCGGCCGGGGTTTGGCGTCGAGACCCCACATATTCCCGTAGCAAGGGAGAGCAGGAGCGAAGGAGGGGTATCACACCGTCAGGGACTTTGCCCATTTACCCCTCGATGTGTTCCCTAGAGGGGCGATCTGTCCAGAACATTGACGGTCGGAATATAACTTTCATCTAGACAAGTCTATATCCTTGATGCAACAATGTCGTCCCCACCTGTGCCTATTGCGATCATAGGAGGCGGCATATTCGTGAAGGAGCAACACTTAGTTCGTCACTCGGTGCCGTGTCCCATTTGCGCAGTCGACATCACTGACGTCGTCCTCAGCCCGCCGTCCTCGCCACGTCCCTCCTCAGCCTTAAGATCATCTACTCCCGAAGCCTCACCTCAGCTCGGGAGACGTCCAAGCTCCTACCCTCACACCACAGCCCGGTCGAGCTATACTCGGAGGACTCCGGGCCTAACAAGACCTTCGCAGATGTTCTGGCACGGACAGATATCGTTGGCGTGATCATCGCACTCCCCATCGCCAGCCAGCCCTCATATATTGAGGCAGCGCTCAAGGCCGGCAAGCATGTCCTGGCGGAGAAGCCGGTGGGGCCGGATGTCGAGGGCGCAAAGAAGCTCGCCGCAGCGTACCGAGCCGTCGTCAAAGAGCAGGGAGTGTCGGCGCCGATGTGGAGCGTCGCAGAGCAGTTCAGGTTCCTGCCCAAATTCGTTTGGGCGGCGGAGCAGGCACGAGGGCTGGGCAGAGTAATCGGTTTCCACTTTAAGGTGTTTCAGCTCTGCAGAGAAGGTAAGTGTAGACAAAATGGTCTCCGACTTGGGCAGAGGCCAGCTAATGTGTAACGTGGCGACAGATAACAAGTACTTTCAGACCGCATGGAGGAAGAACCCGACACATAGCTACGGCTTCCTGCTCGACGGTGGCGTGCACAGCACTGCCGCCATTCGCATGTTCTTGGGCGACGACAAACCCTCGAGCGTGGTTGGCTACAGCTTCCTTGCACAGGAATACCTCGCACCGGTCGATACGCTTGGAGCGATTATCAAGACCAAGTCAGGCGCCGTTGGCTCCTTCAGCTGCAGCTGGGGAACGACGATACCCCGGCAGGCAGAGTACCAGGTGGCCTGTGAGAACGGCAGCGTAACAATCGACGGCGACAAGGGCTGGGTAGTATACAAGGATGGCCGGAAGGAAGAGAAGGAGTTTCCGTTCACGGTTGGGGCGGGCGTCATGGAGGAGGTACATGCCTGGGGGGCTGCTATGGCTGAGGGCAAGGAGAACCCTCTGCTCACGCCAGAGGTCACACTAGGCGACCTGGAATTGCTGGAGCAGATGCTGAAGAGCGCCGACGAGAATGGCGTGGCGAAGACGTTGCAGCTTCAGTAAGGCGTCCCATAAAGCTATAACACCGTCGATATAAGCAATTAGGACCGATCACCATACCGTGACGTGCCAAGAGTGTTCCGAACGATTTGATGTCTGAAGCCCTGAGTTCGAAAGCTGAGAGGGAAGTCTATAGCTTGCTCGGGCCCGCCCCCGTAGCGATGCGCTCCAACCCTTTCCTCATGGTCTCGTTCATCCCGTTGGCATTAGGCCGGCTGGTCGTCCGATCGACGAGGACCTGCACAAACTCTCCCACGGCCCGGACCTGGTCGACCCCCTTTTCGAACACGGCAATCTCGTATGTGACGGACGATGTACCCAGCTTGTTCACCCTCATGGCAAGTTCAGCCACAGCTGGAAAAGATAGGGACGCAAAGTAGTCGGTGTGGGAGTGTACTATGGAGGGCGTGCATCTGTCTCAATATCAAGGCTGATTGATATAACAAGCGCGCGGTTAGACGCCAGAATCTATGGCCGCACTCACCGACCATGCCAAACTGCTCTCCATCTGTTGGGCGCAGCCCGCAGTGCTGAATCAGATACGTGTTGACGACAGCATCGAACAGCTGTATATAAATCGTGTTGTTCATGTGCGCATACCTACATCACCTACACGTGAGACGCTGCACTTGGGTCACTTCTCGAGAGCAGCACTCACTGGTCGTTGTCTGACCATCTTGTCCGGTAGTCCAGGATGAAGGGATAGTCCTCCCGCCGGCGGGTCTTGAGCTGTTCGTACTTGGCCATCTGTGGAAGATTGACCTGTAATTTGTGTATTTAGAGAGAGGGAGGAGAGAGAAGAGGTGAAGAGAAAGAAAGTGAGGGGGGAGAAAAAGGCCCGTGTCTGTATCGCCTGTGATGAGGAACGCACGGCAACCTCGGCAAGATCCGGCTCGAGATCAAGTGCCGGCAGAGCGTTTTCTTTTTCTCCGTGAATCCTGACCCAGACACTCGGGTCCTTCGCCAGGGCAGAGAGGGCGTTCGCTCTGCGCGTCACTGTGGGCGAGCTGCTTTCCTAATGAGGCAGAGCTGCCCTCACAGGAAACACTGGGAATAGACCGGGGATTGTAGGCGGCTCGCGATGATGGATGCGACTCGTGTCAAGAGGGGCCTGGCAGGGCTGGAGGAGGACGTCTCGTGGGTCTTGTTCGCCGTGGGTAGGGGGAGCTGGGAACTTGACTCAGCTTCCCGCTTCCTATTCAGATGGTGAATGAGCTTTCCCCAGATTCTAGATCCAGATCTGTGGCACCGGATCTGCTCGAGGCGATCGTGACTGGGGAAACCGTCCTCTCACGCAGATGCCAGGTGTTCCGAGGTCAGCTCCGTGCCGAGGCCATATTCCCCCTTAGCCATTGGTGATGTTCCCACAGCCTGGCCTAGTGCTGCCCCACCAGTAGAGCAGTGCTTGGTGAGCCAATCAGGGCCGCTGTTGCCACCGGATGGCAGGGCCTAGCCACTACTACAACCGCCTGAAGCTGCCTTCTGGGCGCTGTCCACTCACGTTCCGCCCACACAAACCTGCTGCGCCTTAGGTAATCACACAGGTCAAAATTCAACGACTTTCTCCAGTGACCTGAACAACCTCAACCTTGCCCTCTTTCCCTCGCCTTTTCAGTGCAACGAGGAGTCACCTCTTCGGCATCGTGAGGCGCAACTTCGGACCCCTACGTCGGGTGCTCTTGGGCCCTCCTCCGTCGACGCTGGCGAGGATTCGCATTCCTACGCTGCTCGTCCAGCGTGTGAGCCGCGCCATGAATACCACCACCAGCAAACCAATGAGCCTCGTTGCGATTCCTTCTTCTCCCTCACTCTCCGCCAATGCCTCTAGGACCACGGCCGATGAAGAAGTGCCAGCCGAGGGGACCCAAGGGCGCGCGGCCAACAGCAAGCTCCCCGCCGAAGGACCACCAGAGCAGGCAAACAAGCGACCCAAGAAGGAAGAGCCTTCTCTACCCAAAGTCATGACAACGCCCGCCGACCCGTGGCCCAGGCCATACTACTTGGAGGACGGCCTTCGGAGGGTGGCTCCGTACCATTTCACCTACACCACCTGGTGCAAGGAACGCTGGCGAGGGAGGGAGCTTATCCATATCTTCGAATCCGAGTTCCGGGACCGCCCCCTCGAGTACTATCGGCGCGCTATGGAAGGTGGGGAAGTGGCAGTGAACGGCAAAACCGTGGGACCCCACTACGTGCTGAAGAACGGAGACTGCGTCACCCATACACTTCACCGACACGAGCCTCCGGTCACGGCTGACCCCGTTGGCATCCTGCATGAGGACAACGACATGATTGTCCTCAACAAGCCCTCCGGCGTACCCGTCCACCCCTCGGGGCGTTACAACTACAACTCAGTGACGGAGATTATGAAGTCGGAGAGGGCCCCTCCTGGCTCGCCTACCCGTGCAATCGTCTCGACAGGCTGACCAGCGGCATCATGTTCATCGCCAAGAACCCCAAGGCCGCCGTGAAGCTAGGCAACCAGATCGCGGACCGGACTGTGCGAAAAGAGTACATAGCCCGTGTGAAGGGCAGGTTTCCAGACGGAGAGGTGGTGTGCAACCAGCCGATTCTGGCAATTTCGCCTAAGCTTGGCCTGAATCGTGTCAGGGCCAACGGGAAACACGCGCGCACTGTCTTTCAGCGCTTGGCATATTACCCGCCCCGCGAGCAGAAGGGAGAGCCCACCGCTAAGGGCGAGGCAGACTTGCCTGCAGGGACACCAAGTGGGGACGGGCGCCCGTGGCATCAGAGGGAGGGGTACTCCATCGTCCGGTGCATGCCGGTTACGGGGCGGACGCATCAATTGCGTGTCCACCTCCAATTCCTGGGCCACCCTATCCAGAACGATCCGATTTATGCCAACCAGAAGGTTTGGGGGTTTGATCTTGGCTGTAACGACGCCGACGCCAGCCTCAACAGCGACGAGGATGTCATCACCCGGCTTTCTCGAATGGGAAAGGAGGACGTGGCCTCAGCCGTTGCATACTATGACGAGATGGTGGATGAGTACGAGAAGCGCCGGGCCGAGAAGATGTCCGGGGAGATCTGTGACATATGTCAGACACCCCTGTACACCGATCCGGGCGCTCATGAGCTCTCGCTGTGGCTGCACAGCCTGAGATACGAAGATAAGGATGGCGCCTGGAAATATGTGAGCCCCCTGCCCACATGGGCTCTCCCTCCCGAAGGAACCAGCGGACCGACAGAGGTTGGGGATATGGGGGCCCTGGTAGAAGCAGCTGTGAAGGACATCGACGCCGTCGAGGAGGCAGAGCAGTGATCGACTGATCCTGGGGTGTTGCGACATCTCATCACCGATCAGACACCGGCGGTGCTCGATGCATGGATCGATTGCATGGGAGCCGAGCCGTATTCGCAGCGTATTCGCACGCATTCAGCGCGCAAGCTGTACTGTGTGAGCAGTGCCTCGCCGGCGCACATACCAAACTCGCTTCTCTTGAGCTAGATAGACATGTCACAAGAGGGGGTGGGAGAATGGTCTGTTGAACCGATCGTCGATCCAGCGCTGTTTGCGTCCTGATGCCCACAGCGCCTGTCACAAGCGACCAAGAAACAGACGATCCCCTCGTGCGCTCACCCCTGGCATTGCGAGAAACCGGGTCCGTACCCCTAACCTATGACGGACCATTATAGTACGTCAAGAGGGTCGCCCTGGGGCTCGATACAGACCCAGTTGCCAGCCTCTTGACCAGAGAAGCTTGTGTCCTAACAGAGCTAAGAGTGGCCCGCCTCCACAGACTCATTTACTACCATAATACCTGCTCACGATGGCTGCGGCGATCACTGGGTCAGTATCGAAATGACCAGCTCGAGATCGCTGTCCATCAGCAGCCACTGCGGAGCTCTCGAGACCAACAAAAGCCAAGCCTCAATACAAACTCAATTGTCCTATCCTGGGCTGCTAAAAGCCTCATCTGCTCCATGACTGCTCCAGTCCTCAGGTCCACGGTACGCCCTGGCGCGACCGCCAGGCAGCCTGTTCAGGGCAGCCTGTCCTGCTTATGCAGTGCTGTGCAGGCGCAACAGCTCACACAAGTTAAGCTTCCCCCGACACCTCGCTTGCAAATGGCCATGTTTCACTACCCGAGCAAAACCAACCCCTCGGATCCTGTGCACCCCAAGCTCGCTGCAAGGGCTGGTCCAGAGAGCCGATCGGCTCGATATAGCTTGCAAAATTGACAGTCCTAGGAGAGAAATAGCTTGTTTTGACGACCCGACTAGGGTATCCCACCAATCAAACCTGCTGGCTAGTCACAAATGCAGGCCCACCACCGTGTCCCGGTCCGGTGGGTGGTGTGTGATCACAAGGCGACAGAAGGGGTTTAGCAATTGTTTTGTCGCGAGCTGTAAAGGAGTGGAAAGGGAGAGGGGGATAAAGTCAAAAGGGCGTTGCGGTGCAGTCGACATCCAAATCCGGTCGAGAAAACCATTCCCTCCGGTTGATTCATTTCCGCCCTCGAGGGTTGAAGACGACGATCCCATCAGTCACACAAGGCCAGCAGCGGAAGATCTCGACGGTCGTCCCAATAGATACTTCGATGCCACTAATCTAGCGTGCTAGACGCGCCGGTTGAGAACTTGCCCTGGGTCAAGATTCGTGGCGGAGTGCCGCTGTAAGATTTCGTTTTTCATGCCTCCGTCACCGCCATCGGATGCGCACTACATCGGCGACTCCTTGAAAAGAACAAAAATTTTTATTTTTATTTTTATTTTTATTTTGCTAGCCGCCTCGGCGGCCTCCAGGGGGCGAGAAGAGAGCAGTCACAAGATTATCAGATGGTTGTGGTCACCTGAGGTCAATCAATGTCTACAGGATGGGACAAGGTGAGGGGAAAGAGAGGAAGAATAAAACCATCAAAAAAAAAAAAAAAGAGGGAAGGAGAAAAAGGGTGTTGCATTCTTTTTGGGGCACCAGGGGGTTGGAATATCTGACGATCAATAACGCGACCATCATGCTGTTGCGCGCGGCTTCGGTCATGTGGCCTGCGCCTAACAAGCCTCTCCTCTCTCGTCCTCCCTAAAATTACCAGCTACCACGTCGCCGCGGCACGAGGCACACCCGCCAAGCTTCAGGTGTATATGGGGCCAGCCTTACCAGAATCGATGTGCCTTGGCTCAATGCGATGGCCCTAGATACTCCTAGCGCCTGTGCAGGTCGCCCAAACCCACTTCAATAGGTAATCCTGGATTGGAGGGTTGGGCAGGGCAAGGCAAAACAACCGGGACCGACTGCGCACTGCCTCTGGTCTACCGCTGATGTACAGCATAGCTGTATGTACAGCATACCGGCAGGCCCAATTATTCCCGACCCAGAAGGAGGGCCGCCGGCGGCTGGAGCCCGAAGCGATTGTCGATAGGCTCGTAGCCGATCTGGCGTGCACCTGCATTATCTTTTTTTTTTTTTTTTTTTTCACCTTTCGTGTTCCTACCCCTCTCTCCCTCCTTTTTATTTCATTTTGCTTTTGGGGGAAAATTCTACCTCTCAGAGGGTCAAATGACCTGGTCACTACCAAGTCGAAATCAAGGCAGTGTCCTGCAGTCTCTCGTCAATGTGGGTAACCCTACCTCATCCGAGACACAAAAAGCTGGCAGGATCGCAGAAGACGCTGCAGGGGCTGCAGATGCCGTTGCGACGAGGACGGGGATACGGAGACGTTGGCTGATCAGAAGAGTACAAAGCAAGACCTGTTGATGACTTTTTTTCTTTCCTTTCAAACTCTGATATCGCGGATCCGCGATGAGTGGCGCACACACACACACACACACACACACACACCTACACACACCTACTATGGTACACCAGAACCACAGAATGTGTCTGTCTGCTCCTGCTCTGACGTCTTTCCCTTCCCACCCACCACCCCTCGTTCCCGAGGGAAGCGAAAAAAGGTTTCTCTTGAGACTAGGGTGTGCTTTCAACGGGACTTACCCTATCCGTCCCTGGAGAGAGGATCCGCAGGTACATTTCGAGGATGGCAAGGAATACCCCAGGCGCCTCTTGCTGGTCTGAACCTTAAATATTGGGGCTTCTTCTTTCCTTGCTGATGATACCACAATACTTCGCAAAGGTCCTGTCGCAGCCGCACTGGGTATCCCAGCGCCTTGTGGGCCTTGGGCTCTCGCTACCTTTTCTGTCGTCTGGGATTCGTCGCTTCTGTCTGGCAGGGCCACGAGGGGGGAGGAGAGGGAGAGAGAGGGAGAGGGAGAGGAGGGAATGAGAGACCGAGAGGCAGAGGCCTACTACGACCGTGCCCGCTGTCGGGGTAGAACATACATATAGCATCCGCCATCAAGTGCGCCGCTGTTCCGCGCGCCCACCCCTTCAAGGACTCCTCTACTGCAGAATCTCCCTCGCTTCGTCTGTGGCCGGATCTAGCGCCAGCGACAAAAACGCCCTGCCAACGTCCCACCTCCCGCGAGCCATCGTCTTGCCGTGAAGAAGGAAGAGAAAAAAAAAGAAGAAAAAAAAAGAGAGAGATCCAGAGCTGGGTGTCTCGGCTACCCAGGTACAAAGTATAGAGAAGACCAATCGCCATAGTACTACTGTGTAAGTCAAGTCCCTCCGCCCACCTTTCCGTCGTCAAAGCGGGCTCTTGAAAGGCCTGGGCCTTTTCCCGGATACTATAGTAGTCTTACCACTAGGATCATTGGGCCGCTGGGATCTTGGTTGTTCGTGCTGCCTGCCGCTATGAACTCTCTCTCTCCCTCGCTCGATACCTCCTCACCCAGCCTGTATAAATAAGACTAGCCACCCCAGAAATGGAGACAATGTGGATCTTCGGGAGGATACTCTCACAGTACACACTCAGCTGATATCAATTGTATCCAGCGACGTTCTTCTCTTGGGCCTGCGCGACCTGTCCCTCCTGCTCCTCCATCTTTACCATAAACACCCCTCCCCAAAGGTACAAGACAGCCAACCAGCAACCCATCGTCGTTAAACCACCATGACCTACGCGACAACTTCTCACGTTCGGACCACAGCACCGGTTCCTGCGCCTATCGATACCAACATCGATATGGACAGAGACTCGCCGCGGACCTCTTCTACATCCTCGGGCGAACACAAGTCTACCAAGAGGAAGGGTAGGATCCATTTTTTCTCTCTCTCCTCCTCAAGAAAAGAAAGAAAAAAAAAACAATGCGGGACGGGGGAGCCATCGTGACTGACTCGACCTTCTTCCCACATGACCCAGGAACACGAAGTGTTTCTACTCTCACACCCTCTCAGCTCGCACGAAAGAGGGCCAACGACCGTGAGGCCCAGCGCGCCATCAGGGCCAGGACCAAGGAGCACATCGAGAAGCTCGAGACCGAGGTGGCCCGCCTGAGGAGTATTGCCGACCGCGACCAGGAGTATCAGCGCCTCATCCGCAGGATCCAAACTCTTGAGGATGAGAACAAAGCATTGAGATCAGGCGTGCCAGTCGCGCCTTCTGAGCCCTACGGTGGTAAGCAGCCAGCCAGCCAGCCAGCCTCCCAAAGAAAGAAGAAAAAATCTCCCAATGTCACGGTCACATTCACTTGTGTCGATCCCACCCCTACGCTTCTCCAACCTACCTCGAGCCCCCTTCCAGCGCCGGCAGGCTCAGAACATCAGACCACTAACCGCGAATACAGTTTACGATGATGCGCACTCCTCGCTGCACAGCAGCCCGGTCGTTGGCCGGTCCAGCGCCTATGGACATACCATCCGCGCAACCTCGGACCCGTACAGCAGCTACCCTCACATGCCCACGCCCGCGCCAGAGGCCTGGGAGAGCACGATTCCCGTCACCGTGCCCACTTCTGTCTCGAGCCCTGCGTCGTGCGCCCCTGATGAGTACGGCAGGTTCATGACTACGGCGGCTGTCTCGGCTCCTCTGATTGACTCTATCGCCGCGCCCACCAGCGTCCCGTACCATAGCGGCAGCCAGGTGGAGTTTGAGACGGGTGTCGACTCAGGTAAGCACCAACCTTCTCAGCAGCCGCAGCAGCAGCAGCAGCACAAGGCCAGGCCTGGCCTGGCCTGGCCCTTCACGCGCCTCTTTTCTCACATTACCACCATCACCTTTCCTCACGAGCCAGATGTCTTAAATTAACACGAGTCGTAACAGCACCAGAGCATAGCTTCCAGTCTCGACCGACATCAGGCCACCAGCACGGTCCAGGGTCTCAGCAGTACTCGATGCATCAAAGCGCGCAGCAACCATGGAACCAGGCAGCATACCCGACAATGTATGGGGTCTCGCAAGCACCATATCCCAACCTGCCGTGATCTGCGCAAGGCGACTCAACCCATCCCTCCCTGGACATATCTCGGCAACAGACAAACACAGACGGTGATTCGGGGAGACGCATTCGAGAAGCTTGTCATGCAGAGTCTCCTCCTGCGATGCGCCGCAGCAGACAACTGACAATGCCATCGCGGCAAACTGTCTTGTGTGTGTCTGCAGCGCCTGCGGGGTGATGATACACAGTGGCCCCCCCCCCTTGGCAGTACCGGGGGTGAGCGATTCAGCCGGCGATGTCAGGCTTGGCGAACCTTATCTGGTCTCCAGCCACTGGAAGCACCCTGTCTTGCCTGTCTTTGCTTCCAAGCTTGACTACGAGGTAACAAGCAGAGTTTATTTCCCATCGGGATTCGACGTCATCTTCACGCGCCCGAACACCCCAGAATCCGACCGACTCGACAGCATTTAGATTTCAGCCCTGTCTCAAACGCACCGCGTGGGCAGCTCCCCCTCCCCCTCATCTCCCCCCTCGCCCTCCTGGGGCTGGCAAGCTACCCCTCGTGACCGACAAGCTCTCGCGCCACGGCAGCACCTCCTACTCTGACCGGGTTTCATCCCCGACAAGTCTCATCGAGTCAGAAACGTCGCGCTGGCAACTGTCATGTTCACCCCCCCCCCGGGTGCTGCATGGAAGCCTGCATGGAAGCACATTCGAAGGATGAGCTCTACCATAGGCCGCCACACCATGCAGAGACCTGAGTCGCCGTCAAGGTCGATAACAGCCAAAGACAACAGAGGTCCGCGGCCCGGGTCGAGTTCAAGGGGAAATGTCTTAGCATACCTTCACACCGGGTAGCTTGTGTCAGGGACATGGCGAGGCCTCTCTCGCTGTCGACCAGGTCGTCCCTCTTTCCCTCAACACCGCAACCTTCCCTTTCACATCTCATCACCGTAAACACACGCGCACATATATACATCATGAACGTACATGTAACACACACACACACACACACACACACACACACACACACACACACACACACACACATACACATACATATACACATACACACACCTTACTCCCACATACATCAGGGAGCCCACGACTATGAGGATAGGAAGCATGAGGTACTTGACACACCCCTTTTGGCATGAACGGAAGGCGTAGCAGGAAAATAGGCAGGCACACTCGGATGGAAAGGGGAGATACCCATGCATCATACCTCAAGGATGAGGTGAAGGCTTTTTTTTCTTTTTTTTATATATATACTATCATTCTCTGGAGAAGGGAGTATGGTGATGGATTGGATTGGATACATTTCAAGGGGGCTATGGGTGGAAGGCGTTTTTTTTTCTTTCTCTGTACCTCTTGTGTGGTAGACCCGACAACGAAAAAATAATCTTAAAAAAAAAATTCTCACGCCGAACACGTACGCATCACTCAGCTCGTTCCACACCTCCATCATGAACGCTTTCCACGGTGGCACGCAGAAGCTGCTGTCTCGGTGAGGATGGCGGTGCAGCGAGGACGGATGCAGGTGGGTTTGCCACACAACGCGTAAGCCCGTTGGCCAAGTAGAATTTTTTTGGAATTTTTTTTTTACTGCTCTCTCCCTCTTCCTCTCTGTCTATTCACTATCTTCTCACTCTTCCCTACATTCAAATACGCCGAATCCAAATGCTGACCGACAAGTCTTGGCATGTCGAACTAGGAAGTAATGACACGCTGTAGCCACCCACCAAACGTGGCATACACACACCCTTCCCTCTGAATGACCAGACCAACCCAAGAAAAAACGAGAGCAAAAAAAAACAAGGTACCATCGATCATCTCTCCACTCCCTCCTCACACTCCTCTCTCTCTCTCTCTCTCTCAGGGGAGGGAGCAGGAGAGCAGGGGAGGTGCGCTACGTTGTCCGTGCCCGGATCCGGACAACAGATCAGGGAAGGAATGAGACAAGATCACCGCATCACGCTCTTCAACTTTTTGGCGCTTCACACTAAAAGGTACATGACGATCGCGACCAATGCCATATTATTACCGTGGCAGCCGCAGCATTAAAAAAAAAATAGTACGTTCTGCAGGGAGGGAGGGGGCACCAGCCCGCTGGGCCGAGGGGGTTTGCCTGCCAGCCTAGGTGCAGTACGTGCCAGTCCCAGCCTGCCCGCCCGCGCCCCCCGGGACGGAGGGGGGGATCCGGAAGTGCCAAGAGAAAGACACGAAAGAAGGAAGAAGAAAAAAAGGGCATCGTCATTTGGGCATCATTTTTTTTTCTCGCCCTCTCTCTCCCCTTCCCTTTCTTTGGCCTCTCCCTCCTTTCCCAGCTTTCCCAGGTCGGGTATGGATACCTGCTTGGTAGTGCGCTGGGCCTAAGATCTAGCTTCTCGCTCTAGCGCCATCGGAGGGAAAAGAAGGCAGAGGAGGCCCTGCGGGAGGGGTGCAGTAGCTTCTGCCTGGCGTCGTCCCAGGGCAGTGGCGCGCAACAGGCCCAAACAGGCGGTGGAAGACGGGTCAATCCTTTCTGAGCTGTGGTCCCCTCTTTTCTTTTTTTTTCTTCTTTCCTTTCTCTTTTTCTGGGTTTTTTACCTTCTCGTTTTTCTTTTTACCTTTTTTTTTCTGGGGGCCATGGAAATGAATAAGGGGTTGGCTTGGGTATGGGTGAGAGAGATCTGGTCACGTCCTTGTTTTGTCTCGAAGACCCCGCGCGCCTCGATCGTTAGGGAGAAGCGGGAGGAGGACAAAGGAGAAGGAGAAAATCTGATATCTCAGTTTTGCTAGAGGAGGGCTAACCATTCTCTTTTTTTACTCTTTTCTCCTACCAACAGGGCCCCGGAGTCCCTCTCCGAAGTGGCAAACACGACCGAGCCAGCTGCGGAGTTGTCTCCTCATGATGATCATTCCCGAGAGTGTCTCGGCAGTGCGGCCGGGGGGCATGTCCGCCGTGGCATACGGAGGGTGAGCTCTCTGCCCAGCATTGGCGAGAGCGACTCCCGAGCCGCTCGGGTCTTCTCCGTAGCATGCAAACTCTAATTTTGCGTCATTACAAACGTACACCCTGACGTGGTTTTGCTTGATGGTGTGGCAGGGTGTGGCCGGTTCAGCAGGTAGAGAAGAAGAAGAAGAAAATAGACCAGGGCACACCGACAGCCGGATTGCGGACTTGTCTGACAGGCGTAGATCAGTCATGGCATCGTCATAGTAGTATCATACTAGTAGCACGGCACGAGCGGCCGAGGGAAAGGGAGTGGAGGGGCGGCGAGGAGGGGAAGAGAGAGAGAGAGAGAGAGAGAGAGGCCGGGGGAGAGGGAGGGGAACCAAACAGGAGGCCTTGTTTCTTTGTGCTGGTCGAGCCGAGTTGCTGTTTGTCGTCGTCTCGAGCAACAGGATCGCGACGCAACCCTTGCAACTTTTGTGAAGATCAGGGCCCCCTCCCCCCTCCCCCAAGCAAAAAATAAAGCATAGACACGCCATCGTGGCATCCGAAAACCACGTTTGGAACGTGCGTTGGGGACGTGCGTTGCATGTGATCCCAGAGGGGCGCTCGGATCCGCTTACGCGCGGAGACGACCTGGTGGTGTGTGTGTTGTTTGTGTGTGACCAACGACCCCTCCTCTCTCTCTCTCTCTCTCTCGCTCTCTCCCTCCCTCCCTCCCTCTCTCTCTCTCTCTAGGGAGGGACCTGTGACAGACAGGGCTGGGAGGATCTGCAACATGCTCCAGGGATGGCGAGCACCCTGAGCACCCTGAGTGGCCCTCACTTCTTTCCGAAAACATGCAGGCAGATGCAGGGTGACGACGGACCCAGGCAGCCAGGGCGCCCGCGGTCACGGTACCTTCACACACTGTACCCTAGTACTATTTTTTTTCTCTCCCCCCTCCCCTTCCTTTCTCCTCCCCCCCTCGGCACTTGGCCGATGACTGGAGCAGGCCCTGCCCCGGCGCATGTCCGCGAGACAGCGTGAAATTGTCGAGCTAGGTCAGGGCGGACCCTGATCCAATCGATCAGATGGTGACATTCTTCTAGAAGAACGCCTCGAAGGGGACCTAGATCACTTAGTGCTGAGCGCGGTGTCTCTCCGTCCTGTGAAGACCGATGTCTCCGACCGAGACAGTCTCGCGAACAGGATGGCGGGGCGCGCCCACTGCATGTCTTGTGGCGGCGGCGCCGCCGCAAACCACCAAGGCTGACAAGTCGGGAAGGCTGAACATCATCTTGTTCTTGGAGGTGGGTTTTGGTGGCCTTCTTGTCTTTCCCAGGTTCGAGCCCGGCGGGATGTGGGTAGCAGTGCCGACTGGCGGAGGGGCGGAGGTACGTACCGCGCTTGTGCATACGGCACGCAGTACACACCATGTACCACCGTGGTATCTGTCATCTGCGGGTCCCACCACCGCCACAGCCGCCGAATCGCTCTGTGTGTAGCACCCAACCAGCCCAGGGCGAGGGTGGAGATCCCAGCACAGCTTGGAGGGGGACAGCTTCGGGCCATGCCCACAAGAGAGACCCACAAGCCCCTTTTTCACCTTCTCGCAAGGCTTTGCCTCATTCTGTTTGCGGGGTTATTCGGCGGTGCAAACTCGAAAGCTGTGACAAGGCCCATCCGATCTTGCTCATCTCCAGCTTCGGATCCGCACCTGGGCCCCCAGTCGCCGGGGTACTTTTCTATACATAGCAGTACAAGCCGCTACTATGACAGCACTTATGGTACTATGTACATTCTATTGTGACGGCAAATTTCAGCTTTTGCGGCTCGCCGAGGCTCTGGACCCCTATCTGGAGGAGGCTCCCGTACACGCGGCGAGCCTCCCTTCCTCGCAAAGCTAGCTGGCTGGCTGGCTGGCTGGCTGTCTGGCTGGCTGGCCGGCAGGCTGGCCTTTAGACCCAAGCTGAACAGTTGCTGAAGATGCTGATGCTTGCGAGTGGACTGCTGCCGACTTCCCCATTCGGCTCTAAGGACGCGCCGGGTCCGTGAGGTATCGCCAGGGGGCAGGCGCCCGCGCAGCATGCATACCATCCATAGCAGTAATTAGTACCGATTCCACTCCTCCCCTCCCCCTGTGATCTGAGAGCAGGTTATCCCTGTCCTGCCCAGTGTCAAGGGAGGCCCCCCCCTGCTGTGAGCGCCGGGCTGAGATGGAAGCTCGCATGAGAGCCTAAGGCAAAGTTTGGGGCTGCTTGTTTATTTGCCTGGAGGGAACTGAGATGCGGGTTGTGTGGTGCCCCATGCGTGCGGTCTGAGCATTCCTCCACGCTTCAGGGCTGTGTTGTTTGTCTTTCATGCGCAATGCGTTGTCTTCTTTCCTGCCCTTGACGGACATAACTCGGGCTTGTCTTGCCTGCCCACTCGTCCTGCGTCGCGAGAGAACGTGAGGGACGTGCCTGCCGCTGACGATAAGGTTTAACTCTACCCTTGTCCAGGTCGATCTTGACGTAACGCTGGTGTTGCAGGTCCTCGACGGGCAGTGTCCCTCCGGTCGGGTGTCTGGACGAGAAGCCTCTCTCGACATCATGTGATGGCTGTCTCAGGGCCCTTCTCCTCGTTGCACCCATGTACGTCCTGGCAGACTCCGGATGACCAGCGGGTGACCCGGCTCGGGTCAGATCCCTGAGGAAAACCATCCCAATATCGCCGCTGTGGTGTCAGGACGCGAACAAGCACGCCACAGCCTCGATGAAGATCGCGACTTGAGAATAGACTTCTTCTAGTGCTTCGATGACACCTTCGACGCGGATTTGGCCTTGTCTCACGTCGATCTGTGTAGCGAACTGACGAACCCGCATTGAAGGTCCTAGTAGAACCTTATGCTGGGGTTTCTAGAAACCTTCCATGACTCGTCGGTTGGAGTTCCGAGCGTGCAGTCGTCCAGGGATATGGCGGCTCTCCGTGGCCTTCATTTTCTTGGTTCGATATTCGAGGCCATCTCGAGGTTTCTTGGTCCAAGGAGGGTTCAGCACGGGCAAGTCTCGGGCTGCTGGACACCGCCTCGGGATCAGCACCAAGGTGTGCGTTCTCGACAAGATTAGCCGTGTTCTGATCGCCAAGAGGGTGTGTTGCATTTTAGCGTGCATGTTTTGACTGGATATCAGATTGCGAGCAGCCCTTGACCGATGCAAAGCGACTCAGTGCACGCCCGAGCACATCGGTGTCTGACGAGGAGGTGTGGTCAGGTTATCATCAGATCCTAGCAGACACGCAATAGTCAGTTGGGCAAAACCAAGGATACGAGAGGGTGTAGCCACATGCTCGGTAGAAGCCCGATGTGCAGGATTTCTCAGGCAGGCTCATGTGCAACACAAGGCTCGAGAGGCGTCGCTAATCTCGGGTAGGGTCGATGTCCCCTTGTGAGATAGCATCGACCTTACACAAGCTCGTCTCTCTCCAGACGCTCTCGTGCTCCATGACTTGAGAACGGAGTGTCGTGTCTGTTGACTGCATGCGGACAGGGGGGGAGGGGGTTGTGTTTTACTGACTGGACGGTAGATAGACCAAGATGTGAGCCTACCAAATTGTAAGGTCCACGATGCGGTAAAGACACGGGGAGGGTGATTTCTCTGCAAAGAGTCCCCCTTGAAAACAAGTGATTGCTCAAGATCCAGACGAGTAAATATGATGTTGAGCGTGGGAGGCAGCCTATGTGGAAGAACAACAGGCTTTCTGTCTTTGTGAGACTTGCGTGAGCCTTCGAGGCTTCGACAGCACAGCGGGAAAGGCTGAGAACCAACGCCCATAGGTTATGAGCTTTTAGAAAAAGAGAGGTCAAGGGAGATGAGATGGCCTATACATTGTTCGAGACTGTCTAGCCATTATGCGACTACTCTCTACGGTCGTAACGTTGCTTTGCTCATGAAGGTTTTTCGTTTGCCAAAATTGAAAAAGGGTAGGCGTCGTAGCATCTGAAGTCTTGATCCTGGTGGGTACGACGCCCATGCTCCTTTCTCGCATGGAATCTGTAGGAAAGGTTTAGGGTCGTCTCCTGGCATCGTCCTCAAGATTCAAAGCCTCGATTGTTCTAGTCGCTATGTATCCCGCGCTACAACTTCGGGGCCATCAGCACACGTAGGCATCATCACTGCTTCTGCGGAAAGTAGACCCTCAACAAGCCACTGTATGTCTGTGTGGTTCTTGGGTTGGCTCGTCCTCGTCCTACCATTGGTAGGAGTCCAAAGAATCAATAGTCAGAAGACATCTTGCCACATCACAGTGCTTGCACTATATCCTCCTCTCTTCAGCAGATGTTGAAAAAGGGCCGCGCCGAAACGACAGGCGGCCTGATTGATTCGGAAGCTTCGTGGTCGCGTCGTATTTCGTCGCCAGGTAGCGTGAGCATGGTTCTAGGACGGCCAGGTCCACCCCGAGCGAGAAGACGCACACGACGGTGTGCACTCGAACTCCCAAGGGATCCAAGACTGCAGATGATGTTGACGGGCGCACGAGAGCATCGCGGAATCCTCCTAGTCGTTGAAGAGGTGACGTTGAACTGCTTACTAAGTTCTATGAGCAGTTACGGCCGGTACTCTTGCCTTCTGTTCCTCGCTTTCCCCCGTAGTCAGCTGGCAATAAGGATCGGGACCACGTGCAGGATGCACATCACACCACATGACGCGGAACACAAAGCATGAGTCTCGATCCCGTACCTGGCATCTACAACCTTGACATGGACGCCACGGCTGGGCAAGCTACTACGCAGGCCCAGCTTTTCCGCGTCTCACGCCTACCCATGTCGGACGAATCGGAAAGGTTCAGCGCTGACTGCCGCCCAGGGCAGTTCTGTCCTCGATGCGTCTCAGAGATCCCGTCCTCGAAGAGCCGCGGGAACCTGGTTCGTGGCAAAATGGGGTGCGGCAGACACACCGATTCACCAGCCAGCCGCCTGGGTGGGACAAGGTCGAGCAAGATTGTCGATCACGGCTCAGAAGGGTGGCGAGCCCTGTGTGGCTTGTCGTCGCTACTGTGACCTCTGCCGCGAGCTGGTGCTATTTATGTGTTCTGAAGGTCTCCTCGAAGAGCATGCCAGCAGTACATGATTATGGCAAAAGTTGGTGCAAGGTATGCTTCTGCACGTGAAGCGAAACAATCTCGCCTGTGGACCATGATTGATCCCACCGAGGGGTGAGAAGTTTCTGCTGTGGTTCCCAGATCGTAGAGGGAAACGCTTCTTCTCGCTCTCTTCCGCTTTGGTCTGCCTAAGCCTGTTTGTACTCGTCAGCGGGTATGGATCTCCACAGCATCGCCACACTCTTTGCAGCGCGGATGACCTGGATTAGAGGACAGAGACACGTGCTGCACTCAACGGACGGTCAGCTCCAAGTGACAGACGAAATTAGCCAAGTGTAGTAATCGGAATTGACGCTTGCCACATTCGACAGAGGCCTTCGCACCACAGGCGTTGTCTTCAGGGCTGTCAACCAGCAGCTTTTAGAAACTAAGATCAGCGGGTCTTCGAGACATTTCAATTATGCCCTGTACCAGGGTCATATAGTTCAGAGATAAGAGGCGGGTTCAGTTTAGTGGGCATTTGGTGTGCAACATGTAGGCAATCGCTCGACTCGGCCACGTCGGAGCTGGAAGGCTGTTGGAGTCACTGCAGGGGACGCTGGCCACAGTACGTATGCTGAGCACACAGATGCGATGCACTGCATATGAGTCCTTTATGTGCTTCGGTATAAGTGGTATCATCTTAAGTTTCTCTCTTTTTTGTTTTTTGTCAAAGTCTATGTTCTGTATATACAGATCTGTACACAGCCAGCAACCTGGCTCGGGCTCCGTTCACCATCAAAACCTCCCGTCTGCCTAGGAGGCGTAATCTCAGCCAGGAGGATGCAAAGGTTGTGATGAACATCCGCTACACCGAACCAGTATCATCTGGTTCGGCTAGGCTCCTACAACACTGACGCTGCGGAGGGTAGCGTCAGTCCAGGTCTCAAGCCCTGCTCCGAGGTTGTCGTCTCGGCCGAACAGCCACTAGCTCTGGAACTGCCTGGCTTGTTGTCGTCCGGCTGCCGAGTTCTTTGTTGATGATCTGGACGCCGTCGATGAACATCCCAGTAGCCTTCTTCACCTCCTCCAGCCGCCTCGCCTCCTGGCGGTAGGCAACGATCTGCTGCATCCGCTCTTCTGACATGCGCCACTCCTTGGGGAACTTGGGCTTGGCTTTGATCTTGTGGTGTCTCACGTCTAATGGAACATCTGCGAAATCGTCCGTAGGGTCCTGCACGTAGAAACCATGTTAGTAAGGTGGTTCCTCCTGAGGCCACCTTGGGGGTGGAAGGCGCGTCTCCCTGACCTTTGCATCCGCGACCAGCTTCTCCACCGTCTCAGCCAGATAGCGCTTATTCTGGGCCTGGTGCTCAAACGACTCGCAGCTCATCTTGATAGTCTGCTTCTCTGGGTTGTACCGCGGACCGGCGAGCTTCTTCATCTTCTCTTGCTGGATGGCGGTGAGACCAAAATCCGCCGGGCTGAACTCGACAACCACCTTCTTCTCGGCTGGATGGAATTCGCCCATATAGGACGTGTACCGGAATCGCAAGGGCTCGTTCATCGTCGGGGGCTCGAAAGGTTTCGCAAACTCTGGGGGTCCAGTGTATTAGCCACAAAACCGTCCGTGATATACAGCCCTGCCCATCCAAATTGACCGTGGTCACACTCACTTGCTAACAGGGGCATCTCCCAGATGGCTATCCGCGCATATGCTCTCTGTTCGCGGTGCTCCTCTAACTTGGCATGCGCAATGTCGGTCATATCGTTCTCTCTGAACTCGTCATTGTCGTCATTGGTGATGAGGTCGTTGTCCGGCTCCTCCTCGTCCCAAAAGGCATCCTTATTAGGCTTAACGATCGTTCTTAAGGGTCGCGTCATGTCGTGATATGAATCGGTCACCTTGGCCAGACCCTCGTCGTCGATGGTAGCAAGGTCGGCCTGCAGGGCGTCCAACACACCGAACTCGTCTTCGTCGGCCAACAGAGATCTCGTGATTTGGCTTGGGCGCATGTTGCGGTATTTTAGGTCCTCGGCCTGATCCTCCTCCCTCCCAGTGGTCGAACACGCTGGGCTTTGCCGGGCCGTCGTCCGACGTCTTCACCTCTTTGAACGAGCCCCCACCCACGGATTTCCACGCGACAAAGACCCGCGGGCCAACATTGGATACAGCTTTTTGGTTCCTGCAGCTGCGACACGCCAGCCGCAGGGATCTGGCGGCTGAAGCCATCTTCAGAGGTTGAGGGCGTGGTGATCAATTCGCTGGAGGCATGGCATGCTTTCCGAACCGCAGAAGTCAACTTTGGAACGAAGCTCTTTTAAGAGGGTCCACCGCTGACTACAAGTCCACCCCTGCCTCCGGCTCTCTATCCTGCAGCCAACCAGCGTCTCATCTCGGACCGTTCCTTGACCCGAGTGAGCCAATCATGTGGCCCCAGTTCACTGCCTCACTGTTTTCGGTCCGTGCTCACTTATACGACAGCCTGCGGTCAGTCGCCAGTAAACAATCTTGCGACTCATAACAATGAATATGGATTTCAGAGTCAGTGAAACGTCCATTGTGAAAACCAGTGTATGAGATGAGAATCGTGTTCTGAAAGGTGATGAAGCGGTCATTGGTGACCATTGTTCTGAACCGGAGTCGAGAAGTCGAAATGACACCCTGGTCAGAGTCTTAATTTCTACATCGGCACTAGCGTGCCATGGCAACCGTCTACATTCATCCTTACATTTCCATAACCAAGACCTGACCAACATGGTGGACATTCGATCATCCGATCCTGCCAGCTCACGGCCGGAGTACACTGGATGACCAAGACGAGGGTAATGAAATTCTGCTGAGTCTGACTTCACTTGACGATCTTGGTCAACAAATTTCAGCTTATTATCTTCACCCACCGTCCTTCATCTTCACAAGGTTTTCCTTCGAATACTCCGGGCCTTCAATTTTGTCACATCATTCTCCTCATCTACTCTTGCGAAAATCTTATTCAGAAGCTCACCCAGAAGCTCTTTAGCGTCATCGGCATCAAGATTGATGCTAATTCTTCGCTGGATCTAGTCGGACAAATAACTCAACTATCGACTGTCTGACTATGCTACCATCTCTCCCATAAGAGACCGCGATTCGAGACCTCATCCCTACCGATCTCATCATGGAGCGAGTCGAAAACGGCCGCGTAGCTCTCGTCACTGGAGGCGCCACTGTGGTCTTCAAGGAGCTCATCGATGAAACCCTCACTGCCAACTTCTTGAACGTCCTCCAACACTGCGGCTTCTCCACTCTCCTTCTCCAGTGTGGCACCTATCATGGTGAGGTGTTGCAAAAGCTGGCTGCTATAAACCATGAGAACCTCATAATCGATGCCTTTGACTTCGACTCGAACCTCAAGGAGCAGATGAAGAAGTGCCGTGGTGAGGCCAATGTTCAGCCTGCTGGTGTTGTCATCAGCCATGCTGGTAAGTTCGACCTCATCACTTCATATTGGTTCCAGCACCTCTGTTAGTCCTTTTTTTTTTTGGGCCTTCACCTCGCGGTTGTAAAAAGAGATTGCTAATTGTAGCTTACTAGGTACGGGCACCATTGCTGATTGCGCTGAGGTTCAGGTTGCCCAGATCATTGTCGCCAACCCAAATCTCATGGACAACCACCAGGCCGACTTTGCCACGGCCATGGCCCGGGATCACAACACCATCATAAAGGGCCACCTTGGGTAAGCTTCCCCCCAAAGTTTGTGTAGCATGAGTACTATCTTCAGGGGCCATGCTTGATTTCAGCAGATGACTGACTATGCTTTTTCAGCACCCTGGCTGAAGCAATCCCTGAGGCCCTGGAGGTTATCAAGACTACCAGGCTGGACCTGCTCGACTCATACAGGGAGCCAGGCTTTCCAGTCTGTGAGAAGGATCGCCTCACCTTCCTTGATCAGGTGATTGCTGCTGATCTGTAAGAGCCTGTAGCGAACCAGAATGCTTCTGCCTGCATCATGACGTGGAATTTGAGGGGCTATTTTACTCTTCATTGGCCGGCTAGGTAGATACCCAAGGCACTTAGGGGACAAAAGCTCTCAGAAGACATGGCAAATAAGAAAGGATTGAGGAATCGCCTTGTGAGGTTTCATATGAGTAGATGAACAATGCTAGAATACCAGCACAACCCAATATTCACAAGCATGCTTGATGATAGGACAGACACATCCTGAGTCCATGGCACTTTGGTCTCTCCTAAACTTGGAGTCTGCTCCCAAATCCAGAGCCTACCATAAAAGCCTCTAAAGAAAAATCCAAGTGACCAGGCTCTATGGGGTCCGTCATTATTCAAGCGTGCACATGAATCTGCCACAGGCAGACATCAAGCAAACAAAACCATAGCTATCCAGCAGGTAAGTAATATAGCCTACTACGACAGAGACCACCCTAGCATAAGTGTATGTCCGAGTGTGGACTACATCTGTTGCACATACTAGAATGGACAGGCTCAAACATATACTGGTTGGTAAGCTGTTGTTAGTAGAAAAGATACCAATGTGCTTGAGTAGGCAGTTCAGGGACAGCATAATTTAATCAAGCAGAGGTGCATACTCTCTCTTAAGAAATGGATGTACTTCATGGAGAACATAACCATGGGTGTGAAATTTGTTCACATTCCTCCTATGCTCACTCAACAAGTGACTGATAGACAACTTTATTCTGTGTGCTGTGTGAATGTAATAGCCTAGGTTCACTGTGAGCACTAAGAAGGCCTAATGCTATGTTACAGCAGGAAAAATCAGTTACTCCCTTCACTGTCATGAATGTTATGCTCAAGGCCGCAGATGAATTTGTTCATCCCTATACAGACATTTTGTTTTCAGCAGGACAAGGAATTTACTTTCCACAGCATTCTCAGTGGCAGTACTTTGTAAACTACATAAACTCGATAGTATTATCTACATATAAAGGCACAACTATCCTTCGTAACTTCCACCATTTGAAGAGCTTGCTTACAACCATATCACGGCTCAAGTCTCCAAACTCAGCACAGATGGCGTTCCTAAAGATCACACTCCTCGCCCTCGTGGCGAGCCTCTCTGCCGCGCTGTCCGTCCCGCTGGCGACCATTCGTGGCTACGCAGAGGCGAACAAGGGCCGTCAGCTCACGAGCGACGCGCCAGGCTACTACAGCGGACCATACTCCAAGTTCCCTGCCGAGAGCACCTGGGTCAACTACAGCACGATGGTGAGCCGGTCCCCACATCCCCCTCCTCATGCCTGCACATAAGTTTTGAGATATACTGACGCCTTTTCCCTCCTTCTTCTTCTTCTTCTTTAACAAGTTCAATGACTACGCTCCGTACATGGTCGAGGCCGGCTCCACCAAGGAAGACGTCGGAAACATCTACACCGCCATCAGCAGCGCTTCTGCGGCCCTGGGCGTGGACAAGCGGGTGATCCTCGGCATCATCATTCAGGAGAGCAGCGGTTACGTCGGCGTGAAGACTACCTACGATGCAGACGGTGTGCCCACAGGCGGCCTCATGCAGGCCATCGGCTGCACGGGATATGATGGGGAGACTAACTTGCCACAGGTGAGTATCTGGCTCCTCCCAAAAAAAAAAAAAAGAAAGAAAAAAAGAAAGAAAAGAAACAAAGAAAGGAGAATCAAGTAACTGACGAGTGTCTGTGTGGACGGGTTTAGGGCGACATATTCGCCATGGTGCACTGCGGGACCCAACACTTCAAGACCAACCTCGACGACTTTGGCGACCAGCAGACCACGAGCTCCATCTACCCTGCGCTGCGCGAGTACAACTCCGGCTCGGTCGATCAGAGCAACCTGTCTATCGCTCCCAACGGAGCAGGCAACCCGTGAGTTACTACCACCCATTTGTCCATTGTGCCTGCCTGCCTTTCCTTGGTCGCCCTTATGATCCCCCGCCTTGACGAGGAAAACTGGTAAGGTTATTTACGGTGCTGAATGTTGTGTGATATGCAGATACTACGTCTCAGACATCTCCCAGCGGATGCAAGGCTACGTCTTCTGAGGAGACGGTACACGAGACGAGAAGCTGAGGACCAGGTGGGGAGAGCAAGGGAGGTACGCTTTGCTTGGGATGAACAGTAGACCTGGTGGATGGCCGGAGCTACGAGGACGGACGCATATGTGGATAAGTTTCTGTATTTCTTAAGCCAACCTCCCCCCAATTTTCTGTAGACATGTCAACGAGGACGTCCGATCATCGCATACAAGAGTCTTTGATTTGTTTCACGATCACACGGTCAGCGACACCGAATAAGGCATTACGGCAAGGTAAGGAGTACAGAGATGAGGCGGCTTGCCTCAACTGTTCGACGTGTAACGTTGTAGTGTGTTTCATTGCCCATATTTGAGTAACTCAGAGAGATGGATGGTACGGATGGAATGCCACAACCTGCAGCGTTAGGAACGAGTGCTCACAAAATTGAATGTTTAGAACCGCTAAGCCCTTTGCATCGCGGATGTGATGTATTAAACAGTCAAGAGCCGAGCTTTGGCATGGTGCCAACGAGATGTAGGACATGAACGACTTGGTAACACTTGTACACCGAGGTCAGTCTGTCCCACGAGTTACGCGAAGCGAAATGGAACCGACACCTATGCATATAATGATTGTCCTCTCTGTTTGTTTTCTTTAATGTGTTTTCTTTTGTTTTTTTCTTCTTCTTCAATTCGGACTTGTTCTCTCAAATTATGATTCTATAAAGGATCACCTATGATGAAAAAAAGGAAAGAAGCCTGAGGTCCGCACTGCTCTGCCCTGCCGTATGTTTCCACTCAAACGCGCTCTAGTACTGAGCTATCGAAGCTTGCAGCAATAATTATCCTCGATCTATAATAATATTTCAAACTAGGCAGGGCTGTTTTCAGGTCGGATTGTGGTGTTGTGTGAGAGCTCCGAGATTCGCGTCCATGGGAATCGTGAGCTGTCAGTCGTATGTACATAACCTTTGTACAAGAAATTCCAGTGCAGTCAATATGGGACTGCTGCTGCGCCATTCGCCCGTCTAAATGCCCTCCGCATAGTTTGCCGTGTCCTGACAACAAACAGTGCCTGAACAATGCTGGTAGCACCCGCTGTGTCGTACATTCCAGATAACCAGTCTTGTTGGTATCATATGCTCGGTTGTCCGGCGGGGCAATTTTGAATGTTAATATCCGTCTCCCACAAATGCACTCATTCCCCGTGTTGGCTTGCCGCCACTCAGGCAATGCTCATGTCCTCTCGATCGGGTTCTCCCACTTGATAGGATGCAGCAGGGTGCTCCTCATACACAGCCGACCTGTCCTGTCCTTGCGGCTCTCCTCCGTCTTTCCGCCGCGCAGGGTTCCCTCACCAGCACGGCCACCGTTTGCGCCGCGACCGTCATACTGGGCGTAGCCCAGCCAGCGGCGCCACCAAAGGCCGGCAAACTCGCTGTTGTAGTACCAACTCGTACCCGCGTGGTTGTGTTCGTTGTCGTCGTCAAAGGGAGACCCGGGACCGCCGGTGGTGTGATCCCTGCCACCATTGAAAGCCCAATCAACGGCTTCGATGTCCCAATTTCTGTCAAGGTAGACCGGGTGAGGTGCGTAGACAGCCTTCAGGCCATGATGCAGCGCCATCGAGGCGGGAAACATCTCGGAGAACATGCTGTGGTGCTGACGCCATGTCTCTTCGTGCATGACCTCCAGAAGGCGACGGGACAGACGCGAGGCTGTGACAATCGCACAGCGACGTGGAGGCGTTGGCAAGCTGAGGTCGTAGCCGGTCACATCTTTCTCGAAGACCCAGCCGGAGTTATCGGCGTCAAAGAGAGGGTTCAGAGTGATCAGATCAGCGTCCTCGCCCACACCGCACTCTGTCATATTTGAGCCAACGGCGCAGGTCGATGGCATGAAGCTCTGGCCGCGCTCCTGAGCGCGGAGAGGCTGCCTGCCGGCGAACAGAACAGGTCCCAAGACGGATCGTCGACCCGAGGCCTTGACCTCCTCGTGAACCTGCTCTGTGAAATTGGCCCAGCTGCCGTGGAAATCCGGGATGTAGTACCTCTCCGAGCGCTCCCACATCTCTTCGCGACTTTGCTTCTTGGCCCAGCTTGCGAGCCGATCGAAGAGTTCGTAGTAGTTGCCCGAGTACCGCATGTCCATCTCCCAGTTCCAGAAGTGCTCGTATTCGGGGTGCATCATGGCGAAGTGCTGCAGTGGCATGTGCGCGGACCGGTAGACCCCGTAGACGTCGCTCATGGATGGGTTCTCCACAGGCTCCCCCCAGTAGCCGGGATAAAGCAGCCGCATCTGGTCCTCGGACCAGAGGGTTGTGATGGAGTGGAACTCACCCGGCATGTTCATGTCCAGGACACTCTGCACGGTCTCCCCATCAGCCCAAATGGGAATCGAGTTGTCCTTGACATGAAGCAGGAAGTGAATGTCATACTCCCCACCCGAGCGAAGCGACAGCTCGGGAGATCATGGCCCGGAAGTTCAGAATCGTCAGGTGCGTCCACTGAAAGCCGACGTAAGTGCGGATGACGACCGCGATGCGACCGATCTTCGTCTTGCCGTCGAGGCCGAGACGAGACTGCGAGTCCTCGGGGCTGGTAGCTGGACCGCTCTCATCAAGCTCCTCGGCAGCCAGAAATCGTTGTCGGTTTGAATCGTGGCATTGCTGTTGCAGCCTCCCCCAGTCCACCTTGTGGTAGTCGATCTTTCCCGTCTTGCTCCATACGACTTCGCTGCCCTCGCTCTCGGTGTCCATACCCTCTCCAACTCCACCATCCCTCAGGCTATAGCCTAGACCGTAAGGCCCGTACCGGCCGAAACGGTCGTAACATATATCCTCTCGGAGGCCCAGTAGACTGTAAGATCCGATTGCCGGCTGGGCAACGCCCTGTGGAATACCGTCGTAGGCATACAAATCGGGAACAGGGATGGTCTTGTCCTCATCAAGGTAGCATGTCTCCACAGGATAGAACTTGTCGGTGTACTCGGATGAGTTGTAGTCAGGATGTGGTGCATAGGGCTTTGGGGTTGGCACCTCGTCGCTGATCTCGACGGTGATGGTCGGCGGAGTATCTGCCTTGACAGGGAACTCGGGGATATAGTCCTTCAGCGAGACCAGGGCCTTGATGCCATTGTAGAAGCCGTCCATGCTAGCATATCCATTAGCCTCAGATATCACTCGACCGGCAGCAGGCCTGGGACTACTAGACTTACTGCTTGTATTTGAGCCAGTGGACGGCACCGCCGTTGCTGTACCCCTGCTGGTACCCGGTGGTGGCGCCTTGGTCACCCTTTGTATAGCTCTGGATGTCAGAGGTGGCCGAGTCCTCAGAAGCACTGTCGATGCCGTCCAGGCCCATGCTGCTGTCACCATGACCACCCGTGGAGGCACTGGTTGTGGTGACGGTGCTGCTGCCGCCGCCGCCGACGTCGCCGGACTTGGAGTTGTCGCCTTTGCCAAAGTCGACTAGGTGATCCAGGATCCTGCTGTGCTTGGTGCTGACCCCGCCGGAAAACAGCATGAGGCACAGGATGAAGGTGGCGGTGATGGCCCATATCATGACGCGCCGATAAAAGCAGTGGCTGAGGAGCGCGCGGACAGGAAATCTAGGCGAAGACTGGACTGGCAGGGGGAGCATGGCCTCGCTCTTTCGTGACGAAGGTGACGAGTTCCTCGACGAGGTGTTGGATCGCGGCAGACATGAGCGCTGCTCCATGGTACATGTGAAGGTGACTGAGAGGTGAGGAGAGAGAGAAAGGGGGGGGGGTGTTGAAGCTGCCCGAGGAGGAGGAGGACGAAGGAGGAGAAGGAGTGCTCGTGGGGACGACGAACAGCTTCAGCGACGACGTACTCCCCAGGCTGACATACAAGAGGTCGCGATAGTTGGCCGTGTAGCAGCCTCCAAAAGTTGGTATCGAAGTTGAGAAGATGGCTTGACCGCCGGCTGCCTGCTCTAGTTTGACCTGGACGAGGGCGAGGAAGGTTCGACAAGATTAATTTAGTTGTGAAAAGTGAAGGAGGGTCTGCGTCACTTCGTCTGCTGTCACAGGGAAGGAGCGTAGTCGGAGGGGTGCATAAGGAAATATCGAGGCACTAAAAACCGGTCGGGTAGACGTCGATCAAACGCAGATAAGGTCAGGAAGATGGAGATGACGGGCCGTCGTCGATGTTAAATTTGACGTACGAGGTGGGCGTGTGCTGCAGTGACCGTCCGAAATGCAAGACAAGAAGAGGTAGAACTATCGAGTGTGTCCAGAGTCGGGAGTTTGCGAGTCCAGGTCAGAAAGGGGAAAGAAGAAGAAAAAAAAGAGTCGAGGTGAAGTGAGGATGAGGATTGGGAGGAGGAGGGGGGGGGTGCGGCGGGAGGAAATAGATCGACCCCCAGGCCTGGTTAGAGTTTCGAGTGGTCTGTGTCTGCCTCAGGAGAAAGAAATCAGCCTAACTTCAGGTGAAAGGCAGGTGCCAGTATTGAAATTACAAAAGTGAGCGTGAACCAAGAAGATGAAAAAAAGCTGGGAGTGTGTCACTGGCGAGGGAAACAGTAGACGGGGCCAGACAATTCACTGCAACGGCAAGGTACCTCTTAGGACAAAGTCTCCACCCACTCGAGGCCGCCATGCAAAGTACTATGTAACATCGGAAAATCTACTGCATGACGGTGTAGGCTTCAGTTACTTCTTGGCTGGGGTGCAGTGACGACAGAAACAAAAGGACAGGGGAAAAATTGGCAGCCAGAGAAAAGGTTTGTTTTTTTGTTTTTTTTTGAAGGGGGGGGGGTGTGTGTGGTGGGTGTGTGTGTTCGGTTTGGTTGTACCAGCTGTACACAGTAGTAGGACAATCTCAGCGGACCCTTGCGATGATACGACCAAAACTGTAACACTGGATTTGAGTGCGAGCGAGGTGCCACCCTCCAAGCCTGCCTGACCTTGACTCGACATACATACTGATGTAGTACCATGCAGCAGGCAGGAGGAGGAGTACTACTCGAGTGCTCGGGTACAAGGCAAGCTGTGCACGGATATCACAGTGAACTCACACCCCCCGCCACAGCCAGGCAGGGACCCCCCGTCCACTCAGTTCTCACAACATGGACCGCTGCAGATCCGCTAGATCCCGCCTGAGGGACCTGCATTTCAGGGCCTCGCCCGGGGGCAGTTCTAGGGGCACCTTCTTGTACAGTATTCACGGCCTCACAGCTCTACACACATACACTGGTTCGCCTGGCCTGGGCACACAACTGGATTGTTGAAGGATGGCCATGATCTATGCCATCCACCACCATACACAGTATTCTTTCTGTCTCCAGCATCATCAGTTCCATTCCTCCTGTCCATCGGCCCCCACCCCCTTTCTGTGGGCATGTTCTGCTCCTGACTTGGGACATGTACCGTAAGCCGTGAGGAGACCACCTGCTCGGCCTCGTCTAACCGTGTAAGCACCATTCTCGGGAGTCCCTAGGATCCTACAGGAGTCGGGGGTCTGGCCAGTGATTCCTGTCCTGGAGATAAACTCACGAGCTAGTCCAGGAGGACCCTCCGTTCCCGCCTGCTCGGCCGAGGCACCAACCACCACCACCAGACTGTAGCGTCACGGTCCTCGCCATACAGACAGACCATCATCGAACCGCGGATGCAGTTACACGAGACTCTCTGTGCTCTGAGGACAAAGACGCGGGAGTTATCTGCCTCTGCGTCTCTGAGAAATCCGGGGTTAGGTTTCAGCCTGTGCTCTCACGCCGTTTCCTATCGGTGCGCTGGTCCACGAGCAAACGGTCGCTGGCGAGAGCCACACCCAGGACCAAAAGCCAAGAGCCTAACAAAAGACCAGTCCGTCCGTCCACCTGTAGAGGCGATGTACTGTGTGCTGATGCATTCGGGTGGCGGCTGACAGGCAACGCGTCCCGCAGCAGGTAGCTTATGGCACCATGCAGGTCGTCTCCAGCTGGAGGACCCGATCGAGGTAACCGGGAACTCTCTTTGGCCTCCTTTCTCTTCTCCACCACACCAGGGAATCTCATGGCTGGCCCGGTTCGGATCAGCGGCTGCAGCAAGCTGTTGGGTAATGTCCCAACAACATCGAACTCCGGCTGTGTCAGAAACCAAAACAATCTTGATGCGGCGCCGTCTGTCAGTCTGTCACGGGCGCCAAGCCGCCACGACTGCCGAGCGGTGGCGCAATGTGCGATCACCCAGAGCCTCGGGAACAAGCTTTCTCGACCCCCCTGGCGGTGTCCTGGGTGGTGGAGGAGGACGGGGAGAGGCACGCCTGGGCGCCTGGGCACCTGGGCACGATGGGGTGCTCACGGCTTGTGCAGGTAACCCTTGCTGCTCGCTGCCAAGAAGGTGTCTCACGAGGGCTAACCGGAAAGCTTGCTTCTTAACCATATAAATAACCCAATCCTGTGTGGGCCTGCGCATCTTCTGGAGCCAGAAATGAGCAAAGATCGTCCTCTTTTCTTATCCCACCCACCCGTCCCCACAACATCCTCCTCTAGCGACATTGGGTGTGTACATGAGGCCCTGGAATATCATGGCGAAATGGCTGACCACAGGACCACGCGCCCGACGACCAGACAGAATTAAAATTACCTGGCCATCAGGGAACAGGCCAGGCGATCAGAGCGCCGCCACCTGGCCCCGATGTAGTCAAGAACAGAGGGGACGTGGGGAAGTCCTGAAACGTGCCTCGAGCCTTGCCTCAGCAGCCTCATCCCGATCCCGCAGGGTTTATTCTCGGAAACTCGAGAGGCCTGAGAATAAGGCCGCAGATGATCTGCGCTCACCTTAATGCTTATTGTCATTCCTTGCTGTCCGGCCTCGTCGCAGCTCACCCCTCCTGTTTCCCACAGCAATCACTATTCATGCCATCTCTGCAGCGACCGCTTTTGACTGTTTTTTTTTTTTTTTTTTTGGGTTGGGGGGGGGTTTGTCTTTTTGGGTGCCTTTTTTTTTTTTTTTTAAAAAAAAACATTCTCCCACCACTTTGCCATTCCAAGCTCGGTGAGCCCATCTCGTTCCAACATGTAGCTACATATAAATATACCAACTTTCCCATTTCTTTCCCTTGTAATCCCTTCTTTGCTCTTTTTCTTCTCCTCCGCTCCTTGTAGACCTCATAGCTCGCCCAGGATGTGAGCCACCATCTGATCTCAACATGGCGATCCGAGACCACACCCGGAACTATGCCGTGAGACCGAACAACTCTTCTTCTTTTTTTCCTTTCTTCTCCTTTTCCCTTTTGCCCCCTCGTCCTCTGCCGCAGACACCCGTGCCGAAAGAAATACACTCTGCATCCATCCCTATCCCCTGCGGGCTGACTGCCACAATTAGACACATCCAATTTCGAGGTACATATGTCATCAGGCCAAATCACGGGTAGCGGCAATTGATTACCAGGTCAAGACGGGTTGTTACCTCGCACGGTGTTTGCTAACCCGCCCTGCCTCATCTCACATCCTGCACCAGATGCCCTGCCAGAGCCTGCTGCCATACATACAGTACATGGTGGTACAGCGCGAGATATGTACCTGGCTGTGGTGTCAGCTCACCCTGCAGCGCCTGCAGGATGACAGGCTCCACCAATGAATACATAGCACCATTATTATAGTTATCCGGGAGGGTGTGTGTGCCATCCAAGATTCCATAGGGCCACCCTCCCAGCCCATAGGATCAATAGGCACATTTATTAATCATAGAACAAAAGGACATAGCGTAGAATAAATGTCCCACACCACCAAGCGAGGTAGGGCAATCCTCCGAGAGAAGAGCCAGGACCTATTATAGGAGTACCTACCGCCCCGTATCTCCTACCCCCCTTCCCCCCCCTCGGACAAGCATGTCTAGAACCGCACGACCAAAACCGAGCATGGAAATGAAACGGGAAAAGAGGCTGCTTCTTTCATCTTCTGTTTCTGCCAAACAAGAGGTTACCTTGACCGCCATCTAGCTCTACTTGTATCCATGTCTCCGTGACGTTGATGAAAAGAACAAAATGTCTTGTCTGATGTCTCCCCATTGCGTAATCCAGAGACTCTAACCGCCACAGCTCGACTCGCGCAGAGCAAGCCAGGTGACCAATCGTAACATGAACACGAGACCCGTATAATAATAATACGCTCCCCCCCCCCCCCGCCACCAAAAAGAAAAGGAGGGAACTTGATTTATCGATGGGCAAACTGATACAGTACCATCAGTGACGACGATGGTCACTAATCCCCCCCCTCCCGTGCCATTGCATGGAGACGAGATTACCAAAATCCCACCACCACCACCCGTCGCAGCCTCGCTGACGTTAGCCTTGTTTGCCTGCCTGCCTGTCTTGCAGCAGAAGGCTATTATGGTGGAAGAACGTGTTGGGGGAGGGGAGGGGAGGGAGGCAACGGCTATGCGGCATCAGATGGACAGGCCGATTGACAAGGGGGTTTGGCCGGCGGGTAACGAGTTGTTGGTTGTCCACAAAGCCCCTGCTAGGGGATCCGAGTTTATCGGAGAGGCTCCTCTTGTCCGTTCATAATCTTGACAGGGACGTGAATGGGCGGCTTAGGTCTCTTGCCTGCCGTACCATACCGATCTCGTATAAGGGATTGTCATGCTGAGGTTGTTCACGGTAGTTGTTGTTACTGCGTGCCCTTGTTTTACCGCATTGCGCGGCTGTGGGCAGGGCGTGGCATCGTGACCTCGACCATCACTCCTTGGATAGGGTGTCATTGTGGAGTCGCGAGGAAGATATTTGAAGCAATCGTACTCAGTGTCGCCGATAGAAGTCCTTTTTTTCTTCTTCTTTCCTTCCCTTGACATGTGTCACTAACCTGCCTGCTCATCACTCGGCCCAGTAAACTCCCTGCTCAGCCTCTAAGAACGTAGACTGCTGTTCGAGAATCGAGCCTCCCCATCTCCGGCGTCAGTGCCGTCCTCTTACCGACCAGTCTGCCCTCCGCTGGCAGCCAGCATCTCAGCACCAGACTCTAGGCCCTCCATCGGCCCGGTGTCCGCCCGACCCTTAGCCACCGCCTCCTTCTTCTCCGGGTCCGGTCCCGTCCCCACCAGTCCCTGATCGTGATCTGCAGTCTCGTTGGGACCCTCGGCCCCGCCAGCCTCGACGTCTCTGTCCAGCCCACCAACACCGCTGCCGTGGACCGTCTTCTTCTTCTTCCTCCCGCCCGATCCCTTCTCGTCCCCTTCTAGGCGGCGTCTCGCCCTCCTCTTTGCATCCACGCGCTCCCTCCAGCCACGGCCCCAGACGATGGTGGCCCACGTGCCCAGTGCGCTCACCACCAGAAAGGCGGCGCTGATGGTGCTGAACCAGCCGACGCCGACCCTCTCGACGGCGGGCAGGACGACCGCAGTGCCCATGCAGGCGAAGAGGTACCGCATGAAGTAGTTACCCGCGATGACGTCGCTCCCCCGGCCCTGCATGACGTCCAGGCAGTACGTGTTGAGGCTGGGGAAGCAAAACAGCTGCGCGACCCCCTGCAGGAACAGCGTCACCACCACCAGCGCGATCCCGCCTACGTTCTTCTCCACTGCCCACCCGTACACCAGGACACACGCCGGGATGGCCACCCCGATGAACGGCAGCGCGGACCGCATCCTGTCCTCGGGGATCCGCGCGTGCGAGAGCCGGATGTACTTCCGGACGATGTGGTCTGCGTACCGGCCGCCCATGAAGGTGCCCACCAGGTAGCCTGCGCCGGGCGCGAGGTAGAAGAGGCCGGACTGCATCGGGGACGTGAGGTGGAAGCGCGGGTTCAGCACGTAGCGGATCGGCGTGAGGAGGGAGTACATGTTCCAGACGAGGGACGCGCTGGCTATTCCCGCGAGCAAGCTGTGAAACAGGTAGGTCTGGTGTCAGCCTCGCTCCTGGGCTGTAGAGAACGCGACGCAAAGTGTGGTCATGGGTGTTTGATTTTGCTGTTTTGTTTTGAAATTAAAAGAAGAAAAAGGGGCAGAACTTACAGGTTTGGATAGGTAAACATCAGCTTGAGCACCTTCCACGGGTTCACCATCCTCCCCAGTACGGCTGCCTTCTTCCTCTTGCTCAAGCCCTGGAGGTCGTCGTACTTCTTATGATGGATCGTCTCCGGGAGGAGGAAGAAGGCACCCAGCGCCGAGACGCCGGATAGGGCCGTTTGAACCCAGAAGATAACGCGCCAGGACGTGTACGTGACTATGATGCCGCCGACAAAGGGTCCGATGGCCGGGCCGATGAGTGTGCCGCTCATGAACCAGCCCACTGCTGTGGCGCGTTCTGTCGGGCGGTAGATATCCCTGGCAGAGGGCGGGTCAGTCGAGGTTTCTTGGAACATGGGCGAGAGGGGGGACACGAGAGGTAGACTGCTCACTGGAGACATGCCGAGCCGACGAGGAGGAAGGCCGTGCCTTCGAATGCTGTCAGGATACGAAAGATAAAGAAGGCAGCCAGGTTCGGGGCCAGGGCTGTCCCGATACTGCAGGCAAAGAAGAGGAGCGCCGTAACACATGTGATCTGTACGAGGTTGCCCCTTAGCCGTCAGCATATAGGTCCTTGTTAGACAAAAGAGCCTTCGGGCTCCGGCGGCAGTGGTTCGCTCACCGTCTTCCTCCCCCAGACTTCACTGAAGGGACCCCACACGATGGGCGAGATGCCCATGAACAGCATGTAGAGCGCATTGGTGACATCGACGACGGACCCCGTCGTATGGAACTCGGCGGCCACCTCTGGCGTGGCCGAGAGCACGGTGGTCGACGAGATGGGCGCTAAGAACGAGCAGAAGGACAGCAGGATGACGATGACCAGCTTTCGCTGGTTGGAGAACCTGTCATAGACAGAGTCTGGCACCTCGACAAACGACGTGTAGTGCTCGACGGGGTTGTCTGGTCCCAGGGGAGACGTTGGTGGGCGTACGCCTCACCACCCGCGGGCTGGAGTCTCGCTGCTCGTGATGTGTCGAGCTCCTGTGGCGGGATGATGTCGTCGAGGAGTCATCGTCGTTGTTTTCGGAGTCGGAGTCGGAGTCGTCCTGACCTGACAGCGTCGCAGCCGCCTCTGGGCCGTGGCTGGTTTTTTCCTTCTCACCACACCCATGCTTGATATCCTGCTCGTTCACAGCAGCAATGGTATCCGGTGACGTGTTGGTGTTGCTGCTGCCACTGACACCATCGGATTTATTCTTGCTAATAGCCGCCATTGGGATGTAAGATAGTCTCTACAGCGCCTTCTTTTTCAGAATGATAGTAAAGAGTAAAGACTGCATAGCAGGCAATACCTCGCACTCTGGAAGTGAGGAGACCAGAACTTCTCTTGGCGAGCGGGTGTGATGATGACGACGAGGGAGTGCGTTGAGCTGCGTTGAGCAGTCGAGCCGATAGGATAGAGAGAGAGAGAGAGAGAGGAGGGTGGAGGATACCAACAAAAAAAAAAAGAGACAGTATCCGCGTCGGGAAATAGCTTCACCGAGGAAGTCGATCACCTTGATCGATCCGGCTAAACAAAAAAAAGAGAAAAGAGGGAGCATACAATGGCAGCAAAGAAAAAGAGAGAGAGAAAAAGAAGAGGAAGAGAGAGGAGAAGAGGGGGAAAAAAAAGAAGAAGTAGAGAACAATTAGGGAGTGGGAAGGGAATGTCGGTCTTATCTACCGGCCATGAATCTCGGCTGTCCCAAAGGAGGTGGAAGGAAAAAAAAAGAAAGAAAGAAAAAAACTTGCATGAAACCAGACCGGAGCCCGCAGTGCCTGGGCCCTTCTTTCGACAGCAGAGCAAATCCTCTCTGGGTGGACGAACGAGACCACAGAGAGTCATCCATCGCTCGGCGTACTTCCGTATCAGTTTCTGGACAACGAACGACGAAAGGGCGCCCACACCCCACCACCTTCTTCTTTCCCCAGACTGGCACGCTGCCTGTCCGACCATCGGTGGTGGAGCGGCAAGGCGGGAGCGGCTGTCCGGGTTGTTGAAGAAAGGGACACCCATGAAGAACACCGGGCCGCTTTTCGACCCGTGAAGATGGGTCACTCACTCGTCGTCCTATCGCCCCATGGTAGCTTCTTTGGCTGAAGA
Source organism: Celoporthe dispersa (assembly GCA_016584495.1). Lineage (NCBI taxonomy): Eukaryota > Fungi > Ascomycota > Sordariomycetes > Diaporthales > Cryphonectriaceae > Celoporthe > Celoporthe dispersa. The sequence goes on along the minus strand of WAID01000006.1, from coordinate 1,970,886 downwards.
TTACCTGGTCGGGATTGCTTATTTGCGGCTTATCTCCACCGGATAGTCGCTCGCATCGTGCAGTGCTGTCACTTGCAGTCAGCCACTCGAGGAGGAAACGCCCGTTGAGGTGCTACAGTACAACAGCAGGTTGGGAAAAGAAAATTTGTGGGGGGGGGGGGGACCACATCTACACAGCCAGGTGAATGGATGGATGTATGGTGTCTGGACCCCTGCTGCTGCTGCTCGACGGAAGGGAGGCCAGCCAGCCAGCCTGATCAGCTCGTGAAGTCGTTGGCAGGTTCGTCTGCAGCTCTCGTGTTCTTGCTCTTTATGTACACGATGTGTCTTAGGATGTCGGGCCCTGTATATTAACAGTACATGCTACATAACATTTGAAGCGTGAGGCGTCGTCAAGAGCAGCAGGAGGAGGAGTCTTGTGTACAGACAAACCATACTTGGTATATAGCAGCAAGTAGTATGTAGTAGGAAGATGACTGAGCCGGGAAAGCCCAAGTCCGCCGCCGGCTATTCTCCCGAGGTCCGACCTAAGCAACATTCCGATCGCGGGGGAGGGGGCCCACACCGGCTCCGGCCTCTAAGCCAGCAGCAGTCATCGCAGGGAATCTGATTGGCAGGCAGTGTTCTGATGAGTCGGCCCTCTCCTTGCCTCACCACCACCACCACCAACAGCCTTATTAATTTCGAGGAGGGGGAATAGGGATGGTTAGCACTACTCGAGATATGTCGTCACGGACAAGGAGAAGATGGCCGACCAACGGAGTGCAACGCCTTATGCTGTCCTGAGCAATGTGACGTTCCTCTGATGGTATCCCCGACGCTGTGGGTTGAGGAGGAACACGAAGCATGCGTGTTCCTGCCCTGTCACCCACACTGGCCTTTCCAATCCGCATGTCGTGTCGGCCCAAGGATATCGTCCATCCGGGAATTTGTCTCGAGCTCACCCGTCAGTCGGTCAGTCTATCCTACCCACACAAGGCCATGCCTCCGGACAGCAGAGCCAGCTCGTGACGAGGGGTTCATCACGACTAGGCCATGCCAGTGCGGCAAGAACTACGCTCTCTATCGGTACCAGCTCGGTGCTCCCTATTTAGGGGTCTGGTTATGCGAGGACTCCATCGAGTGCCCGATTACTTCTCATACACACATATATATACCATAAGCCGCCCCCATCCCGTGTAGCGCAACAAGACAACCAAGATTTCTCGAGTCACATCCGCAGTGTCTCGAGTATCATTGCTTTTAGGTCGATATTTGTTCTCGGCGTGGCATCGTAGGATAGACTCGCGGCTCTGAGCTGGACAGCCACTGATACTCCCCACGCCAGTCCTGCGGGATGCTGACCACGAAGTACTGCTCCAGGCCGGACGTTGATCTCACAAAGTTAGAATTCATTCCTGAAAGCATGATCCAAGAGAAAGTAAGGACAGGACAGGAAAACAATTCAATTTGCCTCTCGTCTCCCCCATATGTGCAGGTATCTCTAAGTACGTTGGGCTAACAATCAAGTGCCGCTTGAAAGGAAACGGTAAGCAAGCTAAAGGAATATCAAGAGGGGGAAAAAATAAAGAACGAAACGAAGAACACCCATCTCATCTTTTCAAGCACTTATAGCCAAGGACGATCAGCACTACTCAGAAAAGAAGCAAAGTATCAAAAAACGTCAAGCCTGACAATCCTGCCGGCCAAAGGAAAACGGAAAATAAAATCACCACTTCCTCCTACCAAAACCCCCCAGCTTCCCTTCTGGCCCTCAAGACAAAATAACCGCAACCTAGGTGATATCACCAGAGAAGGAGGAAGAAGAAGAGAAAGAGAGAGAAAAAAACTGCCAGCCGTAATGTCATTGTCGAGAAAAGAAGCAGCAACAGCAAGTGATAGCAGCGGCGGTGGCTGCTGCGAAACCAAATGGGTAATCAATTCGTAAATGTGGGTATGATGTCGAGAAAGTCAAAGTTGCGGTAATCATTGGGAAAATAGGTAAAGTAAGAAGTCTCGAAGGGGACTTGGCGCCGTGCAGAGGATGCGGCCCGGCACAGTTGATTTTGTCCAAATTGGAAGTCGAAAAAGATGGTGCGATGAAACCCTCAGGAGGGTGTGCGGCGACATGATCCCGACAGACACGTCAAGGCTATGGCGGCACAGAGGCCGGTCTTGGGAGGCTGGCTAAGCTCTTGGGACCGAATTGCGGAGGACAGGTGCTCCCGCGCACGTCATAGCCGCCACCACGCGCGACGCGCAGCTAACGCGAGGATGCGCCGTCGATGGGACTCGTAGGGTGGCTCTTCACGCCGCTGAGGTCGCCCGACCCGGTCTTCCGCAGTGCCTGGGTCATTGTCTCTACGTTGACCTCGCCAGGGATGCCCATAGGCGGGATAGACGGAGACATGGATAGACTCGTCGACACGGGACTGCCGAGCGGCTTCCTGCTAGGCGAGGTCTCGATGCCCCTCAGCGACGCGGACTTGCTGTTCGGCGGAGAGGTGCCTGCCCCGCCGGTCGTCGAGGAGACGGGCGAGCGGATCGGGGACGGGGAGCGATGGTCTATACCGCCCATGGAGGAGATGCTCGTGAGACCCGCGAGGTGGATCGATTCTCGCGACCCTGCCAGCCCTGCGTGGCCCTGGTGCTCCGCCTGCACGACGTCTGCGAAGCTGATGAAGCTCAGACGGCGCACATCTGTGTTCTCGGGGCTGCCGGAGTTGCTGCCCGAGTCTGTGGGGTCTGCCAGCGCCCTGAAATCAGCTGCGGACAGGCTAGCGGCGAGGTCATCCTGCCAGCTGGTTGACGTGTTGTCCGGAATACCAGCTACGTTGACCGCAACAGCAGCAGGCTGGTGGTTTGCATGTGTAATGATCTCGACGGAGTCAGGGTCGAGATGATCATCGGTGATCGCTTCGGAGGAAGCAGTCAGGACAGATGGGACGTGATCTTCCGTTATGATATGGCTCGGGATGGCGGGCGAGTTCGGGATCAGGACTGCCTCCTGGACGTCGCGCTCGAAGATCTGGCTGCCGGCGGGCGAGGCCAGCCTTGGTGACGAAGAAGAGAGGCCGCGACTTGGCGACGAGGGCATGCCAGGGACAGGGCTGTGGGCTCGGGCGGGTGATGTCGTCGATCTTGGCTGCTTCGTGAGCCTGTTGGAGCTGGTGGTGGTGGTGGTGGTGGAAGCCGGGTCTGAGCGTGACGCTGCCTGCGCGGGTTCGTCTGCCTTCTTCTTGCCGATTCCGAAGAGCACTCGCATCTTGTTCTTCTTTGCGGGTTTGTTAGTCTCTAGTGTGACGCCGGATCCAGGTCCTCTCTCTCTCGTACCTTGTCACCCTTCTGTGTCGAAGCAGGCTCGAATGGTTCTGCTAATGTGGGCGGCTGGGCGGAAGCCCCGCTCTGTGGTGGTGCCGGACCGGCGAGACTCATCGTGGAGGTGTGCCTTGGTTGTGTGGGTGTGATGACTCGGAATGTGGTCGTATCTTGGATCGTCGGGAGATTTCGTTATTGGTGCAGCGCCCGGCAAGACGGTGGGGTGTCTTTTTGGGTTCAGGAGCTCGAAGGGTGCGGAGCCTGCGAGATCAAACAGATATATGTCAATGATATGTATCTCCTGAGGACTGCAACGATGCCGGCACAATTCCCACTTGATAGCACGACAAGTGGTGGAGTGACAGATCTGACAAGTGATGGGGAGACAGGGCGTGGGTTATCTGAAGAGGGGGGTTGGGCTCAAAAAAAAAAAACCGGTCACGAGTGACGGGATCTCACTGGTGGCCGGTGATGGGAGAGGGAGTCGGAACCCGGGGTGCAACAAATAACAGGAATTCAACTTGATCACACCTACCTCAACAGGTCGCCTTGCTCTAGGCCTTGATCCACTTCAGTCGCGAACCACGCGCACGAGACGAGGCGGCAGCGTGCTCTCTAGTTTTTTTTTTTTCGGGGGCGGATGGTCTGGGACGTGGTCGGATTGGGAGATCGAGCGCGGAAACCGCTGACGAAAGCTCGCGGCAGACCAAGAGGAGCCGTAGGAGATATGCACGATGGAGGCGAGTCGGCGCTATCTGTTGACTTTGTGATGCAGCTCGGCAGCACTGGTCCGTACACGGTCGAGGCTGACCCTCCTCGCAGTAGAAGTAAATAGAGGTAGGTTATCTGTGGGGCTTGGGACGCAGGTGTGTGTAATTATACAGCAGTGTCCGAGGATCTCAGGTGCGTCCTGTCGAGATAATAAGAAGAAAATTCTGCAGTAATCTTGGTGATACACAGAGGGTAGCACTGTATGCCGGTGGCACCTGGCTGCAGGAGGGCTAGATCTTGCAGTCGCATGCGAGGTTTCCAAGGCGCAGCAGCAGCAGCAGCAGCAGCAGCATGCAGTACTAGTACCAGGAGCGACGGAGGGATGGCTGGCTGGCTGACTGACTGACCTGACTGGGGGCAAGTGGGAGTGGGACCTGACAGGTATTGTGGGAACGTTGAGAGAGGAGCTGACGATGGCGGGAGAGAAGCTCTCTCTCGGGTGGGTGTTTTCTTCTTCTTTGTTTGTTTTACGAAGCCTTGGCCGGGGGTGGGAAGAGGGGTCGCCAAGGCACAGGTCAAGGCAGGAACAGGTCAGGTCCCTGAAAAGCCCGGAACGGGGGGGGGGGAGCCTGAAGAAGAGGGGAGGCATGGAGGCACATGGGGGACACGGTGGTGTGTGTGTGTGTGTGTGCGCGCAGCCCCTATACGACGGCTGGGTTGGTGCCACTAAACTTGGAGGACCGCCTGAAGATCCACCACGTCTGCGATGACGAGGCGGGACGGTCGATAGCCCAAACTTGTTTTGTACGGCGATGACAAGAAGAAAAAAAGCTTACTGACCAGGAACCACAAACACATGACTGGGCTGAACAAGGGCTATAGCGTGTCATCTGGGCTCTAGTAACTTTTTTTTCCCCTTCTTCCTACCCCTCTCCGGTAATTGTCCACCAGGCCCAATCTGCCTATCCTTTATGCACAGGCAGCCTTGCACTCGTCCTGCTGCACGACGCCGACCCTCACCTCCAGCAGACAGCACGATATGCTGTAGTTGTAATATGGCAGGAATGGGGCCTTGTGAGGCTGGCTGCATTTACTGATAGCCGCCAGGAGGATTACCGCAGGATTTCCAAAAATGTCGTTGCAGGTTGTCCAAGGCAGAGCGATCCATCCCAACCCCGTCACGCGAGGCAGCGCACCCGCCCCTCCCGGACGAGTTTGTGACGACGATGACGATGCTGGCTGCGAATGGCATGGCTCCTTGGCAATCTCCCGAAACTCTATCCAATCGTCTCCGCCAGACCCGGCCTCAGATTCCCTCCTGCTGCTCTGCTGCTCCCTCCCAGCTTGCTATAGAAAATGCTACCTTGTTCGCAGCGATGGTCTCCCCCCCAAAGTAGTGTTGCATGGGCCGGAGACAGACCCAGGGAGCTGTGTCGCATAGAGCACATCAGCCGCAGATTTCAGGACCGGCCCAAAATACGCCTCGTCATTCCCTGCCCAAATACTCTCCCATGTCATGTACCGCTCATCATTAAAGTATGTAGTATTTTTATTATTATTATTATTACCTACGCCTATGCATTAATGTGTGCAAAAATAAAACAATCATGCCTTTCTTCTTTTTTCTTAAAAACCCCCCCCCCTCTCCCATGTCGCAACAGGGGACCAAGATTGCCTCCCGCATCATCACCACACAGCCTCGGGAAGGGCTGTTTTATCTTTGGTGTCCCTGTTATTAGACGCTCTCAGCCACACAACCTGCATACTACCCTTATGCAGGCCATTGGTTCCCTGCGCGCGTTTAGTAGCCAGCCAGGGCTGGTAGCCTAATAATGTGTGCCTGACCAGTGCTGTATGGTAATTAGCGCCCATATTCTCTCTTCTCCTTACTAGGCACTGGTAGACGAACGAGCCCTTCGAGGCAGGTACAAACAGTGCGGACCACAGCTTGGGGGCTGCGTAGCAATGGCGAGCAGCCGTCCAGGCCATCGTGCCGTGGCCCTGCCGCCGAAACCCATCCGGGATGTCTCGTTGCCTCGTTCACGGCTTATTTCAGCGCAGGTTGGGGGTTCAGCAAGGCTGGAAAAAGCCACATCGACCTGATCGCCGGCCAGCACACTCGAATCTCCGTGCCTGTCTATCTGTCTGTCCGTATGCACGCATGCATGTATGTACATGTGTTCATGTCTCGTGTGCGTTTTTGGGGGTGTTTTTGTGTGAGACACATCAAAAAGGTCGGCCTGCGCGAGACATTCTCTTCCGACCCGGTGAGGGGGGGCCGCGGGCCAGCCCAAGACGTCCTTCCTCCTGCTCCTCCTCCTCCTCCTCCTCCTGCTGCTGCCACTGCTCCTCTGAAGCGTCGCACGACATTTTGTAAAGATCCTAGCACGCATGCACATCATTAGCGTGCAACGCATCGCGCCCTCACCCTTGCCGCCGCCAGTCCCTCTCGTAGTCACCTACCTGCCGAGGCAGCCAGCGGCGACGGTGGTCGGCCCCGAGCCCTGAACTATCGATCTGAGCCAGCGAGGCGGTCTGCCCGCCACATAGCCAGCCACGCAGCCCCTTCCGAAACGTTAAATGATCACCGCGTGACTCGTAAAAGGGGGAAGCAGATGGAGATGATGGATGAAGACAAAGCAGCGGTCAGTATGTCTCTGAGACCGTGAGAAAGTAAGTTTGTGGTCTCGGTTCCCCGGGAGCCCCAGGGTTTCGGTTTGGCTGAGGGATACTTTTCGCTCCGGTGAATGTGCTGGCCTTGAGCAGAGCAAACAAAGGCCGAGACAGGGCATCGGGCTCAAGGCCAGTCTCACACAATCACCAAGGATGACTGTGTTCACGTATCTGAAGCGCTCTGCTCTGCTCTGCTGTATGAGCAGAGTCCGGCGGGGTAGGATACTTTGCGCACGGGATGCAAAGAGGGGATGCAAGGGGGGGGGGTGAACCGGCCAAGAGGTATCAAGAACAGTTCATTGAAAGATCCAACTTTGTGTGAGAATAGCCCATCTCCCTTCCTTTCCACCAACCCAAAGCATACCTCCCTGCTTCCACAGTTGCACCTAAACCACCAACCACATCCATTTCCGCCAGCAAGAGAAGAAAGAGAAGAAAATAAAATAAAAATGGAAGCACACATGCCGCTGAGTCACTGGCTGGAGCCAGAGCCCAGGCTCGTCACGAGAGCCCCTTCACCCCTGCAGCCCTTTTCTCCCCGAGCGTACCCCGGCCTCGATATCTGGTCAATGGCCACGATGAGACGAACCGCAGAGATACTTGCTTGGAGATAAAACTAATAAAAAAAAAGGAAACGCGCCCAAGAGCAAAGAGAATCCAAACTGCGAGTGTGCGAAGCGTCCAAGACACCGGCTACTGCAGACCAATCGCCGACGGCCTCGTCAAGGGAAAGAGAAAAAAAAGGTATACTAGACAAATCTACTCAACCAGCAATTGCCAGATCCAAAGAAAACAATGGAGTATTCTCATGTACGGTTGCCCCCGCCCGAGAAGTATCGTGGCCCATTAGACGCATAACGCGAAGCGAAGTAAAAGTGAAGGGAGGCCCTTTTCGAAAGACAAGGAGGTATCTTGCGCGCGCATGAGGAGCCACAGGCCGCGACGCCGCAACGCCGTAAACGCCCTCCCCTAGAAAGCATTGCCTCCGAGAATACCAAAATTCGTCATCAGGCAGTCAAGATCAGTGTACGTCCGCTGCAGCCCTCAAGCCGCTCGACTGGTGGCCATGCGACATCGTCGTGTCCGAGCTTTGTCGTCGGCGGCGAAGAGAGGCACCACCTAGTCGTCCCCTGGAGGGCTCTACTTCCGCAACACAGCATCGTAGAAGCTTGCCACGCCGCTGATGAAAGCGCCGGTGAGGACGCCCTTCCACCCGCCATAGATGGCAGAGTTGATGCGGGCAACGGAGACGGGGTCGACCCAGCCGCCAAAGGTAGCACCCTGCTGGTAGATGACGTAGGTGATAACACCCTTGGCGACGCTGAAGGTCAGCGGATCAATGACAACGTCGGACTGGCTGGACCTGCGGCGGCCGGTGCTCTGGTGCGCAGCCGACAGGTTGAAGTAGAAGCCGAAGACGGCGGGAAGGACGGTACTGGTGAAGGCCCAGAGCAAGAACGGGTTCCAGAACGAGCTCGTCAAGAGCAGGAACATGTCAGGTATCTCCACAGCATAGTCCGAGGTCCCGATGGCCTTGACCGCGGGGATGGTGAACGCGTAGCGGTCGCTCAAGATCTCCGGGCGCAGGTAGTACAGCTCGAACGCGTTGATGCAGAACAGGATCGAGGTCACCGTGGACAGAGCATCGCGCGTGTTGTATGTGAACTCGGTGATTCCCGAGTTCTCGTACATGGTTGAGACGCGTTCCCGCAGCGCGAGGGTGCTCTCGTCGACGACGCGTGCGACGTCGGTCGGCGAGGCGGGCAGCTGGATGCGCCGAGCGAGCGCCAGCGGGCCAGGCGTGGCGGTGGAAGAACGGTGCTCGGAATCATCGCTGGTGCGATCAGGCTGTCAGAGAATGTCTCTTGTTGCAGCGCACGAAGACCGCGACGCGGTTGGGCGCGCGACAAAAAAAACAAAACAAACAAGAACACGTTGGGCGGCTGGACTTACTCGGCCAGAGCGGCAAGGGCCTGCTCAATGACTTTAGGTTGCTCGGCAGACTTGGATGTATTTCTCCGTTTCTTGGGCTCACCAGCTGGCGCTTCCTTCTTGACGGGCGAGCCTATTGCGCGCGCACGCGACTGGTAGTATGGCACAGCCTTGGGGTTGCTGCCATACTGATTCTGGTGCTCGGCGAGGTAGTCGTCGAGCGCGACCTCGAGGTCGCTCTTCTTCAAGCCGTCGGTCCTGATGCGTCGAGACGCGTCAGCTAAGGGGACTGGTGGCAGGGCGCTGCCCGGGGAGGAACAACAGAATGCGCGTCCTTGGGGCCTCGAGACGCGCGATGCACCGTCGCGGTGCGGATACAAGGCGACGACGACGCGACGAGGAGGTCAGAGCGCAACGAGGAAACCCGCTGCGATGCGGTCATGATGGAGATGATTGCCCATCATTGTATGTTTCTTTGCTGAAGAAAAAATTGCCATAGGCACAGAGGGCGTTCAGGGTAACAAAACAATGTACATACTGCTTGAAGTCGACAGCCTCAGCCAGTTCGAGGAGGCCAGACTTGCGCTGTCCCCGGAGGTAGCTGTTGGTGGAGGTCGCCATGATGTCAGTGTCAGATGTGTAGTAATAATCTGACCCAGGGTAGGTATTTATTTATATGAACGCGTAGACAATGTGATGGATTTGGTATGTTCTTTTGAGGCGGGTGTGGTAGACCCCTCTGTCGTGATGTTGTCAATAGCATCAAGGCAAGACAGGACGGGGGATAGATTTGGGGGGGGTGTGGTGGGCGGGGGAGTATTCGAGCAGTGAGCTGTGTTTATTATTGATCTGGGGGGGGGGTGGTCGTGTTGTTCTGCGGGCTGTCTCCGCAAATGTTCAGGCGCTAGGTGGGCTGGTGGGTCTCCCAAAGGAGCTTGGGCCATAAGGTACCTGGGCTGGGTACTAGGGTACGTTGGGGGGGACGGGACCGGCTTTGGTATGCTTTGGATCATCTCCAACACACAAATGGTGGAGGCTGGATTCACACTTTTCCATCCACTGGAATGCCAGTGATCAGCATCATCAGCATCTTTTTCAGACGAATGCAGTCACTTGTCTCATCTGCACATCCAATAGCAGTTGTGCGCATCTGGCTAGACTCAATCATTTTTCAGGAACTAAGTATTAGCTGGGGCAAGAATTCGACCTGGACAAGAGGTTTGTTTGTGAGTGAGAGTCAGGATCCTCCAGATGAGAATGGATGTCTGTTTGAACCCAAAGACACATTTGCACTCATTCCTCAAGACATTATACATCCAAGCATACGATGAACTGATTGGCAGTACATGCGTAGATAGAACACCGTGCAATGTGTAGTGCCCCTCCTTGTTTCCCTAATTCAAGACCCAAGGCTCCATGAATGCAAGCGAAATGTCTTTATGTATCCACCAGCCCGACAAATCTCTCCTCCCCCTTCCTTACCAACCTCACTGGCACCTTTAACTGCCCGTGCAGCTTAAGTGTCAACAGCGAGCTGGCCTGCCTGACGGTCTCCCGCGATTTCTTCCTCGCCTTCTCATACAAGGATATCTTCTCATCGTCTCCCATCTCCTCCACCTCCTCATCCGAGGCCCACGCGTCCACAGCCAGCTCGATGCTGTACCTCTGGAACAACACCGCCAGCGCAGCAACCATCTCGACCTGCGCTATGCGCCGGCCTAGACACGACCTCGCGCCGTCACTGAAAGGGATGAAGGACCCGCGCACCGGTCTATACAGCTGTGCGCTGGTATCGGGGCCCTTGAACCCGCCAAAGTCCTCCTCCTCCTCCTCCTCTTCCTGTGCTGCCGCGGCCTCGGCTTTGGTGTTCAGTGACGGTCGGTACCACCTCTCGGGTACAAACTCGTCCAGGTCGTTCTCACCACCAGCCTTGCCCGGCTTGGTCGGCCAGTACCGCGGATTCCGCTGCGCCCCAACGCTGTTCAGTATAATCGTGGCCCCGCGCGGCACAACATGCCGGTGCCCTTCGAGCACGATGCTCTGGCCTTGTCCGCTAGGCTCCTTGGGAATATCAACGACGGAAGGCGTCAGTCGGAGGACCTCGTTCATGCATGCCGCCACGCTGCTCGCCATCAGCGCGTTGATGTTCTCCTCGTACTCCCACTTGAGCGGGTCGCTGTCCTTGCCTAATAGCCGCTCGACGTCTGCCTGTAGGGCGCGCTGTGCGGCCGGGTTGTTGGCGAGCTCGATGAGGGTGAAGTGCAGCGTGTTCGCGGTCGTCTCGTGTCCCGCGACGAGAATGACGAAGGAGTTGCCAAAGATGTCGGAGTCCGAAAGCGGGGAACCCCCCTCGTCGCCCTTGCCCTTGCCGGCCTTCTTTTGGCTCTTTCTGCCGTATTTCGCGCGGACCATCTGGCCCATGATGTCCATACCTAGACCCTCCGGGTTGTCGTCCTCACGCTGTGCGTCCTCGATCTTGTCATGCAGAAACTCCTGCATGTACTTCTCGTAGTTCCAGCGCGCAGTAGCGGCCGACCTTGCCGCTTTGAAGGGAATAACCTTCAGAAGCCAGGGAGGCAGGATGAGAGCAGCAGGATCCTCTCCAGCACCGTAGCTAGCGAGTCCGCAAAGGTCATCGAGTGGCCTTCGGGCGGCTCCATGCTGGCGTACTGCTTGCTTCTCTGGTCCATATCCGCGGGCATCTTCTGGCCCGGCCAGAGCAGGCGCAGGCCGAAACCCACGTGTGCAATGATGTTCAGCGCGAGCGTCATCGTATCGTGCTCCAGCGTGTTGATGGTGCCGCTGCTCGCTTTCTCTTCTTCCTGTGCCCCCTCGCCCGCGGTGCTGTCCATCCAGTGCGCGATCATCCCCTGTGTCTGCTTGATCGACTCGACAAAGATATGCGCGGCGTTCCTCTCGTTGAAACTCGCCGAGACCCCCTTGCGGTGCATCTTCCACTCCGGGCCCTCGGTGGAGATCATGTTCCTCCCAAAGATGGCTAGCAGCTCATAGTTGGAGGTCTGCTTAGGGAAGGCCTCTCGTCGAGAGGTGACCTGGTAGATCGCCTCCGGGTCGCAAGTGTATAGGATGATCCCTCGCGGGGAAACGACCAGAAAGGTATCACCAAGGCGGTCCCAGGGCCCACGCAGGTAGCGGAATGACCAGTCTGGCTGCATGATGCTGCGAGGACGAGCAAGTTAGTTTTGCATACAGGCACTCTTGAAGCGGGGCGGCTGGTCGTACTCGAGCCATTGCTCCCACCAGGTTTTCGGCAGGAGCTTGATGAGCGGTGTCCACAGCGCCGATGTGATCTGCCATGGGAAGCTGAACGGCGACGTAGCTACAGAAGGACCAACAGTGTGTTAGCACGAACGTTCTTCTCCCCTCCCCTCCCCCTCCCCCCAAAGATGTGTCCCTCTCTCTTCACTTACGGACTACGAGATATGGAAGTCCTGAGCGCCGCGCAGCAGCCAAGTTCGACCGCAGCCCCTGGATGTAGTAGAACACGCCATAGGCAAACACGCTTCCCAGGAGGACGAGGGCGGAGGTTGAGGGCATCGCGAACTGCAAGAACACCAGGCGTGAGAGCGCTCTAGCAGCGGAGAGGTAGGTTGATTCCGAAAGGCAAATGTTGCGTGAGGCTGCGCGTCCCTAAAGAGAAAATAATCGAGGCAAGCAATCACCATGACTTCACATGTGCAGCTCGGTCCAATCCATACCTAGACTTGACCAATTGCCGAGGGACGATTTGTCTTTCGTGAAATTTTTTCTTTTTGGCCCCCTTTTCTTGTCACGGGGCGCATCGTTTGTATACGGAGCAGGTAGCTACAAAGCGGACCTCGACATTTGACGTCAAGTGAAAGGCGTCTACTACGTAGTACTAAGGAACTTGTCTCAGTCGGGGAACCCATGTTTCGAATCTCGTGCATACCCTGAAGGTGGAGCACAGCAGACCCCAGCGCCCAGTCGTTATCTTCCGCAGCACCACGCTAAGGCCAGCGGATGAAGCCACAGCCGGGCTGGCGAGATGGGCCAAATGTCACCCCTCAATAAATTGTTTGCTAGCAGGATCGCCACTGGTTGTTCGTCGTGGAGGAATGGTTCGCACGTGGGTGAGGACGTTGAGGGCAGGGCGACAAACGTAAACGTCATGTGGCATCCGCCGCCTGAGCTCTCTCTTCCATAGGTGCCTACTCAGCAGCCTTGCCTCCTTGTGCCCACTGAAACGGCCCCACGTTGCAGCACGAGACCCTGCTGCACCCCCTCCAAGCCCCTTCTGTCCCTGCGCACGTAGCGCTGGCCGATCACACCAGTCGTCTCAAGTCGCTGCAGGTGCGGGAGCATGCGATCGGTCTTGCGCGCTGATGACTCGAAGCCCGCGCAGACGAGGCTGTCCCTCGAGACCGTCGTCTTCGCAAGGCTCTGCAGCGCGTCAGCCCGTGAGCCCAGATCATCCCGCCATCAGAAGAAAAGGAGCTGAATCCCTGGCGATAACGGTGATACCTCAACTGCCTGTCTTTCTTTGAGCCCCACCTCTCCAGAGACAGAATCTCCACTGCGGTGCGACCCGAGCGGGAGAGTTTATTTCGACGTCGCTGTAGAGCAGGACAGCTGAAAGATGCTTTTGATGCCTTCCGCTCGAGGGGACGGCTCGAAAACATGGGCGAGCAGATGTTTCCAGGTCGGAAGGCTGTCGAGTCAAGCCTGGGCCTCCAACATATTCTTCTCTTGTGCCTCCATCCCCTTTCAATTCTTGTATCTCTTTTACTTCTTCTGCTTCTGGTAGAGAGCCAGCAAAGAGACTTGTTGATCTCGACACAGCACAGTTACATCAAGCATCCAGGAAAGATTTCAAAATAAAGTTCGTCATTATTTGAGTATGTGCTTCTCTAGGGAAAACACCATGATTCAGAAGGTCAGGTAGGGAAAGCAAGGCATCATAAGGGTTCCCTTTTCTTTCCCTCCCTTGCCCTTCCTCGAGCTTGTCCACTCAATTAATAAAATAAATACCAACCAAACCAAACGAACCAGATCAGATCCATGAAAAACAGTATTTCTGGGGGGTAATTGCTGTCTGACTAAGCTGGTTCTTGTTTTCTTTTGCTGTTATCTGCCAAACCTCGAACGCCAGGGTAATTCTGCAGCTGTCTAGAAAGGTCACCAGGTCAGCATCAGACAAGACCTGTGCTGCATGAGTGGTGTTTCATACCTTTTTATGCCTTTTTCCTTCTCCCTCTTCCTTCCTCCTTATGTACTGTGACTGGGCTAGAGGGGCCGTCCTGGACATGGAGGACTCCTGGGGTCCACATTGGTGTGAGCTGCTGTCTGCCAGAGCTTACAGCCTCAGCCAATGAGCTGCCAAGGTATCCTGAATGCCAGCATTCTCCTGCTCAGGCCCCTCATCTTGCTGCCCAGGGTCACCATGAGCCCTCAGGGAGACAAAGGGCTCGGAGACAACTTGTTGACAGCGATGTCGTAGTCGCTTCCGCAAACGCTCAAGCCCGCAAGGACGGAAGCCTTAGCGCTCGCCATCGCCTGACGGATGACATTCCAGTCGAGAGATGGGTCGACAGTCGCGCCGGGAGCGAACATGTTCACGTCGATGCCGCGCAGCTCGAGGCTCCTGGCGGAGGCAAGCATTGAATCGAGCTTTCGCCACCGGGTTGTTCTGCTAGAACACACGCGGTGCCTGGAAGCCGTTGTGCTGCTGCTGCGCACCCTGGTATATCTGGTGCTGCGGGCCCATGTTGTTCATGGATGGGAGCATTCCCTGATGGCCATTGACGGCAGGCATGGTGGGAGGGCCGACTGGCTGCTGGTGGTGCTGCTGGTGGACGGCGGGAGTGCTCTGGACGCGGGAGTGCTGTCCGCGAGGACCAGTCCAGTCGGGCTGGTAGTAGGAACCAAAGAGGCTGTCCTGGCCGTCCCGAGCGTTCATACCGTAGGGGTTGCCATAGCCTTGAGGCGCTGGGGCCTGGTAGCCGTAAGCCTGAGGGCCCTGGCCGTGGCCCATGGTTAGGTTGCCGAACATATCCTGTTGCTGGTAGCCGTTCCCGGGCTGGCCAGGGAAGCGGAAATCGGTGTTGCCGTACTCAGTAGTGCGCAGACCAGGGTTCTCAGACATGCTTCTAGCATGCATGGGAGGGCGTCCCTGGGGTGCGTAAGGCTGCTGCTGCTGCTGCTGGAGGCTGTTATGATCCAGGGTGGGCATCGCACCAGAGCGCTGGTGGACAGGCTGCGGCAGGACCGAGCTGCTGCTGTAGCCACCGTTCCAGTAGCTGTGGTCTGCCTGGTTCTCGGCAATGGTCGCAAAGGCGTTGTTCTGCGGGAACTGGTACGAGTACGGCTGCGGCTGCGACATGCCCATGACAGGGCGGTGGGGCAGGTTCTGCAGGTTCAGGTTGTAGGGTCCAGATCGCATGCGCTTGTTGTCCTGAGCGAACATGCCGATGCGGGACGAAGTGTTGTAGGCGCCCATTGCAGGAGGGGCGCGATAGGCCTCGCTCTGGGTCTTGCGGTGACCACCGGCGCTGCTGCTACGACGGACTGTGGTTCGGGGCCGGGACTCGTTGCCGTCAGTGGTGATCTCAGGCAGGATCTCGATGTCTGGGATCTGGGTGATGTCGCCATTGGTCATGTGGACCTTGATCTCCTCCACAATCTCGAGCATGTGAGGGGTGTCATAGTCCTGGTTGAGGCGCGGCTGGAGCCAGATGGGGATGGCAGTGCCAACATTGCCGAGGTTCTGGTCGTCATCCTCCTCTTCAGCATAGCGACGCTTGCGAGACTCCGTGTCTTGGAGGCGCTTTGCCTCGCGCTTCCTGGCCTGCAGCGTCCAGTGCTTCAGGACACCAGCACCCCGCCGGTTGTACTTGACATTGTCATCAGACCACTCCTGGACCTTTGTGACCTGCAGCAGAACCAGGTCGACCTGGCGCAGTGCATAGTCTGTAGCATTGCGGTAGCGAGATCTCTGGTAGTGCTTGCGGCAGTAGTGGACCCAGATGTGGGCAGGGATCGACTTGGTGCAGAGCTTGTTGCGGCCAAAGATGTGTGAAATAGCCTTTCGAAGTGAGGAGCCTGTAGTGCATGGGTGGACAAACATGCACTTGGGCTGCTCAGGCTCAGGCTCAGGCGCCGCAGCAGCCTCAGACTGGGCACTCTGACCAGTGCTGAGGGCGGCGTTGATGTTGTCCTCATTCTGAGGGTTGTCGCCCTGAGTAGGGGACTTGGGAGGAGTAGGCTCAGCCATTGGGCCAAATGATGGGTAATGAGGTCGATTCAGAGAGTTCAGAGAGGGGGAAATCTGGTGCTGACACAGTCCGCTTGTGTATTCTTGCAGAGATTCCTGTGGGAGAATCTGGATGAAGAAATGTACTCCTCTTGGAGGAGTCTGTTGGACTGTCGATCAATCTGGTCAGCTGGAATGCCCCAAAGGCTGATGGCTTGTGGTGTTTGGTTTGTTCTTGAGGATGGAAAAGAGGTGTGTGCAAGAGAGTTCAGGCTGGCTGGTCTGAAATAGTTGAGCCCAGCCAGTGAAGCATATGGCTGGTGACTGTGATCTGAGGACTAGTGGCAGTTCCATGAACTGACTACGCGTTTCCATCCAGTCACGCGTCCTAGAATCACAGCTTGACCCCAACAATAGAACTCAGGGCAATCTGATGCATGGGGCAACAAGTGGGGCATTGAATCGGCTGCCAATGACTGGCGAGACAATAGAGACAATAGCACCACCGAGAGCTGTCACTCCCCTACAATGGAGGTCCAGTGACACACTCTCATTTATCGGGCTCAGGCCTCACAATAAAAGTGATGGCAGGAGGAACACAATATGTATGGAGGGGAGAACGAGAGGGGTCAGTATTGTTCGCAGACGTACCTTGCGCTTCCAGTGAATCCCCTGTTTCTCATCATCATCATGGCATCTGAAGGCGACCTGGCACGGTGTGAAGTCATTGGGCTCTCGCTGTCAGACATGTAGGGGGAGACATCATCCAGCCCTGGCCTTCGGGGAGATGGGGGCTCTATCTCCACCACAGGAGAGCAGGTCATCCCTGATTCCGGCACGGACGTCCTTCTCTCCGTGGGAGTCGAGTCTGAGCCAAACGTGCTGAGAGGCTGGTACTCGCTAACGGTTGACAACGAGGATATCCTGGAATGCGACCTGGAGTGGCATGATGCGCTGGAGGATATGGTCGTATACGACGAGAGGCTGCTGCGACTATCCGAGAACCTATGTTTCGGCGAAGTCGGGCTTGTCGATCCAGCGCCCTCGGCCGATGTTGCGTCGAAACTGGTATTGACCGAAGGCCGCGGTGCCGGTGATGTCTGCGCGCTCTTGACGTTCAGCGTCAGCGGAAGAGAGTAGCCGCCGGCATCCCATGGCGTCCTGCTGCGGCTGGGCAGACGCGAATCACTGGACGTTCTCATGGGTCCCGCCCTCTCCTGTGTCTGGAACATGGCCATACTGCCATCCCCGGATTGGTCGACGGGGAGTCTCCCACCCGCGGCTTGCGCAGCCGCAGATGAGTTTAGTAGCGACGTGACGTTCATTTGGTTACTCGTCGCACAAATATCTGTCGATAGTATAAGCCTTTTGTCACTTTTCGCTGATACCACAGTCCATGCCGCAACCAGCAAGAACGTGAGAGAGGAATACAGCCGGGGTACGAACCTCGAGTATACACTGGTCTGTCGAGTCACCTGGTCAGGCGAAAATGGGGCAGAAAACTTGTCTCCCAAGCCCTGCCTGCTGACTCTTTGCGCTCGAGGAGTAGTCCTTGGGGACGATACCTCCTGCGGCTTCCCCGGGCAGCCAGCTGTCTTATGAAGAAAACCACACAAACAATCCCCGCAACACCAAGACCTAATCCTCAGATCGGGTCGCCGAGGAGGGTCCACCAGCTAATTAGCGAACAAACAATCTTTCTGCCGACAGGTCGTACAGAGGTCTCCGCAAAAGATGATGTCGTCGATCCCACTTCGAACTTCCTCGGGAGAGAAGGCCGGTATCAAACAAGCACTAAACACTCATCGGGGGCCACGGGATTTGTCGGTGAGTGTTTGTCCGTCGGCTGACCAGCTCGTCCGCGGTCGAATGTTTCGCAGATGATCAGTAGTCAGTGAAGTAACAGGGTACGTCTGGCAGCAGCGTCGTGGTAGTCGTCGTCGTTGTGCTCGTCCCAACGAAGGGCCTGATCCGGAGCGTGGAGGTGGGCGGCGGCTAAGAATGACGATGACCGTGACGACGATTCGGTGGGATGATCCGATGACACGGATGAAAGAGAGAGATCAAAAAAAAAAATATGTATATATAAAAAAGAAAAAACGTGGCGAGTCCCGCTCGAGTGGCCCAAAGCTGATAAAGATGGGATTGCTTGGTGCTTTGTACCTCAGCTCGGGGCAGGGGTGAGCAACGTAAAAATAAGGTTGTCGAAATCCGGAGAACAGCATCAACGTTTGAGTCGCACTGACCGTCTCGACGTAGATTGAAACGCCCGAAACACCACTGACCCAGTAACTTGTAGAGATCAAGGAATGGTCATCCAAAATGGCAGGTCAAGAGAGCACACATGTGGCTTGTCCCAGTTGAATCGGATCTCCACCGAGCCGAAAGAAACGGGCATCAACCTCCTGTCCTAGCAAGTGGCACTGGGCGTTCTTGAGACGGAAGAGTCTTGAGTTGGGACGACGAGACTGGAGCCGAGAAAAAGACGTCTCTCCAGACGGAAAGTCACCAGAGCAGGCGGCCTAGGACGAGATAAGAATCGGTCGACAAGACAGCCGGTTCAAGTTCAGAAGGGATGGTCTCCAAGACCAAGGGACCCAGGACCCAGTCTGTGGTGAGGATCTTGACTAAACGATAGACGTAAAGCTCTGGTGGCGTTTGGGGTGAGGCATCACCATAGAACGAGGTTCTGATGAAGGGTCAGTCGAGGGCCCGTGTAGCAGAGAATACGGCGAGGGCGGAGGTCCGTGGACAGACAATAGCGCCAGGAAGTCAAGAAGAAGGACGGTGCTAACGATGCATGAATTGAGGGGTTACGGCAGCGTGGCTGTGAAGGAGATCTGTGAGTCGATCTGAGGACGAGGATACGGTTATCCGGGGGAACATGAGGGAGTCTAGTCCCATGAGTGCGGGCGCAAGTGACGAAGGTCCTAGACCACTTACCCCTGATCAGTCAAGACAAGGCGTCTGGTGTAGCGAACCGAAGATGGGAGGAGGCCAGCTCGGGCTATAGGAGAGCAATACCACAAGTCGCGGACAGGATAACAAAACGACAAGAGCAAAACAGACAGAGAGAAAGGGAGGGAGACGGAGAAGGAGAGAAAGAGAGAGAGAGAGAGACTGTGAGGGGGGCAGCTTTCCAATTGCGGCAGAGCAAAGCAGAGCGCCATCTTTGCATTGACTGAAGCGTCCGCAGAACGTGTCTAGACTTCTCCACCGGGGAGGTTTTGGCCGGGGCTTGAGCGCCCGCACCTCACAAGGCGAGGTGGTCCCTCAATTCTCGATCATGGGTGGATGGTGCTGCTCTGGGATGGATGGGTGTAGGTGATACACGTCCTTCGGCTCTCTCTGACGTTAGTGCATCCACTTGCCGGCGCCGTTTTGGAATCACATCCCTGTGCATCAGATTGGGTCTGTCGTCCACCGCGTCAGATGATCGTCTGAACCCAAATGATCCACACCGGGGGAGTCTGCCCTGGCCACATCGAGCATGAGATGTTTTCTGCGTCGCGAAAAAAAAAAAAAAAAAAAAAAAAAGAGAAGAGCCCCTGCTCCATCGATGGGTCCCCCCATGCGAGGGCAGCGTGGGCAGATACATCATGCTGAGGCGCAGCAGCAAGGGGCATGGGGGCACATGTATGTGTTGAGACCCTGGTCCGTTCTTGAAACTGCTGGTCTGAGCAGGGTGCGCCGACCGAGAGTCCGTCATGGTTGTACTTGGGAGAGTAGTTGACTTTCGGAATCGATTTGCCGGGCCCTCTGCTGGGTAGCCAACTGCAGGATGAAAGCCCAGCATTTTCTGGGGTTGTGTGGCAGGCTCTGCTGGTCCCGAGGACGATGCTACCAGTCCCTAGCCAATGCCGTCTGCGTCCAACAGGCTGCTCACCCAATCCTAGGATCTGGCCGGGCCTCAAAAAAGCATGCGATGCTCCGTGTTGAGCGCCTGTCGATGAGCACCAGAGAGCTTCTGTGTGATGCGTTACCGTGGACATCCGGGAGAGACGGATGAAGGGCGTACGTGGGATCGGATCTTTTGCTCGTTAGCAGGGAAGAAGCAGCCAGGCCGACGATGAGGCCATGGATGCGAGTGAGCGGGGCGCTATTTTCCCTCGCAGACCAGGTTAGATGTATCGATGAGCTGCAGCGTCAGTGCGGTGTCCACCCTCAGAGACGGCCCTATTGCCCGTGCTACTACGGTATGAGTTACGGGCTCATTCTCGGGGCCTGCATAATAGTTGCCGAACCTCTGGGTGGACAGTCAAATACAACCCCAAACTGGATTACCCGATTCGTTTGTACCATTATGTCTCGGATTCTGGTCTGGTGTGCCTTTGCTGGGAGCGTGGGGCCCTAGACTCGTGAAGATACCCATTGGGCTGGATAGCCTCTGTCCAAGAAACCTGGTCAGCGGTTCGCAGACCGTGGTTGAGAGTAGTGGCTGTGGAAAGGCGTTTGCCTGGTGCACAGTATCTCCATGCGTATTGTGGTATGCTATACAGGGCGGTCCATCAACACGATGGCCCAGGCTGCACGCTGGTTATGCGACAGGGCTGGCCGGTTCGCTTCTCCACTGATGCAGAACACGCGGCTAACTGTGGCGTAGTGCCTCAGGTGTTCATAGCATAAACCGCTGCGTGCAGGGAGAGCACAGCTGTGGTGCTATGGTGCATGTCTCTTCTCGCGAGGGCAGCTCTGCGCCCGTACAGTCGCAGCGCTAGGACCAAAAAGTCACATCTCTCCGGGTCGATCCAAAATATTGTGCGCTGAGCCCGCAGCCTCATAGCGTCGCATCTGCCACCGAAGAGATGGGAACGGTAAGATATAATGCCGTAACCAGGAAGTGACCCGCTGAAGAAGTCTCGGAAATGGTAGCGGCCGTCCTGCCGTCATGCCTACAATCCGTGGTGCACTGCAGAAAGGCTCAAAAAGCGGTTGTACCATAGCAACCGGAAGTGCTGAACGGTACGGCGTCAACCTTGCCAGCATGGCAGACATGGGATGTCGTCGAGGGTCTGAGGTGTGCTACCACGCGATTGGTCGGACAATCTTTGCCTGCTGTTTCAGAAGATCTGAAGCAGCTGGGGTGGGATGCAGAAGGTCGAAAAAAGAAAGAGAGGGAGAGAAAAAGCACGACTCGGAGGTGAATGCCGACAGGGGGGGCAGTTGAAGGTGGGTAGCGCCAGCGCAAGGCAGCGTTGTCCTGAGAGGGCCCTCAAAAAGATGGGGCTCGGGATCCAGGGCCAGGGGCCGGGGTGGCAACGGTTTGACCAGGTCGTGGACTTGCTGAGGAGGTCCTGTGAGTGTCTGGTATGGCTATCAACAGACTGCCTTTGGGGTAAGGTTTTGGCCCAGGGGTAAACACTGCAGCAGGCAAGCCACAGGCGCTGCAGCCATGAGTGTGGGTGTCGTCCTCCTTGAACCGGCGTTGGTGAGAGCCATTACCCTAAAATAAAGCTTCTGAACCGGCAGCGCGCACATGCACATGCACACGCCCACACACACACACACACACACACACACACACACACACATACGCAAGTCTACACGCAACACAGCCCTTGCGGGCGCGCATGAGCTCGTAATATCGTACTGCGGGTTAGGACTGCTTGGCTGGCTGTAGTGTGCGCTGGAGTAGGTTCGGGTGGGGACCTTACCATCCAGATGGTGTTTCAGCCGGAGTTACGGAAAGGCTCCTCGAAAAGTGTCACCTTGTCGGATTCGACAAGTCATATCGTTCGAGGGTCGTGCTGCCGCCGCCCCCCAGCTTTTTGAGGGATGCAAGCACACAATATGTGCCAGACGAGAGGATACGAGGGCCAACTGCTTTGGTGCCTCGAACGTAGCCGTCTGGACGAGCCACGAACACGAAGACAGAGCCAGCTGGCTCTTGTGCCCTTTTGAGACAGCGATGGTCCCTGCATGAGGAGACGCCGTCGTTGCGGGGGCTTGAAAGAAGCTCGTGATGGCGAGCGATGATCGTGGTCTGGCGATTAGGTTTCGTCCTCATTGAGCCGTCAATGGGGAGGGGGGACACAACCTGGGACGAGAACCAGGAGAGAAAAGATCAACCGGGATCGATGTACTCGCTAGCTACTGCGTACAGTAGTTGTACCATGTTACATGGCAGTTGCGTGATGTGGCCTTGGCGGCGAACAAGGCACGCACCACACGGTTGGTCGAGCAGTAGCAGGATGTCTGAGGATCCCCACAACCTCAAGATGTCTGCAGGCCGAATCTCAGGGCCCAAGGCTGGTCAAGCCAGTAAACAGTCATGGCTGTCGCCGTTGTCTGCTATATTGCCCCGGCTCGACTACGTGGGGGCAGGTTTTACAACACCGGGGGAAAAAATCAGTTGACAGTCTAGTCTCATGTAAATAGCTTCACAATGGTGGCTTCGATCGATCAGAACAGTCTGATCAGCAAATAGACTCTGTCAGAAGTATCGTGGGAACATGATCGAGGCTTGGCAAGGAGATCGTGCCCAGGGTCGGATCGAGTTGTGAAGAACAGACCTCCAGAGATTTCGGAATCCCCCGTGTGTGGGAGAAGAAGAGAGAAAAAAAAGACATAAAAAAAAAGTGGTGACGGGTTGGAAGGACGGGCCAGGAAGTGAACTCGAGACAGGAGGGCTAAAATTAGCGAACCTGCCCACTGTAGAAGAGGGAGCACTTTCCTTCTAGGGCCCTGAGACTACTGCTTAGGGGACGGGTAGGGAGTGCTTTTACGCTAGAACCATGCACCCTACGTGTGCTCGAACGCTTACTGTTGGGGGGAAGGAGGGGGTGGGGAGGGGAGCTCTGGTACCGCGATCGAGAGGCTCTTGCCTCCGTCGTAGGCCGGGGGGAGGGGTACACTTCAACCCCCCCCCCTTCATTTTGACTTTCTGGCACCTGTCGAACCAAACCTGCAGTCTACCAGATGCCTCATCCCATCTCAAACAGCCGGCTCTGCTGTGCTCCGTATTCCGTAATTTTCCCACACCTGAATATTATGTCCGTCCATCTTGGCATTGACCTGGTCCAACCCTACTACGGCTGCAAGTGGCCCTCGTGTTGTCCGCCAACCGACTTGTTCTATTGGGGCGAGCTGCACCTGCATCGCCTTCCAGACGCTGAGCCTCCCCTCCCCCCAGAGTTTTGATCCTGTCTAACCAATCACCGCTGAACCGACCAAGATCATTGTCTCCCTCTCCTTCTGCGAAACTCTATAGATATCCGGTCGTGCTACTGGAAATGTCACGATCTTTTGGTGGACCACACGGGCTCACTTCCAAGTGGAGACTACCATTCCGGAAATTAGACCATGGGAATTTAGGAAGCTACTGCGGTACAGTGTAGCGCAGGGCAGGGCAGCGTCCCCCTCCCTACCTCTCTCCCTCCCTCTCTGGTACCTGGTAGACATCATCATGGGGTTTCCCCATCTTGGTCTGTCCTGTGCGGCGTCTATGCGTCCAGAAAATGAAGGTGTTCGGATCAGATGAGGCTGATGAGGCTGATGACCTGCAGCAGTCGCCGTGATCCGGGTTTCATCTGAACTCTGCCTCCTAAGCCTCGAGTGTCTACTTGGTCCTCCGGCTCCGACACCCACTACGAGCCAGCAGCACCATTTTCTCCCTGCCCAAACGTACCGCGGGGCAGTGCCCAGGAGACACAACAGCTAGCTCTGTCCCCGCAGGCCACACCTTACAGGCAGACCCTGGATGCTTGTCCTGGAGCTCGAACGTCAGGGCACGCACTGTTTTTCGGTTCCAGGCCGATCGATCGCGTCCCTTTGGCGCAAACCATTCTCATCCGTGCACTCGCAATGAGGTGGTTCGTATCAGACCGGGGTAGGCCAAAGTAGAGACGATCGACCGGCTGGCTCTCCGTGAAATCCTCAATGCAGAGCCAATCGCGTGCTCATATTCTAGTGGGTTCAGCCCACCACAGGCGTCCCGTCCCTTGCCCGCCGCCGGGCTCCAGTGGTCTTGTTGACACATCTAGGTTCCAAACAATGATCTTCGAGGAACCAAATGCTGCCGTTCTCTGGGGCGCGACGTCTTGTCAGGCGAGATCTCGTCGAATCCAGTATGACGTCCACGCAAATCATTCTGATTTGGAGCCGCTGGCATGTGGCATCCGATGCAGGCTGTCGTCTATCAAACTTGTTCGGAGGGAAGCCCCATCTTCTTTATCCTATCGCATCTCCAGGCTTTCTCGAACTACGACTGTGCGCGCCTCGGGGTTCGCTGTTTGTTGCAGGTTCACCGACTGGCTCAGCTTGATTCCTAGTCCCTCCTCCGTCTTCCCGAAATCCATCATCAATCGGGACTTGTCAGAACTCCAGACTCCCCAATAGCTTGGCGAGATCTGCAAACAGTCTTCAACAAAACAAAAATACAAGCTTGCGTTTTGCCCTGGTCAGTGTTCATCGCCGCGATCTCTTTGAGGCTGGATATGCTTGGCGAGGCTGCTGCGCCTTGACCCCGGCATCCTAAATTCATTAGTGGGTTGAGAAAGGCTCTGTGCGTTTCATTGCGCACGATTAGGCTTCGTCCGAGGTCCAAACGCTGCCCACTGTCCAAGCCACTGCAAGAGTTACGATTGGTCGCTCAGATGCAGCCCCAGTTCCTCCGCGTCGCTTCCTCTCCTTGTTTTGATCTTCGAGAGGCATGTCAAGCTCAGACGTGCTGCGGTTCCCACCAAAACAGCAACGGCAGGAAACTCCTCCATGCGGAGAGGTCCGGTACTGGACAGGTGGACTGACGAACTGTTTCGCCTCTGCCCCAGACAAGTATTTGATACGATCTGAGCTCGCTTGCTGTCATTCAAGACCACACAACCCAACGGCGCGTCCAGACTGACGATGCCAATACGGAGTCCGGATGTCTTCCTGGTGCAACAATGCTTCCGTTTCCAGGCAGCCGCTGAAACCAAACGCTGGTCCGAGCTCACGAGGTCTATGAGCTTCACTGTACAATGCTATCACTGACGAGTCCGGATCCTAGCACATGTTGCTCAACACTGAGCTGCGTAGCTTCTAGAGAGCTGACGCCGAATTCCTCACAGGTGAAGCATGACAGGTATGTTCACAAGTCTTCACCAGTATAGCCCTATTTCAGCAGCATCCCATGTTGACAGGCTACGTTGCCTACTTACATGGGTCTTCACATTGTTTTTTTGCTCATGACAAGTCAAGATTCAGTTTCTTGATTCACGCGAACTCGATGTAGTTTGCGCACTCCGTCTCCAAAACGGAATCATAAGGACGTGTTCACGGATGTTTTCTGTTTCTTTCTAGCTGATCAGGACATGACTCTCAGCCGACCATCCATCCGAGGACAAAGAGCATGGTGTGGTGTCCTCTCTGACAAGACCAACCTGCCGTCTGTACATATCCGCTTCTGACTGGTCGGAGCCAGTGCCCCTACATCGAAGGTTGGGTGGCAGACATGCAGAGATCCTCTAGGCTCCGTTCTTTTCAGAACATCGCCACAAGTGTGCCAACCCACCAGTTGATGGGCTAGCTCGAAGTCTGAACCTTGATTTCTGGATAGCGTCCGGTATTAGCCAACAGGATGATGAGCTCAGGGGAATTCTCGACGTGCTTGAGCGGCTACCTGAATCTCAAAGTACCACTGATACCTCACAGATCGCATATGTTAGAGCGTACTGTCGTAATGACCGTATCGGAACTGAGGCCTGCCCTTAGTCTCGTCGATCTCGAAACGCGCCCCTTCCAGGAACGCAGCCATTGGGAAGAGATGTGGCTCATGGGAGGCAGCAGTGAAACGATCAGATCCCTTGAAACAACGGAAGACGAACTCGGTCGGTGCTTCCAGGAGATGATTTGACTCATTGGCCCACGGATCATGACCCTTTCGACAAGTTAGTGAGCGCTAATCCCAGTGATTGTCCAGTCATTCCCCCAAGGCTAGTGGCTGTCGAAAGATGGTGCGGTACTGGGCTGTATGGTACTGATTCGTGATGGAAACACGCATGGACCTTGAGGGGGTCATTCGAAGTCAAACCCGACGGCAGGACTGATCCCATGTGCTGTTCGGCCACGAGGTGACCTTTCATTTGCACGCGACTACGGGACGAGATGTCTTGTGCCTGTCCTGAAGGTAGGCAGCTCTAGGACGAAGAATAGAGTCCTGAGGCGAGGTTAGGCTCATCTCAAGCCATCTCGTCTTTTTTTTTTTTTTTTTTACACTCTTCGACCCCCGCGCAACGGGATCACTCTGAGTTCAGCTGGCATCGTCGTGTCTATTGGCTTGTTGAATACGTGCGTTTGACTTTCCTTATGGAATTACCACTGTCGGGAAGCTTTGCACGTTCGGATAGAAAATATAATCGAGACAGGTAAGATGCACGGACGAACTTTGAGCTGGGCATCTTTATATGATCTTATATTAGTCTTTATCGTTGCTCTAGACAGGATAAGCTCCTATGAGCTAGACAGCCAGAATCTTTCATACCCTTCGAGTTAAAACGTTTATTTTTCTGCCTATCCTCGCCCTGTTATTTGTGTGGTACAGTGCCCTCGGTTTCCACCGTCGTGAAGTGAGATTCAGGTCTAGCAATCTCTCTCTCTCTTGGGGCAGTAGCCGTCTCACTGATACGATGATCTCGATACACAGACCGGGGGGAAGGGGTTTAGTCAAAGCACTAGAAACTCCAGACACTACCAGGTGCTGAATGCCACCAAGGTTCGACAAGAGAAAGATGATAGAAACAGTACAAGGAATGTCTCTCGGTGTGCCGTCAGTGTGTTCCGAAGGCCCCAGGCCGGGAGCCGCAGTGCATATTGCAGGAAGCCAATCGCTCCTGGTACGGCAATACTCCTTGGTCGATGTGCTCTACAGAGCGCACAATGAGGAGGCCGATGCGATGAGTCACGACTGGGCAGGAGCCTGGGCAACGTACAAGGTGGAGGTTTGGTGATGACGACAGCGATGGTAAGCCCTCTAAACCAGTAAAGTAGGGCTGAGGGGGGGGACAATGCGTGACAGGAGGCCAGGAGCTCCTGCTCAGGTTGTGCACCAAGGGCACGTATAACATCCACCCAAGGCGCTCGATCCCTCACACCGACGATGCCTTTTCGTGTTTTTTTCCTTCTTTTTCTTTCCCCTTCTTTCTCCTTGTCCTCCCCCCTCCACGCGCGATCCAGGACTTGGAGCACTCTAGATAAACTGAGGCTACCGACGGAGAACACCGTAACACCGCAGACAAAGAACCGTCGTTTGAGATACCCGCGAGCGCAGGAGAGAATGCGTACTCGCCCGTCCACCCGAGGCTGCGGTGTGCCTCCAGCTTCGGAGCCATCTTACATCGGGTGGCGGCATAGGTCTGGGGTGGGGGAGAGGTTGAGCGCGGAGGGACGGTGGGAGTGGTTCCACTGGTGAGGCCTAGACCCGATGGCTGGTCTCCTGTGCAATGGGGCACGTGGTTTCTTCTTGGTTGGGTTGGTTTTATTGAAAGAAAAGACTCAGGGAGAGGGAGGATTGGCTGTTGGGGGTTAGATGTTGGATGAACAGCTGCCAGGCAGGCTGGTCTCTGCTGCAACACTGTATCGAGCTCGGGCATGGGGGCAGGGAAGGTTCGTGCATGGTGAATTCGGAAGTGTCTAGAAAACATAACATTACCCGCCTCAGTCAGACCGCCCTGAACAGGAAGGGGGGGGGGGAGGGAAGAAACAAGGTGTTAGGTAGTGATCCACGGCAGGTGACCAGCGATCCAGTTATGCCGGCAGGGCGGTCTGTGAGGGTTCAACTGTCGTGCAGCGAGAACCTCAGTTTCTTGCTTCATAGGATTGAGGACCAGGAGTGGTCGAACAAGGCCTACGGGTACCACGGCATGGCTCGGATCCTGCTCGATGCTAATCACTGCTTCGGTGGTGTAAGTACGTTTGTGTACAGGGCCGATTATCTGGTCCGCGAAGCATACTTGCTCAGCGTTCAGCTGTGATCCACTGCTGTGTAAACCTCCGTAATGCCTTGTATGTAAATAGGGCATACTACGGCGATGACATGTGCTAATATAACCTGATACTTCATCATTGCAGTGCCCAGGCGGATCATATACCAAACGGGACCACAACGCACCTCATAGGTGCATTATAGCTAGCGAGTCAACGACGACATATGCAGCCTGGTCCAAGGGGTTAAGGTGAGAATAAGAGAGCATATCCAACTCAAAGATTGATAACAGGTGTAGCGGGAGGGGGGGGTATCATGCCAGGTTCTATACCAACTTTCAAGAAAATTAAAGCTCATCCTCACCGTCGTCGATGAAGATGGACGAGATGAGCCTAACGCCATTCGTTGACTGAGTCGCCGTGGTCACGCTGCTTTCCTCCCTCTTCACGTGATGCCCCTCTTTGACCTCCATCTCGACCGGTTCGTTTTTTACGAATTTCTCCGTCTTGATGCCGCCGAGCCCCTTGCCATCATCCTCTGGCTCGGGCTTGACCTTTGCATCTCCGACATCCTCAGCCCCGTCGACCTCAGCCTTCAGGAATGCGAGCTTCTTCTCATCCGCGTCCTCGTCTTTTCTTTAGCTCCTGCTCGAGCAGTCGCAGCATACGCTTCTTGTAGAATGAATCGAGCGCATCTCTTCTCCCTTCCTGCGTCATCTGTTCCACCACCAATGCGAATGCCGTAGCACTTTCGAACCCAGACTCCTTTGCCATCGAGCAGAACTGCCTGAGTTTGACATCCTCTGGCGGCTTGAACCTTGGTGCAAATGCGGGCGCCTCAGCCCGAGCAACCGTGTCGTTCGTCCCGTCTTCCGCGAACAGGGCACTTTGGCCCTCGGGATCGTCGAGGTCCGTGGCGTCTGCTAACTCTGCGCGCCGTGAGAGCTTTGCTTCCACCTTGCTTGACCCGATCACCTCTGAGTTCTCGTGGGTGTACTGCACGCCGGCTGACGCTAGGATCGCCTGGATAGCATCACTTTTAGGTTTGTCGAAGGGTTTCTTCTTCGTCGGTCCTTCTCCGTGCTCGGCCTTGATGAACTCGGCAAATTGACCCCATCCGCCATCATCCTCTGCAGCATCTTCCTTCTTGATGGGCTTGAAGTCTTCGTCCCGCTCAGCCTTCTCCACATCTATGTCGGCCATCTGGACACTCACTCGCGCCTCGGCAATATTGGTCTGGTTCATAATCCCTTGCAGTACGACCTGGTCGCTGTGAAAACTGAAGAGGTTCTTCAGGCCAAATAGTTCGCCCTTTCGATCCTTGTCCTGCTGGATGCCCTTGAAGTAACGGCGCTCGCTAGAAGCATTATAGCCAATGTTGGCCTGCTGCTGCTTGTAGATCTGTCGGGCGTAGACAATCTCCTCGATTGTCCCCGCAGAGACCAGCCTGTAGACCTCGACATCCCGCAGTTGGCCAATCCTGTACGCTCTGTCCTGTGCTTGTAGATCATACGCTGGATTCCAGTGCGGATCGACAATGACGACTTTGTTGGCAGCGGTGATATTGAGACCGACGCCTCCGGCCTTGGTCGAGATCAAGAAGACAAACTTGCTTGGGTCGGAGTTGAAGTCGTCGACCTCCTTCTGGCGATCCTCGTATGACATCTGACCGCTTAGAAAGCTGACAGTGTAGCTAGTGCTCTTGAACAGAGTCTCGAGAATGTGTAGTAGCCGCACGCTATGAGAAAACACGAGGACCTTGTCCTGGTTGCTGTACCAGAGACCAAGAAGCTCCTTTAGTATCTTCCACTTGCCGCAGAAGACAGGATTTGATAGGACCTGGATTGAGTTCCGCTGCTGGTACAGCGTTTCCCAGTGCCTTGGGGCACACTGTCGGAGCAACTTGATTGCTGCTTTTCTCTTCTCTTGATCCGTCTGCTCATTCGGCGGAATCAAGAGAGTAAGATGGTTCGACAGCTTTTGCAAGGCCTGTATGCACGGGAAGACTAGTGCCATCCAATACCTTCCTGTACCGTGGGCAGGTTACCATTTGCTCAATGTATCGGGTGACAACGGTGAACGAGCCTCGGGTCATGTGTGCTATGTTATAAGGCATGGCTGACTGCCGTTTCTGAGAGCCCATGAGGCTGCCGCGACCAACTTCTGCCTTATGCAACACAAAAGAGAGGGCGTGACATACCATCCGAGGTCAACTTCCCACAGCACCAGCCCTGTTTCTTCCCTGAGCCGCAGGCGCACTCTTCCACGCTTGACAAGATGGTCTGTATCTCTTCACCGCCGAGGAGCCTCTCGTAAGCGTCTTTCTGGAGGTCCGTAAGGGGGCAAAAAAATCACACGGTCGGTCTTCTTGGGCAGCTGGTGAGCGATGAGGGCCTTCATCCGGCGAAGGAAAAATTCGGGCAAGAGGTTTTGGACGAGCTTCTTGGCTGTCTTCCTTGCAAGGCTCAGCTGATGCCAGGTGGCGTCATGAGATTGGCCGCGCGTGAGCGGCTTGACGATTGAATGATCCCATTCACGCAGGCTGCCAAAGTGGCCTGGGTTGGTCCAGTTGAGTAGGGTCCAGAACTCCTCGTACTTGTTCTGTATGGCTGTGCCCGTGAGGCCGATACGACAGAGTGCATTGATCCTGTTCATGGCCTTGGTGGTGGAAGTACGGCGGTCCTTGATCAAGTGACACTCGTCGGCAATCACGGCATCCCACTCAACGGAGTTTACCTTGTCCTCATTCTTGGCATAGGTCGTGTAGGTCGTTAACATGATCTCAATTGCACCAGCGCGTGCTGCCCTTAGGGCATCTTCTTTCCCGCTGTCATGGTAAGTATCAACCCTCCACCAGCCCCAGCGCTTGAGCTCGCCCCTCCAGTTTGGAATCAGAGACCCAAGACAAACGATCAGGACTCGGGGGTACCATCGCGATTGGTCTCTCCTCATCTTCCGCAGCCTCTTGGCATCCCTCTCATCGCCCGTCTTGCCAAAGGCTGCGGTCAGGAATGCAGCAACCTGGACTGTCTTGCCCAAGCCCATGTCATCGCCGAGGATTGCGCCTCTTTGGTAGACAAAGCGTTCATGCAAGAACTTGACGCCCTCGACTTGATAATCGCGAAGGTATTGGGCAATTGATGCAGGTATCAAACCGGCAGAAGATTCCAAAACGATGTCCCTGTATGGCCTGCACGGTTGTATATGTTCAAGCTTTGGTCGCTCCTCAAGCTCCCTAGGATCCCTCTCATCGTCCGAGAAACATATACCGTCGTAGTCAGGGGAAAGTTTGAGACCAGCCTGGCCGAGCCTTCTTCTGTTCTCGTCGAAGTGTGCCCGCCGCTCGAGGATGTGCGGAGGGACATCGACCTCGTCGGTGCCGTCTTGGGCCTCCTTGTCTCCATCGCTTACATCGACGCCCTTAGCTGAGCCGTGTAAGCTAGGGCGGGAGACACTCTTCGGAATATGTTCTCCCTTTCCCTTGCCCTTGCTCTTTGTAGTCCTGCTCTTTTTTGCCCGTTTCGGCTTCCTGCTCTGCAGCCACTTTTCCCGCTGATCGTCAGGCTCGTCCGCCCAGACGTCGACATCTTCAAATTGCCGCTTGCGCTTGGGAAAGGTGACGACCGAGTCTTGCGTCTCGCCGGCAGAAGACGCTGTCTCGTCGTCATCGCTTATCTCGACGGGCTCGCGTGACGGTCTGCTCGAGGTCGCCATGGCCCTCTGGTGGTCTCCGACGCGTGTGTGCGGTCACGCCAATGAAAGGATCTGCTGCCGTCTTCAGACTTGGAGGCAGCTGCCGCAACACCTCCTGGGTACGTGCCAATCATTCCGGTATCTCTTGGGGGGGGTGTGTGACGGACGTCCAAGGCTATTCGGAACGGGCTTTGTTGTCACAAAAGGTCATAGCGACGCTCTGGCCTGACGTAGTACTGAGAAATCGATGCTGCTGCTTAGAACGACCTAGGCTCGACGCGGTAGCACGTGCTGTCCACCCCCGCTACAGGTATGCTATGCAGTAGAACTCTAGCGCCTGAACAAGGCCTCTACGGCAGGCTGACGGTCTGAAGAGGTCCCCTGCTTAGTGCCCCCTTCCCCCGCAGCACCTGCCCTGGTACTTAAGCCGAGGCTGTGTGGGCTGAGTGAGCTACGGCTTGGCGCCTCGTTGCAACACAAGCCATCAGAACACAGAACAATGCAATGGTATTGTAACTGCTGATGTATCTGCTCAATCATCCAGATATCGGAATATGATACAGAACATGAGCACGACCCAGGTGTAAAAAAGACTCTCTGCTCCTACCCATGATGCAGGCGGCTAGCTCAGACGCAGGCTTCTTTCAGCAGCAGCCGATTCTTAAAAATCAGGCCCAAAATGACCCGAGTTACCAGAGAGTTCTCAAGCGTTCGTTGCGCCTTGCCCTGCACTCAAGACTGCATCAATATGACTTTTGTAATACATATCTGACCAGACGTAGTGTTTCTGCCGTCAAGCATTTTGGATGCCGTGGAGCCGGAGCTCGTAGCACTTGGGGAGAAGGTTCTGTCTCGGGATGTCTTCGACCTCATCTCGGACGCAGAAAGGAATCTACCTCATCTCCGTGGCAGTGGAAGGGACAGCTTTGGTCGGCCCAGAAGTGACGCTCTCGTGCTGAGCCAAGGTTGGAGAGACCTTCAGCGTTTTGGCATACAGAATGGGTGCGAGTCTTGACCGAGTGCTTCAGATTCTATGTGCTAACGATCCGACAGCATCGTCGCTTACAACTACGATACCGACCATGGCCAATATACCAGAGTTATACAAATGCTTAGGTAAGGTGTACATCTCTCAGTCAGAATTCAATACAGACCCCTTCTTGTGTGTGCATATTTATGTCGACTTGATAAGCAAGATGACTTAGGCCTCGGACTATTCAGAAGGAAGATGTTGAGGCACACAGCCTGTCCTTGTTCAGCCTATCAACTACGGGCTCTGTCTTTTGGAAATAACCTCACATGACAGTACATTTTTTGAAACTACTCCAGAGAAGGCCGATTCGGCGTCCCGCCTCTCTCATTAGTCGTATTCAGCGTTCGGGAGCCCAAGACTACCTACTGTCATGGAAAGTGGCTGATCTCCGGCTGCAGGTCAATCTTATGGGAAGCATCTTCTGCAAGTATGGATGCCTTTTTCTTCTTCTTCTCATTTTTATTTGTAGTTTGAATCTCATCACCTTGCTTGAGACATGCTACTGACCCTTCCCGAACAGATGCCAACTGTCCGGTTGCCATGACCGACGGTGCAGCCCGTCTTCTCCAGCAGCACCTCGCAAAACCCGATCTTGACCAGACACGCCAGCGCGCCTTCCATAATGCCTACGACCATCTCACCTCACGCGACCCGGAAACAGCCTGGACAAGCGGGCAATGGATGACAGAACGGCCAGGGAGGCAGCGACGTATCTCAGACCGAGACAGTCGCGACCTACGCCCCGTACCCGCACAGCGCCGCTCGGCCGCTCGCACATGCCGGTGAGAGCGTCCCTCTAGGACCCTGGAGCATCTCCGGCTTCAAGTGGTTCTCGAGTGCGACCGACTCGTCCATGACGGTTCTGCTCGCAAGAACATCGCCCAAAAAGGGCGTATCCGCCTTCTTCGCGCCTATGCGCCGCCACAGCGCAGACCCCATCTCGCCGACCGGCCAGCGCGGCGGGACAGAGCTCAACGGAGTGCGGATCTCCCGCCTCAAGGACAAGATGGGCACCAAGTCCCTCCCCACCGCAGAGCTCGAGCTGAAGGGCATGCGGGGCTGGCTCATCGGCGAGGAGGGCCGCGGCATCCACGAGATCGCCACCGTCCTGACCATCACCCGGATCCGCTCCTGCATCTCCGCGCTGGGCTACCTCGGCCGCGGTCTTGCCGTCGCCAAGGCCTACACCCTGGTCCGCCAGGTCGGCGCCACGAGGGGCAGGCGGATGCCGCTGTGCGAGAGCCCGCTGCACATGCACACGCTCGCTACCATGACCAGCGCGTACCATGCGATGATGCTGCTGACGTTCTACGCGACATACCTGCTCGGCCTGGAAGAGAGGTCCTCATCAGCAGTCGAACGGAGCCCGCCTCAGGGTTTCCACCCGCCACCGCCGCAGCACATCACCCCCCTACTACGCGTTCTTTCGTCCGTCTGCAAAGCATACGTATGCAAAAATGCCATCCCGCTCATGTACGGGTGCATGGAGGCGCTGGGTGGCGTCGGTTATCTCAACAATACCGAGTCAGAGCACCTCAACCTCAGTCGTATCTTCCGCGACCTGTGCGTCCTCGCGACGTGGGAGGGCACCACCGACGTGCTCTCGACGGACATGCTGAGGGCTCTGAAACATCCTCGAGATGGCAAGGCGAGTATGGAGGCTCTGGACTGGTTCTTTGAGACGAACAGGCCCACCCCGCTGGCTCTGGAGGCCTGGCGGGTGATCAGGGCGAGGGTAGACAGCAAGGCGCAGGACGAGCTGCTATCTGAGGCGAGAGACACCTGTTTCGGTCTGGCCGAAGCTCTCATGGCGGCCCTGCTGGAGGTCGATGTCGCTAGTGACAGGGACGCGACGGCGAAGGCCATGCGGGACCGGTTCCTGGGACACAGGCGATTTCTCGAAGTTGGACCTACCGAGCCTGTCGTCGTTACGAAGGACACGTTGAGAGTTGACGCGGCTATTGTCTTTGGCATTCAATTTTCAGGAGAGACACCAGAGCCTGGCTCAAGATTGTAGATCACCTGATTTCATCTGAGGAAGGTTTACGCTTCGTTGGAAATTCATGAGTTTTACACTGCTGTTCAGTGCATTCTGGCAGAGGCACGCTTAGGAATCATCACTCTACATTTAAGCACCGTCAAAGACCATCGTGCAAGAACGTGCGGGCGATGAGTAAATTGTAAAGGCTTTGAGGCCGGTTTTCTCACAAAAGGTAGCTAACTGGAACAACGTAGTGTAGCGGCTGGAAAGATGCCCATATAACTTTTCCTAACCAACGTTTCCCCCTCTGGCAGCCTAGTATTCTGAGCTTCTCACTGACCAAGAATCTTCACAACCATCGCCTTGCAGATGGGGTGGTAAAAGTCCTTGTTCTTCTCGAACGTGGCCAAGGCAAGCGGCCGGTCCACCTTATTGAGTCCGACGTAGAGCGGACGCACAAACTTCATCCTGCCCACCTGGCCCAGGAGCTCCGCGACGGGCTCGTATGTGCTGGTGACCTTGCTCCTCAGCGAGACTTCGAAGTAGGCCGTCTTTACCTCCTTGTTCTGAGATTCATTGAATTTGTAGACCTGGCCCATCTTCTCGACCTGCTCTGCGCTCAGGGGCTCAGCGAAGGCGTGAACTGTCTGCAGGAAGACGAGCTTCTGGTTGGCACTGAAGGCCTCAACGTCCTGAGGAGAAGGAGTGTAGTTCTTGGAGGTGGTGTCAGTAGGGTTGCCGATGTCGAATGGGATCTGGTCCTGGAATTAGACTAACCTTGTCCTCCCACTGGGCCGCCAGCTTGTAACAGATGTCGATAAGCGAGGTATCGAAGTCTGGCTTGGGCGGCATTCCACGGTTGTAGAACCGACCCTCCCAATCAATCTCAGCAATCTTCTCCTTGAGGTCGGCGAACTCGGGCTTGCTGAAGAAGTCGAGGAATGTCTCCTTGAACTGGTACGAGTCCAGCGACTTGTTGGCCCACGTAGTAAAATAGTAAGGGATGAACTTGTCGAAGTTCTGACGGCCCACAAGCCTGTCGAGATGCCATATCATGTGGAAGCCTTTCTCATACGGAACCTTGCTGAAGCTATCATCCGGGTCGATGCCCTTATGAGGTATCGACAGCTGGGTGTACGGGTGTTCACTGCCGAAGTCATCGATAGTCCCCTGCAGATCCTGCCAGCCGATGACGGCGGAGAAGTCAAAGTACGCGGCGCCATGGACAGCAGCAAGAATACGGCGCTCCAGGTATGTTGTCCATCCCTCGTTCAGCCAGCTGGATTCTAGTCAGTGCCAAGGGTCTTTGTCTCGGGGTAGGTGGGCACCGGCGGCTTACAAATGCTCCCAGCTGCAGCTTGTGACCAAGTTGCCGCTCCAGCTGTGAGAGAGCTCGTGTGCGATGACATCAACGTTCTCACGATCTCCAGAGACCTATTCATATATACATATTAGTCTCAACCTCGGTCTTGAGAACCAAAAGTACGTCACAGAAGTGACAACTTACCACGGTAGGGGTAGCGAAGGTGTAGATGGGATTCTCCATGCCTGTACAGTTCACCACCGTTAGCACCTCTGGAGGCTGATGCCGCGAGTCTTGATATGCTCACCTCCATAGGGGAAGGAAGGCGGCAAAACCAGCACGTTGTACTGCCCCCACTTATACGGGAACACGATCCCCTCAATTACCTCCATGAACTTTTCCACGTCCCTTTCGAACTCCCACTGACACGCCTTCAGCTCATCGGGGCTCGTGGCTACATACGACCTCGGGCCGATGGGCGCCTGGGCAATATCACCCGAGGCCAGGGCGAATAGGTAACTAGGGATCGGCACCTTCTGCTCGAAGACATACAGCTTCTCCCCGCCCTCCACCGCCTCGGGCTCGCCGTCAGCCGCAACACCGCTGGCGACGACCACATACGGGCTCGTGATGCGGAACGAGTAGGTAGACTTGACATCAGGCGTGTCCTGGCACGGGAAAAGACTCCGCGCGTGGATCGCCTGGCACTGGCTGAACATGAACGGGGCCTTCTTGCTGGACGTCTGCTCGGGCGTGAGCCACTGCAGAGCGGTGCACTGCGCCGTCGTCGCGACCTCGAGGTCCACCTTGACCAGCTCGCCCATGGCGGCGCCAGATGGGACCGAGATGTGCATCGGTGAGCCAAGAGGCTCAGCCCGGTCCTTGATGGACCATTGGGAGTCAGCCGAGTTGACCTTGACGGATGACACGGAAAGGTAGCTGCTGTCGAGGATGATCTCCTTGCTATCCTTGTCTGTCTGGGACTCGAGCTCCAGCGTGACCAGCCCACGCAGGGACTTCTCCTTGAAGTCGATCTTCAGGTTGGCGGTGGTGTGCTTGGTCCGCCAGGCATCGTAGTTGGACGACGTAGAAGGGTCTCGGGCGGTCATGTTGGGCTTGTAGAAAAAGCGAGCTTGCACTCTGACCCGGACAGTGGAGGGGAAGAGGTGCGATGGAGCTTTGGCCGGATGGGCTGCTAGGGGCGTGAAGGTGCGAGGAGGGAGCTTGGCCCTCTGGAAAACACAAGAACCCCTCAGCAACATGAAGATTTCTCGTGATCGCGGCTACAACCGGCGATGGTCTCACGATGCTCCTCACCTTGCCGCCGAAGCTATCGCCTTCCTTGCTTGGAATAAAAATATTTATTCATTTTTACATGACACTAAGCCCGTTGAAGTAATATCTAGCGCGCTCCTCGCGATATTGGAAAGTCTCGGCGGCGGAAACCCGGCAGGAGGTACCCATAATAAGCCCAATCAGGTTAGTATGTTTTAGCAACAACGCCGCATGTTAGGAAGGCAGGTGCCTTTGTATCTCTAACTCATTACAGAAGGCGGTATCTAACTAGCACTTATGTAATCAGTACACCTTGATCCACGATCCTTCGTTTCTCCCATCTGGAGGCCTTGACAAATTCACGAACTCGAGTGCTCAAGCCTTTCGGCTCACTCATACAGCCTCCTTGTCTCACACCCGCCACGCCCTCTAGACATTGATTTCATATGGATCCGAACTTCGGATCCCAATGGAAGGAGGCATTAAGACTGAGAAGTCGAGAAAAAAACACTAATGACCAGGCGGAGCCCGCGAAACATGTTTCAACCTCCTCCTGTGCCTTCATGCCTTCGTCTCTAGGCACGCGGGGGGCGGCCACTCTGCAAAGTCGGACGAAACGCAAGCATCGACCTCGTCAACCCAGGCCTTAGTCGTGCGCCCATCCGTCGTGGTCCTCACTGACTCTCAAATGATGCGGGAGTCTGGCTATGTGGCCGCCATGGGGACAATCCAGTCTATTTGGAGTCTTTAACGGCCCCTCGGGCTGTCTTCCACAAAAAAAAACAAAAACACACACACACACACACACAGAGAGAGAGAGAGAGAAAGAGAAAAGGGGAATGGTACGCTACGCAGGAGGGTGGAGGGTTGCGAGGTGGCGTAGGAAGCAAGTATTCCAATTCTCTAGGAACCGGAGTATACCATGTGCCGGATGCTTGCTACCCCATTGTTTGGTTCGTCGACAGCAGAGCAAGGTTGCGACACAGGCCTTCCCTTTGGTTCTGCCGTGATAAGCAGCAGACGGCCCGCTGGTCTGATACTCGAAACCGTTCAATGACCCGCTAGTTGTTTGCCCTGACACGCCTCGTGGCAATGTCATCCCTGCCGTTTCGAGAGCTGACTATGCAGCTGCTGCAGGAACCTCCATCCCGTAAAGTGTTTGAGGTCATCGCAGCCTTCCCGGTCCTCATCGTGTCCAGAGGGCGGGAGAGAGATGAAGGAATGCCACACAAGAGGCGGAATAATGCATGCACCACAAGGACAGACAAGGCACTTGCGGGGTGCGTGCTATTTTCGTCTGGTGCCTGTGCTGCACGAGCAGTCTCCCTTTGTGCCTTGCATCGGGGCCGCATGGCTGGTGCGGGAAATGCCTGTGCGGCACCGGAACAATTTACCGTACATAGCAGTGCTATGTGCAGTCGTGATTTCGGCCATGCTAGTATGCCAGGGATCTCGAGGTCACCTTAGCCGAAGCTGGCAACGACGGCCCACAACGAGTGATCACGAGGTCGTGAATGCAGCCAGCATGTGCAGACCTCCAGTCACCTACGTAGGACGTGCATAGAGGATCGGG
Source organism: Celoporthe dispersa (assembly GCA_016584495.1). Taxonomy (NCBI): domain Eukaryota; kingdom Fungi; phylum Ascomycota; class Sordariomycetes; order Diaporthales; family Cryphonectriaceae; genus Celoporthe; species Celoporthe dispersa. Next base: position 1,932,286 of record WAID01000006.1, on the reverse strand, counting down.
CCCGTGCAATCTCGGCCGATACGCCCAGTGTCTCTCTGTGCACAACGCCACCCATGCATGGTGCTGATTTACGCGTGTTTGGCTCTGGTGGCTAATCTCATCTACCACCTAACCTACGGACTTTTGCTATTGCGAGGGAAGTCTAGAAACTATTTGGTGGAGGAAAGGAAATACGCTACTATTTGGGCATCTAGAGCCTATATCAAGATCCCATTAAGCCCGGCAATTATTAAGGATGAGGATTTTAGCGGCCCTGGAGACACCACTCGTGTTTAGGTAATGGGCGACGCTGTGGGTATATGCACACTCCTGTACCTGCCGCGAGACTCAGCCTTGAGGGGGTTGAGGAGCTCGCACGTGTGCATATAGAGATGGATCCCGTCGGCTCGGGCTCGGCTGCACTCTCGCACGAGTCACCCATGGCCTGCAGCAGGTCCGGCACAAAACACAGGGCGTTCAGGAAAATAATAGTATCAGAGGTCACATTCTTTACGGTACGAGTGGAGGTATCCAGAGGAGACTGACCCAAATGCCCCCCCTCCCCGCTTAACGACATGGACGGGTCTAGGGTTTTTTTTCTTTCTTTCCTTCCCTTGTTTTTTGCTTCTTTTTTTCCCTTGAGGACCCTCGTGGGGCCAGTTAGCGGTCCCTTCAACCAGAACCGTGACCACTAGGCGAGATTTGCCTCCTGGCGAGGCGCATCAATTCGGCCGGGCGGACGAGAGGTCTCTCTGGTTCGCTTAGGAATGGAATTAATCAAGATGCCCTCATAATACTCTCGGCTCCGGAAGAACACAGGAGAGGGGGGTGAGAAATGGGAGAAAGAATGAAAGGGAAAAGGGGGGGAGATACTAATGTAGGATCCGCAGGAACGGCAGTGCAGTACAGTACCTCGTGGTTGGCAAACCCCCACCCCCCTTCTCGCTCCCTGTCTCAACCCCTTGCGCCGTGTGCTGCAGTCTTGGCTGTGGAGCTAAGCTTTACGGCGACTAGTACGAGAGGGGCCAGGCTGGTACCAGAGCACAGGTTTTTTCTTCCTTTTTTTTTTCTCTCTCTGGGAGGGGGAAAAGGGGGGGGGTTCCATACAGAGAAGGATTGCACTCTCTGCGACCCAGGGTGATACAGGGCAATTTTTGGCGGATGGTGCTGCCCGTTTTTTATGGTTAAGGAGCAAGGAAAGCTTGGCGTCACACCGCATCCTTGCGAGTGCCTTCTTCTCCTTACCAGACAGGAACGCCCTATGAGGGTGTTCATGAACACCAAGCCACCTCTGCGGGCTGCATCACACTGTCGCCACCTGTTACCGTGGTTCAGTCATATCCTTGCAGCCCGCGCTGGTTGATGGAAACCTGCTGCGCAGGGAATGTTTTCCTGAGAGAGGGAGAGAGAGAGAGAGAGAGAGAAGTAGACGGGTAGGATGCGGACGTACTGCACCTTAAAGGTTGTCGTGGTGAAGATCATCATCACTGAAAAGCGTCGTGCTGAAGATCATCGCCCAGGGATCACCCACAACACAGGACGGATGCGAGCTTGTGTGATTCGCACACTGCCACCCGCGGGAGAAATCCCGGCGCTGCGGAGCATGTCTGAGGTCATTCATCGATACATCTCTCCGGCTGATAAGAGCTCTTGTGGAGTGTTCTATTTTTCTTTCTTTCCTTCTCTCTCTTCTTGAGTTTTTGGTCCGGAAGCCCCTGCCGATGTGTGCAGCAGCGCGAGACACTGCCCGCAAAACAGGCCGGCTGCTTGGTCTTTCGTCTCGTGGTCATGTCGCAGGTAGAGAGCAGGTGGGTGGGGGGAGACACCACCCAACGGCCGGAGGGTTTCGGGGCGGGGGGCTATTGATGTAATTCGCAGGGGTGGTTCTGACACTTTGATGGGCAGCTCCACGTTCCTGTGTCGAGACTAAAACTTGCCGAGACTGGGGGGGCCTGATGAACTTTAATTCTAGATCATCGTTCTAGCCTTGGGGGCTCCAGGGGGGAAGGGGGAGGGCATTCCAGGGCCCGGGGCCCCACTACTCCCTCCGGGGCCTTCCTACGAGTCGCTTGGGTACAGCAGTACACTTATACATAGTGCTGCTACAGCTATAGTACTAGGTAAGAAGAGCAGGACATGTTGACTAGTTGTAGCAGGGGACTAGGTGATGGGTGCAAGGAAGGTGCATCCGGCTCGACGATCGCTACGCGAGCACTCCAAATAACGTGGCTGGTATCTCTTGAAAGCCCCGCCGTAGGTCAAATGACCGGCTGGAGGGTGCTGCTGCTGGAGATGCTGCTGCTTCTTGTGAAGAAGAAAAAAACCCCTTCCCATAGTACGCTGCAGGCCGGACCATTGTCCTAGCCTGAATGTCTGTTTCGGCGCGGCAGGAAGACAGAGATTGCTTGCATTAGGCCCTCGTCCCGTGGGCGAGGCGAGGTGGCACGACAGCAGCCGGGCCCATCTGTCAAAGAAGTGAGTGGGAGGGCGGCATGAGAGGTTGCACGACATCTTCCCCTCCCCCTCCAGGCCACCGGATGGGCCAGGCCATAGATGGCTTCGGGGGGGCCACGGCGCACGGTCACTTAGCCTGTGATCGTCGATAAGGGCGACATGCGCAAGGTATTTCGTCCCAGGTCCACGACTCGGACCACTCACACGCCCTGCTGCTGAGGTGCTGAAACATTTGTGGCCTGCACCCCGCATTTTATCGAGAAACGGGAGGCTGCTGTTATGGGAAGTGGCTGCGGAGCGGTATGCAGCGAGGTGTCGAGGTCATGGGCGGCCGCGGCTCAGGTATCTCTCTCTACCTGTCGGCAGATGCGCGTGCGTACTTGTCTGGTCTAGCAGAGACGACCAGCATTTGCTCATGGTCGTCGTCTAGAGGCAACAGAGTTGTTTGATCACCCCAAGGCGGATAAATTTGCTGCGCAGTCGGGTCTGGACTCCCATGGGTTTGAATGTGTCCCTGAACACCCCGCAGCCACTTCGGGGCAAGCAGCCCAATGCAGGTATCGTGACGCCTGAGAGCAAGCCACAGGAGGCTCGTGGTAGCCTGGCACTGCCAGGCAACCCTTTATGAAGCTAAACCACCCCTGTCCCTCGCACAGCTTACCTAACTAGAGACTCTCACTCTTATCTGGTCGGAACAAGCCAGCCCCGTATTATTGGTGATGTGTAGTCCGGTGTCACACAGGCCTGAAAAAAAGAGACAAAACGTCTTGTAATGCATAGGGCCCTAGGCAAGAAGTTGGCCTCTATCCTACGTTTAGGCAAGATGCTAGCCGACCCGACCGGAAATTTTGGGTACGTACCATGTATGGGGTTGTGTCAGTCCGTATCGTGGAGGGGGGTCCCGAAGATGAGTTTGTGGGGTGACGGTCAGAATAATTTTGTTGGCCAGGCAGGGTACGGAGAATTTAGTCGAAACGGTGCAGACGATAACCAGCATCGCCGCCCAAGCCAGTGCTATTGTTTCGTTCCATCTTCCAAATGAAGGAGTTACCTCCGAGTGGATGCTTCAACGAGAGACCAAGGAACAAGAGTAACGACAGTGCTGTGGGCCATGCAGCCCGGCCATGGATAGTCTTCACGCCGGTAGATGGCCTCCTTGTGTTCATGACCTGTACGCAGGAGTCGGTGTGCCAGGCTTCCAAGGTTGTCTCTGCAGGCACACAATGCGAGGTCTGGATAAAGAACACTTGCCGGCAATTGGCACTGGCAGGGGCGCAACCACCGCTACCAGCGGGCAGAGGGGAGGGAGGGAATGAGAGCCCGGCAAAAGATGCAACTGCGTACATAGTCCTTGAGTAGCAGGTGCACATCCAGTGTATCGTCGCCGCGTTTGCATGTCCAGTCGTCCACGTGCTGCAGGACGATTGCCGATCTTGAGGCCAGCCATGCCCGAAGCGACTGGGTCCGCCGCAGCTGCATGTCGACGTTGCAGCAATGCCCGTTGGCCTCCGTAGGTGCAGAGGCGTGTGTGATGGTTCTCTCTGCTGCTGCAGCAGCATCACAATCGGTACCACGACAGAGAGCGCCGTGCGCCGAGGTCCAGGCTACAGACAATTTATCCAGAGCGCAGCTGGGACGATGTCATCACGAAGCTGGCAACCGGTTTCGAACGGACCTCGCCCCCCTGCAGCGGGCGTCTATCTCGCATGTGTTGATCATCTGTGCATCCGGATCCACTCCGTCGTATGGTAGCTTTCGAAACCCTATTTGTCGCTTCCAGACTCTTATCTTGTTTGTGTTCTGTTCCGATGTGAGATGCAGGTTGGGTAAGAATGATGGTTGATGAGCTGCCGAAGTCTGGGTCGTGATGTGGTTGGGAGGTGCAGGTGTGTCTCTCGAGGCCTGCCCACCCAAAGACCTCTCGCGCACGGACCAGTCGTTCACGGACACTAAGGGTTAGGGTCTTAAAATCCCGAATGGAAGGCGCTACTCAGCGCTCTTAGTTCCGCCGATCTCGGGTTATTTTCCCACGTTTCCCCCCCAAACCTTGCGTCTGCAGATCATTACTCACGACCCCTCCTTCCAGCCAGCCACACTGGCATGATTGTGACAGACATTGTGCAAAGATACGAACTTGGCAGTCCGAGTTGCTGCATCCGTCCCACCTCATGCTGATGGGCTGTTCCTTCACACAGGAGGGCACGGGCAGGCAGCAACACGCGACATACGACAGTGCGTTTTCAGCGAGTTTCCGGTCTGGCTAGAAAGCACAACGAGGCCGCCGCCGGTTCGAAGACCCAGGAGGCGATCTGGAAGCTGTCTGAGGCTCGAACAACAGCCTCGCCAGCCTGACGAATCCAACTGAAGGAGCCAAGCTTACGGCGCCCCCGGGTGAGAGTCAGCATCGAGTTCTAAGATGGAGGATTTGCCGGGCGACCAAGATTCGACAGCATACGCGGGTCCTCGCCTCACCACTACCGGCAGATGAGACCCGTGCTGATCTCCTACGGCAACTTGGCCAGGGAACTCCAGTCTCTTTGTAACTCACCAACCGAACATGAGTATGCTTTCGAAACTCCTATGCACCCTCGGGCTCCCAGCGTTGTAGCCGGGCTCGGCGGTAGAGCCCCCGCGACATCAATCTCAGATCAGCCTGTCACACGGGCATGACTCGGTACCTGTGCCACAGTCAACTGCTCGCTCTGGCCTCGCCATCACGTTCCTTGGGAGACACAGGCAACGCAAAGGATCGAGTAAGCTGAGCAGGCTGCCTGAAGTCTCGAGACGGCACCGCCAGAGAATCCCGTGACATCTGCCTCTCATCGACCCGCTACGTTGTACCACGCACATAACCGAGAAGCCGCCCGTATATGGAGACGGGAAGTCCGAGACGCATGAGCCCACGGCTATTGGGTCTTCCAGTACATCACGCACGAAGGACCTTGATGTGATGAACACACGGGGCTAGAGCACGCTAGAAGGCGCTCTGGCATCTGGCAACGGGGCCCTGCGCAAGCCGTGGCCTTCTAGGTCACTAGCTCGGATGCCCAACTGACTGCGGGTAGTGCGGCGCAACACCTACACTTGGACCCCTTTCGTGGCGATTGCCCTTGGTCCTGTGACGGGCTTCGACCGAAGCAAGCTGCCTCAAAAAAAAAAAATAATGACTGAATACGAGGTGTGACACGGTCGAGATTAGTGCCCTCGAACTGTTCCTGCAGACGCATGACAAAAACAAGCAGAAACCGCAGAGCGGCGTCCTGAAGCGATCACGCGAGATAAGCATATTTATGCCCTGAAAGGATCTTCAATGAGCGGCAGTTGACAGATCGCGAAGGGAACCTAGGCCACAAGATGGCGCCGATGGGAGGTCGTGAGGGTTGTGGTCGTCGACAGGAAGGCGATCCCTGTGGAGCCCTCTGGTCACCATAAAATACTACACAGGTCGTGAGTGAGTGACCTCTCAACCTTAAAACAAGATACGACTGACAGGGCCCTGAGGGGTCGTCGCCAAGGAAGCTTATCGCGGATTGACACAGCAGCATGCTGCAGAGCATCGACACAGAGCAGACATGACTTTTGCGAGAAATACGGGCCCGCGCCGTCGCTGACCCGCTGGCGAGATGATGGGTCTGGCTGAAAAGAACGAGCACGCAAGTGGATTCTACCACTTACTGGCGCAATCCCTCGATTTCATGATTTGTGGGGCTGCCATGCTCTGATATCCGCTCCTGGCCGTGGAATACTACTTTGTATTCATAGTATGCTATGGTATGTACTATGAGCTATAGCATACCGCTTCTAACATACGGTGCTCATGTACTACTACCTGTGGTACAACCACCAGACCACCTCCGCAACTCCGCGAGCCCGCCGGACAATCCCGAAAGGACATGCACGAGCCGCGGCCCCTCATAGCTCTCTGACACCTTCATCATCGACACCTGCGACCCCTTTTCAGGAGCTCTCCATGGCTCCTGGGATCGCACCTGCGATACTCGTCCACACATCGATTTTGGCACTAAGCGGAGGTGTGGTGTCGTGGGCTTACTGCTATGTACAAAGCTTGATGTCAGGCATTCCCAGTTTGGAAACGAGACCCTCATCTCTTGGTGGGGCCTCCTCCGCCACAAGAGGTCCCGCATTAGCGTGCGCAGGCAGCACCAGGGTGCAGGTGTTAGACTGTTTCACTCTGCTGTATGCAGCGAGATCTCCATCCTCCTGCTGCTTGTCTCATGTACCTCGACTGCACGGCTAGTCCTCATTTCGCTACCAAGTCCGTCCCTGTGGCTACAATCACGACCAGGGCGGCCTGTACTGTGATATCTTGCCCTGCACCGCGGACTCGCCCCCGGACGGACGCACACACAAGGCTGCGGGGCCTCTGGCACTCTGGCCCTGCACGCCGTGCTGTGCACGGTCATGGACCTCGCAGCTGTTCCCTGACCCTCGAGAGGTCAGTGAGGTCCAAGTCCCTGCGGGAGGCTGGCAGACCTTCCTAGACAAGGGAAGGTCGCTCGACAGGAAGAGAGACTACTGAGGGGATCGATTTCCCCCTCTTCCCCAGATACGGTTGCAATTTACCATACGACGCTGGGTGCGTGAGCGACTCGACAAGAGCAGAGAGAGGCGCTGGGAACAAATAATAAAAGCATCAGCAGCCGTCTGATGATGGGGCCCGCATGAGCTCCTGGATTCCACACTTCTTCATCCGTTTCCCAGCTATACACACACACACACGCTCGCACGCACATCCCTATCACGGTGGCCCCCCCGAGCAAACAGCGAGGCCTTGCTCTTAATGCGACCTCCCCTGTCCCGATTGTTTGGGCAACGTTGCTAGGGATCCATGTGTGTGTTCGCACCCAAGCCCTGCGATTCTGTTACACTACACTCAATCTCCTAATCGTCGGATCCTCTCCATCGGTTGTCTGCTCGCGGAGCAGGGACCCGTCGCATCAGATTCTGGATAGCTTAGCACCCCTGTCATCCGGCTGCGACGCCCCCAGCTCGCCATGGCTCATATAGCAAGCTGCATACAACCTGTAACCGAGAGTGACCGCCTGAGCATCTCGAGCTATATAGTACGGCCTCTCTCGCCTCTTCCCCCTTTGAGCGAGGTACGTAGTTGGAATCCCTTCTCAGCTCTGGCAGTTCCTCCCTTCACGATACATAACCCAAACGATTGTGTTGCTGGACCGACTTGAATCTTACCAAACACACCTTGACCCGCCAGGTTGAACAGCAGGCCTCGAAGCCGTGGGTCTGGAGAATGGCCCAGCCAGATACTCGGAAGTATCAGCTCTTCCCCAGGGAAAAGCAGGTCGCGGCCTCGCCGGTACAGAGCCTGGCCCCCGAACAGGCCTTTGCCTTGGCCATGGGACAGAGCGCAGACGGGTCAGACAACAGGTTCGGCACCGGCAACCTAAGACTCAGGATCAGGGAGCACAACCTTCCCCTCCGCCGGCGCAAGGTCAGCGTCCCGGAGCTCGGGCCCATGACCACAGTTCACGAGTCCTCTATGGACTCCCGTAAGTCGTGCGAGAGACCTCCAGGGCCCACGTCAGAGCTGACCGTCCTCCCAGCCACACTACCAGGACGACCAACCCACCATGAACGCTCTATCAGTGCCCCCGGTCACGGCTGGAAGCAGCACAATGCTGCCTACCAGGCCGCTGGAGACAACAAGAAAAAAGTCACGAGCTCCTCTGCGCCCCGCCCACCGTCGTCGCCGAAGGACCTTCCGCCACTCATGATTCCCGGACAGATGTCAGCTCTCTCGACTCTGAAGAGACAGCTCTCGTCGAGTCGTCTCCGGAAAGGCAGCGCCAGCACAGAGTCTAGCACGCGAACTGCAAGGCCAGATGACTCTCCAAGATCACACACGCCCGTCTCGGCCTCACAGACAGCTGTCACTCCCTCGTCTGCAGGCACGTGGTACTCAGCTGCGACCCCCACGACGCTGCCGACACCAGTGTCAGCCACACACGACCCTCGACGATCTCCAAAGCCTTCCAAGACAACAGCAAACACCCCGTCCGAGATGTCCAAAGAACATGCGACAGATACGATCAACAGCGACGCTGTCCCGCTGTCGGCCGTCGAGCCTCGAAGCTCCAGCACCGCAAGCCACAGGCGGAACATGTCCGACAGCGCCAGCGTGAGCGGCAGTATCATGGACCGTGGCCGCCCCAAGAAGAAGGGTGAAAATGGACCCCGGAGGAGTGGCTCCAAGAAGAGCAAGAGTGCGGAGCGTCGTGCCTTTGAGCAGCTGCCTAAAGGCTGGAAGGTATCTGATGCGGTGCAGATGTTGGATGCGTCCGAGATGACTGCCCTGAACAAACAAGCGCTGCAGCAGGCTGAGAGGTTCGAGATCCTGAGGAAGAGCGATGTGGACAGCCTCTCCAGGGTGAGCCGCAGACCCCTTCCCCCGTCGACACAGTCAAACCACGTGGTCCTCTCTTGCTAACCCGGTCTGTGTGCAGGAGCTGAGGAGCCTAGACGAGCGGTGTGAGTACTTGCGCCGTACCTACCACTCGCTCAGGGCTGGGAGGCGTAATCTCCACTCCCGGATCTGCCAGTATCTCCGGTCCCCGCGCACCGTCAAGTTCAGCCAGGAGTCTCTGCTCAAGCAGGAGGAGGCCCTCGCCGAGCTGGACGCATCCATCGACGACTGGGTCAACAAGCTCGAGCAGGCCGAGAACCGCCGCACCCGAGTCCGCCAGAAGCTGCTGGAACATGTCGCTGCTGCCGTGACCATCCCTGTCCACGGAGCTCTTGCCGGGGCCGGCCGTTCCCCGTTCACGATGGACATCAAGTCCCCGACTGCTCCTGCTGACCCCTCCACACCTCCGCGATCCCCCACCAAAGTCGCCTTCGTCCCTCGGACCGGAGCCTCGTCGCCGTCCCCGTGCCGCGTTGTGGCGCAGGTGCCCTCGACCATTGTAGAGCAGCCGCTTGTCGAGGAGGCTGCTGCCTCGGCTGTGGGTCTGGGGATCGACCAGGCTGCGGATGAGCCCGTCACCGCTGGTATCCGCCGCAGCGAGGTCGAGAGCATCCGGATCTATGCCGGGGACGAGGTCGCCGCTCTTCTGGCCGACGTCGAGCAGCAGATCACAAGGATGAGCAAGGCTACCGAGGCCAATGCTGCCCTCCGGGAGAAGGACGCTGCCATGCGACAGAACGAGCTCGCCAGTCTCACCACGCAGGAGCGCAAGCAGCTCCACCGTGCCCAGAGCCACGAGGCACTTCGGGGAGGCATACCTTTTACAGGAGGCCACAGCACTGTCGTGGGTCCCGCCAGCGCCAAGGAACTCCCCACGTCTATCTCGCCACGCTCTGTCCCAACCACCATTACCGAGACCAAACAGAAAGACCCGTCTCACTTCATTCTTCCTTCTGCAGTCTTTGATCCCAAGACGGCCACCGTTCATTAGACGAGGCCCTTCTCTCTCTATATTTCTTTCCCACCTTTCCTTCCAAGTCATCATTGTCTCCTTTTTCTCTCCTTTTCCTGTCCTTTTTTGTCATGATGATCACGGCCGACTTGCATATATATTCAGTGCGGGAAAATCATTCGTCTTCACATGATACCCTTCTTGACCATCCTTGAACGAACGTCAACGTTCTACGAGCAACGGCCGGCAGTCATTAGATTCTTGTACTAGATACTTGGTCATTCCTCAAATCTCTCTTACCAATCCCTCACCTTTTTTTTTTCCCCTTCTTTTTTCTTCACTCCTTTCATGGCACACCTTGATATGCTGTGATTTTCATTACTGTACTACTATTATGCTTTTTCAAACTACGTGAATGCTCTTTCGACTCTTATCTTTTTTTTTTCTTTGACTCTTTCAACCTTTCTTGTCTTCCCGAAAGTCACGTTGAAAATATCATGTTTTGGATGGAACACCAGTTCCAGGGATCTGATCCAGGGGGAAAGAAGAAAAGAAGCAAAAAAGAAATATAGTTGCCCAGGTTCAAGAGTACATCATGGTTTGAGCTACTTGAGCTCATCAGACGGGCGCATCTTCTGAGCCCTTCTCGCCTTAGAGACCAGGCAGTTGCCCTGCAACCTACCTAGATAGTGTGACCCTTCACATGGGAGAACCTTGAATACAAAAAAGATATATCTTCACGCAAGACTACTTTGAAAGACCTTGATGATGAGAAGTGCGTCAACACTCTCTATACTATGCTCTCTGTATCCCACCGCCGAGTGCTCTGTGTAGCTGATGACCGACTTCCGGGAGTCCCGATACCGTCTCAACTGGCCTGTCGATCTGCCGCATTACCGCACGCAGCCACTGAGGCGAGGCGAGCGTGGAAGGATGGAGAGAGGGGTGGTAGGGAATTTCCACGCCTCTCTAGGCTCCATGAATAACCAACACCTACATGGCTATGTTTTGGACCAACTTTAGACGAATATCTGGTGAGACAGGGGGGCCACTTGTCATGCCGTCGAAATACCATAGTACAGCGACGGAGAGATAGTGGTTCATTTTTTTTTTGGTTCCTTTTGGTCATCGCTACTCGACGCAGACCGCCGCCCAGCCACAAAACAAAGCCTCAGTCGCGCAAGGGGTTGGATGTTTGGTAGCGGGCGTTTCAGGTGTAGCTCCCTCCTCTTCCTCCCACCCGTTGGGATGTTGTATGCATGCATGCATCCCGGCCGGTGCGAACTGTATACTACCTGGGCATGAACCATTCTTCCGACAGATAAGGACCCGTGTTGTCGGGGAGGGGTGGGCCCTCATGTTCATTTACATCATAGCAGATGCATCCCGGGAGGTGCTTCCCACTCATTGTGATGTCTTGTCTGGACCCCGCTTCTGCGGTTGATGTTCTCTTGCATGTGTGTGTGTAAGATCGTCCGCATGCATGCAGAGAGGTAAAGGACCCTTGACGCCACAGTCGTCCGACCTTTTGTTTTGGCTTTCTTGGGATGATGCTGCCGAGCGTCATGGGACCGAAACGAAGGCGTTCGATGAGATCGCATCCTTTCCCTTCCCCTGCGCCTAGGTACAGTTCCAGGGCCATGGGCAGCGGAGGACGTGAGACGAGGCTTCGAGGGTGCTTTTCCCGGCATGGCCCCGCGTGGATGAGAAACAAGAGCTTCTCGAAGCGAGAGGGGCCTCTGCTGACGCATCCTGCCTGCTTAGCAATACACATATCATCATACAAGAGGCCGGGGGGGGAGGGGGAGGAGGGAAGGAAATTACGCCCGCTCGCGTGCCGTGGCTTGAGGTCTCGTACATCGATCTGGTCCGGCTCAGGGGTTTCTGGTGAGATTGGAATCCCTCCAGCCCTCGTGTGTGGCTACAGTGTCACCAAACCTAGGGAAGAAGGTCCACCCTCGCACGCATTGCGGTCTGCATAAACAGAAGGGATGAGGAGGAAAGGTTCTGGGGTGGGAGTGCAGTGGAATGTGGGCGCAAAGCAACCCATGATTTGGGGTGCACGTTGGGGTGGCTTCGGTGTTGTATGCTGCCTTGCAACTCTATGATGCAACGTTTGAGTGCATCTCTACTTAGGCAAAAAAGATACCCCTCAATGTGATATATAGCCAAATTTATCAAGATGCGCCTCCGGTTGCAGATATTCACCGGTCTGCCCGGCCCAGAGTCTAATCCGCAGACACCAGCGACGAACCAGCTTCGAAATATTCAGGGACGTGGAGTGCTAGCACACCTTGTTTATAAAGGCACATGCAAGCCACCATCACCCAAAAGGAACCATGCATGTCGTCTGCCGTCACAGTCGTTCTAGGCCACACCCGCCGTTACCAGAACGGCATCCGCTTGGGCGACCACAGAAAACTGGATGAATGTGTTTGCAACCCAGAGGGTCCTGCTTCTTCTCAGCCACTTCTCCCTTCGGCCATTACTAGGACAAAGCTTATTAAGTCCTGCCTTGCTTATCTTCATCCCTAGACTCGTACGTCTTTCCTCCCGTGAAGTCTTACCCAGCTGAAGGGAGTAAAGGAGGAGACGTGTGACATTGTCGAATCCGGGTCTTCCTGTCGTTAAGGGCACATCCAAGTCATTAAAAAGTAAGAACCCCCAATAACAGACGTGCCTTTAATGAGAACAAGAGTCCCAAAAGGAGAAGTAATTAGTCGCCATCATGACAGACAAGATGCCTGCCTTTTTCGCGGAGATGATCTGCTGTTACGGTGCTTGCCGTCAAATCCGATTCTACGCTGCAGACACATTGCAAGACATGACGCCTTCGATGATGACGACGCAGGTTATTGTTCGTTTGTTATTATTTGTGATTTGCCGGGTTGTTTGTGGCTAGGTGGCCTGTGTGAAATCTGCATATAATTTACTACTGTCTCATGAGGTAACTTTCTTTGTATAATACAGTTCTCGTGAGCGGGAAGACGTAATTATCCTGCATAGGCGGGCTTGGATTTAACAAGAAATTAATTGTGACCTCGGCAGATATGAAAGCTTATAGGTTTGCTTATTTCCGTTGGATGCTGCACCACGGGTGATCACCAAGGGCGGCTTGAAATCCGCCGTTGTTCTATTATTCACTTAAGTATTATTAGTGTGTATCGGTTGTTCGTCACCAGCCGAGGCCAACACTGTCTGAGGTCCCCGACAGAGGAGCAGCTGATGCTCAGCAGAGCTCTCATCCATGAGGTCTAAGCCTTGACGCCCCGGATGTAGTATACGCAAGGCCATCCAAGTTCATCTGCCAGCGCGTCTCGTAGTCAGTATCAACTTGCTTGGCGCGGCAGTAAAGGGTCTGGGTGTGAAGACACGGGACGCAGTAGGCTTACCTGGAGGGGTGATGAGTATCATCTACATGGCTGCGTTTATAGTCCCTAAGGGAAGTAGTCTGATGGACGTTCTGGGGCCTCAACTGCTACCGTGGATAGTCGTTGACGTAAGGAGAGAGGGGAAAACCTCTTCACCACGACGAGCAAAGTGACGCGTACTTAATTGGCGAGCAGATACCACAGAGCGATCGAGTTACTGGTAATTTGGACATGATGCCTCCAGTATGCTCTAGCGATCTCCGTCGAGAATCAGCAGAAGTTGATAGCAGCGGTAGAGGGAATCGTGTCTGCATAAACAGTGTCCAGTCAACTAATATCAGCTAGGTCTCAAGAATATGATTGATATGGCGGGAAGTGCATGGACGTGGTTACGTTTCACAACTCTATCACGAAGAATAGCTATCAAGGAAAGCCTAGGATTAACTACTTAACCATCGACTATCTGTGTCTTGCTTCCTTTAGGTGAGCTCAGTACCGAACTACGCGAAGAACAATACAGCCGCTAAAATATGACTCCTACTCGACACAAGAAGAAATCACTACATTGGACCATCCAGAGTTGTATGGTAAACATTTGCTTCATTACTGGCTGTCTTTTGAGGTATGGCCATCACTTGATGGTCCGACCTCCGGCAAAAGGCGTCCGACAACGTCGTCCTCCAGATGCCGAGTCAGGCTGCCGGACAAGACCAACTGTGGTGGCGATGAGCCTTGAGCAAACAGCACCCAGCAGTCAGGATCATCCAGGTCAAGCTGTTCAAGCCGCGCAAGCCAGCCCGGCAGCAAGTCCCCAGCCTCATCATACGGTTCAAGACGCGCAAAGCCCTGCCACATCCGCACCAGCGACTCAGCCTTCACGGCGTCCACCTGGAACCACTCCATGTGGCGGGCGCCGCACCCTGGACAGCCCAGGTGCTCGCGCAGCCGGGCGTTGTGCAGCTGGTGGTGGACAACCCGCTCGATCCTCTGGTGCTGGGGCATGGCGTGGGCGAACACCAGGCCCGGCGCGTACTTGCACTGCTTCCTCCACTGCTGCATCCGGCGCTCGACGTTGTCGGAGCGGCCTATCTTTACGAGGCTTACCTTGGCCAGAGGGCGCGTGCCTAGTTTGATAAACACACTGCTGGGGTGCACGAAGCCGTAAATGAATCCTTCGCTGGCGGGATGAGCCTTCAGGAGCTCGGCTCTGATGGCCTCGTTGATTGCGCGGGTGGACTTGAGTTGTCCGTATGGGTTGAAAGAGCGGAAGGAAAACTGGTTGCCGGGTGGCGGAGGCGTCTCATCTGGGGGGTCTGTCTTGTGGGGTTTGTGGTCAGAGCTACATCCTGCGGACGGCTGCGAGGTATTATCATGGCTGGGTGGGAGTCCATTATTTTGTTCTATAATATTACTACTGGGACTCGAATCCGCTGTCACTTCATTCGTAGCCGTTGAGCGATGAAGCCTGGGAAGGACGAAGGCTGAGGCGGAAAGCTGCTGAGGTAGAGACCAAACGCTCGGATCTGAATTATCATATCTTACAATTCTGGAAGCATTCAGGAGAAGACTATGACTTATAGATATTCGAAGAATTGCCTTGTACGTCAGCGCTTGTTGTCTCGGGTTTACAAACTGTTGGCTTGAGCCGGGGCGACGAGATATAATAATATGAGGAGCGCTGGCGGACGAAGAGATAATGAACGTCGGGGTTGGGTTGAATGTATGATTCGAGGTTGTAGACATCTTTTACAATTTTCTGACAATAGTCGACTAGGATACCCGAAGATCGAGATGGGGTTACTATTATGCCCAAGTTGAGAAGGAAGAAGACTGATGAAATTGTCTCTTGAGGCCCGAGCGCATTTGATCGTCTCATAATTTTATATCAAAGACCGGCGAATAGTTTGTGACTCTATGCAGGATATGTTATGAGCGGCTGACTACCAATTGCTCATCACGCGAAATCTTGACATAGTTCCATGTAATAGTCATTATGAGCTTGCAATACGCAAGTCAAGGCCAGTCAGCGACGCGCCTCTATTTACCAAGCACAAGTATTTGTGTGACTGTCCAATGGAAGAGCAAGTTTTGAGTTTGGGACTTTTGGGCGCGGTACTCTCATTCACGAGACTGATACTCAACGGTCACAAGTTGCTCGAGTCTGTAGAGCTCAGCAGTCTGCTTTTTGCTTCCATGGGCCATACAGGTTCTTCTCTAATTACACAGCTAGAGTTGCGGCATGATTCCCAGCATCCCTACCGGCCACCCGCCTTCCAGCCCCCAAAAAACATATGCTGCACCATCGTCATGTCGGTCCACTCTTGACTCGACCCAGAGTGCGGCACCCCCGTGGCGAACCCATCGATAGGCAGCACCAGGGTATCCCCAAACAGGCGCGGCTCACGCATGCCGGTCATGTTCTCCCAGGTCACCGCCGTGCCGGTCTCCCTCCGCAGGTGCTCGAAGACGACCTCAGTCCACCCGGCCGGCCCACCCAGGTCCAGGACCTCCGCGTCCGAGAACGCCTCCCCTCCGCCGGCCCCCGCCGCGGCGGTCCGCCCCAGCACACGGTCCACCATCGCCCAGAGCGCAGGGTGTCCCGGTGCGCCGGCGAGCGTCCACTGGCAGAGCTGCACGCGGTGAGAGGTGCCCTTGACGAGCATGCTGTGGCGCCCTGCGTCGGCCTCGATGCCGACGATGAGCTTGGTCCGGTCCCTGAACCCGTCGGGCACCCAGTCGGCCAGCGGGCGGACCATCAGCGTGTCCGAGTCCGAATACACGCCGCCCTCGACGGCGAGGAGCAGGAAGCGGAGGAGGTCGGCGCGGATGACGGTGCGCGGGATGGCGTCGAAGAGCTGGCGGATGTCGGCGTAGCCCGGGTAGGCGGCGGCCACGTGGTCGACGAGGGCGAGGGCGCCTTGCTTGTCGAGGATGGAGTAGGCGTGGGAGGGGCTCTGGGCGGCGAAGCTGGCTACGACCCTCGGGTGGACGACGCCGGGGCGGTAGGCGAGGTAGATCTGCCAGATCTTGGAGGGGATATGCGGGAGGACCCGAGGCAGGGTGAAGCCTGTGGAGGTGGGGCTAGCCTGGTGAGTCGAGGCTGGTTGCGAGGTTGGCCAGCTCGGGACGCCGACCAGGGTGAGATATAAGATCAGGACTACGACGAGGGCGTAGGTGACAAGGCTGAGACGCATGGCGGTCGGACTGTGCGGTGCCAGGCGAGAGAGCCACGACGGGGCTTTTCGCCGCTTTTGGAGTAGGCCTGTGAAATGTGTGAGCATCAATTGTGACAGGAGAGAGAGAGAGAGAGAGGAGTAGCCGAGGCATGGAAGATAGACCTGGCCATCAACCGCCACTATCCACTTACCATCGTGACTTGTAGGTGTGTTAGGAAGACTAACATCGACGTAGGCTTTGTCGTCAAACAGAACAGTAGAAGAGGAGCGAGTCATTCTGACCAGATCGCAAAACGAGAGGCCACTTCCTGGCCAGCGTGTGACAGCTAGAAAAGCACCGAGGAAAAAGATCTCACACAGTCCTCATGAGTTTCTGGTCAACTGGTGCACACAGGAAGCAGGGCAATCTCCTGTGCTCAGATTCGCGAGACTGAAAGTCGAGGTCGGTGCGCATCTCACAGGATCGAACGCAGAGTATATATAAAGGTCGTCGTCCAGCATTGTGTGCCGTGTCTCCGGTCGACCTCGAGGTCCCAAGTGCGGCCATGTCGGTGTGTACGGCTTCATGGTCTGAAAGGCCACAAACGTTGGCCAGATGTATCTTGAGAAGAGCTGCTGCTCTTTTGTGCGATGAACAAGGCCTGCTCAAGTTCAGGTATAATTATATATTGTTACATGCTTGTATGGCGAGAAAGGAGCCTTGCGTATGGCTTGGGCGGCCGCGGCCCCGGGAGCGATCCTTCGGGTGAGATGAGCGTGTCAGGGCGATCACATGGAGGGTGGATATAAATAACACTGATTGTCAAGTCTTGAATGAAAGATCTGCGTCTTGGAGGTCAGATATTGATCGGTCTGCGGTGCCTTGTCAGTCTCCCATATCCGACGGGACAAGACCAGCAGCACCTGCTACAGTAGTGTCACCTTGGGGGGGAATGCATAAGTGTTTCGTACACACAAGCACTAATACCGTTTCACCCCACAGGCGGCTACGTCAGTCGTCCCAGTGGGTTGCCCCGCCACCAACACAGCAGAGGCAGGTGGGGGGAAGAGGGTGGGGGGGACAGCCAGGCGCGTTGGAGCCCCTCCACGGTTGCGGTGAAGCTGTCCAAACAGGCATATACCTGCACATGGCAATTTGTACATTCTCAGTCCATGCCTCCATGTTCAATCTATATCCACGAACCAGCAAGCCAGCCTCATTGTCGTCCACATCATACATCCGCTGAAACTGCCTGTCTGCCTGAGCCTCTCCCTCTATATACTCGAAACCAGAACATGTCCATCACCGTCGACAAGATCCTCGCTGCGGCCCCCGTCACGTCGAGGGGCCAGCCCACGCAGCTCTCTGTCGACGCCAAAGGGGAGCGCATAGCCTACGCCGTAAGCTACATGTCCACATGAGAACAGAGAGACAGAGGAAAGAGAGAGAGAGAGAGTAAGAGTGAGACAGAGGCTGACGCTGGTTCCATTGTCGTTGCTCGTCCAGTCCGGCAAGTCCATCTTCCTCCGCTCCATCGACGACCCCTCCTCCTGCAAGCAGTACACAGGCCACACCGCCGCAACCACCATCGCCCGCTTCTCCCCCTCGGGCTTCTACGTTGCATCGGGCGACGCCTCAGGCACCGTCCGTGTCTGGGACGCCGTCGAGGCCGTCAATACCAAGGGCGAGTACCACATCATCTCAGGCCGCATCAACGACATCGCCTGGGACGGCGACAGCCAGCGCATCATCGCTGTCGGCGATGGCCGTGAGCGCTTCGGCCACTGCATCACCGCCGACAGCGGCAATAGCGTCGGCGAGGTCACCGGCCACAGCAAGCCCGTCAACGCCGTCTCCCTGCGCCAGCAGAGGCCCTTCCGCGCCGCCACCGTCAGCGACGATGGGAGCATGTGCTTCCTGCACGGCGCCCCCTTCAAGTTCGCCGGCAAGGCCAACCTGCACAAGGGTTTCGTCTTCGGTACCGCCTTCAGCCCAGACGGGTCTGCCCTCGCCACCGTCGGCGCCGACAGGAGGATCCAGCTCTATGACGGCAAGACGGGCGAGCCTACAAAGAACATCGGGGAGGGCGTGCACACGGGCAGCATCTTCGCCGTGAGCTGGGCCAAGGACTCCAAGAGGCTCGTCACGGCGAGCGCGGACCAGACCGTGAGGGTGTGGGATGTGGATTCCGGCGAGAACACGCACACGTGGAAGCTGGGCCAGGAGGGCGCGGTCAACGTCGGCGACCAGCAGGTCGGTGTGGCTTGGGCCCGCGATGGGCTGATCATCAGCCTGAACCTAGACGGCGACCTGAACTACCTGGAAGTGGCCAGCGCGGCGCCGGCAAGGACTGTGCAGGGCCACAACAAGAGCATCACGGCGATAGGGGCAGGCTCGGACGGCCAGGGCAAGGACGTATACACGGGCAGCTTCGACGGCCGGATCTGCCACTGGGATGTCGAAAAGGGCCTCGCCACCGTGGTCGACGGGCAGACACACACCAACCAGGTGACCCAGTTTGCCTCCATCTCCGGGCAGGCCTACAGCGTCGGCTGGGACGACACATTACGGATCGTCGACGAGTCTGCAAAGACGTTCGCAGGCGCCTCGACCAAACTACAGGCACAGCCAAAGGGCGTGGGCGCGTCGGAAGGCCGCGTCGTCGTCGCGACCGCTGCCGGCATCGCCGTCTACTCCAAGGACCAGCTCGTCGGCGAGCTCAGCACAGGCTACACGCCGACCTCCCTCGCGTCGTCCGGCCCCACCGTCGCCGTCGGCGACGGCAACGACGTGCGCATCTACACCCTCGACGCGTCCCACAAGCTGTCCGAGGTCACCATCCTCAAGAAGTCCACGGCGCTCATCTCGACCCTCGCCTTCTCGGGGGACGGCGCGTACCTCGCCGCGGGCAACTCGCAGGGCAAGATCTTCGCCTTCAAGTCAGCCGACTGGAGCGTCGCCGCGGACCGGTGGTCCGCGCACACCGCGCGGGTGATGAGCATCGCGTGGAATGACGCCGGCACACACGCCGCCAGCGGCGCCCTCGACACGCACGTCTATGTCTGGAGCCTGGAGAAGCCTGCCAGCCGCGTCAAGGCGCTGAACGCGCACAAGGACGGCGTCAACGGCGTCGCGTGGGTTGCCGGGTCGACTAAGATCGCAAGCACGGGCGGGGACGCGTCGGTCAAGATCTGGAGCGTGTCGGGGCTGCAGTGAACAGCGACAGTATACTGCTTGCTATAGTTTAGATGGAGAGAATCATACCGAATGCGCATCTTAAAGTCACCCTGAAATCGACAGACGTCGAGAACGTTCTGTGTTGCCTGTCTTTAATTCAGCGATACATATCTCAACTTGCAAGACGCAACAAGACATGTACAATTTCTGAGGCTAGGCTCTGTTCCTCGTCTACTTGCTTTTACACACGCACGCACACACACACACACACAAACACACCATGGGAGGAGCAATGTATTTACCGGTATACACTTCAGCGGTCAATTTGCTTTACCAGCTGCATAAAGATTATTTATCTACATGATTGTCACACCAGCGCCGTGCTTAAAAATCCTCAAAAGGCCCCGTAACCCTGGAAAGTCTTGCTACTTGATACAACGCGGCCGAGCCTCACGAGCCCCAAGGCTCGAGGCTTGAGGCAATGCCGGCGACAGCTTCTCACGTGTAGCCTCACCAAATTAGACGCAGAGTCCTGAGCGAGTTCCGGTAATACTGTACATGTGTGAGACCTTTCCTAACACCCGCATGCGTTCAGAATACATCGAAAAGCATGCGACAACACAGGCAAAAACGCTCGTAGATATGCAGACCATCGTGGACCCAGTGTATGTACAGTATGACGAGGATATGAATTATCGAATGCGAGTTGCGTAGCGATCGGAGGGGGCTGAAACCCACGGGGTAAAGAGGTAAGAGCAAAAACCGTCTGTCGTGGAAGTTGGTCGAAAGGAAGGTCGTGACAAAATGCCGTTAATCTCGTCGTCATAAAATTGGGTTGATGATGTCGCATATGCTTGCGCGTTCTGTATTCCGCAATTTGCGAATCCCTCCTTCAAGGTCCGCGCCGCCGAGTGCTGCCCCTTTATCCTTCGGAGAACAGAGGGTATCTAGCCAGAACGCCCGTGAAGGAAGAAAAAAAAAGAAAAAAAATTCAATCGAGACCCAACCGTCGCTGTCCAGATCGTGCCTCACTCTGGGGGAAGCCCTATCCAGATAGGTCGATCATAATGCTACCACCAAGAGGTGGATATTTCAAAGAGGAAAGTATTTCACACCACAATGATTCTTTCAGGCATCCGCCATCTCCGTATCAGTCTCGCCGTCATCCTGAGGGCCCCAATTGCCCTCAAACACCGTAGCACCCGCACGTCGGTGAGTGGTGACCCAGCGCACAGAGCCGATCTCGAGCAGCTGCTGAATGGTTGGACGATCAGCAGGGTTCGGCGCAAGCATCTGTGTCACGACCTGGTCCAGCGAGCCTCCATGACTGGCTTGAACCATGAAGACAGGCGGGTGCTGGAGCTCGCTGCGCTTTGGAGCACCAAACAGATTGCTAGCGTCGTGTGTCGGCGAGTGCATGAAATTGCATGGAAACTCCGACTGGTCATCGTCTGGAACAGAACCTGCCCCGTCGTCATCATCAAGAAGAGGGGAGATGCCCGTGCTTAGTTCCGTGTCCCCCACAATAGGCATTCCCGTCACGTCTCGTACGAGGGCATCGGATTCGCTGCCCGTCAGAGGTCCCGTGGGAACAGCCGAAAAGTTGCCCTCGCGCAGCGCAAGCCAGTGAGGCCCATTATCTGGGAGCCAGACATTGCTGGCGATCTCGAACATAATTAAACCAAGCGAGAACACATCTGCAGGCTTATCGTATGTGCCCTGGAGGATCTCTGGGGCAATATATCGGCGGTCGCCCTCTCCTTCGATGCCTCGTGCTGCGGGCCACGGCGTGGTCATACCGAAGTCTCCAATCTTCAGCTGACCCTCGTAGTTGATGAGAACATTGGCAGGCTTGAGGTCAAGATGAATGAACCCAGCTTCATGGATGCTCTGCAGACCCTGCAATCGCAATTAGCTTCTGACACAGTATGACCACGGGTCTTCAGCGACTTACCATGCCTGTCTCGACCAAGATCTTCCAGATTCTAAAGTCGTCCAGACGGCCGGCTGCGCCGACTGTACCCAGGAAACTCGAGAGGCTGCCTTCTTCGCAGTATTCGGTCTGAATGTAGAGGTGATATTGTTTTTCCCAGCAGTCGACATACTGCAGCACGTGGGGACGTCCCCGAAGCGTCTTGAGTATTCTGACTTCCCGCATCTTGGCCTCGCGGTCCCTGGCACCGAAGAACGGAAGACGGGTCTTCTTCACAGCAAATACCTGCGCCTGTGATGGAGTCGGAGGCGTTCCGGGCGTACCGCTCTGTGTGATCGCAGTCGACGCCGGTATCTTTACGACCCTATAGACTTGAGAAAACTCGCCCTTCCCAACGATTTCGACCTGATCGAAGCGCGCCTTGAGATCCACGTCAACGTCACCAAGACCTTGGCCGTTGACAGGAGTGATGCTCATGCGTCGGTCAGCGAATCCCCCGAAGTGAGCTCCTTGCCTCGCCGTTGGCGTCTCTGGCGGGAAAGACCCGAATGTTGCGCCGTTTGGAGCTTCGTTGTTAGGAATGGACAGCGAGCTGAGGTCGGGAGGCATCAGAGCATTGCTGTCACGCGGAGTTTTGGGCGAGTTGGCGCTGAATTTGTCAAATGGTCCAAGGGGACTTGCTGTGATCGCGACGGCAGTCTTAGCAAACTTCACTCTCTTCAGGCTAGACATGAGAGGGGCTGTCAAATCAAGTCTGAGAGGCTCGGGCGTCGCACGAGGAACCTGTCGCGCTCGAGACTTGGTCTGGAAGGAGAGTGACCCTGACGCGCGCGGGGACAGTTCACCTCGAGGAACGGCTTCAGTCTGAGCGGTCTCAAGGTGTGTCTGCCTGGCAACGCCAGCGCCGGTCGGACGTTGACTGAAAGATGACTTACAGAGTGGGTCAGGAATATGCCGAATGTCGCGAAAGCTCACTGCAGAGATGGTCGCAGGCACAGATGCAGCCGTCTTCACAAATGGCGAATCGGGGACTGTTTTGGAGTTGCCAATGCTCCTGAAGAAGACCGACTTAGTCGGGGTGGGCGGAAATTCAACACTGTCCGCCAGATTCTGGGTGTCGAGATCGCAGTCAGGATTGAATATGCTGCCCCTGCGAGCTTGCGAAAGCTGGAAAGGCTTGAACAAGCTGGAGACTTTCTCGGGCTCGCCAAGCACGAAGCTGTCCTTGCGGCCCGGCGAGAAAGGGCTCGGAGGCGAGCCGAAGGGGTGATGTCGTCCCTTGCCGCCGCCAGACGAGGGAGGATACGTATTGGATGGGTAAATTGGTTTCTTGCAGGGCGTGTCAGGCATGACTGCCTTCGATTCGCCGAAGGTGGATTGTCCCAGCTCTGGGTTGCGGTTCACTTTGGAGATGAGTCCAGTGGACTTGAAAGCGTCCTGCAGCGGCCTCGCGCTCTTGTAGGCCGGGGTCGCAGCATTCTTGGTGCCATTCTCAAAAAGAGGTCTTGCGCCTAGTGGCAGAGACTTGGCGAACTGGTGAGCAGCCCTGGGCCGTTCAAACTGCACGGGAACGTGGGTAGGGGAATCGTCGGGAAGACTCGAGTTCGAGGAAGACGTCGTCACCGACCGCGAAAGTGGATGAGGCTGATTTGGAGCATTCGACCGATCTAGCAGATGCAGCGAAGGGTTGGGTAGCGGCGGGTGTGAAGAGAACGGGCTGTCTCGAGGCAGCGCGGGCTGCACAAACTGGTCCAGCGACACGCGAGGCCTACTCCTCGTGAAGGGCGTCGCAGCTTCCGCACCCATCTGAGCCAGATGCTTCTCTCCCTGGCGGCGGCCCCATGACGACTTGTCGCCCGGGCGCTGCTGTAGAGTGGACCTCCGCAACGAGTCGGATCGCCGCGGCATGCCTGCTGGCGTGGGAGAAACGGGGGTTCGGCGGGAAAGGAGACTTCGGTATCGAGCTCGTCGTCCTTGTTTCTGTCCTCGTGGATCGCAAAGTTTCGGGGCGCGGGAGATGTCAGGTCGAAAACGTTGGGTTCGCTGATCGACGTGCTCGTTACCCCATGCAAACTGCGTCGCTTCGGCACGGGACTGCCAACCTTGCCCTCGATGGGACTCATGAAGGCGTCACTGCGTTTCAGAGGGCTGACTGATGTCGTAGGAATCGGGTCGGCTGCAGATTCGAATAGGCGGGGAAAGATATTCTTCGAGGCACCACCAGACACATCCAGATGCATGGAATGGCGTGACTGGTGCCTGTCGTAGCTCTTGCGCGAAGTCGGGCTGAGTGTCAGCGGAACATCCACAAGGATGTCGTTCTCTTGTCCTGGCAGCGTATCTGACGATGGTGGCGAAAGTGATGCAAGAGAGTTCCCAGAACCTGGTGTATTGTTCAGGATACGCTTGACAGGACTTTTGGGCGAAACACGGGTGGTGCGACCGAGCGGTTTCGCAGATGCTGCCTTGGGCTTGCCAGAGCGCAAGGAAAGTTTGACTCCAGGTCGGAAAGGTGTGGAGAGATTTGCCTGTGAATGCTGGTGGGACAGTTGTGGTGCAGAGGAAGGTGGCATGGGTCGTTGTATGATTCGACAGGGAGAGGGTGAGCCTGGCGTAGAGATGGTCCCTTCAGAGCTTTGAGAGTAGGATCTCGCGATGTTGAGCTTGGATGGAGATCTGGATAAGGAGTGCCTGAGGGATCTGACAGCAGCTGTCACGTCCACATGATGGACAGTGTTGGGTGATGGGAGGGTCAAGGTGCCCCCGCTGGTGTTCCCATAAGACATGGCCACACGAATGGCCTTGTTGTTGGTTTGGCTGCTTGTGTCCTGCGCGCAGGTCGGTATGAAGAGGCTCGGTATTGCTTGGGTTGTATTGAATATGACTGCTGGAAGAGCCCGTGAGCCCTGCCTCTCAGTCAGTCTTGAGCACTCACGGAAGAGGGGAGACAATTGCGTACAACTTGGCTTCTTCAATGCACGCCCGAGTGAAGGCTTGAGTGAAGTCGTAGTAATTTGTCACTGAGACCAGGAGTATTGTCAACTCCAGAAAAGTAGATGAAGGGATCCTGGTCCTCAGACAGGTCGGATCGAGGGCAGCAACAGCACCGAGTCAGGGGAAGGTAGCTTTGATCAGCAGGTTGTAGGTGAGGAGGTGAAGCAGGAGAGGAGAGAAGAACAGCCTCTCTCCCTCAGACCATCTCGGTGATAGCAAGCACAATGTCTATTGTCTTTGTTCTGGTCCTGCACTCTGTATTCGTAGGGGGAGTGGAAAACTAGGGTCGAGGAGGCGGTTGCGTCACAGGTCGATGCAGGGTCCGGAGAGCGTACAACGACTAATGATGTCGAGGATAAATTCGGTATCCGATCTGCCTGGTGGTTTGCGATCCAGTATTGACCCTGGCTGGAATCGTCCAGTGTTGGGCTGGTGGTCGAAGGCGCAATGTTGCGACGGTACACTCGAGACCGCAGGTGAAGGGGGGGCGCGTGGCAGAGACGGAGTGCGGGCGAATCGAGATCGCAGAGGCAGACGACCAAAGAACACAGGCAGGATCAGGAAGGTGAAATCAGGAAAAGACTGGTCGAGGATTCTACTCTGATCTGTGATTATGACACACACACACACACACTCACAATCCAGGAAGAGGGTGGCGGCTTCTTTGCAGGGAAGGGTTGGGAAGTGATATTATGGTGTGTAGAGTGACGGAGTGTTGAGTCCGAGGCGTGTTGGCGGCTGCCTTCGACGCGTGAATGCTGAAGTGTAGTGGCCTCGTTGTTTACCCCTTTCCCGAAAAGGAATGGACCGTCGCGTGTCACCGCCCAAGAAGTCGCGTTTTAGTGGGGCTTTTCTCATTCCAGGGGGTTGGGAAACACCCCTGTCCCTTCTCCTGCCCAAGCCCCAGGCTTTCTCTCTCTTTCTTCCACTGTCCATTGTCCATAATCCAACATCACGTCACAGTGGTATTTTTCTCTATTTTGCCACACACCACACAACCTCAACGTCTCTGTGTGGCGGCGTTGCTGCCAGTCATCGTGTCATGTTTGTTCTATAAACAGTCTCGCAGCCATCATGCAATGGTCTCAAGAGCAGGTCTCGGCTGTATGTCAGAGCTTGAGACCGCCCACCTGGCCGCCATCCATCATCCACCAATCCTTCTGTGTCCTCCAATCTCACCCATTTAGCACTAACAACAGCCAATGGACAACAGTGGGAAAAGTTAGATCCCCACGGCTCTGGGACCGCCCCGTTCTCAGGCACCGTTCCCTTCTGGCCCAATTGCATGAGTGCCCGAACATGTTCACCATGCAACAGGGGTGGTGGCAGGTGGGTAGGCATGTTGGACACGTAGTCCTCCATAAGTCCACAGGGCTCCTCTGCGATCTATGGCCGTTGAATCCTCGAGGCTTGGGCGGCGCATCAGACGCAGTCAGGTCCCAGCGTCGTCCACAGGCCGCGCGGGGAAACCCCGAGTACCTACTGATAATACTGCATACCGAATATGACGTCTGCAGGACCCTTGTTATGTCAATAGAGACTACATCGCGTCCCTGATCAAAGCCCATTAGGGGCGCTAGTACCTTGCATATATACAATGCTACATGTCCAGAGAGTACAGTAAAACTACCAGCGGAGCAGATCAACTTCAACAACAGATCAGCAGCGGGAGGTTGACGCGCTATACAACTCATTTCTCCTACGGCATTCGGAGCGAGCGGTCTCAGCCATCATCAACCTCTAAAGAGAGGAAGATCAACCGAGCGGAAGAGCCAGACAACCATAAACCCCCTCCCCCTTTCGCCTGATCAGCCACCGCGACTGATGATCAAAACAAACAATACATCATCTCTTCTTGGGCCTTTCCTAGTAGTCTGCTATGCAATCTCTCACATTTTATGCATCGGCGGGGTGAGCATTGTGAGCTATCTCGCTTCGGTCCCAACGTCTCACCCTTCACACCCTCTTGTTCGCGAGACTATGTCCTGCCCAGATAGTACTATTGCCAGTCTTATTATTGTTTACTTTGATCTTCCTCCCTGGATCGGGTTCATCGCTAGTGCTGTCTATCCTATCGATAGAGTAGAGGCTTCAGCATAGCTGCGGCCCGTTCCATGTCCTGAAAGTTTATCACGCCCAGCAGAACAGCCGCACCTGTCAGACACAAGGCGGCTTTCAATACCACCCTGACTGCATGGCCTTATTTAGAAGTGAGATGAAATGAGACGACAGAAATTGTCTTCTTCTGCAGTCCCCTAGGCAACAGTTCGATAGCCTTCCCAAATAAGCCAAGCAACACAACGTCGCGCAGCGGTCTTTAGGTCATAGCGTGGTTCAACCGCCCATCATAACTCCGCCATTCCACAACTATGCCGTCGTATCAGTAACATCAACACTGAGACGGCGCGCACGAAACACTACGCACCACCGCGGCAAGATCAGAGTGCGCAACCTCCACCTCGTACCTCGGTTTGTACATCAAGACATACGTCGTCTGAACATAGCCCGGTGTTGCCCCCGGATGAGTGAGGCAGGCAGCAATGAAGGCGTCAAGATCAGTACGCCTCCGTCTCATATCCGCCGCCGCCGAGCTTAAGCGTCAAACAAGGGACCCAGTTTCAACGAAAAAGTCCGCGTCTTCTTTTTCATAGACTTATCAGATTGCAAAGGAGAGACAGCCTGCGGTCCTTGACTTCTCTGTACTGGACATGAACTGTTGTTCCGGGAGAACTCATTTCCGCCGCCAAAGGCATAATCCAGTCTGTTGCCACCAAACGCTAGGGTATCATGTAACTCAGTAAACCAGAACGCCACCCTCTTCCGCCTTGCTGTCCTGAAAAGCCCAGGGGTCCGCGTCAGATCGAATACCTCGCTCCATCGCATCAAGCCAGGTTGTGGATGCAAAATCAGCTCGCTGTCATCGCCATGTCTGCTTTGACCCATCACCTCCCATCCCTTCTGCAATAGAGAAATCCCGCCTTTGTGTGCTTGGACCCACGAGGTAGAATGGCCTCACCTGATGCAAGTTGGCATGACAGTCCACTCTTCCTCAACAGTCCCGAGGCTCCCCTACTCGGGGCCAACATTGATGCGAATCCATTCACACCAAGTGTCAATGTTCTCAAAGAACATTAGCATGCGGGCCAGCCTCTCCTTGGTGTGCGCCGGGTTCGGCGTCGAGCCTGCGAGAGGGTTACCTTCCCCATCAAGCACCTGTCCCTGATCGTCCACAACGTTCGTAGAATCCACCGTGACCACGCCGTTCACTCCGATGTCGACAGTGACATCAGCAGGCCTGCCTCGGAAGGGAAACATGATCTGTAGCTTGGGGTTCGGTTGTGGGTGCGCGTTCAGTGTCACGTCAATCTTGACCGAGCTACTGTCGGGACGGTCCGTGTCCGTGGTTGCATTGTTCATGAAGGTATCGTATTCATCGGTTTTGGCAACCATGGTCATCGTGTTGTTGTCATTTGTGGTTGCCGAACCGGCCGCGGACTTCTCAGCCTGGCTACCAAAAGACTTGTCGAGCAGGTTCCACAGGAAGGCGTACTGCCTTAGAATTGGCAGCATATGGACCAGTTGTGAGGGGTGAGAGAATGGCAGCTCGCTCAGGGTCTGGCCGTATACGGGCTTGTGTATAAACAGGCCATTCTCGTGCGCCACCCGCTTAGACGTGCCATCTCTCTGCTTTGTGTTGATAGATTTTTTCGTCCTGACCGTGCGTGGCTCGGTGGGATTGTAGTGCCCAACAACAGGCAAGATGAGATAGTCGAAGGTCTGCATGAATGCGGGATGGACCACAGGCGCCCCGGTGAACTGGTGAATGTCTCCCCACACCGTGATGGGAAGAGTGACGGGCGGGTCAAGGATGGCCATGAACATGACTTCTGGCAGCCTTGGGCTCGTCAGCAGAAGCTCATCGCCGGGCTTCTCGGGCAGTACGATGTCAGGCGGCTGCTGCCAGTTCAGAACCGGCAGCAGGCCATCTGGCGCGGATATTTCCACCTCATCTCCGATCCATTTATCAGAGACCTTCACGGCGCCCTGGTAGACCATTGGATCCCTCCGTGCACAGCTCACCAAGATGGCCCAGTGGTTTGAGTCCTTGTACCAACGCTCAGCTCTTGCTGCCGATGGAATAAAGTATCGTTGGTTGCGCCAATACTCCAACCTCAGGCCCACAAACCCCTTCTCGTGCATAAGAGGGCGACCGGCTCGCTCGCACATCGCAATGATGTGGAGGTGCTCGTCAGGCTTCCCGTCGTATCTCGGCTCCTTGCGTAGCTGCTGGACATCCCACTCGTGCACCTTCTGCAGGCTCTCAAAAAGCCCTGCGATCGCGTCATATGTCACTAGGATCGCGCCCTTCTTTTCGTCGATGATGCTGAGCTTGTCAAGAGCTGCGAGGGTTTCGAGGTTGCTTGCGAAGTCGTCGAGCTGTTTGGTCCAGGCCATCTGGCCCGGTGCCAGCCTCAGGTTTTCCAGCAGCATGGCCTCCGCCTTGGCCGTGTGCTTTGTAACGTCTGCGCCTGAGTAAGCATATTGAAGCTCGACTGTCTGCACCGCGTGGTCTTTGATTCCAATCTCCAAGGCGATTGTAGCTCCCGCTATGAGCAGCACCTTGTAAGGCTTCCGGTCTTCCCAGATCGCATCCAGAGCATTGTTCTTCACGAGCCTCTCAAGGCCCTCTTCACTAACAACACCCTTCCTTTGCTGCACAGATGGTCGTCAGCGCGTCCGTCGAAAACACGTAAAACATGGCGTGGCCGCCCTACCTTCAAGATATGTGTAATCTCCTCCAGCCTCTTCTGCCTCTCCTCGTCTCCGCTGGGCCGTGGTATTGATATGCCACCCACTCCCATACCCATATTGTCGAGTGATGCATCGAAGGTGCCCATGCCCAGCATGCTATTAAACGCCGCGGCAGAGGGGCTGTCGAAGTTCATGGGCGCCGAGGCGCTATT
Organism: Celoporthe dispersa; assembly: GCA_016584495.1. Classification (NCBI taxonomy): domain Eukaryota; kingdom Fungi; phylum Ascomycota; class Sordariomycetes; order Diaporthales; family Cryphonectriaceae; genus Celoporthe; species Celoporthe dispersa. The sequence continues at coordinate 1,902,861 of WAID01000006.1, read as the reverse complement.
GCTAGACTGGCTATTCATGCTGTTGTTCACTGCCATCATGACGCCGGTCGCGGGCGACTTCTTAACCTGCTGCGGGGACGACTTAGGACCGTGGGGCGAGAAGGCTGCGTGGAGGTTCGAGTAGGGCGTTGAGGCGGATGCGCCCGGTGTCGCGGCGGCATACTGCGGCGTCTTGCCTTGCTGCGAGGGTGCGTGTTTCATGGGCTGAGGGGTGGCCATCTTGATGGCCCTGTCAACGACGTCGTGGATCGGGTCTAGAGTCAAGCGCGGCGATACTGATCGTGGGAGTTGGGCGAGGCTGACGATGGCTCGAGTGCGGCTCAAGTTCGAAGCTCAACCCCGCCTAAATGCTTTGGCTCTTTCGCAAGCCCGTTGTGTGTAGAAGAGAAAGGTTTCAACTGATGCAGTAACTCGGTGGATCTGATAAGCGTGTTGAGAATAACCAGATGAGCGTCTGTAGACAGAAGTTCTGGTGTAAATTGGGCTTGTTGATGTAGGGACTTCTGCTGTGCAATAGCTTCCAGCAGCCCTCAAGACACTAAGCAGTGAGGACAGAGAGGTCCCGGCAGGCTCTAGTGCCGGCATGCCACAGCAGCCGGGGGCCTGCAGTAGCTCTCAACGAACATGTGGGGCAGCCTGCAGGTTGGCCCAGTGGATCTGCGGCAGACTCCACGCTGGCCTAGATTTAATCTGCACATCCAGCCAAACCTTTCATAGTACCATGGCAATGAGTTGTTGGGCCGATTTTGTGGTAGCAACAAATGAAAGCTCATAGAAAATAAGTCCCTGCTTGAGCATCTCTTCTACTCCTCTACCAGACGAAGACCAATGAACACTCAGTCCTCCAAAAGGCCTTACTAGGCATAATTCATCGGTCAATATTCTCATCCACTAGCTAAGCTGAGAGACCAGTCAGAACTACTTGAGAAACAACAAAGATTGCAAGGCTCTAGACCTCCAAGTTGCAACTTTCAGCTTCACATCAAAAGACTGGCAATTATTACCACAGTCAACTCATGAGGCTTGTTTTCTCTCTCTCTCTCTCTCTCTCTCTCTCTCTCCATTTTTTCAACTAGATTCTTCATGTCCAACCCAGAGAGATCTGATGCCACAAGTGCTACAGTGGTTTAAACTTTGCAGGGGTTCTCACTCAATGTGACTGACTGTGACTGCATCCCAAGCAAATTCAATGCCCCCAAGGTAATTAACAGAGAGAAGGTACCGGTACATCTCTGCCATAATAGTAATCCGTCTTTAGTCTCAGGACGAGGCACGACGTTTTTCACGCCCCATCCACTGAGTGTTGAGAAGTACCAAAATGTCATTAGGAGGTTGTCCTATTCTTGGCAAGTTCACAAAAGGAGGACGACGGCGCCGAGACGGAAAAGAGATCAGAACGCAACCTGAGGCTTCCGTTACTCGTGAAAGCCTATCGAAGACCGGTTCGTGGCGGTCTCATGTTGCCATATCCGGATGACAGACTTTATTACGACCCGAAGGCTGACCACACACCATGAGCACTAGGGTCAAACACCAACAAAAGCGAATACGCTGGTTGTCAGACCACAAATCCCAACTAGCCATCTCGCTACCCTTGAATGAGCATGGAGGACAATTATGGGCTCATTGATGCCTAACCAACCTAGTCAAACACCAACAATTAGAACCCAGCGCTCTATCTCGGCAGGGATGGGTGCCACGGGCCTCCTGACCAGAAACCGCTAAAGTGGTACTAGAGGTTGTCATCATAAGCCCTACGTGCCTCGATGCTTCGATGATGGTGTGATCTGAGAGAAACGGCGCGTCCGGGGAAATTCGAGGTGACATTCCTGGTTCTCACCCGCATGCGACGACAGTCACGAGGCCCCCTGGAAGGTTTTAAAGCCTCAGCCCCGCCACTCGAGGCCAATAACTCGAATGTCAAGGGCTGCCTGGCGATCTGATAAGACTAGGGTTCATGTTAGGCCGGAACCGTAAGCAGGAAATTCATGCGCATGCTTGCAAATGTCCTTTCTACGGTGCTATTGCATTGGACATTAGCGGGATATTGCCAAATGCTGGTTCTGAAGTTCCAGCTCGGTAGTAGTTATCGAGTATTCTAGTTAAACGGGGTATACATCTCTTTCCCCTTTTGGAATACCAGTCGTGTGTTGTTGTGATCCAGAGAATGACATGCAAATACGGTATATGTAGTGCTTTCGTTTGAATATGGAAACAAGTCTGCTCAGGGTCTGAAGTCAATGTGATAAATAGTGTCCATTCTTCAAGCCCACCTCAACATAAAAGTCACAAGTGTACAGGTGAACAAACCAGATTTCACACACTTTAGCTGACTGGGAGATATGGATTCCTGCAGTACTCATGTAAAGATATTAAGTAGTATGTCAACCTATGACAGGACATCATTGTTTAAGAAGTTATAGTAGTGTCAGACTCACTCCTCTGTTCATTATTCGGATTGTTTTTCGGGCAGCTCTACTCGGTCCTTATGCACGCTCTGCCTGAGGCGCATTCTTAGGCATACTCGTTCTGGATTCCCGGTTTCTGTTCACACTGCTGTACCCGACCTTGGCGGTGGACGGTGGACCGGCCGGCGCTAATACTGGACGCCCGAAATTGTTTTTCTTTCCTTGCTTTTCTTAATTAAAATGCTCCAAAATAGAAGGACCTAGCACCAGACAAGGCAATGCATCGACAACTAAAGAACACAGTCTTCCCCAACTCAGAAATGATCCCTTTACAATTTTTGACTTCCATAAGACCAGCGCAGTGGGCACAGAACACAACCCCGGAACCCGGCGAGTCGCTCAGCCCGATCCGTCGTCCCCACCACACCCGCCCACACCACCACGTCCGCCCACACCACCACGTGAGCCACAATCCTGAAAACAGAATGTAATATAAGCAGTATGAAAAAGGCTCATTCAAAAAACCACGGGCGCATGGTTTAGTGGTATAATACTCCCTTAGCAAGCATGCAAAATGGGAGTGGTCCTGGGTTCGATTCCCAGTGTGTCCATTTTGTTTTTTTTTTTCTTTGGGCCGCCGGCCGCGCTACCCTCCCCCTCCGCCCACCGGTTTCCCGCCTCCCACCTTCTGTTCTCAGTTTTGCGTTTCTCCTCCTTCGCTCTCCAGACTACACTCTGCACTTCTTTGCCACTTACTTCTTTATTTCTTTCTTTGTGGACGTTTCCAATTTTCCGCGGACAGAATTTCGTGATGCGAACCCGGTGGGCTTTCTGGAAAATAGCGGGGGCCTTTGGTTGTGGCTCCGAACGATGATGCACCCCTAGAGGTCAAGTAAACAAGGGCTTGTCTGTTTGGAGGGTGTCTGACAATGGCTGTTGGCATATGTCGGAAGAGGGAAGATGAGGGTAAGGCTGCCCATGCCAAGAAGATGAGGAGGTATAAGGCTTTAGCGAGAGACAGGTTCGAGAGAATGTTGCTCGACTGTATTGTCAATACAGGTAAATCTAATAGGATTGTGACTACAAGAAACAAATTACTGACACTCTCTCATTAGATAGCTTCGTTGACAGTAAGGTTATAAAGCAGCTGGAACGCGTTACTAAGTTGGATTGATCGAGATGACTTCTACGTCTCTTGCCTGGAAGGTGGGGCACGTTGTTTTCCACAAGACATGCGGATTATCATAAATAGATCCCGTTTGGTCCTTCGGCTGGATGGAGCCAGCGACTAAGGTATCGTCGATGGCTCTCAGGTTGGCATCAAAGCTTTCTCCGCTGAAGAAGTGATGCAAAGTGATAGTTGCAGCATTGCTTGGTCGTGGTGCAATTCCCTCCAGCAACGTTAAAAAGGGGGCTGATGGCCCACTCACAACAGCCATCCACGCTGAAGTCTAGCGTTGGGTTTTGCTTGGGAGATTCGGCGCCTCCGTGTCTGTCATCTATCTCCCATTGCAAAATTTCTGGTAATTACCGGCTGAATTCATCAAGTCTTGAAGGCGAGTTCTCAAAATCCTCCGGGCGGACGTTAATGGTCAGAGTTGAACCGTATACCTTGATATCAAGCATGAACCATCGCCTGTCTTCGTCTCGGTTACTGAGTGTGTGTCGGCATTGTTGATACATATAATGCGGCCTCTGCGAATATACTTCAATAGATTCCATAACTAAACTCAAAACGCCGGCGTGTAGGAAACTGGATAGCAGAATTATGGTGTGAGGGATCAGTCAGTTCGAAGTTCAGGACGCTGAAAATAAAGACTAAACCAAAGCGCAAAGGATCAAGGTAAAGTTTGGTGTTAGTGAAAGGCTCAGCAGCGCCCACGCCACCAGGCAGTCATTCTCAGGCCTACTTTTTCAGATCAGGTCGGATTGACAAATCACAGTTTCTTCCATTTCTTTTTCAAAGGTGATCAAGTGTATCATTATTTACTGAATTATAATGCAACATCTTATACAGTTATCATCACTTCATAAAAACTAGAGCTCAACGATGATGTTGATGTTATGAAGCTTGTAATACCTGCAATTTTACGTCATCGATCTACATGCAAAGTCACTTGTTTCGTTTTTTAAGTAGTATTTCTAGAAGATTGAGGTTTTTTAGTTCTGAGGCTCGCTAAGCACCAGTATAGGCCTGGAGGGAAAGAAGCTAAATAACAGGCTGGCACAATGCTCCTGAACCCACGTCGCAGGCAAGAAGCAGGGCCCTTGAAAAGATCGACCCTGGTTCTGCTTTATCTTTGAAACGAGCTCAATCTCCAACAGCCTGTAATGACCGTATGAGGCTATGAAATCAAGCCTCGTCTCATCCGTGTATCGGGCCTTATAGGCCTCAGGGTCATGACCACGGATAAACCTCCGCAGCTCCTGAGACTTGATGAAGATTTCATCTCTCCATGCCGCAAGATAAATTTCCCAGAATTTCTGGTCTATGTCATCAACAGACAGAGTCCCGCCAGTGCTGGTGAACACCTGAGCATCTCGGAAGTGCGCTGCCCAGAGCTCGCGACAGTATCTGTGACTGTCCAGAGTGGTCATGGATCTGATAGAATTGGTGTCATCGAGGGAAGGGGAGGTGATCCGGACCGATGTCGTTCCTTCGTCATTGGTGGGATCGACGGAGGTGTTGCTATCAGAATGAACGGGCTCCGTGGGCTGGTCATCGGGCCCCTCGGGACCGATGATGTGGATCGATGGCACCTCTTTGTGCTCTTCCTCCCCCCTCAGCGGTAGTCTTTTGCAGATCATTAGGCTCTGCTTGGACTCTTTCTAGGCCCCCGTCTTCAGTATAATGAAGTTGTACACCTGCTGTCCGTGCCTCCAGATTTTTACGCCATTGGCTTTCTTTCCCAAAATACCTCCATACGGCCAAACAACTCTCTGCCATGGCTCTATGAGCGTCCTTATCGCTGATTGACTTCCGGAACGTAGAAGCCGAGGCTGATGTTGGAGGGTTGTTCATCCCTGGTGCCGTCGTGTTGTTCATAAGGAGGTATTCCTTGGCCGTTTGGTGAATGAAGAATAGTTGTCCATCGTATATCGTGACGAAAATACCACAGGTCCCGATCACCCACGACCTAAAGCTTTCATCGCTTTCCCATTCCAGGTCTTCATCATCCTCTGGGATCTCATTGTCGAAGAACTCTCTTGCGTTGAGGAGCAGCACGGCCGTTCCGACTGGCAAAGGCCGGTAAGCTGCCAGCATCAAGCGAAGGAGCATCACGACCCTGTCCTTATCGCCATGCCGAACGCGTGCCAGCAGCTTGTCGTAGGCATCGTAGACTGTCTGAGGTACCTCGGCGATGAGCTTATTCCATACGAAGAGCTGGTCTCTCAGGTTCGCCTCCAGGACCTCAAAGACCAGTGTTACCCATAGGTAGGTTCTCTGCTCGCCGCCCTTGAGATTAAGGGTTTTCTGGATCTGTGCCCGCTTTTTGTTGGTGAAATTCTTGTGAGACGCAAGCTGTTCTAGCTTGTACTCGGCAACCATCGCGATCTCAGTCTGGATCTGGTCGACCTCCTCCTTGCTCTCACCAGCCAGCCGAATGCAGCCATTCGAAAACCCTGAGAACAGATCGATAATCTCGGGGTAGCCTCGGGTCGTGACGATGAAGCGTATCCTGCCGGCCTTCTTTTTCTTTCTGTCAAGCTGGACATCGGAATTCCTCTCGAGCAGTTCCTGTATGCGCTCGACCAGGACCATCCTGTCTTCCCTTTGGCACTCGTCCAGTGCATCCAGCACGCACACAACGTCGATCGGAATATTTTGTGGTCCACGTCTCAGAAAATTGATCAGCTTCTCGAGTATGTTCCACAGAACTCTTTCCTTGCTTGTGAGGGCGGCTCCCTCACTAGTGGCCCCACGCACAATGTCCGCTAGTTCAGGATTTGCAGACAATAGCTGATGTATAAGCGCACACAAGGCTGCGGACAGGTTGTTCTGGTCCGGGCTATCCTTAAAGAAGAAGTAGAAGATTGATGCTTCATGGAGCTTGTATGGGAGGACTTCCTCGACAAGAAACCTTGACAGTACAGACTTGCCACAGCCGGGATCCGCCGACAACAGCAGCAGCCCTCCGTCAGGTGTCTTTAACCACTCTTGGAATTTCTGGTGCGCCTGGAACCACTCGCAAGTTCCGGGGACCCGTTTCGGAATAGCCATCATACGGTCGAGGTAAGGACATGCGGTCTCGGGGCTGAATTTTCCTATAAATTCCAGCCTTTGCATCTCGACCTGGGCCTGTTTCTCCTCAGCTCCCTGACTCCGAAGAGCCTTGACCTCGTGAAGGATAGAGACAATGTGCGAAGTATCTCCTCTTATGCTGTTAAGGGTGACTCTCGCGGCCGAATCTCCGAATTGTGAAATGTGACCGTCAACCTCGACCTCCAACTTCTTAATGTCCTCGAGCTGCGTCTCCCAGTTATCCGTGAGTAGCGACTTGACGGCGCTGGTGAGTGAGCCCTTGTTATAACATGAGCAGACGCACTTCATCTCATACTTGAGCAGCGCCTTGAGAAGCTCGACGACCTTCTTCTTGACAAGGTGTGCGAATGAGGAGAGGCCCTGCCCAGGGGACTCTATGGTCAGGGCCAAGCGAGAAATCGTCATGTACCACTCCGTCCTCTCCATTACATGGTTCAAGCCCTCGATCATGGCGAGCTTCTGAGTAGACGGGCTGACGATCGTCGGCAGCACAGCGCAGACACCAGCCCATACGAATGATGCCGGTGGATACGCTGCCAAGGCTGATCCAACGATGCCCTGGATGCTGTTGACAAACTCGAAGACCTGCTTGACCCCGGAGTGTACTGCTTCATGACGCTTGGCTGTTTTGAGACAAATGATGCTTATGTCCTTCATCTGGGAAGCGCGCTTGGAGCCGCTGCTACCCTCGAGCATGTTCGGCACGGTGGACTCATTTGCATACTGGTTGGCCTCTTCAAATGAGAATGGTTGTCAGCATCAAGTCACAGCATACAGCTGGTCAGCCTTATAAGAGCAGTGCCTACCGATTTCATTCTTGGAGATGCTAGTCAAGATCTTTTCATAGACCTCTGTCAGTTTTGCCGTGCCATTCGCAGTTCTGAGCTCTTCGTACGCGCCGTTCCAGAGCTCCTCTGATACAGTAATCTCTTTGATGCTGACGGCAGAGGGGCGCCCCCCCTCAATGGCCTCTGACTCGTCGACGTCTTGGGACCTGGGGGTAACCTCAATGGCGCAAGACGAATGCTCATCAACTTCCTTGTGAGTGGCGGGCACAGCAGCGGGAGAGTTATTAGTAGGGGGGCCCAAGACTACTGGCTTCTGGGGTTTCGAGGATTGAGCAAGGTGAACGGACAAGTCCGCAGTACTGTCCTTCTTGCGTCGCCGACGCAATCTGTCGAACAACTTCGGCATCTCGACGAACCTACTGAGCGAAAATACCAGTCTCCTCCTCGATGACTTCAAGTGTCCACGCACACAATCGGCGGCACTGGTCGAAGATCGAAGCACGTATGACTCTGGAATTGCGGCTGAACAACCCCGCCCCGTTGTGGATCCAGTTCTACACCCCTGCGCACAAATGCATTCGAGGTCAGCCGCAGCGCTACAGTAAGTAATCCTTCAACACCCACCACACCTACTATCCAAGTGCTTACAAAAAGTCGGATTTTGCATTACCAACCGCAGATATGCACTCGGTTATTGGCTTATTATTGTGCATTCAATTAGGTTGTAGGTCTTTACCAGAAAGTAACTCATACTTCTTAGGTACATAGGCTGGCACTGAGGAACGAATTCTTGTTTGCCGTTCTTGCGCTGTCACAGGGGTCTGTTTCCTAATTTCTGGATCCTCGTTTCTGTTTTCGAGAACTTGTCTCCCATAATCATCACCATATAGGAATTTGAACCGTGGCTCTGGGAGTGGTCCTGGGTTCGATTCCCAGTGTGTCCAAATGTAGAGATTTAAGTCCTTCACCACATTTTTGGCTTTTTTCCCTCCAACGCTCCAAGTGATCTCGACGTAGGTCTACGTCACACGTAAGGTGATTAACCCCTTATTGAGTCCACCAAAATTGTTGTTCATGAGGTTTCTATTCCCGCAACATTCAGCCCATTGCAGCCTTAACCTAGAAGTCTCGCGGTCGCACTTTTTCTTTTTAAAAAAAATTCGTCGAATACGCCGTGCAAATATTCAAACAGATACGCGAGGTTTACAAATCCGCATCAGCTCTGCCTCCAAGTGTTCGACACCTGTCATGGATTTTTGCCAAACTTCGAATTGATCAGCAACCTAGCCAGACTTGATCGGAACCCGGCAAAGGCTGCTAATTAAGTTTGCTCTCTGCCCATCCAGGCTCAGGCATATGAGCGAGTCTTTACACTCCAAAGAAATAGTAACGATCTTGCTATCAGCGAAGACAAACAAACCCCAATGTCAAGTCCAAGAACTTCACTGCCTGAGCCCCTTTCCCCCAGGGAATCTTCGGCGACGCCCATTGGGCCTGAGAATACACTGACATTAATGAGAGAGGGGAAAAAATCCTAGTGTCGCTTCTGAGGGTCGGCCAAGTGTTTTCTAGCGTTTCCTACGCTGCTACTTACATCGAGCTAAACAGTGACTCGGCAACAGCAAGAGTCGATGATGTCCAAAGACTTCACAAGTTCCTCAATTCTTTCGGCAGCTTTGTTGTAAAATTGGTGAGAGGCCGAATGAGGACTTGGGATCCATTGTTGATTTCTTGGGGGCCCGTAACCTGAATATTAGCAGGAGACGCGGTTTTTATTCGACTCGACCGGTTCGGGCTTCCAAGCGATTGCACGTGGGCTTCGAATTGACTAACGTCTTCCCCTGATCGCCATAAAGCCTGACTGATAACAGTAGCTTGCGAATGGCGATATTTCTTGGGATTTTGTATTGGAGCCGCAAGACTTTCTGCTGTGTCTGCCCTGGCAATGCTTTCGAGGAAAGTCGATCTCCTGAGTGGCTCCCGACGAGACCTGGCTCGCTGCATCCACCCTATATTCTCCTTGTGCCTCTGTTTCTTTTCCCTTTCGAGAAACGATGTCTTTCTGAGGCCAGATGGGGCGTCATGTGTCCAGAACAAGGCCCGTACCGCGTTGTGTGACCAGTCCAGCAGGCCCTTTCGGTAGATGGTCGACAGACCGATGGCGGCCAAAACATATGTGACAGCGGATGTTGTTGCAAAAATATTCCAGAACTGTGTCCGGTCCATTACTTGAAACAGGTCTAATGCCATGATTATCTGCGGGCTTTCAGTCACTAGTACTAGCACAGAAGATCCAGATAAGCCTTAGAATACTCACGGCTACAAAAAGTCGGCGGTAGGTATAAAATTGTTGCTATCGTAAACAACAGCATTATCTCATTCATCTTCGTGCCTCTAGTAGCCTCTCGAACCTGCATTGTGTTATACAACTAGACGATAGGATCAGTTCTCAGCTCCAGTCTCCTTGGTTGTGTGCTTTTGTTGGTTGGGGGCAGGGAGGGGGAGGTACAGCATACACCGTCCCGCAGACTTTGAGTCTCGTTTCTTTTGCGTTCAATAAGCACCATGATATCATTCCTGGAATCCTGCGCATGTGAAACTAGTTTTCTCCAGTTGCTGTCGATTACACGTTGAACCTCACGCTCACGGGACTTGATGCGAGACTGCATTTCGTATGCCGTTTCAAGGAGCAACGTGCGGATATCTTCTTCCGGGTCTGAAGTCCATTCCTCAAAGATTCGGAGTAATTGCTCAACGGTGAAATATGTTTCGGATCTGTTCAATTTGTGATCGTCATACATTAACTTCTCTCGGGACTCGGAATTCAGCACATCAGAGATCTGTTGATACGGTATCAAGATCAGCATTTCTCGCGCACGACCCTCTCAAACCAGGACAAGAAACCCCTCCCCTTCCCCCCCCCCCCAATCCAAACAAAACAAAAACTGAACATACCTCGAAGGCAACCAGATTGTCGATAGTTTCTAAAACTCCACGCCAATTGTCCGCCCACCAGTCTATTTCTCCCTTCAGCAGGCGTTGAAACATGGTGATGCCAGTCCATGGTTGACATAATTGCAAGCTGTCGATAGATAGATTCTCGTCGTATCTAAAGTCATGCCACCCGTCATCAAGCAGTCGCAAGATGATATAGTTGCTAGTAGATTCAGGTCCTGTATGCCCTCTCGCAAATGGACACAGTAATGCGATGGACCGGCGTCGCTCTCGGATGCCCAGGTCGATGGCCTTGTAGCGGCGACAGACGATCTCGGGGCTGAGACTGTCAGATCCCTTTCCAAGCTCTTGTACCTTTCCAAAACATCTCATATGAAACGGAATCCACAAGGTGCCATGGTCGCTGGTCTCCGAGACCACGCGGAGTGAAAGTGGCGAGTCCTGGTCACCCAAGTAATGAAGGAGAAAACCTCGCAACTCTGGATCAAAGCTCGCCCGGCAGGATTTCAAGATCAGCACAATCGCAGCGATTACTTTCGGGCTCAGTGTTGGATCTTCCGAAGACCAAGACGCTGTCCCCACATTCCTGCTAGTTGTTCAGCACGGACATTTGTAGGGGGATGCTGGAACAAACCTACCAGACGGATCCAAGTGAGACTGGATCGCCGTCACTGCGAGTTCCGTGGATATAGACTGTGCTGGCTTCAGAAAAGGCTCGACCGAGTCCGAGATTCTCATGCGCGAACAATTCTTCAGGCCAGCTATTGAGCTGGCGGTCGAGAGCCTCGATGATCTTCGAATCCAGAGAGTACCCAACTGAGCCCGATCGATGTGCGCGGACCATTTTCAATTCTGTCACAATTCGGCTGAAGGCGGATCTCGTCTGTTCCAGGAATTCCTTACCTCGCTTTACAGAGAACTTGGTGGGACCGTCCTCATGCAGATAATGCAGCAAGAACGAACCCAAAGTGCCCCATTTCTTAGACTCAGGCTCCCCAAGAAGCGAGATGTGAGCACCGAGCTCATCCGCAGGCTCGGGAGCCGAGGAATTGCGGGAAGCCTCCAGAGAAGCCTGGAGCTGCTGCAGAAGGTAGTTCTGCTCCTGAACAAGACGGATCAGCTCCGAGAGCCCACTCTGGACCTGATCTTTGCTGGGGGCTTCACCCGCACACCCTTGCCTAGAGTCGCTCATTGTGATGGCCGTCGTAGTAAGGACGAGTCTCTGCAGCGGGTAGACGACTACCTTGTAGCCTTATAGGTGACGAGACATTGACGAACAAAATCACAATGCATGCTGGGTCACAATCGCTGGTTGATATGCACAGACGCGGCTGGGATTGCGTCGGCCCCCACCATCCATCAGATATGCAGCAAATCGCTAGACTACTACAAATACAGCTTTTCGTGCAGCTGACGGCTGATACGGACGAGATTTCTTTTACTTAAGAGTCCCCCTCCCTTTTTTTTTTTTTTTTCCGACGAGAGCGTCGGCCGTTTGGTGAAGCAGCGTATGCCGAGGGAAGAATCACTCTAATGGTTCTCCGTCTCACATGCTGGGTAGGAAGCAGCAAGATATTCTATTCATTGCCCAGAAGCAGATGAACAGAAGGAAGGAGCATTTGCAGTATATTAACTAGTAGACTTCATAAACCTCAACACCGTCCGGCTCCTTTTAAAATCTGCCAGGTTCGTACTTTGCACCCTGATAGAGCGGATCAGATCCTCCTACCCAGGTCACCTATAAGTGCATAACAAAAGTGTCTGAGTGTATCCGAGAAAAGCTGACTTGAGGACGCGGGTTTGCACTACTTGTTGACGCCAAAGTGTCGAGTCCTGTGTCTCGCTCAGCCTGTGCTCATAGGCCCTCGGATGCATGAACTCGAGCCAGATTTCTTCGCAGCGCAGTACTCTCGCTGTGCACCTTGTGAGATCGGCTGAGGTGCGGGCAGCGGATCTCGGGAGACCACCCACCAAGATCTCAGGAACCCGCCAGGTGCATCCCCATCTGACGAAGCTTGGGCGTGTGATCAACCCTTGTCTTTTTTCCCCCAGATCGGCGAGGCCACTTCAGATCGATCTGGCGATGACGTTCCGTGTCGTCAGTGCCTGTTAGCGCTGTGGAGAATGAGTGCCACAGCTGCCCCTGCATGTGGCTGGGGCTGCCGTCGCCTTGCGCCACAAGATCGACATCGCCTCGCACCTCGGAAACCTGCAACTGAGGCCCAGCTCTGTTCTCATAGTGACGACAGCTCAGTCATCAACATCGTCATCCTATGCCGTCTTGTCCCCACCGAAAGATGAGACAGTTTTCTGGGCTCTCGTGTCTTTGTGCTTACAGCTGCCCGGAAAAGTTGGCATTAGCTTCACTTCTAGACAGCTGGGCAGCTCTGTACGACAGATGGGGCAACGAGCTTGTTGAGCTGGAAGCTTCTTCCTCAGTGATCATCCCGGGACTGGCATTGACCACACAGCGTCACCTGCCGAGACGAGGCCAATCAGGTTGTTCAGCTCCCAAGTGTGTTCCTGCTTCCCTTGCTTTGTAGCACAACAGGCGAGATCACTGCCAAGGAGTTTTATTTGTTTCCGGCAATTCCACAGCCCCGGACGACGGGACATCCCGACTTGACCAGCAGCCCAGTGTGACCCCGAGCTTGAGCTACCCCTGGAGACCTGTTCCTGTGGGACCTCGTGCACAATGACAAAGCACGATGACGATGAGGTCTCCCACAGAGGCTTGTCCCTACGATCCTGCTTGAGATGGGCCCAGGCCCAGATCACAGGTGGATTGTACTGTACATCATGATGATGCAATACCCTCCAAGAAGCATCTTTTGAGTGCGACGAAAGATGATGATATAAAGCCAGTGTTCTTCCCATCTGCTTCGAGAGATATCTTTCCTTCTTCTCCATCATCAACCACAATAACAATCCAAACACTCTTGATACCCATCTCTTCCAGAGACCAACTTTCTCACACAATAACCACCAACCACACAATACCTGATCCATCACCAACCATCCCATCAGAACTACCACCCAATATGTCTGGTCTCGTCAATAAGGTCAAGGAGGCTCTCCACTCCGACAAGCACGCTGAGACTGGATCCCACAGCAACTACAACGAGCCCGAGGGCGTCCACGGACCCCATGGTTCCCGCATGGCCAACGCCGCCGACCCACGCGTCGACTCGGACCGTGACCACCGCGCCGCTCCTCATCACCACGAGGCTGGTGTTGCCGGCGGCCACTACCAGCCCGGCGGCCACCACCAAGAAGGAGCTCACGGCGCCCCTCACCACGGCCACCACGGCGGCGCTGGAGAGATCCCCGGTGGTCGGGGTGGTGTGACGGGATATGACGATCCCGCCGGCACCCACGGCCCGCACAACTCGCGCATGGCTAACACCGCCGACCCACGCTTTGACTCGGACCGCGACCACCGTGGCGCTCCCGGCGGTGCTGGTACCGCGCACTACGGCAGCGGTCCTGGCCCTGCGCCTAACACTGCTGGCCCCCACTCCAACGACATGATGAACAAGGTGGACCCCAGGGTCGACAGCGACCTGGACGGGAGCAAGACGTTTGGCGGAAACAGGACGATGCAGTAAGTGTGCGGCGAAGCAGTCCCGCACGGGGCTGCCGAGAAGAGGAGGGGAGACAGGGGCTAATGTGCCTGAACTTCTCAGAGACCATGGTGCTGCTGCCCACAGAGATCCTAGGGATGCGGCCCAGGTGCCTCCGTCTGTCCTAAGGCAGCATGTTGGCGAGCCTGCTATTGAGCACGGTGACCACGACCATGGCCGGTCGGAGAGGCATCAGTCCATGTCACACCAGGATGCACACCGGGGTATCTGAGAAGGTCTCTCGTTGATGGTGGAATGTAATAATACGATTAGCATGTACTTGTATCTGGGCCTATCAAAGCATAATTTTGAATTAAATTTTGAATTAAATTTTGACAACATTCATTGGGTTTTGATCATTCCGTCGTGCCAGATAGATATAACCCGCCCCCTCGCCCCTCCCGAAGTGTAAACAACCTGCGCGAAGTGGTCGAACCAGGGAAGCTTTTTATGTCCAGGTAACCTGAGTTCCCATCAGGCTCCTGAAAGCACCGTTGAGGGCTTGTCTCTTCCTGGCCTGCCCCTGCTGAGCTTCTCCCGACACATCTATCTCATCTTCCCCGTCATGACCCGGCAGACGTGGCATCCACGCGTGTATCTGCTCGTCGGTCCGGCCGCTGTAGACACCGCCAGCCGCGTTCGTACCCCCAGGTACGATCCCGATAGAGCCGCTGCCTTCGCACGCCCCGGCACCACGCCAGACGAGACCAGTGATGCGATTCCTGACGGAACGCTCACCCGCGCGGCTGGTCCTGACGCCTGCGATCTGGGAGCCGGGGGCCCGCAGGCGAGTGACGATGGTGCCCTCGTGCAGCTCCATGACCAGTATCTCCGTCTCGTTCGGCCAGAACAGCAACTCCTTCCTGGCCGGCGTCAGGCCCACCGGGGTGACGAACATGGGCACGTTGGCCAGCTGTCCGTTGCGGATGCTCGGGCCGAAGCTCGCAAGCGTGTTGGCACCCGTCGCCGCGTCCCAGACGCGGATGCGCCTGTCGTGGCCTGCGGACACAATGTACGCGCCGTCGTCCGTCCAGGTGAGACCATTGACAGGGCCCGAGTGCGCCTTGGCAGAGATGCGGAAGCCACGGTCCCGGGGGATGTTGCTCTGGGAGCTGCCGCCCTCACCGCGTGAAAAGATGCCGAGGCTGTCTTCCTGGTCGAGGTGGCCGAGCAGGAGCGCTGGCGCGGCGGACGTCCCAGATGCGCACCGCGCCGTCGAGCGTACCGCTAGCGAGGACGTGCTCGTGACGTGGTGACCACGCGAGTGACAGGACCGCTCCGCCGCCGGAGATCTGCCCTGGCGGGACGAGGGTCTGCACAGCCGCGTTCGAGCGCAGGTCCACGAGACGTACAGCCGGATGCGCGGTACCGCATGCGACCAGCAGGTGTTGGGCGGTGGGCGAGATGGCATGCGTGTAGATCTTGGAGCCCATGTCCCACGTTCCTGACATCAGCACGGTATTGGTGTCCCATATCTTGAGTGTCTGGTCGTAGGAGCTCGAGAGGAAGGCCCTGGGTCGCTCGGGAAGATCGACAGGTGGGTGATGCCGAACTTGTGCGCCTTGGCCGTCGAGTCGGAGCGAGGGACCGTCGCGATGGGCTTATAGGTGTGGGCGTTGTGCGGGTTGCCGCACTGCTCGAGGTCCCACAGCTTGATGGTCGCATCGGAGCCACCTAATATCAGTCTGAGGTGCAGTGGAGGCTGTCAGTAAGTTCCTTGTATACCAAGAAGCCAAGAGTGTATGGGAACGAGGATGTCATACATTCTTCCATCGAATCGCTCAAGGGCGAGTGCATTCACTCCGGCCTGGTGTGCCCACAGATCCTGGCCCTGCTCGGGATTTGCCGGTGCAGACCTCGAGGCCCCTTGGGCAGTACTATCCGTTGCAGAGCCTTTGTGACCCCCGTCAAATCGAAAGTGAGGTGCTGGCCGGAAGGACCGGACGAGTTGGGTGGTCTCTAGCCTGGCGAAGACATTTGGACCAAGGGCACCCGTGGCCCTTTTGAAGAGAGATTGATCCATAGACCTTGATCATTGTGCTGCCTGCCTCCCATAGTCCAGGGAGGAGGGCCCAATGCTCAGTGGAGTCAGGGTGTGGTTGACATAGAGGAGGAGAGAGAGAGAGAGGGGTGTGTGAGTGTTGAAGTTTATGTTGATGATGTGAGATGCTCTGGAGCTGTGCAGTGGTTGCGACGAGACCCCACACTGTTCTAGGCAGACCATAGGGGGGGGCTTGGCGTATCTGCAGAGCTTCACAGGAGACCCCAAAAGCCCCCAAGAGCCTGCTGCTACTTCTCCAAACACGGCTCCAGCAGGTATGTTCTTGCATCCGAGCAATTCTCAAGCTTCAACTTTTCCATGCAGACCTCCCACAGCCAGCACACCCACCACACTGGCCTCTGGAGCCCTGGATGGCTTCCTTGAACCGCCAAAAGGCACCTACACCTATGGTGAAGATAGCGCTGATGCATTCACCACCGATCATGAAACATCGAGACGGAGACATGCTACAGTATTTGATGCAGTAGCAGGTATATCCTACCCGTGGAAATTCTTTCTTTAGCATGATGGTCCAACCCACTGACCCCACCAACAACAGGTCGCGTCTCCCTCAAATTTGCCAAAGGCTCTGCCCTGAGTGGTAGCCGCAAGACGTCATCAGGTCATCATCAGCTTGCCGACCCCGTCCTGGCCCCGGAGGAGGTTCTGTTCGCCCGCAAGAACGCACCTGAGCGATATGCAGAAAAGGATATCTACCTCGCGCACGAAGACCTCGTCGACAACGGCCGCGATATTCTCCCGGAGAGCGATCTGCTCAAGGCCGTTCACGCATACGCAGGTCACTTCTATGAAGCAATGGCACAGCGCCATGAAAGAAGAGGCCGTGGGCATATCCGGCGCGTGGATGAGCGCAGCATGGACGAGTCTGCCCTCCTGGCATTCGGCATACTGCTCGAAGAGGCCGCGAGGGACAGCCTGGGAAGGAATGGGGATCTTGTGTTCACCGAAGGCGTGGAGAGTACCAGTGAGCAGCATGTGGACGCGAATGAGGATGATGGCCAGGGACAGCAGCAGCAGCAGCAGCAGCAGCAACCACAACAAGAGATTCGTACGCTGCGCCGTTCAGACACACCTATAAGCTTTGAAGGCGAAGAAGGTTTCTGGAAGCGAAAGTACTCGAAAAGACGCAAGGTCAAGGATGAAGGGGTCTGAGGGATCGATCGATCGCAGGAAACCCTGCCAGGGAATGGAGATCGAGAGACAGCCTTGCCAGGCATGTGTCGCTTTTGATTCCGCTTCATGCAACGAAGCAATGTCCGAAAGGACGGGATCGAGGCATGGAAGAAGCAATAACGGGTCAAAGGTTGCTCCTGTTCCTGGGACAACATGCAACGCTACCAGGAGCTGGTGGGTTTTTGGTGGTTTTCTTTTTTCTTTTTTATTACTGACCTGCACCCGATGGATGCTAGCAAGATCGGTTACATGCACGGTAATAGCCGACTACGACCCTCAAGCATCCCCTCATGCCGTAATATTTTCCACAAGTCGCAGCTGTCTATATGGGTGTGCCATTGAGATCGGACAATTGCAAGGGTTCATTCTGGCCGGCCACATGGCAGGCAAGGATGCAGAGATCTTGCTAGCTGCAGCAGACAAGGCCAAGGCCCCGTCTTCTCCGTAACACCCAACGAGCGAGATACCAGATCGGCGAGGGATGATCACAGCAGCAGATTTGGGATACCTACTCGCTCAGGTATGATGCAGGTGATGCTGGTGCGAGCATCTCGTGATCTGCTCGAGAGTTTGCCGTTTTGTCATACCGCGCATAAGTACAAGGGTGGAGCCCTCCTCATCCTCCCCTATGCCATTCGGTTCATGCAGTCAGGCTTGTCGAAGACAATGTCGTGATGATGATGATCATCACGAGGCCAAGGGCCTAAGGGCTGAAGTTGGGGCCGTGGGCTGGGATCATTTAGGTGAAATTAGACGTATCAACCTCATATTCGATCTGCATGTTCTGAGGACCAAGGCGCACCCCATGACTATCTCCTGCGCAGGCGAGGCCTGTCCGTTGCGTCTTCAGGTCTGACCAGCATATTGACTGCCTAGCCTCTCGAGGGAGGGGCTCGAACTATTGTATTTTCCACTGGTTGCAAAAGAATCGAAGCATCACCGACAACCGATTCTGTGCGGAGCTGTCCACAGATACCACGTCGTGCATGCGTCCGAAAGACGCCTCGAGATATACGTACGTAAGACCCTCCGGGTCCGCCGCCGCCTGGCCGCCTTCTACCACTGGAGGACTCCCTTTCAGCGACATGTCGTCACGGCAGTACGACCATGCAGGGGGAGATGTGTTCCAGAAGGCGGGCGGGTCTGCTGAAATGCAACCGCGACGCCCGATTCAACCCTCAGGTGCTGCATTGGCACGATGCCCAGACCTGCACAGAACGCCACATGTCGGAAAATGACAAGCACTGCAGTGCTACTCTGGCGGCCGACAGTGCCCTTACATATTTGGTATCACTGCGGTGTACTCTCCAAGGCCGCAGCGGTACTACAACAGTTACGCAGCAGTGTCGAAATGTGGTGGCCAGCGCGCGGAGCATATCAAAGTGCGTGCTATTCAGCGTCAGGATGGGGCTGCAAAACACACAGAGGAGGCGGACATCACAAATGATACCCGACAAACCAATGCCGTCTAAATCTGCCGCACCCAGCTGTTTTCGCGCAGAACAAAGCTCACCGCACCCGCTCGACATCGATGTTCAAACCACCTGCCTCTTGTGGGCTCAAGTCCAGAGCAACCCTTGCCTGGTCTTATGTCTAGATCTCAAGAGCTTGTCTGTTTTCCCCAAGGCATCAGACAAGCATTTCCAAGGTGTTGGGCCAGGATGACCGGTGGGAGGTGCAAGGGGGGGGTGTGTTGCACCACACCAGCACCCCGATGGGTGTCGGTCCGGGCCCACGAGGTGAAAGTGACAGCTCACAATTCCCGAGGCACGCCATTCCGCAGACACACACCACATCGAGAGGGCTTCGCCGTTCGGGTCTCGACCTGCGGTCTTCCAGAGGCCAGCCTAGAGACACGCGGCCGGCATCGACATCGTCACGGACGAGAAAAGCCAATGATCATGCTCGGCTTCTGCCTCCCTTGCGACGAAGCGCGCCACTTGGCGTGCTGCACGGCTGCCGTGTCCTTGCCGTCCCTGTGCCGTTCTCTTTTGTGTGTGCTGCGTATCTGAGACCTCGGGCGGGCGGTTTGGGAGATCTGAAGGGAACGAACAAGTGAGATGCGCGAGAGGGGAAAAAGCAGAAGACGACTGGTATGCTGTAGGCCGCCTGAAACATCCATCGCCCCGCTACCGCCTCTCATGTGACACAGTTTTTTTGACGTGTCGATTCTGGGAAAAGCTGCGTGGTGAGGCAGTCGACTGTGATTGAGCCGCTGCAACTGAGATCTTGGCAGGCTCCAGCTGACGATTGCCGAGAGATGCTAGGTGCGTATGCAGCTAACGAGGCGACAACAACGTGCAAAAACTTTATCTTTCTTGTCTCACACCAATGTTCCGGCTCCCCATGCTCAGGCCAGGACCTGGAACGGCATGCTTTGGTTGTGTGTGTGTGTGTGTGTGTCCTTGGCTTTCCAATGATGCTGACTGTAGGCCCCCCCCCAAAAAAAAAAACACTTGACAGGTCTTGGGAGAGATACCTAGGTTACGTGTATCATTCGCCGCCCCCTTATTCAACCAGACGACTCACAATCCCTACTTTCAGCTCAACCTGGGTGACGAATCGAGACCGCGTCCCTTCTTCACTGATTCACGGCTATCAAGGCCAGAAAAGATGTCGCATCAGCCCCGCGGGCGGGGAGGGGGGCGAGAGAGGAAAAAAAAAAAGACTCAGATCTCCGGGCTGGTTGCCACGCCCTCGGGAAAGAGGAACCGTTTTCCAGGGCTATCCAGCCCCTTGGGTACCTACCAAGCTGCTTCAGCACAACCTGGATTCAACCTCGGGCACGCTGCGCCAGACTGATTGTCCCCTTGAAAACGAGAAACTCTAATTTCCAACCCCCCTCCTTGCATGCCCAAACTTCGGATGGAACGTTCCAGCTTCGGGGGCCTCGTCGGATCGATCTCCTGCACAAGAAAGAAAATTGCTCTCGACATGGGGAGGGGTCGAAGTACCTGTACTTGCATCGCCATCTTGAGGATATTCAGGGTCCTCGTTGGGCAGAGACACACAAAAAGAAGGGGGGAGGGGGGGGTGGAAGCCCGCCGTTGCGCAATCTAGGGACTCTGGCTGATGGGCCAGCATTTGCTGGTGTCGTTGGGCACGAAGATCGACAAGGCTGGCCAGCCTGGGACATGATGAGCACGGCGCAGAAACTCAAAAATAGACACGGCCACTGTCCTCAACCCGCCATCCCTCCGTCCTTGCCCCCTCCTTTTCTCCCTTGCGATCCAGTTTTGCGTCCGTGTTCCCTTGGGATGGATGCAGAGAACAGGGTACCCCTCAGATAAGATCTCACAGCACTCGCACTTGATTCACGTCACGTGCGTGAGAACTTGAGCTCACGTACCGTAATGCGTGCACGCTGGGCGATAGAGAGGAGGGAGAGAGTATCAGTGGTGGATCATGGGCTCATGCCACTGCCATGCATAAGTACGCACGCATGCATACGACCCAAAGACAGCAGCGGTGTAGAAACAATACTACTAACTTATGTACTTGCGGTTTCGGTGGGACAATGCCTGCAGCCAACACCGGCCCTATGAAACATGTCTCGTGCAATGTGATTGTGTATGCTCTTATCTTCTCTTTTTTTTCTTTCTTTCTTTCTTCTCCTTCCCCTTGACCTGCTGAGACGTCCTAGAGCGACAAGATGGGAATGTTCGCGTCTGGGTCGGGCAGAAAGAAGGTGGTGCGTGGTGGTACATTACCTGTCGCAGCTTTCGCCCGCTACCGGGCTCCCTAAAAGGGAACCAAGAAGCAAAGTAGTCAGAACCCTTTTTTTTTGGGGGGGGGGGTTTGGGGTCTCTCTCTCCTCTCCCTCTCTGGAGACCACGTGGGAAACGGCCTTATTCTACCCTATCGGGGGTTTATGCAAAATACGAACCCTCCGAGGCGGCGGTCAGAGTCATTTCAGCCAATATACCTTCACGGAGCCGCAGTATCCGACATAAGGTTGGAGTCATTGGGGACCCAACTGCGCAAGTTTTTCCCTTCTCCAGGTAGACGCGTATCTTTCAAGAGAGAGAGAGAGAGGCGGTCTGAGTCTTGTCCATGCCAAGGAAAAGAAAGAGAGGGGAAAGAGAAAAAAAAAATCTTTCCTGGACCCCCTCTCCTCACCTCTCCCCTTCCAAAGCCCACCACCACCTGATATTCGAGGGCGGTGATCATAGCTGGTAGACCGCGTCATGCGGACTATGGGCTCGGCGTGGACGACGACTCAACAAGCGCCCAGCCCAAAAGGACGACCCGCATGGTGTGGGCATAGCGCCGCCTATCATGACGATGGAGAAGACCGGGGGCGGGGGGAGGGGGAGCGTAAGTAAGGCCACACACACACACACACACACACACACACAAGCCACGAGGGAAGCGGCGGGATCACCCACCAGCCACCCGAGTTTTTATGACCATGATGGTGGGAAGTACAATAGTTGTTTTCGGTCCTTTGTGTGTGTGTCCCGGATATGACCGTGGGACTGCGGATCCGAGGTGAGTATGTACTGTACCTCCCGGGTTGTCAGCTCGACATTGGCGCGCGCGTGTGTGTGTGTGTGCTTGCCTCTACTGCCACCGCGACGGATGATGGGATGTGCGATCTGCTCGCCCGGGTTCCCGTCATGTTGGAGAAGCCTGGACACGCAGTCCTGACCTGTCTCTCTTCTTCCTCTCCCTCTGGCTAGCGGCGCGCAACTGCCGCACAGCAGCGCGCAACAGGTCTGCGAGTCAGCCGGGACAAGCCCTGCTCTGGCTGCGTGCTGCCGACGCGCCGTGGTCGATCAGGCGCCTGTGGGTGGGGGATCGGGAAATCAGGCAGAAAGAAAGAGAGAGAGAGAGGGGGGGGGGGAGGACCATCCTACGCTACGCTACTAGACTGGCACTTCCTTGGAAATGGCTTCTACACTCTATGACAAGAAGATGGGCACACAGAAGTTTATCGACGGAGGGAGAGGGGGAGGGGAGGGGAGGGGAGGGGTCTGGCCATGCTGCTGCTGGGAATGGTGGTTTCGGTTGCGGTCTCATGGATTTCCTCATCGAGATTGATACGAAGGGTTCAGACTATAGCAAGTTGAGTGCCAGTGCGCCGTGGATCTGCCATCTCCATTGTGGTCACATGGCATTTCGCAGCCTGCAGGAGATACATGTACGTATTATTATTGTTATCTTGTTCTATGCTCTCGGGACCCCAAATGCTATGTACGTATGTACATATACTTTTTACTTTTTGTGTTGTAGCACAAGTGTGCTCGGGGCGCGCACTGGATCGTGGAAAGGGGTGGGTGGTGCTGTCAGATCTCGCAGCGGATCCTGAAGGAAGAACAAGAAAGCAGAGAAAGAAAAAAAGGGTTCAATATCCACTCGCAAGGCCTCCCCCAGGTTTCACGGGTTCCTACTGCCTCGAGTCCAGAGACATGTTCCATTCTGCGCCACCTTGACGAACGACATTGATGCCCAACGGCACCAGGGGAACCCAAACTGGTGAGGGGGGGGGAGGGGTTTTTTCAGGTACCGGGCGGGAGCAGATCACCGCTGCAGAAACGAGTACTACCAGGACCCTTGGATCTCTCGCTCTCTCCAAAAAAAAAAAAAGGGACCCTGGATGGCCACAGACTATATAGCTCAAGGACGCAGGGGAGGGCTCGTCGGGTAGGTCGCCAACCTGTCCTTGTCTTTTGTCTTGAATCGAGCAACGTGCCGCCACAGGAGCCATAATTAGATCCAGGATTATCTCTCTTGTGGTTTCGAGAAGGGAGAGGAGAGGGAGCCAGGAGAAGGAGGGGGGGTGGTTGGAAGATCATGTGGTGGAGAGGATGGATGGATGGATGATGGTGCGCCTTCGTTCGGCTGTCCATGTCGGATCCGACACCCTCCCTCTCTCCCTCACCCCCTCCTCCTCGGACTTTCTATTTGTCTCTTCTCTTGGCGCTGCCGCTGCACTTCTTCAGCTGCAGAAAAAAAGAAAAAAAAAGAAAAAATCAGAAGACCACCAAGGACACCGAGTCAAAGCAGCTCTTCTCACGGGAGCGGGCTGCAAGGCCCGCGCCGTAGCTCGTTAGCCCGCCGATGCGGCCTTTTGCGGCCCCGCGCTTGTTTTGAATGGCAGCGCTAACTCGGTTTTCCCGAGGGGAGAAGGATGCTCCAGCCAAAACAGAGGTTGTGTTACAACGCCGTCCCCTCTCGGTCTAGGGCAGCAAGCTAGTGGAAGTAAAGACTGCCGACCTCAAAGTTGCTTTTTTTTTCTCTTTCTTAATCTTTTCTTTTTTCCTCTCCTCGCTGCCATCATAGGTGGTGGTGGTGGTAGCGGTGCGGAGGCAAGCTCGAGTTGATTCCAAATCCGGGGAGATGAGCATGTCCGGCGCATCTTCATGGTCGAGATGCTACGCGCGATAAATACAGCGGCGCAATTCACATAATTTGACTAGTGGCATACCCCAGCAAACGTACCTTCCCCCGATATAAGAATTATATGGCCCGGGGGGGGGGGGAGAAGGAAGGAAGGCATCACTCATGGCTCAGCTCAAAATGGTTTACCGATGACCCTGCGGAGTTTTGGTACGCAAGCCCATCATCGTAATGGCCGCACCATGTTGGCTATGCTTCAACATGCACTGTTGTCCAGGAACCCTTCCTGGCAGGCGATCACCAGACAAGGGGGTGCAGAAATTCTGTTCAATCAAGGGACACAGACGGACGAACGGATCTGAACCAGTCCCACTTGAGACAGGGAGAAGGAAGGGAAGAGAAGGAGAGAGAGAGAGAGAGAAAAGGTGACGAAAACCACATGTTGTTGGCCGGACAGGCAGATTGTTTGGCCTATCGCCACATGGCAATCAGAGAAGAATGTGAGCATCTTGACTCGGTGAGCCCGGAGGAATGGCCTGGAGGGACCCATCATTATTAGCCCCAGACCGGTCAAGGGCCCTTCACGAGCTCGTGGTTCTTTCGATAGACCGACCGGCCGCCCGCCCACAGACGAGTTGATTCGCACCAGGACGAGAGTGGTGCGCACGGCGAACCAGACGAGGCGTCGCGATGCCCTTGGCAGCACAGAAAGAGTAAGAGAAGGGAGAGGGAGAGGGGGAGAGAGAGAGAGAGAACCCAAACCTAAACCTGCTGAACCACTATTGTTCGTAGCGAGGAGGCACGGGCCTGAGCCTCAGGATTGTGGGCGGACCCAGTGGGGATGGGTGTGTGTGTGTGTGTGGACACCCATAGTCATGAGCAAACTCTAAGGGGTCCCACTAAGGGTCCTAGAGGCCAGGAAGCAGCCCTCAACGTGACATCTCTATTTCAAAAGATCCAAAAAGTCTTGATAGCCGATAGTGTCCCAGAGAGGTGGTGGCCATGAAGAATAGGGAGCAGGGTGCTGCTGTCCCCACAAAAGAAGAGAGAAAAAAAAGAAAAGAAAGAAACATAAAGAGAGAAAATGTGTGTGTGTGTGTGTGTGATGGAGAGACTGCGTGTGTGCATGTGTGTGCCACACAACACCACCCTGTCTTCCCTCCCTGCGTTGACAGCGCTAGTCTGCTGCTGGCAGGTTCGCCGGTCGAGGAGTGATGACCTTGCCGAAGGAACCGCAGCACTGATTGCTGGGAAAGTTTCGCGTGCTTCGAGAAGACAACCTGAGCCTTCGAAATTGTGGAGAGCCAGTGCGTACCCTGCACCAGCGTTACAATGGCAAAAACCAAGCGATATCCACCGCCCAAGGGAACTAGAAGAGGTACTCGGGGGTAAGCCTCGGTCCTGCTGCACCGCATCGAGGGCCGCTGCCGACCCACCAACCCAGTCCTCTGCATTCCCCCCAGTCCCGCCGCCTGAGCGCATTTCGATATCGAAACTCCAACAAGAGCGTGTGATTTTTTAAACTTTTTTGTCTTCTTTCATTTCTGGGCCGCATTTTCTGGCCTCGTTACCACGCAGGGCCTTGTTGGTCCCATATACCCACAAGCCACCGGGCTTACTCAACCGCCTCGCCTTGACGATTGGTCGTCGTCACCTCGCAAGCCTAATTGCAGCCGAGGCACTGGCGGTCTGTGCACCGCAAGTTTTTTTTATTTTTTATTTATTTTTTTTTACCCCCTCTCTCTCTCTTTATTATTGACAATGGTAGCATGACCAGCCCCGAGTTTCATGCGCAGCTATTTTTGCGCCGGATGAGATAGATGGCGGGCCTTTGTGCTGGGGTGGGAGGGAGCCACATGGCCAAGGCGAAGGCGAAGGCGAAAAAGCGCCCCCCTTCTCTTCTCGTCCTGTCACTCTCCCGTCTCTCGCCGAAGAATACTTTATGCGGCTTGCTCGGTGTGTCCGGTACAATCAATCATATTGTCTTGGTCTTGGAGAATCACACCCCTCCACCCCCCTTAGCGACAAAGAAAATTACTGAAGGGACGTGGACCTTCCAGTGATTGCGATCGCTAAAATTTGTAACGGGCACTCGTATCCATCCATCCTGCTGTGGGTCTTGGCCGGACCCTTCAGAACGAGACCAGCCATGCCTTGGTCACGCCCACATCAGCTTTCATCATCGTTCATCGTTACCCAGAGAGAGAGAGAGAGAGAAAAGTAGAATTCCCACACCCCCAAGAAGATCACTTGTTCCCAGGAACTCGGTAAATGGCGGTAAGGGCTGGTGGTTGACGAGCAGTTCCTGGCGGTCACGGGTTTCAGGCCTCCATAAGGTTGCTGTGGCGTCTAAAACTTGGCCAGATCCAGGAGAGCAGGCCGAGGACGAGGCGTTCTGGCGCAGCTGGGTGGTGTACGGTCTGTACAATAGTACGTAGTAGTAATTGTGAGGTAGCCCGGGTTTCTGGTGAGACCACCTCACACCGACGTCCATGATATCACGGACCGGGGAGGGGGGGTGTGTGTGTGGACCGCCCTACGTGTTGAGTAGTCCTTCTTTTTCTTCTTCTTTCTTGTCTCTCACCTCTCTAACCTCCTCCTCCTCTCATACTCTCCGAGGCTGTGGTGACTGGGTGACATGCTTTCCTATCCAAATCAAGTCACGAGGATGGCAGCCGACAGTCCGTGTTGAAACGGTGGCCAACTTGGCGGTCTAGAACCAAAAGGCCCGGCACCGAGTCTATTGGCTGGCTGACTCGCCACAGATGTGCGCCTTAAAGTGGAGCTGCAGCAGGTCTGGCAGCAGGCTCTCCGCTTATCAGTCTATCAATCTGATCGGACATGCAAGCCGCATTTTTGCATCTCTGCGAAAAAGAGAGAGCGAGCGAGAGGAGACAGGCCCGCGCGGCTGCGCAGCTGCATCTCGGCCGAACGATAAGGACGGACGAGCACTTGTCGCGCATTTAGAGAGAGAGAGGGAGACATAGAGGTGGAGAGAGAGCGAGAGGGAGAGAGAGAGGCCTGCCTGGCTGTGTCCACGCCCCGTAGGATGGACGGTCGTCCGGTTTCACCTCCCTCTCCCCAACAGTCAACACAGCCGAAGGAGATCGACAACCTCGTCAAGTCTTCCATGGGGTCTGATCCTCTAATGGCCTGATGAGGTCAGAATCAGACCAGAAGACGCTCCACAGGGAAATATGACGGCAAGGTGTCGACAGCACGCGCCCACAAGGGGGACAACAAGAGAAAGAGAAGAAATAAAACAAGCACTTATGTCAGAGAAAAACCCATCCTTGGACAAGTTGTCCAAAAAAAAAAAAAAAAAAAAGAAGAGGAGCATTGCATCGGTTGGTAAGAAGTTCCTTGTAGATCCTGATCCTGGGGTAGGGGACCACTGTCAAGCTGTCACGAGCGGGATCGCTGCGCTCATCATCACCGGACCCCGTAATAGCACGGGCGCGCTCTGGCACTTGTCTAGGCTATGTATATGCCTCAAGGCCATGTTCAGTTGGTCACTTCATCGAGATAGGAGGGTTTGGGGGGACAGGATCATAATAGTAGTAGTGTGTGTGTACGACTATGTACAATATGGTCTGCCCTGTTCTGTTCCCACGGTCACGCATCATGTGGTGCTGCAGCCATGTCGTAGCGCCATGGTACAACCGGCCCATTTTACTTGTCTTTTTAATTAATTCACCGGTGGATAAGAGAGAGAGAGGAAGAGAGAGAGAGAGAGAAAGAGAAGGGTAAGAAAAAAATTTAGTCAGCGATACAGCGGAGGAGGGACAAGCGAGAGAGGCTTTGCCCTTGACCAGGGGTCCTTCTGTCGAGCTCTCTCAGCCGCATTCGAAGCGAGAAGCTCCGGGGTAATCGTCCCTGCGCCTGCAAGGAACCCCCCAAAAAAACAATAATTAGCCGACACACACATATAGACAGAGAGAGAGAGAGAGAGAGAGAGAGACGTGACTCGAACGTACCCGGCGGGTTGGGAAGTAGGTAGGTGGCTGTTCAATTTCCCGTGGCTGGGCCCAACAGGCTCCAGGATCTTGGCCGGTACATGAAGGCGTTTCAAGCTTCTGGATGGTCTCTTACCCAATCACGGGGGCGGGGAACACCGCATATGGAAATATGATGCAATTAAAGGGGTGTCGTAAATTTGATGCACATCGGCCCTGCAGCTTCAGGTACATTACATTGCATGCTGCAGCATGCAGCCCATGCCTGCAGATCAACTGACAAGCCCTCTGCAACGACGATGGCCCATCCATTCCCAGGTTGTGACTCCCGACGAGAGAGAAAGGAAAAAAAGAGAAAAACCCACCCCCCTTGCAAACTGTGACCTACAGTAGTAGGCTGTAGCGTCCCCTCTCCCTCCCTCCACCCACCTCGAACCTGTCGAGCCTTGTCCCTTTCACCGCCCTGTCTTATCTTTTTGTGTGGTGTGTGTGTGTGTGTGTGTGTGTGTGGTGTGGTGTGTGCCTCTTGTCTGTCCTGTCCTGTCGCCGACCCCGCAGTTGGAGGTCGGTCACCTTGCCTGCCATTTCGTAAGCCCGCGCAGTACGTGCGGAGTAACACTCACACGCACTACACAGTATATACTTTCATGAGCACATACTATGAGGTACGTACTGCAATATGTACTCGGTGCTATGATAAGTATTCAGTCCAGGGCCGTGAGACATGACACACGGGAACGAGAGCGAGGGGGGGGAAAGAGCTGCTTCTGGGGACGGCTTGGGATTCACCAGCCATCTGAGCATAGTACCCATAATACCACAGCATCATAGCACCGAGGACCCCGGCTGATAAGTGTCATTTCTGCAGACTGATCAAATAAAATAGTGGACGCTCCTGGCTGGGGGGGGGAAGAGGGAGAGAGGGGGACCATAAAGGTACACACATAATAAGTAGCAGCAGTAGCGGGTAGAGCTGGTCTCCGTCATGGGTGGAGACGTGTAGTCCTAGCTCGTCACCGTTTTCCTGCTGTACCTAGGATGATCCCTACCTACGGCCCTTACGTTCCTGCCTGGAGTGGACCGTTCCTCGTCCGTCTCGATATCCACGCAGCCACGGGCGGTCCTTGTAACCCACGCCTCCTGCCGGCTGGGAAAAGGAATGATTGGGGAGGAGGGCAATAGTACGCAACAAAGGTACATAGTACGTTTTGGTTGGGAAAAGGCTCTTTTTTTTTCCTCTTTTTTTCTTTTCCTTTTTTTTTTCCTTTGCCTCTGCTTTCTTTTTTCTCTCATTCTCATTTCCCCTCTTCTCACCCCCCCCCCTTTTCTCTCTGGTGTGTCTATGTACCTACGTACCTTCCTGCCTACATAGTAGTACCGAGAATACTGTATGTACTGTGACTAGTACCGTACCCCTCTCCCTCTCTCCCTCCTTCCTCTGCACCCTTGGCCAGAGCGAAACGGACCTCTGGTAGTCAGGCTAAGGGAACCCACCACCCACCCATCTGCAACCCCCCCCCCTAGTCGCTCCAACCACGACGCCGCATCCGCCTCCGCCTTACCTTGCTTGCCCTGCGCCCACGCCTCGCGACACACACGAAGGGGGGGATCTCTTTCCAGCTTCCGCCATTTTCTTGGACCTGATCCTCATCCTCCCACCTTTGTTTGTCCCGGTCAGCTGTGGCTTTTGATTACTCGGTGTTCGATTAGATCCACCCTCTCCCTCCCCCCTGCCCGGTCGGCTCTTGTCTTCCGGCCTCTTGTTCCTTCAGCAGCAGCACCTGTCGGGTGTGTCACGTTACCTGGACGGTATCACCCCAGGGATTCGTCGAGCAGCACCGCCGGCATCAGGAACCAGCATCAGTACCCAGTACCAGTACCTGCGCCCAGCAACTACCAGTACCGAAACCGACACAAGACGCGCACAGCACAGCACACGCTGCAGGTCAGTACCTGGCCTGGTCTCTTGTCTGCCTCGACCCTACTGCAGCCTGGCTCTGTCGTCTCTCCCTCGTCCCTCCGGTCCTGATAGCTGCCCAACTGTCGATCCCCTCCTCGCGCCTCCAACGAAGTCTTCTCCCTCCCCCCCCCCCCGGCGGCGGACCAGGCACTGCTGCTGCTACTGCTGCTGCTGCTGCTGCTGCTGCTGCTCCTCCTCGTCCTGAGGCGACGACGCCCACGCTACCGCGCAGCTCTCTCTGTCTGGGCGCGCTGCCTGTCGAGAGCTGTACTGCTGCCACGGGGTAGGGTGCGCGTGAGCCTCCTCGCCTGCCCGCCGCGCTGGGCCCCAAGTAGGCTCAAGCCTAACCTGCCGCTGCGCCAAACCTAAACTGTCGTCCAGACCTTGTGGCGCAGCCTGTCGGGCTAAAGAAACCCGCGTCGACCTTGCGTGTGTGTGTCTCCGTCTCTCTGCTTGGACGAGAGAGGGCTGAGGGCCTTTACCTTTTTTTTTTTTTTTTAAATTTTTTTTCCCTTCTTCCCCTTTGCTTTCCTCCCTCCTCTCTAAAGGGGTGTGTGCGTGTGTGGGCACTGTGTGGTCTGAACGTAGACGTTTTACTGCGTCCTGTGTTGGCCCTGGCTCCCGACCTTGCTGCCGCGCAGCAAGCTGGCCCGTTTCTAACCAGCCCTCCCGCCGTATCACACACATCACATCCCCATTATCTCGGCACCTGGCAACCATATCCAGAGAGAGATCCTTGTCCCCCCTCAGCCCAAGAGCACTGGGAAGCTCCACGCCCTCTCACACGCATCCTGGACTGGATTCGATCAGTCACCCTGCGCCCTGATCACTAAGGGGCCCCTGGGGACGCGCCCACGCTCTCTTTGACGTCCCCCCTTCCCGAGGCTCCCAGCTTTTTGCCCCTCACGGCCTGATCACACCTGCCCTGCTGCTGCGTACACCTTACCTCCTCGCCCAGATCCGCCGCGCCGGAGGGATACGTACCTCCCATCGCGCCCACAGTACCGGACTGCAGGGCAGGATCTGACCCTTCTCGAGCACAAACCCCTGCCCTGTTCCTGACCCTGGTCCTCCTAGGCAGGTTCAGGCGCATGTCCAGCTTCCTACTACCTACTACATCACACCTCCCGGTCCCGGTCAACACGCCCAGGTCTCAGGTCTCAGGTTGTCAGATCGAGAAGTTCTTCCTTGTCGCTGTCAGTCTTTTTGCTCTCAAGGCCTCTCCCTTCTCCTCGCCCTCGCCGCTCTGCCTGCTGCGAGCGAGCATCTCTCGCCGGCCTATAGAGTCGCAAGGGGCGTCTTCCCAGAGGGAGAGAAGAGGAAGGACACACACACACACACACCAAAAAAAAAAAGGAGAAGGAGAGAAAGAGAGAGAGAGAGCGAGAGAGAGAGAGAGTGAGAGCGAGAGAGAGAGAAGAGAGCATTGGCCTGTCATCTGCCATTTGATACCCCCCATGGACTCCGCGGCTGCGCTTGCTGCCTGACCAACTCGTCGTTTCTTGTCGCGCTGATCTGGCACCCGCCCTGTTGCTAGCTTTCAACCCCGGACGACGCACGCGCACCCGACTTTTTATTTTTTATTTTTATTTTTTTTATCCCCTCTCACATTTTTTTCTCTCACCCGGGGTCCTGGGTAGTCAAAGTACTGTACTTTGCCTCACATACATAGTATACCTGACCTCCCAGAAGCATGGAACAAGGGCATACAGGGAAGCGGCCTCGCCTCTCGACTGGATGGCCAGCGGGCCCTCTCATCATGCTCTCTCACTTCCTCCGCCGCCTTTAACTACTCCCGCTCACCATCCACAACCTCTCCCTCCTCCTACATCTTCTCAGTACTCCCCCTCGCCGCACTCTTTCCCTTCACCTCACTCCTTCCCCTCGCCGCATTCCTTCCCTAGGCACCAGGAGTATCCTCAAGCGCACTCGCAACAACCGCCGCCACCACCACCGCCGCCGCCGCCACCCCTGCCGCCGTCGTCACAGCAGCAGCACTTCGATGATCGTCGGCAGCATGAGCCAGAGAGATACGCGCCCAGCCAGGATCACCGTCACCACCTCCCGCCCTCACCAGTGCACCAGCCTTATGCGCCGCAGGCCTACCAGCCCCCGGTCCGCGACTCCATGGTGAAGAGGGAAAGCGAGGACATCAAACTACCTCAGATCGTGAGAGCCAACTCTAATGGTCCCGACCAGTCTCAGTCTCATCTGCCTCCGCCGCCGCCGCCGCCTCCCCATCCGCCATCACAACCACCTGCCGCTGCTGCTGCTGTGCATGGCCATCCGCCTACCGGCCACATGGAGGAGAGGAGGCATATGAGCTATGACAACGGCCCTGGGCCGCAGCTGTACCGTCATCCTTCCTATCCTCCTCCCCCACACACCCCGCTGGCTCATCCCGGTCCTCCCACAACTCCATATGAGCAGACCCAGATGTACGCTCCGCCGCCCATGGGACCAGATGGCCCCTACCCGCCCATTGCCTATGCAGCCGGGGCTGGGAAGCGGAAATCTCAAAGAGCCTCGCAGGTATGTCCGCTGAGATATATATATGTATCGTCCCTTTCTGGAAGAAGAATTACTGAGTTCGTCTCAAGGCTTGCGATAGCTGTCGGCAGCTCAAGGCGAAATGCGATGAGAACAAGCCGTGTAAGAATTGTCAGGAGAAGAACATCGTCTGCAACTACCGAGACCCAGCTCCAAAGCAGTGAGTATACCGCATCCAAGGAGGACGGAGGTTGGGGGGGGGGCGGGGGCGAATAATAATAACCGGGCATCATCCGCTCTGACAATGAATCCTACAGGCAGGACAAGGCGACCCAGGATATCCTGGAGGCGGTGCAAAAGCTGCTCATGGCAGACAGGCGAGAGATACTTGACGAGCTCGTGGCGATGAGGGCCGATATCCGAGAGCTCAAGAGCGGCGGACGAGCGGTCTCGGCGCCCAACAACTTCCAGGGCCATGCGTTGCCCGAGATCAAAGACATACCTCGTGTGGTGGACACTCCTCGTGTAGCAGACATACCTCGCCCAGTGTCTCCCCCCGGTTCAGGTGGCCGAGGTTGACGACACGGTCTTATCGTCTCCCGGGGAAGGACCACCAGCAAACGGCAACATCCCAGACCCCGAGGCCGCTACCAAGAGGATGCGAATCTTGGAGAACGAAGAAAACGAGAATGATGAAGAGCCACCAGGCCAGACGGTTCGACCGCAAGAGGCGCCATTCCCCCACGATCACACGACCCCGGCGGGTCGTCTCCTCTCGTGGCCCTCGATTCGAAAACTGGTGGGGCCGATGTTGGACAGTGAGGGCATCAAGTATATCGATAATTACCCACAACGCCGGGAGGAGAGCCGCGGCCAGCTTCCCCCTGTTCGGGCGCGGTGATGGCTCCACAAAAGTTGCGACTGAGCCGACCCAGACTTATGAGTACGTGGACCTTGCGGATGACAGCTCCCAGGCCGGTGACCATCCGTCTCCCTCGACCGGGACAGACTGGGGACCTATAGGAGGCCCGTCGCCGCCAGGAAGCTTGCCAAGTGACTTGCACGCAAAAGTGGCCCGGACGGATACCTCTTTGGAATTTGACGAGGGAAAGGTATGGCGATACGTCGGATATTTCAAGACTCACATACAGAACATGCATCCCTTGATCCCCCCGGAAGATCTTGATGCTATGGTGGTCTCTTTCCTCGACGATGTCGGTGCCAGGAAGTCCAAATCCCAGGCCAAATTCGTCAGTGCGCCAGAAGGAGCAACGCAGCCAGCAACCTCGGACTTTGACAGGAAGCGAAAACGATCACCTGCACCGAATGGCGCCGAGCCGGGCCCGCCTCTCAAGAGAAACAGGCCCCAGCGATCTTCCAAGCACGCCCTGGTGCTTCTGGTGCTGGCACTGGGCAAGATCTGCTCATGGAGGGAGCGAAAGCTTCCTGAGGCGGTCGACAAAGATCCTGCCCCGAGCCACGGCTCGCCAGTCGTCCGTAATGGTCACGTCACGTCACCCAACCAAAGCTCCCCTCCAGCCAGCACAGTCTCACAGTCGCCGGGGCAGGCTGGGCTACCGTCTCCCAAGGATCACGAACGGTCCATCGCGAGCAGGCGGTCATCGGTGCAGGCCTCGGGTATGTCGGGTCCTACCAGCGCGGCGTCGCCCGCACCGCTCAAGAGGAACTACGAGGTCATACCGGGCCTCGAATACTTCGCCTACGCGACAGACATACTCGGTAATCATTTCGGGAGCTACGAGTTGAGCCAGATCCAAGCACACATCCTCGCATGTCTGTATTACGGGCAGCTAGGACGTGTCATTGCAAGCTTTCGTCACATTAGGTTTGCCTGCCAGATGATTGTGGACAAACTTCAACCGCAAGTATACCTCGAATACCCCATGAGTACTTCTGCATCGCTAACTGACAACAATCTAGTGCTATGGAGCGACTAAGCCGATTCCTGAGCCTCGACTCTGGGAGAGTCTTCTCGCTCAGAGACAACAGATACCTGGTCACATTCTGGACTTGTTGCCAGCTGGAGAGGTGAGGAGGCAGCATCCCGCTCACCAGACAAGCAGTGATGCTAACACGATAGTCGCAGCGACATCCTCGCCGAACTGAACCTGCTGCCATCGGGGATCCTCCAATACGAAGGCATCCTACCGTACCCCGACATGACAGTTCTTCACAACGAGATGGGCTTCTCGGAAGAGGTGGTCAACAGCTACATGGCGCAGCTCTACCTGCGCAAGCGGATGAACGAGATATCTGGCCAGCTCTACAACCCCAAGCACAGGCCTGTGTATGAAGAACAAGTCGATATCACTCACAACATCGAGGTGATGCTGGCACACAAGGACGTGTGGGCCATGAAATTTGCTTTCAACGTCAAGGATGGTCCCTCGGATGACATCCTGCACGCTCGCTTTCGCGCCAAGTACTGGGGGGCTAATGTCATCACCTACCGTCCATACATCGAGAACATCATGCGGTGGTCCTATGGCCGATGTCATCCGGAAGAGGCGCACAGTCTTCCGGTGTGCACGTTACTTCGCGATTATATGGACGTCAAAGACCCCGATGACCTACCTCCCGGGGTCATTGTAAATGCGCGAAAGGGGCTCTCCGCGCTGATGCAGAGCACACGGGCCTTCCATGGCTTGAGCGATAGGCGCTTCATCATCACCAACATCTTTGGGACGGCACATGCGTAAGACACTCATGCACCCTCTCTCCTAGTTGCAAAATCCGTACTGACCTGAGCCACAGGCAATGGGGCAACCTCATCACGCTTCGTGCTGCCTACGAGGACCCGGTGCTCGGGCCGGAGGTCGACGAGGAAGGTTTGCGGCACCTGTTCAGGAAGACCATTGAGTTCTTCGAGATCGTTGCCCAGGACTCGAGCAGTCTGTCTGTTGACCTGAGGATCCTGAAAGGACTGCTGGAGTCGATGCCGCCAAAGCACACACTGCTGTATGGAATGGCCGCATTCCCGGACTCCCCGAAGTCCCAGGCAGCGGCAGCTCCCAAGCCGGCCCCGGCCCCGCTCATCGTACCTAACGGGCCGACTCCGCAACGAGCGGTCGAGCATAGCCCGCACACCAGCACAAATACCCCGAACAACATGAACCAGCCGACGCCAATGGACTGCTCCTGAAGCACACATCACCCTCTACTGAGCGATCCAGCGCGGAACGCAGGTGGTGAGCTCGACGAAGGTCACGTAATGAAAAGTGCTACGTTCACCGAAACCCAACACGGCTGCTCAAAGTTCAGGTGCAGCATGCAATATCTGCGGCAACACCAACACTGCCATTGTTCTTTCGTCTATATCACGACGTCACGAAACTTGCCGCCTGGCTTCGACGCTACCTTCACGGCGACAAAGGTTCGGAAGACAGAATACCAGTGCAGTTGAAAATGAATGTTTTGAACCAGAAAGACAAGTATCATAAGAAAACAAAATCACGGGAGACCAAAAAAAAAAAAAAAAAGACAAAAGGATGAGACTGGCATCGGCGTGGCTTACAGAACGATGGAGCAAGGATCTCATCGGACATGGGTTCGCGCCCAATGAAGTGGATACTGGCTGGTCTGCCTTTTATTTCATTTCCCTTGAAATTTTTCCTGCACAGATCTCTCAACACTAATAATTCCGCGGATAAGGTCGGATGGGAGGAGGATATGCATGGGCATGATGGGGTCATGTGCGGTTTTTCTACAATGTTATCAAGCGAGGGACGGGCGCCTAGCATGGGACAGGCTGGGGTCTGGCTACATATATCCATCAAAAAATCCGGAACAGGAGGACAAAGTCTGGTCGGTTGCATAGCGAGTTCAGCTGGAGGGGTGCCAAGGCGGCGGGGTGATCTTTTCCATCATTGTCTGTTTTGAAATTTGGTCTTCTTGGTCGTCAATCGCATAACACAAAGTCACGGGGCGGGCTGCATCCCTGGGAGGAGATACCACTTACACATCTGGGTCACTGGTTTATGTGGTTTCATTGGGTCTGCTTTCTTGTTTGGTTTTTTTGGGGGAGGGAGGGGGGGGAGGAAGGGGTTCCAACAATTTTGTTTTTCTCTTCTCTCCTATGATGAGGATACCTATGGGTGGGCGGGATGTGGATCACCCTGTACATCTAGGGCCTCCCATCTTTTTGTGATTCTTCGCACATGTGTCGATATACTGTGGAATGGAAGTTAACTACCCCCCCTCTCCCCTTCGGGACTACACAGGCAGCCTAGGAAAGCAATGGAAAGTTCTCAAGATTGTTTAGCCGAAATAATAAGACTCTGCTCGAAGCCAACGCTCGTCCCCACCTTTCTTCCCGGCAACAAATGTTGATGTTGTGGGCAAGAACAAAAGCTGCCCAGCTTGTCCTAATCCTGCATGCCATTCCTATTACCCGTGCCTTGCCTTTCCGATGTGTTCGATGGACGCGTGCGTCGACTTTCGTAGCCCCGATTCGCACCCCCCCCACCCCCCAGGCGGTTCCTATCCATCACACCCATCGATCCCATCACAGAAGCACGACGATCAGGCAGAGCCAGCCGTCCGGGTATGCCGCCTCGCGCATCAGCTCCTCCAGCGGGGCCGTGAACGGCACGGGAGCCCCGTGGAGCACGACGTTGGCCAGCACCGGGTCCCTGCTGCTCGGGAACAGCGAGGGGAGCAGGCGGCGCAGGGCGGGGCCGAGGGTCTGAGGGGTTGTTCCTGTTTTGGGGGGGAGGGACAAAGAGTAGTCTTGTTAGCGACGTAGATATAAAGCCCCCCAAAAAAAATATCAATAGAGAAAGGGGAGGGGGAAAAAAAGAAAATGTCAAGAGAGAAAGAGGGGGGGAGGAGGCAACGGCTTCGTCGGGTCGCTTATCGGGAGCGTTAAACAGTCTTGCGTAATGAACGACCTCCCTCGCTTGCTCACACTATACGTGGTCGCAATATCCGAGGGATAAGGATCATGTCATGGGCACTGGCCTTTTTGGAAGAGGAGGGGGGGGCGGGGGTGTCCCAGGGCGCGGCGCGGCGCGGCCAAGGTGTCAAAGCTCTCTCTTTCTTAGACAGGAGTAGGAAATGGGATGATGGGCTCACGGTTTGGTAAGCGAGGCTCCACGAGGGACTGCATCACCTTGAAGCTTCCCGGCGCAGACCCGCCGGCACCGCCGCCCGGCGGTGAGGAGGGGATGTAGATACGGATAGGAACGTGTTTGAGCGGTGTCGGGGGGTTGAGAAGCTGGGTGTTGACCTTGGCGAATGAGGCGTAGTCATCTGGAGGTGGGTTTTAGACAAGGTGTCAGTCTCACATCCTGGGCCCATTTTCTTTTTTTTCTGGGCCTTTTCCATCCTCCTCCTCCTTCTTAGGGCTCCGTTTCCTTCTCTCTCTCTCTCTCTCGGGATCAGCTGTCATTTAGCGACGTGGTGGAGAACATGTCAACGGCAGACAGGGTCCAGAGCGGCTGGAGGAGGGGAGGGGGTTGCATGTGCCCTGACAGTTGACGTGCAGGATGGGTAGATCTCGAGGATTTGATTAGGGAGTGGCACAAGTGGGGATGGTTCAGGAAGAGCGGCAGATGTTCGGAGCGATGCTATTTCGGTCATGGAACACGTCTGAGCGCCGGAGTCGGTGAACGGAAAGCGACAAGGCCCCGGACCTCGAGAATGTGGGGAAAAGCCGATAGATAGCAACGAGACACGGGACGGCCAGCGGAGGGTATCAGACTTACTGTCCTGCACCGCGTTCCACAGGGCGGTGGTGTGTTCCTTGGAGAGGCTCATGATCTGTTTTGCGTTGCCGTTGCGGACGAAGTCGGCCTGGGTTTCGAGGGATCAACGTCCAGAGTCAGCGCTCAGCCCAGACGGCCTTTCCCTCCCTCCCTCTCCCATGCCGCGCAGGACTCGAGAGCAGCTTGGACTGTCCCGCTGAGCTGTACTATCAAGAAGAAGAAAAAAAAGAAAGGAAAACACATAGAGAGAGGGAAAAGGACAAACTCACTTCCTTCACCCCGTTGAGAAAAGTATCTCCTATGTCCCACTCGTCGCCATCCCCTACCTCCAACCTCCAGGGCAGCTGGGGCTGATACAGATCCACGAGCAGGCCCACGGTCAGGTTGCGGAGCTGGATCTCCTCGTGGTGGAAGCTGCTGCACGGGACGCCGAAGAAGGAGGAGAGCCTCGGCAGCAGCTGGGCCAAGTAGCTGAACCGCGGGACGGCGGTGATGAAGGGGCTGGCGGGCTGGAGGCCCCCGCGGGTGATGAAGAGCGGCACCCTCTGGCTCCATAACGTCTGAGGGATGCCGGCCCTGGGCTCCTGAGGGCGGAGGGGGCCCGCAGAGGTCGGTGGCGGCGGTGGTGAGGCCATCACGCCACAGGCTGCCTCCCCCTGGGAGGCAGCACAGCGCGGGACAGACCGAGCTGGACCAGGCAGACGCCGCTGGCCTCAGAGAGAAGACCCAGGCCCCGGCGACGAGGCTCACCTCTCGAGAGACTCCTCTGTCTTGGCTCCTCGGGAGAGGACGAGGCTGACGGCGGTCCTCGCTGCTCCGCGGCCGAGACGTCGTCACTGCCCGTCGAGCCCGTCTGGTAGTGATGCGCCTTATCTGCAGTCTCGGCCCTCGGCGCGTTTCTGGATGGTCACATCGATTACGGCTGGTAGGCTGGCGATGTCTTCCAAGACTCTTAATGGTGAGGAGATCTGCCCATGGTTCAGGCTTGAGCGTGGGCTGCCCAAAAAAAAAAAAAAAAAAGTCGCCGGTCCAAGGCAAGGCAAGCAAGCTGGTGATGGCCTCACATGAGGTCGGAAGGCGCGAGTGCGGTGTTCGGACATGGTCGCGATAAGCGATAAGCACGGCAGATGTGCGCCAAGCCGGGTTGAGCCTAGCGCAAGCGGCCCCGCCCGACATCCGGCTGTCCGGTAGTGTAAGCAGCCGCGTTTTATCTGGAACTTCACTCTTCTCACTTCTCACCTTCTTCCCCCCCCCCGAGCGCCTCGTCAAGAGGTCACAAGGTTTGGCGGCGCGCCACCCACCCCCCGCGATCTCCAGGACGCTGCATGGTTCCTCGGAATCGTCCTCTTAATTGCATACCATCCTATGCATCTATCAGCCGGTCGCTTTTTATTTTTTTAATTTTTTTTTAAATTTCTCCTTGTACCGTGGTACTGGTACATGTCCTTGCTGGAGCCTGCATCCCGCTGCTGCATCTCTCGACATTCTCGACCTCTCGCCTCCGCAACTCCTTCCCAATCCGTCGTCGGGGAACGTTGCTTTTTCTCTGTTCTTTTTTTTTTTTTTCCTTCTCTTCCTTCTCCTTGTCGCTGACACGAGCCGAGTTATCCCCGGCGAGGTGCGGGAATCGGCAGGGCATGTTATCGTCTACGTTCTCTCTGTTCCTTCGCACTTTTTTTTATTCCTTCTCTCTTTTGCTTTTTTTAACTCGAGGTTGCAATCGGCTGGAGCAACCTGACCAGGACCCTAGGCGAGAGGGGGATTGTTACACGACCAACATGTCGACGTGTATGATTTCCGGGGGGGGAGGAACGGGGGGAAGGAACAGCAGACGAGATGACAAGATGGACATCTGCGTGGTTCGGAGCGAGAAGGGGGGCACAGGGCCCGCTCTCTGTTGTACTGTACATGCCCTCACACTGGGTGACTTCGAATGGCGGGAGCTGCTAGTGGGCAAGGCCACCATTCCGTCCCCTCCTCCCTCCTTCTCGACACCCAGTCACCGGCCCCAACATGCCCGCCCATCCCATGGCTGGCTCTTGCTGCGAGGTGAGACACACACCAGCTTCCCTGCCTCCAGGCTCGACACCAGGCACGCCAGGGCGCATACCCCCATCACCTTATGTGTCGCATGGACAGAGGTAGAGGAAGAAAGAGAGAGAAGAAAAAACAGAGACCAAGTCCGACCATGCCCTCCAGACTGGCCCCTTCTCGCACATGGGGGATGCTGCTGGCATGTCTCCATCCATTCTAGCACGCTCGACTCGGTCAGAGCTCAATCCAGACCGGTTCCCAGCGAGCTGGGACTTAGCTCTTACACGGAGCGGCATGCCTGTTGCATCGGTGCCAGGTTCACTCCCAAGCCTGCTGCTCCTCTTACCGTTCTGTGAACAAGGTCAAGCACACACGTCGAGTCAACGTTTCTCGACCGTTTTCCTTTCCTCCTTGTGCAGTAACCCCCTCCCAGCCTCCCACCCCCCCGGAAGTCCTTACCGACCGAGTACAGTGAGGGCGCGTGTTACATAACACCCCCCCGGTAATCCAAATCCGTCATAGAATGCAACCATTCTATGTGATGAACTTTTCTTTTCCTGCAACTGCCCACAGCACTTTGGTACACACCTCTACCTGCCGGCCATGTGCAGCTACCACCGTACCATTAGCCCGCCAGCCCCCTTCCATGCTTCCCTCCCCCCGCCCCAACGAAACTGGAGCTGTTGGGTTGAAATTGATTCGCAGCATCTGGTGATCTCGTGTTGTACATCTTTCCACACACACACACACACACACCCACACACCCCTGACTGGCCCCCCTGGACAACTCACAGTCCAGAGAAGGTGGGTCAGATGGCCTGATGGGCAGCGATGTGCTTACTCACTTTCCCGCCTTGCCGTTGCAGCCTCAAAGAAAAGGAAAGAAAAATGAAGAAAAAAAACAGCACCAGGTGACGCAAGCATACATCCACACATACGGAAATCTCACCCCCAAACTGAACGTTGTCTCTTTTATTCCCGCCCACTTCCCGAGAAGATGACGGCCTTGGCTCATCCTCAACACGGAGAAGAAGGGACAAGGAGAGAAGGAGGAATTGGTGTGGCTGGGAGGGGCGACACCTACCTGGGCGGAAACCCTTGGAGGACTTGTAACAGTACCTGTACGCCTGCCAGTGCCTGCTCTTCCCAGCGCCCACTGTAGGTGTGGCCCCCCGACAACCGACCTGCTTGCCTCCTCTGCAGAGGAAAGACCCTTGCATGCCCTGCCTTTACAGCAGGTGATATGCTACCAGTCGACCAAGCCATTCGGGGGTAACCCAAGGGCAGGGCGAAGCGATGAAGAGAGGGGAGAGGGAGAGGGGGGGGTGAAGAGGCCTGTCATGAGCACAACGGTCGGAGTGGGTTCCTGACCAGGGGCCCGCCTCAGGGGAGAAGGGGGGAGGGGCCATGAAAAACAAGATATGCGTCCGAGTGATCAGTACCGTAAAAAGCAACATGTTGGGAAGTCCTGTGGTGCGCACAGTCAGGGTGCTGGATTGGGTAACCAGAGCGTAGATGCGGTCACATCTCATTTCTGAC
The DNA here is from genome assembly GCA_016584495.1 of Celoporthe dispersa. Taxonomy (NCBI): domain Eukaryota; kingdom Fungi; phylum Ascomycota; class Sordariomycetes; order Diaporthales; family Cryphonectriaceae; genus Celoporthe; species Celoporthe dispersa. Next base: position 1,861,541 of record WAID01000006.1, on the reverse strand, counting down.
ATGTCTCCTGTCCCTTCGCTTTCCCTCTCACCGAGGTGCGGAAAAGCAAAATCCATAAAACTATGGAGAAAATTCTGGAGAAAGGAAAGAAAGAAAGAAAAAACAAAGAACAAAGAGAAAAAAGAAAAAGCAGGTGGGGAGGAAGAAGAAGAAGAAGGAGAAGACGGAAGGGGGGGGCTGTGGGGGGTTTTCGTCATCAATCTGCAGAGTTGGTGCATGTGTTTAATTGACTACTATAGTGATCAAACCTCAAACAAATAACAAGACGGGGGAGGAGAATCAAGTTAGGCCCCCCGCGCATGTGCTTGCTCCAGGTGGGTGTAGGCTCATTGGGGCTGGGTAAGCCAGGTGCTCACAGGGGAAGCGGAAGGCAGTGCCATTTCCCTTGGGTTACAAACACCAAGCAGACAAGGCTGAGATTATCAATAGCCCTTTTTTTTTCTCTCTCTCCCTTTTCTTTTCATCCAGGGTATGGCTATAGGATAAGTTGGGCCGGGAGGATGAAGGGGGGGGATGGACGGCTCAGCAGTAAGAGTATAGCAGATAAGAGCCACGGTGAAAATGGCCCGCCCGGGAGGACCACAGACACAATGATGTAGCGGGAATGAGCTTCGGGTGGAGAGTTAGGACCTGCTTATACCGTCAGCCCGGCCGCCTTGCAGACGCGTTGACACTGCTCTCTTGTTTGGGACGCCATGGTCTTGAGGCTAGGTGAGCCTGCCTGCGTGCTTAGGCAGCCAACACTATAGGTTGGGATAGCGTCAGGCCTGCTGAAGAGCAGCGTGGTGTAATGTGCCCGATGCTCTCTCTCGGCGGTGTTCCTGCATGATCTTGGAGCAGATGGTCTTTATACATCTTTATTCAGGATGGTGGCTAGAGATAATTAAACACCTTTGGGTGCCTCCACATCGCCCGAGGGCCTCAGTCTCTAGCGATGATAACATCGCGATCCATGTTGATCTGTGTGAGGGTGTGTCATGCTAGGTGAGCTTATGTTGAGGAGATGTTGAGTCTGAGGCATTGCAGCTCCCACAGTGGCCTCGTCGCTCACTCGATGAACAGCAGACAACCTTCTGAGAGGGATTGGGGCCAGCGGTGGGAACGTGGCAGGCCATCTTCAGACTCCACGAACCGTTGGCCACAGAGCAAGTGGAAGAGGCCAAGGAGTTGGTCAGATGGATCATGTGCTTGAGGCATGTTACGTGACCGTGCAGGCTGTCCAGTCCAAGATAAAGAGAACGAACCTACAATACACGCTGAGATTTATAATATTTTCTTGGAAAAAGTATATGAGAGAGAACACCAAATTTCTTTCTTCTTCCTGCTCTTATCTGTTCATCAAGTCATAAGTGTCATCAGTCATAGTCAGGGCCGGTCGCTCAAGTCCAGAACTACCCCATCTGTCGCGTGAGGCTGGCGGACTCCGTGAGAAAGAAAAAAGAAAAGAAAAAAAGACGTCCCTTCTCCATCAACAAGCCGCCGTCAAGTCTATCACCCGGGTTCAGCTGATGCTGGACCGCCCGGATCAGGCCACGATCTTGCCGTTGAGGTACACAGCCTTATAGAACCTCGCACCCCACTCCTCCAGGAACTCGTCGCTCTCCAGGTCGGTCACCTGGTATAGGAACAGCTCCGGGTCAACATCCCCGCTCATGATATAGTACCCGAACGCGCTCACGCTGGAGAAGACGGCGGCGTTATACAGAGGGGGGATGTGGCCCCTGCTCATGAAGAAGTCCTTGTCGGACCGGGGAGGATGATAGGTGCCGCAGTGTGTACAGCTCCTGGCGGGATCCCACGTAAGCTCACGCATCGTCACGACCTCGGCACAGTCTTGGAGGGGAAGCTTCTCGGTGAGGAGGAAGGCAGGCAGGCACCAGGGGCCTTCTTCGCAGTCACACATCTCCTGGAAGGCGCCTGTCTCGAGGATCTGTCTGGGCGTCGAGCCTGTGATGAAGATGTCTTTCTTGACGTCGATATAGATGCCACCCTGAAGAGTATGGGAGCCTCTGGTCAGTCCGTGCGTGCTCTGTTATGGCTGGCTCGACAGGCGCTCGAATACGGGATGATGTACATGTATGAGGGTGAGAAATGGTCAGAGAGGGGAGAGAGAGAGAGAGATGGTTTGTGTGTGGGGTAAAAATCACCTTGGGTTTGCCCTCGGCGGCCTCGTGGTCAATCTGCTGGGCGATGGTGAGATCATATCGCAGGCAGCCGTCACCATCGTACCACTGGTTCTCGTTGCCATACTGCCCAGCGTTGGGGTAGCCCAGGTCCAGGACGGACAGCCTGACGTACATCTCGAGGGCAGCTTCGCGGAACTCCATGTTGACAAAGAGAAGGGGCGATGGGTTGTCCCCGAGGTCCACGGTCGGCGAGATACGCCGCGTGATGGGGTCGAGAAGCACTACTCGGGCTGGACGGCGCTTGCGGTCCTCGTCGAGCGCCGCCCCGATGACGAGCAGGCGGAGCTCGGCCGATAGCTCTGGGAATTTATGGAAGACGGGGCATTTCTTCTTCCTGGCGACGGCCTTGCTGCGCACCTCGCTCTTGCCCTGGGCCTTGTTCATCTTGCGCACTGGCTGGTGGCGCTGGCGTTGTTGTCGTGTGTGTGTGTGTGCGTGTGTGGTTCGAGGATGGCGATCTCTGTGTTGGTACTGACGTGTTGTCGAATTGAGAGGCTGGTTGGTCTGTAAGTTGCAGTGGTGGTCGCTGCGGCGGGGTGCGGGGTGGGCGACTAAAACACCTGCAAATCAGGTTCAAGGCCGACACCGACACACACACACACACACACACACACGGTGTGGTGTGGTGTGGTCCCTGGCTTTCTTTTTTGAATTCGTAGATGAGGGTGAAGAGAATAGGGCGGAGAGGCGGCGGCTGAAAGATTGGGAGAGAGAAGAGCAGAGCAGAGTCGGGAGACTTTTCGAGAGGTGAAAAAGTTAATGATTGGAAAGAGCGGAGAGTGAGTATATGTTTGGCCTGCTGAGGTTGTTTGCTGAGGTAATGAGGCACGCACCTCCTAGCGATTATGAAGCAGCAGGTGTGCATCCAACATGAGATGACGCAGTTCTCACCAGAGGCAGGTCGAGTCCGCTTCGCAGCTCGGGCATGTCTGGAGAATCTCGATCAAGACGAGGAGGGTCTTCGTCACGAGAGGAAGAAAGGATAAAAAAAAAATTGAAGAATTATATAAATAAAAAAAAAGCCGTATATAGGATTGACACGTAGGAGGTGCACGTGCAGAAAGGGGTAGAACAAAAACAGTTGTGCTGAGGAATGAGAGACGACATTGTGAGACATGCACGAGAGAAGTGGGACTCATATTACGTTTTTGGAATGTCTGCTGGATTGAATTGCTGCGGCCAGACCCCCCGTTCTGTGGTCGATGTTATCACCGTGCGAGGCGTGAACCTGGTGAGGTCTATTTCCTCAGGCTTAAAGGTCTCGGCCGCACTGGCCGACCTGATCAGTCGTGTCCTCTCCCACGGAAGACACCGCCACCTTCTAGCTTCACTTGAAACCGCGCCCACGGTTCCGCTTGCTAAAGCTACTGAACCCGCCACGGCCACGGTTGTTACCTCCTCCTCCTCCTCTGCCCCCACGAGAACCACCTTCCTGGGAGCCTCCCATGGCTTGAGACCGAGGCGGAGCGCCCGGCGGCGCAGGTGATGGACGGACCTCGCCCTGGCCCGCCTTGGGAACCTTCCTTCCATTCCGCAGAGGGTAGTCCTTACCTCCCTGCCGCAGAGGAGGAGGGGGAGGGCGAGAGTCATCGGGCCATGGGTTCCGGTTGCGTCGGGGATAGCGGTTGTTCGTGTTTTGCTGTGGCTGCTGCCGCTTCTTGGGGTTTGGCGGAGCTGCTGCGGACGCTGCCGAGGGGCCACCAAAGCTGATGTTCGACGCGATCTGGATCTTGCCCATGGCCTTCTGGGCGGGCCGCGGCGCGCCACCTCGTACGAGGGCATCCGTATGATCCTCGTCGTCGCTCTCTTCGTAAAAAGACATGCGACTGGGGCTTGATGCTGCGACCGGGAATGACGGGCGCCGAGGCGGGTGATGGGGGAGGGAGGGGATTCCTGTACGCAAGAGCCTCCTCGTTGCTTGCGGGGTCAATGTACAGGGAGGCGACCGAATAAGTCCACGTCTTGGTGGGAGGCACACTGAGGTCCGCGAGACCACAGTCTCCACCATAGTGGCCCTGTTCGCCGCAGCAGTAACAGAAGATTGGCAGCGACTTGACCTTCCTGACGCTGCCTGGCTGGGGCCGGTAGACCTGCCAGAGGCTGGTGCAGTTCTGCTCCGAATGATCATGACCCTCGCAGACCGCGCACTCCATCGCGACCTCGCCTGGGGCGGCCGCGAGCTTCTCTGGGCACTTCGCCTTGGTATGCCCGAGCTTTCTGCATCTGCTACACCGCTGGCGCGTTGGACACTCGTAATTGAAGTGTGGGCCAGAGCAGTACTTGCAGTTTGCCTCGGAGCAGCTTGCTGTGGAGTGGCCGGGCTGGGCGCAGGTGAGGCAGAAGGCCGCGTTGTCCGGAACCCCAGGGTAGTAATGGTGTCGCTGGCTGAGCTCGGCTTGGGGGACTGATACCTCCTCCGGAACAGTTGTGGCGGGGTCCATCTCGACATCGCTGGCCTGGCCCTCGTCAACCTCGCCGTCCTCCTTCTCCACCACGGTGTGCTGCGCCTGCTGGGGGCGGCATGGCCGCCTAGATTCAACTCAGATCCATTGTTGGCATCGCTAGGCCGGGGTGGACTGGCGGGGGTGACAGGCTTGGAACTCGAAGCTGCAGGTGGCGGGGGGGCGGCAGCAGCAGAGGCGGGCTGTTCGTGCCCTTTATTTCCTTTGGCTTTAGCTTGCTTCGCCTGCTTCTTGGCTATCTTTTTTGGGTCAGGTTTGAATTCAGTAGCGAAATCTCGCAGACGGCTGGTCTCGGGGTCCTTCAGATGCTTCTTTGCGGTAGTGTGGATCAGCTGAGGCAGGTCAGGTGTCACATCGCCCTCCAGCCGGCTCATAAACGCCTTCTTCAGGAGGCTGGGTGCGAGGCCGACCTTTTCGATATTTTCCTGATTCTGGACCACAAATGCCTCACACCACTTGCCTAGGATGGATTCAAATATCTCCAACCAGGTAGTGCCCACGACATATTCGGACTTGATAGGGTTGACGGTCCACAGCAGGTCTCGTTTGTTGACGGGCGTCACGGTCTTTGCCTCGCCGGCCTGGATGGCCTGCACGAGCCCCACGCGCTCCTGTGGCGTTAGGGGATTGTACACCACCAAGTCGGGATTGCCGCTCGGCTGGTTTGAGCCTTGGGCACCTGCGCCAAAAGAAGTGCGCAGCCCAGGCACCCCAGGAGTTGGCTGGGCTGGTTGTGAGGGCATGTCGGTAGACCTGGAGCCTTGTCCATCGCTTGAATTCGAGACCGACCTCTTCCTGGCTCCTGATGAGCTGATCTCTCCCTCGTCGGCGCTCGTGGGTGTGTGGCCGTGCGCACTGGTGGCCGAGGAGCCTTTCCTGGCTTTCTTGCGAGGAGGCAGGTCTTCTTCGGCCTGCTCTGGTCCTTGGCCCAGCACCGCGTCGACCATTGGGCGCTTGCCCGTTGCCGCTGGCGAGGTCCCGCCCGCCGCAACAGGCTTCCCAGCCTCTCCAGCATCCTGTGGCAGTGTCTCGTCGGCCGTTGCCGAGAGATCATTGGCGGCCGTCATCTCCGCCACTCCGTCGATTGTCACCTCTTCTGCGTCTGCCATCATCAACCGAGGCGGGGCGTCGTCGTCGTCTCTGCCGGATCTCCTCGAACGTGGCCTTGTCTGTGTGGCCTTCGCACCGGGTCCGCTGGCTCCGTGCCCCCCTCCCTCTGAAGCCTTTCCCGCCTCGGCCCCACCGGTCTGTAATTAGATTGGGGCCCCTATCTTGGACAATACGAGAGAGTTTCGACAAGCCGCAGGTATGCCCCTCAATATTCCATGGCCTAGGGTAGGTCGAGATGAGATGAGATGTTCACGCTGGTAGGTGGCAGGTGGTAGACACTGATGATATTGGCTTGAAATGAGAGGACTGTGGCCTGAGGTGGGACGAGACCTCTGGAAAATTCACCAGAGCGGCTAAGCGGGTTGGCGGGGTGTGGTGATTTCAGCCTAGAAAAGGTAGAGTATCCTTGGACAAGAGACTATGCCACGTGATAAATCGTACAGCTGGCCCTTGAGATCATAAAAGAAAGTATGGAGACCAGGAGGGCGAAGCAGCTTGGAGGGGTCCTGTCTCGGAGAAGAGGTGTGCAGTGCAGAGATGTTCTCTTGATGGGCTTTTGAGGAGCGCGTCTTGCCACAAAAAGTTGTTACCAGCCTGACCAGCTTCGAGGTGGACCCTGGATTGGGGCCATTTGTGCCTGCCTGGGGCTTGACGGCCCTGGTCTGTGCACCTCGGACATGGTTGGGGGTGGTGATAGCACTAGGGCGTGAAGCTACCTGTGCCTGGCATACAGATTACATGGACGGGGCAGGTAGCGGTGGAGGCGTGACCTAGCAGGTGAGCTACCAGGGGACTCTCCGGACCAAAGAGGGCCCAGGGATATGGATCAGTGGTTCGGTGTTGCAGCAGAGGTGCAGGTGGCATGCTGGAGCTGGAGGTGCAGTGCATCGGGACAGGCGAGCCGCTCCAAGCTTTGGAGGTCTAGACACTTGGGACAAACAGGGCCCTTGTCTTTCTTCAACATCCAGACATCATATCTCCACGTCACTGTTTTAAAGACGGCCACGAGGTTCCTCCAACCGCTCTGTCTTGCCTCCGGTTCGTTGCTGGTCTGACTTGACTCTGTACAGCCAACATCATCTTTTCTCTTCTTCGTCCATCGCTACTGTGTGAGTTGTTTTGATCTTCTTCCTTCTTCTGACAGTGGCGGTGACTTGAACAGAACAGCCACCGCGGGCCCCCTCCCCCCTCTCCTTCCTCTGCAAATCATGGCCAGCTGGGTCCTGTCTGACCTCCTCCCCTGGCCTGACCAGCACATCATGCCCACGTTGGAACCAGGGCCTGTGTGGTTCAGAGACCCGGCGATGTGCAGCACAGGCTGAATCCGGTCTGGGACGAGCACCCAATAGTCCAAGCCATATCTGGATCTTGTCCCCCCAACGACCAAGACACATCCATACACACACACACACACACAGATCCTCCCCCACATCTGATCTATTCAGCTCACTTGGTTATGTCAGAGGGTGTCCGCTGACCTTGAACTGCCTGCTCCTAGCCATCTTTCCTGAATCGATACCGTTTTTATCTCCTTCACCAACCCGAACGACCCCCTCGCGGCCACACCAGGGCAACAGCTCGACGGGACAAGTCCGGATCCCTACCACACCAAGCATATCTCCAGAAAAGCAGACACGAGGTCTCAGCATCCCGACCGACTGCTGCCGCGCCACTTCCTCCCTCATCCGAACCTCCCGCCCGTCCGACCGGCCGGACGACCAACAGACCTTTCCAGTGGTTCCCGACAACACCGGCAAGCTGTCTTCCCCAATCCTCCTCCAGCGTACCGTCTCCTACGACGCGGGCACCAATAATCCGCGTCGGGGAAGTGTGTACAAAATGGCGGAAGAACAGAACTCGGCCCGTAGGAGGAGGTCTAGTTCGATCCTCCAGGTGTACCACGAGCCTCTGGAGCCTGTAGAGCAGCTGAGCGACCGCGCCGCACTGCCCAATGGCAACGCAAACTGGGTGAACGCGAAAGGTGAGGAGGAACCCTTTGAACCCGCCGGCAAACTTGGACTGGGAAGGGGGGAGCCGCGGGGTGGCGGGTCTCCTCCGCTCTGGGCAGCCGAACACACTTGCCACGAGACATATCTTGCCTGGTATACGGAGGCTAACTGCCGTCATGACTCTAGGGGCGTGGACGATTCACTTTATCCTGATCATGTGCCTGAAGATCTTCTACGATATCATCCCCGGCGTGTCACAGGAGACCTCCTGGACCCTAACGAACATCTCGTACATGGCCGGATCCTACCTCATGTTCCACTACGTCCGAGGCATACCATTTGAGTTCAACGCAGGGGCCTACGACAACTTGAACATGTGGGAGCAGATCGACGATGGTGCCCAGTACACCCCGGCCAAGAAGTTCCTGCTGAGCGTACCAATCGTACTCTTCCTCCTCAGCACGCACTACACCCACTATGACCTGGCCTACTTTACCATCAACTTCCTAGCGGTGCTGGCTGTTGTGATCCCCAAATTACCCTTCGTGAGTATCTTGCATGCAAACAAAACGGCGAGGCTGAGCAGGAGGATGGACGCCCGAGACTGACAGCGCATACAACAGAGTCACAGAATGCGATTTGGCATCTTCTCCGGCTTACCGGACGAGGAATAGGATTTGGTCCCTGTGGTCAAGATCGGGCGTTTGGCTTTGTGGTTTCTTTGAAGATTGGAGTTGCTTGGAGTTGTACTAAGAGGGGCAGCCTGCTGGACACGATGGGTCTCCCATACCGACTTCGAGATCGAGACTAGGAAGAAGATCTCCTGGCTACTCCAGGATAGGGTCGTTTTGCGACACGAATCCATCTCAGGCGGAGGCACCAACGCCGTATGAGCACTCTTCGTGCCTGGATCACCAATCCATATCCCTCATCATATTGCAGCTTGTTACTGACTTGGACGGCTCGTGTCTCGAGGGTTCAAGCTACATGGGGCACCTAGCTGGCGAAAAAGTGGTTTTCTTGCTTGGGAGAGGGGGGGCGATGGCGGGATTCAATCTGATAGATGCGGAGGGCGAGGCGTCGGATCACAAAATTGACATGGACTGGCAGGTTCAACCTGAGCCATGGAATACAAGATGCAATATTTCTACCTGTGTCCAGCGACTCACTGTCACCCCTATGCATGTACCAATCACGATACACGGCAAAATCTCTCTCTCTCTCTCTCTCTCTCTCTCTCTCTCTCTCTCTTCCTCTTCGAAAACCGGATCCGAGCAGTGTGGAAGGCGACAGATACCCTACGGATATCTGCTACAAGACCACCACCGCTGCCGGCTCTACGACTCACCTGGCCTCGAGCTTAGCAGCGTGTCGTAGACGACCATCGTCCACATGCCACCCTTGCTCTCGTCTTGTGCTGTGATGGTGTCGTCCTCGTATTTGCGGCCGTAGCTCCTCGCACCACGTATCCAGACAAGACTGGCCCCTGCCCTGCCCTCCGAGCCAAGAACGGCTGTGACGGGCTGGGAGGGGGTCCCACATCGGAGAAGTGTCGGACGGAAGACACCACACCCGACGTCATCCCCTCCCCCTTGCTTGCCTGCGCTTATAGCCGGCCTCGGTGATGGTGAGTGATTTGATGAGTCGTCAGAAGGCGTGATCTCTCTCTGTGTGGGGGCGCGCGCGTGTGTGTGTGTTGGCTGAACGGCCGAGGTGAGCCTTTTCCGTTGAAAGCCACACTTTTCTGCATTCAAGTCTCTCGATGATCCCTCGGAGGTCCGCGTTTGCTACGAGAGATAGTACTGCGGACTGGTGGTGTGCGGCGACAACGAGCTCGTCTAGGCCTGGAGGCGCATCCATCGTCATCGCCTTGACGGCCAGGAGCCTCTCCTCCTCCCTCTCCTATATTACCCGCTCAAGCACCCGCCAGTCTTCCCTCGCTGTCCACCCATCTTCTCACCCACAAATACTACTCCAACACCGACAAAGAAGAAACTTTAGCCTTACGCCCACCGCCAAGATGCAGGAGAACGTGCCCAAGTTGTACCCCAACCCGGAGACGGGGGCCAAGGTGACGGACTACTCGGTTGCGCACTCGACGCCGCTGCCGGAGTGGCTCGCCAAGTACCACCAGTGGGGGTGTGAGGAGACCAAGGTCCCTAATTTTTTGATCTCGACATATCAGGCGCAGATGTTGATCTTCCTGGCCAGGATCGTGGGTGCCAAGAAGGGTGAGAAATATACATGTCTCCTCCTCCTCCCCACGTCGAGACCAAGATTGGGTTGGTCTGGCTGACACGACAGGCGGGAACGAAACAAACAAACAGTGCTCGAGATCGGCGTCTATATCGGCTTCTCCGGCATGGTCTGGGCCCACGCGGTAGGCAAACAGGGCACCGTCGTCGGCCTCGAGCTCAGCGAGGAGTACGCGGCCCTCGCGCGCAAGGGCTTCGCGGACAACGGCGTCGACAACGTGCAGGTCAGGACAGGCGACGCCGTCACCTCCCTCGAGGCCCTCGCGCCGGACGAGCCCTTCGACCTGATCTTCGTCGACGCCAACAAGGACGCCTACCCGCGGTACCTGGACATCATCCTGGCCAGGTCGCAGCCGGGCCGGCCAGATCGCCTGCTCAAGGCGGGCGGGCTGATCGTGGCGGACAATGTACTGCGGCGAGGCATCGTGGCGGATGCGAGCAGCTCCAACCCGCATTATGCGAAGGAGGTCGAGAAGCACGGCGAGGCGCAGAGCAGGACCTTTGTGAGGGCGCTGCATGAGTTCAACGAGAAGCTGGCTGCGGAGCCCAGGCTGGAGTCGTTCCTCATGCCTCTCTTTGATGGGCTGGGAATGGCGAGGCTCAAGGACTAGGGCGGCTGCCGGCGCGGTGTTGAAGCGAGCTGTGTTCATGCCATAGAGGTGATGGAGGTTGATAGGCTGCCAATCTACTCCTCTTGTTACTCTCTCCCGTCTCTCTAGTGCTACACAGGCTGGTCTTCATTCCTATCCTACGCCCTCGGCAGGCCTTTTTCCTCTTCCTACCTTCTTCTTCTTCCTCAGCCGGGCTCGTCCCACCGCCTACCCCCGACGCCTCGGCTGCATACCCCCCCATATATTAATAACATCCTGCAAGGACCGCCCGTGTACGGCCTGGCAGCCATCCTCGTCTTCTCCACGAGGATGCCCCCGTGCGCATTTCCTTCACCCTCGTTTCGGCTCCCACCAGCGGCAGCCGCCCGATTCTGATACCTGAGCCTCCACGATCCCACCTACCAGTCACGCCGATGTCGAGGCAGCGGCACAGCGCGCCGTTAGATCTCTTGCCGTCCTCTATGACGGCGTCGAGGCTCAGGGCTAGGGAGCCGGGCGAGAACGGCTCCTGCACGGCGGCGGCGGCAGCGGCGGGTGCGCAAGAGGAGGATGTGGCCGAGGTCGCACTGGGGCTATCCTGGTCGGGGCTGCTGTCCTCTCCGCTGTGGGCGGGCGAGGGGAGCACGAGACCTTGCTGGTGGGCACGCGTCGTCGATACCATAATCATCATCATCATCATCATCTTGCTGGAAAGTTGAAAATGTGAAGTTAGCCATTCCATAGGAGGGAGCAAGCGGGTGTGCACTATATGAGTATTTTAAGGCATGGTTCGAATAATATGGGCAGTACGAAAAGCAGGTGTTTCGGTGGACCAAAGTTTACACTATCATCGTTTTATCCAGCGTACAGGAAGGAGCAACTAGGTAATTCTCCAGAGCACATTGCTGCATGGCCTTGACCACCAGTTCCCTCTCTTTGTAGTCCTAATTAGCAGACCAAGAAATTATCACGAATCAAACACACTCTTGTCATGTATTTTTAAGGTACCGCACTGTCAGCGCTCTAGCAATTCGCATCTCATACCATTCAGTGGTGGTAGACCTGTCGCCTCGTTAAACTGAAATACCAGTCTTCGTCCCAGCCTCTTGGTTCTGAAATGACTCTGGAAGGGGTAGATCTATTAAGAATAGGTCCCGGCTCAAGCTGTCCAAATTCGTTCGTTCGGACTTGGAGATGTTGAGAGGTCCTCGCTTCTGGGTTCTCTCCGTCCGACATGCCCCGCTTGATCTCAAGCCCGCAGATAGACGGCCACGGCCGCGACACGACTCCGCACTTCGTCTTGCCGGGACCGCCCTGGCCAGCCTGTTGCTATCTTAGTCCGCGGCCTTCCAGTCGCAGGCCACAGCAAACTGGCCGAGGTCGCTGAGGTTGATATCCCACATCGGCTGGTACATGGACACCCTGCCGCCGGTTCGTACGACATTTCTTCTGCCCAGCTCAGAGATGCGGCCGTCACCGGCCAGTATCACCCTGGCAGGATTCCCACCGTCCCGCTCAGGTGGTTCGTCGACCTCGTGGGCCCCGATAATCCACATGTCACCGCCGTTCCTCGCCTCGTCAACCTTCATCTGGACGCTTGCACCAGCTGGCCTGTCATACTCAGACACCCCTTTCACCTGCACGAGCCAGTCACGGACTTCCGCCGCCAGGCCGCCTGGGACGTACTTTACACCTCGCCGCTGGGGGGAGAATGCATCAGGCAAGGGGGGACGATCTGCCGTGGCTTCTCCAGCTGCGTCTGTAGCCTTGAACCGCGGCGCAGCTCGGAACGTGGTCGGGCGACGGGCTGCAGGCTTGCTCGGCGAAGCTGGCTCCGGGCCTGGCATGGGGTGTTCCAGATCCGTTGGGGGCTCGGATGGGCTCTCCTCGTCCTCATCTGTAGAGGGTGTGTGATTTACCTCTATAAGCCCGTCGTCCACAATCATAGTCTCATCTGCGACGATACCACTATCAACAGCAGGGCTGGAGTCCGGGTCCGGTGAAATAGACACCCGTCGGCGCTTTGGTGGCCGCTCAGCATCCTCCCATGATAGTGACCTTGATGCCGAGGGCGAGTCGATCTCGATGGAGCCGTCGAGTAGCTGCTGGCTCGCTGCCTCTTCTTCGTCTTCCAGAAACCCTGGTGAGATAGGTGATGTGTCGATGGCGTCACTCTCGAACTGGGTCGCTCTGGGCCTGGCCGTTGCAGGCGCGGGAGTTGAGAAGAGTGGTGGCGGCTGCTGCTGGTGCTGGTGGTGAGCCTTTTGCCGGGGCGTTTCCGAGACATTGAACCGCGGGGTCGAGGCGAACTGGCGAGAGCCGCTTTTGAGCGTTGTCGGGGTTTGTGTATTCGACGGCGGCGGCGGTGCCTGGCGCCTGGAGAGTAGAAAGGGCGGCTGCGCTGGGGTCTTGAGGACGAGGTTTTAGCATGACTGGGCTGGCATGACACGAAGTCTCCATGACATCTTACCGACGGAGGCGCCATACTTGATGTCCCTCCAGTTCCTTGGGCTTCACGACAGGACCCCCAGGACGGGACGATGTTCCAGCACTGGCTGGGTCCACTCGATCACCTCCCGAGGAGGATTATTGAGATGACGAGATGTGGAAGGGCCCAAGAAGGTCTGAACTTGATTCTGAGTGGCAGGAGAGTGTGAATGGGGAAGTCACGACATGAGGTCGAGATCGCGTAGTTATGCTTAGTCATCCATTCACACAGGGCAACTCCGTCCAGCAGCTGCTCTTGCCATCTTCACATCATCGTTGCACTGTTTGTCTCTCACTTTCTCTCACACTTTCACTCTCTCTCCCCCTTCTCTCTCTGCCACAAAACCCAGTGCCCAATTCTACTTGTGTCTTTTTTGAGCAAAGCGCCGCAAACAAGCCACTCAGACGACGGCGAGGGCGAGGACGTTCGCCCTAGGCTCGGCTCATCAGAACCTGGGAGAGCTTTTGTCACCGTTACGATCGAGATTGTCTCGTCATCGATGGCCAGCACGGACAGAGGCCCTCGGTTGAGACTTGTTCCCTGTCCGAGCTGACATGGCAGTCTTCGCTGCCTGTCCTCTCTAGACAGCAGGCAAAGTACGGGTGCTCGGTTCACCGTCGAGGAGTCACATGGCCGTGGTATCGGCTCATGGCCGCCGTCTTGTGAGGTCCACAGTGACTCGCTCACCTGTTCAAGGCTTTCTCCTCCTGGCCGACGCGCTCAATGCTGTTGCAGCATGTCTGTCTGCCAGGTATCAACTCTTCATGGCGCGGCCCTGCTGGGGAGACCTCACAAGGGGAAGAAGGCCGGTGGAAATGAGCTGCCCTAACAGGACCCCGTTGAGGACCATTTTGGATACCAGCTCGCCAGTGATCAGTTATGGCTCCGACCGGGGAGAGAGAGAGAGAGAGAGAGAGAGAGAGAAACGCAGGTCCAGCACCCTTGGTATGCTCCTGAAGGGATCTCGATAAACGATATGAGGTCCTGAAACCCACCGGGCCAGGAGGGCGTGGGTACGCGGCCGAGATGTCGAGCCTCCCACTCGTCTGACTCGCCAGAAGGATTCTGGTCGAGATGGCATGACACAAGACAGCTCAACGTTTCTCGCCTGTGAAGCGACAGCCGTCAGCCAGCATGGGCTCAGAGGAAGTCCTTGCAAGATGCCTACCGGAAAGTGCGGAGCTTTGTGGAGTGTGGGGGCTGAGATCTACCCGCCCTTCGTCGCCCGCGGGTCGGCCGAGGGAAGAGACGTCAAGCCCTTTCACCCTTGAATGATCTCTGTGTCTTCCGGCTGGCAGAGATGAGCTTGATTGGGAAGGTCATGGACGAGAGGGAAATTGATGGACCGTGAGACGGTCCGAGTCTGACAATGCGAGATATGACATCTCTTGAGATCTCTCCTGGCACGCCAACGACCCGTCTCGTGCTCAAGTCACCTCTGCCTGGAAGGGAGGTATCATTGAGGAGAAGGGCGAAATGAGAGGGTGATCAATCGATTCGCTAGGGGCTCGTATCGGTCGGGTCGCATCATCACCATCCTTGGGTCAGATTTGGATGTAGGACGTGGCGAAGCCCTGCGTGCCGCCCTCACAAGAGCAAAGCAGCTTTTTTTTTTTTTTTTTTTTTTGGGTGGGGTTTATCAAGGCGTCTAACCGAGGAGACAAGGGCACCACTCCGCCATTCTTGTACAGCAGAACATCCCGTCCCCTCTCGTTTCTGCGGCAACATTAGACGAGGGGAATCATCTCGAGAGGGTGTCGAGAACCCTTGATGGTGGTCACATCTCGGATCTGGGCGACAAACGTGACAGGTGCCCCTCTGACAAGCCGACCAATCTACGAAAACACTGGTCAGTGTGTCTCAATAATATGCAAGGTGATAGAGAGAGGAGGTTGGGGGGGGGGGCGGACCTGTCATCATCGAGGCCCTGCCATCATCACCCCGCCCCCCTGGTGGGTGTCCCGGGCGGTGACCACCAAGGAAAGCGACGTTGACGTGTCCCATCACGTGTGGTCTCACTTACCGATATTTCCCTGGCCCCAGCATGTCTCATTGTTGCCCGTTGGATGATGCTCACAGGAGGTACCCATGTTTGGCCGGCGGATACATGACGGCGGTATCGAGGACTGCGGAGTCCGTGGATGATCACTATTCCGCCTTTTTTGTGAGCTGTCCGCGGCCTTGGTCCCCCAGCACGGCCCTCGCCTCTGGACACAACAACAGAAACAACCTTCACACCATCATCACCTTCACCGCGTCATAAATAACTCGTCGGTGTGATTTATGATAACGATGTGGGTGAGCTGTGAAGCAGCAGGTTGGGATCGACCTCATCCGACACGAGATCACATCCGGCCCTTGGATCTCGATAGAAAATTGAAAGGCCAGCGACTGGGTCTCCCGGGTTTCGAAAAGTGGACCGGACGGAGCCAGTCAGTCATGCTGTTAGGTTCTGTGTATATGCGTGTACCACAGGCTCAAGCGAGGCGGAGGCTGCATGACCCAAGGGCGAAGATGGACCACGAAACGAAACCTCGACTCCGGGCGAATTCTCCCATTGCACACACAGCATAGGTACGCCGGGAAAGCAGGGGAAGGGGAGGGGGAGAGCACTCACTCGGTGTCAGCGCTACGCCGCGGTCACAAACACCTCTCTCTTTTTTTTTTTTAAAAAAAAGAAGGGGGTGGGGCCGTGCATTGTGAAAATTTTCCCAAAGCCCGTTCTCGTGGTGAGATGTGATATATCACAAAACGGGAGGGAGGGCGCAAGCCCGGCCGTTTTCGGCTTTGGTTCCGAATGCTGGGGTTTGGGCCAAATATGATCTGATCGAGGCAACTACACCAAGGGGGCGCTCCATCCTGTCAGATCGAAGACGAAGCAGATCTTTGCTGCATGGAGACATGTGAGGGCTGGTGGTTGGGTGTGGTGTGTCGGGACCGGCGAGTTGCCTCTTCTTGGAAGTCATTGACGAGCTAAGCCTGTCTCTTTTACACCCAACAGGCTCGGGGTTTGCATCGAGCCCGCCTTGGCTGCTGCGGGTATCGTCATCTGCAGCACACAAAAGAGACAACTACGCCGCCCTCGTCTCACCGGTCGACGGGTTTGTCTGGACACGGTGTGCACCTGAACTCCTCCTCGGCGATATCTCTCCGACGCCTTTAAAAAAAATTTTTTGTTCCCTCCTCTATTCCTTTTCACTCCCTCTCCGTACCACACAGCTTCTAAGTGAAGGACGGCGGAAATTGTTCCGCAGCAGAAGCTGGTGCGGCAGGAGGGAAGGGAAGATTCGCTTCTCGGGACTGACAATCCTGCTGCCATCGTACAGGCTAGGTTGTCATCCTGGGAGACACCTCGGGATCTCAAAGGTTAGGTGTTGGGGGTGAGAGACGAGGAGGCTCCTGAGAGAACGACTAGCGAGCGACCATGAGAAGGACGCCCGCCTTCGCAGGACAGGGTGGTGTAACACGAAAAACGGGCGGCCTGCCTGTCAACCCATCAGAAGGCCAGATACAAGTGCGAGAGATCCATGACGCCCTCCACCACATACAATCTGGCATCAAGCACCCGAGGCCCATTCACATGGGTTAGGACCGGTGGTGTCCCCCGGAGTAATTCCACGCAAGCAGCCACCACATATCTTCGAGATGTGAAACGATTCGTCCGTGGGTCGCATTCTGTAACCGACAACGGGGTGCACCAATTTTGGGTATCGGATTATTTGGCCAGCCGTCAGATCTCTTCCCCCCTCCCCTCTCTAAGAAACAAAATCCGGTGCACCTGGCGATGCGCCTCATGAATGATGACGCCGGACACTGCGTAGTTGGGACACGCCATCGAGGGAGCACATACACACAGAGGTTGCTTGTGTCTCCTCTTATGACAAGTCATCGACTGGCAAGATGTAGGCAACCGTCCCAAGGAACACCGAGGTCTTGTCCCTGGGGTGTGCTGGGCTAGACGAGGCTCCGACTGGCGGCAAAACCCCAGTGAACTCGTCGCGTCACCCGCGTGTGATGATGCTATCATTCAGCCTGCGTCTCATTTATTTATCTATCTAATCCCCTGGCAGACTGGGGCGAGCTCGCCACCATCCTAGAGAGAGAGGCGGAGAGAGGCAGAGAGACAGAGAGGGAGAGAGGGAGAGAGAAGGCTCCGCCACAAGGAGAAACCCTCGACTCCCTGCAGCGACCACATGTCTTTCTCGTGCCGAGCGGGAGCCTGCTTCATAAGCGATATTACCGCCCTGTAAGGGGACCCACAAATCAGGCCACAAACTATACGCGAGGGCATAGACGCCGATGACAGGTCATAAAGATCGTCTTCGTTCGGCAGGGGGCCCTGTTGTCCCTCGACAGCCCCCTTGCTGGTTTGTTCTGACAGCTCCACGGATCACCTCGCGCCCTTAGGTCGGCAGTGGTCAGAGAGGAAGGGCGTGTGAGAGCGAGTGAGAGGGAGAGGGAGAGGGAGGGTAAGAATCCCTACTACTGCTACTACTATGTATCTTTTGGGTACAGCAAGGGTCGAGCTCCCTCAGAAGAGAATAACAGACAGGACGAAGGGGGTAGTCAAGGGAACCAGCTCGGCTCCGAGGTCACTCCCTGGCAGCAGAGGAGATTTGAATGGTGTCGTACCTGTTGGCGAGACCGTGCTTTGGTGGGTGTGTGTGTGTGTGTGTGTGTGTGTGTGCGAGGATGTACCCAAAATGAGGTGATGCCTTGATCAGCATGATTTGCCTTCCCACAACACAGCGCTCTGTCCCTCTTGTTGCACCGCGCTGTAGTGGCATCAATAGTCTGCAGAGAAATACCCTGGAGGCGGGGCCTCTTGTAAGCAGGCAAGCAGAGCCGACACACACACACACAGACACAGACACTTGGCGACCACCCCCCTCCCTCGTGCCCCTGGCACAGCCGTTGCAGCCGAGCTGGCGCGCCCGGTAACAAGCATCGGGGTGCGTCATATGCCCTGCTTCTGGGCTGGGCTGGCAGGTGAATCCCGCAGTCCCGCCAGTCTGGAGGGATCTAGATACGTCCCGATGAGATGATCGTGGGAGGGAGTCATGGGGGGAGGGTGGTGGAGGGTTCCATACAGATCCCTGGGCTGGCTCTCAGGTGATGACAGTGTTGGTGGGTGGCTGGTGTTGCGCGCAAGCTACAGCAGCCTCTCGGGCGGGTACACCAGGCACAGTCCGTCCGACAAGCTGCCTCCGTCCATAGAGAATTCATTGTGTGCGTCACAAGAGGAGGAGGAGCAGCAGCAGCAGCAGCAACAGCAGCACCGAGGGGGCTGGGCAGGAGGCCTTGCGAGTCCATCCTGCTGCTGCTGCCGCTGCTGCTGCTGCCTCTCCTCCTTCCACCCGAGTGGTGGCTGCGCTGGCTCGTTCCATGTAGAATGGGCGCAGCCCTTGTGTGTGTGTGTCCCGACCGCGAGAAGAAGGGGAGGGCAAGGCCTAAGAAAAATTGAATAAAAAATAAATAAATAAAAGGTGACGGGACTCGCATCGCGCAGAAAAGTCAGATGCTGCCGTCCCGTCTAACAACCCGTTTCTTGCGGCGGACTGTTCTGAGAGGCTCAGGTACGAGGTGTGTGCTGCCTGGCGAGCCTCAGCCGCTCTGCATGGGTGGGTGTGTGTGTGTGCGTGTGCGTGTGTGTATGTGTGGTCGCATCGAAGCAGGAGAATGTACTGTGGTGCAAGTTTGTGCACTTTTTTTCTTCTTTTTTTCTTTTCTCTACCTCTCCCACATACACCTTGTCCCCCGGACACCGTCTTTGTCACGTCATCCCTCCACCCTCGAGCTGTTGTTGCTGTAGTAGGTTTGTTTTTTTCTCCTTTCCCTTTTCTTCGTTTCTTTCGTCTTCTTTTTTCTTCTTTTTCTTGGTTGCACCCATAGTTTGTGCTCGTGCACCTCGGAGAATTCTTTCAGGCTGGACCACTTGACTTCCCACCATTGCACATGCACACGAGGTTTGGTGGCCCAGCAGGCGGGAGACGACCACAAAAAAAGAGAGAGAGAACGACTACTATCGACCTAACCGCCCAGGCCCAGACGCGGTATCCTCGGGAGTGACATTGTCAGGCTGTAGCGTCGAGTTCCCAGCACCGACCGGTCTGGAAGGCCTTGCTCCCTAAGAAGGTTATTGCCGCGGCATGCGACCCTGACGACGCTGCAAGAACAAGGGGGGTCTTACGGTGTAGTAGTGGTGATGATGATGACTGGGCGACAGGATGCCTGGCGAGAGGAGAGCTGACTTACAGGGCCAGGCAGGCCAGGCAGGGGTTAATTCCGGGGGGGGGGGGCGAGGGGAGAAGAGAGAGGAGAGGGAAGGGGAACCACCAGCCTTGCCCTATCGAACATGACGGAATGAATGGATGATGGTTGTTGACTTGTTTTTCTCTCGGGATGTTGGATTGATGCTTGTTCGACCGAGAGGATAGATGAATGAATGGATGGATGGTTGGAGACTCTTTTTTTTCCTTCTCCCTTTCCCTTTCTTTTTGGAGACCACTCTATAAACTCTTTCTCTCTCTCTGTCTCTCTTTTCTCTCTCTTTTTTTTTTTAAAAAAAAAAAAAAACAAAGATTAAAAACCAAAAACCCACCTTCCAGGAGCAAGCAAGCAAGCAAGCAGGTGGGATGACATGCGGCCCATACTCGTGGCCGCCTCACGTCACGCCACATGGCATGTGTTTCCAAGGCGGTAAGTATTTCCTCTGGCAGACCGTCGTGCAAAAGAAAGAAGGAAACAAGATCCAGGAAAGGCAAGGAGGAGGAGGCGGGCGGGTAAAGCAAGCACCAAAGAGAAGAGGCAAGGGAAAAAACAAAAAGAAAAAAAAAAAGAAGGGGGACCCACACCCAGAGACAAGAGA
This sequence comes from Celoporthe dispersa, assembly GCA_016584495.1. Lineage (NCBI taxonomy): Eukaryota > Fungi > Ascomycota > Sordariomycetes > Diaporthales > Cryphonectriaceae > Celoporthe > Celoporthe dispersa. Next base: position 1,841,633 of record WAID01000006.1, on the reverse strand, counting down.
CGGGGGACCAGCACAAACGGGCGTGAAGTTGAAGTGAAGTGACTCTGCAGCCCAAGGGAGCCACGCGTCCGCTGCTGCAGCGACACACACACACATACACACACACACACACTCACTACCCGCACCTTTGTTGCTTCTGCCAGCAGCTATGCAAGGGACAACCCTCCTTGGGGGAAGGGAGGGACCCTTCCTTCTTGCCTATGATGTATGTTCGGGCGGCCGGCTTGCCGCCATACCTCAAACCATGCAGGTTTGACGGGTGACAGCTTAAAACCCCTGGGAGTCCCCCCCTCTGGGCACTCGATGGGATGCAGGCTGCAATGCAGAATCTTACATGACACAAGACACAAAGAGGGACACAGGGCGACAACAACAAGAGACAGAAAAAAGAGCCCTCCCGCTCGCTCCGTCCCAGGCTGCTCTCTGGGTTGTGTTCGTCCACGTCCCAGCCCGGGGTCTGGCCTGCGCGACCGACGACAGATAACAGCCGCCGTGATGTACAGGCTGAACCCCATCTTTCCTCCTTGCTATACTATTATCGTATTGTGTCTGTGTACGGTACTCTGTACTCCCCGTCCTCCACCACGCCAATCTCGCTCTCGGTAATGCTAAATACGAAAAGAAACCAAATTCCCCTCCCCTCCCCCTTCCTTCCTCTCCTTCTCTCCCCTCCCCCAGCACAGCACAGCAACAGCCCACACCAAAAACAAAAAAAAAAACCAAAACCAACAATCAAAGCAAAACGAAATAAAGATCAATAGACTACTAGGAAATCCCCAGAGGTGGGAACGCGGTTATCTTACAAAGAAGACCCAGCAAAAAAAAAAAAAACCAAAACCAAACCCCCCCAATGCAGATCAGCCCAGCCTGCGAGATCGGGTGCCGTGATTTGACAAGCCCCCATGGAGATAATTCCCAGATCCGGATCGAGTTCCGGGCCGAGCCCATGTGGTCATACCCACCTCCCTCTTCCTCCCCGGGGACCCTGCTCCTGTATTTATATACTACGTACATTAAGATATCTCCTATGGTGAGTAGGGGGGTGTGGAAGAGGCGGAAGGGGAGGGGAGTATGGTTGCTGTTACTACCACTCCTCCTCGGTGACGATGGTTTTTGGTTTTTGTGGTTTTTTTTTTAATTTTTCTTTTTAAAAGAAGAATACCTCGAGAGGAGTCAGGGGCCTTTTTTCTTCTTAGGGATCTGATCTAGAGAGAGAGACAGGGAGAGAGAGAGACACGAGAGGGAGAGAGATGTACGAAGAGGGGGGTGAGAGGGTGGGTAAGGAATTGTACCCCACCCCACATCAACCGTACTTGCTCCGCAAGATCGAACGATTTGGAGATCACAAGGGGCCTCCTTTGGGTCACCGGGTGGCCGGAGCGGGCTCTGTGTGTGTGTGTGTATGTGTGTGTGTGTGCGTGTATAAAGTGTATAGTGTAGTATCCGTGTGGTGATGGTACTCGGTGGTGGTCCATCCATCATCCACTGCCAGCGTCTTGCGTCAGGGGCGGTCAGAAAAATGGAGGATGGGCCTGCGACGCAAACCCACACACCCCATCACCCCCTCCTCCCTCTCCCTCCTATCGACCTGCATTTTCCGCCAAGGAGAGAGACGAGGGGGGTGGGCGATCGATTTTCTGTGATCAGCAGGCCAGCGTGGCTGGGAGCAAGAAACAGGGTAGGAAAAAAAGTTCCGAGAGGCGAGGCAGGATCGGGGGGGCGGCAGAGGGAAAGAAAGGTACCGTGGTGATAGGACGTGAGAAGCTTCCGACAGCGCGTGTGTGAGGAGAGGGAGGTCAGCTGACCATACCTCTCTCGGTGAACGGCGTCGTTTGTGTAGTGCATCGTGCATCAAGATCCCCCAATGCGAGAAGGAGGAGTCCCTCTTTTTTTTTTCTTTTCTTTTTTTCTCTCTCTCTCCTTCTCTCCTCTCTCTTCTCTCTCCTCTCCCGCCCCACACAGGAACGAACAAGTGACTGCCGCCCGTGATGCCATCAGTAGCTTGTCCCCGCCCTTGTTCGCTGTCCCATTTCCCGATAGCCTTTTCACCAACCGAACACGATCGTAGAGGGGTGGTCCCACACAGTCCAGGTTCCATCCGTGGGGCGCGAATCGTTCTTTACTTGTTCTCGAAGCTTCAGAAAAGGGTCGGGTGGGTCGATTCCCATCGAAGGGGGCCCCCACCGAGGCGAGAGAGGGGCTGGGGTCCTCTTCCTCCTCCTCCTCCTCCTCTCTCCCTCTTCCAGGGATAGTCCAGGTTTGAAGCTCTGTGTGTCCACCTGTGTGTACTGTACACTGGCAGTGGGGCTGAGGGGGTTTCCTTTCCCTTTCCTTTTTTTCCTTTCTTTCCTTGGCTGGGGTTTTGGGTGGTGGTTTGTTTTCTTCTTTTGCCCCCCCCCCTTTCCCCTTCTGTCTCTTGTCGCTTGGGCCGCCCTGTCATCGTACATTTGACACATTACGCACAAACGAAGTAGCTGTCAGACCAGGTTCAGCGAACTGGAAAAAAGAAAAAAAAATCCACAGCGCCTGGGTCGCCACCTTGGTCACGGACGGCCGAAGCGGTGACAGCCGCCCGTGACAGGTCGCGCGTCGGATTCATATGTTTTCTTTTTTTTTGGGGGGGGATGAATTTTCTCTGACTGGTGACGAAATCAAAACCAAAAATATAATAATAATAATGATTAAAAAAAAAAAAAAGAGATTCCCCTGCCATGCCACGTCGTTAAAGAATGATGGCTTTTTCTTTTTTTCCTTTCCTTTTCTTTTTTTTCCCAACTCCCTTCGTTCTTTCTCTTTTTCGTATCGGCCAGGGCCAGAATCGGGAAAGGCTTCCGCTGCCGTTAGCGATCTCTGGCTCGCTCTTTCCCTCCCCCCCTCCAATGGCTCCTCCCGAATCCTCTTTCTGCTGACCGCAGTGTGGGCCCGGCCCTTCGCTCTTTCCCCCCAGTGTGTGGGCTGTTGGGCAGGTGGGTGGGGTGGGGGGTGGGAAGGAGGTAATCTTTAAAGAGTGAAGTGGCCTGATTTCTATCAAAAGGTGGAGCACATGCTCGCTGCACTAAGATTCCCCCCCCGGGAGGTAGGCTTTTGCCTTGCTCTCCCCCTCCCCCTCCCCCAATATCAGCATCCCCTTCTCTTTGGTCTCTGCCCGAGACGAGAGGAGGCTAATCGAGCTTCTGATCTGTCCGATCGAGATCGTGTTCGAGATTCCCGACCAGATTATGACGGGGATAAGCTAGGGGAGGGGGCGCGCGCGCAGGTCAGAGGTGGTCAGGGTTCCCCAGGGGCCTGGAAGCTGTTGGAGATCTTACCGATCCGACACGCACAGTTCTCTCTGAGATGACTGGTTCAATGCGATGATATCTCTTTTTTTCTCTCTCTCTCTCTCTTCTGGATACCACGTTCCAGCCGGTTGGGTGGGCTCGCTGGGTGGGTGGTTGGATGGCCGCATGGGACAGAGCTGACTCGCACAGCATGAACGAGACCGTGAATGGATGGAGTGGATGCACATGCCCTCGAGATCTGGGGATAATTACCTCAGCTCTCTTGTCATGCATCCTTCCCCTTCCCTCCTCCCCTTCCCTGGAGACCCGAGCCGGGCAGGGTTCCGATATACCTGGTGCAGGCTGCCGTACAAGTATCCGGGGCACTTGTGTTGGCTGGCGAGACGCAGCCAAGGCAGGTCCAAGTATCCGAGAACGTGGTGACCTGGGCGGTCTCGTGCTCTGCAGGTTAGTTAAGCTGTCTGCTGTGCTGTACCCTCCTGCTGTACCCACCCCCGGGCCCATGTCAAGGTGGGTTTTATGTGTGTGTGTGTGTGTGTTTGGTGCCAGGTAAAGGTCATCAGAGCCACTGCGCAGCAGCAATAACATGCGACTCGTCCCTCGAAGACGTTCCGTACCAATAGAGCCGCACATACCCCCCCCTCCGCCCCCCTCTCTCCCTCGGATAGGGTAGTAGGCCCGAGAATACGGGTTGGGCTGAAGGGGTGGTAACCATGAACGAACGTGGCTGGCTGGCTTCATCTGGAGTACAAGCACACCCGGGGCCCGTCGAGTGAGCGCTGCTGACCGGTTGCAAAATCACAAAAATTGGGTTCGTCCCCTGCGGGAGGGTCAGGAGACGAGGAGGAGGAGGAGGAGGAGGGGAGGGGGGAGGGAACCTGTGTGCCCGACGTTGCCGTGTTTCGAAGATCGCACAAGCTGCATATCGCAAGTCGTTAAATCTCCGTCCATATGCCAGATTCTACCTGTCAGGTGGTTTAGCGAGATACATGGAGGCCTAGAAAGGGCGCCCCACATGTGCAGTGGCGGGAGGTCCTTTCTCAGGGGTGTAGACACCAGCAAGCGGTGTCCGAGGTTTCTCTTGTGTATTTATGTTTCTTTATTTTTTCCATGGATTTCCCCCTCCTTCTTCCTTCTTTTCTCTCTTCAGCCTGTCAAGAGCTGAATGAGCTCGGCATCATCATCTCGTAGACGACCCTGGAGATGGTGGTACCGAGATCACAGAGAGGGAACCGAGTGATCCGGTTCGGAGCAAATCCTGGGAGTAGGCTCCGCATCTGCCAGATGCGGGCGCTGCTGCATGCCTGTGTATGACTCAAGACGGCGCAACGGTTGATGGAGAGGGGAGAGAGGGGGAACAATCAGGCAGGGCAGTGCAGGGCAGGGCGAGGTGAGGCAAAGCCAGGCAGGCTCCAGCAAGGCCCCGAAAAGCATATTGTGAAACTCTAAGAGACGTCAGTCAGCTCCGCCTTATGAGGGCGCACGGACAGCGTCATGTCAGGTCTGGATGAATTTAGAACCGCTGGGTCCTTTGATAGTCTGGTAAAGTAGTAGAGCCGAGCCGCCTATCACGACAAGGTTAACGGTCATCTTGTAGGCCGGGGAGGGGGCTGCGTGACATATCGTATTGTCGAGAGAGTTAGTTCTCGACTGGGTCGTCGGGTGGGACGCTTGCTGCCGCCCGCCCGGGTCATCACTAATGGCCGCATAGCCCTTCTCTGTTGTGTGTGTGTAAAAGCGTGAGGGTGAGTGAGCGTGTGTGTGTGGGCCGTTGTCTGAGAAGAGAAGAAGAAGACAGAAGAAAACAGGTACACAGATCGAAGATTACGGGGCACGAACCATTCTCGTCCCGCAAGACCGAGATCCGCGACTATAACTCGTACGATATAACACCAGGGATACGCAGAATTGTGGTGACGGCGGAAGATTTGAAGCGTCGAAACAACGTTTAGCTCTTCCCATAGCGAGATGACAAAAAGCCACCGAGCCGGATATGAGGATCTGCACTGCCCCGGGTCTTTGGTCATCACCATACCCAGCTTCAAAACAGCCGCGGCCCGCAGAACCTTGGAAAGAGAGAGCGAGACAGAGAGAGCGAGAGGAGGCGATCGATTGATTCATTGTTCATCCCAGCTTGGCACAATGTTGCCTCAACCAAGGAGGCCCACCTCCTTCCGGACAAGGTACCTACCTACTGCCACGACGGCGACCCAGAGTATGTACTGCTAATAGTATGTAGTTTTCTCTCAGTTGACAAGCGCATAATGTGGTAGGGTCCATCCTTGCTTGGTTCAGTATCGCATACTGCCGATAAAACTGCAGACTCCAGGTCTGATAGATACTAGCCATGATACCTTTTCGTGTTTGATCGTGTAGTTAAAAAAAAAAAATCACCAAAAAAAAAAAAAACTGTCGCGTAGCTTCCAATGGCGGGCTGGCAGCTCTCTCCCTTTCCTGCTACGCTGACTGTGTGTAGAGAGAGCCCAGTGGCTCATCCTAGAGGGTCAGACAATCACAAACACACCCACACACGCTGAAGCGGCTGCTGACATGACCCCCAACCGCTCAGTAAGAAATGACAAAACCTGCCAGCAGGTTCGCTCTTGCGTCATGATAATGTGGGCACCCTACTAAGATGACATGGCATGTTTTCTACACACCTCTGCGATCTTGAATGCCACCCATTGGAGTATAGTGCTTGGCCGGTCGGGATCAGATCTCATGCTTCCCCGCCTGGTCGATGTCTGGATGAGAGCTGCCCCATCTCCGGAGTACCATTCCAGGGCGACCAATCGCAGCGCAGGGCAGCAGAACATCCATACGCATCGTTCGGAGAATGGCCCGATCTCATCACGACTCAGGAACTCCTTGATGGATCCGATCAGACAAGATACACTCAGGGTTCATCATCAAGTTTCATCCACGGTCATATCAGTGGGCTGGGCTGGGGGGGGGGCGCGGGGGTCGGCTGCCAGTGCGATGTCACCTCAAGCTGGGAGCGGCGCCAGCAAGGCGGGCTCAATGAGACAGCCGTTTCAATCTGCCTTGTTTGTATCTTGGGACTTTTAAAGTACTTCAAAAAATTCATAACGAGATGTGAGATATGCTTCCACAAAGGGACGAAGAAAAGAAAGAAAGAAAACCCCCCGATGGTGCCCTTCTCTTGTGCTCCTGAACAGGTCGTACCCAGAGCTTGGCAGAGATCAGATACGGGCGAGACGCTCCAGAGGTCCTGCCGTCATAGGGCGGAATTAAAGGCTTTACTTGGTGGTACAGGCGCGGAAGGTTTCTGATGTTCAATCCGACATGGACGAAGACGCATACCTTTTACAGCGCTGCAGCCCTCGGCCGGTACCCGATGGACAAGAAGACTGAGATGGTCCTCGGGAGGATCAATGGTCAGCTGCACAAACCATCATTCTTTTATTTTCTCTCTCTTTCTTTTTTTTTTCCTCTTGACCCCCCGGCTCGAGATTCGCACACTGGCGTCATAGGGATCATCAGGGCGGCGAGGGCATCTGGACCGCAGCCACTCATTGCGTACCCCGTCCATCCTCATCGGAGGATACTCAGCTCCCAGGCCGAGCTGAAGATGCCCTTGTCATGCCGGGTGCCATGTCACACTGGACAGAGAGACCTGGAGAGAAAAGTACATAGGTTCCCTTTTTTTAAAAAAAAAAAAAAAAAAGAGACCGACAGGGGGGGAGTAACGAGGTTTCACGTCTCGAATGGTCAAGGAGAGTGACTATCGCTTAGGATCTGCGAGGTTGGTGAGACGGCTGAAAAGTTGAGATGTCAGTTGCTGACGTATGCAGGCCTGTGGGATGTGAAAATATACAAATTGACTGTGATGTGTAGAAACATAAAATATGCAGCCATCTCTGTTTTTTTGTATCCCCCCCCCTTTTCTCTCTACAGCGGTATTGCTCCGAGATAATAAAGCTATTAAACTAAATCGAGTAGTTGTTTAGATTCTAAAATCCTCTTTTTGGTTTAGCTCTAAACCGATCTCTAGTGTAAATTCTACGGCGCCCAACTATCTGTCTCGATGCAACTCTCTGTCTTTTTTCGTGCTGCAGCAAGCCCACGTTGGCATCATGCTTGCGCAAGGTATTTTCATACTTGTAACCCACACCCAGTGGGCTTGAACTACTGCGCTGTCTCACCTGCAGCACAGTATTGCATCTGGCCACACCTTACCCTGCAGTTGGGCAGTTTTTGACGAGACTAGGGCTCAGGCAGAGACGAGGCACTCATGGCTGGTGCTTGCTGGTGCAGCTTGCTGCACCACATTTCTACATGGTGCTTGTGCTGTGCTGCTGCCCACCACCAGCAGCCCAACCCCGGGAGTATCCAACACACACACACACGCACCACACCGTGATCACCATTGGCAGAGAAGCAGCAGGGCTTCGATATTCAACTTGGTTCATTTGTCAGACAGGCACTGCTGCATCGGGGCCCAATTTACTCATGTACCATCTCCTGCAGGCGCTCCCTGTCCATGAGGGAGGGTTCCATCCGACATGCTCGCCTGCCACACACCCTCGAGACCGAATCGCTCTTCTTTCTTTTTCTGTCTTTTCTTTTCCCGCTGGCTCAAGACGGGAGAGATCAGCTACTCTCCTGCATATGAGCCCTCCCCACCCCCCTGCGATGCAATCGAGATATCGTCATAATAGTGTAGCAACCTACTCTTCATGTACTGTCGCGTTCGTGTCGCGTCGCGAGAGGGAAAAAAAAAAGGAAAAGAAAAGGAAAAGTAACGACAAAAAAAAAAGCCAGGCTGAACCGGGAAACTCTTGTACACGGATTTGCGCTTCTCGTTTCCCAAAACGTCGATCTAACCCACGACGAACATGCATCGAGGACCATACGCGTGCGGCTGGTCCCGATCCTCCAGCCAGGGGGCGTCGACTCATTGCCATGTACGGAGCATGCGGTACGGGATGGTGTTGTACAGATGACTAGGTGCGGAGAACTATCATCCCGCAGCAGATGGGCCAAAGGCAAGGCCTGTGTCATTTTCTTTTTTTCTTCTTCTTCTTTTCTTCTTCTTTTCTTCTTCTCCTTTACGTGTCGCCCTAAGCCTTGACGCCCACGCTGGCTCTACGGCGCGGCACACACACACACAAGCCCTGACTTTTTGCGCGTGTGCTGCGCAGGAGCCTATGGGGGAGGGACGAGCCCAACGCTGCGCGGCAAACTCAAAACAAGATCCCACCCGTACCATACTCTGGTACAGTAAAGTACAGTCATTATTGCTTTTCTGCGGACAAGATCTGCCCTGGCCTGGCCTGATCTGATCTGGCCTGGCGCGGCCTGGCGCCATCTCCAGCCTGACACCATGCTGTTTCTCTCTCTTTCTCTCTCTCTCTCTCTCCCTTTCTCCTGTATGGGACAGCCCGAGCATATCACACACACACACACCCACCCACCCAACCCCTTTCTGTCTGTCTGGGGGCCGTCTCTTTGTTTCTATACAGCCCCATCACTGCTTCTGTCAGCGTGGCGTTCGGCGGACCGTTGGCTCAGACGGAGGACACGTCAAGGAGGGCCATTCCTCCCTCACCAGTAGCTCACTCGTGAGCCAGCACGCCTGAATCAGGGTCTCCGCCCCCCTTTTTTTTTTCTTCTCTGCCCCTTTCCCCTCCTTCTTCTCATCATCGTGTAAGAGGAGAAGAGAAAGAGAAGGGAAAACATGGCAGAGGACAGATACCATAATACATACCTCATAGTACATGCTGCTGAACCCCTGGGACCACTTTCAAAGTCTCAGGTCCCGCAAGGCGGAAGATGGATGGACGGATGAGTGGCCACGCCCAACCTTGTCTTGCTCGTCACGCCCACTAACCAGCCTGGCAAACAGGTCACAAAGTCCACACCACTAAACCGTGTAATGTACATACGACGTACTGTGCCATGATACGGCATAGATGGACTATCAGTAGCAGTGGTACCCAAAGGGCTGGCTGGCACAGCACCATTCTCTCTCTCCCTCTCTCTCTTTTCTCTTCTTGTTTCCCCCCCCCCCCGTCTCTCCTTAAAACAACCACCACCTCTTTTTCCAACCAAACCCCCCACCTCACCGGCTCACCCCCCTGCCCATCTGTCCTCGTCACCGTGTCCCTAGCGTCGTGCAGGGTTCTTGCGTTTTCTGCGCCTCCCAGATCGCCCCGGTTTTCCATGCTACAGTACATCGACATATTCGCATGGATGGGCAGGGACCAGGGATCCTCTGGATATCGCGGTGAGGCGCCAGGTGGTCCTTCCCCCCCTGTTGTGCCCGCGATCCACCGGTACGAAGTAGCAGGTACCGGAGGTACCTAGCACATCCCAGCACCCGCGCCTGCAGGGAAGCTTTCCGCCTCTTGCCTTGGGCGCTCATCACCCTACCAGACATGGTTAAGAGGTACTATGTGATGGTACATCGGTACCAAGTGGCTGCGGTTGCCCTGCGTGCCTTGTGCCTGCGCCTGTGCCTGGCCTGTGCCGGTGGAGTTGCCCATGGTACACCTCAAGTACCTTTCCCCAGCTGTACTTTGTCTCTTTTTTTTTTTTTTCTTTTTTTTTTTTTTTTTCCTCTTTCCCGCTACTTCCCTCTCCCCCCAGACCCAAGAAAATCCGCGGCCCTGCCACTGGGACTGGAGACACACCTCCTGCTTGTCACTGGATAGCCTTGCGCTATGCGCCATGTAATGCCCTGGCGCCCAAAGTTCAGGCAAGATCGCACACCTTCTTTCGAGTCTATCAAGCTCTGCCCTTGTCTTTTTGTTTTAGAAGTCTTGCCCGTGTACCCTACCGTCGGCAAACTTTATCTCATACATACCCTTCACACCCCCCCCTTCCCCTCCTCCTCCCGCCAGCCCAGCTTAAATGGCAGTTTCTTTATTAGTACTTGACGTCTTCCCTGATTCTCACCTGTGACAGAGCCTGGGCTCTTTTTTCTCATCTCTCCTCTTTCAGCCTTATACTACTACCACCACCACCACCTACCTACCTTACCTTGCCTCCCTCCTACCGAGCAGAGCCAACCTCACGTGGACTCGTCAAACCTTTGGGTAGAAGAAAGAGAACAAGAACGATAAGAGCTGCGCTTGCCGGTCACCCGGTCGAGGAGGGCGCCGCGAACGAGGCTCAAGCGCTCTGTGTGTGTGTGTGTGTGCGTGTGCGTGTGTGTGTTTTGTAATACATACGCTTCACTCGACGTACCGGAAGACGACAACGGACCGAGAGCCAGCTAGTCCACGACAACTCAGCATTGTGGTCTCCCACCAACGCGAATACGTGTGTTGTGGCCGCGGCCTGCACTGCTGAGACCTCTGGGAATATCGCGACGCGCACACCCGCATCCGACCACCTCACCCAAACCCAGACCACTCTTCCGTGGGCGTTCTCCGACAGCGATCTTCAGCTGTACAAGCATCACTCCGCCCGCACAGCAACAAGGCGGTCCTCTTGTCGAGAGACCCGGTTCGGCAGCGAAATCTCTCGAGAGCCGAGAGAGGGTCACGACGCTCCCCACGTGGACTTCGTGCATTCGGGTTCTGTCAGGTAGGCACTGGATTTCCTTCGCCTTGTTTGACATCACCTACTTCCCCCGAACTTTCTTTTGTTGCATGAGAGCTGGGGAGACAAAGACTCCGGCGCGCACACATACACAAACAGGCCGACCTTGCGAAGACGTCTTGGTTGGGGTCTCAACTACCAAATCTCCGAGTCGTTGCGAGTCGACCCTGTTGGCACGTCCCGTCCAGCACCTGAGCACTTCTTCTACCACCCGAACACCTCACAAGAGAAGAAAAGAAATTCTGGGATCAGGCAATTTTGACGCTCTCAGACCAGCAGTTCCCCTTTGACCACGGCTTCTTGAGATACCATTATTTTGTTTGCGGCAGCGACGTCAAAAAAAAAATCATTGCAAGCTTCCGAGAGACCTGCAGGGGAAGAAGAAGAGAAAAAAGAAAGAAAGAAAAAAAAACAAGGACCGGTGTGCCATCAGATGAATTAAGCTTGAGCACTCTCGCCTGAGCGTTGGGGGTCTTGACTCAAGTGACCTGATCCTGTGCCGTTATGGAAGTGGGCAACTCCGCTGCCAGGCAAAGGTGTGTGTGTTTATAAATTCACAGCAGATATGCGCACGACTCAAGTTCTCCTCAACCATCATCTCCGGTACTGTAGGCCATGCTGACCAGTGCATCTTTACACGCTCAAAAAGAGATTCTAGGTATATATCCCACGTAGAGGGACCGACCATGGCGACAGCGACATTAATGAACCCCGTACCTCATTATCAACCTCACCACCCTCCCTACTCTTCCAACTATTCTCATTCGCCAGCAGGACCCAGCGGCACGGCCATCATGTCACCCGTCGAGCCCAGGAGGATGGAGGACCACGAGCCCCTGCGGCAGTCGTTGCCTTCAATACAGGAGGTGATAGGCGCGAAGCCACCGACGCCAGCAGGCTACCCGTCCTCGATTTCCACATCAGTCTCGGGCGCGCCGAGCCTCCCGTCTCCTTTCGCGTCAGGCGCGGCAGCCGCCCCCGTTCCTATGCAGCCGAGCTCTCCTCTCCCCAGGACAAACACCCCTCGCCGAGGTCGTTGCACAACCCGACGTCGTTCCCCACGAGGGGCGGCGAGCCCATGCCACACTTTGCTGATCCCAACCGACCTCCTCCGCTCCACGCGCGGCCGCCGCCGCCACCGCCAGTTAATACATACCACCTGGGAGCTCGGCCATCACCGCCGCCGCTGAGGACGGACGCGCAACACATGGCAGAGCGTCATGCCGAGGTGCACAGGTCGGCCGGGTATCCTCATTCTACCATATCGGACCCAGCAGGCATGCCCTATCCGCCACAGCCATCACAGCTGCCACCAGGGCAGCTGCCCCTCTCGGCACACCCCATGTCGCCGCGGTATTCTGCTGGCCCCTCGCTCCCCTCGCCCTATGACGCATCGCGAGCTTCGATGCATGAGGAGGTGGACTACGGCAGGAGGTCAGCGGAGAAGTATGAGCAGACGCTCAACAGGCACTTTGAGGCATGGCAGTACCAAGAAGCACTAGCCAAGGTACGTGTCTCGAGGTGGTCTCCTTTTTTTTCCCTTCTTTCGAGTTAGGTTTTTGTATCAAAATAACTAACAGGAAAAGCAGATTGCGTCTGGCTCGCGAACCGTCTTCAACTTTGCAGATGCCTACGGCCGATGCGCTGCCGAGGAGCAAGGACCAGCGTCTCACATACCCACGCGGATACCGTCAGAGCGGGAGGTGACCGACATGATCAATATGGCCGAGTGGATGAAAGGGATGCTAGACCAGCTGCGGACTATGGTCCAGCACAGCAACATCATCAACGACCGGGCCCGAGAAGCCAGCCGTGGCAAGGCGCCCTATGAGGACGAGGATGTCATGATGTACGGCAGTGACGGGATAAAATCCCCGTACGAGATGTCTAGTGTAAAAAAAGCGACGAGGCGTAAGTGGGCAACCCAACCCCCCCCCACCCCCCTTCCCTTTTGGGCGACCCATTGTCTTGAAGAGGCCCTCCAAATACTGACTGGCATTGGTGAACCAGCGCGCTGCTCCTCCTGGCCGGTGCCACAGCTGCAATAGGATCGACACGCCCGAGTGGCGCCGTGGTCCCGACGGCGCGCGCACGCTGTGTAATGCCTGCGGCCTCCACTACGCCAAGCTCGAGAGGAAGAAGCAGATCGATGCCAAGAATGTCCGTGCCAGGCCCTCGGTAGAGAGGAACTAGGTCGGCCGGGGCGCAAAAGAGCGTCTGTCGACCACGCAAAACCGGACGTGGACGGGAGGCCGCCCCCCCTCCAAGCCAAGACTGTCCCTTGCACGCCATCCACCAGTTTGATAACAACAGCAGCAACAATAACAACAGCCATACGCCATCATTTGTGAGACAGCGGAGTCGATCAAAACACGAAGATATCCCTATTTAACGACCGAGTCTTTTTTTTTTATTTACTTTCCAAATGTGTCTCCATGCTGAACCTTTCCTTCTATACCCATATCTGTCAGGTCGGGTCTTTTTTCTCTTGTTTTTATTTCTTTAATTTTATTCTTATTTCTATTTTTTTTTTTTTTTTGGCTAGGCGGGTTTTGCAATGTCAAAGCGCATACATTTCACAACCTCGAGGACCCTGTATATATACACAACAAACATTATCGTCATCATCATCGGCTTTCGGCGAGGTGGAGGAGGCGGGGGGTTGAGAGCATTATATTGTCATGCCTGTTGTGGACGGACGGGAAGATGTGGTGGACAGCTGGAATTTCTCTCTCACATAACTGGCATCATGCTGGGCGTCGGTGTCCTGCTTCATATCATATCCTGATCTTTTTTTCTTTCTTTCCCGCAGCGAGGGGGAGAAAAAAGAGACGAAAATGAGCTTGCTCATTTTATCTTCTCACAAGACCATCGTTGTTCAGCACAAACATTCATCTTCATAGTTCCATTTCAGAAGCGATATAAATAGCAGCCCAAGGCGACTTGATACTTCCTGCGGGAAAGCGGCCGAGAAGAAGAAAAGGAAAAAAAAAAAGAGAGACGCCTGTGGTTTATCATCATCAATCATCCATCAAGAAGAGCAGTTCTTTTTTTTTTTTATTATCACAAAATTTTCAATCTATATGATATGCCAACCTGCCATCTTAGTCGCTCTTCGATGTCTTGTCCTGCGCCATGACCAAGGACTCAAAGCACCAATCCTAGACTTGTTACACGGCGCCTGTGTTTCTCGTGCAAGTTATCCACGACTGGCTCCGAAACGAGAGGGAGAGACTACGTGAGAGGCAGAAGGGGGGAGGGACAGTGAAGACAAGCCTCCTCCGAGGCGGTCTGTTTTTTAAAATAAAAAAAATTCTCAGTCCCTCACAGAAACCAGGCGAGAAGGAAAGAAGATACCACCACCACCACCACCACCACCACGACGAGCAGCTGACGTCGTTCCCGTTCAGCGCCGAACAAAAGAAGGAAGACGAAGAATGACGGAGAACCCTTTTAGCCCCCGGGGCTAAGAATTTGGTCGGCTCGACTTGTCAACCTGGCCAAACGGTCCGGGGGGGGGCGGCTAGGGCTCCATCAGGCTGGACAGGGCAGACCCAGGCAATCCACGGCCCCGGAAAGGGCTGCTAACTTGTACTTGACTTACATAGCCAGATAGTACCTGTGGTGGTAAGGCTCCAAGGTTCCCGGACGGGGCCGGCTCCAGACCATGAAAGCAGCAGGCAGAGCAGGATGAAGGGAACGAGTAGTTGGTCAATGTGGGTTTGCAGATCTTCGGAAACATAACTCAGCCCAAAGAACCAGGAAAGAGGAAAAAGAAAAAAAGGCCCGCTGAGTAAAGTTTCGATCTGCCCTTGGGCATCTATCAGTTTACTATACATAGTGTACCGTACTATTTATGATGGATCATTCACGAGAATGGGGTACCGTGGGATCGACGAGCGGGAGATCATTGAATACCCAACTGTACATCATACTATGATTGTACAGTACAGAAAGTGTGTTTTTTTTTTAATAAAAAAAATTCTTGGAGAGAAGGGGGGGGGGAGCAGGGGCATCTGAAGGAGAAAGAGAGAGAGAGACACACACAGGAAACCAATCTCCACCCTCCAAGTTCCGCTCGTGTTCATGTGATCTCCTCTGGAAGCACCATGACACGCAACTACTGTGACGGTGCGAGCCCATGCATGACGTGGACCCTACCCTTTCGTTAGCCGCCTCCAGCCGCCCTCGTGTGAAAAGGAGAAATAAAGGGAAAGGGAGGGATTAAAATAAAAAAACAACCACCAAAAACCCGGCAAGGGGGGGGGGTGCGGTACAGTACAGCCCGCCACCCTCTCTCTCCACCAAACCCCTCCCCCTCCCCCCCAGAGAAACCTTCGTTCCCGTGGCCAAAAAAGACACATCACAAATTACAGAAAAGAAAATAAGAATAAATAAAAAGCCTCAACGGTTTTACAATCTAGCAAGCCGGCTAAGATGCCAACCAGGCACTTGGTGACATGACATGTGGAGCAAAAAAAGGAACCAGAAGAAGAAAAAAAAGGCCTTCCCGTCCGATCGATGCATCTACAAACTAGAGGGAAGAATCCATCATCTGTGCGCGCACGACTCTCTCTCTCTCTCTTTCGCATTTCCCCTCTCCTCTCCTTGGCTCAGCTGAGAAGGAATAAGAACCCTGCAGCGGAACTGACGGGTTGAACGGAAACGACGGGAATCTGACATTGGAACCCTTTTTTTTTTTCTTCTTTCTTTCTTCCTTTTCTCTTCCTGGTACTTAAGTACTATGTACTGTACAGGACGGGGGGAGGGGGGGAGCGGGGCGGGGAGTAGATCTGCCCAATGGTGCTGAGGATCCCACCCCACACCCTTGATCGAGGGTCTAGCGGCACGCGATGTTACAGGATAGAGTTCGCGTGGGCTTGCCGTATGGTTGGTGGATGAGGGGAGAGAAAGGGGAGAGAGAGCCCGTGACGGTGGCGGGAACTGGGCTGGTGGTGGTGTATTACTCTGGTGGTTTTATTTATTTTAAAAAATAAATGGTTAGAATCCTTCCTAGCTAGGTCATGGCTTATGAAGAAAAGGCCAAGAAAAAAAAGAAAAGAAAAAGAAAGAAAGGAAAGAGAATTAAAAAAAAAAAAAAAAAAAAAGAGAGACAGCGAGATACATCATCGAGTACATGTACAGTACTTTCACCATCCGTCTACTATGTACAAGGGAAGGGAGAGAGAGAAGGTTCCATGATCAGAGCCCAGGGGTCCACGGCATTGATGCCCAGCCAACAGGGACCATGGTACTGGAAATGTACACAAGTAGATATACACAAAGCAGGTCAGTAAACAAGTAGGTTAATTCTCGGCAACTCCAGCCGCGAGTCATGGGACACCTCACGGGCAGAAGACAAAAACAAGGCTTTTTTTTGCTGCCATGTGCAATGCATGGTATATTGGTCAATAAATGTTACCGTCCGATCTCGAGGACCCCTTCTCCCTCTCCGTATCCACATGACCGATCCGATCCAATCTCGTCTCCTCGCTGGGGGAGAAAAGAGAAGACAAGGGCCGGGAGGGAAAAGATGTGGACAGCGCAGCAGAGAGGTCTCGACATGACACCAACATCGGAAAGTCTATCTTGCAGGGTGGTGGTATTTGATCACGCGCTCTGGCAAGGGGGCGAGTCATTGCTCCTCCTCCTCATGGGGCCTGGGAGGGCCTACCCTCTCTCTGGGTGTCTGTCATCTCCTCTCTGCCACCACAGTCACCATGTACTACAGTATGTATTGCTACGTGCTCTCTCTGCTGTGTTCTCTTCCTCTTGTTGACCCCGGATTCGAATGTGGCGGCGCGGCCCAGGAGAGTAAGCGGGCGGGCCAAAAAAAAAAAAAAACCACCAAAAACCCTCTTGTTCCTCCTCGGTCTCGGTCTCAGGGCTGGCCTCTCGAGCGACGAGCCAGCTTCACAGTCCATCCTACAGGATCCCCTTCCCCCCACCTAGGTGAAGACGAAAAACGAGTATACACCGTACATGATCATCCACGCTTGTCTGTGGTGGCGCGTTACTATGTACATTGCTCAGCATGGACCACCAAGGTACAACTTGCATCTTCCGATGTTGCTCGGCAGTGGTCTCGCAGGGGACAGGATCTCTCGAGCGCTGCATCTCGACGACAGCGCACTGGGCGACCGGGCCAGCACCCTCTGGACAGTTGCTAATCGATGTACAACACGGAAACAAGGAAAATAGGCACTCCTCATGAATATGATGGCTGGCAGGGTAGCACTTGTACTTTCATCCATCATCCCCTTGTCCGGGATGTGCCTGTCGTGCCACCTGACCTGCCAGGTCTCAAGGCGTCTTCTTGTGTGTTTTCATCTTGCTCCTTGTTGTGTATCCAACCTCTAATTTCCTGTCCTCCCTCAGGACATACGGGTATTTTGCGCATGGATGTACTCCTCTGGCTGCTCGTGTGATTGCTGATGTGAAGGAATTATGCCTGTCTTATCATGATGGTGGTGTTAATTCGTCCCGTTCATGCCCGGGAACCCTGAGCTGACACCTGTACTCCCAGAAAACTCTCCCACTGAAATAAATGTTTGTCTCGAGGTTGCAAGTCACCCTTTGTGTCAAGCGGCATGCCACCAGTCAAACCCCGCCCAATCGTAGATGATGTCAGCTGTGCCATCAGATTTGGTGGCAATACGTGTGCGCGGCGGGATCCGGTGAGATGGCGGCGGGAAGGGAGGGGGGAGGGAACCTCTCTGCCGGCGCGCGAGATGGTACGCTCGTCCATACATCACTCCGGGGGGTCACCTGTGCTGCAGCCGAGGCCCCCATACTAATCCTGCTGCACGACATCAGATGGGATGTGATGGAAGGAAGCAAGAGAGAGAGAGAGGGAAGGGAAGGGGGAAAAGAAAGAGAGAGGGGGCCAAAGGGCAAAAGGGTGCGGAGCGAATTCCGCTCCCGCCCTCGATGTCAACAGCGTTGTTGCACTTTGCCGCTGCAGGCTGCCTTCCGGGATCTGGAACCGTCGTCAGCAGCTCTCCGCGGCCGTCCTACCAAGGCATTCGTGTCTTGTGCTTGTTTGCTGTATGTCTCTCTAAAAGAAAGAGAGAGAGAAAGGAGGCCTGATGGTTTGCTACCCGATGAGACCGGAACAACCAGGATTTAGGCCTGGATCTGATCTTTGGGCTGAATCTGTGAGCCGAAGAGGCTTGTGTTTTCTTGATTTTGTCTTGTTTCTTTTCTTCCTTCCCCCTAACCTAGATCCTCCTCCTACTTTCTCTTCCAAGTGCTTGGCCAAATCAGACATGCCGGCAAGGAAAGCGTCTGTGAGGCTGGTCCCAAGTCTGCCGCGTGCTGTCTCTGCCTCTCACAAGCCATGTTTCGCGGGCGCCACGCCCAACGAACAACAACGACATCAAGATCCACAGACTGGGCAGGCAGTGAACCTCTTTTGTAACAGGTCATGCCATTAGCTATGACTCCTCCTCCTCTCCTCTCTTTCCCCTCCACTCGAAGCTCTAAAAAGCCTCTAGTTCCCATTCAGTCCGCCGAGGACGCCCGATGGCATCAATGCAGGGGAACTCTTACGTATTCCCGGCTGTTGCGGCTGAGAAAGCAGGATTCCCACGGCTACCGCCGGAGAGGGGGGCGGGGATCTTACTCGGGCGAGAGAGTCTCTCAACATTCAGACGAGACATGTCACCATGTTCGATTTTTTTCTTCTTCTTTCTTTCCCACGTAGCCTTCACAGCAAGGATGTGGCAAACTGCAAAGCAAGCATGAGGAGGAGGGGTCAGACAGGAAGAAGAATACAGCGCACACTCTTAATTCCTCCTCGTATTACCCCGTACAACCCGGCAGAAATGGCTTGAGGCCAGCCAACCCGCCAGAGCTTCAGAGTCGATCACCCTGGCAGGATCTCCCTTGCTTGTGACTGGAGACTGCCGAGAAACAAGACAAGAATGGAAGGACCACAGGTCTTAGATCTGTGGGCGGCTGGACTGGGCTTGGATGTTTGGATCCCTGGATATAAGATGGAAAGGGATTCAACAATAAGATTTTTTTTTGTATAAAAGGAAAAAGAAATCCGCTCCTCTGGAAAGGTCAGGCAGAGAGGGAGGGGGCAAACAGACCAGGTGAGCTGGCAAGGGGGAGGGCCTACCTGCATAGCGCTCCTCGTCAGTTGGTCACCTGCAGACCAGAAGGGAGAGAAGAAAGAAGAAGAAAAAAGATGCGTGCTGAAACTAGAGCCCTTGGGGCGCTTGTCGTAGATCTACGACAATGTCCGAGCGGCCGGGTTGCCGTATTATCCGCCGAGGGACAGGTGAGGCGAGGAGGGAGAAAGAGAGAGAGAGACGGGCGGGGCGTTCATGCACTGCCCAGAGTAGCTGAGCTTTCCCCTCTGATGATTGCTCTCTGGTCGGCGACCTTGGGAAGCCCATGGAACATGACACCTTTACAATCTGTCCAGGCGCACACCTCCTGCTTCTATCTTGAGCCGAAAATAAATAAACCCTTCCCGAAAACCGAACATCAAGGTCAGCCCCGGCGAGATTGTACGGGATCTAACAAGTCAATCTGAACCTTTTTTTTTTTTTTTGGTACTGATCGCACCATAATGGCTTGCTTATGAGATGCTTATGGAGATAAGACACTGGTCGATATCCAATCTTCCTTTTTTTCTTTTTCCTTTCTATTCTCCACCACCTGTCTGGTGTGGTCGCCATATCGCCTGAGCTGACCCACCTACTCAGGCCGGCTGCTGTACGATCCGGAGAGGGGGGGGGCGGGACATAACAAATAAATAAGACCTCGTTATGCGTCGAATGAGCGGATTGGTGGTTCTGTCTGGTGGCCCCCAGCTTTTTTTTTGTCTTTGTCTCTTGGTCCCTCCTCGTCAGACGGGTGGTAGGATCACGCGCTCTCTGGTTCCGCCGAGGTGTCCCACAGGTATGATTCAGAATCATCTGCGGAGGGAGGAAAAGGGGTGGGGGTTCATATCTGACAGAGATTAAGACACCATCTCACAAGGTGCAGCGAGGATAAAGAAAGAAAGAAGAAGAAGAAGGGAGAAAAAGAAGGACTCGATTTTAAGGCAAGGCCCTAATCCCGTGCTTCTCATTGTGCCAGGACGGGAGGGGGGTTTCTAGTTGTTGTTGTTTTTTTCTTTCCCTTCTCTTTCTTTTGTCTTTTTTTTTTTTTTTGGTTCTTCCACGGCAGAAGAAACAAAGTTGCTGCTTATTGAGAAAGAAGTACATCATCATCATCATCATCCACCACGTATTCTCTTACGGTGGTTGGTTAAGGTTATGGATCTCGTCTGCCTGTCATGTACCGCATGGGGCCTCGCTAAGAACTGCCCCTTGGCCCCCAGTAAGCTGGTCCTCCGATGGGTGGTGGAAACCAGCCCGCCTCCCACAAGATGAAAAAAAAAAATCGAAAAGAAAATATGACAGATCACCTACATACTCGGGATCTGCTTGCCACGTCGTTCTCTCGACTCTAGCTGTAACGGCCGCCACCTCCCTGAACCCGAGGCAGCAAAGGAAGCCCATTCTCGCCTACGAGGGAGGAGCAGGCCTTCTTCTCCCTCTCTCCCCCCCCCGAAATTCCGCCCTTTTTTCTTTTTTCTTTTTTTTTCCTTCTTTCTTTTTGTGAAGGGTGTCAGCTCACCCAAGACCTGTTGGGGTCAAACAAGGCATATTCGTAAGAGGACCAATAGCAGGACGAAGCGAGGGGGGGGGAAGGGGGCTACATTCTTCCCCGAGCAGGCGGCCGTTTTTCCCACCCCTCACGTCTTGGTCATGCACGCCGGCACTGTCGGGTGTGCATCTTCCACATGGCCCGCCGTGTCAGGGCTTTTACCAAGGCAATTCTGTCTCAAAGCCACGGTATGGGTTAATGTCTCACACCGCTCAGGTGGTTTGGGAGGAGGGGAGGAGGGGGCTTGACGTCAGTACTTTGAGGTTCCATGTCCACCGAAAAGCTGTCAGGGCGCTTAAGAATCGGCGAACAACCGATTATGACTGATGACCACGGGGTTTATTTTATTGTTATTATTATTATTTTATCTTGGTTTCATTTTTACTATTTTTTGTGTTTTCTTTTTGGTCTTTTCTTGCTCTCACTTGTCCGTGTTCTGTTAGTGTGTGTGTGTGTGTGTGTGTGTATGTGTGTATGTGTGGGGAGGGACAAGCAGAGAGCATGTGAGATCTGTGTGTGGACGCGACGTCACCAGGTTCCCAGAGTCCGAAGTGGTGATGCGAAAGGTGAGGTGGCATTCCAGGCATATCGTAGTAGTACCTATGGCCAGTCCGTACTTCAGGTACAGCACCGTGGCAGGTGGTACCTTGGGTCCCAGGGCCAAAACTTTACCCGCACAGGGGATCCCAGGATCAAAGCTGGCCTAGTGGCCCCCTTCCAAGTACCCCCTCCTGCCCCTACAGATTGAACAGCCCCAGGCCCAACCCTACCCGCGGCAAGAAAGATCCCGACAGCGTGGGACTGGAACCCTGTAGGCCCTGCAACTAGACCAGACGGGGCCTGGCGGAGGTGGGGTCCTCTTTCCCTCCCCCCCCTCCTTCCCCCACAAAATCTCTTGCGATCTCAGATCAGCATCGTCTTTTCTCCGTCAGGCAGTGGGGCCGGCAAGATGGAATGGAACCACAAAAAAGAAAGAGGGAGAGAGAGAGAGAAAAGAGAGAGAGATACAGAGCCCTTTTTGCGTGTCTCTCACCTTACCAGAGGGGTTCGGTAATTATGGTGGTAAGTTGGGCACAGGATGACTCGTCATCGAGATCAACCGCCCCCTTCACACACACACACACCGGTTTGACCCCTGACCTCTTGCTGAAATCTCACCTCTAGAGAGAAGGAAAAAAAGGAGGAAAAAGAAAGAAATACCCTGATTAGAAAATACCATCTATCTGCCATGGTCTGATTCCGTCCCGGTTTATTGATAAAAGTGGTACGATTCTGCAGCCTCACCGATTCTTCAGACGACAGCCATCTTTTGTCCAGCCTCCTCCACCGCTCCTTTTGTCTTGTCCTGTCGCCCCCTTCAGCTTGAGAAGAGGGAGGGGGGAGGGGAGCCGCTGTGGCTTGCAGATTCCGCTCCAGACGACAGACCGCCACCCGGGGACATGGCCACATGGCTCTTGACAGGAAAAAGAAGAGAAGAGAGACAAGATCCACCACCAGAAGCAGAAGAGAAAAGAAGAGGAAAAAAAAGAAAAGAACATGTCTCGCCTCGGGCAAGGGGGGCAGGGGCGGGGCTGACGTGTAGCAGGACAGAAAGAAAAGCAGAAAGAAACAAAAAAAAAAAAAAGGGAAAAAACGGGCATTCACCCAACAGCCCGCCTTCGCGCGCGCCCCCAGAGGTCCGCAACCCGGTTTGTACCACGACACACACAGCAGAGGGGAGGCCAGGCAGCCCCCCCGGAGGAGACGAGGAAATCTGGACCAGGCTCGGCTGGGCATGGTCCTGGGACATCACCCACGTGCCAGCCCCTTGGGACCACGGGTCCGTCGAGCACCCCGCCCGCCCACCACCAGCTCCCCCCTGCGCGAGACACAATGTGTTGTCGGGGCAGGGATGATGGATGGTCCACCCCGATCGAGACCACCCCGGGCCCTCGGGACGGCACGGTCAGGATGAGAGAGAGAGAGAGAGACATACGCGCACACACACACATACAAAAGCAAAGGTGATGATGACGCGGTGGATGCCTTGCTTGCCCTGCTTATTTTACAGCAAGAGATAAGAAACGAGAGAGAGAGAGACCCTCGAGCCCCGCCCCCTCCCCCCCTCCTTATCTCCGAGATCGACCAGGTGTGGTGGTGGTGGTGGTGGTGGTAGTAGTAGTCGTAGTAGTCGTCGTCGTCTCGTTTCCTTTTCCCCACCTTGCCGTCATGATGGTCAAGGAGAAAAGTGCCTGCATATCCAACGGCAATTTCCGGATTTCTCAGGGTTCAACGCCTGTGCTGTCTGAACCTCTGTTTTTTTTGGTTTTTTTTAGCCCACGGCGCCCTGCGTCAGAAGGTCGACCACGGGGGCTCAGGAAGGCCACCAGATACAGGGCGGTCCCTAGTTTGGTTGCTAGTATAGCGTGCTGGAGTTCCCTCAAAGTCACCGCCTGAAAAAGGTACATCTGCATGACCTCCCACCACCCCCCCCCCTTCTACCGCGCGGGAAGAGAAAGAAGAGAAACAAACCAGCGCCATGCGGCCGGAGGTGACTTCCACACGTGGAAAACCCGCGCCGGCCGTGTTTTAAAACGCGAGGTTGTTCCTTTTTATTTTTATTTATTTCTTGTCCCTTGACGAGCGGAGAGAGACATCAAGGAAGGGGAGGGGAGAGGCGTGGTGATGTACAGTCTGGGCCACGCCACCCGGCACTCGTGCGGCACCCGCTTTCTCACATACAATAGTAGAGTACCCTCTTCTTTTGACTCCTGGGCGATGATGGTGATTGGTTTGATGCTGCTGTTTTTTTTTTTTTTTTTTTTTTTTTTTGTTCTTTCTTCAAATGTGTACGTGTTGGACTTCGCGAGAGAGACAACGCAAGAGGCAACATGCATGGCGCTACAAGAGATATAGTAACATAATCAAAGAGAGAGAGAGAGAGAGAGAGAGAGGAAGGAAGATTTACCCGCTCCGGCATGCAGGAAACGCCGGCGCATTACAACACTGCAACAGGAAGAGACATGAGCAGAAGCAAATCCGGGTTTCGCTTCCACTTACCCAAGCCCACCCACATTCCTTCAGAGGTGTTGGGTTGTTTGTGTCCCTTTTGCCGTGTGGCCCCCCCCTCCCCCCCGGTTCAGGGTTTAGGACGAGGCCGAGGGCTAGACAAACTCTCTCTCCCGCGACAGCGCGAACAAGGAAGAAGAAGGGCAAGACATTTGGGTAAGACCCCCACCTGGTATTGGAAGGAAGAAGAAAGGGAAAAGAGACAGAGAGAAAAGGAAGGGAAAAAAAAAGAAAAAAAAAGGGAGTAGCTGACCTGACCTGAGGAGGCCTCGTGTCAGCAGGTAAGCGCCCCCGCACACAGACTCTCTCTCTCTCTCTTTTCTCTCTACCGGATTGGCAGTGCCAGAGAGAAGTAGGGAGGGTAACAAGAGACTTTCCAGACACCCTTACAATACTAGGGAACGAGGTATTCTAGAAGCGTTGCCGAGATGGCTGACGTCCAGGGACACCGCTGTCAGGAATATGGAAGGGGAAGAGGAAGGGGGGGGGCTTCCTGAATCCAGGCAGAACACCGCTTATTTATTTATTATTATTATTATTATTATATTATTAATTCTCTCTCTCTCGCTCTCCCTTAAGCTCGAGATTTTAGCGCCTCCCCCCTCCACCCCCCTTTGACTGGTATCCTCATTACTCGTAGTAGCCGGCGATCTAACAGCTCGCATTCGCTTTAGGAAACGCCGGCGTATTGGTGGTGGTACTCCTGATATTGGTAGCTGGAGGATAGGACGAGAGAAGAGCAAGGGAAGGGTTGTGGGAGAGAAAGAGAGAGAGAGAGAGAGAGAGAGAGAAGGAGACAGATCTAAAGTGCATTATCCGCAATCATTATCCGCAGCGCATAATGCAATGGTACAGTAGTATTCTCACACTCGCGGCTTTTTTTTTTTTTTTTTGGGTCGCCCTCGGGTCAGGTTGCCCTGCCCGGAAAGGAAAATCGCCGCCGGGCCCGCGGAATGGGACCCTATCTATCTCTTTTTTTTTTTCTTCTTTCTTTTTCTCTGGGTGAACCCCACCCTACCACTGCAAGGCCAGCGCTCACCGGTGTGGGAATACCCTCAGGTAGCTGCTGACTGACTGACTGATGGGTGTGGGTGTGGGTATGTGCCGACTCAGCCTGTTGAGCCCGCGCTGCATACTAGAAAGGGGCAAGAGTCGTCGTTCAAGCGAGTCATTGCTTCTTTTTTTTTTTTTTGGGCTCTGCTTCTGCCTTCAGAGATCTCCCCCCTCCATTTTGTGCTCAGGTCTGGAATACGAAAAAGAGGGCGCTAAGGTGTGTGTGTGTGTGTGTGTGTGTGTGTGTGTGTGCTTGAGGAGGAAAGATGGCCGGAGAGATAGTGTTTGACGAGGGCACACACACACTTTTCCCTCTCTCTCTCTGTCTCTTCCTTTCTACGTGTCAGAGTACATCATAGTACTGTCCAAGTACCAAAGAGGAGCCGCTGCACCGCATCTTGGGCCCAATCATTTTTGGCTCCTGACTAGCACAGCACCGCCGTGCCGTTCCCAGCGGGCAAAGGTGGGCACGCTAGGCTCATGCATGCCTGATCTGATCTCACCTCATCTCCATCCAAATCTCGATAGATCTCAGATGTTTTGTGGGTAGGTGTGGGTGTCTGTGGAAAGATATGGACATCTCTTTGTGTGTGTGTGTGTGTGTGTGTGTGTGTATGTGTGTGTGAAGTCGAGTTCATGAAAGACATTCACACACACACTCACTCACACACACACACCCTGCCTCTTTTCCCTTTTCAACGCCCACACGTACCCCTCCCGTCAAGAAAATCAGACCGAAAAAGAAAGGAAGGAAGGAAGAAGAAAAGAAAAAGTCACTAATTCTGGCTCGAGATGGATGCAACCATCTCCCACACGAAATAGGCATACCATTGTCTGCCAAGAGGACGCTTTGGGGCGAGGAAAAAGAAACAATGAACCCCCTCCCACCCCTTTTCGGAACGGAGTTTGATCACTGTTTTGGGCAAAGATAAAATCTGAACACCTACTCACGGCCAGCTCGGGTCGTTCGGGGCCCAGGTTTATCGTACACCGCCAGCAGGGTCGGCGAGGCCAGAGTATACGCATGGCCGACGAGACAAGTCGGATATTGACCTTGCATACTAATACGGTACCAGGAACATAACCGCAAGACAGACAAGGAAGATCCCGCGACATCATTTCATGTCAAACAAGCCCTATTGTTTAATTATATTCACTGTCACGCTGAAAAGCGTGGTTTTTTTTTCTTTCTTCTTCTTTCCTTTTCTTTTCTTCTCTTTCTTTCTCGCACAATACAACATAAGAGCCAGGTAGAGAGACAGAGGGAGAGAGAGAGAAAGAAGACGAAGAGGATGTAATCTTGACCTTGGCTGGTTTGCCTATTGTTTCGTTATGACAGCATTTCAGCGGTCTGCGCTCGGGCAAAACCCTTGAACCGGGGCTTGGGCTTGCCTCAGTGGCTTGGAGGGGGGCTGGCCATGGCACGGGGACAGATCACAGGGCTCAGATGACGACGTCTGAGGGATTTTTCTTTTCTTCTTTCGGTGCCAGGTGAAGGATTCGGAGACTTCGCTGTCATGTGTGTGTGTGTGTGTGTGTGCAACTACAACAGACAAAGACGGAGAGAGAGGGGGGAGGGGAGAAAGGGGTCAAATCCCATACTCCTTGTTCCCGACTTCTGCGCCCAGCAAGAAAAAAAAGAAAAAACAGAAAAAAAAAGATTTTACAGTTCCCACTCTTTTTGTGTTCCTTCTAGAACTCCTCTCCAAAACAAAGGTCTCAAGGAGACGAGATTCGGGACCGACAGAGATGATGATGGTGGGATGACGGGCACACAAAGAGAGGTTCACAAGGTGATACGGAATCTGGATCAAGAGGGCAGCCTTGGGTTCAGGCCGAGGGACCCGAGCGGGATCCGCCAGCATGTGTCCAGCCCTTTTCTTTCGCCGGTCACACAGAGCAGAGCGTCGTTCATGGTGTGGACCGTTCCAACCACCTCCTCACTCCTCTTGGCTCTCGCTCGCCTTTGCAGTCGGGCGCGGGTACAGGTGGCTGGAGAAAGAGAGAGAGAGAGAGAGAGTGAGAGGAGGGGGAGAAGAAGAAGAAGAAGAAGAAAAAGGGAAACACGAAGCCGTGTCGCAGGGAGCAGGTGTTGGGTTTTCTCTTTCCTGCCCTCGAGGGAGGGCCAAGGACGAGGGCGAGAACAGGGTCGGTCGAAACGCAGAAGTTACAGTCGTACACGATCACGGATCTTGCATAATCCTCGGTGCGATCATCCCGCCGAGAGAGACATTTGCTGCGGGGCCCCGTGCGACTCGAGATAGAGAGAGGCAACCCAGGCGATCAAGTTTTCGGTGTGTATGTGGAGGGAGAGGGGTAGCAGGAAAGCGAGGGAGCAGGCAGTGTGCATCTGCGTCCCCCTCTTTTCTTCAACCTCCACTGCCAGGGACCGAGAGCCCTCACCCTTTCTCTTCCTGAACAAGACATATCCCCGACATGAGCAACAACAAGGCAGAGCGGTCGGGAGACAGTTCCAGTCCGGCAATCCTGGAAGATGATGGGAGCCCTGTTCTGTGAAACGAAGGGCTGAACCTGTCCTTGCGCCTCTACCTTTCTCTCTCTCTCTCTCTCTCCCTCTCTTGTGATGGCTTGGAGGAAAGGCATGAGACAAGTCGAGTTGATGCTGTGTCTCCAGTCTATACCCTGCGTGCATGATCATGATGATGGTAGTAGTGTTGCTGCTGCTGCTGCTGCTGCTGCAGTAGAGAGCCGGACTGCACCTCCGATTCATCCTGCATCTGCGACACAGAACCCGATCGCCAGCTGGTGATCTGATTGGCGTCTCAACCTCGTCGGGCACGCATCGGCGTCTTGTACGACCCATCGTGCGCCCGAGACGCGAGGAAGAGCCGGTATATTCCCCGCTTTTTTCTTTTCTCTCTAGAACCTCATCAGCTGATTGCTTCGTGTACATGTCTCCGACCCTGCACACAAGACACAAGGTAGGATGGATGGGGGGACAGGGTCGGCGCGTGGAGAGAAAGACAAGGAGAGAGAGAGCGTGTGTGTGTGTGTGTAGAGAAAAGGGGGAGCTGTGGTCTGCGGTTTGAAGGCATCAGCCGTCGTAAGCCTTCAAGCAGGGACATACAGTAATAGGTGCTCAGAGGTAGACGAGGGCGGTCTAACAGCAGATCGAGATTCGTCTCTCGTCAGCTCACTACGTCTTCCAAAGACAGAAAACAAAAATTACGCCGCTCAGGCGACGCTGGTCCGGAGAGATAGTGGCGGGCTGTGTTTGCTCCCTCGTGATCCGCCTCACCGACGCCCCTCAAGAGGACAAAACCCAACCCAGATCATGTCTTCCGCCTCTCCCTGCCCGCCCCCCCTCCCTCCCCCAACCTCTCCCAATATAGAACGCACACCGTACTTGTGTGTGTGTGTGTGTGTGTGTGTGTGTGTGTGTAAGAGAGAGAATGGAAAAAAAGCCGCATGTCCTTTTGCCCACCTGTCACAAGGTCTCTGCCACGTACTCTACCCTCCTGTTTTTTGTTTTTTTTTTTGTCCCGACACTACCTATAGATCCTTTCTATCAATGCCACTAGACTCGGGTCTCTTGGGAAGCCAAAGCCCGGGGATGAATGTATATTGTCGCTGTGGAAGTTGATTGGTGCCTCAAGAGAGTTGGCGCGTGCCGAAGGGACGTTTCTTGTGTTGGCCCTCTCGATCTCGAGCCGTCTTTTTTATTTTTTATTTTTTAAAATATTATTATAGTCACATCGTGTACCCATGGCAGAGAGATATCAGAGAGCAGCCGAGAAGCTGTTGGTCCGCGAACCCAATCTCTCACGGCATGTCGAACCGGGAGTGTGCCACAGAGGCGGTGCATCCATGGGCGATCTGGCTGTTCTGGCACCGCAGTAGCGTGAGAAGGAATTTTGAGGCCCGGCTCTTGGGGTGGAGAGTGTCTGTATAACCCGTTTCGTGAGAGATAGCACGTAGTTTGCTTTAGCTAGCCATCATTTCTGTGGAGCGATAAGGTGTCTGTGTGATGATGTGCTCGGCCTGATCGAACAGATGCAGTTGGGAAACATGGCTGACCACACACCACATCCTGTTCTGCATGCATCGATATCCAAGAACTGACTTGACATGACAGAAGTGTATTGTGGGAGAGAAGACGCAAGAGGAAACCCAGGTGAAAAGCCATAGCACACTAGTGAGCACAAGAGGGTGTTGTGCTTTTTCTTTTGTGGCTGGCATGAAGCTGTTGGCGGTGAAGAGTTGAGGAGCGAGTGCGGAAGAGGGGTTGCAGTCCAAACATCAACGAATAGGGGATAGGATTCCACTGAAAGCTGGATAGAATCTTGCCCTGTAGACGGTCGAGCCTCCTCTTGAAGCACAGACAGGAAATATCCTAGCTCTGTGACCTCCCGGGCAGACCTTTACCTCCCTCCCTCTCTTAAAATCTCTCTCTCTCTCACACACACACACACACACACACACACACCGTCTTCGTCTTCATCTTCATCTTCATCCTAATCACCAGTCACAGCCCCTCCCCAGCACGTCCGCCAGCCTCTCCAGCCAAACCCGATCCACCTCGTCGAACCCCTCCTTCTCGGCACAGTCCAGGTCGATAATCCCCACAACTTTCTTCTCCACGTGCGGCAGGCCACCGCCGCCCTCGGGGCTCACCACGTCCGCCGTGATGGGTACCACGATCTCGCTCTTGCTGGCGCCGTCGCAGGCGATGTGGCCCGGAAACAGGTCGACGTCCGGCACGAGCTGGGTCTGCTGGGTGGCGGCGGCGGAACCGCAGACGCCACGGCCAAAGGCGATGGTCTGGCAGGCTACTTTTCCCTGGAAGGGGCCGAGGATGAGGGACGGGTGAGAGGGGGATGAGGACGGGTCGAGGACGTAGAAGCCTGTTTGTGGAGAATTAGGAAAAGAGAGAGAGGTTTGTGTGAGAATTGTTCTTCGGAGAAGAAGAAGGTGACAAGAGAGGGTGGAGGGGAGGGGAGGAGAGGTGGGTCTCCGAGAAAGAAACAAAACGAGTCTGATCATACCAGCCCAGTTCACATCTTTACCTGGCGACGGCAGGCTCTTGTAGGCGTGCCATAGCAGGGACGCCGCGTTGGCCAGGTTGCTGTGTGCGAGGTTGAAGTCCAAATGTCAATATCATCTCTTCTGCTCACCGCCGCTGGGCTGGGTCTTTCATCTCATCTCCACATATCTCAGGAGAGACCGTGTGCGAACGAGAACAGAGGACCAGAGACATGTGATGGGATGTGTCCGTCTCCCCTGATCAACAGGTGCCTTCATGTCCACTTACGCAACCTGTCATGCACACCCATCAGCTTCTCATCATTCACCTCCTGCCATCCTCATCGAGCCCTTCTCTCGCAGCATCACCGCCCTCTCCTCTCTCTCTCTCTCTCTCTCTCTCTCTCTCACACACACACACACACACACACCATAAAGTGTGTGTACCAGAAGAAGACACACTCAAGCCTTTTTTTTTTAAAAAAAAGAGCGTAAAAGAAGAGAAAAAAAAAGGAAAAAAGAAACCAACAACGTACCCAATTCCTCTGCCCTTCCATCAAACCCTCCGCCTGCTCGACCACCTGCCGCAGCGCCTCCTCCTTGCTCACGCCCTCGGCGAACGTGGACGCATCGGCGTGGACCTGAAAGGGAGGGGTTGCGAAGTAGTTTCGCACAAGGTCAGCCAGCTGTCCAGGGCATAAGATCCTTTTTTTTTTTTTTTGGACATGCCCTCCTCTCTTCCAATGCCTCTTCTTTTTTGTGTGCGTGTGGAGGGGGTGTTCGTTTAGCACCATGTTCCCCCCCTCACCCACCAAAAACCCCCTTCCCGGACGGGCTGGTGGGGAGGGAAACCATCATGCAGACCTTCGGGGCACCGGTGAGACCTCTTTTCCCACCCTCCTCTCGCTCTCTCTCGCTCTCTCTCGCTCTCTGGCCCTGCACTCGGCGCCAGCTGAGCCCCCCTTTTCCCCCCTCCAGGACTGAAGTCTGACGGCGAACAAATATCCACGACCATGTGTCACATGTACGCACCATTTTTTTCTTTGGTTTTCCCGGGTCCTGCCTGTGAACTGTCGGTCTGCTGAATGTAAGACGGATTGGTAGGAACGGGTGAGGAATAAGTTTCCAAGAAAGAAAAAAAAGAAGAAGAAAAAGGCTTTTCTCAGTGAAGCACTCGCTGCTGGTCGATGGGTGATGGCGAGCTGGCATGCGATGGAGAGAGAGAGAGAGAGAGAGGAGGGAAAAGGCGTGTTGTTGTCGTGGTCGTTTGGGACGGACGGTGGTCCGTTCTTCTGGAAGCTTGCTGTAGCTAGTTGAGCTAGCTGGCAGGTGAGTGCGTGCCGTAGCGAGTGTGAGCTGCTCCAGTGGATTGGATGGAGAGAGTTGTGGGGCCACCGGCGCAAGCAACGGGAAAGGGATTAAAAAAAAAAAAAAAAAACACAGCTGTATCCTCTGCTGCAGTTCAGTGGATCAATCTCACCCGGCAGTCCAGCGACTCAGTCAGCCAGCGACCTGACACTACGTGTCGTGACATTTCTCGTAAAAGTGCCATCCAACACAAACACAGACACAGACACACACAGCTAGTGAAATTGGAAAGATTCCTGTCGTCTTACCTGTCTCGTCGTGATCAGCTGTTATGGCGAGCCAAGGCGAGGGCGGCCAGGGACCGCCCGCACGCCCGCTCTGTCTCTCAGCACACCTGCACAAGGGAGCGATGGAATGACACCATAAAACCATCGTGAGAATAGTTCCTATTCCGTACAGCAACTATGAAACAAGGTAGTTTTTTTATCCTTTCCGCCCCCGAGCACATCAAACCTCCATACCGTTGTGAGCATGCCTACTCAAGGTGCATGACAACCATCTTCCCCTATCCTCGGGTCTTGCAATTTGCTGCTGTAGATGGGCCTAGCACCTTGCCTTCAACTTCCCATCCACCCATCCACATGCAAAATCCCTGCCTGCTGTAGATCCATTCACTCCAAAGACGGTGCCATATATCTCTTGGCCAGGCTCGAAAGTGAAACAGAATAACAATCCCATCCCTCAAAAAAAAAAGTCCATCAGCAGACTTCTATAGGGCAGGAGGAATAATCTTGACCCATTTTCTCAGGATGAAGCAAAAGAAAAAAGAATAAAAATCTCCCAAGGAAAAGAAGAAAATAACAAGCCCCCACCACCTTGTGCGCAATTGGTATCAAAGGTGTTTAAGAATAAAAAAACAATCATGTGAGAAAGCCAGGCCAAGCCACCCCACAATGACCGAGGTGGACAGGACGAGATAGTGTGGAGGGGAAAAAAACCAAAACCACTCTTTCATCTCTTCTGCCTCAGAATGGATATATATGTACAGGCTCAGCATTGCCCTTTGAAGGTGTCTGCTGGTGTGAGCATCAGGTTCGTGTTGTATAGATTGGGTATGGCTGTGTCAGGTGGTCGACACCTATCCAACTTAGGATTGATAAAAGGGGGGCGGGGCAGTGTCCATATTCTAGACTGCCATTGGTCCGGTGTGATGTGCTGTGAAAAGACGCAGGTCTCAAGGACCAGACAAAGCCCATTCATGTGTCTGGGGAGGCGGTTGGGTGGTGAACGGGCCCTCGGTAGCTTCCAGGCCCTTAGGCAAAGCCATTTGACTTCTTCCGTCGTCCAAAGAACTTGTTGGATGAGGTGCCCTCGTCTTGGGCCATGTTCCAAGGTGTGGGCCCTGAGAGCGGTGGTGGCTCGGAGCGGAGGAAATCAGCCAGGTCGGACGTTCCCCGAGAGGGCACCGAGACAGCGTCGCGGGGCTCAAACTTCTTCATGGGCACCCGACCGCTGGGGCGCTGCTGTGCGTACTGCGCCGGGATGTTGGGCACAGCCGGCGCCGTGTTTGGGCCGAACGAGGAGGGGAACAGATCGCCTCCGGTCGGGATGTTGACCTGGATCGGAATGTAACCCTTGTTCGCGGGCGGCCCTGCGGGAGGACCTGCGCGGCTGCTCAGGGAGCGAGAGCTTGTCGGGGGCCTGGACCCGCGCGAGGCAACAGCGGCGCTGTTCTGGCGGAACCGTGCCATGAGACTCGGCGCGCTCGCCTTCTTCTTGGGTGCCGGTGCTGCCTGGGCGGGCATGGACTGTGTGCGCGGCAGATTGAACGGGACGGGGTCGGACGGAGGGGGAGGCGGCGCGCTGTTCAGGAAGTCCATCAGGCTCTCCTCCCTCGGTGGCGCCTTTCGCCTTGGCTGTGGCTCATAATCGAAGTCGTCGTCCTCTTCGTCCTCCTCCTCCTCATCGCTCAGGTCGATCGCGTACGGGTCCCTCACACGACGCTGCTTGCGGGCGGGCATCATGTCTGGCTCGTCGAACGGGCTGCCCATCTGTGCGGGGAGCGGCTTCCGCCCCAAGAGTGCGCTCTGCGAGTTGACAGACGACTGGACCGAAGGCGCCGACATCTCGGTGACATTGGTGGAGGCCTGGCTGGCACGCATGTCGTGGGCGTCGGGGAGAGATGTATCCACGGCACGGCCGCCAATAGCCGTCACCATCTGGTCAGAATCCATCGTGGTCCGGAAAGGCGCGACGGTCCTCGGGATGCGGTGGTTCCCGGCGCTGGGCGGGCCGCGGCGGATGAAGTCAATCAGGTCAGAGTTGTCGTTGCTGCCGTCGACCGTAGCATCCCTGGCCTGCAGCCGGGCCCTGCCAATGCTGCTCGTCATGGAAGGACGAGGCTGGTCGGCGCCCGCCTTGTGGCTGGCCGGCGAGGACCCGTCACGCTTCAAGCTCTGGTTCCTCCTGAGGCCCATGTTGGGCTGCACGGGAGTCGCCTCGGCGCCAGGAGGGGGCCCGGTGGCGCGGATGAACTCGGCAAACTCGAGGATCGACTCACGGCCGAGCCTTGCGTCTCGTGCCTGGGGTCCTGCACCGCGAGCTTTGTTGGCCATCGAGACGGGCGGGCGGGCCTTCTCAGCTGCCTCCGCCGCGGGCATGTCAACAGGATGCGAGCGCAGTCCTGTCGCGCGGGTCACCGAGGTCGACCTCCTAAGCTCGATCGGCTTCACAGACGAGGAACTAGCGCGGTCCCTGGTGGCCTGACGAGCATCCTCGCTCCTCCGGGCCTTGCCCTGCGTGGCAGACTGCAGACTCCTCGGTGATCCCTAGTCCCAAGTTAGCATTCCGTTGTTCTTTCAAGATTGATAGAAGAAAATACCTCTAGCTCTCGTACATTCTCTGGTGTAAGGGTATACTGGATGGTCTCGTTGCCCCGGATAAGCTCCTCGAAGTTTCGGGCGACGGCCTCGGGCTGAGTAGCCGTGCTATCCTGGGAGGCCCGTGCCATGCGCATCTTGTGCGAGGATATGGACGATGCTGGGGTGTGGCTTGTGCGTACTTGACCATGTTCTGGGGAGGAGCGGACGGCCTCGCCGTTCTCCTTGCTCGCTGCCGGGCGATCCGCCGACAGGATGCCGATCGCGCCTGCCTGGGCCCCATTGCTGTGCGAGGGGGCGTGTTGGTACCTGCTGGCGCTCTTCTCCGGCACGGCCGGGCCAGCGGGGCTGACACCTGAGCTGTACTGTCGGGGTCTTGTGTATCTCGGTGGGAGTGGGCCAACCGCGTCCTCCACGAACGTGGCGGAGTCAGGCGGAGTGTTGAGGGTCGTAACGCCCGCCTGGGCCGACCGCTGCGGCTGGTGCTGATCGAACTCACCAGACGGGGAGCGCTGTGGCGAGGCTGGGCTTGGTCGCTTGATAGTGGCAAGGATGGCTGGATTCTGCTGTCGATACTGCGACGGAGGCGGCTGTTGTTGTTGTTGCTGCTGCTGCTGCTGCTGTATTTGTTGTTGTTGCTGCAGTTGTTGTTGTTGTTGCTGCTGCTGCTGCTGCTGCTCAGACCTGTCGTTCTCACTCACTGTCCGGCTCGGGCCCAGCTCCCTGCGCGGGAAAATGGTTGCGGACATGGGACTTGGCTCCCCGATCTCCTCCGCCTCAGAGATCGACGGCGCGACGCTGTTTCGCGCCTTGCTCACCGAGCTGACGCCAGAGACAACCCTGGGGCCCCGGGCGTCCTCGGCTTCGCGCGACTCTTCCATGTGGACGCTGCTGGTTCTCGACACAGAGCGCGAGTAGGAGGAGGAGTTGTTCGGCTCCTGGAGAAGAGAGCTCCTCTGGGACCTAGACGACGGCGTGCGGGGACTGGCGACGTCGACCACCCTCAGGGATCCTGACCGGACGGGGAGGTGGATGGACAAGGGCGGGCGGCTGCCCCTGTCAGAGCTGGCTGGAGAGTCGCTCCTCCCGGAGATGCTGCCGCCGATGGAGATCCTAGACGAGGTCATGATCTGGGCTTCTTCGATCTCCTCGAGGTCTGTGTCGCCGTCGTCCTCTGCACCGTCGTGACTCTCGCCGGGCTTCTTGGACGCAGCAAGCAAGGGCGCGGCCACGACACTGGAGACGGCCGCCGCCGCAGCGGCGATCACACCAGCCGCCTGGGCGAGCCCACTGGGCTCGTCTTCGGCCTGGGTCTCGTCGGCCTCGTCCTTGCTCCCCTCACCCGCGCTGTGGCCCGAGGCTGCCTGATCCGTGGTCAATTCTGCGGCTGCTGCCCTCTCGTCCGCGTCTTGGGGGCCGTCATCTCCTGCTGCCGCTGCTCCGTCGGTAACCTGCGAAGCCTCAACCTCAGAGGCGTCGTTCTGGGCCGTGCTCTTCTTCCGCTTTTCTCGCAGCGCGGCTGGAGGTGGTGGAAGGGAGCTGGCCCGTCTCCTCGGCGCCTCAGGAGGAGTCGACGACGTTGCGGTCGGAGGGCGAGCGCTCATCTTAGTGAAGGCAAAGTCCATCATGCTCTTGGGCCGCGCTGAGGTGTCCACGTCCTCGGGCTCGTCGTATTCCGACCCATCGTCGTCACTGTAGTGGACCATGCCGGGGACCTCGATCTCGTCGATATCCCTCTCGGTCAAGGGGAGAGGGATGGCGGCAGCGACTTCGTCCTCGTTCGGGCCTGTAGGGGCAGCATCTTTCTGCTGGGCAGCCTCGTCCTCCCTCGACCTCGTTTGTGGACTCGTGGACTGCGGGAGGCACGGCACCGTCTGCCGACGCCAGGCTGCCGAGGCGCTGGCGGTACATCTTCTCGCGCGAGACGGGCTGCTGCGAGAGGTCGACACTGCCATGCCCAGACCGGACGCGCTTCTTCCAGGCCCTCCACAGCCTGCCCAGGGTTCTGTCCAAGGCAACCCGCTCCATGTCAAACTCTCGACGACGATCCTCTCGATGGTGTCCGAGCGGCTCTTGGGGTTGAGCTTGGCCTCCTTCTCGTACCTGATGCGCATCCGGTTCCAGGCGGCCTGGCCAGCAGACACTAGAGCTTGTTCGCCGAGGTATTCGAGGATAGAGGTCAGGAAGATGGCCACGGCCGGGGAGACGTTGCTGCCGGGGGCGTCGTCGTTTCCCAGGAGGCCCTCCTCCATGTGGTGGTCCTCGTCCTCCTCTTCCATGTCCCCGAGCGAGGAGTAGACCATGCATCTCAGGCGGGTCCGCTTCCAGACAAGCTCGAGGTCCCAGTCGCCTGGTGATGCGGCGGCGGCGGTGGGGCTGTCGAGGAACTCGTCGTCGTCACCGCCGCCCAGGTACTCGCGCAGCTCCTCGTCGGCATTGTTGATGGCGTCCTTGGCCAGCTTCGGCTTGAGGACCTCGGAGACGGCGGGCCGCAGGCTCGCCAGGGACGTCGAGCCGGACCGGGCGAGGAAATTGAAGAGGAGGTGGTCGAGGAAGTTGTTCAGGTGGTGCAGGGCTGCGTTGGACACCACCACGCTCTCGCCCGACGGCTGGAAGCCGTGCTGGTCGTACCAGGTGTCGGCGTGGTTGTCATGGTCGTTGGTCACGATCTGGGACGCGGAGGGCGAGGCGATGAAGGCAGCTTCCGGCGAGACGGAGAGAGGTGGCGACATGACACTCTGGGCCACGGTGGAGGGCCTGTCGCTCGATATGCTCTGTGTCCTCGACCTGGTGCCCCCGAACCTTGGGGAGAAAGCAGACATATCCGGAGAGAATTGAGACGCGCTGGTCTCGGAGGCGGACGTCATGCTGGGCTTCTTATTGCGCTCGAGGCTGCAGGAAAAGCATAGCAGGGGACACGGGTAGGATGTCGGCAACCATTCACCATCCGATGTGGGCTGTCACAAGGGTTGAATAGCAACCCGGCCGGCTGCGGGCCGTATCGTCAGGGAAAGCAAGTGGATCTATCGAGTGTGTCGACCACTAGAGCGGGACAGACATAATCGGGCGGGAGGGTGGCGGCGGTCTAGAGGGGGGGTCGAGGGCGTCGAACGGGGAGCAGCAGGTCGGAGTATGCGCCGGAGGATGGATTAATTGGGCGAGGGCACAGGTTGAGTAGATGCGAGGACCCGTCGGGTTACCAGAAAGTAAGGGCAAGCTGCTTCGAATTAGTGCGAAGAACCGAGCATGTCGGGCGCGGAAGGAAGAAGAAAAGGAAGAGAGGCGGCGGCGCACTGGAAACAGAGGGAGAAGCAAGGAGGAGTCGGCTTGGATAATGTGAAGGTTCACGTATGATCTGCGAGGCCTGCAAGAAGGGGGGAAAAAAAGGAGAGAGAGGAGGGGGGGGGTAGGGGCCCAACAGACGGCAACACCCTGTCTCGAAGGCGGCGAGATAAGGAGCACGAGGGCATGAGATGGAGCGCAACTGGCGCTGACACTCGTCTTCCTGCCAGAGTTGCTTACAGATTGCGGTCACCGCAGCGCAACAAGAGCACGGATTTGAGATCCAGTCGGGAGGATGCGCGCACTGCAGCGCAGGTTAGAGATTGGTGTTGTGAGTTGCTGCTTATGATGGTCTGGGCTTGGAGACACACACACTGACACACGCACACACAGGGTGAGGCAGTGCCAAAATTAAACACAGAAGGGTTGTGTAGGTGCATATACTAGCGCCAGGCAGGGGAAAGATGCTGACAAGAAGGGTAGTAGTGTGTACGTGAGGTGGTAGCGGAGGATTGAGCAGGATCCAAGGTTGCGCCGGCGCGGGCTGCTCTCGGAGGAGGGAGAGAGACAGCTTGCAGCTCTGCAGCCCTGCGGCCGAGGTGCGCACAAGACATGGAGGCTTTTCAGAGTAAGCCGCGCCACGAGCGGAACGACAGAACGGGTCGCATATGGCGAGCTGTGTAGAGTGTAGTGCGTGGTGTGGTGTGTGAGCCAACCAAGACCCTCGTCAACCCTCCATCACGTTCTTTTTCAAAGAAGCAGACGCAGCGCAAAGACAGACAGAAAGAGAGAGGGAGAGCCTTGTCTGGTGCCTGTCGTCTGATGGCGCATGGTGTGTGGTGTGACGTGGTGTTCGGTGCCCGGGCGACCATCAGTTGACTTGACCTGACTGCCGGCCCAGGTTGCAGCTCGCTCCTCTCGAGAGCCCGTCCAGCGCCGTGACGAGGCCATCAGCCCGCGCCCACCAGCCATTGTATTGGCCTTGCACGCCTCTCAAGCAACACCGAGGGTAAGGGGGGGGGGCTCAGGGTGACACAACATGGAGTACTCGGAGGGGACGGGATTGATACGAGAACCAGGGCCGTTCTTTCTTTTTTCTTTGTTTTTGTGTGTGAAGCAGTCGCAGCAGCGTGCTGTCAACGGCTGAGAGAGTCTTTGCACAATCCTCATACGTACCTAGCCAATAAAGGAGGAGATATGCCGGTCCAGTTCGCCAGCCTAGGCGGAGGGAATGTCCAGGAGGAAGCTGTGGCTTGGTGAGAAAGAAGAATATCGGTTCGCAGGGTGCAGGTCTGTTAGTGAGCTGGTGGGCGGGTAGATGATGCTGGTAGTGAGACGAGGAGAGGTGAGAAGAGGTGGACGACGAGACGACACGGCGCTGGCGAGGAACGCGACGGATTGGGAAGGTCGGTACTTGGGTGGTGGGAGGTCGGAGGTTTGGATCTTGACGGTCGTTATCGCGGCGGGTAGTGGTGGTGACCTTGGATCGGGGCGAAGAGGGCTGCTGCAGGAGGGTGATGCAGAGACGGGGTCTCGTGGGCCACTCTGTGCTCCTCCGGCCTTCTGAGGTAGGAAGGTTGTCTGGGGAGAAGGGGAACACGACAGGTCTTGGGTGATGTCAAGAGGCAGAACAGAAGAGGAAGGTTCGTTCCGTCCGCTCGTTTGTTCTCCAGTCAGGTTTGGGCACAGAACCAGCTGGTGGGTAGGGAATACAGAGTAAGGTTGACCTCGACAAAGGACACCGGGGGGGGGGGAGTTGAGAGTGAGTACAGAGCAGTGTCGCGCCCAGCCTTGATGGCAATTGATGGCAGGCCTTCTCCCAATAACCCATCACCCGGGAGGGGGGGGGGGCAACCTAGGAACCAGGACCCTGCAAGCCTGGGCCCTTGGAGGCTAAAGCTACCTTGACCCCATCAAGTAATAATCAGTACCCCAGTTTACTGCGTATCGCAAGGACTCCTGCTACATGGCAGTCTAGGGATTATCTCTCTGGAGGTCTGCGCGCTCGCCTCGACGGTGGGGCCCAAAAATATATCCTACGCATACCTGTGTCGTGGGGCTGTATCCTCCTCCTCCTCCACCAGAGATCATCGCTGAGCCGTTTACCAGGGGGGCCATCAGGATTGAGCGTTTCAAAGGCGTCCAAGGCCTCCTCTCGCCTAGCAGCATTCTCGGCTGGGCAGATCCAGATGTCATGCATCGTCCGTACCCCTCCAAAAGGCTGTGGCTTGAGGTTTTGAGGCTGGAGATCTTTGAGACTTGACGATTGCTCACTGTGGACCTTTTTTTTTATAAAAAAAAACCACCTTTTCCGCTCGTCTCTATGTCTCTATTCGTCTTTTTTTCTTCTTCTTGTCTTTGCCTTTCCCACCCCTGGACCCGGAATGGATCCTTCTGCATCCCTTTTTTTCTTTTCTCAATCAGAATCCTTCCCGAAGTCTCCGCCCCCGGCCATGTCCCCATGTCCTCCATGGCTCTCCTCTGCTCTGCTCTGCTCTGCTCTGCTCTCGGAGCTCCTCCTGGGTTGAT
The DNA here is from genome assembly GCA_016584495.1 of Celoporthe dispersa. Taxonomy (NCBI): domain Eukaryota; kingdom Fungi; phylum Ascomycota; class Sordariomycetes; order Diaporthales; family Cryphonectriaceae; genus Celoporthe; species Celoporthe dispersa. The sequence continues at coordinate 1,802,035 of WAID01000006.1, read as the reverse complement.
CGTGATCGATCCTCTGGGTCCTGTTTCGGGATTAACACTCCGTCCTCCGCCCCCAAATTGACCTGTGTATAGTATCCACAGCCGATCGCTTGCAGCCCTTTCGAGGCCCGGTTCGGAGTGTCCATGTTGTTGTTGTTGTATTGCGCTCGAGACGAACGGACATTGCGGCTGCAATCTTGTCCCACGAGGAAGCCACGAGGGAAAGAGGGGCCACCAGCACTAGACCTCACCACTAGGAGGGGGTACTGAGGTACGGACGTACAGAGCCAAGCTCTACCCGCGCGGCCCAGATACCACGGCCTATACCACAGCATGCACCTAAACCCCCTGTAACTCGCCCATGCCCTTCTCGTAAGCTGGCTTCTAACCACTCGAGCATTATACTACGACCAGAGAATATAGTAGTACCCAATGGTGCCACGGTGATGGGCTTGCACCAGTATCAAGAGAGGAAAAAGAAGAGGAAGGAAAAAAAGAAAGAAAAAAAAATAGGGGGTCATGAAGCACACTACCTTCAGAAGTTGACCCGTCGTTCCCCACCTGGTGGGACCCCCATCTCGAGACACAGAGTCGGCGCTTGCCCACAACAGGCATGGTAGTCGCTGCAGGTCCCTCCAATCTTTCCTACCATAGTACCATGGTAATTTACGACTCTGAATACTACTATTGCTTCTTGGATGTGCTATGTAGGGGGATCTGTTCCCTGGAGGGCACGTGCAGGGCGAGAGATGAGGCGTGCTCTCGCTACCGTCGACGCTGGCCTCCACTGATCCGAACACGCGACTCAGGTCCCCCTTCATGGTACGTGCCATGCTATGTATGTACGTAGGTAGTACTGCGATAGCACATAGAGAAGGCGTCCTCGTCGAGAAGCTACCATCCATGAGCAAGCAGGCTGGTAGTCAGTAATTAGTCGCTGATCTGCAAGGTACTAGCCCTATTCCACTACAGGGCGCCCACCTCCTTTCGACACCACCAGACAGCAGCAAGCATCAACCCGCTCTCCTCCCTCCCTCTACGGCGTCCCAGCTCCCAGGACTGCCAGTCGGGAGAGGGTCCAGGCGCCCGGGTCGCTGGGTTGGTCCAGACCAGATCGGTCGGTGCCATCATCTCTTTCGACAAAAATAGCAGAAAAAGAGCGAAGAAGAAAAAAACAAGAGAGAGAGAGAGAGAGAGAGAATGACCGTTTCTTAGTCCCCCTACTATCATAAAATCACAAGCCGCACAGACGATGCGCAGTACCCGGCCCTCTCCTGCCAGGCAAAACTTTCCTTCTGCTCGGGTTTTGCGATGCTGCTGACAAGTGACAGGCCCGTCTCCCAGAAGGTCTGACCGCAGCGCCTGGCCTGATCGAGTGCCACAGCCCGCGCACGTCCCAAGGCCTTCCTTATCGAGGACTCTACTCTTGAGAGCCTACCCGTGGCCTGGTCATGGCGAGTGGTCCTCGCCGGCGACAGCGGTCAGAGCTTCCTCGGCACCCCAGGCTGGGGCCGCGCGAATAGACATCGACCGCCAGGGTAGTGCACGTCCATCCGACGACGAGAGATTTCGTGGGACCCTGCCTGAATCTGTCATGACGGTGTCAGCGTGCGCTACCAGACAACAGCACACGTTGCTGACTCGTCTTCTTGGTCACCCGTCTACTTTCTACCTGCAGAGCTCGAGTTGATGTGCATACGCTGCGGTGCCTTGGTGAGGGGGGGCCGGGGGGGGGGCCGCGCAGCCCTCGTCAACCATCGACTCGCCGTCCGTGAGCTGGACGGCATGGCAAGCTCCGAGGAGGACAGGCCGAGATACGACGACTCCCAGCTACCGTCCTGTTCCTCCCGTACGCATGACGCGCCCCAGCCGCCGGGACGGGTTGCTGCCACGATGGTCCTAGTATAGCACTACAGCAGTCTCCAGCACGCATTTAGCACCAGGAGGACCAGGCCAGATGAGGCTCGTCTTTCGAGACTAGGTCATCTTTCTGCTAGCGGCCATGTTATTTCAAGCATTTGCGACAGGTAGATGCTGCGAGGGAACCCCCTGTGCGCTCGCTGCCGCCCTGCTGTTACCTACCACAGTAGTACGTATTTGGATATAGCAGTGAAAGAAGTATGGAAAGAGGGAATCAGGGTTTAGCCAGGGAAACTTGGGATGACTGCCACGCGAGTCCGGCGCAGATAGTATGAAGTCTGCCAATGTGCTCTATCGCCTCGCTTCTCTTCATGATACAAAGATTCCAAAATGGTGTGCGCCTCGCAGAGAGGACTCGTTTTCGCGAGCCCTTGGGGGGGAGCAATGAATAGCCGCAGTCTACAACCCGCATAGTTTAGGCCAAGCAAAGGATTACGGTTGACATGTGCATGGCTATAGTATGCTAGTGGCATATAAAGTGTGCCCGCCCCAAACTCTGTTTGCCACCTGATCATGGGCCATGGAGAGCATACAGACAGACCATGTGTATATCATAGTTAAAATCCCTTGGGACCAACGTCCGGCCACGCAGCTCTGACAGTCGCGCGACATCAGCTAGGATCATCCTGCCGAACGCCACATGTTATGCACTTGCAGGTAGGCAGAGAACGAGATCTTTGGTTGTGGTCGACGAGCATGCCGCCCACGTTCATCCCGTCTAGAAAGAAGGAAGAGAAGGGCGACGGATCGGCTTGGGTCCCCTGCTGTCTATCCTGACGGCCACCATTCTATCATGAGCCATTAGTGTTCTAGCGTCCTCGTCGTCTACAGGGAGTAATTTACAACGGCCGATGCCCCTCCACGCGTGAATAACGGCAACTCGGAGGGACAACACGAGCTGTTGCTGGGAGGACAGACAGGACCCGACACCCTGCGAGGCGAGCGGTGAGGACTGGAGGGGGAGGGGGTGGTTCAACAAAGAATACGGTCCCTTGCCGTTGGTCCGTATCGTTTTCTCACACAGCCGTAACCGGCTCTGTCTCAGCAGGAGGACGGATTTAATGCGCCTCCCAGACTTCGCCACGGTACATGCCGGAGGTTCGGCCGTGGAGGGACTTCTCAGGCCGGTACAGCACATAACAAGTACACGTATACGGCTCGCAAGGCGAACCTGTCTCGCAAGGATCAGTCCTGCGATCAGGAGGACCCCTACTACTATAGTTTCAATATGAAGGGAGAGAGGCCTTGTCTCTTGGAAAAGGTTTGCTACACTACAGCGTATTTACTTGGCCGGATTTCAGGGCCCATGCAGGGTGACATTCGGCAGTTCTGGGCCTGTCCTTTTCGGACCTTTTTTGTTGCTTGCTGCCGGGGGGAGAATCACTCGGGGCCACGCTGCAACCCGCCTTATTTCGCCAGTGGTTAGGTATTTTTAGATGATATCTTTTTTTTCCTTCTTCGTCTTGATACCCCCCCCACCAAAAAAAAAAAAAAAAGGTCATACACTCTCCATTTTGAATCTTTTCTGATTGCCATGATGACATATATCCAGGAAAGAGGACCAATCACGAGTGCAAGGTCGTACAACGGATGTTGAGCTACAGTAACCTTGCCACGGTGAAAGCCACGCGCGCGTGTCAGCAACGCCGGGAGACGGCAGCTAGGAGGTCCAGCCAGTCGATCCGAGACAGCTCAGCCAGCAGCCTCCAGAACGAAAACTTACTATGTACTATTACACCAACTCCCTTCATGTCCCCGCCGCCCTGGCTGGAGCCAGCCCTGTCGACCCGCGCAGCTGAGGAGAGAAGGAAGGCCTAGGTTCTCTTTCCTTCCTTTTTTTTTCCTCTTCTCTCCCTTCCCTCCCGCCTCCTGACCGCATTCTCTCGGAGCAACAAGGCAGGCAGGCACCCGATAGTCCCGAAAGCCCTGGCTAGTCTTGTCGTAGGTCACGGTAAGCTGGCTCGTTGTCGAGACGCGCAGGAACCCCCAATAGCACGCAGGTCTAGCCGTCCAGTCCAGCCTCTGCAACCCCTCCCCCTCTTGGGGTCCCATCGCGTCCTGCGCTGCAGGTAGCCTTGCTACATGTTGTGTACCTTTCCACTGCACACTATTCGTGCGCTTGGGGGCTGAAGAGGCGGTGTTAGTCATGTAGGAAGAGAGAGCGAGCGAGAGAGGAAGGGAAGGGCACTGAACCCCCTTCCCCCTCCCCCCGGAAGGGCTCCTTTCCTCCTCTTCTTCTAACGAGAGGGGGGGGGGGGAGGACTTGCACGGTTCCAGCCAAGGAAAAAACATGTCTAGCCAAGAGACAGAGAGACAGAGAGATCAAGTCCACGTTGTGATGAGATGAGAGATCAAAGCCGTCCTGTGCCGCGTACGACCTCCGGTGGCAAGGAGTAATCAGTCCACAGGACGGTCCACGAGACGCCATGTCGTCTCTTTCTGAGCTCTCCCCGCCTCTTCCCTCCATCCCTTAGGTCAATGAATATAAAGAAAGGAAACCAAAAGAAGAAAATAGGTCTAGACCTATGCTGCTCCCGACCAACAACCCGTGCTGGTTTCGTATGCGGGTACAACAGCTGAGAGGGAGAAAAGAAGGGGGGGGGCTCGGAACAGCGTCGTCAGAAGCCCTTTTGGCCCCTGCATGTGGCTTTTTCTGCCACTCCCGAGGGCTACTGCAAGTAGTACGGAGTACTGCATACTTAACCCAGCAGCCAAGCAACCTTGCCGTCTCTACAGCCCCATTAGAACTGTAAATGTCACTTTCATCAACCAGTGCAGCAAGCTGCATGTCATTCCATCACATCCTATGCGCAGGCACATAGTAAGTGGCAGAGAGACAAATAGCGCCCTTTGCTGACAACACCGACCGGCAACCAGGAGAAGGAAGAAGAGGAGCCGAGAGGAAGGTAGAAGAAAAAGAAAAGAAGAAAAAACAAAAGGTGGTGGCTGAGACAAATACCACCCCAAGAGACAGATGTCTTCCTCTCCTTATGATCGCTCGCTCAGCTGAGGCTGAGGGGGAAGAAAAGACACTGGTCTGCGACGCTTAAGTAGTAGAACGCTCGAGGCTTGCAGTAGGAGATGATCGATAGTTTTGTTTTTCAGGCTGTCGCACTGCAGTCACATGGTTACCTGAGACCGAGTGGTACGATGCACGCAGGGAATAATGAACGGCCAAGAAGAAAAGAGATAGAAAAAAGTGAACATCCAGCCACACCAGGTCTCCCAAAGGGGGGAGGGAGGGCAATCTATCGCAAGATAAACACAATCTAGACCAATAAGACCTGGGAGACTATACCAAAATTAATCTACGATGTGGCAGTATTCTATCGTGGCCTCTTCTTTCCACGGTGGTGTGAATTGGAGATCTGTCTTCGAGGTGTTTGAGAAGCAGAGGTTGTTTTTTATTTCTTAGTACTGCCAATATCAATACTCTTTTCTTTTTTCTTTCTCTCCCCTACCTTCCACTTACTAATTATACTCGATGATAATGTTTGATTAGAGTCTCAGCCTACTCATTATCCACCGCAAGGACCGCAATGTCATCCTGCCCACCCACATCACTACCCTCCATCGCAACAATGATCTGATCCAGAACCCCAAGCACGAGTTCGTCCGCAGCATCCGCCCCAATACTAATCAAACCCACCACTGCCTTCTCCATCTGGGCAGCAGGCGCCGAATCATCACCAATCGCATCCGCCATGCCGTCTTCGATCAGAGAAGTCGCCTGGGACGCAATGCCATGGATCGAGATGTCTACCAGCCCCTCGAGGAGTCTCAGTCCGTCTGTAATGGTCAAGTCTTTAAGCAATGGCTCTTGTTGTTCTCCTCCATCTCCTTCTTGAGTCTCTGTCACAGCAGGTGTTCTGGTCGGCGCGGCTTCCTCGACGTGCTCAGCCGTTGTGAGCGTCAACGCTGGAATTCGCTCCGTATCCTGCCTGCCCTTGCCATCCTGTGGCGTTCCGAACACAAGGCTTTGTAGGGCAGGCTCTATGAGTATGGATGGAGGAGAGCTCGTCTGCGGATTGACAGTGGCGGTCCAGACAGCAGCTGTAATTGTTGTTGTCGTCGTCACTGTCATTGGTAGAAGTCCAGGCTCGGAAGCCACACCGCGTCGACCGGGACAAGGCTCATGGATCGGAGGTAGGTAAGAGCGCGTGTCCTCGCGTCCATAACGCTGATGCATATTCCGCATGTCCTTGGGTTCCGGTGACGTCTCGGTCGGCAAGGCTAGAGCTAGGCTGAGCAATCCCAGGAGAAATAAGGCCATGTTGTTGATGTTCATAGGGGGGACCGCAGAGTATTCGGCATGGACCGTGGAAGGCTGAAGAAAAAAAGAAAAAAAAAAGCCAATTCGAGTAGGACTCAACGTTGTGCTCGGATGATGGAGGAATCTAGATGATTTGGACTGCTGACATGTCCGTTGTGAAGGCCCTGTGTCGGTCGAGGCACCTCACGATGCGGGATGAAGTGCGGACCCCCAGGCTGTAAAAAAAAAAGGACGAGCCCAGAACTCCATTCTCGGCAGGAACGAGTCGAGGATGTCGATAGGCACCAAACCGGGCAAGCACGACGCACCCATGCAGGTTGTAGGAGAATGTGCCTGTGAGGTGCTTGCCCGCCAGGGGAACAAGTATTTTGCTAGTCGCAGTCAAGGCGACTTCGAGGACCCGTCATGATATGTACTGGGAAATCATCTTCTGTTGGTTGCGTAAGGAAGTCTATCGTGTCTAAATCACTGCAGCCGACCACCCAGGGCAGGCGAAATAGCCAATGTGCGCGCCAGTCCTACCGCCTCGCCCCGTGGCTATGATATATGGTCCAACGGTGCGAGGGACGTACAACCTGTCCCAGGTCTTTCGGGGGCCAAGGAAGCTCACGCCGTCGGAGGACCTCTCTCATCAGGCAGCAGGGCCATTCCTGCCGCTCTCGCGACACCCGCCGCGGCGAAACTTGCCCAGGAGGTTCTCGAAACCAGGGATGTGGTCCAGCCCCTCGAAGCCCTTCCCGCCGCACTCCCTCTCCCCGACCTCGATCACGGCGCCGATGAGATCCTTGTTGATCTCTTCCGGCACGACGCTGTCGGACTTGTAGCTGGGGTGGCCGGCCACATACTCCCGGATCCACCTGGCCGCGGTCCAGAGCTCGCCGCTCGCGCGCTTCCGGATGAGGTCGAGGTACGTCGCCAGCTCGCACCGGGTCATGACGTCCATGTTGACGCTGTCCATGTAGCTCTCGACGAGCGGTATGAGGCCCGGGAAGCCCTCGTCGTCGACATCGTCGGCACCATTGGCTGCTGCTGTCCCGTTGATGATCTCGTCGACGGTCATCAGCCGGTACTCGTCCTCGACCGGACCCAGGGGCGTGGGCGGTCTGCTCATCCCGCCAGCAGCGCTGAGGTGGTTCGGCGTCGATGTCCCCGCTGGCGCGTGGGGTCCGGGCTGTGAAGGGCGTCTTTCGGAAGTAGAACCTCTCGTTCAGAACAGCGTCCTTGCGGTGCGCCGTCTCCATGTTCTCATCCACCTTGGCGATAGGGATGTAGAAGTTCAGGTCGAACGACAGGATGGCTCGTGTGATGAGGACAATAAAGACCGCGAACGCGGCGTTCTCGAAGTCTGTGACCTGGATCTCCATAGGCCGGAACTCCACCCGCCACCCGATGTCACTGCCAGCAGGTGGGGGCTTGAAGCGCATGTGCTGCCAGTTGGTCGACTGGATGTTCTCGAAGTGGTCCGTCTTGGTCATGTCCAGGTGCTCGAGGTCTTCCTTGAAGATGACGATGGGGTCGCGGATGAACAGGTGTGCAAAATGCGTGGCGAGCCGGTCGTCCATCCCTCCCTCCATCAGCTTCGCCTTGATCGACTCATCAATCACCAGGTCGGGGTCCAGATATTCAGGCCGGAGGCGATAGTCGGTGGAGATGTACGTCGAGTTCGAGGCATAGCGGGACTTGGGGATGCGCCAGCGGTCATTCCGAAGCGGCTTCTTTGGGGTCAGCTCGTCGCTGGAGACCACGGAGGGGTCAGGATGCTGGGGATGTCTTCTCACCTTCTCTCCCATCTCCTCCAGGGTGCGGTCATCCACGGCGCGGCTGATCTGGTTCCACCGCACATCTGTGTCCGCCAAGAAACCCTTGTATATAGGTGTCGCCGCCGTCAATGCCAGGAGGATCGGCCCGAGGGGGCTCAGCTGGTCGTACATCTTCCTGCCCTCTGTGATGTTCTTGGCCTGGAATGTGATCTGCAGACAGCAGCTTCCCATGCCGAAGGCCATCGCGTCCATGTGAATGAAGTTGTCCGGCGCGGCACCGTTCCTCACGTCGTCGTCCTCGGGCCAGTTGTGCAGATCATAGTTGACAGTCGGGTCCTTCCACGGCCACGGCGTATTCTTGTCCTTGAAGACGGGCACGTTCACCTGGACCTTCCTGCCCCTCCGCCACCGGATGTTGGCAGCCAGGGTGGGAAACCGGATGTGGGGGTTCGCGATCTCATCAGGCACAAACTGCGAGCGCAGCTTAGAGCCCGACACTGGGTAGTACGGGTCGGTGAAAACCCCAGGGCGGCCGATCATGGGAAACGTCGTCAGGGTGATGGGATACTCGTCCGAGCGCATGTGGTCTTTCGCGATGACCCGCCTCAAGATCATGTTGGGCTCCACGTTGAGGAGCTCCCTAAACTCAATACCCCAAGGCTTGCCTGGTGTCGCCTCCAGCATGAACCTGCCAAACTCGGGATGGAACACCGGGAGCGGCTCATTCGAACTAGACGCGCCGTCAGCTAGACCAACATGGGATGACGACTCTGTTCAGGTCTTTTTCTCACCTCATCCCAGGGACATCTTGCAGGGCAGGGACACAGCCGCCCTGAGCGGTCAGGTTCTTGTCGGTGGCCAGGGCCTCGAGGATATCTGCCTGTCTCAGGGACAGCAGGACTTCGTCTCTATCCTTTGAGTGCACCACGACCAGATACTCGACCTGCGCACCACCAGGATCAGCAACGGGCGGACCGTCTTAGGGGATGGGAAGGCTGGAGGGCCCAGACCTCGTCGCCCCAGAGCATGGCATCTGCCTCCTTGCCCTTGGCCTTGTTCCATATCTCCAGAAGTTGCTAGTGAGATCCTGTCAGTGAATCTGACGTCCCACAACATGCTCACTGTGTGTGAGTGAGTGAGTGTGTGTGTGTGTGTGTGACCCTGCCTACCTTGATGCCCCACTCGCGGACTTGGTCGGCATTTTTCTTGGCGTCCGGCCAGTCCAGAGCCGTCCCAAGAGCCCTTCAGCACATATGAACGTGAGTAGTTGAACTCTCTCAAAAAAGACAGAGCCCGGCACAGAGAACATACAAGAGACCCATCGTGAAGAGCGAGTGAAAGAGAGAGAGAGAGAGCCAATGGATTATCGTTGACGGCGTCTCCTTCCTCGGCGTCTTGAACCTAGAGTCCTGGATACCGATGATATCCGAGATTGAACCGAGCCTCCAAAAAAAAATGAATAGTGATCTCACAGCATCATCGCTGGACCTGGATGAGAGAACCTGGGCTGCCGACAGCGGAGATGGCCAGAGTCTGATATTTCACGATTAGGAAATGCTGGTGTCGTCGACGTAGGTCCTCACGGGGGCGGGGAGGAAGGAGGCAGACCTAGTATATATATATATAAATGTATATATATCTCTATCCACGAGATTGCACCAAAGGATTGTACCTCGAGATCAGTGACGGCGCTTTTGGGAACACCAGATGCCGGCTCGGCACGCTCCCCCACGGTTGGTATCAGGCTCGTCGAATCAAGAAGGACGCCCTAGCCAGGCATGCCAGGGTCAGAAGGATGACAGGTGATCGCGCAATATCTCTCGACGGCGACTGGACGGATCTGGCGCAGGCGAAGGTGGGTGTTCAAGCGGACAAGGTGTGTGACATACCTAAGGTTTTTGGGTTTCTTGATCATGAGAAAATGTTTTGATCTCCGTCTTGCCGGGAGCTAAAAAAGATAATGGGCGGTACTACTAAGGTACTTAAGTTTTTAGTACTAATTACTATGAAAAAGGGCTTCCGCAGGCCGGGCACGACGAGGCCTTTAAAAAGGGAAGGGGAAAAAAAAAAGGCGCTCGCTGGATTAGTGGGACCCGTGAAGATGCGACAGCGAACCACCCCTGGTCAGCAAAGACTGTTCTCACGGCTTCTGCTTAGAAATCGATGTCCTTTTACCGGAATCCCCGGCTGCACGACGGCCTCTCCTCTTGGAGGTCAGGTGTTGATATAGACTCGTGGGCCTTTTTCTCTCTTCTCTTCTCTCTCTTCCCTTTAGTATCTTTGTCTACTCCTTCCAGTTCTTCTCCACGACAGAATACATACATAGTAGCCGCATTATGCGCTTGCAGGGGGAAAACACGGTAGAGAAGTTAGGTTCCTTAGTAATCCCCACCCTCCACGACCCTTTTTTTTTTTTCTTTCTTTCTTTTTCTTTTCCTTTCCCATCACCAACTTGTCTCGTCAGCCATCATCATTGGCGCAAATATGGCCATCTTCTCACGCCAGTCTTGTGCATCTGTGCAGCCGCTATAGACTCCTTAGTATTACATGATTATCAATTCCCAACAAGCATCGTCTCTCCCACAGAAGACTTGCCAAGCGCAGATTACCAAGGCTCGAACGTTTGAGTACCATGTCGTCAAAGGGCGTGAGCGCCTTTAACTACCCTTTATGAACCACGATGCACCCGTCCCTTGTCAAATGCTTAACAGCCGTACTATGGTAGAGGCTATGCATAACCGATCACCACCCAAGGTCACGCCCAGTTACACCCCATCTTCTCGTTGTCACCCTCCCATCAATCATCTAATCTAACCTCGAGAGCCCCTGCCCTCGGCCTGGCTGCGACTCATCTTTCCGCACCTGTCACACTGCCTCAGCCCAGAAATATATTCGCGATGGTCTGCGCATATAGCTCAAGTGAGTGACGCCGCTATGGCCCTGCAGAGAACCTCATGGTTTCGGAACCCGACATATGCAGAACCCTTCATCTTTCCCACCTCGATCGAGGCTACCGTTCGGAGACACCTCCATGGCACGGCCGAGGAGCTCCGCATCAAGGCCTTGTCGCGGCTTAACGTTACGAACAAAGGCCTTGGTGGTCATAGGAGCCAGCACGGGGACTCCGTGGGAGGGCTGTTGAGATGGGTGGTTGGTCTTTAGATGACATATCGAGACGACATCTCTGGCCTGAGGCTTCTCTTTGCTGTTGTGCTCTGATGCGTTGTTAGCAGCATCTTCACTAGAGTTGTCCAACCAGTAGTAAAGAAGGCACAGAAAAACACACCAAAGTCGGCAATGTCATGACGCTTGATACCTACCTCAGCACCAATGTCTGTCTGTAGCTTGGAGGCTGGGTCACTACAACATCGAGGGGAGACCCTGTAGCAGTATACTAAGGTTTAATAACAGGGGATTTGCTTCTCTTGGCCGACCTCTTTGTCTTTCCTCTTTTTCTTGGCCTTTCCCTGGGCAGAAGTCTGTTCAGCGTCAGTGACCTGTGTTCTAGCAGTGCCAGCAGGGGTGCTGTCCTTATCCAGGCCGGAAGACTCCTGCGTGTAAATGAAGTTGGTGGTGCTATGTATCCTTGCCAGCTTCTGTCGACATGTTGAGAATTGCCACCATACCTCGCCTGATTGAACAAGCAGAGCGCAGACAGGCCTGGAGGGGCTCGTCCTTGGGTAACAGCATTGACATCCTTCCAGAGCTGCTCCTCTCTACCATGGCTGCGTTCTAGGTGGTAGAGCCACGTAAGGTGAGGTGGTATGCAGAGGTGATCTGCTCTAGGCAGGCTGGGCAGACATCTTGGGGACTTGGACTGCTTTATTGGAGGGTGTGCTGAGAGGGGGGAAAGATGGTACTTGAAAGAGATGTGGTGCACACAAAATCCTTCCAAAAGACCCCTACCCTAGATGTGTGAATGAGATTAGAGCTAGTCATCATAGGATGAAGAGCCAAACAACTCTGCTGAACAAACAGCAAAATGAATGCAGGCACAAACAGGGATTACAGAGCTTTTGCCGAGCATTTGTGAGAGTAAGGTGACATGAGGAAGACATCATATGAAGGAGCATAGAGAGGTACTTCTCTATGAGAGGTATATTGCTGGTATAATAGGTCGATATGTCTGCAATGACTGGACAGCTGATGGGACGTCCCAGTCTCATGATCAGGATACCAAGGGTAGACTACAGCACTCTCCTGCCGGAAGTCAAGAACAATATGCAGTGAGCCATGCTTCTGTTCTCCTTCATGTAACCTGAAACCAATTGACGACAGAAACAGGATACTGTCTGTAGTGTTGGGAGAGCCATACACTCTGGTATAAGCCAATAATGCGTTACATAAAGTAAATCAAGAAACCAGGGACACACCATGGGCGGTGTCAGCATCTGAAAGCTGGACAGAGCCTTGTTCGGGCAAAATAATCCGAAGTGTTGGGATATTATGAGAAGACTTGCAGAGTTTCGTTAGTGTTGCTGTCAATGCTCCCGGGGTTCTGAATTAACAACAGTCATCCTGAGCCATCAGAGGCTGTGTAGTACTATGTAGCGAGGCTCAGAGGCTAAGGCTCGTCGGTGTGGTCAGAACGGGTAGATCCTCAGTAACATGGTCGGGAGCGGAAGAAAACTGGCGAATGGCCGAACCACAAAGCGTCCTCGACCACTCCCGAGAGGTAGCCCAGTCCTGCCAGTCATGAGGCACCCACCCGGCGGGAAGCATTGGCAATCTTTCGTCGGAATTTGTCCGGCATTCTCAACGACGATGAACCAAAGGAAAAGAGGCGGCGGCCACATGAGGCAGCCTTGGCTGAGGCTGTGCAGGACTTGCGTGTACTACGTAGTCGTCCAGTTTCTAGTTCTGCTGCACGGGCTACACCACCGCCGCCACTGCATTGACACTGGCAGACGTGTTTCTATTTTGGACCTGACAACCTTGCATTCCCACACCCGTTACGGCACTAGCGAGCTTGCTATGTGCCGTGCTGTGTTAGCGATCAACAGGTCAATGGGAGAGGCGAACTTTTTCTGCGCAGCCCTGCCTTACATACCTCGAGAAGGACAGTCAGTGCTGCCGCCGCGTACCACGTAGAACTGACAAGTGGACCCTCTCTTTCATGCGCCACAACCCGCCCCCTCCCTCGATTGCCTCCCTCTCCGTAGAGGACCCAGATATTCATTCTTCTGTTTTCAAGGTTGTACTGGGGCCCACTTGACGGCCGTTGGTCGGTGTAGATAGACGGCAGGATTTGATTGTCATCACCACGGACGTGTCTTGCCTGCGGGGCACGAGAGCGGTCGAGAGACCAATGACAGTTGGTGTTGGTGTTGCAGATGCAACCTCGATCAGGTGGACATGGCAAGCACAAGCATGGCCCAGACACAGCCCATGATGCGCTCATTCAGGGATGTGATAGGGTGTACCAGGGACTGTCGACCATAGGAGAAGTGCTAAGCGTTGTAATACATATGGTGGGTGTGAGGGCAAGAAGATAGAGTTGTCGATGTCGTCAATCGAGAAATGCATGTGGGAATCGAGGGAGGAAGGCCTTGAAAGCGACCCCCGGTTGACCTGCACCGAGGGTTGCAAGGGCGCCAGCAGAACACCAGGCACAGGCGCTCTTTTTTGGGGGGGGGGGCGCGGGCGGGCGACCGGGGACGACGTCACTGGGGCAGGTGGCTCCCTATGGATGTGGCAGCAGCTGCGCCCCCCCTGAGCATCTGAAACGGCAATCCTTCACCCCGGCACATATTTTTTTTAGCCCCTTCATCCCGCGGTATCCTGGCCATTTCCGCCCGAGGCCTAACCAGTCCTTGTCGTCAAGTCATTTGACTGAAACCTCTTGGTCCTCCTGGATCGCCCTCCCACCTTTCCTGGGCCAGAAATTGTCAGCTTCAGGCGCGGATACATTGCTTCTGGTCAAGTCACGGCCAGTCAAGCACCGATCAAGCTGTGAACCTCACCCGCCCACACCACCACCACGATCCCACCTCGCATAGCTGTCCAACGTGGTCCGTCGTGTCGGCCACAGCTGCTCAGCAACGCGCGCATAGCTGCCTGGGCGGTGTTATCCGGAGATCAGAGAAGCACACACACGAAAGGGGCTCAGACCCGTCAAGCCTGCCCGCAGCATCCTCTTTTCGAAACAGGCCGGCGCGCCGTGGGGAGCACCTCTCAGCCTTTAGTCCTCGGGAACCTTTTTGAGACCCTTCCCACTCCACCCTCCCTCTCTATCCTCCACCCGATTGTCACCTTGGCATCCATACCTTGGGGCACACAGTCGTCTAAATCTTGAGCTCTGTTTGCATTCCATAAAGGGGCCAGCCTGGGTTCACTACCACCTCTGACGCAGCCAACCACAGCCCGGCGTCCTGCGAATTGGTTCAATTACGTTCAGGTTTCGTCCCCCTGCCGCTCCGCACCGCGCAATCCAAACCTCTCCCTCCCTCCCTTGCCTAGGAAGAAGGAACCACGGCAACAACCATGTCGAGGTACGATCGATTAGGTACGTCCTCAAATGTCCCCTCCCCCAATGACTGCATTTTCTTCCCGCACCTCTGCCGAGTCGGAGATTCCCTTGATCTAGGGACCCTCCACCTCGATCCCAACTCCCATACCCACTTCTTCCTTCAGGCCTCCATCTACGCATCGCAGACTTCCCTCTTCCTCCTTCCCCTCCTCCACTATCTGCATATAGCAAAGGAGGAAGCTTGTCCCTTGTCCCCAGATCAAAGCACGGGGTGCGGCGCATCCTCACGAATACTCAAGACTGTCTCACAATCCAGACCGAGTCTGGAACCGTCTCTCGCAGGGCCGGGGAGCTAACACGACAACGATATAGACGAGGGCGCCTACCATCAGGACAATTTCGGCGCCAGCATGAATCCCAATGCCCATCGTACGCCCTCGCCGGGCCACCCTCTCCAGTATGGCTACCAGCTCGACGACAACCCATACCAACATTCCGACATGCCAATGGGCCATGATGGCAGGTACACTCCCGCCGACTCTATAGAGATGCACCAAGCCGTGAGTACAGCCCAGAGGAGCGCGTTGTGAGCCCAGCGCAATCTTGTTGACATCGGAACAGCACTCTATCGAGAACATGGGCAGCCACTACGACCAGAACGCGCCCTACCAGGATTACTCTGTCAACCCGGAAGCCCACCACGATGGCTACTACAATCAGCCTTATGACCCTCATCTTATCAGCCAAGGCCAAGACTTCGACGATAGAAGACCTATGCTGGACCACCAGCACTCCGACATGAGCTCGCAGTACCAGGACCCAATGGCACAGCAGCAGCAGCAGCAGGAACAGCAACAACAGGCGGCAGGAGGAGGCCTCAAGCGCTGGAAGACAGTGAAGGAGGTTCTCCTGTACAAGGGCAATCTGGTTCTCGACTGCCCCGTGCCACCGAGGCTGCTGAGCCAAGTCCCCCATGGCGAACGCGACGAGTTCACACACATGCGTTACACGGCTGCCACATGCGACCCTAACTACTTCTACGAGGAGAACTTCACCCTGCGGCAGAAGCTCTTCAGCAAGCCTCGGCACACGGAGCTCTTCATCGTCGTCACCATGTATAACGAGGACGAGATCCTGTTTGCTCGGACTATGATTGGTGTCCTGAAGAACGTCGAATACATGTGCAAGCGCAACGAGAGCAAGACTTGGGGCAAGGACGCCTGGAAGAAGATCGTGGTGTGCATCGTCAGCGACGGTCGTGCCAAGATCAACCCCCGCACGCGTGCCCTGCTTGCTGGTATGGGTGTGTACCAGGAGGGTATTGCCAAGCAGCAGGTCAACCACAAGGACGTGACAGCCCATATCTACGAGTACACCTCGCAAGTCGGCATGCAGATCAAGAACGACGTTGTCCAGCTGATACCGAAGCAGCAGCCCGTGCAGCTTCTGTTCTGCCTCAAGGAGAAGAACCAGAAGAAGATCAACTCCCACAGGTGGTTCTTCTCGGCCTTTGGACGCGTGCTGGACCCCAACATCTGCGTCCTGATCGATGCTGGTACAAAGCCCGGTGGCAACTCCATCTACCACCTCTGGAAGGCGTTCGATCTCGAGCCCATGTGCGCCGGCGCCTGTGGTGAGATCAAGGCCATGTTGGGGACTGGAGGCAAGAATCTCATCAACCCTCTTGTTGCGGCGCAGAACTTTGAGTACAAGATGAGCAACATCCTCGACAAGCCGCTCGAGTCTGCTTTCGGCTTCATCTCCGTGCTGCCAGGTGCTTTCTCGGCATATCGATACGTGGCTCTTCAGAACGACAAGAATGGCCAGGGCCCTCTGGAGAAGTACTTTGCTGGCGAGAAGCTTGAGGGTGCGGGTGCCGGAATCTTCACCGCGAACATGTACCTCGCCGAAGATCGTATCCTCTGCTTCGAGCTCGTCACGAAGCGGAACTGCCACTGGCTGCTGCAGTACGTCAAGTCTGCCAACGGCGAGACCGACGTGCCTGATACCATCACCGAGCTTATTCTCCAGCGTCGTCGGTGGCTGAACGGCTCCTTCTTCGCCGCCATCTACGCCATCGCTCACTTTTACCAATTCTTCCGGTCTGACCACTCTCTGTTCCGAAAACTGGCCTTCTTCCTCGAATTCACGTTCAACACCATCAACATGATCTTCGCCTGGTTTGCTATCGGCAACTTCTTCCTGGTCTTCAAGATCTTGACATCAAGTCTGGGAGATTCGGATCTGCTGGGCACCGTCGGTACTATTCTTGGTGTGGTTTTCGAGTGGTTATACGGAATCTCGCTCATGACCTGTTTCGTCCTCTCCATGGGTAACCGACCTGCTGGTTCCGGGCCATACTACATGGCAATGGTGGTCTTCTGGGCCATCATATTCATGCAAGTCAAACATCACTCTTACATGTTCACGAAGATGTCGCTAACCTTGATCTTTGTAGCTACCTCATGTTTGCGGCCGTGTTCATCTCAGTCAAGGCCATCGAAACCGACCTGGAAGAAAACAGCTTCAGCATCAGCCAGCTCTTCAAGAACGAGGTCTTTTACACCTTGATCGTCTCGGTCATGTCAACTTACGGCATCTGGCTGATCGCATCCCTTCTGATGTTCGACCCTTGGCACATGTTCACCTCGCTGATACAGTACATGATGCTGACGCCTACGTTCACCAACGTCCTCAACGTCTACGCCTTCTGCAACACACATGATGTCTCGTGGGGTACCAAGGGAGACGACAAGCCCGACAAGCTCCCCTCCATCTCCACCAAAGATGGTCAGGGTAAGACGGACCTGCCCGACGAGGGCGACCTGAACGCCCAATACGACCGCGAGGTGCAAGTGTTCAGCCGGAAGCCTGTGAAGCAGGTCTCCACCCCCACTCCCGCACAGCTGGACGAGAAGCAGCAGGACTACTACCGAGGTGTACGTACCGTGGTCGTGTTGATGTGGATGATTACGAATTTTGCACTTATTGCCGTCGTTTTGTCTGCCGCTGGCCTGGAGAAGATCGGCACGACGACAAATTCCGATACCGATGAGTCCGAGACCACACGTACGACGATATACATGGCGGTCGTGCTGTACTCGGTCGCTGCGCTGTCTGGGTTCAAGTTCTTGGGCGCGATGTGGTTCTTGGTGGTGAGGATGTTCAGGGGTGTATGAAGGGTTATATGTCCCTCCAGATTTATGTTCTCTTGCTATTTGCAGTTTCTGTTCTCTTCCGCACTTTCCTACGGCTGGATGCCCTGTGGAAGACGGGAAAAAGGAAGGTATTCCTTCTCGTCTCGTGCGCTGGCGGCGATGGGTTTTTCCTTACTTCTACATACCCCATTTCTTGTTTGAGTGAGACATTATGATGGATCGATTGATATCTTTTTTCTTCTTCTTCGGCATGGCGAAATGAAATGGAACACTACAACCATACACATTGTGCGTTTGTGATTGCTCTGTATCCAAGAAGGGTGCGACTAATAACGTTCCTGATGTTCCGTTCATGTGTGTGTATTGTCTTGCTCTTATGCGAGCAAGGTCACATTCCCTTTCTGCGCCAGTCCTGTCAAGATGAGTTCTTGTACGTGTGTATACAGTATAGTCAGCATTTGGAAAGTACTCTTTTCCACCATGGAGAATTACCACATAGTGATATGAGAGAGAAAAAAGAATGACGTTCTATAGCCACACCATATACTCAGTTTCCTCAATGCACATATTGCTAATTCGATGCAATTAACACAAGGAAGGCATCGCCAGTGATTTTCTCTATTCTCTCTTTCTCTCCCATGTTGATTCGTTGCCGGTAACTTGAGATCGCTCCTCCCACCTCACACCAGCCAGGCTCGACCTAACTAACAAACACCTAGTCGAGACCTCAGTCTCCGAGCTTCTATTGTACTTCCTTCCCAAGCCTCTCGAGCTCTTCCTTGATGAAATCCCCTGCGTTGATGAGCTCCGTGCTGCCGTACACGATCCTCCTCTTCGTCCGGTCTCCACTGCCCGCAGTGCGTTTCACCCACTCCTGCAGGTTGCCGAATTCATCCATGCTGCCACCACCGACCGTGAAGACCACAGCCTCCGAGAAACCCTGTCGCCGTTGGCCGAATGAGGCACTGGGCCCACTGCCTGAACCACCGGCACCACCAGGCATGGATCCCGGCGCAGACCCGCCCCCGGCCCGTAGTGTCGATGGCGGAGGCATAGTCCCTCGTGCGCGATCGCTCCTGGGGTCAAAGTAGAGGTAATTCTCCGTCTTTGCGATGGCGGAGGAGGAAGCGCCGGACGGGTCCATGATGGATTCGACGATTTTGGTGATGGTGAGGTCGCGGTTGGCAGGGAGGAAGTTCTTGATGCCACCGATTAGGGGAGTCGAAGTTGGCGGACAGGGCGCCGGTGGGCACACCGGACTCCTTAAGACGATCTGTCAGGCGAGATGAGATACTGGAGAAGCGGTTGAAGAGGTCGGAACCGGATTGTTGCTGTTGTGACGCAGAGGAGTCCATCGTTGTGAGCTGTGTCATTTTGGTTGTCGCACGCACTCTGTAGTCTTGTTAGCACACGCTCAGCTTCGTGCAACGGAAGTGAGTGAGCCTTACTGTCTTATGTACGGCAGGCATGTCCCATCCACTCCAGCTTCTGTGAGAGCCTCCTCAAACTGCTGCCATTCTGCTCTGCTGATGTCTGCCTCTGTGCTGAGGAACCAGACGACGAAGAGACGCAGTTTGTCTATCGGGGTGTCGCCCTTTTCCTTGTCTTTGATGAGTTCCAGTATTTGTGCCTTCGTCTGCTTCATGACATTCGATTCTATCGAATAGTATTCCTAAAGTCATCACATTAGCCGCAGTCCTTGGGCAGCCTTGCTGTTAACGTCAAAACTTACATTCAGTGACCGCTTCTGGATCGCGTTCAGAATGGCCGCTAAGATGTTCATGTGCATATCAAGGGTCACTTTGCGTTCTCTGAGCTCTGGGAGCACTGTCAGGGCAGCCTTGAGATGTTGGGCACTGGCGCTGTTGTCCATCTGAAGGTCCTCCAGGTCCGTCACTCCCGTCTTCTTCGTCAGCGCAGCTGACTCTTCTTTATACCGATTCAACTCGGCATCGATATCCTCTGCGACTTCCTGGAATGCTAGACTTGCGTTCCTGGACCAAAAGAAGTCGTTCGCAGTCAGATCATAGCCTTTCCGCGTGACACCCTTGGCAGGGTTCGACTCGTCAGTGGGCGTTTCGATGGTTATCCGGTTCAGTTTCATGTTGAGGACGTCGTGTACTAAGTGTTGGTAGGTCCAACCGTGGGACAGCATAGGTGTGAGCTGACTTGGAGTATTAGCAACAAGCTATAACCAGGCAGGGACTTTGCAAGAGACATACGTCGACATTTCTGTCTAATAGCACGAGGACGGGGCGTGATGTAGGCGTGCCTGCTGATGAATTCGGCCGATTCGAAAACAGACCATCCTTCGAGCCCGAATTCAGGATGTGGTCGCGGAGTTTCCCTGAAAACATTCTACATCAGCCTTTGGACAACATTCTGGCAATTCATGATGATTCAGTCCCGAAGTCTCGCGTGCCGAGGAATAATCGATGAGGGGGATCGACGTACTGTCAAGCCTGTGAGAATGCAAAGTCAGCAACCTGGATGAAACCGATCGCACCTAGACAGAAGGCATCTTGACCATGATCGTAAAGTCATTTATAATCATAGAACATGGTTCCCAGCCAGTCAAACGGGTTTCAACGTACTTTTGTGCTATCATCTCGGCAGCTGCACCACGGCTGGCCCTGATGATTGGTATGACGCCCATGGTCACGACGACCGAGAAGAGTCCACTGACAATCTTGTCTACCACATGGTCCAGCTCTTCGTCCTGCGTCTTTGCGCTGTTCAGTGCCCAGTAGACATGGTCCTTCTCCATGCCTAGCGAGAACAGGTCCGGCTCGGCAACTATGAAATTCAGGTACTGGTCATAGACGTTTGCGATCTGCTCTGAAGTCCCAGCCGTCGCCGTCATAGTCGCGAAGTCCTCGAGTAGGGGTCGGGGTATCGAGGAGAGGAAGTTGATGTATGCGGGAGAGTAGAGGCCCTTCTGGAGGTCGTTCGTGATGCTCTGCAGGTTCTGTGCGCTCGGCTCGAGGAGATAGACAGCAGGTACGTCGGGGATTGGTGCGCGAGATGACGAGATGTGCCTGTCCAGTAGCCACGGTCAGCATCCAGCTTCTGCTTGCGACAGGAGGGCGCAGGGCGGCTCACATGTGTATTGTTACCCCGAGGCTTCGCAGGTCGCTGACCCGCAAGACAGAGCTGATGACACTATAACCCCGTATGATCAGCAAGCTGTGTCTTTGCAGACTGGTTGGGACTGACGAGCATACTCCCGGCCTAGGTCGTCGAAGACGAGCACCTTCCAGACGATTTGCGAGTTTGGCAGACCGTTGGCTTGGACATCTTCATTCTCGCTGGTTTCTACCTCGTCGTTTAGATTCAGGATCTTCTTCAACGAGGCGATCTGTTTGTCGCGTAGCGACGAGCCTCGCGTCGCCATGATTGCTCGGGTGGGCCACAAGTTTCGGGCTGCCTCTGTGATGGTAGTGGTGCCTGCCTGTCAATGTGCGCAGCGGAGCATGCACCGACAGAGCCGCCAGACGAGGACTAGGTCGAGCGCAGAGTTGACAATTGAAAGCGTTGAAACGGCGAAGAGGCGTCCAGCCGGCGGCTAGCAGAGTCCTGCGTATTATTGAGGTGGTGTGTGGTTTGCGACAGCTGTCCTCTCTGTCGTCGACGCTGTCCTTCTCGGCCCTATGGTGGGCTTCAACTTACAAGGCACACCAACACAATACTGCCTGCCAGTGTCCCCCGTACGTAGCTCTCTGCTGACGTAACGAATCCTGGCAGCTCTCTCCCTTTGGGACACTTGGGCACGCTGGGGTGGCACCTAGCCTGTGCAAGGCCACAGGTGCTACTAGGTAGGTGCGCTAAGCCGGTTCGGCCGTGCTATCCTTAGAGCTGTCCTCTTTCTCTTTGGAGCAGGAGTGGAGGGCTGCTCTTGCTTGCTTTTGGGCTGTGGCCGCTGATGAAACGGTCCTGGGTGGGAATGTCCACCCCAAGCTTGTCCCGCCCCCCTTTCGCTTTTCTCTTCGTCTCTCTCCTTTCATTCCTGACAACACCATACAATCATCACGACCACACAACAGTCACCCACACGCCTTTCAGCAACGTAGTCACCGCAGAACTGACACTCTGCAGAAGAATTAATTCTTTTTCGATAGATCTGGATCAGTGGTCGTGGGTTTGACTCGATTTCCGCCTCATTCGTGTTCTTTGATTGATTCACCCCGATTTCCCTCCATCATTTCAATCCATTTCAGCTCGGCTGAAGCTCTGCTGCTTCCGTCTCCCCACTGCAGCGCCAGCCTCCTCAGGTAGACATAAAACCGGTTCCAGACGCCTCTCGCGCATGCAGATCAGAGAGCCATGCTGTGACTGGCCTTGATCGTGTGTGTGCCTGATGGAGGTTTGGGGCATCAAGGCGCAATCAGTCGGCGTAGGAACTTGGGAAGGATCTCTTGAGGTCCCTGGCTGAATCCGGGCTGGCAGAGCTGAGAAGGGGGCGCGACCCGTCCAACAGGCGCATCCGGAGCCCAACTGCAGGGTATGCATGAAAGCCTCTACACACCCCTAACAATTTCCACCCCCCCCCTCTTCTTACCACCCTACACCACACTATACACACTGCACTGCACTGCACCGATCATCGTATGGCTTGGACTATGTCCATCTTAATCAATGTACATCACTGGCATGTCCATACGAGGCTCCAATTGTCGCGCGGCTTAATTGCGCAGACCGGAAACCGTGGGAATGGGGCTGCATGAGACTAGCCAGCCAGGAACGGATTGAACTCTGTGACAGCAGCAACGGCGGCATCTCAACGAGCAGCAACGTCCATATTTCGAAGCCCACTCAACAGCGCCCTGGAGAAGAGAAAGAAGGAAAGAGGAGGAAAAAATTTTCCCGCCTGCCCAAGGATTTTCCAACGGTTCACACAACTCGTGCGTTTGTGAAAACGCTGTCGGCGGTCAAAGCAAGCAATCCGTTTACAAAATACTCCCTTTTGTTGAAATATGGATGAATCCGCCCTAAAAGCTTGGTGCTCACTGCTTGAGTGCTTGGCTGGCGCACGTTCTTCCGTCGGTCCCTGCAGTCCCGGCTGCCGGCTACCGGCTGGCTGAGAGAGAGAGAGCACGATACATCAGACATTCTGCATTGGGACTCAAGCTGAAGAGGTCTGGTGGCTCATCAAGAAAGGAAAGGGGCGCCTCGAGTATGTTGTTGGCGGTAGAAGATGGAAAAGACGGTCTTGGCTTGACTGGACTGGCTCTTGTCTACTTCTTATCTCTTCACACTCTGTTTGAATGCGTCTCTCCAACAGACTGGTCACGGCTCGAGAGAACAAGGCCAGTGGAATAATACAGGGCAGAGGGGCAGAAGCCTATGAATACTACTGCTGATCGCAAGCCGATCAAGGCAAGGCAACGAATTCAAGCGACCAAGCCGCACCCAGGCCGGCGCTCCAGTTCCCGGGCCTGTTCAGCTTGCCGCGGCGCAGCGGGCTTCCGAAGCAAGATACCACATGACCAGAACCGATGCAGCGATCCGAGCGACTTGAAAAAATACCTGGCCCAGTCACCGTGGTCCCTCAGCCAACAGGTGACTTCGCCTGGCCGGAGGGATTGCGAAGCCCAAGTCTGGTGAAAGCTGGAAACTCGTCATTGCCCGGATTCCTCCAGAGCGCTCGCAGAGATCAAGCGAGGCGCCTACAACTCGACACCTCATCTGCCCCCCTGTCGAGTCGTGCAGCTGTTCCGGTGGTCGAGGACGATATGCCAATTCGCTCTGCTGTCCTCTCTACAAGCCTACGGCTCCACATACTGTGGTTATACTCAATCACCCCTTATATCAAAGCCATTCGGTCGTCGTTCACCTTATACACACACTACACACACATCGCTTCTTCATATTGGAATTGATGGACCGTTTCAGTCTTTGTCTCTGCCGCTAACTCTTGTCTGCATAGGCCCTGTCCCGCTTTCTTCTTTTTGGACTAGTGCAGAATCCCTTTCTGCAAGCACAAAGCCCCACATTTTAACGGGGTCTTCACGCCCCGCCAATTGCAAATTTTCAGCTGCACTGAAACTCGTTCTGCTCATAACCCCGATACCTCAATATTTCTTCACGTGACCACCCTCCCTCTGACCACTCCTTCACTGGCCTTCTTCAGGGCTATAGCAGAGGAGGTATCATGGCAAGTGGAAATAATAACCAGCAATGGGGTTACTCCCACTTTCAGCCTGGCCAGGATCCAGGTCAAGCTGGAAATTTTGTGAACCAGGGCTTTGGTCATGGTGATGGCAACAATGGCTTTGCCATTCCCCAGCAGTGGCCAAGTCAAGAGCACCAGTTCCTCCCTGAGAATACCTTCTCGAATTACCAACCACAAGGCCCAGAGTACGCGATGCAGCATTTCCAAGGAAACAATCCCCACGTGCAGTCACACCAGCACCCATCGTCCTACACGACGCCCCTCGCGATGGACGGCCCCCCTGATATGCCCTGGGAGTATAACTTCGACTATGGTACCAATCCTCTGGGTGGTATGGGAGACGGTGCTGTCTCGTACGGCAATGGCGTGCCGCAGGCGGCCAACAGCAATGGTCTACCGCCCCCGTCGTCCTTTTCGCACGACATGGCCAACAACGTACCGGGCCAACAGCAGCAATTTCCACCTCGACAATCCCCAGGCAACATTTACTCACCGAACCAGGCGGTGAGCTATGGAAGGAGCACACAGCAGTCTCCATCGCAGACAATTTCCCAGCCAATGCCAACCCAGAGGCAGGTCATGGGATATCAGCCAACTGCCATGCATCAACACCAGCACCAGGCTCAGGCTCAGCCTACTGTGTCTCAGCACCAGCGGTCCCCAATGGCCCAGCAGCCTCAGCCTGTTGTGCCTCAGCATCAGCAGCCCCCGATGGCTCAGCAGCAACAGCAGCATATGATTCATCAGCAACAGCAGCCCAACCCGCTCCAGGCTGGTGGTCAGCAGCCGAATCAGCTTCAAAATATCGGTCAACTTCAACAGACACCCAGAGTCGGTACGCCCCAATCGGCACCGCCTACCGCGCAACAACCCCGCCAGTCACCTTTCAATGGTCGCAGTGTGGCACCACTGCCCAAGCCACAACAAGGACAGGATGCCCGAGGTAGCCCATCAATACCGTTCTCCGCTTCTCGGCAGCCCAAGGCGCAACCGGGTCTTCCCAACGCATCGCCGGGTCCCTCAATTGCTCAGACACAGAGCCGATATCTTCCTCAGGAAATAGTGCCCGTGCAGCAGCGGCTACCACAAGGCCCAGTGTCAGTCGCAGGCAACGTGGCGGTGCCGGACGCCGTGGCATGGACTCAGCCGTCGAACAAGGAAGCGAGCATTGGCGGCGGCCCTCTACAGGGTCCCCAGCCTAGTCTCCAGCCGAAGACAAGTGGTCCAGTGCCGTCTGCGGCTGCTGCCCCGCGGCCCGGTATTACTGGTCTTGCGCCTCCGCGATTGATCAGACGAGACGACAACGCGATACCCCATTATGGTACCCGGCATGTCGGCTTCAGTGCGGTGCATCCCCTGCAGTATGGAGATGACGAACGTGCCAGAGCTACACTCGGCGAGATCTATGACCCCGATGAGGTCCCAGAGGCCTCATTCACCTATGGAATGCCCACTGGCACTAAGATGAGATCCAACGCAAGTCGAATCCTGTGCAGATGGGTGAAGGCTCTCAAAGAGGGTGATGTTGCCGGCCAGAATGAGCTGGAGCAACAATTGACACGACATCTTGGTAAGTCTAGGGCATACAATCGTTGTGACCGGATGCGAGCTAATCGCCCAAACTCCTCCAGGAGGCTCGTTGCCTGAAGTGTATGTTGCTAGGATGCAAGAGGCTAGGGCTGCCAAGAAGAAAGCGTCTGCCGTAAAGGGACCTGTAAGTCGAAATGATCGCTATCGCCGGGCTGAGACCATGGGCTCATGACCGCCGACTAACCTGCCAACAGGAACGTAGCGAGACCCGGCCCACTGATGAGGCTGATGGAGCTGAATGGGATGCGCTTGGTATAATATATTTGACCAGCCCTCAGCCCACCAGCACCGAAATCGGCACGGCCGTCGCGGAGTTCGGTAAATTCATCCGAGGACACGTCGGAGAGTTTCAGAAGTTGAAACAGAAACAAAAAAGCGCAACGGAAGCGGACAGCGCAGCCTTGCAGGACCGGATCATACGGAAATTGGACATCATCGACCGAGCAGTCGCCGCAGCTAACGACTGGGGCGATCCTCAGGTCGTAGCTAACTTGGGAGGCAACCAAAAGCTGATCAGTGACTTCGTGACGTGTCTGATCCACGCCAACAACTCTGGCGACCACAATGGCAAGGTCCCTAAGGATGTGCTCCGGCTGATGTCGGCAGTGACCACGATCGAGAGGGATTTCCTCATGACCAGTCTCCAGTTTGCCAAGATCAGCAAGAAGTTCGAGACTAAGGGCGATGATGAGGTTAAAGAGTACATCAAGAGGATCAAGGACAACGCCGAGCATAGGAAGGAGGCCCTGAAGGCAGCTGGCGAACAACAGGAACGGACCTCGACCCCAGACTCCAGTGCATCTGCCAAGGGCCCGCCCGGCTCCGGTTCTTCGGATGCCAAGGCCACTGGTCCCGCCGAGACAGCGAAGAAGAAGGCTGTGAGCGCAGCGACAGGGCGTGCATCGGCGACCTCTTCAACAAGCTCGTCAACGGTCAAGCGGCCTCGAGAGGAGGAGGGCGATGACAAATCTGTAAAGAGAGTCGCGACAGAGTCAGGCTCCTCACAGGGCGGCCAGAAGGCAGCTCCGGCCAAGGTGGTGGTGTCAGCACCGGCTCCTGCTCCTGCGCAGTCGAAGCTCTTCGGTAGCGGAATGTTGGGCGTGAAGAAGCCTCCCGCAAAGCCTGTAGCCAGGCCATTGCCAGCCAAGGCTGACGGTGCCAAGGCCGAGTCGAAGCCAGATGTCAAGAAGGACCTCCTCAAGAAGGCCGAAGCAGCCAAGGTGAGGAAGACGGAGCCTGTCAGGGCTGAGGCGTCCTCTGCATCGAAGCTGGGTGGTATTGGTGCCTTGTTGGACTCGATCTCGAACTCGAAGCCAAGAGCAGGCGGGCGTTCAACGCCTGACAAGGACGCCAAGAGCGACAAAGAGGAAACGCCTGAGGAGAAGGCCCGCCGCCTCCGTAAGGAACAGCGACGTCATCTCAGAGTCAGCTGGCGGGAGGGCGATGACCTGACGCAGGTTCACATCTTCCAAAAGGATGCCGAGGAGGACGAGGGACGGGCGAGCAACATGATCCGCGATGCTCATGACGACCGTTCCGAGGGTATGATGCTCAAGCAAGCATTGATAAGTGGCATGCAGGCCGACGAAGAAGACGAAGAAGACGACGAGCTGCCTTACCGACCGTGGTTCCAGCCTTCAGGCGTCGACCTGACGGTCATGGCCCAGGAAGCGCGCGCGAAAAACTTTGCCAGCCGTGGTGGCTTAGGCAGCATCGAAACCCAGCAGCAGAAACTTATGGCCGAGCGCGAGAGCAAGGAGTTAATGGCTGTCTATACCGATCCATCTGATATCCCACCCACGCCAAACTCGCCCCACCTTCAACCTGAGGGAGCCACCGACATGCAATCAGGCACCACCCACGACCTCGAACAAGACGACACCAGACTGGCCGAGATCCATCTCCGCTGGGCAGAAGCCACCTCTCGAGGTTCATCTTGGGCACGACTAAGCGCACTCCGCAGGGCACAGAAAGGACAACTCGCCAAGCTTTCTGACGTCGCAGACATGAACGCCTCCAACTCGAACTCGGCCGCTCACAACGCGGCTCCTGAGCTTTCCACGGCTGAGAAGATAGCCCGCCACAAACAGCTCCAAGACCTCCTTGCCTCAGACCGCGTCAAGAACTGGCAGGATCCCAATCCTGTCGATCCAGCCAACCCCCAGACGCGACGCCGCCACGATTATGCCGACCCCGAACTCCAGCGCGCAATCGACTTGTGCGAGGATGTCGCCGAGCGGATGAAGAACAAACCATTCCCTCCTACCGAGCCGCCCGAGTGGATGAAGCAGGACAAGGAGAGGATCGCGGAGTGGTGGCACGGCTACAACAAGGACAAGCAGCGCGCTGAGCAGGTTGCCGAGGACCAGACGG
This sequence comes from Celoporthe dispersa, assembly GCA_016584495.1. Lineage (NCBI taxonomy): Eukaryota > Fungi > Ascomycota > Sordariomycetes > Diaporthales > Cryphonectriaceae > Celoporthe > Celoporthe dispersa. The sequence continues at coordinate 1,774,341 of WAID01000006.1, read as the reverse complement.
CGACGCAGATGACCCAGCAGACAGCATTCACCCAGCCCCAGGCTGCACCTCAGGCTGCCCAGACTGCGGCGGACCAGCAGAACGCGGCTGCTTGGGCGGCTTACTACGCCCAACTCCAGCAACAGCAACACCAGCAGGCCCAGCCTCAGGCCGCGACCGATCCCAATGCTGCCGCCTGGGCTTCTTACTACGCGCAGCAGCAGCAGCAGCAGCAGCCAGCTCCTGCACAGCCCGCTGGTGATCAGAACGCGCAGCTACAGGCTGTACTGGCCGCGTTGAGCGGCAATCCCGCCCAGGCCACCCAGCCCCAACAGCAGCAGCCTGCTGCTACCCAGAGCGCCGCCGACCCCCAGATCCAGGCACTGCTCGCGACCCTAGGTGCCACCACGAGCGCCCAGCAGCAGCCTGCACAGGCCTATCAGCCGCAGCCGCAGCCGCAGCCGCAACCAGCTCAATCCCAAGCCCCCAACCCTCACGATCCCAACTACTTGGCCTACATCCTGTCGCTGGCCGCCGGTCATACTACGGGTCAAGGTCAGCAGCAGCAGCAGCAGCAGCCTCACCAGCAGCCTGCCAGCAGCAGCCAGCGACGCGATGACAGCCATGACCGGGCTCGTGACCGCGAGCGAGACGGTGATCGGGACCGCGAGCCCGAGGGGCTCCACCCTTCCCGCCGCACACAGAACCGTGGCGGTAAGAACAACCGTGATAACAGCAACCCTCACCAGCGCGGCATCAATCGTGATAAGATCGGTACAAAGCCCTGCGTATTCTGGGCCAAGGGCATGTGCCAGAAGGGCGACCAGTGCACCTTCCGGCACGACTAGCAGGTACATGTGGACGGCGGGAGAGACTGGGCCGATGGGAGGGAGGTGCAGGCACAGCACGATGTGGTTGCCGCTTTTGCGGATGCCCACCGCATGATGAATCTGGAAGGACGTCATGACGGGCATGCCTCGGATTGGGATTCAGGATTCTCTGTACATTACATATTCGCGACCGGAGAAAGCGGACATACGGTTTCGAGCCCGACACCTTCTGGCCTTTGATTACTTTTGCACCGCATTGGGCACGGGGTGGCACATGGAAAAGGGGAGAAAGGACTTGCATTTTTCGGTGGCGGATAAGAAAACCAAAAAAAACATCAAAGTGTAGAGAACGGTCCTCACTAATCTTTCGGACTGTCTTCTCTTGCTGAGGGTATTTCGTGCCTGGACACGAGCAGCAAGCACGGGAGGAAAGGGAGGCATGAGTCTCTCAGGAACGGAACATAATTTGATGGCAAGAGAGAGCAAAGGAAAAACCACCCGGACCAGATGGGATAGGGCGGTGTGCAGTGTACAATCAAATGGAAGCTTTACTCATGATCCGTCTCTGCTACTTGAGGGTGTGGTATGATGTGCCTGTCTGTGTCCCCTGGCACCAAGCCAGCCCATGAATGCATGCAGGGGACGGGGAATAAAAGGTTGTCATCACGGACCGACCTCGCCGGTAGGGACCAATCCCAACCTTGCCCCGATGATCCTGACCACCTCTGTCCACTCCTTCATCGCACCGTCCCCGACATCGCCACAGGCAAGCGACTTCTCCTGCGGCCTGAGCACCTCGAACCAGCCGGACTCGATCGTCCCGTCCTCGGCCTCCTTGACGCCCCAGTCCTCGCTGAGGACGCGGATCTGCTTGGCCGTTATGGGATGGAGCCACATGGCCGTCTATTGTTTCTCATCCGTCAGGAAAGAGGAAGGAAGAGAAAAGAAAAAGAAGATAAAAGAACACATCTACACAAGCAAGACTGACTGGTTAGTGAGGACAAGACTCACATTCATAGCAGGTGCCACCAGGATCCTCTTCCGGCGGCCATCGATGCGCCCATCAGCATCCCAGGCCCTCACCACGCTCGTGAGCAGATTGTCACACAGGCCGCCGACCAGCTTGGCCAGCGTGTTGGCGGACAGAGGGACAATGGCGAGCAGGTGGGCCCAGCGGCGCAGCTCGATGTGCAGCACGCCGGCGCCGCGGGTCCAGACGCCCTCTGGGCCGACGGTGTCGCCGCGGCCCCACTCGTCCTCGTCGGTATAGATGGCGTCGAGACCCGGGACGGCAAGTAAGGAGGACAGAGCAGGTTGCTCGGCGGACTGGCCGGCGAGGAAGTTGCGGGCGGAGGTGGTGAGGACGAGGCGGATGGAGAGGCGGCTGGGGGGATTGCTGGTCAGGAGGGCCTGGATGATGTTGGGGATCTTGATGGTGGCTACGGAGCCGGAGGCGGCGAGGAGGAGGTGGACTTTGCCGTCTTGGTGGGAGGCGGCGAGTTCCTGGAGGGCGTTGCCGGAGGAGAAGGTGGTAGCTGTGGTGGCCATCCTGAGCGGCCTGGCACTGTGCAGAGGGCGCGATGGGTGGAGAGCTTTAAGAAGGTATGGTGAGGGTATCAAGATCGTTACCAATCCTGTGGTGGCTGTATGTGTTGATCATGCCGTCGTAGGTTCAGAGGTTCTATGTTTATAAGTGTAGTTCCCAGGTCAAGAGTCGCTCTCTAAAGTCGAGGCTGGATCAAAGAAACAGACCAGCCCTGAGCTTGCTGACAAAATGGCAAACACAGCAGCTGCCCACTGAGCTAACCATGATGAGTCTCTGTGGGGAAAAGTAATTGACTATATCATTCTACTGATGATCTCTGTGTAAAGAAGCCATATTGTTGGAAAAATCTCTGCATGTCTCATATGACAGGGCACTCCGATCTGTCTGTGAGGCCCAGGACTTGAGCATAGAGTAAGTACCTAGGGCTGTAGAGAGGTCGAGGGCCTGGTGTGAGAGCAAGCTACAGGTGGCTGTTACAGCAGCGCAGTGCCCGCTGTTAGGGGGCCAGCCTTACTGGGGTGGGGTGAGCTTACCTGCTGCACGGCAAGTAAATAGTGGCTGACAGGGGTGGACCGCTGTGTTGCAGTGCAGGGCAGCGCCCTTCCTCCCCTTCCTTACATCATCGCCCCCCAGATCTGGAGGGGACCAACCTCTGATAGCGGCTGCATTTGTCAAACCTTCAGAACTGCTGCCGAGAAATTCCCACCACCAGCGACGCTCCCCAGGTTGCTTGCGCCTGCCACAGACACACCAGCCACCATGCTCTCAAGATCAATACTCTCACCGGTAGGATATCCCCCGACTCAACCCGCTCCTACATGCTCTCCGTGACTCACTATAGCTAATCACCCCGAAACAAAAATGTAGCATCTGCTCCGGCAGGCCGCGCGACCGGCAGCGGCGGCGCAAGCCTCAAGGCCTGCCTTCCTCAACATCAAGTCCCCCATGCTGAGCCTCGCCCAACAACAACGACTCCTCTCCGACGCGACCAGACAGGCCATCGACAAGGCGGTTGCCTCTGCACCTGTGGTCCTCTTCATGAAGGGAACACCCGAGATGCCCCAGTGCGGCTTCTCGAGGGCGAGCATCCAGATCCTGGGCCTGCAGGGCGTGGACCCTAACAAGTTTGCCGCGTTCAACGTGCTGGAGGACGCGGAGCTGCGGTCAGGTGGGTCTTGTACACACATACACACGGCGGAGCACGTGTTGTTACGGCAGAAGGGAAGAGAAGAACTGGAAGCTGACGGGTAGGGCGACGACGACCACCATCGGACAGGCATCAAGGAGTATTCGGACTGGCCTACGATCCCCCAGCTGTACGTCGACAAAGAATTCATCGGCGGCTGCGATATCCTCGTCTCGATGCACCAGAACGGAGAGCTGGCCAAGATGCTGGAGGAGAAGAAGGTCTTGGCCCCTGCCGAGGAGGCCGAGCCTGAGCAGAAATAAGGGAATACCCACAGGCGAGGAGGACCTGGCTGTGCGAGTGTGGTTGCTGGCTGGTATGGATCTGACCGGATCGCGCCACGGAATCAGGAGACGCCTGATTGAGCAAGAGTACATACACCTCGGGTCTCTAGACACCCATCTACAATGGATATGCGGCCCCGTCGCCCCTCTGATCACTCCCTGCCGACCACACGCCGGTGCCCTCGACCGGGTCCACCGTCCACCTGATGATCTGGCCCCTACCAAACAGTGCCCTGCCCATGCCCTTGACGACCTTGACCTCGTGTCCCAGCCTCCTGAGCCCCTCGACGGTCTCCTCGGGCATGCCCTCCTCGACGCTCACGAGCATGTCCACGGTCTCGCTGCTGGCGCCGATGCAGATCCTGGGCGCGTCCAGGGCCTGCTGGGGGCTGAGGCCCGCGACGACCTGGCCCAGCAGGGTCTGCAGGTGGCCCTGGGGCTGCATGAAGCCGCCCATGACGCCAAATACCGAGTGCAGGCTGCCGTCGCCCAGGTTGGTCACCAGGCCCGGGATGATGGTGTGGTAGGGCCTCTTGCGCGGGGCGTAGATGTTGGGGTGGTCTGCCGGGCCGAGGGCGAAGTTGGCGCCGCGGTTCTGCAGGGTGAAGCCGCAGCCCCTGGGGATGATACAGGTGCCGAACCCGCCGTAGTTGGAGTTGATGAAGCTGATGGCGTTGCCCTGGCTGTCGGAACAGGCAAAGTACACGGTGTCGCTGCTGTTGAGGGCCGGGCTGCCGTGGCCGAACCCGGCGTCTGAGGCGCGCGCAGGGTCGAAGAGGCGCGCCCGCTCTGCTAGGTACGCCGGCGAGAGCATCTCCGCGGTCGGCACGCGCACGACGTCCGGGTCCGTGACGAACCAGCTCGCGTCCGCAAAGGCGATGCGCAGGGACTCGATGACGGCGTGCAGGTACGCCGCCGAGTTGTGCTCGGCCGCCGAGAAGGTCGGGATCCTACCCTGTCTCTCCAGCTCCTGCATGATCCCCAGCGCCATCAGCGCCACGATGCCCTGCCCGTTGGGCGGGTGCTCCCAGAGCTCGAGGCCGCCGCCGCGCGCGCCGAGGCCCTGCCCGCGGAACTGGAGCGAGATGGGCTCGACGGCGTCGGCGCCGCTGTCGCTGGCCTCGGCGTGGTGCAGGAGGTCGTCGAGCTCCAGGTGCCCGCCCAGGTCCTGCACCACCCTCACCAGCTCCTCGGCCACCCGCCCTGCGTAGAAGCCCCTCTTGCCCTCCTCCCCCAGGGCGCGGAACGTCCTGGCCAGCGCGGGGTTCTTCATGATCTCGCCCGCCCGCGGCGCTCGGTACCCGTCGCCGCTGCCGCTGCCGTCTCCAGGATCCGCCTTGAGCATCTCGGCAAAGTTGGGGCTGGCGTCGCGGATGGACTGCTCCGCCCGGCCCCAGTAGTGTGCCACGAGCTCGCTGACGGGGAAGCCCTCCTCGCCCAGGCTCACGGCGGGCGCGAGGACCTGCGCCAGGGTGAGGCGGCCGGAGCCGAAGCGGGCGACGGTGTCTGCCCAGCCTGCCGCCGCGCCGGGGACGGTGACGGCGTGCACGCTGGACATGGGGATCTTGGCGGTGCGTGGGCCTGTGGTGGCATCGGCACCGTCGTCCCCGCCAGAAGGGGAGGCCCAGGTCGGAGCGGAGCCGGGGGAGCGTGCATTTGCTTCCCGAGCGGCCGGAGCCGTTGAGGGCGTGGACGGTGGAGGTGGCGGCGTCGTAGTAGAGGCAGAACATGTCGCCTCCTATGCCGGTGGAGCAGGGCTCTGTCATGTTCATGCCGGCGGCTGGGACAGATATTATCATTGTCAACAAGGTGTGTCCTTTATATATAGATACCTGTCCATCGGCTGGCTCTCTCTCTCTCTCTCTCTCTCTCAAGAGGGTAAGAGGAGAAGAAAATTATGAACATCACGTACCAACAGCGACGGCGGCGTCCTTTTTCAGAAAATTCTGGTCAGTTCTTCTTCTTTTCTTTGGAAGAGACACAGACACAAGAGAAAGAGAGAGAGAGAGACAAAAAACAAAGAAGAGAGAATTATCAAGAAACTCACAGCCGCATTGCCCCCGGCGTTGAGAATGTCAATACCACATTTCGCCGCCAGCGGCTGCGTGCACGCGACGATGCCCTTGGTGCTGTGGACCACGCTCCTCCTGCTGTTGAACTTGGAGAACTCGATGGCCCCGGGAGGGAACAGCGAAGGCGTCGAGAGGGGCATTTCTTTGGTGAGAAAAAAAGGAAAGAGGAAAGAAGAAGGAAAAAGGCAAAGAGAGCTGAGCTGGTTGGGTAGGAGACGAGATGCCCAGCCAAGAGGAGGAGGAGGATGACGGGTACGTATTTGCCGGTTGTGTGAGTGACAAGTATATATGAAGCAGGAGGCAGAGAGTGAGTGAGTGTGTGTGTGTATCTTTTTCTTTTTTTTTTTTTAGTGCAAGCTCTCACATGAGAGCGAGAAGAGGATTCTGACCTTGTCGCTGTCCAGGAATCACTCAGCGTCTGCGAATCATGGATGTCCTCTCCAACTAGACGTCTCTCGCCGTCGACGTCCAAGAAACCCCTCTAATAAAACACACCCTCGCCCAGGCTTTGGGGGATGCTTTTTGCCGGTGGCCCGATCCGCGGAGATCTCCTCGCATATACTTGCTCCCATCCCCCCCCCCCCCAAACGTTGCAGGGTTCAGTTGAGAGGGGCTAGGTTTATAGCGCTGTAGCCTGTAGTGCTGTGGTGGTAGTATGGGGGCACACTGGCGCAGTAGGGAGGGGGCTTATCGAGAATAGCCTATGGCCCCCCCCCTACCCGAACACCGGCAAGGTTTCCCAGGTGGACGACCGGCAAGATGCGATTGGCCCGTCTATCTTATACTCGAGGGTAGGTGTCATGAGCTTCATCACTATTAGTTTTTAGTTTTTCTTTTCTTGGTCTGTTTTTCAGACACTTGTTGGAACTGTCTGACCTCCTCTCACACTTTTGTCCGAAACGCGCTGGTTGACCTGCGTGTGGACGAGAGACCATAGTCTCGCTACGATACCCGCCTTGCCAGGTCGCTTTCAAAGCTGTACATCCCCAACAGAGAGACCATTTACTGTGAGCCGCCAAGAGGCGAGTGTGTATATACACGGAAGCTGTATTCTATGTACGGGCGAGCCTTCATTGTCGACATCTATAGAGTTTAGAGCAGCATCCTGCCTTTTGAGCGCCATGCCGCCGCTCGCCTTGAACAACTACCACCTAGGACGCAGCCTTGGCCGCGTCCTTCTCGGCGGCCTTGGCGGCCTTCTTGGCGGCAATCTGCTTCTCCTTCTCGATCTTTTTGAGCTGGCTCTTGGACATCTTACCGTCGCCCGCCTGCCCGTCGCCTGCACCCTCCCCGGTGGCACCACCAGCCGAAGCCTTGGCCCGGAGGGGTAGGGTGAGTGGTGCTTTCGGATTGCCCGTGCAGTCGTTCAGAGGCCGCACCGCCCAGAACTCGTCCACTGTCTTCTCCGTCACCTTGGCGCGGTTGTCCTGGAACTCCTGCACGTACTCCTGCAGGTACTTGATGCAGATGGCCTTGAGCTCTCCCGTCAGCATCTCGCCCTTCTTGTACGCGTCGTGTATCCTCTGCAGCTCGTCGTCGTCCTCCATGAAGTATCTCTGAGGTATAGGTCAGCCGTCGATGCCCGAGACAAGGGCTTCTCCACCAAGAGGATGCACTCACCAGGTACTGGAAGCTGACGTCGACATCGGGGTCGCCGCCCTTCTCTCGGTGCTCTTCCACGGTCTCTTTGCCTCCACTGAACGCGTACTTGTTGATTTTCTGAGAATTGGGGTCAGCATACATACTCAGCTAAGCACCAATATCTGTATATATATATATATATATATATATATCCTCTCTGTCCCTGCCTGCCGTTGACTTACGTTCTTGATCTGGTTCGGCGTATCCTTCATAAAGATGGCCGAAGAATCAACAGACGCAGACATCTTGGATCCAGGGCCCTGCAGGGCATCCAGGAAGCGGGCGTGGATCAGCGACGGCTTGGCGATGTGAAGGCGCGCAGCAACGTCCCTGGTCATACGGAAGTAAGGATCCTGGTCGATGGCACAAGGGATACTAAATCACTCTCGTTAGCAGTTGTGACGGGCCCAGAGGAGGAAGCGGTCGCTGGGGGGAGAGAGAAGGGAAGAACGTACAGGCAGGGGATCTGGTCAGTGATACTTCTGTCCTCGCCGAATATGTGAGGGAACGTGGAGGCAAACGCCGTTGATCCTTGGATGGCGCCGAAGTGGATCCTGCCGACGTTCGTGCTCCCGTCCGAGCCAAAGATGGCCCGGGACTGGTTGTAGGTGATGAGCTTGGCGACCCGCAGGACGTTCTTGTAGAAGGCGCCGCCCATATACTCGAGGTCGCTGAAGATGAAGGTCTTCTTGACATCGAAGCCGCACGAGACGATGTCCTTTGTGTTCTCGCGGGAGAAGCGGTAGACGTCGTCGATGGTCAGCTTCTCGTTGAAGAGGAACTTCTCGTCGTCGGTCAACATGATGACCAGGGGGCACGTTGAGCACATCGGAGAGCCACTTGGTGAAGGAGAAGGGGATGGTGTGGCCGATGTGCATGCTGTCGGAGCTCGGGCCGCGGCCCGTGTACAGGAAGAAGGGCTCCCCCTTCTCGTACCTGTTGAGGATGACCTCGAGGTCGCGGTGGCTAAAGACGATACCGCGACGCATGAAGCGGTGGGGGCGCTGGCCGGTGACCCGCTCGAAGCGGTCGAGGAGCTCCTGGTCGATACGCTTGGTGCCGAACTCGACAATGAGCTTGTCATAGTCGATGGCCTTGACGTTGCCGTGCTCGTCGACCTCTCCCTGCACATTGTACGGGTCGACAGTCTGTCTGCCCGTGCTCGTCTCCGCCGGGACGGGAGACTCCTTGAGAGCCTCGGCAGTGACACTGCTCATCGTGGGAGGCCCGACCTGGGTTGGTTCGGCCGAGATGGGGTGAGCTGCGGTTGTGGGATACCCTCTTCTTCTCAATGGAAGAGATGGATCCTGTGTGTGTGTGTGAGGTCCAATTGTGGAGTGAAAGGGGGTGAGTGGTGGGTGGTCGAGCGAGGTGGACCTGCGAGATACTGCAGTGACTGTTGTGACTGTCACAGGAGGAGGTTTTGGGTTGGAGGGGTCAAAAAGTTGGAGGGGCACAAAGGGTGGGGCGAGTCCTCGCGAGGGTACTTGCCAGTTGTACTCATATTGAAGATGTACTTAGGTACTATGTACACCATCTCTCATTCTGGCACCGTTTCGGCAGCTCAACAATGAGTCAATTCATTCTAGCCAGCCGTGCACACTCAAATCTCCCAAGGAGTCACCGGCGAGTCTAATTTTATGTGGTAAAAAAGGTAGGTTGTTGATGAATTGCTGTATTCCTCATTCTCATTCTGCCAGTACCAACCAATCAGCGTGTGGGACCAGCTCAGGTACGTACCGTCTCATGACCAAAAACTTGAGGAGGGAGAGAGAATGCTAGTCTTGCAGTTGCGCATATAGATAGATTGATCAGATTCAAGATCAAGCCATGAGGGCTCCAGTTTGGATCATTATAGAAAATTAAATTTGAGAATTCCCCGTCGTAGTGACTCCTCGAATGAGCGCCTCCTGATGATACCCTATGGTGTCGTCCTGTCACACGCCGTCTTTCCCGGCAGGCAAGTAATTTCTGGGGCGATCTGCAGGAACATGGAACCAAGTCAAAGTTGCTCGAGAACTTACTGCGCGAGCTGCCGAAAAAGAAAGGTGAACTCTTCCAAGCTTCACACCCGATAATGCCCGACCATGTTGGCGGGATCATGGGTGTGTGGGCGCTGTCTGAAGAGGCCATTGCGAGCAATACCTCTACAATTTATGAGGAGAGCCACAACTGGTAGGTGTGCCTAGAATCCCGCCTTCCCACCTGACGATCAACCCACAATACTCGTCCTCCTCAGAAACAGCCTCCTAATGTCCTGTCCTCCGTCCGCGCAGAAGTCCGTCCTGTCCTCCCCCAGATCCTGCTTGAGCGCGCCCGCAAGCTCGCAGCCGAACACGACCGGCTCAACGAGGAGCTCGCCAGCGACTTCGACTCCAAGATCGCCAGGCGTGCGGGCGAGATCGCCGGCGTTGCGTCTGCCCTCCGAGAGTATGAGACGGCGCAGTCCTCGCTCTCGGAGCTGAGGGCGCTGCTCCAGTCCAAGGACGAAGAGATGCGGCAGCTCGCCCAGGAGGAGCTCCAGACGACGCACGACCAGATCGGGAGGCTGGGCCACAAGCTCTCCGCCAGCCTGACCCCCGCGGACCCGTACGCCGACCTGCCCTGCATCCTCGAGTTCCGCCCCGGGCCTGGAGGTATCGAGGGCCGTTTCTTCACGGACTCGCTCTTCAAGATGTACCAGCTCTACTGCCAGCGCAAGGGCTACCGGACCAAGGTGGTCAAGTACGAGACGGCGGACGGCGCGGGCGACGTCAAGGGCTCCGACGGCGAGCTGCCCCTGCAGGAGGCCGTGCTGGAGGTGCAGGTGCCCGGCGCCTTCGACCTGTTCCGCAACGAGGCGGGCATACACCGCGTCCAGAGGGTGCCGGTCACGGAGAGCAAGGGCCGGACGCACACCAGCGCCGTGGCGGTGTGGGTGCTGCCCTCCTTCCCCGAGAGCGGCGGGTCCGGCGCGAACGACTTCAACAACCCCGAGAGTGACTTCTACATCGACCCGGCCGAGGTCAGGGTCGAGACCATGAGGGCGAGGGGTGCAGGCGGCCAGCACGTCAACAAGACGGAGTCGGCCATCCGGCTGACACATGTGCCGACGGGCACCCAGGTCAGCATGCAGGACCAGCGGTCCCAGCAGGCCAACAGGGATGCCGCGTGGAAGATCCTGCGGTCGAGGATCGCCGTCGCGCGCCGCGAGGCTCGGGAGGAAGAGGCCAAGAACCTCAGGGACAGCGTCCTGTCCAAGGACAAGATCACCCGGGGAGACAAGATCAGGACGTACAACTACAGTCAAGACCGCTGCTCGGACCACCGGAGCGGCGTCGACACCCACAACCTCCCCAACGTCCTCCAGGGCGGCGAGACCCTCGACAGGGTCATCGACAGTGTCAAGGAGTGGCGTCTTGCCAGGGACATCGAGGCGGTCCTTGCCGAGGAAGAGGCGGCGGCGGCGGCGGCGACGACGACGACGAAGCAGGGCAAGGGGAAGAAATAGGCCCCAGCGAGGCTTGACGGGACCCATCTCGGCTACACAATGATACCATCTCACAACGCAGGAAAATTCTCAAGACGATCTGCCCAGCATCAGACCGGCCTTTCCCGTGGACTCGGGTGCTTGCTTGTCCTGTCCTTAGAGCTGCCATCGCGCAAGGCTGTCCAATACTGCCGGAAGGGGCCTCAGACCTTCTCCCCCTCCTCATGACTGCAATATAAACCAACAAACACCGAAGTCTTGTCTCCCCGTGCCGACCAATGCTTAGCTCTAGGCCCAGAAGGAGCCACAGATTTTTCCGCCTACTATCATAGTATGTACGAGTCTTCTAGAATTGTTCTTTATCAGCGGCTAGCCGGCAAGGACAGGTCCATCCCAGCCTTACATCCCAGCCTCGCCTGGCCGCGTTCCTGAGCCACCTCCCTAAACGGGCCAAGCCCGCACCCAACTCCACAATCAATGCACTGTCGACCGGCAGTACCGCAACACCACTGGCGACCAGCACAAGCTCTCTCTATCTTGCACGGGCTAATTGGTTCGTGCTGCTTACGCCGAGGAGTCTGAGACATACATACATGGTAGTACTGTGTTCTACCCACAGCTGACCGATCTTGTATTGAGAATTGTGTGTGAACACCCCGTCGCAACGATGACTTCATCATCCGTGGGCGACCCTGCAATTTCTCTGGCAAGTGCTTCGACGAGGTGATCCTGCTCGCTCGGGGCCCAACCTCCCACGTCGCAGCGGAGCAACGTTTCCATCTCCGTGTTGGCCCCCCTCCAAGCCCCTCTCTTATCTGTCCGTCCGGTTCTGGGTGTGATTGTTGCGTGGTAATAACTCGTGAGTGCATCGCATACCAACGAGGGGCAGGGCAGGGGGGCAGTCCTCATAGTGCTACCCACCTAACCAGCGGGGCTACCACCTCGGCGACCAGGATCGCCACCTCAATGCGCGATGACAAGGTGATCATCGCTACTCTCCTCTAGCATGTGTGGCGCACGTCCAGTCTATAATATAGCGCTTTGCTCGGCCCATATGGTTCGACGAGGAGGAGGGGAGGGAGGAGAAGGCCTGTTCTCCTCTCCGCTCACTCTGTCCCCCTCTCGGCTCTCTCACTCTCACAGGACGGCCCCGAATCCTCAGTTGCCTCTGCCTCTGTGACGACAAGTCCCGAGATGCGTTGGTCCCAGCTCCTCTGCCCTCTGGCTCTGGCGGGCGCCGCCTGCGCCACGCGGTCGACGCGCCATGTCGGTGCCTTTGACAAGAGGCGTGCGGAAGCTGGTAGAGTCGTCCCTGAGGCCGACGTGCCTAAGAAACGCCAGGAGCATCACGGATACAAGAGGGACAATACTACCCAGTATCAGTTCCTGACAAACGCCACAGCAAGTAAGTGAGAAGGAAAGACAAAAAAAAAAAAAAAAGAAAAGAAAAAGACAACCCTCTTCCATGCGTTGAGAGTTGAACCCTCCTTTCCTGTTGGTGAAGAGGCAGCAAGCTGATTTTGGCTCCTTGCGCCTGTAACTAGAGTTCCTTGTGGATGGTACTGCGATACCCGACGTGGACTTTGACGTCGGCGAGTCCTATGCTGGATCAATCCCAGTGACGACAGACGCAGACGGCAACTACCTGTTCTACTGGTTCTTCCCATCGACGAACGCGGCGGCTGAGAAGGAGATCCTGATCTGGCTCAATGGAGGTGTAAGACCCCCTCCCCCCTCCCTGACTTCGCCTCGGTCGGTTCCAGGCACGACGATCCCAGAGCTGCTCACTCACATGCCCATGTGTCTAGCCCGGCTGCTCGTCTCTTGAAGGTTTCCTGCAGGAGAACGGTCCTTTCCTCTGGCAGTATGGCACCTTCAAGCCGGTCGAGAACCCCTGGAGCTGGCACCACCTCACCCACGTCGTCTGGGTCGAGCAGCCCATCGGCACGGGCTTCTCGCAGGGCACTGTCACGGCCACAAACGAGGAGGACGTTGCGGCGCAGTTCATGAGCTGGTTCAAGAACTTTGTCGACACCTTCGGCATGCAAGGGTACAAGGTCTACATCGCGGGCGAGTCGTACGCTGGCATGTTTGTCCCTTACATCGCCAGCGCCATGCTGGACACCAACGACACGACATATTACGGCGTCGAAGGGATCATGGTCTATGATCCGTCCATCGCCTACTCCGACCTCCAGGCCGAATACGTCACGGTGCCGTTCGTCGAGACCTGGAGCGGCCTCTTCATGCTCAACGACACTTTCATGGCCGACATCCGCGCCCGCGACGAGAGCTGTGGCTACGCCGCCTTCCGCGACGAGTACCTCGCCTTCCCGCCCACGGCCTCCCTCCCCGCCTACGAGGACCTTCCCAGCATCAACGACTACAGCTGCGTCAGCATCTACTACGACGTCTTCGACGCCGTGTCGCTGACCAACCCGTGCTTCGACATCTACCAGGTCGCCACCACCTGCCCCCCTGCTGTGGGACGTCCTCGGCTTCCCCGGGAGCTTCGAGTACGAGCCCGACGGCGCCTTCATCTACTTCAACCGCACCGACGTGCAGGACGCCATCCACGCCCCGCACATCGAGTGGGACGAGTGTTCCAACGAGAACGTCTTTGTCCGCGGCGACGACACCTCCCTCCCCTCGGCCGTGACCGTCCTCCCGGGCGTCATCGACCGCACCCAGAACGTCATCATCGGCCACGGCGGGCTCGACATGATCCTCATCGCCAACGGCACCCTGCTGCAGCTGCAGAACATGACCTGGGGCGGCCAGCAGGGCTTCTCGTCCTACCCTACCGACCCCTTCTACGTCCCCTACAACGACTACACCAGCCTGCCCACGCTCGCCGGCGCCGGCGTCTTCGGCTCTGTCGTCTCCGAGCGCGGCCTTACCTTTGTCGGCGTCGACCTGTCTGGCCACATGATCCCGCAGTACGCGCCGTCTGCCGCCTTCAGGCAGCTCGAGGTGCTCCTGGGGCGGGTGGCCAACCTGAGCTCCACGGAGGCGTTCACGACGGACCCCGGGGTCCCGCAGGCGAGCCTTGCGGGCGAGACTGGGAACTTTCCCTGAGGGGAGAAGGAGGGAGGTCACCCGTCAGGTTGCTTGCCGGGTTGGAAACATTCCCTAGTAATAGATGCTGTTCGTGTATATAGTATAGCGATGGTCCGGTGAAACCAAATGCATGCACCGACACCCTGAGACCCTGTTTCCCAGAATAACAAGACATCCTTTGGGAGGCAAAGAGTAAGAGTATATGCGCTTCTGTCTGCCTGATGGCTGTGACGTCTGATACTTCATGTACATGTTTATAAGGTGTGCCAAGGAGGCACCCCGTTTACCTCGAGTGCTGGGTTTTGAATTATGTGTGTGCCATCACCACCACCCACTAAAAGGAGAAATTTTGAAGACATGTTCCATTTTCGTGTGTAGTTGGTATCTCGTGTGCGACCTTGCCATGCATGGCCTACGAGGCGCGTGGCTCAATTCTGGTAGCTATAATATATATATACAACAGAGAGGGGGGATGAATTGCGCCCAGAAGTGTCCAGCCCGTGAGCAAGAGATAGATAGAGAAAAAGAGGGGGGGGGGGGAGCCTTTCCGTTCCTTATTTCAGCCCCCCATCAACATCCCGAACTGCCTGGATGTCGAGTGTGTTATCCTGCCAAGTAACCCAAAAAGAACGCAACGCCTTGCTCGAAAACACTTATAGGAACTGATGGTGCAGCATATGATGCGAGACCTTGTCCGGGGGAATACCGCGCCCACATCGTTTGGTGGAGGCGGTAGGGATCACCCAGAGCAGGGCCGGAACCAGCGAACAGCCCGTCTGGGTCGGTCGATCCCTAGGATCTCTGTCGCCGCTGCGGAGATGCTTTTTTTTTAATAAAAAAAAACGTCAAGAGTCGTTATTTTCGTGTGTGCGTTTGACCGCGAGAGGCTCGAGTGCCCTCCTCCAGCCCCCGCCTAGGCCTGCTGCTCACAGCGCACCTCCCTCCGCGAGTGCAGCCTCCCTCGTCCTCCGGGTCAGCTCCAGGATGCCCTTAACACCGGTATTCCTCAGCCTCTCCAGGACGACGCGCATGCCCTCGCGGCTCTTGCCGAGCTGGTCCTGGGTCTTGCGGGAGGCGATCGACTCGATGCTGCGCTGGATGATGGACTTGGCCAGCCACCCGCCCTGGGCGCTGTCCTGCTGCGAGGCCTGGCCCATGCGCTCCCTGATCTTCTCGCCGACCCTCGACCGGAA
This sequence comes from Celoporthe dispersa, assembly GCA_016584495.1. NCBI lineage: Eukaryota > Fungi > Ascomycota > Sordariomycetes > Diaporthales > Cryphonectriaceae > Celoporthe > Celoporthe dispersa. The sequence goes on along the minus strand of WAID01000006.1, from coordinate 1,759,081 downwards.
GATGGTCGTGGTGGCCACGTCGGTGCTGGTGGTGTTGGCGGCGGGCAGCTGTGGGGCGGTGTAGGTCTGCCGCTCGATGACGGAGAGGACACCGACGAAGTCGAGGTTGCGGCTCTCGGTGCGCATCCACCCCTCGCCGATGTCCACGATGCTGGTCTCCAGGATGTACGACTTCTTGTCGCCACCGCCGCCGGTGAGCGAGGCGGGGAGGAGCTTGACCACGGCAGAGGGGATACGGGACTTCTTCAGGTGGATGCGGGTGGTGTGTAGCCTCCCGGTGGCGGGGTCGACATGGGTCGAGATGGTATCGGTGCTGAGCACGTGTGCCGCGAACGGATTGACCTGCGGGGAGCAGTACCGCAGGAAGTAGGCGAGGGTGACGGTCGGGAAGGGATGGGAGTATGTGTGGTTTTGGGTGTGGGTGAGGACCATTTTGGCCGTTGCCGCGAAGAAAAAAAGGATGTGGTAGCAAGAGTTTGCAGACGCTAGATCAGGACTGGTCGATCTGTACACAGATCAAGTGCAAGATCGCGAGAGAGATCGCTGTGAGGAGGAGTGTCGTGACGGTGGTGATAGACGTGGCCGGGGCGGGGGAGGCGTTGAAGCTGAGGTGCGGATGGTCCGGGCGGCCGTTTTTTTCCTGCGGGTTGAGTTCTTCTGCGAATCTCCCGAGACAGCTCAGCTCGATTGCTCCATGAGGAGCTCGAGGACTTCGGGAAGAGATTGACCTGTTTCGACAGATGGTCTGAGCATGAAACAGGGCGATATGGTACGTAGAGGCTGGAGGCGAGGGAGATGGAGTGGTGATGTCGTCAGGTCAGTCGAGGGGAGGAGGCGAATAATGTGGAGGTGGTGTGCGCGGGAGCCCAGGCTCGAAAGGCATCGAACGATCTATGGGCTGAACTCCAAAACCAAAAAGGACAGGGCCAAATCTGGCTGACAATCTGGGGTAGCGCAGGAGCTTGGACCAACAGGCCCTGGCCACCTACGCACCAGCAGCTTCAATCAGGAGGAGCTGAATGGTCACGCGGGTTGGTCCACACTGCCGCCCAGCCATGTCATCTACTGGTGTGTTAAGCCATCATCCTCATTCCACATGTCTTTGGCTGGGTTTCTGTTCAAGCTCTAACAGACTGCAGGGCTCACCACCCACCAATGACCTCCCCAGCAGTACTATGTAGATCCTGCTGCGTAGCACAGTCTCATCCATGGAGATGTGTGGATGGCTATTCTATTTGCTTGTTGACAGGAGGCTGGATACGACTCAAAGGCTTGCCCTGCTGGAACCTTCAGCGCATGGCCAGCTGGCTGACTACACAGCATGTGCCTCGGTCTGGAGGTGACTAATGTCTCCCTTGGTGCTCGACTGGCTGACATAAGCAGGGTGAGGGCTAGCGCCAGATTTGCCAACAGGCCCCCGAGTCAGAGCGCAGCAGCCCCTTCATTGCCTGCGCTTCCTTTCTTTCGTGTGAAGCTTTGTCCTTGTCTCCTTCAACCACAGCCAACCCACGACATTCTTTCATCACCAACTCTGCAACACCCATCCAGGGCGACTGAATGTGCCTTGCGATCGGCTTTCTCGACAAGGAGGACTTCTCTTATCTACATTGCGTCCCCTATATCGACTGTCGCAACCCTCATCCCTCCCAGTCATTCTCCCGCCCTCTCCCGAGTGCCTTGCTCATCTGCCTCAGATCATTTTCAGATTGGTGACAGGACGAAACACTTGGCCATAGCCTTTCCATGACACGCATTCTTCTTACTGCTCGAGAATTCGCCTGGAGGATTCTGGCAAGAGAAGGGGTTACAGCCTCTGGGTTTGGTACAGCTTGGGCGCATTGCTGAGGAATGGGTTTTGCTGTTCGGCCGCTTTGATCTTCTCCGCTTGGGGGGAATTCTCAACCTGCGCATGAATAGGCGGCCTGCTGGCGGACCTGTATTGTTCTCAATCATCTGATCCTGTTTTTTCTTTTTTTCTCTTTTTTTCTGGGGGTTCCCAATCAACCACTATTGTCCTCTCGAGTACAATCAGAATTGATATTTCTCCCCCGTCCCGCAAGTTGGAAGCAAGAACCAGAAAGGAAGAAAAAGAAGAGAGAAAAAAAAGAAGAAAAAAAAAGGAAGACAGACTGCAGAGACGTTCATCTTGTTTGCAAACAAGACCAGAAAAGAACAAACAAATCGCGTATCGCAACTTTTCCACTCCTCCCCCATCCCCCCTTCTTGTACAGCCCTCAGCTGCAGGCGCATCACTTGCGACCCACGACGCGCAATCTAACCTTCAGTGATCTTCCTCTGGTAGCGGTACTACTTGCTCCCACCTATTTGGGATCAACAGTTGTATCGCAAGCCACCCTCACAACTCTCTGGAGGCCTTCAAAAACGACACAACCACCACGCGCAGCAACGTAACCACGGCGCAAGATGTCTGCCTGCGTCTTTGTCAAGTTTATGTCGCAGAAGGAGCCCCGCCGGATAGAATTCGACGGCACCGGCATATCTGTCTTTGAGCTGAAGCGCGACATCATCATCAAGAATGGCCTCGACAGGAGTGGGACAGACTTCGACCTCGCCCTCTATAACGAAGACGGCAGTGAAGGTGAGTCTCTTCCTGTGTAGCCCCCTCGTACCTTGCATTACCCAGCCCTACTAACAGTGTTCCCAGAGTACGACGATGACACCTCTGTCATTACACGCTCGACTACGGTCCTCGCCCGCCGCCTCCCTGCCATGCGACCTGGCGCGGGTCGTGCTGCCCGCTACGTCTCGGGAAAGATGCCAGTCACCGCCAAGAACCACTCCCGACGAGAGCAGGCCACTAAGGCGGCGGCCTCAGCCAAGTCGCAATCGGATCTTGCCGCCAAGATGGCGAGCGCCCAGACCGAGGAGGAGAAGATGATGGCCATGTTCGCCGTGCAGGGCGAGCAGTGGAAGACACAGCAGGAGGAGATGTCCCACCAGACGCCCGTCTTCAGGCCAGGCCAGAAGAAGCCTGCCAACGTCCCGGACCACGAGCCGCCCAACGGCTACATCTGCCACCGCTGCGGCGAGAAGGGCCACTGGATCCAGCAGTGCCCTACCAACGATAATCCCGAGTACAACGACCGGCCCCGCATCAAGCGCACCACTGGAATCCCCAAGTCCTTCCTCAAGACCGTCGACAAGGCTACCGTCCTCGCGCAGGGGAACGACGAAGACGGCAACAAGCCCTCCGGGGTCATGGTGACCGCAGACGGCGAGTTCGTGGTCGCCGAGCCCGACAAGAAGACATGGGACAAGTACAAGGCCAAGGCGCAGGGCTCAGAGGAGGCGAAGAAGCTCGCGGCCCAGGACGAGAAGGAGCTGCAGGACAGGGGCATCGAGTGCGAGCTCGACAAGAAGATGTTCATAGACCCAATGAAGACACCCTGTTGTGCGAAGACGTACTGCAACGACTGCATTACTAATGCACTGATCGAGGGCGACCTGGTCTGCCCTTCGTGCCAGACGGAGGGTGTGCTCATCGACGACCTCAAGCCTGACGACGAGGCAGCGCAGAGGATCGATGACTACATGAAGGAGAAGGAGGCCGCCAGAAAGGAGCGGTCCAAGACCCCGGAGGATGTGAAGCCACCCACTGCTGCGGCGACCACGGAGCAGCCTGCTGATGACAACACCAAGACTGATGGTGTCGCCAAGGCGGAGAAGTCCAAGTCACCCACACCCCCAGCCTCGACCAAGCCGCCCTCTGCAGACCCCTCGCAAAGGGCCGCTGCCGTCAAGGTCGAGCCACCAACCGCTCCGACTACCAACGGCGAGCAGCCCGCCAACTCCAAGAAGCGACCCGCTGAAGAGGACGCCGAGAATCCCGTGGCCAAGGCACCCAAGGCACCTAAGGCGATGCAGAGGGCTCAAGAGGCCGCCCAGCAGCAGCAACAACAACAGCAGCAGCAGCAGCAGCAGATGGGCATGATGCCCGACTTCATGGCAATGAACAGCATGAACGGCATGAACGGCATGGCGGGCATGAACGGCTTCAACCCGATGGGTATGCCCATGCCGATGAACATGGGTATGGGTATGATGAACCCCATGATGAACATGAACCCCGGCATGATGAACGGCTTCGGTGGTATGAACGCCTTCAACCCCATGGGCATGAACCCCATGATGAACCCAATGATGATGAACGGCGGCTTCCCCAACAACAACAACAACAACAACAACAACATGAACGGTGGCTTCCAGAATGGCCCCATGAACGGCAGCGGCTTTGGCGGTCGCCAGATGAACGGCGGCGGTATGAACGGCGGCAACAACTTCAGCCGTGGCCCGCCTACTGGTCCACGGAATAGCGGCAGCTTCGTGCCTAGCCCGAACATGAACAACATGAACCTCAACAACAACATCAACAACGGAGGAGGAGGCGTCGGCTGTCCTGAGGACGAAGCCTACTTCCGCAAGCCCGTCAACCCGCACCGGCACCAGAACAAGCAGCGCCGTGTCCGGCCCAGCGACTACCGCGAGCTCTAGGGAGGCGAGCAGTACGTCAGCACACCCCCGTTCCGGAATGCCCCTCCTCGGGGCTAGTTATCAGGCTGTCCGATACGGTGCGCGGGCAAACAACCTCTTCGGCCTGCATATTACTCTCTCATCCCCCCCCCCCCACTCGATATTCTTTCTCAGGAGCCCCCTTTTTCGACTCAGCATCTGAGGGGGTGCCTATTCCAGGCTCTGCACGGGCGGCGTTTTAGGAGGGAAGAGGCCGGCGGCGGCGGCACGAACCGCTTCGTCGTCGTCGTCATCACGGTTATTGGGTCATAACTCATCCTTCCATCCAGCTATATTGGCCTCTTCGCACACGACTTTTCTTCACGGCAGGCACGGTCACACATACATACAGGACAAAACAATCTGCATGACTGAAAGGCGTTCAGGGGAAAAGGGCTTCGGGCTTTATTTTGATCTTCTTCCGCGCTTGAGCAAGCACCGCAGAATGCGTGCCCTTTTTTCTTCTTTTTTTTATTATTATTGTGCATCACGAGAAAAGGGGAACACCGGACAGGGTGTGTGGGTGGAACACTCTCCTCTTTTCGCCTTCTTCTTTCTATGATTATTATTCCTCTAGAAGCGTCCATGTAGGACTCGGACTACCTCAAGTCCATCATTTGACCAGGGACGGCATATTGATTGAGCAGAGGGCGGTAGATAGGTGAAGGCGCACCTTTGATGTGAGCGCAGGCTCTACGTGCGACTGAATCAATATAACGATGATTTCAAACAGACTGGCTTTATTTTGCTCATGTGACTTTTGTAGTATCTTGTCTATGCTTATATGCTTTGCAGTGACCCCCCCCCCCTCTCTCTAACGCATACACACGCACACATACGCACGCTGGGTGTGGGGAAAGGCTGGCGCTCCTGCCATGAAACCGCAGCATGTTGCCTCTTCAGCTTCCTACATCCCCTCTGCTCATAGCAGTGATATATCCCCGGAGAGCCCCTCCTCCTCTGCCCCGGCCCGTGGTATTCCTCCCTCCAAGCATACGATGCGCATAAGGAGCACCATAAGGTCCATCTTTCTCTTCCCACACGCACACACTCTCTCTCTCACATATGCACAATGCTCATTCGTATCTCAAGATAAATCGCCCGGGCTAAAGGGTCCTCTCCTATGAAGGTGGCACGTAGGGCTTGACGAGCATCTCGCTGAACCTCTCGAGCTTCTCCTTGCCCCTGACCTCCTCGACCAGCAGGGGCATCTTGACGACGTTGAACTCGTCGTACAGCTCCTCGATCTGGTCGAGATACTTCTTCTGCATCTTGCGGCGGGCGTTGCACTGGTCGCAGTCGCTGCCCGCCTTGGGGAAGAGCAGCTGGTTGACGACGATGCTGTGGGTGTCGATGCCGTAGCTGGCGAGCTCCTGGATCATGCGCTCGGTCTCGTACAGGCTCAGGAACTCGGGGATGCAGACGCAGACGAAGGTGGTCAGGGCCTCGTCCTTGAACTGGGTGTTGACCTCGCCGATGGTGGCGCGCAGCGACTCGAGCTTCTCCATCATCTCGCCGAGGTTCTGGCCGTTGGGCAGGCCGCCGCCCTGGCCGCCGAGGAAGCCGTTGAGGAGCGGGCCGTACTGGCTGGAAAGCTGTGAGATCTTGGCGAGGGCCTTCTCGAGGACCGAGGGGAACTGCAGGAAGCGGAGGGTGTGGCCCGTCGGCGCCGTGTCGAAGATGATGGTCTCGTAGGAGAGGGACTTGACCTGCTTCAGCACCTCTGCGAAGGACATGGCCTCGTCGATCCCGGGTATCTAAAATCCCCAAAACAGCCGACCCGTTAGCCTACGATCCACATCTGGCCGTCCCCTCACCCCCTCCCCCCCGCGTGTCGTTTGGCTTACCGCGAAGGCCAGGTCCTGCATCATACTGCCCATCCCACCCATCGCGTCTCCACCTCCCGCCCCGGCGTCCTCGCCCTGGCCGGCCAGCAGGTCCTGTATGCTCCCGTTGGGGTCGATCTCCATGGCGCTCAGGTTGTCGAAGCCGTCGATGAGGCGGGCCTCCTTGCCGAACTTCTGGCTGAAGGCATCGCTCAGGTTGTGGGCGGGATCGGTGGAGATGAGGAGCACGCTGCGGCGGACCTTGGCGAGCTGGATGGCGAGGGAGCAGGAGGTTGTCGTCTTTCCGACGCCACCCTTGCCGCCGACGAAGATCCAGCGCAGGGTGCGCTGGTCCAGGATCGACTGCAGAGTCGGCTCGAGGGAATCTGGGTCGTCGGTGTTGATCAGGGCGGACGACATCTTTTTTTCCCTCTTCTTCCTCTCTCCTTCTTTTTCTTTCCCCTCTGTTGCTGTATGGGCTTCGTCTATGCTTTTTTATCTCTTTCGGGATGCACAGAAGAACTCGACACACGAGCGGGTAGTGATCTGGAGAACGGGGTGGTGCGGCAGGCAGGCAGCAGGCCAGATCGACGTGTAGAAAGGATATGGGTGGTGGTGGTGGTGGTGATGATGATGATGATGGTCGGTGGTGGAACCCGTTAGAATCGCGAGCTCGACAGTGTGCGTGTCAAGCACCACTGTTGTACTACCACCCACTAAGCTCGCTGGCAGCGTCACTGCTCCGCTATTAAGGCCTTCCTTGTAGCACGCTAAACACGGACTTCAGCAGGGGGTTGCGCCGATGGCCGTTCTTTATACCTACCACGGTCCACGGGCCTTTTGGAGATAATTTTGTTTTCCTCCTGCATCCTCATCACCACCAGCAACGTACCCACCTACCACCAGCAACGTACCCACCACCACCAACGTACCTACCACCACCAACGTACCCATCACCACCACTTTCAAGTCACCACCACCACTTTCAAGTCACCACCACCACTTTCAAGTCACCACCACCACTTTCAAGTCACCACCACCACTTTCAAGTCACCACCACCACTTTCAAGTCAGCATCTCTGAGGTCCTCAATCCACTGATCCAGTGCTGATCGAGTGTCCCGCGGCAGGCCAAAACTGCGTGTAGTGGCTGGCTACTCAAACAACGATCCCTTTCCTTCCCAGATGTCCTTTCTTTTTTTCCTTCTCTTCCATATCCACGATGGCCGCATCGCCTCTGTCCATATCCATGTCCACATCTACCCCCCCGACTTCTGTAATGGCAGACGACGAGGATGACATACCGAGGATGCAATTCACGACTATCGAGCGATTCAACCAGGAGATAGCCCGCATTGGTCCCAAAGAATTGATCATAGTTACAGGTATGTTTTTTTCTTTCTTCTTTATTTTTTTCTTGGTCTGATCTATCTTATACTGACTATCTGATTAGCTGTTGATCCTTCCGATTTCGACCTCATTAATTGTGAAATTCGACGACCGAAGTTACGCTTGCGCCGATACGATGCTAAATCACGGATACTCTTTATCGTGATTCCTTCCAGATTACACGAAACGATGCATTTACGCCTAAACCGGTTCATCACCAATCAGATTTTCAGCATAGGCCTGGATAGCAAATGGGGTGATGTAGGAGCTACTACATGTCATACAAAACCAAATACTGGAGCTGGTGATGGAAGCGGGGAGGGCGATTCTTCAGGAGGCCCATCTCCAGAGCGCGATGGTCCAAATGCTTGGCCAACACTCGTTGTCGAGGCTGGGTACTCCGAGTCTCAGCAATACTTACGTCAGGATATGCGATGGTGGTTCGCGGCATCAGATCACGATGTGAAAATCGTGCTTCTGAGTAGATGGGACCGAAGACAATCAGCAATTGGTATTGAGAGATGGGAAGAGGATATACCAGTCCAACGATCTGGAGCAACAAATACTCGGTCTACAGGGACACTGGCACCAGTACTGCGGCAGATCATCACCATCACCAAGAACCCGACAGTCCCACCAACATTCAGCATCGTTAGTGGCGCGCTGGTGTTGCCTTTCAGACTTCTTTTCTTACGAAGCCCAGGTCCTGGAGAGAACAATATTGTTCTCGGTGTTCAAGAGCTGGAGGAGTACGCAAGGCTAGTATGGGCGTCTATAGGCTGATGATGCCCAGCCAAGAAGGCCGAGGAGATCAAGGGAGGAAGCTGCAGATATGTGGGAATGTGGGAGATTTTGATGGTCAAGCCCAGTTAGGACCAATTCTGCCTTCCACAGCATCAATTCATCTCGGCATGGCTGTCAAGACCTATCCTGCCACAGCCCATCAATCGCTCCTTTTTCTAGTGATTGTGGGATGGCGGGGCAAGGATTCTGTCGCCGCTGTCGGTGCCGAGACCCCGGGGCAGTGATTACCCCTCTCAACTGTATCCTCGATTCCTAGTACCCCTCAGTGGACACGGAGGGGCGCATCACAGCAGGCAAGAGAAGAGACCTCTGCAGCCCAACACAGCTCCCCTCATCGAGACCTCGTCCCGTACTCGTCCTGTCATTACCCTAAACACCGACAATTGATTACTCCTGACCATCTCTGATCCACATAATACCGGCTGTTTGAAGGTAACCAGCCAACTATCTGAACTCGGCGAGTCCCATCGAGGTTCCATGACTCGGCGCCCACCTGGGCTGTGACGGCGGGGTTCTCCAGACGGACGGCAGCGCCCGCTAGCCGTTCCAGACCCCACGACAGGACATCTCTTAACAAGAACCAAACCATCAGCTTGTCGTCTCTCCCTCCCCTCTTGCCATCCCCCGACCAGCCAACGTACCGCACACAGGCGTCTCTGATCACATCCAGTTCGGTCTCGGGCCAAGGCTACCCACCCTGCCAGCAACAGACCTGTGAACAGTCTTTCTCCTTCCAACCAACCCACGCAGACGAAAACAACCACCATCGATCACACCCACCCGAGATGGCCGCCAAGGACCCCATCACCTGCCACATCCTCGACACAACTCTCGGCCAGCCCGCCCGCAACGTCCGCGTCCGCCTAGAACACACCACCCTCCCCGCCGCCACGCCAGCGCCTTCCTCCTCCGACCCCAGCTGCGCAACACCCACCGCACACCCGACCTCCCTCCCCATAGTCTTCGGAGTCCCGCACCGACGAGGACGGCCGCGTCCGCACCTGGCTCCCGTACTCCTCCCCCCAGAGCCCAGGCGAGGTCCCCGTCTACACCCTCGAGGACGTGCTGGGCGACATCCGCGGCAGCAGCAGGTGGACGCTGCGCTTCGACACGGGGCCTTACTTCGCCGCGGGGGGCAGGGAGACCTTCTTTCCCGAGGTGGTTGTTGTCTTTGAGGTTGCGGAGGGCCAGCATTACCACGTGCCGCTGCTGCTTTCGCCGTTTGGATATTCGACGTACCGGGGGGAGCTGAAGGGGGGGCGGTGGGTCGGACCGGATGGAGGTGGTTGTGAGGGGCGTGGCCGGGGGTGGTGTGTGCATAGAGCACATGTCATGATAGCTCTCTGGGAGACTCGAGAGGTCCAAATATGAGGTTGACAGCCGGGTATAGAATGCGGGACTCGGGCATGGACGGTACACTTTGCAGTGATATACTCCTTGGCGTGTTCGAGCACACACATAGTATCATACCATGAGCACGCCAGTCGCTACAAGTACGTCAAAGTCACACAAAGTAAGAATGAGTATTTCCCGAGCCAGTGGCCACTGAGGTGTGTCCTGTCTTTTTTTTTTTTAATTCGTATTTGTGCTATTAAAGGAATATTGACTACGTAGGGTAGCGAGTGTGATGGGTGCGTGTAGGTGACGCAGGTATAGACATAGGTATGTGAGTGAGAAGAAGGTGTCTAAAGTCCTCTACTCTCTGGACGACCCCGTCTTGTTCCAGCAGACAGGATCTTTCTGCCTTGCCAGTAAAATCTCTGGATGGTTTTTTGCCTCTTGTTTTGTGTGCCCCCCGAATAGACAAAAGGGATTTCGTGTCATCATCGAGCCAGGCCGACCCAGTTCCCAAAATAAGAAATCAAATCCAACTCCACGCTTCCGAATTGTCGAAGAAAGAAAAATAAAAGGGTTATGTTCGCCCAACGGTAGGATCCTTCAGGTGTGGGCGTGTATTGAGCTGCGTGTGGTGTAGTGTCCGCCGATATAGGATAAAGATGCAATCACCCCGTGCAGGGGCTGAGGTTGTGAGGTCAGGGTCGTGAAAGCAACCCTTCGTCTCGCTTGGAGGATCTTCCCAGGCCAAGTATCACAGAAGTCACCCAGCGGCCCTACTCGCGATGCTTGTGGATGCCCAGCTTTCCCAAGAAACTCCTCCTCCCAGACCTCGTGCGCGACGAGGCGGTGGTGTCGGTCGATAGTCTCATGCGGGAGTGGCGTTGGTGTGGGTGTGGCTTCGGTACGGCGTCCTCGTGATCGCCCGTCGAGTTCGAGGTGAAGCTCTCGCCGCCGCCCGAGGTCGGCCTGACGATGGCGAGCTGCTGGCCCATGGCTGGGGTTCCGGGGATTGTCTGCAGTCTGCCGTCCACCGGCGTGGATTCGGAGTCGGAGATGACGGCGACCTCGCTGTACATCTGCTCCATCTCTGGTGTGATGTACCCGTGAGAGATGGTGCGCTTGTTCTTGTTGAGAAACGACCGCCGCTGACGGGAGAGGACGCGCGACACAGAGATGTCTTCCTGGGTGATGCAGGCGTTGCCAGATGTGTCTGCATCTGGGTGCGGGAGGCTGGTGTTGCGGTCTTGACAAGAGGTCAGTTATGCGGTTCTTCCACTCGTTGAGGGAGGGGCTATGTGTGGAACTCACTTCCGCAGAAGGACTCTGGAAAGCCCGTGTCCCGGTGACGGTTCCCGGAGGACGTCGATCTCTCACTGCTGGTGATAGACATTGTGTCGACTGTGCTGATATCGAGGGAACTCCAGCTCTCTGGACGGCGAGCCCGGCGTGTTCTGCGGATTGAGAGCATGATTGTTTAGTTCTTATATCCAGTGACGACTCTGGTTTCTATTTTTTTAAAAAAAAAAAAAAAACACAAGATCAAGCCGTTGACGATATGAGCGTCCCGCTCCTCCTTCTCCTCAAGAGGGGAAAGGAAGGAAAAAAAAACACGAGATGACCCTCAACAGAGGGCCCCCGAGAGCACTAGGCTCTGCGGGAAAACGGTGATCTTTGCCGAAATTGCGAAAAATTCTAGAAAGCCCGCCTATCTGGAGGGCAGGGGAGGGAAATAAAAAAAGAAACACTAGAAAGACGAGGCCGAGTGAATGAAGATCAGGGGAGCCGTGCACATTTCAGACCTCGCTGACGAGGTGTGTTGAGCAGGCGGCAGCGATGAGGTGCAAGGGCCAGGAAGCTTTCCGGAGAAGGCAGACAGAGTTCACGACACACTCAATGTGCCAAGGTCGTATGGAATATTGGGAGTTGCCGGGCAAGATGAAGACCTGTTGTCAGAGAGTGGGACGAGGCCCATTATGAGTTCGGGTCGCAATAGAGGCTTCACCGTAAGCCGAGATGCGTCTCCCAAAGGACCCATGTCGGGCAATTTGCAGTCATTCAAGGGTATTAGTTGCGTTGGGGATTCACTCACGAGAGCCAACTTGGCCCTTGTCACCCATAAAGGGCCCCCTTCCCCCCAAATAACCTGGCCCGCAGGGAGGAATTGCGTGGAACCAACTGGACAACACAGAGCCAGCTGGGCGTGATGAGGCTATGCTTTCCCACAGCCCAGCCGTACCCGAGGCGCCGGGTGCACACGCTTGAGTGCGTCTCAGAGGGCTACGCCGCAACGAAACGACTGGTCAAGGGAAGGCTGCTCTGCTCACCTTGTACGCGGAAGCGAGAGTAGTGGAGCCGCTGGGATTTGGATGCTGGATGGATAGCCCCGGCGGTTGCGAGGCCGAAAGAGGGGGCCTCGGGGGTGGGTCGGAATGCGGTACTGGCGGAGAGGACGCGGCTGCTTGGTTGGCAAGATGTAACCGGCTCAGTCTCGTCGACCGGGTCTTGACCTTGCGCTGGTTTCTGGCCTGATGCCTAGGCTAATCTGAGCTGCCGCGAAGGCCTTATGAAGTTGTGCAGGCTCGTCGAGGTACTATGACAGTACAGTACAGAGAAGTGGGTACAGTCACACGATGTGGATGAGAAGGCGTGGGTCCAACTGCCAGCAAACGGCCTCGTCAAGAACAAACGATGGGTATTTGGGCAGCCAAGCAAGAGACAGAGGGAGGAAGAGGGGAGCTGGTGACGAGGACGATTCGTCGTCTGGTCTGGCGGTCAGGTCGGTTCTTGTATGCGCCTTATGAGAGCGGGGAGACCGGGCGGCAAGACCTAGGGCAGTCCTGAGGTAGGGTGAGAACGGCTGGTGAGTCGCCCGGGTGGTAAGAGATGGCTTCTGAATAAGAAGACTATCATAGGTCAGATCGGCAGGAATGCATGCACATACTAGTAGGGACTGCTGCTGCAAGACATTGTTGGAGGAAGGTGGTCTGGACTGGCCGTCCAGGGAGGGGAGGAGGTGACAGACAACCGGGTGGCTCTTCACCTCTTCTTATTTAAAGAGAGAGAGAGAGAGAGAGACTCGAGAGCTCTTTCATCAAGGATGAACTCTGGTCCAGTCAGCACCGTGTTGAGGCCTGGGAAACAACTCTGTGCTGCACCATGTAATGTGGTATTTCTAATGTGCCAGGGCCGGTGCTGTGCCAAAAAGCTTTGCACAGCCAGTCAGCCTGGTTCGGGCACTTGGGCCGAGCTACTGCGCCGAGAGGTTACGACAGCTGCATGTGTGGCCAAGGTCCTGAGTGGTGCGCCGGGTTCGTGTGGCGACGGCGAGCAGAACCCCGAGAGAGGCACGAGAGGGTCTACCAGTTGCCAGGCTCCCAGCACAGAACGCCATAGAATCTCAGGCGCTGAGACATGCAGATGGCCAAACATCAATCGGGCACGGCCGTGTGACCACGCATGCACATGCCTCTCCATGTGTGCCGTGCCATCCTGAAGACAGCCTGTCCTGTCCCTGTCCCAATGTGCATCGCTGTCTCGCAAACTCATGCAGCAGATCAGGCCTCGTCCTGAGCTTTCTCCCTCTCTGGAGTGTATCTGGTGCCCCCGTGGTTGCATGAGGAAACCCCACACAGGGTCGAGTTTCGCAGAGCAGGGAGGGCTGGCCCATGACGCAAGGGTTGTTGTCTAGACGCCCTCTCCCCTGCCTGGGCCCTGGTCTGCCGAGTTGTGCAGGTGTTGGTGTTGTGCTTCTTTTTTTTTTTTCTTCTTCTTTTTTTCTCCCTCACACCGGGTGCCGCTGTTCCGGTGTTGGAGCGAAAAATGAACCGAAGGTGAGCACTCCAAGGAACAAGCCACGGCCGCTAACGCAGCGGACAAAGGGACAAAAGATGATTCCCAACACAGTTGGCCGGGTGTAAGCAGACCTGCATCCAAATCACCTGAGAGGATGAGGGAGCCCGCTCAACAAAATGTTGAAGCTGTTCATCCTCGGACCTCGAGGTCCCCCTCATCACTAGCTCCTAAAACCCTGATGATAAATGCTGTGGGCAAGACGCGGAAGTTTTGATGGTTTCATCTCCTGAAGGCCTACTTCTTGCTGTGGCGTCTTCTTCTCGGAAAATGCAGGTTTCATCCGTTGTGGCACGCCTCCCTCTGTGTATAGCTGTCAGGTAGAGGGCGTCACTGCTCAAGACCTTCTCAGTCAGGAGCTGTCAGACTGTGTGTGAGACGCCTTTCTCTCGGCTGTTACCAATAGGCAAAGCTGGGCGGTGAAGATCGTCTTGGGGTATCCTGCTGCAGAGGGACACAAGATCCGTCACTGCGCATGCCTTGCATCTTTGGGTAGCCGTCAGTCCACCCCTCCTCGCGGTTGCTAGATGATCAGGTGCCGAGGTCCAGAGTATTTGGCTCGAGGCAAGGCCCCCGCCCCAATGCTGTGAAGCCTCCAGGATCTCGTCAGGACAGGGAGACAGGAAGCTGGCAATACAGCTGTGAAACTGGGAGGCAAAGGGAACTACACAGTACACACTTGCAGTAGTACACTGAGAGAAGGAGGGGCCTGTGCCGGGAGTGCCTTCCATGTTTCTCGTTCGTCTCCCCCCCCCCCCACATTCCAAACCCCCCACCCGCCAGCTTAACATGCTCATCCCCTGTAACCTTACATCACCACCACCGGCGTCAGAGAGCCGCGGTCTGTGCCCAGCTTTCCTTCACCCAGCACGTTACTGTGGCACTATGGTACGTCCGTACATCGCACACGGTACTATGGCAACACAGAACCTGCCAATCACACAACTCCGATCCGTGCTCCGTACTCCGTATCTCATACCCCATCCGAGGTAGGGGGGTCGAAGTTCAGACGAGGAGGGCATGACTTGAGGCGGCAGGCCTCAGCACCACAGGGCTCACGAGCAGAGCTCTGGACCCGGCACCTCGTGATCTCCTGGTCCTCCACAAGTCCCTCGAGATTCTCAAAATCGAGACCGTCATCGACCACTGAGAGCGACACGACGTCGCGTCGGACAACACAACAATGGCATCCACAGCAGTAGCAGAGGACACCGAGCTCAGCAAGCAGTATGACACGCCGCTCGGTCTCGCCCACGACACCATGCAGACCCTCAAGGACAGGATCAAGACCCACTACGATCTTGCCAGCGAATACTATCTCTCCCTGTGGTAGGTCACGGCCGTGCCCGGCGAGCCCATCCAGAGATGCCCTCCTATCATGTCACCATCGTCAGGGCTCTTGTCTGTCGGGGATCCCCGCCCCCTCGTTTGTCACTTCTCATCACCTCTACAGCTCAATACTGACGCTGTTTGTGCGTCCCAAGGGGAACGCATATCCACCATGGGTACTGGCCTACTCCGGAGTCCAAGGCCAGCGAGACCAAGGAGCAGGCCCAGGTCAATCTTATCCAACTCCTCCTGGAAACCTCGCAGATCACCGAGGGCGCCAAGGTCCTCGATGTGGGATGCGGCATCGGCGGTACATCAAGGTACCTGGCCTCGGTGTTAGGCTGTACGGTGACGGGCATCACCATATCCACCAAGCAGGTCGAGATGGCCACCCGTCTCACCAAGAGCGAAGCCGCCAAGGACGACAAGAGCCTGACCGACCAGGGACCAGACGCCGATGGCTTTCTCCACATCGGCAAGGGAAAGGTCAAGTTCCTGGAGCTGGACGCGGAGAAGATGGGGGAGGTCTTCGCTTCCCAGTCCGAGTCCTTCGATGCCGTCTGGATCTGCGAGGCACTGAGCCACTTCCCCAACAAGTCCCTATTTTTCCAGAACGCCCAGAAAGTCCTCAAAGGTGGGGGAAGGCTCGCGCTGGCGGACTGGTTCAGGGCAGAGGGGCTGGATGAGAAGCAATTCGTGGACGACATCAAGCCTATCGAAGGTGGGTGAGCCCCAGTATTGCGGCTGTGTCCCCCGGGGCATCTCCGGCCTGCGGGTCCGGCTTTCGTCCGAGCCGGGGTTCCCATATGTGCCAGTTCCCCGGGGGGCAAATGTGGTATTGTTGAGAGCTGACAGAGGAATGCGGTTCAGACGGTATGCTTCTACCACCACTCTGCGCCCAGGCCGATTACGTCAGCTTGGCCAAGGAGGCTGGCCTCAGTGTCCTGGGAGGGCCCAAGGACATATCTGCCGACGTGAAGGCGACATGGTGAGATCCCATGCACAACCCCAAATGTCGTGGTCATAGAATAAAGCCAGCTGACAAGTGGCTGCTCGCAGGGACATCTCGTGGTCGCTGGTGCAGAACCCATCCCTCTGGGCCTTCGCTTTCAGTCAAGGTCGTGATGGCGTCGCTTTCCTGCAGGCCTTCCGAGCCATGAGAAGGGGCTACGGCAATGGTAGCTTTCGATACGCCGTCATGGCCTTCCAGAAGTGACGGGCTGAACATGCCACCTACGTCAGTGGAAACGAGAGGCTGTATGCTAGCTGATGTCCAAGTCACCTGCACAATCAATCTCGGGGTATATACCCTCAGCCGGAGCTATCAATGCAGACCTCTCTCCGAGCCCCTGACCTGTCCAAGAAGGGGGGTGGTGGATACCGAGCCTCGCTCGGTGAATATCGAGTGTATCTAGAGTTAGGCGAACCAGTAAAATTGCTTCACATCCCATCTCAACTTCGCTTGACCGGTCTGTTCGTATCTCCCCATCTTTGGATCATGTCCTTCCCTTTCTCCTTTGACACATAATTACACAACATCTATACCTCATAAACCCGCGAGGTGATGTTACACAATCCCTCCTTGGACATCCTCCCGTTGTGTACCACACCATAAAGCCGACCAACGGGCCGAATCGTACGTTGTGTAATACCGCAAGATTCTTGAGGAACGCCATTCCCTACCCCAAGAGATTCTTGGAGGCTTGGGTCATTTGACTGCAGTTACCAGTGCCGTACCATGCCGCCTGCATCTGTCGACTTCCGACGTTCATGATCTCAATGACCCGCAGGGCCTTGTCATGCCCCTCCCCCTTCCCCCCGTACTGCCTGCAGATTCGAAGTATTTGCTCTCTTCGTTCAGTCTCACTGCAAATTCATGATGTACCAATCCGCGTTGGCGCATGGTGGAAGGTACGGCATATTGCAAGGCCATACACCAAGATGATAGGCGTGGCTGTGAGGATCTATTTGGTGGCAAGGTTAAATGCGGTATGCTTCTCGACATGCGGAAAGATTTGAATCGCTGAGGCTCTCATTACTTATGAGACTATCATTGTCACGGGCTTAGAGCAGAGCAGTAGGACCAGACCGTCCCAAGAAAGAAGGACCACTTGCTATCTGAGGGGTTCTCTACTAGGATAGTCCTCCAGAGGTAAGTATTAGCAGTATGCTGTTCTAGACGCTCTTGTCTGTAGAACCAGTGTCGCTGGCAGTCCCTCTTGAGATTCTGGACAGTCCGTCTTGGTTGTTGTGTGCTAGGTCGGCTCACTAGCCATTTCATGCTCGTCACTGCTGCAAAGGTTTACAAGATCTTCCCACGTGGTTTTTTCCCTTGAGCTATGTTACCATAGCGAGTGCAGACCTCTTCACCAACAAAAGTTCGAGACCTCGGTTCTGCATCTGTAAGTTTGTCCAGCTTGACAGGCTGTCCCCTTCGAAAGTCACTTTTGCGCTTCTAGATTGACCTTCTAAACTAATCAGCTACATAGCACTACGTTGATACATTTAATGCAAGTTCCTTTAGCCGAGCAACAAATCATCCTCGTTCACGCAAAGCTTTTGGGGTTCAACTTCCTGTTGGCACGCAGCCCTCATTCCCGTCTACCAAGGACCAGACGAATTCCCCGGCCCGACAACATGGACATGCCACTCATCCATATGGCATGTGCTGCTGCGGTCCTCGCCATCTGCGGGCTCTTCTTCTACCACTCCCCACTGTACTCGCGGCTTGTGGGCGGGTATACGAGATATCACGGGCAGATCGGGTCGAGAGATCCGTCTCCAGGAAGAGGGCGCGCGCGGGGGACGAGGCTTGCGTCGCAGGGAATCTTGATGGACGGGCACGGGCTCGATCATGTCCGTGAGGGACAGTTTTGAGTCAGTCCTGCCTCCAAGCCATGTTTAGGCGTATTGGACTCGAGAGGAACGAGGAGTAGCGCGCTGGAAGGAAGCTCACGGGGACGGCGGTGCACGAGCTAGTCGAAGCTGCTATGTGGCAGGTCCTCGAGAGTTTGCTACGCTAGACGGTTGCCAGACGACCAGGTTGAGACAACAAGAGATGGGAGATTCACCTACGTGTATTTCTCCCGGGGAGGCCAGGTCATCTACAAGTTACAGTGCAAGGCATGATCTTCTAGTGTGGTCGCCCTTGTAGAGAGCACCTGCCCCATCTCCCACTACAAAGTATCAGGCAACGTACCTTCCCGCAATGTGATAACTCAACAGATCCTGGCCAAACTCTTTTTTCGCCTCAGCTCCTTTTTTCTTTCTTTTCTTTCTTCTCTCTTCAACCCAGCGCTAGATTCATTGTTCTCCTCACCTTCATCTCCACTTCTTCTTCATCAAGCCTATACAAGATGTACAAGGGACCAACCTATGAGGAACCTGGTGCTCATCCAGTACACCGGCAGCATGGTCCGATTGACCTTCGTGCCCGCATCAAAGCCTATTCGGCAGATGAGGAGGGCGAAGGCAAGCGTCCCTCAGATCAACCCGAGAAGCTGAGCCCTACGAAGGCATTCTTTGCCAGGCCTAGTCGCCTCGCAAGCCAGGTGCAGACCCGCCAGGGGCCTGTAGCTCGCACTCAGAAACATCGACTGCCTCATAGAGAGCCCGAGAGGCTACAGAAACGAGTACGAGTGCAGATGCAGCTGCCTTCTCTGGATAACTTGCTGGACACGGAGTCGTCTCTTGGCCAGGAGCTGATCAGTGAGTTGGGCTTGCTTGTTTTGAGAAAAGCGGCGCATCTAACACTACTTACAGGTCATGTTGTCGCGAACGGTAACACCCTCTACAATGACGCCCTAGGGATCCTAACAGATCTACACACCGAACTGCAGCAGGTGCTCAGGAGAACCGTAGGTGAAGACGAGGACGTCCTAGCCCTTCTCGACAACAACCACAAGAAGATCACCAAGCCGCTGTCCGATACGCGCATTAACGACCCGGAAGCGGATGGTGAAGTTCGAGTCGGCGACCGGATTGTCTCCTTCATAGGCTATATCGATACCATGGATGCGGAGTTGACGTCGCTCTGGGCCCAGCGGGAGATCGCGCAGAAAGAAGTTGACAGCATCTTCGCTGAGCTGGCTACTGCTCAAGGCATCGCTAAGTGGGAGCAGGCTGAAACGGTCTCGGCGGTGAAGAAAACGTTCGCGAAGGAGATGGATAGACTGTCGGATGAGCTGAGTAGCATCCTGCACAGCGCACATGAGGAGGCCCGTGTGTCTGAAAGGGTATGTGATGGGCACCGAGCATCTGTTTGGAGCAAGTGTTGACTTTCCAATCTCGTTTAGGATTTCAGCAAGAAAATCAAAGGAGTTATGTCTGGCTTGCTTCAGCAGTACTTATTGGAGGACTGACGTATTTATGTCATCTGCTCATTTGGTCGGAATCAATCAAGCCGAGGAAATTGGTAAATACAGGTCGATGCTCATGCTGATGGCTATCTGCCGGTGGTCCATCTTTGCTGGAGTTGTCCCTCTAGGCTCGAAGGTATGCAATTATCTATTATTGTAACGTCATGGAAATTTCTCATGTGACGACTCTACAATTACCAAACCAGACAGCATCTCCACTCGAGTATGAATACAACATATGAGTGGCGTGGCACAGAACGCCAGAGCGGTATGATTTTGACCCAAAGTTACTTCCTTCATTTTTCCTCGCTCACTCCTCCTCTGGAATGACCACTCCCCACGGGTGATCCTCGCCCCCATACATGATGTCGTGCATCCATTTCTTCAGCGTCAGTGTGTACTTGCCACCCTTGCCTTCGCCCATATCCACGGAGATGTCCTTGCCCCTATGGTGGATAATAGAAACGGGAGTAACAAAGAACTATTAGAGAGTCAGAAAAGTCAGCATGATCTCGTCCACCGTGGCCAGGAGCGATATGGCGACCTACCGCTGTGCCCGCCGCAAAAGCCTCCATCAGCCTCCCCTCTCGATCCGCCTCCACGACCTCGTCGATCGAATATTTTCTCTCCACGACTTCCACCTCGTCCCCGAGCCTCTCACGCGCGAGCTGCAGCAGGCTCCTCCTCGTGATGCCGTCCAGGATGAGTCTGTCCTCCAGCGGCGCGGTGACGATCTGTAGCCTGCCGGCCTCCTTGTCCTTCCACACGACGAAGAAGTTGGACGCCCCCGCCTCGGTGCAGTAGCCCTCGGGCCCGTACAGCCACAGGACCTGCCCGTACCCTCTCCTGCGCGCCTCATGGGTGGCCATGAGGCTGGGCCCGTAGTTGGCGCCGAGCTTGGCGTGCCCGAACCCGCCGACCCAGGCGCGGATCGTGTCCTCGGGGCTCGTGTGCAGCCGGATCCCGCCGGGCCGTGCGTCAATGCGGGCCATGAAGCTCGCGGTGATGAACAGCAGGGCCTCGGAGGGCACGCCCATGCCGAGCTGGGGCTGGGTGCCGATGAGGGCCGGGCGGAGGTAGAGAAAGGAGCCCGGGCGGTCACGGGACAGCCACTTGGGCCCGTCCCTGGCGACGAGGGCGGCTATGAGCCTCTCCACCTCGGCGGGGGCGAAGGCCGGCAGGGCGATACGGGCGGCGGACGCCAGGAAGCGCCGGGCGTTGCAGTCCGGGCGGAACAGCCGCAGCTTGCCGTCCAGGCCGCGGTAGGCCTTGAGACCCTCGAAACACTCGGTTGCGTAGTGCAGGACAGAGGCGGTGGGCATCAGGGAGATGGGCCCGTAGGGCTTCAGCTCGGGCGCCGCCCAGCCCGTGGTGCTGCTCCAGGCGCAGGAGATCATGTGGTCGGTGCAGGTGGTGTTGGGGCCGGCGCAGGCCGTGGCCTCGTCCGGGACGGTGCGGGGGGTCTCGGTGCGGGTGAAAATGAGCTTTGAGGCGTCCAGCTCGGCGAGCGCGGGGGCGTCACTGCTGCTGCCGCCGCTGCTGCCCCCGTTGATCCCCTCGAGCTTGTGCTCCAGGGCCGTGGAGGTGAGGTCGGCGTCTGAGGCGGACGCGTCGTGGGCGGCCAGCAGGGTACCGGGAGCCATGGTGTAGTTACTGCGCAGAGAGAAACTCCTAGGTATTAATAGTTCGTATATATTGATGTTGACGGTTCAGAGGTGCTGGCCCTTGATGGCTAAGGGAGTGGTCGTGAGAGGAACTGATATGGAATCCAATTCAATAATCATAGAATCAAGTTCAACGAGGAGCAATGGATCCCCTTTTTGGAAAAAGAAAAAGAAAAGAGAAAAGAGAATGTACAGTTTATATCAAGGGTGTGGGCCACTGGCTTATCCTCCGGATATAGGAAGTGACTCATGAGGGTCCATGCTCTCCTCCTAGCTCAACGTCTTAGCTGTATACCCATGCAGTGTTCTTCGGCAGACAGAAACTCCAGCTCCCATAGAACGACTGACCTCTCTGTACATGGTAGTCCGTCCTGAGGCAGGGGGACGGTTGACTGCGCATTGGCGCAGAGCGCATTCTCCTACGTCGGACCTGGCGCGTCGTGTAAGTCGCAGGGGTGTTCACCCACCAAGGGTGTAATGTAGGCATGCTGTGCGGACTCGCCTTCCTCTTTTGAAGATGGTGGCCCCCCCTGGAGACATTGTAAATATTTCATGCAAGCTACACGGCACTCTCGTCTCACGTGGATTTTTTTGAAGATCTTCTTGTGTCCGTGTCCGAGCCGATGACAGATCGTCGGGAGCCGGTTGCCACCCCTCCAAGACGGAGAGAAGAGGCTCCGTTAAGCCCGAGTTCTTCCACCAGGCATCACCTGCCTTGTCGGCGTCACTGGTCATCGAGATTTTTCATTCTTCTTCCTTTCCTCTTTCCACAAAAGAACTTGTCATGAACATGTGGTCGTCAAATCTGAGCGCTACAAGTCTCAACATCGACCTGCGGCCACGGCACATGCCTCCGGGCTAGATATCGGTCTCATGTCGGCACCAGGAAGGGTGGATATTGTCGGGCCGGTAAGGGGCTGTGTGAGAGATAAGATCCTTCCTCTCCACGGCACAATGCTCCTCGAGGCGGTGGGCTTCTGACCGATAATAACTACTGACCGATGAAAAGCATAGCTGCTTTTTTTTTTTTAGTCAATGCGGCAGGACTCTGAGTGAGATAGTAGTTGTAGTAGTATCTCTTGCGAAGGCCGCTTGTAGCCGGCAGTTACCGCTGGCGCTCTTCCCTTGGCCTTTCCGCCCATCAAGGCTTGCATCGCTTCAGGGAAGAAACAGTCGTCGGCACCTTTATTCGTGTGGGTGGCCTTGATCACCTGCACAGCGATATCGGTCTCAGGGGGCCATCACTTGCCAATTGAAACCTTCTATTGGCCACTTGGGGATCTCCGCGCGGTTCTCTTCATGTGCCACGCCCTCATTCTCCTCCCGACGTCTTCCAGCTGGCTCCGGGAGCATTGCGCAAGCTAAAGATGATATCTTCTTGGTTTCGGAACATGCTCGTCCTGTCTGCTTGTGGGTTTCTGGTGATCTCCGTCGTTGTCGTTGAGGCCCAAGCAGCACTGCTCAGGTGCATGCCGGCGAGCTCTTGCCAAGTGGCCCAACCTCACACCTGTGGGTGTTGCTTATATAAACAGTTCAACGTCGTTTCCAGGTGCAGGTTGAGCTCGCGGCCATATCGTGAGCTGAAAAGGGCCACAAAGTGTTGCCTATTGGCTGCCTCTGGCCAAGGGCCTCGTCGAGATATCTCCTGCTAGGTCAGGAGAATCTTGGGAGATCGGGCAAGATTCAATGGGGAAGGGTGCCTCGAGCTGCATGGTACGGTGTTGTGTCTGGATGCGTGTGCTTCTCGTCGGTTGTGTTGTTGAAGACTTATTGGTGACGAGAGAGTATCTCGCGGATATGAGGAGGAAGAGCACTCCATGATCTCTGTCGACGCTGCGGCGTTGGCGACGTCCCTGCTGCGGATTTCCTCTGTTCAGTCGGATTAAGTGAGAAGGCGGTTGTAGCGTCAGCTAAGAGGGAGAGTGCATGAGCCGGTTGTCATGGTGTCATGATACTAAGATGGCGTCAACACTCTTGTTGGTATCGAGGCTCAAGCGTGGTCGGGGACCAGGGAGGCCGTCATGGATCGGTAAGGGCTGGCTAGTTGGTGGTCGTTGCTGGGCAGCCAGCCCAAGTGCTGCCACCGCCTCTGGCTGCAGCTGGCAGGCAGCCACATGCAATTTCATCCCAACTCACACATATAGGGGCGGTCAAATTATGCACTACTAACAATTGGTCAGGATCTGGTGGTTGGCTGGTGTAGTGGTCAAGCGCGCAACGCGATTAATATTGAGGACATCTCAAACCACGCTATCCAGAAATAAAGCAATCCCACCAGACATCCCATGAGACCCAGACACAGTGACAACCTAAAGCCCGCCGCTGCGACGGTCATGGTTGAGCCAGCACTGCAAAGAAATACCCTGAAGATCGAAAGGAGGGGCGCGCTGTAGCAAGCTGGGAAGCCGGAGTACCAGCTTGGCAGGGCGTTGAGGACCAAGTCCTCTTCTTTTTGTCCTCTTTTGATCCTCACTCCTGTTCACCCTCTTCTCCCCCGCGTCCTCTCCAACATGCTCTGCAGAGGGCTACCAGTTCGAGTCGGGCAGAAGTCTACCTTTTTTTTTTTACACTTCTTTTTTTCTTTCTCCTTCTCTTTTCCTTTTTATGTACAACTTGTCCATATTTCAGCGGCAGATGGAAGCATGATATCTGAGCAGTGATATTGCTAGGAGTCGCTTGTTCAAATCGACATTACACCTTTTTTTTTTTTTCCCTTCTTCCTTTCCCCCGACTTTTTGCTTCACTAAACATTCGTCTATCTAGGCTAGCCAACCAGCACTGGCCGGATGATTTTGATCTTAAACGACTCGAGGATGAGCACACGAGGTTGGCTTGACCGAGGAGTTCTTGACAGTGGTCGCACCAACCACCTCCCCTATCAACTGCTAGATAATGTTGTTATGCGAACCAAAGAATCGACATGTTTATTTAGGTATAGAAAGGAATCCCGGTACGTTTAATGGCCAAGATCGTCTTGCTAAGAGAAGGAATACTTCTCATGAGAAAGAGAGAAGAAGGCACAATCTCGTGCCGCCCGCTAACGACGACGACGACCACCACTACAAGAGCCCGAGACCATGTACGAATCAACTGATGGATCAGAAACTCCCATCCTCAGAGAGCATAGCCCCCCGACTCATCCGACGTCTTGAAACACCGCGGCGCCTCCTCCTCCTGCAGGTGACTCGTGAGGTGCTGGAAGCTACCATCCAGCGGGCTCGAGATGACGGTCGTCCTCGTCCGCCGCTTCGACGACGATGACCACTTACCGGCGCTCCCAGCAGCAGCACCAGCACCAGATCCCCGCGCGCTCAGGACGATCGATGACGGGCCCGTCTGCGTCCGCGACCGTGACCACGTCGACGACAGCACGCTGAAGCCCGTCTTGAGCACGGGCCAGATCTTCTTGCCCACCAGCTGGCGGATGGCGGGCAGGCAGGCGATGGCGAAGCACGAGGTCAGCTCGGCATAGTAAGCATAGTAGGTCGCCCAGATCAGGCTCTGGTAGGTGTAATCAGAGGTGTCTTTATACGGCGGAGGAGACAAGAAAAGAGCAGCCGTCAGTCTTGCAAGACACGTGGAGGGGGGAAAGGGGAGGAACCCAGGAAGGAGAGAAAGAAGAAGGACAAAACCAGAAGGAGGAACATACCTGGATCACCCTGGAGGCGGTACAGCACGAAGCGCAGCACGGCGACGAGACACGTGAGCACCCCGGTCGCGAACACAGCAACAACGCCGGCCTTCCTCCCCGTCCGCATCTGCAGCCTCCACACGACAGCGGCGGGGATCACCACCAGCCACACATCAAAGGCCGCGTTGACCGCCGAGTACGCCCCGCTGCCATCCCAGACATCATCATACCTGCAGTCCGCGGGGAGGTCCAGCACGAAGTTGCACGAGAACGGCCGCGCGACGAAGAAGGCCGACACCAGGTACGAGAGCGCCAGCAGGGCGTTGAACAGCTGCGTGGCCAGGAGGACCCACCGCAGCCTGGGCCCCTCGAAGATGCGCTGGTACAGGCAGACGATGGAGGCCTTGCATAGGCCCAGGCAGACGGCGTACAGTACTGCGCGGGCGAAGTCGATGCGCCAGAAGGGCGGCAGGTTGGCGAAGTCCAGGGTCCAGTAGTTGTTGTAGTCGCCGTAGTGGCCTATCAGCATGCACATGATGAACTGTGCCACCAGGACGGCCTGTATGTTTCCCGACAATGTCAGCGTCGACACACACTTTTTTTTTCCTTCTCTTTTTTCTCTTGTTTCTTTCTTCTTTGAACCTCTAGAAGGGAGATGGACAGGTAGACGTACATAGGCCAGAATACACGTCCAGTCGTCCCAGCCCCATTTGCCCAGCCCGATGGTTCTCGCCGTGATCCGGAGCGAGAAGAAGGCCGTCTGTATGATGAAGACGACGATGGCCGCTGTCCAAAAGTCCGGGTCGACGCTCCAGACCGGCTGGGCCATGTCGCAGTCATAATAGAGCTTGCGAAAGTTGACTGTGTCGAGGCGTGTGTGTATTTGTGTGTGTGTGTCAGTGGGTGCTGCTAAGGGGCCAGGAAGGGGAACAGTGCTCATGTCTTGGGAGGGAAGAGGAACGACGAACTGTAATAATCTGAGGCGGCGGCGCATCCGTCCGAGAGACACTCGGAGATGTTATTAAACCCCGTGTTTGAGCAGGCGCAGCTTAGGTTTGTGGTAGAATTACATGATGCCTCGTAGCAGTTGACCTAGATGAGAAACAACATCAGTCAGTACTTGCACGTAATAGCCCTCTACACACCCATATGCAAAAGAAAGAAAAAGAAAGAGAAAAAAAAAAAGGCTAGACTCACACCACACTCGGTCAGAGAAATCTCACTGATATTTCGAGCACCGACCGCCGCGGCGAAGAAGAGAAGCAGCATCAAGAAAACGTGGGACTGAAAGATGGAGTGCGCCATAATGAATACGCTCTTCTCCTCAGGGAGATGGAAAGCAAGAATCACCCAGGAGCGTCGCGCCGCCACCACCAAAGGGGATGATTATGATTATGATGATGATGATGATAGCTAACAACTTGAAGGACGGAAAGTCTCAAGTGGCTGCTGGGCATATATCAGACAGCATCTTCCACGCAGATAACTATGAGCACAAGAGCACGACCCATGCTGGGCCAGGCACGCGCCCACACACCCCCTTTCGCCAGATGTTTCCCTCAAATGACATTGTGCCCAAAGGTTCTTTATGACGGTTCCCGAACATGGTTTATTTCTTGGAAGCAAAAAGAATCAAAAAATAAATCCTGCTAGCTCGTTGAGGCGGGACATACGGGTTGAAAGGATGTGTACTGAAGGAAGGGGGGGGGGGGGCAAACTCGACGTCAGGACAGCAGGCAGAACACAGCCATGATTCCAGAATCTGGCCGGCCTGCCGTGGTTCATGCCATACTGTAATCACCGAGCACTCTTGCTCTGCGTAATTGCGTTGGCCATAATTATCCAGCTAATCGAGTCTCCAGAATAAATCTGCCGGCTTCAAGGCCACAGAGATGAACATTCAACCCGAGTCATAGTAAGACCACAAACCTCTAGAACCGCTCATTGAATGGAGGGATTGCTTGGTCTCTCACCCAAGAAAGCCAAAGTGTGGCGCGCCGGGCACGTTCATTCTAACGTGTCCCCCCCCGCGGAGGTATCAAAGGAACCTTGGATGTGGTCGTGGCGTCCGCAGCGGTCAAAGAAGCGGTACACTTTCCTCGACCTTGTCCGCCTACTCAAATTAGCACAAAGCGGAGAGAGAGGCTGAGAGCTTACACAAACCGCGTTCCTATGACTGTCTTTTTTTCTTTTTCCCTCATGCCCCGAATGCTGCCACGGTGTCGTCCATCTCGTCAGCGAGCGTGGTCTCGGAATACGTCTGCCAGTCCCCCAAAGTGCACTCTTGATGCTTTGACAAGTATTATATCCACTTCGAAATAAGAGGTCACCTCACTGGCATGATGCGTGGTGGTCTGAGGAGAGAAACACGGTTCTGTTCGAAGTAGGTTGATTTATGTTTAGTTTAAGGGAGCCAGGAGCGTTCGGCCCTCAAGCCGGCATCCTGCTCAAAGATAGACCCGTCACCACGGTTCTCCATCTACCAGTAAATACAAGCCCATGACCTATATACAATGTATCCATGGGTGGGTTGGATGGAGTAGGCGGGGGACGGGGTGGGCGTCCCTCCTGTCTCTTCGCCCTTGCTGCGTCTCATCGCAGCTCGTCTCGCTCTTCGTGGCTGTATTCATAGCGCCATCCACTCTCCCTCTCCCCTCCAGAACCGTATGTCCTCCGGTTCTGCCTGATAGGTAGTTATCCTTTTTCATCGCTCCTCATAAAAGCTGGCGTTCGATGCCGTCCAGCACCACTTTGAATATTATATATAGCCACGCTTGGTATGCAAGCGAAGCATTGTGGTCCAAATCCGACCGTATCCTGGACGATCGGCCTCTCCGACATGTGGCCCATTATCCTGGAACAAAAGCCGAAACCACCCAAACGCCGTGAAAATGTGTGTGGTATGATGGACAAACCAAGTAACAACAAAAGGAATGCAAAAAATCTGCCGATTTGCGTGTAAAAATCGATGGGCGACGAAACCCAGATCTTGTAAATGCTAGTGTAAAGGCTGATGGGAAGAATCGCGCGGCAAAAAAGAGACAGAACTTTGGTGGTGGGTGTTGGGGCCGCCGCAGGTCTGCTGTGGAGCTGGATGCAGAGCTCTATAATCTCTGGTCGGATCCAGAACCTGACTCGATGGAAATCTGTCGGCCGGAAGAAGAAATGGCATTGGTCGTGCAAGGCCGGGCACTCTCGTCCCGGCGATAAATGCCCTCCTCGTGGATTGCACCCCCAGGCACTTTTACATCATGCCCAGCCGGGTCCTTCGCTTCTCCATCTT
Organism: Celoporthe dispersa; assembly: GCA_016584495.1. Classification (NCBI taxonomy): domain Eukaryota; kingdom Fungi; phylum Ascomycota; class Sordariomycetes; order Diaporthales; family Cryphonectriaceae; genus Celoporthe; species Celoporthe dispersa. Next base: position 1,731,081 of record WAID01000006.1, on the reverse strand, counting down.
GGGCATCATCGGGGCCAGCCCTATCCCAGGCCCTCCAGGCCCTCTCGGTGGGAATGGCTGTCCCATCCTGCCGTTACCAGGACCCATTGGCCTTGATGGGAGGCCGGCACCGGGAGGAGGTCTCATCCCTGGCCGTCCCGGGGGCGCCAGGGGCGAGCTGCCGTAGCTCCGCTGAGAGCTCATCGAGCTCATCGAGGGGGTCCGCCGCGAGGCCTGCAGCCGCCGCCACGCGTCCTTCTCACAGTACGCCCTGCCCCCGACCTCGAAGTACCCGTCGCTCAGGACCCTCTGGCAGTCACCGCAGCGGAAGCAGCTCACGTGGTATTTCTTGAAGCCCTCGTCCTCCAGGTACTGTCCCTCGATGCCGTCGGCGCAGGTCCCACACAGGCTGCCGTTCTCCCTGTGGTAGTGAAGCTTGCAGAAGGGCCTGTCGCCGTGCACGTAGAACTCGGCCGTCTGGAACGGTGCACTGCAGCTGGTGCAGACGAAGCAGGCCTTGTGGTAGCGGCCCGTCAGCCTCCCGTCGGCGCTCGAGACGGACTTCCCGGTGATGGCCAAGCCGCACGCCTTGCAGTTCCCTCGTGACTTGTGCACAGTCGTGTCGCGACGGGCGTGTGACTCTGCCGGTGACGGAGGGAGCGCTTTCGAGGGTGCGGTGTTCGCTCCTCCCTGGATAGCCGGATCTTGGCGTTCGGACCGGTCCCATTTTGATTGGGGTGGTGACGGCGGCCGGCCGCCCTGGATGGCCGGGTCGTATCGGTTGTTCGAGACCGGCGATGGCCGCGCCTCGGGACTTGATGGTGCGGGCGGGAACTCCCTTGGTGCCAGCTCGTCCGCCGACGACTGGACATCGCTGATCAGGGTGTCGAACGATGACCCGCCCTGGGACGGCTTCCGGGGTGATGTTGCAGACCGGGGAGGACTTGTGCTCGAGCTCGGGTGGCTGGCGTGGCTCGAGCCGCGGGACATGGACGATGCGATCGATGCTGATGGCGAGTGGTAGGGGTTGTTCGTCCCGAACTCTGCCTCCAAGTTGATGCTGGGATTCTTGATCGGCGACCGCACCAGGCTCGTCCGCGGCGGCGGCGGTCGCGACGTGTCACGAAGTCTGTCCGGCCTGGGGCCCGGGGCGGAGGGGGCGCGCAGCGGCTGCTCCAGCCTCTCCAGCCTCTCCGCCGATCTGTTGGGAAATGTTTCTGAGCGGTTGAGGCCGGCAAACGAATCCGGCTGGTCATCCCTCCTGGACGGCGGCGGCGGGCCAAACCCACCATAGCCATTGTTTCTCGGCATTCTTGGTGGAGCCGTCCCGTTGCTTGACGCCGACATGCCGTAGCCATCGTTGTCAGGCTGCCGCGGAGGGGGGCCTCTCATGCCGGACACGGGTGGTGGGGAGTCCATGTCCTGTGCGTAAGGCCCTGCGGAGATGTTCTCTATTCTTGTTAGTAAGTTGAGGCCCTGCTTCTTCGGGCTCGTCACCGGGTAGGCGGGCTCTGGTTCCGCCTCGCCGAAGCCGCCGTACCCTCCAGGTCGCGACTGTGGCAGGCTGGGCTCATCGTTGACCGCGATCGTGGGCGCAAAGTAGTCGTCGGCCCTGCCTATGCTGGGCCGTGCACCAGGTGTTCTTGGCGACACGCTCCTGGAGCCGCTCGAGAGGCTCATGGGCGTCCTCGGCTGTCGCGAATAACTCCGGTCTATCCAATCAGGGTCAGCAGGGTGCAACCAGTAAGCAGGCGCCTCTGGGGACTCGACTCACTCGCAATGGCGGTGTCGACGGGTGGTATGGCACCAATCTTGTCGTGTACGCTCCTGCCCATGGGCATGAAAGTGTCCATGGCTGGATTCCCACCTCCGCCGGCGGCGGCAGCAGCAGCAGCAGCAGCACCGCTTCCACCTCCAGGCCCAGCGCAGACGTGGTCGCCCATCATGGAGATTTCGATCTCCTGGCCACATGATGAGCACTTGATCGAGGGCATGAAACTCGACTCCCGAGGGGGCGCTGCCATCTTGTCCCTCTGTGCTCGGAAGAATAATTATGAGAATATATCGCGGGAGGCCCCTAACTCCCTACTATGGTTCTATCGATATCGAATGCCCGCTGGGCGACATGTGGAAGTGCTCTCTGCCTTCGCTGGAGGTCGCCGAGCGGGATGAAGACCCGGAGGGGGGGGGGGGTGGAATAGATGTGAGGGTCGGTATGGTCAAGGTGTGTTTTCGTTCGCTGTTGCCTGCAGAGCAAATATCCAACCGCGAGCAGCGTCGTCGAAGTTTGTTGATGTTGGGAGATTAAACTGTAGTTTGCAGAAAGACGAGGGAAGACAGGACGGAACAGTTACGAAAGATGGTTGCGGGATCGCCCAGATCTCAGATTGGCGACTGGGTGCCTAGACACAGCGGCAATCCGAAACGTCGTGAGCGGTCTGACAGGTTTTCTCTGATGTTCGGGGTCCATGCGAATGCGGTCACGGGGTTCCTGAAACTGGGCAGAGAAGGAGAGGGTGTGTGGTGGTGGTCGGTGGTGGTGGTGGGATCGGCCCTGGGGAAGCTGGGCGGCGACGGGCCCAGTTACAAGACCAAGCCGAGAGAACAAGGCACAAAAAAGAAAAGGAAAAAAAAAAAGAGGGAATCGGTCAGCCGTGGGAGGTGAGCATGAGAGAGACGGAGCGGGCGTGTTTCGAGGATAATCGGGAAACAGAAAGAAAGAGAGATGCGACGAGGTTGGGAGAGCAGCCAATTGGGGCGAGACAAAGTCTGGATTGTGGTCGAGTTGTGTGCCTGGGCAGCGTTGCGGAAGTGTCTCGAGTTGGACGGCGGACGGGGCAGGGTGCGTCTCTGCCCTGGAGCTGGGATGGGCTGGGGTGTGAGTGCAGAGTACGAGGTACCATAGTACAACTTTACTATGGTACATAGTACACAACTGAAGAGACAACAGCAGGTCGGCACACAGGGCACACCTGGGCATACAAGGGCACCCCTCCCCCCTGCTGTCGTCAGTTCCTGTCCTCTCCTCGAGGCCCCCAGTGGTCCCCTCCCCCCAAACGGGAAGGATCGGGTAGGCTGTCGGCCCCAGGATTGGCCCAGGCGACCCCTGCCTGCATAAGCACCCCTGGCGTCCGCCCCTCTAGCAGCACCTATCACACGCGGCGACACCCCCAGGCACGAGAGCTGTAGGTACTGTGACGGCACATGGGCAGCTACCACCGCAGTAATTCTGGGTAACCGCCCGTTGGGCCTCACCTCCAGCACCAGCACTGACAGCCAGTGGCCTCCAGAAGGTGGCCGCAGACGTCAGGGGAGCGAGAGCCCCCCTCGGCCGAGATCATAAGAGACGTCACGACCAACCCCCCCATGGTCACTGCACCGACGGCCCAAAAAAAGAACAAACAAGAACAGCCGAAGCTCGAGCGAGGTCTGGGGTTTTCCTCTGTGGAGGAGCGTGAGTGTCCTGCCAATCGACTGATCACGAGAAGTTGTATTTCGGAAGAGGATGGCATGGATGGGCCACCAGATTTTGCACCCCACCCTGAGGTGCCCACCCCCAGATTGCTATAGCACGCCAGGCCGGAAAGGGGGAGAGGGAAGGGGGCCCGCCTGGTGGTCCCTGAACCTGTGCTGCGAGGGGAGGGGGGGGGAGGCCCTCTCGAAATTAACAGGGCCAGGAAGAGGGTGACGGTTTTTGGTTGACACCGTAAGGCTATGCCCAATCTGTAAATTACAAGAGGGAATGGAGCCCTTGAGGGGAATGGATATCGTCGATCATGGAGATAGCACCTTTTTTTCTCTCTCTTTCTTTTTGGTGATCAGCGTCCTACTTCCTCTTTTTCGCGCACCTGTTGCTTGCTTTCTTTGGTAGTCTACCACGCGATGGTAAATTCCCTTCTGGTCATCTGCCGTCGAGTCTCCATCTAATTGACCTGCAGTCACAGCATCAGACTGCACATATGGATCTCCTGAGATTGTCACTCATTCTCGGTGGGCATCGGGTTGAATCAGACGGGTCTCCAGCCTGCCCTTCTCTTGCATGAACCGGTCGGTTGTCGCCATGACATAGCTACGTAATAATACTGCGCAATCATTGTCCTGTATACCACAGCACATATGCCATGTATGTATATTATGTATGGTCTCCATAGAAAGAAGAAGACAAGACCAGGGGACACGTGTGTGTTTCTTTTCCTGGCCCGCCCTCGTCCTTCGCAGCAGGCATAGCCATAGTACCATGCCAAATTTGTACTAATAATGAGTACATAATATCAACGGAGGGTGTGGGCGTCTCCCGCCAGCTCCCCACCGCAGCACCGACTGCAACGGACCGGGGACAGCCCAGTTCTGGGTCGCGGTGCCGAGCAACCTGGGCAGGAGAACGAGGACCCTTTTGAGATTGAATGTGGTGTGTGGCGGTGGTGGTGGACGACAAATTGCGTTACGGGTACCTGAGCGACAGTGAGTTTTAGTTAGGCCCCTGTCCCCTAGCTTAGGTAGGTTGTTGGTTCAATAGGTAATTAATTAGACCAGAGATCGCACGGGCACGAGCTGCCCTAATGTTAATGAAATGTCACAAGTGCCATGCATGTACTACATATGGCGGCATCGTGTTGCTGCTTCAGCCCTGAAACTAATTATCCAGCGGCAGTGTCTGAACCCGAGCTTCTCTAACCCGAAACAAACACCTGGCGACGTGCGCCTCTTTTTTCGTCCGAGGTCCTTCTGCCCCTTCTAGAAGTCCTTTTATTTTTATTTTATTTTATTTTTTACTACCTTCTCTCCTCTTCATGATCACCGCCATCAGAATATCTCTCTTAGCATCAGCGGTGGCGTGATGATCAGGATGTGAGGTTATTATGGTCCCCACCAGATTCAGTCACCATGACCGACTACTTTTGTCATGTGGGAGTACACCTACCTTCGAGTCAGGTTTCGGTCACCACCCTCGCGCATCTCGATCATCATCAGCATCGGGCCGGGAGGGGTCATCCTGATGGTGTGCAGCGAATATGCAAGGCACTCGAATCAGAGTCCTTCCTTCCAACCCCTCCGTTCCCGCCGCCCCCCCTCCTCCTCCTCCTCCCCCATCCTCCCGAGAAGAAGAGGGCACATACCGAGCACCTTTCCAGCAGTAACTAACGCGTAGTAGGTATGTACTACTGCGTACAGCACAAGAAGACCCCTCCCCCGGTGACAAGCCAAGATCACACGATCCCCTCTTCAGGCTCAGGATCGCGCCCAGCCAATCTCACTCCCACACCGCTTTGGGAAAGGCCCATGTCGCATCCGCGCTGATCCAAACTCTGCTTATCTCTGCGGTTTGTTGCCCCTCCCCTGCATTCCTGCCTCTGCTTTCGCTGCTGCTGCTGCTGCTGCTGCGGCGCGACGCCGTGTTGGGTACATGATCGCCCTCGATCCTACTTCCTGGAGGAACTGCTGCTCTGCGTCGAGGGACGAACCACCTGGTGGTCACTGCTTCCTTGGGATCCCACCCTCCCCGGCTCTGAGATGTTTCTCCTCCTCGTCCTCGCAGCCCAGAGTTTAGGTCTTGGGATGGACCAGGCCCTGGACTCCGGAGAGGAGACAACGTCATGCCGTCTGGTTTCGGGAGATCCGTGCTCGACCTCGTCGACACTTTGCCCAGTGGAACGTCTGCGACGCGTCTTGAGAGGATCCTGCCCGCCTCGTTCGTGTCGTGCTCCGACTCGGCTCGGGACCGTGGCACCACGGGTCGTGTACTCACCGGAACTGCGGAGATGACAAGATTCGTCGACACGACTAGCGGCTTTTTCTTCTCTCTCTCTCTCTTTTCGTGCGTGGCCTTCCTGATTATCACAAGATGAGAGTCCGGCAGTCATGTGTGCCAATGCATGCGGGCTAGCAGATCTATTTCTCGTCGCGACGACAAGGAGATGAGCACAGCAGGGACCAAGCCTCGAGCCAGGGGAACCACGGGCCCGAAGAACGCCCGCGTATCACGCCGCCGGACTGTGCATATCAGCCCCAGAGGCCAAGCCGAGCTGGCGTCTCCCCAGCCTGATGATTCTTGGGCCTGGCTGGCATGAAGGACAGCTTCCCCCTCCCCCTCCCCCCCTATCCGATCCCCTCAACAGGTCGCGACCCGTATCGTCGTCCCGTTATCGCGTGTGGCGTATTTGAGATCTGACTCTGGGCCGCCCTGTGTGACTATGTGACGGCACTAGGTGATTCCTCCTGAGGAGGTGGTCAGCACGGCGTGTTGTATCATGAGCTGCCTGAGGTCTCTACGCCGGGCGGCACACCCTCGGCTGCGGGGAATCCACGACAATCATCTCATCTGAGCGGGATGCTCTGGTCTCCGCTCGGGACCCGCGACGGTGAAGCGACCCCTTCGGCTTCTCACGTGACGGTGAAGAGGGCGTGCCAGCGACGCCTATCATCAGTGTCGGTTGCTACTGTGGTCTCCAGGTACTCTGGGGGATCCTTTGGGGTTTCAAGTCTCGTGTCCGACATGACACCCGCTCCCGGACATCGAACCAGCCCTTGCCAGACCCCCCCCCCCCCCCCCCCGAGGTCAAGAGGACGAAACAAGCAGGCGGATGGTCGTCACATGGTCTCAAACCTGCTGGTAGGAGGAGAAGGAGAGGATGGACGCTCTGGGCATGGCGACCACCCGGCAGAGCTGATGATGACGATGATCCCCTCCCCTCTCTGGCGACGATTTCGGAGCCCCGATTAATAGTCGATCTGTGGAGCACGAACCCGCACTCGATGTCGCCCGTGCCTACTATGTACAGTAGCACCTACAAGTGAATGCCATTCATCCAACAGGAATGGCCCCTGATCAATAGAACTGCGTCCGTTCCAACTCCACTTCCTTAGGCTGTAAGTCTTAATTGCCGCAGCCACACACCGTCTTGACGAACCTGCCATGGTATGGTCATGGGCTGGCGGCCGCGGGCACGGACAGATCTTGCAGAGGCAAATGTAGTGAGTATCTCTAGCCCAAGATCCAGGGATGGCCGGTATTACAGGACCCTAGCGAATGCTCGACGTGCCTCGAGGCCGCACGCAGCCTCGAGAACGAACCGAGTGTCTGTCAGTCTGATGCCGCTGGTCTGATGCAGTTGGCATCCCGCGTACGTAATAGAAATGTACCCAAGGCACGTCGCCTCTAGTTCCTTTTTTGCATATGACAGGACGACCCCACCACCGAAGCTGTGTGGTTCACCACGGCCGAGAGCCCCGAGCAGACAGGAGAGCGCTCGGGAGGAGAACAGCATCAGGACAGTATACACACCAAAGGGTCATCAATTGTAAGCGGTAAAGACTGTGGGTGTATTTTCTTCTGGGAGAGCTAGTATGTAAAGGAAAAAAGAGCAGAGCTGTCGGTCAGGAGCTGGTAGGCAGCTGCACACAAGTCGAGAGACCCTGTCGAACACCAGCCCTCGCCGGCCGTCAGATAAAAGAGAAGACCCCGTCTGGAGGGATCATCACCGGGACACATGAGCAGCAGGAGCAGCCCATCCCGAAGAAAGAAAGACAACAAGATCAGCCGGGCGCGGCAGAAGAACGCAACGGTCAAGACACTGCCGCACCCTGTCGCCGTCGAAGGCCGCAGCCGCAAGGTCGGACCACGCTCAGAACAGCTTGTGCTCCAGGGTCATGTCGGACTCGGGCTCGAGGCCGACACAGGCGCGGAAGATGTTGGTCAGGGCGGCGCGCTGCTTGGCCAGGGCGTTGACGACGGGGGTGCCGGGCGGGGTGAGGGGCGCCTTGAGCATGTAGCTGAGGACGGACAGGACGCTGTGGAAGGACCGGTACTGGTCGTCGCCCTCGCCGTCGCGCTTCCACCGGACGCGGGTCATCATCTCGGTGATGAGGACGAGGTCGATGATGAGGGGCGAGGCGAGGAGGGAGTCCTCGCAGACGTTGAAGATGGAGATGGTCTGGTGGCCGCCCATGAAGATGTCGGCGTAGTACTCGTCCAGGGCGCGCTTGTTGTCGCCCACGGCGGGCATGTACTTGATGACGACGGTGTGGTCTGGGTGCTCGCCCGGGCCGTACAGCACGTGGTTGGCCTGGACCATGTCGTCGACCACGCTGGACTTGGAGATCTCCTTGCTGCGGAACTGCGCCTGGGCGCTGAGGTTGCGCCCGTCGTTGTTGCCGAGGTGGTTGTAGCTCGCGATGCTCGTCAGGCGGATGCCCGCGCCGATCAGAAAGTCCACCAGCGCCGACTTCATCTTGGTCTGGCCCGACTTGAAGTCGTCCCCGCCGACAAAGGCGCCGTGGCGCGACGCCAGCTCGACCGCGCCGGGCACAAACGTGTTCTGCGGGCTGCCGTTGACAAAGGGGGCGCCCTCGAGGACCGACGCCACCGCGAACACGGTCGAGGGCGACACCTCGGCGTGGCCCGCCGCGATGGCCGCCAGCAGGTTGTCCGCCGTGTCGTTGACGCCCTCGACCACGTCGGCGTACCGCTCCGTGTTGGCCGTCCACAGCACCACGACGCGGTCGACGCCGTGCTGCTCCTTGAAGCCGCGGATGTCCGCCCGGATCTGCTCCACGTGCGCCGTGCACGCCCGGGCGCCCGGCAGCACGTTGTCCGCCCTGTCGGCCTGGTTCGCGGCGATGAAGTCCGGGTAGTAGATGCTCGGCAGCGGGCGCATGGCGGCCATCTCCTTGCGCACGAGCGCCTTGAGCGCGGGCTCGAGCACGGCGGCGCGGTCCATGGCGGCCGCCAGGTCGGCGGAGCTGATGTCCCAGCCGCCGACGGCGAGGTCGTCCGGGTGGACCATGGGGAGCACGTCGTGGAAGGGCACGTTGACGTCCTGGCCCGTCGCGCCGTCGGTGCCCAGCTTCACCGTGGACGCCATCACCAGGCTGCCGTAGTAGTTGGCCGCGCGGGGGCCCTCGCGCGTCTCCCAGGTCAGGCCGCGGCGGTTGGCGAGGAGGCCCGCCGTCACGGTGCTGCCGTTGTTGCCGCCCCAGCCGACGAGCATCATGCCTACCTTGGGCACGACGCGGTCGGTCTTGAAGTTGTACACCGTCTCGCGCGGGGTCGCCACGTAGGAGCTGCCACTGTCGCCGGCAGAGGAGGAGGAGGAAGGGGGACGGCGCGTGACGCTCGTCGTGCGGTAGGTGTACTTGGACAGGATCGAGGTGTCCGTGTACTGCACGTTGGGCGAGTCGACCGTGAAGAGGGGCTTCTTCTGGCCGTTGTTGCCGTTGGTTCCAGCGGAGAGCCCACTGCCCATGTTACCACTGCCACCACCATCACCGCCATACGCAGGGCCAGCGCCGTCCTTCTCCTCGGCGTGCGGCGCCATGCTTACTCCTTTATGACTTCTACTGTCTGACTGACGTGACAACCTCTACACTTAACGCGTAAAGGCCGAGTCCGCTGCCGCTCCGCTAGCGGAACAGCGGGCTCCTGCGAAGGGGTGGTGAACCCTTTACGAGGGGGAGAAGAAGAAGAGAAGCAAAAAGTCAGCTTGGTGTCTTGATCTCCATCACGTATCAAGGCCATTATGGCCTTCAACAGAAGAGAGAGGGGAGAGAAGGAGAGAGGAGGCCTACGAGTTGAGGAGATTGGAAAACGTCGTGACGGTTTTCCGGTGACCGCAGCCCTGGGGTTGCGATCGTCTGGTTTTGGATGGTGTATTCTTGAGTATAGGCGGTTGAGGGAGAAGAAAACAAAGAAAAGGGAAAACGATTCCTTTCTGTGGTTGATCCGAGCTACGAGCGAGAAGAATGCTTTCTCCTACACGGAACGAAGACGAGAATTACGTAGGATAAGAGAGGAGGAAGGGGGAAAGAAGAGGACCTCAACACGAGCGAGATTGGGAGGGGCCGACACCGCAGGTTTTGGATTTATATTAAGACGTCTCCTTCCCGTAACCTACTAACCTGTTGTGTGACTGTTTGCAGCCAAACGTTGTACATGGATAGCGTGTACCGTGGTGGCATATGCAAGTGCTGCAGCAGCAGCAGTCCAGCGGTGAGAGAAGGGAAACGCCTCCCGAGGTTACCGCTCGCTATTCCTCTAAGAGAAGAGCTAAGCCCCCAGCCAGCCACAGAGGAGAACAGCGCGGAATAAGGCGGGTAGGAAGCGGGAATTTACATGTGAGGACCGGCCGAGTGGTTGAGAGCAGCTAAAAAGACACCGGGGGGGGGGGGGAGAAAGGGAGAGCACACCAAAGAAAGAAAGAAAAGAAAGAAGAAAAAAAAAGAAAAAAGAAAAAAGAGCCACGCCATTGGCTGGCATGAGGTTGTTGGGATATCATTACGACAGCCCTTGTGTGTGCAGCTCACATTGCTGCTGGAGAAGTGACAGGTCTCTTTCCCAAAGGTACCAAACTACATAGTACATACTATACTGTGCTGTGTTGGCCGGCAGAGAGGAGAGAGAGAGAGAGAGCGCCTGGATTCCCTTCCTTACATCTTCTCCGTCTGCCACGTATGTACACACCAAGGAATATGCGAGGTGGATCAGACCGTTGACAGGTCATTCACGTATGAGAGAGAGCCAGCTTCTTCAGCTTGCTCCAGGATCTGAACAACCAATGGTCATCTTCTTCTTCCCAACCCCCCTCCCCCAGAACCGTTCTACCCCAGTGTGGCCATCGCTGCCGGGCCGTGAAGCAGCAAGCCTCCTCCTCCAGGCCTCCTCTCGCCCCATGCTGTCCTCAAAAGGAACAGCTGGACAACAATAAGCCACTTTCTGGTCAGACCAGACTACTCGCTCTTGCAGGAAATACATTGACATGTTGCTGTTAGATGCCCCTCTTTCGCCCTCTCCCCTTTTGAACAGCCTGGGGCAAAGGAAAGAGAAAGAATAAGAAGACAAAAAAAAAAAAAAAAAGAAAAACAAGGTTCGCTGCGTCCTTGGTTTGGTTATTTCCTGTCCGAAGTCACGGGAGCATTCCCACACACACACATACACACACACACACACACAATAGTGAAATGGTATAGGGAGAGAGAAAAAAAAACAAGTATGCGTATGCGTTATGCAAAATCCCCAACGCCATCGCCTGCCCTCGTGTACCTTTTTTTGATATATGCCCTGCCATGTCCCGTGTGTGTTTTCGCCTTCTCGCAAAGAGCCGTTTACTCCATGTGTCACCACCCGCCACCAGCTTGGGACTGCCTGCTGGTATCTCATCATGTCGCCGCCCATTATAAAGCCATAGAAATAATAAAAATAAAGTCCAGTCTTCGACGATTTCCCGACGCCTGGAGAGAAGGAAGAAGTGTCATGTCTGGTCGTGTTGGGTGCGTATACCGCGGTCGATGTATCGCGGCCTCTGGCATCGGGTCGTCTCGGGTAGCGTGTGAACCTCTCTCTCTGAGGAGGGCCCTCATGGCTTCCCCGGCGAGGCCAGCCCGTTAGGATAGGGCTTCTCCGCTATCGGCTGCGGAAGCTCCGTCGCCGAGACCACAGGGCCCTGCTCCTTCTTCTCGCTGCCGCCTGTGGCCGAAGGCGGCCTGTCCGGCGTCGTCTTCCTCGTCATCACGCTCGCCGTCTCGGGCTCCTCGGGTATGGTCGCAAACTTCTGCAGCACTTGCTTGAGCGCCGGCCTGCGGATCGGTTTCGCGAGGAACTCGTTCATGCCCGAGTCCATGCAGTCCTTGACGTTGCTCGCGTCCGAGAAGGCCGTGAGTGCCACGATGGGTGCCTTGTAGCCCATCTGCCGGATCAGCCGGGTGCTCTGGAGACCGTCCAGGTTGGGCATCTGGATATCCATAAAGATCACGTCGAACCGCTCGTTCCGCTCAAAGTTCGCCTTGACCAGCTCAAAGGCCTCCTGCCCGTCCTTGGCGATGGTCACGTCGACCACGGACTCGAGCTTGAGCATCCTGCTGACCACCTCGATGTTGGTGTTGTTGTCGTCCGCCACGAGCACGCGGAGCTTGCCCTCCCCGCCTTTCTTCTCCATGGCCTTCTCGATGACCGCCATCTTCTCCGCCTCGGTCTGCGAGGCTGTGTTGGTCTTGGCCGCCGCGAAGAACGGCTGGCTGAGCCCGACGAGCCGCGGCTGCTTATCGAGAGTAGCCGCCGGCGCCGGACTGGCAGCCTCAGCATGAACCACTGGTTCTAGGGAATCCCCTCGGGAGTCTATCAGGTGATCAGATGTAACGCTGGGCGGTCTGGACCCCCGTAGACTGCTCGAGGCTGTGCTGGAGGGTCTGGAGGAGATTGCGATCGTTGTCAGCCAGCGCACCGGGGGGAAAGGAAGAGGGTTGGTGGGGGGAGAGAGTGGGCGGGAACTACTCACTTATCCTTGGTATACTTCAACGGTATCTGCACGATAAAGGTCGTGCCCACGCCGAGGGTGCTTTTCAGGGTCACGTTTCCGCCCATGAGGGTCGCCAGCTGCGAGCAGATGCTGAGGCCCAGCCCTGTTCCGCCGAACTTCCTGCTCAGGCCGAGGTCGCCCTGCACGAAGGGCTCAAACACCCTGTGGTGCATGTGCTCTGGTATGCCCGGACCGGTATCCTCCACCTCGAATTCGAACATGTATGTCTTGGCGTTGGGCGGCGGCGGCGTGGCTGGCCTCTCGATGCTCGACGTATGCGCGATCGTCCTGACCTCGGTGGGGTTGATGGCCAGCGCCGTACCCCTCTGGATCTGGTTCTGCACAACCGACGACGTGGCCCCCTTAGAGCTCACTGAGTGCTGCGAGCCCGATCCTAGGCGGTGACGGCTGCGGCCGGGGCGGCTCGACGTCCTGGAGAAGGAAGAGGCCCTGCTCTCGTCGCCTATCTCTACCTCTCCCACGCACCGTATCCGTACCATCACTCTGCCCCCGGCCGAGTGAACTTCAGGCTGTTGCTGACGAGATTGATCATGACCTGCAGGATCCGGTGCTGATCGCCCCAGAGGCACATGTCCTTCAGGCGCCCGACCCCCTGGGGCCCGATCGCAGGGAGCTTCCTCTCGAGGGACTGCCGCTCAGGGCTGCTGGACAGCTCGCTGATGTCGGGCCCTACGAAGTCGGCAGTAAGCGTGATTCGGCCCTCTCTGACCTGCTTGTCGAAGATGGACAGTATCTGGGAGCGGATGTCCCCAAGCCTGAACTCGCGCTCCTCCAGGCAGATCTGCTGGCCGATCTGGTTCTTGGAGAAGCTGAGGAGATCCTCCAGCAGGTGGAGCAGAAGGTCGCCTGAGGGGGGGGGGGGCACACGAAGTCAGCTGTGCTGTCTTGAAAATAGGATGGATAGGGCGCGGGGCCAGTTGGGGGTCGGTCAGTACGTACCGGACTTGTACAGCGTCTTCAGAGACTGCTTGATCCTGACGACATCATCCTCCTCCATGCACACGGCACACATGCCCATGATCCCGTTGAGCGGCGTCTTGAGCTCGTGGGAGATGTTGGCGATGAACAGGGTCTTGCTCTCGTTGGCGGCCTCTGCAGCCTTCTTGCTGTGCTCCAGCTCCCGCGTGCGCTCCTGCACCCTGCTGTCGAGGGACTTGTACTGCTTGAGGAGCTCGTCGCCCATCTCGTTGAACACCTCCGTGAGCTCCGTCAGCTCGTCGGTGATGAGGTGCTCGCGGGTCTCGACCTTGCCGGGGATCTTGAAGATGCGCCGGTTCGGGTCCGTGTCCGTGTGCGACGCCGCAAACCTCCTCCGTCGGCGCCGGATCTCGCGAGAGATCCACGCGATGAAGCCCTTGACGGACCGTTTCGACGTGCTTCCCGAGTAGTTGCCGTTCGCGTCGTATCCCTCAAACAGGTCGAGCTCGTCATGGTACCCCCGGAGGGGTGACGGACTTTTCTGTGGCGGCCTTCAGCCGGCGGATGGGCAGGACGCTCCAGTGCGCACAGGGGATGATCAGCAGCAGCACCAGGCCCGCCGTGCCGAACGTACAGCCCAGCAGGATCTTGCGCAGCGTGTTGATGGGGGCGGTCGCCTCCCAGCGGGCCTGCTCCACGATCACCGTCCAGTTGACAAGCTCGTTCTGCGCCCGTGCGTACCCGACAGAGACGGCGATCCCCTCCTCGTTGTGCGTCCACAGGTCGGAGCTGGCATTGTTGACCTTGTGAATCTGCCTCGAGAACTCCCACAGGGCGGCCGGGTAGTCCCTCAGGGGAAAGGAGCCGCTATAGTCTCCCGATTCGGACGCTGCCGTCTTGTGTCTGTTGCTGCCGCCCGAGGCTGCCTGGGGAGGGAGGACGAAATGCGCCGAGATGTTGCCAAAGGTGGTCAGGTCAGGAGGGACGTAGCTCGCGTTGCTTGCCGGGTCGGACCCGTTGAACCTGTTGGACACAGACGTGGGCCCGATGATCAACAGCTCACCGGACTCGCCCATGCCTTCTCGTGATGAGGTGACGGCGACGATGGTGGACGCCGAGGCCACGACCGTCATGTACCCCAGGATGAAGGTCCCGCCGTCGTTGGATCTCATCGGTATGGTGAGCGACATCAGGGCGAACGTCTCGTTGATGACCAGCGGTCCCAGCAGCAGGCCGGCATTCTCGCTGAGGCGGACATCTGGGAAGGCGTAGGCCGCGTAGACATTCGTGCTCGGGTTCGTCAGGCTGGCGGAGCCCGTATCCACGTACGTGATGTTCGGATACAGCGAAGGGGGAAACCGCCGTCCTCGTCGCCCAGGTAGACCGGAGAGCCGGCCGAGTTGTCGTAGGGCAGCAGGATCTGCGGGGTGGTGAGCCCGGTCACGTTGAAGAGGCCGGACGAGGGGCCGGTGGTGTTCCTGGAGTAGAGCTTGGCCTGGTACAAGTTGCCGCTCCCGGATCCCAGCGCACTCTGCATATCCTCCTCGGCGTTAGCCCAGTTGGAGGCGCTCGTGTTACCCTGGTAGTAGGTCTCGAGAGACTGCTGGATCAGGATCCTGGTGGATATGGTCTCGACGATGGTCTGGACGAGCGTGATCTCGGAGGCAATGCGGGTGGCCTTCAGGGAGGCGGCCAGGGAGAGGCTGTCCGACTCGACGCCGATGACGAAGCTGTTCACGTAGATCCATGTCGGCACGGAGAGGATGGCGAGGCCGAGGAGGACGGCGAAGGTGACCAGGAATGCGAGCTGTTCCCGGATGGCGATCCTCACCCTGTACCTCATGTTGGGCGGTATGTGATAGACTATGACAAGTCTGGATGGAGCTCTAGCAGGGCCGGCATCCTCTGGCCATGGAGCTCGAGCCTGGTTGCGCCGTCAAACTTTCTACGAGAAAGAGAGGGGGGAGGGACAGAGAGAGGGCGCGCGCGCGCGTGTGTGTGTTGTGTAACGGGAAGCGTGTCAGTGAGACGATATCCGAGACGACGGGGAACACAGAGACTCGGCCGTTGCCTAGCCTCGTAAGTTGGGGCTACTCCAGAAAGACACGAGATGCCTAGGATATAGAGAGAGTGTGTGTGTGCTGTCCTCGGGAGGGTTGCCTCGTGAAGAAGCCGAGTTCCTGGTTGCGCCGGCTGACGAGAGGTCCAACCACAGGGGGGGGAGGGGGAGGTCGGTCGAGCCCTGAAAGACACAGCAGAAGCCCTCACCGCCCCGTAGCCTCGTATCTCGTCCCGAGATCCAATCTCTCCCACGCGTCGCTGCGGTGTTGTGCGCCTCGAGGGATGCAGAGACTGGTGGTTTTCGCACGTCGGGGGTTGATGGGTGGTGGGTGTGGGGACCAAGGGCTGGAAGGCCGTCGTAGGCCCCGAAGGGGGTGTTGTTGCGACGAGAGAGAGAGAGAGAGAGAGAAACGTGTGTGAAAGTATAAATATACGTATATATATAGAAATAGAGAACTAGAAAGGGAGAAAGAGAGTGTGTGAGGAGGTATAGAGAGAAAGAGACAGAGAGACCGAGAGTTAGAGAGTCTGGTCCCAGAGATGAGATGGGTTCACGTCCGTGTCTTCCGTCCCGGCCGCGGCGTCGATCACGGCTGAAGTCTCTAGGTATTATTAGGTTGGGACGATGATCGGCAGGCCTCCCTTTTCTGCTCTGCCCTCTCCTCTTTGATAGGGTTGGAAACCTTGACAGGGCAGATCCAAGGTTCGATCACCTGCAGATGGATCGGTACGCCTGGCCCAGGACCCCCTTCCCGAGTTGATTCTGGCCTTTTCTGCTGCCTTGTCTGAGGGTGGCAGAGCTTCCTCTGGAGGGCCGCGGGGTCGAGGGGGCGTGGACGATACCGACGGGGGAGAGGTCGACTGTCGATGGAGGGTGATCTCAGGTGGGAGTGACTGGAGCCAAGGGCAGGAGGGTGTCACGACACAAGCAGAGAGGGCATCTGGGAAACATGGGAGCCCGCAACATGCGCCGCGCTGCAGGAGGGAAAGAAGGAAGTGCACGCATGAGGGCTACCGCACCGGGGCGTGCTGGGTATAGTGGGTCTCCCTCCGCTGGGGGTGCCCTGGCAGGTCCCAGGGCCTATCCCTGGACCCCCCAGATCAGGGGGGAAGAGAGAGCCGACTATGGGATTGTGGTGTTATGGTACAACAGACCCAATCCTGCATGAGCCAGCCTGTCAGAGGGATGGGATTGTGTCGAGGTACTATGGTACTGGGCCGACACCTGACTTGGTAGAAGCTACAAGACCTCACCTCTCTCTGGCCATCTCACCACACCCATACGCCTGCACACACACTATGTACTATAGCGTGGGAAGAGGAAAAGAAGAAGAAGAGAGAGAGGGGGGGGGGAGAGAGAGAGAGAGAAAGGCGAGCTTGCCACCAAGACCATACACTATGAAAACAAGAACGGTCATCTCGGGCTGGTATCCTCAGGTGGGCCTAGCCTTTGCGTGCTTACCAGAGTCCTCGCTGGCTGGGCCAGTTCCTGTCTCCCCATGCCCAAGGAAAGGAAAAAAAGAGAAAGAAAAAAAAGAAGAAAAAAAAAACAGGGGAAAGCCAAGATCGAGGATTGCTGGGGGAGATCGAGTCGGGCGCATGGACGTCCCCGTCCGTCCAGTACGGTCTAGACCTCCCGCAGGTATCCCCTGCTAACCACAACCGGATGCCCTGGGAGAGAGTACGTACCACTACCTGTGCTAGAGTGCTGCCCTAGTATGTACGGTACCAAAACCAAGATACAAACCTCGTAAGCCTGCGCACCTGTCTGGCCAGAAGAGGGGGGAGAGAGAGAGAGAGAGAGAGAAGAAAAGAGGGATTTTTTATTCTTATTTCATCTTCAGTCTTTGTAGTTTTGCTCTTTTTTCTTCCTACCGCCCAATCGTCGTCGCGCAGACCTCATCGTTTCCTCCATGAGGTTTTCTTTTCTCTTCTTCTTAATTTATTGCTCATACCGCCGTGTCCTTTTGGGTGAGGAGCCTACTACAACGTCTTCCTCGGCACGGCCGGGCACATAGTAGATAACTAATTTCTACCCCTCCCCCTCCCCCCCCGGTGAAAAGAGAAGACGCCAGTTGGTTCAGGGCTGAAACAAACATAGTAAAAAGGCTGCAATCTCCTCGGCATCCTGGCCGCGATGCGCTTTCCTCCGCCCAGACCGATAGATCTCTCTCTTGTGCATGTGTGTGTGTGTGTGTGTATGTGTTTGTGTGCATCTCATAATTGATCATAATCCCGCATGATTGCAAGGCATGTGGCAAAGAGGAGGATCGGTTCTGTGACCCACCACCAAGCCGCTCTACCTGAACCTCCTCCCTCCTCCTCCTCCTCCTCTACCCACGACCGCCTGGATCTTGTTGGGAAGACGGGAGCTGGCTGATGGGGATAGGCCTGACAGACAGACTAGAGCCTCTCTGTAAGCAGCCCATTCCTTGAGAAGAAAAAAAAAAAGAAAGAAAGAAAAAAAAAAAAGAGCGCCGAGCTGACGGTGCAGAAGCTTCGCATGTATCGGCCCTCTGCGTCCCACGGATGGCTACTGGAAGAACAGTTGTACCATTGCCAAGGGAGAGAAGAACAATTCATTTTCTATAAAGTGAGAGAACTGATGAGGCATTTTTTCTTCTTCTTCTTCTTTCTCCCACCCAGAGAAAAGGAAGGAAAGAAGTAGAGATCATCCTTTCCATCAGGCCTCGGCTCCTCCCCCTCCCCCCCCTTCTCTCCCACCCCAAAGAAAACAAGAACTAGGGAGAAAAAACGGGGAAAAGAAAAAAGAAAACAGAAACCCAATCTCCCTCCCTTCGTGTTTCTACCATCATCACCACCAAACTACGCAGGAACTTAGAGGTACCTGATTGCTCGGGAGGAGCCGAGAGGCCATTAACAGGCCCAGCACTAGGATTTGGAGTTCGTAAAGCCAACCTGAGAAATCCTGAACCCGTCCTGCCTGTTTGGATTTTCTTCCTGTTCTTTTTTTCTCTTTTTTCTTTTCACAATGAGTATATTATTTTGCGTGACTACTTAAGTGAGCAAACACATCGGTTCTGCTGTAAAGGAGTATCAATACTATTAAGCGCAAGAGAGACTCGAAGATAGAGAGAGATGGCGAAGAAAAAGGGAGAAAGGGAAGAAAAAAAAAGTCAAGATCCATATGTACATTGAAAAGTCGTTTGGAGATAAAAAGGAAAGAGGGAAAAAACAAAAACAAATTCATAACATCATTCATCTGACCCATGGTTCTGCCGCTGGTAGGCAACAAGAAAAGCACGGCCATTACTCATCAACAGAGACAACCTCATTGCACGTCTCTCTTTCCTTCTTCATCGTCAGACATTAGACCGCCGCCGCCGAGCATTCTCCTTCCCCTCCTTCGTCGTCTCCTCTCTGCTCCTCATCCCTTCCTCGTCCTCTCCCCTCCTCAAAAGATTGCCCAGCCCGAAGTTTCCCGTTACCCTGTCCGTTGAACCCGTGATGATCATGCAACCAACCAACCCACCCTGTGCGGCCTCAGCACTTGAGCACCTCCGGATGACCCTTTGCTAAAAAACACCACCGTCCTGTGATCCCCAATATGATATGTGTGTGTGTGTGTGTGTGTGTGTGTGTGTGTGTGTGTGTGTCCGCGTATGCGCCGGTGCGTGAGCCTGGGCAACATAGCGTTATGCGTACTGTTGTTATGCAAACCAACCAGCCGACCGACCAACCAACCAACGACCACAAGCCAGAAACGACCCAGAAACGCAACGACAGCAAGATCCCTCCCTCCCTCCCTCCCTCTCTCTCGCTCGCTCGCTCGCTCTCTTCTTTCTCTGTTCTTCCTCTTCTTGACGTACCATCATCATGGCCCCGCGCCTTCTCGCTCCTCAGCCTCGGGTGGGGCTGAACACCAGAGGCACCAGCACCGAATTACTCTCCTCCACATTCATATATAGGCCTTCGGCATGGCCCTTCTCGCCACCGCCGCCGACATTATTCCGCACCGCCCCGAACAGCTCCCTGAGCCGTCCGCTCCCGCCGCTACCCCCGCGCGGCCGGGGCCCGTACTCGTCCTGCAGCGCGGGGTGCATGTCCAGCAGCTCCTCCTCATCCCCCTTCCCGTCCTTTCCCTGCAGCCGGCCCAGCTTCTCGAGCACCGCCTCGCGGGCCTTCTTGAGCGCGCTCGTGCGGGCCTCGGCGTCCTCGGCGAACCGACGCTGGATTTCTTCCTGCTCCAGGTTGCGCTGCACCGCCGACAGGCCGTCGTTGACGTTGTGCCCGCCGCCGTTGCTGCTGAAGCTGTGCTGGTGGTGGTGGTAGCCCTTGCTGGCCTGGGTGGACGCGGTGTGGCTGCTGTGCGTGCTGTGGATGCTCTCCGCGCCGCTGCCCCTTGACCCGGGGGGCAGGCTCGGCGCGGTCGAGATGGCGATCGACGTCGTGCTGGCCTGCGGGTTGTACACCATTGGCTGCAGCAGCACGGGGAGCGCCTCGGTCGAGATGATAGGCGCCGAGATGTTGAGCGGCGCCACCTCTCCGTCCTCTGCCGGCTCCTGCTCCTCGGGGATGGAGTGGACAGACTGCGACGACAGCGAGTGTGTTGACTGGGCAGCAGGAGCAGGCACGACCGAGGATGAGGACGACGAGAAGGAGGACGATGATGACAGCGGCGGGGGCGGCGCCGCGTACGAGGGGGGCGGGGGCGCAGGGTAGCTCGGCGGCGGCGGGGCGGGGTGGCTCGCCGCGCGGGGCCTGGGCCACTGCGTCGCGCGGTGGTAGCTGGGCGGGGACTCGTCGTCGCTCGCGATCACCAGCGGCAGCTCGTACGTCGTCGCGTTCTCGTGGTTGCCCGCCATGTACGGCATGGGGTCGCTGCTCTGCCGCGAGCGGTTGGGCCCGTACACCGTCACCGGCGGGGGCGGCGCCTTCTGCAGCTTGTTGGGTCCCTGCTGCTGCTGCTGCTGCTGCTGCTGCTGCTGCGCCTGCGACGTCGAGTTGCTGCGCTTGTGGCCGAGTATGTTCTTGAGGGCGTACCTGTCCTTGTCCTTGTCCGCAAAGACCTCCTCCCGCGAGCGGTTGCTCTTGGTCGGCGCGAGGGCGAGCCCGGGCCGCTGCTGCTGCTGCTGCGGCTGCTCGTCGTCGTCTGTGCAGCCGTCCTCGCCCTCGCGCTTGGGGTGCCAGGGCTTCCTGCGGCGCTTGCGCACGCGCTTCTTGAGCTTGGTGCTGAAGGGCACCAGCGTGGCCTCGGAGGCGTTGGTGCTCGTCAGGTTGATGGCCGAGTCGATGTCGCGGTCCAGCTCGACGATGATGGTCTCGGCCTCGTCGCCGTAGTACGAGTACGTGTCGCCGTCGTCGAACGACCCGTCGCCGCAGCGGATGGTCTGGTCCGACGACGAGGTGTGGCTCAGGCGCAGGCCCAGCTCGGCCTCGAGCTCCGACTCGATGTCGAGGAGCTCCTTGCCCGCCGCCTCGACCGCCGCGCTCGGGTGCCGGATCTCCACCTCGTCGCGGTCCGCGATGCTGTGCCGCGACGCCCTGGGGCTGGGCACAAAGGCCTCCTCCGGCAGGGTCGGGCTGCTGCGCTCCCCCGCCGCCGCCGCCGCCTCCTCCGCGTGCTGCTCGGGCTGCGTGTGCTCGCCGTGCACGCTCCTGCCGTCGCCTGGGGCCGCGACCGAGTAGCGCGCCCAGGTGTCGCGGTGGTTCTCCTCCGCCGGCGGCTTCATGAGCGGCTGCAGCGCCTCGTCCCAGCTCCCGCCGTTGAGGAGCACCACGTTCTCAAAGTCGAACTCCTTGACGCTGTCCCTGTGGCTCTCGACCAGGCCCCGCAGCTGGGCGGCGTGCATGCTGGCGTTGCGCACCTGGAGGTACTTCAGCCTGCTGAAGCGGATGCGGCCCCTGACGCCGGGCCTGGGCGGCAGGGGGCTCATGGGGCTCGTGACCTCGTTGAAGAGCTTCTTGTTCTCCCTGGGCGTGTCGAACAGCGGGTCCTCGGCCAGCGCCAGCGGCACGGCCCCCTTCTGGCCCACCCACGTGAACGACAGCTTCTCGAGCCCGCCCTGGAACTGGCGCAGGTAGTCGTCGATGATCTTGAGCTGGTCCAAGCCCGGCCCGCCGGGCCCGTAGAAGTCCCACGCCTCGACGGCGATGTGCATCTTGCGGATCTGCCGCCACCTCTTGCCGGCGATGGGCGAGCAGCCGAACCCGGGGCCGTCCTGGAACTTGAGGTAGAGGAAGGCGGCCGGGTGGACGCCCTGCAGCGACAGCTTGCTGAGCCTCTTCAGGTGGGGAGAGCGCTCGACGGCGATGCGCAGCGACATGAGGGCGTAGTCCACGATGTCCCTGCGGTACCTCTCCGCGGGGTCCTGGCCGGGCGTCTTGATGGTCAGGTGCCTCAGGTTGGGCACGTTCTTGACCGCGTGGATGAAGCTGGGCACGTTGGTCGCGGCGTGGAACAGGGGCGGGTACTGCTGGGTGAGGATGTCGCCCAGCTCCGAGTTGCCGTACTTGGGCCTGGTCAACGTCGAGGCCATGGACGTGTGGGGGGTGTAGAGGTACGAGATCTCGGCACCGGTGGAGGGGTGTATCAGCGGCGGGAGGAAGGTGGCCTCGCTGTGTGGCAGGTAGAAGGTGAGGTGCTCGATGTGGTGGCCGATGCGGGCGAGCGCCTCCACGCGGTAGGGCCGGGTGAAGGAGTTGGCCGTGAAGGTGAGGTGCGTCCTCTGGAAGAGGCGGCGGGTGACGAGGTTACAGCATGCCGAGTTCGACAGGCGCACGGCGCAGATGTCGGACCTGCTGAGGTGGACGAAGAGGCGCTCCCGGATGTCGCCCTGTGCCCACAGGCTGTAGAAGGGGTTGGTTTCTGAGGCCATTGTTTCGTTTCGAGCTCCCGGGGTGTTTCTCCTGCTGTCCCCCGGTGGGTTCAATGGCTGCAGGTGTTTTGTTCCAAACACTCAATTCTCGGTGCGCATTGAGGAGAGGGGGTGGTGGTGTGATGGCTTCTCCCTGTCTGTGTGTATGTGTGTATAGAAGGAGGGGGGAGAGAGTTAGGTAGGTAGGTGTGGATGTGTGTGTGTCCGCGGGTGTCTCTAGTCTCTCTTTCTTTTTCCTCTTCAGATCTCTTCAGCCCCCTTTCCCAGAGAGAGGACCGCCCTGAGATTGATTCCCGACTTGGGAAAGAAAATGAATACGTATGAGGCCTGCGGTCGAGCAGGCGATGATGCGCACGCACAAGAGAAGAGGAAAGGAACGGAGACAGAAGAGAATTGAGCCTCCGCGTGGCGGAAAGAGGGCGAGACAGCTGCGAGGCCTAGGAGCTATCCGCCTCCCGTGGCCATCAGCGAGGCGCTCGCAGTAGCTCTCCCGCGGGGTCAGGGGGTCCTGGGGGGGGGGGGGCTGTCTGTTGGCCTATGGCTCTTGTGTGTGTGTGTATGTGTGTGTGTGTGTGTGTATGATGGATGATGGATGATGGGATTGTGAGGGTCGACGGGGCGATCAGTGATGGATGGGTGGTGAAAGATGGGAATTCAGCAATGTCGATGGGTGATTCGTGGTCAGGTCGGAAGGCTAGGGGTTTGTCATGGCATGTCTAGGACCAGTTCGCAGGAGAGTGGCGATTCTGTCTGTAGATCCGGGCGGCGGTGTGTGTAAGTTGTGTGTGAGAGAGAGGGAAGGAAGGCAGGCAGACGGTAATGGATCATGGAAACGGTATAAACTTGGTTCCGGCCGCAGGCAGGTCTGTCCAACGGGAGACCGTGTAGTTCCTGGACAAATGTGTTGTTATACCCACTTTGGGTATTCGAATTCGCTCAGTCGATTTTCTGATTCGCCCCTCCCGTATGCAGCAGCAAGGGCCATGGATTGATGGTCCCCATCTGGGCCTGTCTTCCCTCTCTCTCTCTCTCCCCATTCCCACAAGCCTCTCTCTCTCTCTCTCTCCCTCTGCCCCCCGTCTCGAGTAGTCACTGGTGTTGTCCCGTCAAGGTACCATGCATCTGGGTATGCCTATCTGGGCCCCCAGCTCTGGAGTAACTCTGGGTCTGGGGGTCCCCCCTGTTGTGCTGTGTGGAGCTCCCCATGCCCTGCTCCCGCGAGTGTCGCTCTTAACTCTCGTCCTAGGGAAACGAGTGGATGGCGGTGACTGGTGACTCACCCAGTCCACCTCTTCGACACCCCGGCCTGCAGTAGGTCGCCCTGCAGTAGCCGCATGCGAGAGCCCACTTTTCCCGCATTGCTCGAGAGGGATGAGAGGTTTTCTGTTGTCCCTCAGGAGCGGAGGGGATGGGCACAGGACAGGTACATGCTTGCCGTGTCGTGTTCAGTGTATGCATATGTGTGTGTGTGTGTGTGTGTGTGTTTTTGTGGTCTCTGTTTGGCCTGGCTTGCCTCCCCCCTCCCCCCTCTCCCCTCCCCTCCCCACCTCCCTCCTTCCCTACCCACCATGAGCACGCTGCGATCAATTCATGCAAGCTCTTGGGGCGGGCGTCATGTATGCACTTTGGAAGCTCCCCCAGGCCTGAGGCTGAGCCCAGGGCGGGATGGTGTTCTTCGATAGGCCATGCCCACGCCCGAAGAGGCCGCTGAGCCTCATCGAGCCTGTCAGTGGCTACTGCAGACAGAGCGTACTATTATCCCGCCGGCACCAATAGTACCAAGGTTGGTACCTTGTAGCATGATTATCCGGCTGCGCGAGCAGCGGCGGTCAGCCGAACCCGCCCCAGAGGCTCTGGCGAGTGGCCCCATCCCACGACAAGGTTCCGGTCGTCGGGGTGGTGAGCCGGTCTCATCGGACATGCGGTCTGGGCCAGTCATGTCCCAGAGTCAGGACTGGGAAAGAGCCGAGGGCCTTGGGAGCGAGGCCGTCCGCTGGGCTGCCCCCTCCCCCACTATAGGCGCTATCGATATCGAGAAAAACGCCGGACAGGAACAAGGGCTGCAGGAGAAAAGGAGGCGCCAATCGGGACTGGGCACCCAGGAAAGGTTCGCGAATCCGTCGCCAGTTGGACGCGCAGGCGCGCAGCGTTCGGCTTTTCCTTGGAGAGGAGGGAGGGTGGTGGGGAGGAGACCCCGGCGTGGCTTTCCCAACGGTCAACGGTCGACTGCTGGGAAGCGCAATGCAGCTGGGAGGGAAGGTGGGTGTCTAGTACACAGCATGTGTGCGCATGTGCTGCTGCTGCTGCTGCTGCAGTAGTAAGCACAGCAGAGTATAAAGCCAACAACAGGCGCTCTCCTACGGCCGTCCGCTGTTGAGGTTGGGATCTGCGACCACGGCTGCGAGCAGGCTCAGCAGGCTCAGCAGGCTCCGCAGGCCCTGGGGAACCTGACTAGGAGCCTGACCGGGAGGGGGATCAACACCTGTCTCTGTCTCCTGACAGGGCAGCTCCAGGGCTCCGCTGGGCCCCCAGCCCCTTCTCCTGTAGGGGTGGGTGGCTGGAATTGAGGCGCTGCCCGCCCAAGGCGAATGTACTAGCAAGTGGTGATCCGTCACTGATCCTCTCTGATCCTCTCTGACCCTCTCTGGTCCTCAGCTGCACAGTCGCCAGAGAGGTGGACAGTCTCATGAGGGAAGGTGAACCTTGGGCTGCTGGGCGTGTGTGCCTGGGGTTGTAAGTGGTGTGTGTGTGTGTGTGTGTGTGAGGTGGCAAGGCGCCAGAAAAGTGTTGGACCAGAGAGGATGGGCTCGAAAACTATCGTCGCCCTATTGTTGACTCGGCCCTACAATTTTGATCTGCCCATAGCTCCTTCCCCGTGACGAGCCTGAAAAGCCCACAGAATGAATGAGCTGGGCAGCAGGGAAAGAACGCCACGTCATTTTTTTTTTTGTTTGTCTTGTTGAATCTCGTGTTTTTTTGGGGGGGGGGGAAGGAAGGAAGGAGGGGGGAGTTTTCTCGGGTTCTTTTTTTTCTTCCTCCCCTTCTTTCGCTTCTTCTCTTTCCTTTCTCGATCTTCTTGCTCGTTGGGTCTCAACCAGCCAGAAGACAAACGAGAGACAAGGGCCACGAAAGCGCTGCTGCGTCGATGCCGCGAGATGGTGCCACGTCTCTCTGCGTGTCTCGAGCCCCACGCGTCTGTCTGTACGACCGACTATCACTAGCAAGCATCCAACAGCAATCAACACCACACCACCACCAGCACAAGCGCAGGCCTGCCCAATGGACCACCCATGACGGCCTTCCTGGTCGCCAAGTACCCGATGTACCTTTTCCCGAGCTTGTCCCTTTTTTTTCTCTCTCTTTTTTATCTCTTTCTTTTTCGGCGTTGTTTCCGCCCTCGCACGAGCCAGGCCTCATCCCACATTTGGTGGGCGACCTGCTATGTACGACAGACAACCGGGCCCAGGTTCAGAGCGAACTCGGCCTGCTTCCTCTTCCTGTTCTTACTCCTCTTTCCTTATCTCTCTCTTTCTCCTCCTCGTCTGCCCATGTTTATGCCGTGGTTCTTCCCCACAGGCCTGCTGCAGCGACCCTTTTAGGTGACACCGCACCCGCATCCCACGATCCAGTCCCCTCCCCCCCCACCACCCTGGTCCGACCGAATCTCGTGTCTGCCGTGGTACTCTGATACCACCCTTCTAATCACCTGAGTTTGTTTCCCTTGGGCTGTGATGGCACTCTAGGACAACCTTTGATTGGTCAGGCGACGACTCGTGGGTAGGGTAGGGGGGGAGGGAAGGACTGTTTGTTCCTCCTCTCTGGCTGGTGCGGGCCTGTGGGTGGAGTCCTTCTCCTCCCACCCTTTCTCCCCCCCTCCCCATCGATCTGGCAACGCGGGTCCATCACGTCGATCTCTGTCTCTCTGTGTGTTTCGTTTCGAAACCCTTTCCGCACTGTCGGTCCGGGCCCTACACCGCCAGGCGCGGGGCCCATTGGAAATTCGAGAGCTCGAGAGAACAAAAAGGAATCCCAACCCCCTCCCTCCCCTAGTCTTTTTTTTTCCTCCTCCGCCCGAGGTCGAGGAATCCTGTCTTGTCCCTCGGCCAGTTCCCATATATCCATGGGTAGATGACGAATGCCTGATGATAACCACGCAAGAAGACCTCTTCCCCTCCTCGGAAAGAGGGGGAGGGGTGAGATGGGTTGGTGTGTGTGGATGACGGCTGGATGGATGGGGGTGTTCTGATCAACCAAGCCCTTCAAGCTTCTTCAGTCGGGCGCTGACGATCACCGCCCAGCCCAATGCAGGGTAAATTCTAAGCTTCAACCTTGGTGTGTGCCGCATTTGCAGGAACTGCTGTGGCCATACCGCCCGACCCCCTTCCCTGTCTCCCTCCGTCCCTCCCTCGCTGCCGTCCATCTCTATTGGGACCGGTACTTTACGTTCGGGCTGAGAACGGGTTGCTGCTGCTGACAGCATGAATCATGTGCGTTCGCCATGCTGTGACAAGGGCAGCCAAGTAAGAGCCCTCTCTCTCTCTCTCTCTCTCTCTCTCTATGATTTTCTGGATGGTCTATTTCAGTTTACACTCTTACGGCGCTTATGTTGTGAAACAGTGTGGCAGCCTGCGTCAGGGTGTTTTTGTGTGTGTGTGTGTGTGTGCAGGTCTGACTTGTAGACAAATTCAACGGCAGCAGCACATCTACCAAAGCGCCCCCCCTCATGTAATCTGTCAATTGCCCGTGTCTGGGAATATATATATATATATATATATATATATTCGACCCAAGGCTCCCGAGAACCTCGCAGCCCACGCCCCCCTCGGACGAAGATTCACCACGGCATCCCTCCAGTATGGTAGAGAAATATCAACGGGTGCCACCTTTCCTGGCTTGTAGCAGGTCATGATACCTCACCAGCCGTTCCCTGGTGGGGACACGACCGCACCGGCAACTGCATGGCACGGTGGTATCTCACTGATCGCGCATTTATTCTCGCCCTTCTCGCGGGCATCCATCCAGAGCAAGGCTCTCCTCCTCCTGCGCCCAGAGCCGGCTCTATCTACAGTAGCATCTCATGAGGAGCCGGAGAGAGGTTCGATTCCCCACCCGCCCTCTCCTCTCTCCTCTCTCCCTCTCCCCTCCCCCCCACCGCATCGATCGTACAGGAGCCATCACGCACCTCCCGATTTTCCTGCAAGGAAAGGTACCATCACAGGTTGGGTGCAAACACGGCTAGATGATATCTCTTTTCATACTAGGGGGGCCATCATCATCATCGTCATCGCATCATTATGTCTCCAGAGAGATCGGGGGCACTATCGCCCATCACATGTCACCACGCTGACACTTGGCAGCAACAGGTCCAGCCCCCTCCCCCCCCTCTTCGCGCGGGAATCGCGCCCGATTCTATCCAAAAGGGGGGGGGGGGGAGGTGGAAGGTAAACAACAAAACAGAAAAAAACAACACAGATATCCACCACCGGACCGGAGGAATAACCATCGCCCGCAACTAGTTCTAATTACTTTTTCCTTCTCTATTTTTTCTAACCCCACGGTAAAACCCTATCTACCGACGTTGCTCTATCTCTCTCTAGGTGTGTCGTCTTCTTCTCCCCCTTCGGACCATTCTGCTGGCGCTGTAACCTCTTCCTGCTGCCCACTTCCCCTCACCCGCTTCGATCAATTAGCTCGCTGAAACTCGCCCATCCAAGAAGGAAAGAAAGAAGAAAGGGGACCAAAAAAAAAAAAAAAAAAGAAAGAAAGAGGGGCTACCAGCAATGGCACCTTGATGGGAGGCTACGTCGAAGAGAGAGTTAACGGGGTCCCGGGGGGAGGGGGAGAGGCCCATAGAAGATCAACTCCTCAATCCACAAGAAAAAGTCCGAAGAGCAGCCTCCCCCTCCTCTTTCCCCTCCCCCCTCTGTTCTCTCTTCTTTTTTTTTCTAAAAAAAAAAAAATCAAAATACGCACGGACAAAAAAGATAGACCGATCGAGCCCATTGATCCATCGATTCGTCCGTAAGGAGAAATCACAGAACGTGGGAACGGAGCAGTGATCGCGGAAAGAGAAAAAAAAAAAAAAAAGCATGAGAGAGGGGAAAGAAAGAAAAAAAAGGGGGGGAAGGGCCACCAGGCGGTCAGTACTTGGGCGGAGGGTGTAAGCCCCAGTTCCCAGTGCCTGCCTGCAGCCTGAAATGAGATGTGGATCACGACCGAACCACTTGCGAGGACAAGAAGAGTTCGGACGAGAACCACAATTTTTCTTTTGCTTACTACATAGTATGGTATCTTTTTTTTTCTCTTCCCCTCCTTTTTCTTCTGCCCTTCTCGCTTTCTTGTTTTCGAACTTTCGAGAATTGATTTGCAATGGCCCATGTAGACACTACTCTGTGATCAGGACTGGAGCCGGTCTTGGGGGGGGGGGTCAGCACATGTGTCATGTCAACAGGCCATCAGTGCTCAGGGACGAGTTTGTGCGTGCCAGTCGAGTTGTTTTCCAATGCCTTGGTGTAGTCCATTCAGGAGCCGTCCGCTGCAGGTTGATACAAGAGTAAACTGCTCGGAGGTGCCGCTGGTCAGCCATGCGAGCTTTGCCCCCCTCGCTTATGCTCCCCCATGGACTTCCCATACCTTCCTACTGTGGCGATAACCCCAACCACCACAATTTACCAGGCCAGTCCCTCCGTGCACGTACATTAGCCTGTGTGACCTTTTTTTCTGGTATAGACCAGACTACCTTGGTAATATGTAGTATGTAATCATCCCTGCCTGCAGTAGTGGGTTGTGTGTGTGTTTGTGGCACAGTTTTTTTTTTGGGGGGTGGTGGTCTTCTTTTTTTGGTACGACTCCGTGACCGCGCCGAACACACGGGGGAAGCGCGCGAGATCGTGTTCTGTTCGCCGGTGCGCGCCCCCGCGTTCACGTCCCGCGTCCGTGGCTGACACGGGAGCGCGTCCAGTGATCCCGTCAAGCCCGCCGCGGAGGCGTAGCCTTGCCCACCACCACACCATCTTTCCCGCTGCCGATCACCTGCATGCAGCTCAGCCCCCCCTCCCTCCCTTTCCCAACGCCGGCGCTTTTCCAATCAATCGGCCAGCTTTGTTAGCGCTGGGTGAAACCCCAAACAGATTAGGATAGTAGCATATATACATGTGAATATATGAATATGAGTCACAACCCACGCAGCCACCACCATGGTGGTCATCATCATCATCATCATCATCCCATGACTTCAGCCGGCTGTCTGACCACCCCCGGCCTGCTGCTTCTCCTCTGCCCGGCGAGGGTGGGTGGCCTTATTCCGCGTCGGCAAGCTGCATGATCAGCCTCGCCGCCAGGTCCAGGAAGGGAAACGGGCTGGTAACCTGCTTCTCCTCCAGGATCTTGCCGTCGGGGGTCTCATACCCGTCGCACTTGAAGTCGACGAGGTACGACCCCGCCTCGGCCATCTCGTAGATCTGGATGTCCAGGCGCATCGCCACCACCTGGTACTCATCGTCACCACTCCTGACCGTGTTGGACGGGTGGTTCGGGTGGTCCTCTGGCAGGTGTGCGCCCATGCGCAGCTTCTCTGTCTCCCACCGCACCTGGATGTGCCACGGGTCTGCAGGGAGCTTGTACATCTTGGTGGGGTCGTTCGTCCGGCTGCTTGCCGCGCGCCGGTGCCCGGCCTGCTGCTCATCCTCCCCGCCGTGCTCCTTGTCGTAGTCCTCGTCCGGGACCCAGCTGCAGCCGAGCTTGGACAGCGACCGGTAGATCACGCCCAGGGCCTCCCACGGCGCGTTCCGCGAGCGGATGCCAAACTGCCACCGGGTCGCCCTGGGCTTCTTGGGAGGGTTGACCGGCGTGAGTCCCTGTGGTCTCTTGTTGGACTCGTCTAGCCGGACTGGGTTGCGGGCGTGCGGCTTCAGGCGGCGCATGCTTTCCTGCCGCTCGTCTTCCGAGCGTGGCTGCGAGGAGGGCTCGGGTGCGACTGGCGGCCCAGGCGGCTCGTCGAACCCGTTCCTCTCGCGCTCCATAAAGTCCTTGTGGAATGCCGGCAGGCTGCTCGGCATGACGCTGACCTTGGACACATACGGCCGTGGTGATGCCGACGTGCTGGTGGAGGTGATGGAGCGGGCAGAGCTGGCGAGAGGGCTGGACCCGGTGTCGGGCGCCTCCGCCTGCGGTTCTGTCTTGAGTGACTCCCCTGGAGGAACGTCGTTAACACTGGGTGGGGAGGAGGGGAAGTAGGGGTTATTCTCCCCAAGGAGCGCTAGGGGAGCTGTCAGTCGCAGGAGGACACGGGGCCATGGCAGGCCCCCTCTGGACAGTAAAGGAGAGACGCGGTAGGAAATAGTTCTCAAAGGGACACACGCGAGCAGGCGCGAATACATAGTAGTACAAGCGCCGGGCCTGGCGGGTGGTACTGGTGGTGGTAGTAGTAGGGGGGGGGAGGGGACAGCAGCTCTGTATGGAACTTACGGTTGACCTCCATCAGCTTGTTCTCGCGCACGATCATGTAGGCGTCCTTGATGGCGGAGGGCTCCTCGGCCTCGAGGGCCTCCTGGACGTCCTGCCTGCCGTAGCCCATGGTCTTGGAGATCTTCTCCGTGACCTCGTTGTGCAGCCTCTCCTGCACCCTGGACGAGGCGTTGGGGGCGATGTCGGACGGCTTGATGGCCTTGTCCGGGTCGATCCCGGTGTTGTAGAAGGGCTCGATGGGCGGCTGCAGGTACTCGGGCAGGTTCTTCATGAACCAGGGGTCCTGGCGGATCTCGGGGATGGTGGCGCGCTGTACCGGGTTGACCTTGAGCATCTTCTCGATCAGGTGGGCGGCGCCCGGGCTCATCCACCTCGGCACTGCGTAGGTGCCCCGGGCGATCTTGGCGAACAGGCTCGGGATGTGCTCGTCGTCAAAGGGCAGCCTGCCGACGAGCAGGACGTACAGGATGACGCCGCAGCTCCAGACGTCGACCTCGGGCCCGGCATACAGCTTGCCGCCGATGACCTCGGGCGCGGCGTAGTTGGGGCTGCCGCAGCTCGTCTTGAGGAAGTTGCCGTCGGTCATGATGTTGCTCAGGCCGAAGTCGGCGATCTTGACGTTGAGCTTCTCGTCGAGGAGCAGGTTCTCGGGCTTGAGGTCTCGGTGTACGATCTTGTGCCTGTGGCAGTACTCGACGGCGCAGAGCATCTGCTGGAAGAAGCGGCGGGCCTCGTCCTCCTCCATGCGGCCGTGCTGGACGATGTAGTCGAAGAGCTCGCCGCCGGCGTACTCGAGGACCATGATGATCTCGGTCGGCGTCTTGATGACCGTGTACCTGCAGGTCGTGTGTGAGCGGTCAGCCCTCTCTGTGGCACCTCCCCGATACGGCCCACTGCCCGCCCGCCCGCCCGCCATACTTACAGCTTGATGATGTGCGGATGCCGCAGCAGCTGCAGGTACTCGATCTCGCGCTCCACGCGCCCCGCCATATCGCGGCTGATGAGCTTCTTCCTCGAGATGATCTTGAGCGCGACCTGCTGCCCTGTGCCCCGGTGGACGGCCAGCTTGACCTTCCCGAAGGACCCCTCGCCGAGGGTCTTGATGATGTTGTACTGGCCGATGCGGTGGTCCGTCTTCATCTTGCTGTCCGGCTGCTGCCGAGTGGGCGGTGGCGGGTGTGCGGCGCGCTCGCCCTCGACGAGGATCTCGGGGGTCTTGAGGGCGGAGGAGGGGTTGTGGACGTTGACGCGTGACCTGCGCATCTGGGAGCTGCTGAGGGAGATGGAGAGCTCGCCCGTGTCGTCGCCGTAGGCGGCTGTCTGCCGAGGCGGTGCCATGATGTATGTGAAGGAATGTGTGTCCGGGATGGTGATGGTGGGGGAGAGGGAGGAGGAGGAGGAGGGGCTGGCCAGTAGTCACGGGTGACCGCTGGTCGACGGGCGCAGGTTCCCGGCGACAGTCGGAGCTGGTGATGGCCGCAGCAAGCCGTGGTGGCGGCGGTTCGTGCGTGTCGACGATGGTAATGCCTGCTTGACAGTGTGGCCTCGGTGGAGGAGGAGGACGACGACGACGACGACGACGAAGAAGGTAGGATCGCTGGCAGGGATGAATGATCCTTCAGGTGAGCTGGAGGAGATGCTCCACCGAATAGAGTGTGTGTGTGTTCCGGCAATCTGGTTTTGGGACCTAATTCAGCCGGCTGTTGTATGTGTCAGCGACCGGATCATCCCTCGATGCCCGAGAGAAAGAGAGTGAGTGGTAGTGATGGTGGTGACAGGCCGGTCTGATGGATGATTGATTGCTGGCACTTGGGCGATGGAGGAGGGAAGACGGGACGGCGTGGAAGGTTAGGCTCTATCACCGAATCATGCATGCATGCATGTATCTGGCTGGCTGGCTGGCTGGCTGGAGCTGCTGGAGGGAGATGCATATACCACGCACCTTGACCGGTTATCTTGGGCTGCGTCCTGAGCCTCTTGACGATGCACGACACCTCTCACCAGGGGAAGAAAAGGGAACAAGAACGAGTCGAGTCTGTCGAGGTCGAACGAGGCACGTAACACAGGCGCACACACGCTGTTGTTCACGGCGGGGGGGTTGGACGAGGGCGACTGAATCCGGTTGCGGGTCGTCTCTTAGAGGAGGGCCCCTGGCTGACGAGCTGCTGACGTCTGGTGCCACCAATGACCGCGGCGGGAGGTTCCGCTGGCTCAACAACCCAGCGGCAGTCTCCTAACCTGCACAACCTTGACAATCAAAGTCTTTGTCGGAAGAAGCTCGAGCAGGAGGGTGTACAGTCGACAGACTGGTGGGTCGATGCTACCTCTCTCTGGTCTCTTTCTTTGTTGTGTGGGAGGGGAGAAGGATTTGAGAGAAAGAAAGAAAAAAAAAAGTCAATGTGATGGATGATTTTATGGCTGGTTTAAAAAAGGCCAAGGGACAAGTATTATCATCGTAGATATATCTAATTTTTGTTTTCTACAGCCAGCATACACAAATCCACGTGTACCACAAGAAGACAGACACACACGAGTTCACCCCCTTCTTTTTCCTCTTAGATGATCGGACTCTGATGACGGCCGTCTCGCCGCACCCTCCGCCGCCTCGTAAGTATACTGCAGAATTGCATCATCCGAGGCTGAGTGCTGCCCCCGCTCGATCGTTACCCGCCACCAACCAAGAAACACACTCTCTGGGCTCGACAGGTCTGAACCCAGATCCAGTGACCTGTGCCGATGTACTGTTAGCAGCCCTCTCTGCCCAATAGGCTTGCCACGTATCAGATGATCACCTGCTCTCACCACCGCCGCCCCTCCCCCGCAATCACGGGATCGGTTCATGCCCATCTCCTGTAGCATCTGCATGCACACATGCATGATCTCTTTGCAGATACCACTGTAGCAGTATGTACGCGACAACAGCTCCAAAACAAGAACACCCAGACGCGCGGGCTTGCGGGGTAGAGAGGGGCTTCCACTCCCCTCCAAAAAAAAAAAAATACCAAAAAACCCGCCAATCGACCAACAAGACCAAGATGTTGATCTTTGCGGAACACACACACACACGCAAACCAGAGAAATCCCCTTCTCCTCGGTCTCCATCTTCACACCGTTGCCATACACAGCTTAGGGCACCAACACCAAGCCCTCTCCTTTTTTTCTTAGTCTTAAGTAATAACTCGCCATCCGGGCTCCAAGTCTACTCCGTCCACCGACATCCCGATCTTGCGCCCAATCTACACACAGTAACTCGGCCCGTTCCGACCCCCTGAGCCACACAAATCACCTCCTAGGCACCCAGAGTGCCAGGCTTGCTTGAGCACGCAAGCAGGGCGGAGGCTCAGGTCATAGCCCCCCCGGGATCTGGAAAACGGCCTGCAGGGCAACAAGGTCCTCACAAAAGAAAAGACGTCACTCATAAGCCGATCGGTCTGTCCCGCCACTCACCTTGATGGGGTCGGCGTTTGAAGGTCCCGATGGCAACCAACAATCTTGTCGGCCGTGTGTGCCCGGGCGACGCGCGGTGTAAGCTGCTACTTGGATGACAGCATATGTTTTTTTCTTTCTTTTCTTTTCAAGGTTTGGATGGTTCTTGGGTCATGCTCTAGTGTTTCATTTCTAACGTGCTTGTTGTGTTGCCTGACGAATCTCTCTACAGACTACCGTTGGCTGCTACGACGTGAGAAAGACGTCTTCTTTGATGATGCCGAGTGTAGCCGTTGGTTGTTGGTCCACCACCTGCCTCCCATATGCGCCACAGCCTAAACAGAGAAGAACCTCGCTTCGTGCATGTGAATGTACTTCTTGTTGTCCACTGTATGGTTCATGCTTTCACCTCGGAAGAGAGAAGAGAGAGAGAAAGGAAAAAAGAAGAAGAAATCTTGAGCCGCGTGTTTTTTTGGGTACCGTTGGAAAACGGAGGCCCGGGGGAGGGGGTCTCACCGGTTGAGACTGAGCAGGCCCTCGATATACTTCCTTGTGTCGACACCGATGCCCTGCGCCAGCCTGCTCGCCCCATCTGCCCACCCTGTCCCGCTCGTGGCCCCGGCCAGGCTGATGGTCCTGCCGTGGCCGCTGTGGTCGCTCGCCTTGCGGAGTAGGAAGATCTCCTTGCTGACCTCGTCGCCTGAGGCTTGCGCTGTCGCCGACATCCTGGACGTCGTAGAAGGCGCCGAGACGTCACTCCTCGCCCTGAGATGGCTCTTGTCCTCCGCGCCGCCCTCACTTGCCGGGGCCGGCTGCCCGCTCTCTGTAGAGGAGGATGACGGGTTGTCTTTCGGCTCCAGGATGCGGCTCCAGACGATCCACCACCCGCGGCTTGTCTTGCATGTGCGCTCCAGCTCGGTGGCACTGGCCCGGGTCGACTTCCACAGGTTGAGGATCTGCATGTGCGTGTTGATGGCATCCACGCGGGACCAGGATGGCTGTTCGTGGATGCTGTACAGCTCTGCTGGGTCGGGGATGCTCGGTATGGTCGAGTGCACGGTGATGGCCTTGGGGTCCCAGACCAGATCATGAATTGCCGCCGCGGACCGGCCCATATCAGGCCGGTCGGGTCGGTAGGCCGTCGAGTTGGCCAGCGACTTGCGCAGCGGCGCCAGCTGGTGGTGGAGGGAGCGGTAGAGACCCTCGAGGGACAGAGACTCCGTGCGCAGCTCAAACAGAAAGGTGAACATGAACGGCTTGACCACGTAGACCACCACGCGCAGCCTCTGTGTCTTGTTCCGGTCCTGGCTGTCAAAGGACCCGCGGCGGCTCAGGCGCCTCCTGGCGGACAGGTCTGTGTCGTGGCTCCCCAGCACCCGCGAGAACGTGGCCTCGGGCTTGTCGGCCGTCGGGGTCTCCAGCTCGACGGTCACGGTCCTGACCATGGTGCGCGCGTTGACATCCTCGTATTCGGCTGCGAAGCACCTCTCTTCGGGGTCCTCGATCCAGCCCTCCTCGACTTCTCCCGTGAGCCCGATCAGGAAATGGCCCGTTATGTCATCGCCCTTGGACGGGGTCCTCTCGAGCTCCGGGCGGTCAGGCTGGGCACCGCCGACCTCTGCCGGCTCGGGGTCCCTGGGTGCTGCGTCACGCCCGAGGCTCCAGTACTTGCCGTACCCTAGCTTGAGGTAATCTATATACTTCTCGATACCAGGTGCCTCCTCGTCGCCGTCGCCCTCGGGCCCCCCCGGGCCCTGGTGATCTGCGGCGGGAGGCGCACCCTGGCTGGGGGGCGGAGGTGTGCTGCTGGCAGGCCTTGCGCCCCGGCTGGGGTCGAAGAGGCTGGGCGGAACCTGCATGGAGCCTGGGGCGTTCTGCTTGCTCGTTTCCGCCCTGGGTGTCCTGAGCGGGCGGCGGCGCATGGCCTTGGGGCTCTCCGAGACACCATAGGCATCCTCGCCCCACCTGTACATGTCTTCCATCCAGTACGTGATGTCCCGTATGGACTTCCTGGACAGGGCGCCGACGCCCAGAAAGATGGCGCCGTCCTCGGCACCGGGCTCCCTGCCGGTGCCTAGCCACTGCGCATATGGGTGGGCCTTGGCTTGTTGTCTCTTGTCCCCTCCGGGCTTGTCCCTGTCATCCGGGTCGCCATCGCCGAATGTCGACACAACAAGGTCGACCAGGCCGTCGATCCTGGCCGTCAGGCTCTCGAGAACCTCGCGCTCGCCGCTTCCTCGGTCCTCCTCCCCGACGCCTATGCCGAGCTCACCGCTCGCCGCCATCTTGACACCCCCAAAGACATCCCGGACCGGGTTGCCATGTAGGAGGACGTTCCATGTGGACAGATACAGGTCCCAGTACCGGCCCAGGGCGCAGGTGAACTTTGCCCGGTTTGTCCTCACGAACAGCGCGCTCAGCGAGGAGTCGTGGTGGAGCAGGAAGGTGGAGTGTGCCCGCAGCAGGTCCTGCAGGAGGAGGGCAGCCGGCTTGACCTCCCGGGACGAGTACTCAAAGGTAGCTGCCGGGGGCCCCTCGGCATCGCCTGGCTGCTTCCTCGCAGTCGGAGGGACGGGCAGCCGCGTCAGGTCGATACACTGCGTGACGCCGGTCGAGGTCAGCACGGCCACCGGGGTGCAATGACAGGCGCTGGGCGCGAACATACAGCCAGGACCCACCAGCCAGGCTCCAGCTCGTGGAGCACCACCCTCGCCTTCTCTGTCTCGATGGTGTCGACCACCTGGTCGCCCGAGAAGTTCCTGCCAAAGTTGACGATGCCCTGGGCGAGGCCGATCTGCCTCAGCCTCTCGTCCCGCTCTGCCTGGGACACATTCTCGGTTGGTCTCCCGGCGGGCCCTCGCTTGCTGGTGTGGCGGCGGCGCTTCTGGGTGGCCACGTCGACGGACGAGTAGTAGACGATCTGGTCGTCGAGGGTCTCGTCCGTGTTGCCCAGGCTGGGGTTGAAGATGGCGAGGAAGCCAACCTGGGCAGGGACTATGGCGTCTGGGGACGCTGCGACTGAGGATGAGGTCGCCGCCATACCATAATGAGAGGGAGGGGGAGCTGAGCGACCAACCACGAGTCGAGCGCGGGGCCTGGTCCGCCTGTGGGAGAGAGAGAAAAGGAGGGAGAGAGGGAGAGGAGAAGCGGACTGAGGCCCAGGGGAGGAAGAAGAGCGGGCGAGGACGACACCAGGAACACTGCAGAGCCTTGAGACACCTCCCAACCAGAGTTGCAGGTACCAGCCCGGAGTTCGCCTACCACAGGTACATGTAAAGAAGGTTTCAGTCTCACGATGCGATCGCCAGAATCGATCGGATCTGTGGGAGAATGTCAATTATTTGTGCAACAGCGCCCCCCCCCCCCAAAAAAAATAACGTCATGCCCAGATTAGGCATTGCCGATCAACATCGGCGATCTGACTAGAAGGGGGCCTAGAACTTGGGGGCTCTAGAAGGGGGGGGGGGCTCTAGCGGGCGGCCAGAATTCCTCCGCTGTACCTTGTAGGCAGCCCTGGCAGCCAGCAGTACAGCGGTACAGTAGTACTACTAGTATGCGGTAACTAGGTCCAGTAAGCTATGGAGACGAAGGTAAGAGAGCATCGCCTCTATGACCCTGATCACACGTGTACGGTGTACAATCAGTATTGACAAATCGCTTATTCCTATTTGCGATCCTCCTCCTCTTCATTGAGAGTCCCCTCCAGCAACCCACCCGAGTCATACTCCGCCCACCTCCACACGAGGAAACCACTCTTGAGACCACTTGTCGACACACAGGTCGACTGTTGGGTGCGCATGCTCAGGCTGCACGAGACTGTCTCGGCAAGAGATGACTCTCGAGAGTGGGTGCAGTGGGTGCAGTGGGTGCGGTGAGAAGTTGTCTATGTGGCACTGCTGCCAGGTCTCAAACATCAATCAGTGTGTCTCTGCCATCTCTACTCCCAGGCCGCAGCCAAACGACTAAGAACAAGTGCTTGATGCCTCAGCTGACATGTATGAAACAGGAAAAGAAACAAGGCGAAAGGAGACAGAAGAAAAAGAAAGAAGAAGAAAAAAAAGAACACGCTCCAGCATCTCTTTTCTACTCTACAGCCATGCCGACAGCACAAGTCTACAGCACCTAATGGAACTGATCCTCGGTCACGCCTTTACCCATGGCCGCCGTGCTGCTAATGCCGCCGGTGACCATCTTCTGCAGCTCGTCGACGTAGGTGGCACCGCTCCACTTCTGGTGCTTGACCACGTCGACGCCGTGCTCCATCTCGGGCTCCTGCACCAGCTCGCCGTACGCGCGCATGCCGACCTGGCCGTACGCCTTGGCGAACTGGTCGCTGATCAGCGCTGTCGTGTGCAGGCCCGCCAGCGTGATGAACTGCCAGCAGTAGCCCAGAGACGCCAGGCGCCGGATGTACGTCTCCTGCTCATCGCGGGGCATCGCCGTCTTCCAGTTGAAGGAGGGTGAGAGGTTGTAGGCCAGCCTGATGATCGGATGTCTCTGGTCAGCACAACACCCGCCAAGGGGCCGTCTCAGACGAGGAAGAGACAGGAAGGTCAGGGAAGGGGAGGGAGAGAGAGAAGGAGAAAAAAGAACAAAAAAGAACCAAAAAAGAAAGGAGGAAAAAAGCTCTGGGGGAAAACTCACTTCTGCTCGGGCCAGACGGCATGGACGCCCTTGGCAAACTCCTCGGCCTGCTTGTAGTCCGGCAGCTTACTCTCCATCCAGATGGCATCCGCATACGGCGCATACGCGATGGCCCGGTTGATGGCACAGTCGCAGCCGCCCTTGAGGCGGTAGTAGCCCTCGCGGGTCCTGGGCGCGTCCCAGTCGAAGAAGACCTCGACGCCCAGCAGGCCCCTGGCGAGCGCCCGCGCCTCCGTGAGCGACTTTCCCTTGGACTGCTTCAGGTACTCGCCCGCCAGCCCCTTCTTGTCCACGTGCGTGCCCTTCTGGATCGCCTCCACCACGGCCTCGTCGAACCTCTTCAGCCCCGCCTGCGACAGCCACTGGTCCTCGATCGCCTGCAGCTGCTCGCCTGTCTTGCCTGCCGCCTCGGCGGAAATCATGAGGTCGTTGAGGGGCTGGAGGTTCGGGTTCGTGGTGCCGAGGATGAAGGCGTGGTCGCGCGGGTCGATGGTGGTGCTGATGAGTGTGGCGGCCTCGGCGTCCGTACGGGCAACGGCGAGGAGGTTCGAGCCTAAGAAAGGAAAGAAAAAAAAAAAGGAGCTCCTGTGTCAGCCCTGGAACCACCATCTCCCTCAAGTGAGGCTATCGGCGCGGACTGTGGCTCACCCATAATATCGGCCTGCGCCCGGATGGCGACCAGCCGGTTGATGTGCTCGCTGATGGGGACCAGCACCTTGCCCGCCATGTGTCCGCACTTCTTGGTGCCGGGAGCCTGGTCCTCGATGTGGATGCCGGCGGCGCCCTTCTCGATGAATAGCTTCGTGAGCTTCATCACGGCCGTCAGGCCGCCGTGGCCCGTGTCTGCGTCCGCGATGATGGGCCGCAGGTAGTCGATGTTGGACAGGCTGGCCCGTTGTGCCTTGGGCGTCGTTAGGCGCTCTTGGCGCTGCTTGCGGTCGTGGAAGAGCTGTGCCATGAAGAGGTGGGCTACCTTGTTGGGGACGGTAGTCTATTTTGCGGCAGTGTGGGTCATGTGTGAGCCATGCGTGTCTACATCTTCTCTTTCTCTCTCTCCACAGGAAGACATGACCCAAGGTGCTGCCCTCCGGGAGGACGGAGAACGGCTGGCTAGATGACTCACATAGGGATAGTCAGCCAGATCCGGGCCTGGCTCGTCCGAGGCGGAGGCGGTGGAGGAGGACTGCCACCCAGAGACGTAGACGGTGTCGAGGTATTTGGCCATCTGGGTAACCATGGTAGGCTCCAAGCAGCCGTAGGTGTAGCTGGCATCTCGATTCTGCCCGCGCAAAGCCGTGGTCAGCCATCTTTTGTCTTCCTGCTGACCAGGACGGGACGTGGAAGGGGGACGACGCACCTTGAACCTCCCCCTCGAGGATAGCCCACAGCTTCTTGGCCTGCGTGTTGCTTGGGTACTCGATCTTGAGGTTGCCCCTCTTGGAGACGATCTGCTCGGCGGTGAAGGGCCGCTTGGTATGCCTCCATCTCGAGTCGCTCCACCACTTCTTGACCTCCTCGACCTCCCGGGCAAACACCTCGTCCTCGGTGTTGGGGGTCCACCGCGGGGTTTCTCATGTTGTTGGCCGCCATGGTAGTGTGTTTCTGTCTTGTCTGTCTGTCTGTTCCTCGCCTAGACTTGAGCGTGTTTGTATCCACTTGTGCTGTTCTCTAGAAGCAGGTAGGTAGGTAGGCAGGTAGGGTTGACAGGTATGAGAGAGTACTACGACTACTACTTTAGACACTGGTCTCACGGGTTCTGGCCGGGGCGGGGGGTTTAAAAAAAAGAAATATAGATGGATAGAGGAAGAAAAACAAAAAGAGGAGGAGGAAGTCTTGAGAACCTCACGGTCATGAGCTAGAGAGTCAGTAGAGGACGGTAAACAACACAGACCTCGCGGTCCGGGTCATCAGATGCAATTATACTATTATTCAGAACCCAACACCTCCCACAACCTTGTCTTGCCAGGCACTACTCTGCTGGGTCGGCCATCGGGAGCGCTCGGCCAACCGGCTACAGCGAACGAGGTAACTATAGCGGAAGAGAGGTGTCTAGCCCTCGAGATAGGCCCCTCGAGATCGAGAAAAAGGTACTTCTGATCTGTAGGGCAGCGCGGCGCGCCGGCCATGTAGCTGCGGCTCCCAGGATTCTTTTGCCCCTTTTCGGCTGAATGGGAGTGAATTGGCTTGTGATCATTGGCCGAGTTACCGAAGGAGGGTTCTTGCTCGAGCCGTGTGTGTGCGTGAGAGCGTGTCGGATGGTGCAGGGCGGACCCACCTTCGTTTACAGCATACTCCCCGCATTTCACTAGATAAAATCATACTATGCTATGCTTGGATCTCTGGGGAACCATAGATCCCTACTACGTCGCTAATGATGATGGAGGGGAGGGGAACTGGGACAGCCTGGCCGGGCTCTCTGTTTGCTGGTGATTTGAGCCTCGCGAGGGAGATGTTTTATCTGAACTCCGGAAAAGGATAAAGGAAATCGATTTCAACCTTCACATCAACACAAGTCTTGACAAAAAGAATTCAGAACTAAAAAATAATAAAATAAAGAAGATGGGCTGACAGCAGTAGCAGGTGACATGTGAAAAGGCGCCTTGTCGACATTCCGCCGCAGCGGCCCACCCCCACCCCCCCAGTCAGTCACAGCGAGGCTCCCTGGAACAAGCCCTCTCTTTCTCTCTCCCTCTTTTCCTCTGGAGCCTCGGCTCTGCGGCGGCTCCTTAGTCTCCCAAACCCAGAGCCGTGCCTTTGACCCCTGCATTCTTTTCCCTTTTGTTTTTGCTCCGCGCTGCACTTGTCTGCGTTCCGTTTTCGTGTGTGCCTAGGACCAAGGAGACGTGATCGACTTTCACATGCGGGAAGTTTAGGAAGTAGATGGAAGGGCCACGGTGCCACCCCCCCTCTCGGTCAACTTCCGAAACTCTCCAGGAGCGAAACGCCTCGTTATCGTCATCAGGGCCTCCTCGCCCAGCATTGCCTTCCGAGGTAAAAGCAAAGGATCGGTCGCGTCTGTGGACTGGTCATCACCTCCAATTTTTTCTTTCTTTCTTTCTTTCTTTCTTTCTCTCTCTTTCTCTTCTGGTCTTTGTGTGTTCGTCGTGAACTTATCATCGTGCTGGTTGCAAAGGTGTGACGAACATACCCTACTAGTATAAAATTGAGGCCAAAGTTCCAAGTCCTTGGTTGGGTTGAGACGTATAAATACCAAACCGACCCTCTGGCGTACCGGCCTCAGTTCCACATACACACACCCTCCTCCCTCTCCACCTCGTCAGACCCCCCTCAGCCTACTTCCTCACATAGTCAGGATTGACCGTGATCATGACCAACCCCCTAAGGACAAGCCTTATTCACTGGGTTACCCTTACGTTTACCCAAGAGAAAGAGACAAGAAAGAATCTACTCCTTTCTCGCCTGACGCAAGTAGGGTCGAGACGTCATAGGAGGCATGGAGTCTTGAGCCATCATCTCAGATGACCGTGTGTAGGTACGAGCTAAACGAATCGTATCATTCTCTAGATATATGTGCTGGCGGCCATGAAAATAGATATGCTTTTCCAGACCTCCCCGTGTGTTCGCTGATCAAGTTTATTCACAGCGACACGCCTCACGGCAGGGCTTCGTGCTGTATGATCCCTCACACCAGACATGGACGTAGAAGCCCTGACGCGTTCATGTTGCCGGGTTTCTTCCCTTGAATCTGTCTAGTTTCTTTTTCTGTATTTGCGTAGTCTAGGATGAATGTTCTTCCTCTTCCGCCCGTTGTCTCTTCCTCTTGCGTTCTGGACCATGAATTGCGTCTTTTGAAAAAAAGAAAAGAGAGAGAGAGAGAGAGAGAGACAAAACAGAGAAACACCATATTTGATGAGATCTAGTCCATTTCGGAAAGTGCCTTGGCGCGATTCTCCTCAAGGGCCTTGACAAAGGTATCGTACGGCGTCAAGGTACCTAGCGCGCGGCGCATGTGGGCGTTGACGATCTGCAGGCCATAGACATAGCTGGCGTTGACCCAGCCGAAACTGTTCACGACGGCATGTCAGCACAGTTATAGGACTTGTCAACAGCCCCGCGGCACCCGGTGGTGGTGGTGGTGGGGAGGAGCCGGGGGGGGGGCTCAACTTACCCTTCCTTAGCAACGCCCTTGAAGTTCAGGCCCTGGTTGCCATATTCGGCATTGGCCCTGTGCGGGTCGATCGGCCTCGTCACGTCGTACTTCTCGACGACCACCCCGTTGAAGTCCACAAACGCCTTGGTCATCATGTACAGCCACTTGTACGCGAGCCTCTCTGCCTCCTCCGTAAAGCTGTAGCGGTAGAGGCCTGTCCAGGCCAGGATCTGCTGTGGTGCCCACCCGTATGGGTAGTCCCACTGCCGGTTGGGCCGCTGCAGGCTGATCTCTCCGCGGCTCTTCAGCGTGCCAGACACCAGGCCGCCGTACGCCTCAAACTTGGGCAGGGCCTTGGTGACCATGGCGGCGGCCTGCCTGGGTGCGGCGACGCCCGCCCAGAGGGCCCAGAAGGTGGTGCAGGACTCGTACGTGGACTGCTCGCGCGTGACGGTGTTGTAGTCAAAGTACATGCCCTCCTCCTCGTTCCAGAGGTACTTGTCGATCGCCAGCTTGCGCCTCCTGGACCGACGGTCCCAGATGGCTGACGTCTCGACCTGGCCCGGCTGGAGCGATCCGACACAGAACTCGGCAGGGATCGCCAGCTTGTCGCCGAAGATGCTACGGATGGTACGCGCAATATCCGTCTCGTACTTGTACAGCAGCGAGTTGAGATCAATCGTCGCCACATTGCCGCAGATCCTCTCCAGGCGGTAGGACGTGTCGTGTCCGGACTCACGCACAGCCCGGTCGTGCATGAAGTACTCATCCAGCTCTGGCTCGTCGATCTCGCGGTGGTTGTAGGCCCGGACGAAGTCCT
This sequence comes from Celoporthe dispersa, assembly GCA_016584495.1. Lineage (NCBI taxonomy): Eukaryota > Fungi > Ascomycota > Sordariomycetes > Diaporthales > Cryphonectriaceae > Celoporthe > Celoporthe dispersa. Next base: position 1,687,509 of record WAID01000006.1, on the reverse strand, counting down.
TGAACTCCATGTTGTACTTCTTGCAGTATGGCTCGAGGATATGGACGAAATGGGTGGCCTCCGTCTCCGGCGGCACGCCCATACCGATGGGGCGGTATCGAGACAGGCCCGTCACGGGATCGAGCCGGGGCTCGCACACCCAGACGCTGTGGTACTCTTTGATGGCTGCCAGGATAGCTGTCCGCAGGAAGTCGAGGGCGCCGGGCTCATGCTTGATCTTCTCGTAGACACGCAGGGCCATGTCTGTGAGGAAGGGCGGCTGCGACCGGCCCAGGTAGTAAGACCTCGTCGCGTTGAGGATCTTGCCGTAGTGCTTGATGCAGAAGCAAAAGTTCATGACCATGGACTTGGCGAGGTGGACCTTGTTGTCAACCAGAAGGCCCAGGGACTCCATGTAGCTGTCCCATCCGTAGAGCTCGTTGAAGCGGCCGCCGGGGACGACAAAAGGCAGGCCGCGCAACGTCTCCTCGCCTGTCTTTGGGTCGATGATCTTCTCCATCTCGACGGCCAGGAGGCCTGGGGCATCGTTCATATCCCGGATGAGCTCCGGGGTGATCTTGTCAGACTCAGGCAGCCGACAGACCTCCAGCTTGAGATCCGGGCGCTCCTTGGCGATCTTGGTGTAGAAGTCGAACTGCTCGGGCTCGCCCCAGGGGACATAGATGCGCGGCCGTGGATTGTCCGTCCAATCCTTGGGGTCCCTGGCACAGACCTCGATGGTTGAGGCGTCGATCCGGCGGGTCAGACCCTCCCAGAAATGGTCGCGGATCAGGCGGGACAGCCTGTTGACGGGGTTCTCGTTGAGGCGGGCCTCGTCGAGGATGATCTGCTTGCGGCCGTACTCCTTGGCCAGGGAGAGCTCCTGCAGCAGGTTGGACAGCATGTAGGTCCCGCGGATGTCGAAACTGTGGTGGCCGTCGGACGCGGCCGTCCGCAGGGACAGCACCTATACAGCAAGCAGGTCAGCCCCAGCTTACCCCCGGCAGATGTGCGGCGGCCTCTCTGTGTATTGGGTTTCGGGTCTTACCTTGGGCCCGTTGTCCTCGATGGTGATCTGCATGTTGCCATCTGTATCCTCCTGCGACTGGAGGCTCTCGAGGGTCGGGTCGACCTGGATCAGGAAGCGCCGGCTCGTCTGGAGGGTACTCTCGTCTGCGTAGGCGGGGAGGGCAGCAGGTTAGCAAAGGACCTCCTCCCCTCTCCCGAGGACGCGGGAACGTCTTCCGGACACCTGAGACACAACATACCATGGCTACCTCGCCGGAAAGGCTCCTTCAGGCCCAGTCTCTCCATCTGCTGCAGGAGACTATTCTGTGCGACCCGTCATGTGTAAGCATTGATTCATCTGTATCTGGCCCGAGCCCGAGCATCCCGAGTCAGCCATGAGTGTCCGTACCTGGGAGAAGGTGCGAGTCCGGGCAGTAGCCCTGTTGACCTTGTGTCGCGAGTCCGTATAGTATGTTTTGGCATCGTCGTAGACATTAAATTCGTCGATGGAGTCACTCCTGGTGGGAGCCTGACCACCGGCGCCCCCGTGGGTGTCTTCCGTCACAGAGTCCGCCATGGAGGAATTGGCCGTCTGGAGGGGATGAGACGCAAGAGACAAGACTCGGCGGTCCAAGATGTTATGGAGCAGGTCGACAGGCGGCAGAGAAGGTCGAGGAGCGAAGGGGAAGCGGTATTTGAGGCGAGCCGGGGGAGGGTAGGGGTGGGACGAGGACAGATGTAGGACCAGGGCGGTTGGAGCAAACAAGCAGGGCGGGCAGAGAAGAGGGCGGGGTCGATCGATCTCGAGGTGTTGCGCGGCCTAAGAAAAGGAGGAGTTATCGATGGTGGTGCAGGTGTAAGTTGTACTGTTCGCCTCGTTCAGGTTAGCGGCGGCCAACGATCAGGTTCTTTCGACAGCGGTCGATCGATGGTCAGTGATGACAGGAACAGGGCGACAGAGATTTTGGGGTGCTGGTGTTGCAGGGAGCAAACAAGCAAGCAAGACTGGACACGGAGATGCACCTCGTGAGACAGGAAGGAACAAACAAAGAAGCCCTGCGGGTGACGGTACGGGGAGGCGTCCGAGTAATAAGGAGAGACAGGCTCGGATGAAGAAAAGAGGTGCTCCTGATCCGATCTGATCTTCAAGGGTCCAACCAAACTAAACCTACCCTTCGATGCCGGGGCCGTGGTCGATGCAGGTGTACACACCACCTTTTTCTTGTTTTGGGACAATCAAGGTCGTCTAGTATGGACGGAGGACGACGCGGAGAGCAATGTCCAGCTTGACACAGATTTCTGATGACAGCTTACTCTTTCTACCATCTACGATGTATGCTGAGAAGACGGTCTTTTTTTTCTTTCTTCTTTTGTTTTTACCCTTTCTTCTTGGACAGAACAGCGGAGCGGTCGTGTAGCGGTGCAGGTGGCGGCAGACTCTGAGTCTGACGCAACCGGAGCCAACTGGCACAGCTGAGTCGTACTGCACCAAAGTATGTGACGTTGAGGCTCCACCCACTACCACCTCTTCCTCCCATCACCGCCTGTCACTCTCAGTCAGGGGGTCCTAGCATAGTACCATAGTAGGGTAGATTATGGTGAGGTTGACTCTCCCCCCACTGAAGGTCGTGTGTGGGACCCCCCCCACATTCTCTCGCGAAACGTAGCAATTCAGTTAACGTCAACGCTTGGAAGATGCAGTCCTTGAAGTCTAGACCATACGAACCAGATAAGAAAGAGAGAGGGAGAGAAAGGAAAAAAAAAGAGACATCATTCTTGCCACGATGCGTTAGTGGTACACCATTGACTCGAGATACCACGAAGGCGTCGGGAGGAGCCCGCCAGACAACCCCGAGCGCATCGATTCGATCCTGGGGTGTTTGTAGGATGTTTCTCTCGAGGAACGAGCGCCACGAGCCAGGGCACTGCCTCTGGGAGAGACCGTGCTGTGCTGCATGGTCTTATGCCTTGGTACTATGGCATGGTTTCGCGTGTCGTGTTCCCAAGTGTAGTGATGGCCAAGGGAGTACTTCGCAGGGCCCCTCTCTGCCTGTGCTCTGCGCAAGAGGCAATTACTTCCCGTTAGTGAGGCACGGTCTCTGGCGCCGGGCTTCTAATCGATGAGGCAGCACCATCTCGATCTGGATCTTGATAGATATCCTGCAGCGCTGGGTGCGAGTACAGAATCAGGCTGGTACGAGATGAAGGACAGAGAAGGTTGGAGATGTTCCTGGTGTCAAGCTGATCCAGAGACAGCAGAATTATGGGGACGGCCGGTGTTCGCTGGTCTTCTTCAGCGCTAGTGAGCGGGTACACTGGGGTGCTCTACATAGTACAAGGCCTCAACTAGTTTACCCCGTATGTAGGAAGAAGGCGTCAGGGAGATGGAAATCGAGAGCCATCTACTTACACAGCAAAGGGACCAGCGACCCAGCGGCCGGGGGACCACGAGCACACCCTATCTGCTTGTTGTTAGATGGTCGAGTTTCTGAATGTTTTCCATGTGGGTGTCTTCTTGAGCGGTGTCGGAGGACTGTCTGCGGCAGAGGCGGAGGTGTCGTGGGCCATCTCAGCAAGACTTAGACGAGGCTGTCCAGATTCTCTCCCCTTTCCCTCTCCGCCTTTCCACCAGGACGCACATTTTACCTAATGCCATGCCGCTTCGAGATCGGGGCTGCAACAGAAGCTGCAGCTAGGACAATGGAGCTAGCCGGTCGTGAGGGTTCTGGCCGTTCTGATCCCCGACGCGATGCCCCGTAGACCACTCACGATCCTGTGTCCACCACAGACGACCAGGGTGCGCTGTGGTACTCAGCTTCGTCGAGTACGTATCACGAACTGCGTGTCGGTGCGGGGAGGGCGCACTATCCCATGACCGCAGCACCGCGGCATGCTGTGTCGACCATGTGTGACCTGTCAGGAGTTGAGAACCCCCTGCGGTGTCTGTACGGAATACGGTCTCGCCTCTTGTGTGCAGGGCCGAGCCATCAGAGCCCTCGAGATGCAGAAAAGGGGATGCAGCGGACGGAGTGGTGATGGTTTTGCGGGTTTCCGTTTCCAGCAGCTGCAGCCGCAGCCGTAGGGCCGGTTACTGGGGTCTGCCGTGGGGTCCAATCGGTTTACGGGCGGCAGTGCCCCTCCTTGCCTGACAGCAGTACTTAACAGTTGTATATGGGTGTACCACTTTAGCATGGCAGGCCACCGTGCGAAGATCTCTCCGAGATCTGCCAGGGACTTCGACAAGTAGGTGCCATAACACTCGGGAGCCCTGCACCACTTGATCATCTTCACCTCCTTGCTCGCTTTCCATCTTTATATAGTCTCTCCTTTCGTCCTGCGCACCTCCTTCTTGCGTCTCTCTCCCTCTTTCCTTCCCTGTGCCCCTTCCTCCCAACCCTTCCCCCTCTCTCCTATCCCTTATCATCACCACCACCATCTACTTCTATACACGGGCACCATGGCGGTGTTTGTAGATCTCGATGACGATGACGTCGACCTTCCTCAGCAGGCCCTGAACGGGATCAAGCCCGTGTGGAACGGCACACTACCCCCAGAACCCTCGACAAGAAGCCCCCTGAAGGGTGATGGGCACAACCCCGAAGGCCTGGACCCCTCAGACAGTACCCATCGCGAGGAGGCCGCTCACGAGCACGCTGTCCGAGAGAGTGCAAACTCCATGACGGTGGCCCTGGGATGCTATCCGTAGGCGAGCACCAGCACCTTTCTGTTTGGGACCACACCTCGGTCTTGTCTTTTCAACCTCGATCCTCCCGCCGGGTTGTGATACCCAGAGGGAGGCACACTGACTGGAGAACCAGTATCGTCATCGCCATAGCCTCGCAGCTGGACCTCAACGATCTCGACAGTCTCTCTCACGTCTGCCGCGGCGTCCACAACAGCCTGCTCCAGAACTGGTCCATCCTGGTCAGGTCAAGCCTCCGCTGCTCCAATGACGACGTGCCCGTCGACCCTGACGCCACGCTGCGGTATCGAGCGAGGGCGGGCAACTGGTTCTACATGGAAGACACAACCCGCAGCGCGCAGTACAACGGCAAGGCCGGGAGCTGTGCGCGAGACCTGGTCTCCGAGTGCCGCAGGTGCGGTACGGTGGTGTGCAGGGTGAGTCTTGCTCCGGCTGCCGCTGCCCAGGGGGAGACCTTCCCTCGAGAGGTTTGAAATAAGAAAATAATATCGTTAACACTGCGCCTGTTCCCACCAACAGAACTGTGCGATCAAACCACCAGCCCCCGCCGTCCTCCGCGACAGACACCGCCGGCTCTGTCTCCCCTGCCAGAGAGCCCCGATCGACCGCCTCCTGGAGCCAGCCGCTCAGGGCAGAGGTCTGACCTTGACCTCCCACACCGTGCAGCAGGCGGTATGTACGTGCGCGACGAGCGCGGGCGTGTGGCTCTGCCAGCCCTGCGGCCGCGGCATCAGGGGTTCAGATCAGACCTACCGCGGGTACGTTCTCCACCTGTCCTAGGGAAACACAACCCCCATAGCCAAGAGAGAAATCACATCCATGTCGTGACAGTCATAGCGGCCCCCACCACTACAAAGCTGATCATCTTCTTCTTCTCCCCCCCCCCCCCACACAGGATCTGGAAATGGCGGACCCAGTACGGCGAGGTTCTCGGCGGCCTGGGCACCGGTATCGGCGACGCTGATCGCGGTGTCGAGTGCGCCAGGGCCAAGGACTGCATCAGCGGGAAGTTCATCGAGCACGAGACAGACTGCGACGCCGATGACGCGCGCGAGGCGGAGGACCTCGCTGCGGGATATTCGTCCGGTGGGACGCCGCCGGTGAGCCTGTACAGCGGGTCGCACTCGTGGTCGAGCAGCCACAGCAGCCTGCACAGCAGCTCCCCGACGCCAGGCGGTCTCCTGGACCCCAGCCTGGCGCTAGGTGCTACCACCTCGAGGACGCCGTCGCCGGCCGTCGGCCCAGGGTATGCCAGGCATGAGGTGGAGGGCATAGGGAACAAGATCAAGACGGTAAAGGTGTCCATGGTCCGGGTGGGAGGTTGTGTGCCCGAGTGGAAGGACGAGAAGGCCTCTGGCCAGAGCCTGCGCCGGGAGATCTCGGGCGAGGTCAGGAACTGGTGCGGCTGGTGCGGCCGGGTGATTCCAGCAGGGAAGGATCTCGAGGCTGCAAAAGCCCGCCAGGACACCACAGCGACTACAAGCGCGCCATGAGGCACAGGATGGGATGTATACACACACACGGACACGGAGAAGGCGTAACGGTAATGAGATCACCTGGGTGACGGCGTCACACACAGGTCCGGGGCTCCGTAGGTTTTGGATGGGGAATCCAAATCGGAGAAATCGCCACCGATGGATCGATCCTATGATGCAGCTACTCGGCGGATACATGGGATTTTTTGTCTTGGAATTTTATTTTAGATTGATGGGGTCTTTTCCAGATATACATGAGAACAGATGTGAATGCCATCCATTTGACGCCGGCCAGTCTAACCTGGCATATATGCTTTTCCTGCCTCATCGTAACAGCCCGACTGCCTGTGCCTCTTTCTCTCTCTCTCTCTCTCTCTCCCATGGTGAAGATATACAGCCTCCTGAACCCGGCCGTGCCGTTCGATATGATTAGGTCGAAGCGCAGCAAGGATCGATCCCTCGATCTCCAGATCCAGGACTGCGCGACCCGGGATCCAACAGCGTCCTGGTGCCCATGTTGACGGAGGCGTCTCGTAGAAGCCCGGTGAGAGTAATTTCCTTTCTGTCTCTGTCTCTCTCTCTCTCTCTCTCTCTCTCTCGTCCCCTCTCTTCTTCATATCTCTCCGCGCAGCAGCATCTGGTTCCTCCTGTGCCTGTCCTCCATGGCCTTCTTCTTGGTGGGTCCCCACCGCTGCTGTAACAGCTCAAACTTGCGCCTCTCAAAGTCGATCTTCTCCCTGGGCGCCTGGCAGCACGCTACCACAAACCCGCCCGGGATCTCGTACTTGTCGCTCAGGGCCTTGACGGACCACTTGTACGGGTCCGTGGACCGCAGCATCCGCATCTCCTCGACCTCCTCCTTGGTGATAGGGCCGCGGGTGAAGTTGACCCTGGGGGCGCCCACCTCGGGGAGTTCGTGGCTGCTGCTGCTGTGTGGTGACAAGGAAGAGGAGGGGTTGCTGGTGGTGGGGCCAAAGTGCGACTCGAACAGCGACGCCAGGTTCGCCCGCCGCCGCGGGTCGTTCTTGGGCAGGAACTTGAAGGGGGTGTGGTAGACGGAGGGCGCGGCCGAGGGCGGGTTGAAGATGATGGTGTCCTGCTCGAGGCCTGCGCCGGCGGCGGCGAGGAAGGACGGGTGAGGAGGGATGTTGAGGGCGCGCTTCGTGCGGGCGGCTGTGGCCTTTGTTCGGACCTGGGGCTTGAGGGAGAGGTTGAGGCAGCGCCGGGCTGCTGGGCGCAGGAGGACTGTGGCAGTAGCCTCCATCCTCGGGCGTGGTCTGGCGCTTGTGGGTGGAGAGAGACAGAGAGGGCTCGCGTGGTTGTGACCTCTGCTGAGGAGGTCTGTGGTGTTGGCGGGTCACGCGGTCGAGAGGGAGAGCGGTCCTTGGGTTCGACAATTAGGATTGCACCAGCCTCCTCTCGAGTGTCTGGGATTCTGTCCCCTCTCTCCTCGGGATCGCAATGGTTGTTCGTCGCGGGTGTTGAGCTCGTTGGGATCCGCGCGGTGGTGGTGGAAGAGCTCGGGCGACGATGGCCGCAGGAAAAAAAAGTTCGTGACGGGAAGAAGCCGACAGCCGTTTTGGAGCTCTGACCAATCAGTGACGGCCGGGCAAAATGTTAGTACCTCAAACCTGCACCCTTACTTGGACTTACGCTTACGCCTACGGCCCGCAAAGGCTCACCCTCAGCTCGAGGACCTCTCTTTTCTCTCTCAACAATCTCGACCAGACAATCACATCTCCTGTTGTATATCAGGATATATTTATCAGCTCATGACTCATTGTGTTCCGATATGCACTGTTTATGATGGTGGGCGGCTGGGAAGGCGAGCCTGATCAGGCCTCAATTCAAGATTTGGTTGGTTCATTGACAAGCCTACAAAAGTCACCAGGCCTTGCTGATGATAGATGCCCTCTCGTCTTCTGGTCCCCCTTCTGCACCTCTCTCTCTCTCTCTCTCTCTCTCCTCTCCTCTCCTCTTCTCTCCGAGCTCCAGTGACACTCATCCCATCTCAAGATGGCCATCTCTGGCCCTGGCATGTCTGTCTACATCTTGGATCCGAGCGGCTCCCTGTCTCCGACCTCTTCCTTGGCTCTGTCTCTGAGGATCTTGCGCAGGATCTTTCCAGACTGTTGGCCGCGTGACAGGCTTGGTTAGCAACCTTGAGGAGAGGTACATTGCCCCGGGGTGGGATGGGGGTTGGGACTGGTGTCGACCTACCGGGTTCTTGGGGATGACCTCCACAAATACGACACCTCCCTGCAGCCGCTTGTACCTCGTCACCTTGTCCTCCATCCAGGACGCGATGTCCTCCTCCCTCACCTTGGCTCCCGGGCTGACCTGGACATAGGCTCTTGGGTACTCCTCTCCCTTGATGGTGACGCCGACGACTGCGGCGTCGACGATGTCCGGGTGGTCCAGGAGGATGCCCTCCAGCTCGGCCGGGGCGACCTGGTTGCCCTTCACCTTGATGAGCTCCTTTATCCTGTCGACGATGTGCCAGATGCTCCCGCTCTCGTACTCCTCGAGGTACGCGATATCGCCGGTCCTGAGCCACCGCGTCCCGTCCCTGTCGGTCAACACCGTGCTGCTGGTGGCCTCTGGCTTGTTCCAGTAGCCCCGGAGCAGGTTGGGCCCGGTGACCCAGAGCTCGCCTCTCCTGTTGGCCTCCCGGATCTCTGTCTCCCCGTCGAGCTCCATGAGCTTGGCGGCGCAGTTGGGCATCAGCTCCCCCACCCCGCCGCTGGGCCGCAGCCTGGTGGGCTCCCACGCCATGCAGGTGCACGTCACCTCGGTCATGCCCCAGCCCTGGCTGAGCGTGACACCCCTGTCCCGGAACAGGCTCTCACACTCCCTCGCGGTCTCCGCCGCCAGGGGTGCGGCCCCGGAGCCGATGGACTCTACGCTGCTCAGGTCGGCCTTGCGCGCGGCAGGGTGCTTGGTGAGGGCCACAATGATGGGCGGCACGCAGGCGAGCGCCGTGATGCGGTACTTCTCGATGTGCTCGAGGAACCGGAGGAAGTCGAACTTGGGCATGACATAGACCGGGATGCGCTCAGCGGGATAGTTTGCGATAAAGTACGTCTGGCCGTAGGCGTGGTAGAACGGGAGGAAGGCCAGCGTGCGGGCCCGCGCCGCCTTGGCCGCGTGCTCCGGGTCGAGCTTGCCCAGGAAGACAACCTGCGTGCAGTTGGCCACATAGGCGCCGTGCGAGATCTCCACCCCCTTCGGGACGCCGGTCGTCCCGCTGCTGTAGTTCAGACAGCACGTCGTGGCCCCGGGGTCGCGAGGCTCGACCCAGTGCCAGCCTGCCGCCTCGGCCGCGTCCGCCTGGATCAGCTCGGTCCAGTGCCGCACCCCCCGCTGCCGTCCCCTCGCGCCCGGGGCCGGCCTGTTCGGGCGCGGGTCCTCCTTGGCATCGAAGATGTACAGGCGGTCTCTCGACAGGCCGGCCTCCTCGGCGGCCTGCAGGGCCACGTCGAGGCTGTCCTCGGCGGTGATCAGGAAGGAGGCCCCGCTGTCGCGCAGCTGGTAGGCAAGCTCGCGGGCGACGAAGGAGGGGTTGGCGCCGGAGAAGATACCGCCGGCCATGAGGACCCCACAGAAGACCGAGGGAAAATAGACATTATTTCCCGAGAAGACCAGCACCCGATCGCCGGGTCTCAGCCCCGCCCGCTGCAGCCCGAGGCCGATGCGCTTGGACAGCAGGCGGTACTCCTCAAAGGTGAGAAAATGGGTGTCTGGGCGGTCGGCATCAATGAAGGCCTTTGCATCCCCACCCTGCACAGGGCCCTCGGACGAGCCAAAGATCCACCGGTGAAGGGAGACCTCCTGGATGGGGATCGACCACCGAGATCGGATGACCATCTTGGAGGGGGAGGGGGCTTTCCTGTTGTCGAACCTTGTGGGACAGAACAGGAATTGGTCCGAAGGGTAACTATGGTTAAAGGCCGAGAGTGAAGCTATCGTGTAAAACAATGTATATGTGTATATATATATATATATATATACTCTTAAAACTGGCGAGGCCCCTGAAAGAGAGAGAAGGAAGAGAAAAAAAAAGGAAAACACCATAGGAGGGTGAGAGACGCAGTGTGTAACAAGAATCTCTGTGTCCCACCAAGGAGACGAGTAGGTTCAGATTCCCTTGACTTCTATAGGAATCAAAGGGAATTCCAAACCTGAACAAAGCAGGAGGATGCGTCAAGGCTATAAAGACAGGACTGGATATACCGAGGCAAAAAAAGAAAGAAAAGATCGGCTACTTACCAGCGCAGAGCAGAGCTAACCCCGGTCTGCATATCTCCAGACGGACGTTCCTCCAACCACCGCCCCGGGGGTAGCAGCCTGGCAAGCCCTGGCGGGGGAGAGGGGGGGGTTCTGCGGCGAGGAATGCCACCGGTGCGTCGAATTGTGGGCTGGTGACGAAAAGAGTCCCGCGAGACCTCCCCTAGCCCATAGCAACTTTGACGCCGCAAATCCTCTCTTGGCTGCTTAGAAGAAGCGCTGTGTGCTCCACAGCACGTCTCCTCTCCAGGGAGCCTGCGGCGCTGGGCCTCAGCTCAGGTTGACGCCCCCCTCCAGGACGAAGGATCTCAGCAGGACGACAGTGGCCGCTTACTGAGGGACGCCCCTCCTGAGCAGCAACGCGGGCGAGGCTGTCAGTCTTGCCCTTACTTGCTACCTCTCTCCTCCTCCCTTCTCCTTCTCTCGTCCTCCTCCCTGATCCCTCCCCAACCCCGCATCCACCAGCTAGCCAAGCGGGCCTGTCGACCTACCTAGTGCGTGGAGGAAAGGATTGGTCCGAGGATAGTGGGTTTTCCTTCCCCGCGGACCAAGGCAAGGGCGGGGCCCCGTGTTTCTCTCGCCCTCTCTCCCTCTCTCCTCTTTTTTTTTTTTTTTTTTTTTTTTGGGAACAATCAACCGAGGTTCTAGAGCCACACACACACACACACACACACACGCACAGACACACATACACCCGTCCCACTGGACATCAACGCCTGCCTGCTTGATGCTTATGTTTCCTCTGTTCTCGATGCCGCCAGCAGTCCCTCTACTTGTCCCTCTGTGTCACCGCTGCTGAACATGTTACGAGCGAAACAGCGAACGACTCAGGCTTGTCTTGCCCTATGAAGATGGACAAGCGAACAGGGCCGGGAAAGGACACGAGAGGGGAAGGAGATTTACTGCAGGAGATGTGCCACCGAGTTAGGCCGCTGCTGTAGAGAGCCGGCTCACAGACAAAGGCGCTGCAGTCAGAACAGAAGAGAGGACTCAGCTCTAGTGGTCCGAAAACTGGCCGGGCCTTTCTTCTCCCCTCCCCGCCCCCCGGGTCCTCTCTCTCTGTCTCTCTCTCTCACATCCTCTTTCTCAAGCAGTGGTATTGCGCTAGGGCTCTAGGACGCACGCGGCTCGGGGTGACGCCACACAAAAGTAATATCGCTCGGAGAAAAAAAGAGAAAAGGAAAGTAGGAAGAAAAGGCTACGTGGTACAGGACCTCCCAGCTTCTGTCCTGGGCTCTTGTCTCTCGGCTCTGGCACAAGCGAGGAGGGGTCGTCAAGCCTGTTCACCCTGCTGACAAGATTATGCGGGACACCTACGAGACCTTGTGAATGTGTGTGTGTCTCTCTCTCTTCCCACAGCGAGACGAGGGGCCTTGAAAGAGCTGGGGCGCTACGGAATAGAACCGATTGATTCCACTCTGCCCTAAGAAAAAAAAAGAAGAAAAAAAGACGGCCCGTGCAGCGCCTGAGATCATCTACTTCGATCCTGTTACCACCGGGAGTCACCATACTTTTTCTCTCCCACTCTGCGGCTATCTCCGCGCGCCGTTCCCGTCGTGTTGGGTCGCCACAGAGAAAAAGCCCGTCTCGTCCGGCCGAAGGATATCCCTGGGCCCGGATCCAGCGTGCTGGGAAGGCTGGTACCGACGCGCTGGGACCGGGGCGGCCTTTGTACTGGTGGATCCTTATTGTATGAGCACATGTATTGTTGTTGAAGAGAAAGAAAGAAGAGAAAAACAACAACATGCAAGACATGTAGTCATGGCTAGGCTTGTTCTCCCTAGAGCTCCCGTTCACAGCCTTTGTTTTTCACGGGGAGACAGAAGAAGTCATCATCAGGTCAGGCTTCTGAACAGGCCCAAGAACTCGGAAGAAGGGGAGAGAGGGGAAGAAGAAAAAAAAGAACATATATTGGTGTACCCCTTCGAGCGACACAGCGTCACTGTAGAAAATCTGCACTGCTTGCCCCTCACTGCCTGCTGAACCTCTCGCTGTTGACGCCGACGGAGGGAACCTCGGCCTTAAGAGTTACACGGAGCAGATCTCGCCCAGCTAGGCAATTCCATGCGCCGTCTCGTCCGCACCCGGAGATATCACAGAGGCTTCCTTTCCTTCCTGCAGAAATGGCTATTTCTTTTTACCCTTTTCTTTCTCTCCCCATCTTTCTTCTTTCCCACTTTTCCTTGTTGAGGACATGCTAATTATGGAGACTTGGTGACTTTTAGAGTCTAGAATATCACGGTCTATTTGATTCGTAAATACGGCAAAGTCCCAGTGTCGGGATTTATGGCACGCCGTGGACATGAATACACTCCCTAGTTGGGAAAGAGAAAGGAAGAAGAGAGAAGGGAGGGAAAAAAAAAAAAAAAAAAAAAAAAAAGGTGAGACACGGACGAGCAGAGCTGGGAGCGGCAATAACCTTGGGGGCGGGCTATAAAAGATGGGCGGTGGTCTCCTTGTTCGACATGTCCCCGGGGTGGTATTCACACAGCATCAACCATCACAGTCCTCCGCTCTCGAGAATACAATCTTGACTGCTCAGCCAAGAGGCACAAATCACAACAGCCAGAACCCCACAATGTCGTCTCCCAAGTATGCCAGAGACCAGCCGGCCGGCTTCATCAACCGCATCGAAAAGGTCGCCATCGTGGGCGTACGTATTCACCCACCACCCATCACCCATCCCCTCCGCCTCTCCTCGCTGACACCAGAGCCCCAAAACCTCTCTAGGCCGGCGGTAGGATCGGCACGTACCTGACTAAGCACCTCGTCGCCACCGGCAAACACACAGTGACCGCCCTCACCCGCGCCGGCAGCAAGACCACCCTGCCCCAAGGCGTCCGCCGCGCCGAGATCAGCTACGCGGACGAGTCTACCCTCGTCGAGGCCCTCCGCGGACAGGACTTCCTCGTCATCACCCTCGCCTGGGCCGCCCACCAGGACCCAGCCGGCCCGTCCGCCAAGCTCATCACCGCCGCGGCACGGGCGGGCGTCCCCTACGTGATGCCCAACGCCTACACCGCGGACCCGCTCAACGCGGCCATGACCGCGGACGCGCACATCGACAGGGGCTTTGCCGCGGACAGGGCGCAGGTCGAGCGGCTGGGGGTGAGCAAGTGGGTTGTCCTGGCGACGGGGTTCTGGTACGAGTGGTCGCTGGTGAGCGACGGGCAGGACCGGTACGGGTGCGACGTGAGGAACAGGAGGATGACCTTCTTCGACGAGGGGGCGGAGAAGATCACCACGACCACGTGGGAGCAGTGCGGGCGCGCGCTGGCGGCGTACCTGAGCCTGAAGAGGCTGCCCGAGGACGAGGGCGAGGACGGCGCGCCCACGGTCGAGAGGTGGGCGAACGGGGCGCTGTACGTGGCGAGCTTCCGCGCCAGCCAGAGGGACATGTTCGAGAGCGTCAAGCGCGTGACGGGCACGGCGGACGCGGACTGGACGATCGACCACGTCGGCTCCGAGGCCAGGTGGAGGGCCAGCGTCGAGGAGATGATGGCCACGGGGACCGTGCGGCCTTCTCGCGGCAGCTGTACACGCGCATCTTCTTTCCTACGGGCGAGGGCGACCACTCGCGGCACGGGCTGGCGAACGAGGCGCTGGGTCTGCCGGTGGAGGACATGGATGAGTGCACCAAGGAGGGGTTCCGCCTGCTGGAGACGGGCATCACCTCCATGTAGGTGTGTTTGTCTCTAGAGAGGAACGAGGAAGGGCGGGCTGTGAAGGAGGGGGGGGGGGGAAGGACGGCCGAGAGCAATGTAGCACGGTTGAGTCTCACCTCCTTACCTTGATCTCTCTCCTTTTCTTTTCTTTCTCATAGATCGCACCTTTCAGCTGCCGCATCCCTCATGACGGTGGCATTGATCATGTCTACCCACCAGGTTCTGCGTGTGTCCAGTGATTCATCTTTTCTTGACAGGTTGGGAATAGAACCTGGAAGAGACCCCGTACAGGGGTCTGCAAAGAGAAAAGCAGTACCGCGCCTTAGCCCCCTGCTTTCTGGGCACAGCCCCCCACCGCCACCACTATTGACTGTTAATCCTTGTCAATCTGCCCGGGGCAGGGTCTGTAACTATCAAACTCACCACCACCACAACAACCCGTCTCCATCTCATCAGGCCTCCTCAGGTACAAACAGCAAATCAACAACAGAAGACAGCTCCAACAAGCAGCAACAACAGTTCCAGAGATGGCACCCCTGGCCCAGACCCCAACCATCCTAAGCCTCAAACAAGACTTCCTGACCGCCCAGACCCGCCTCCTCTCCCAACCCCTCCAGCCCAGCCGAGCCTGGCGACGCGCCAACAACGAGTCTGCAGGCGACGACGACGACAACAACAACAACAACAACCAGAGGCTCACGGAGAGGGCCCTGGACGACGCGCTGCAGAGGCTCAACCACACCCTCCAGCAGCACGCCCGCCGCGTCTACCCGCCCCAGGCGACGCGGCACGTCGCGGAGCAGATTGACGGGCTGTACCTGGCCGCCGGGGAAGCCCGCCACCGCGCGGAGGGTCAGGACGAGGGTGAGGTCGGGGAGGATGCGTGGAGGATGCAGGGTGCTGATTATGGTTGGTCCCTTCCTCTCCCTCTCTCGCTCGCCACGGTGCTATGTTCACCCTCCACCTCGTCTCAGTTCCCCCTCCTTTTACATCCTCTCACCACACACGCCCCCCCCCCCCCAAAAAATTACTCACATGTACTGACACAAACACAGCAAATACCGAGATCATCTCCTCCCTCCCACCAGCCTGGGACCCAGCCCAACAGGCCGGCGCCCTCCCACCACCCCCCGAGGCCCGCCGCTACGCCGACCTCGTCACCCGCCTGCAGGACCTCTCCGCCCGCCGCGCCGAGGCCGAGGCCCGCGTCCAGCGGCTGCGCAGGGTCAGGGCGCTCCTCCGGCCCTTTGAGGACGCCTCGCGGGAGGGGGAAGGGGAGGCGGGTGGCGGCGGCGGCGGCGTCCAGGGCAACCTGGTCACGCGGGGCGGCGAGGTCGAGAGGGAGCTGGAGCGCATGCGGATGCTGCTCGCCCGCGTGGGCGACAAGGTGGCTAGGCTGAAGGGGCAGCAGGGTGGGGCTGGCTCTGAGGAGGATGAGGATGATGACCTGTTTGGTGACGGAGACGCCATGGCTGTGGATGACGTGGAGGTGGTGGAGAGGAGGAAGGTGGAGGGGCTGCTGCATGGTCTGACGTGAGAGTTTTCTTTTCTTCTCTCTTTTTCTTTTGGATCTGTGAGGTCTTCAGGGCATGGCTGAGGGACATGCGGGACTATCTTTGCATCGTATTGTAGAGAACGTAAAAAGAGCCAACTTCTGGCCGTGGCTATGAATAAGAGTGAGATGCGTCTCGTTTTCGTTCGTGTTCTGTCGTCACAAGACCCTAGACCCAGCTGTGGTACCTCAAGAAGCATTCTGGGCTGCTGAGCCCTCTCCCTCCTCCTCCTCCCCCCATCTGCCTCGTTCGGCTGCCCCTGGGCGTCTCTCTCGACAGTGGTGGGTTTCTCCTCCTCAATTTTTGTATCCACACTCTCGGACCCCCGAGCCCCCTGCTTCCGGCCTCGCTCTCCTCGCCGGTCCTGTCTTCCTCCTCCGCTGCGCCCTCCCCGCTTGGCGTCGGAGTCTGCTCCCCGACCGCATCCTTGGCGCTGTCGTCGACATCCAACACCTTCTGCTCCTCCTTGCTGTCCCCTTCCCTCGTCCTCCTTCTCGTCGTCCGCCTCGTCGTCACTGCTCTCGTCCCACATGAACGGGTTCGGCCGCTCCACCCTCAGCCTCACCCCCTCCTGTTCCCCTTCTGTGGCGCCCGCGCCCTCCGGGATCTTGTAGTACACCCGCAGGCCAAACACCCCCACCGCGTTCCAGGGATCCTTCTCGAACTCGTCCATGGGCTCCTCGTCCGCGCTGCTGCTGGACTGGCCCGCCGGCGTCTTGGCCGTGGCCACCTTGGAGGCGGCGGCCCGCGCGCTGGCCATGCAGGCATCGATGTCGTGCTCGCTCACCTCGGAGACGTCGTCCACATTGGACTCGAACTCGGACTCTGAGGACCCACTCAGGCTCTCCGTGTAGTACTGTCCCGTGTAGGAGCCCGGCGCTGGCCCTTCTGCGCCGTAGCCCCCGCGCATAGGTGGTGGCGGGTAGCCGCGGGGCGGGCCGTGTGGAGGTCCATAGTGGTGGGCTCCTGGTGGGGGCGGACCAGAGGCGTACATGCCGTGAGGGTGGCCTGGTGGTGGCCCGCGGCGCCCAGCAGCAGCAGCAGCAGGAGGAGGAGGAGGAGGAGGAAGAAAAAGGGAGTGGAGGCGGATAAGGCAGGCCCGGGCCGGTCTGCACGCCCACAGACTTGTTCTCGGGGATGCTCGCCACAGGCATGGTTGCTCTGGGCGGTGCGGATAGGTCACCTTTGGCGGCGGAGTGCGTCTTGTCTTCGGGTTCTGTCTCGGCGGCTGTGACGTAGTCTTCCTCCTCCGGGGGCTCAGCGCCCTCCGCTGGTATGTCGATAGAGGCGTCGCTTAAGGCAGGCGTGTTATCTCCAGCCTCTGTGCTGCCATCCGAACTCTCTGCGCTTGGTGGAATCTCGATCCGGACCTGCTTCTCTCCGGCAGGGGTCTGCGTTGCTGCGTCCTCGGTGTGTGGCTTCTCCGAGTCTTCGCTCTGGGACGTGGCGCTGGTGTTCTGCGCCTCCTCGGGATTGTTGCTCTCTTGCTTGCTTGCCGATGCGTCCGGAGATTGATGGTCCTTTTCGTTGGCGGCGTGTCCCTCGACCCCAGCGCCTCCGCTGCTGGTCTGCTGACCCATCTCGCCAGGGACACTCTCCTTGACCTTGGCATCCTCACCCTGGCGAGCCTTCTCGTAAGGAGACGTCTGGCTACCGTCTCCTCCGGTCTCAGCTGCTTCCTTGGCAGCTGCGGCCTCGTCAGTCGCAGTCTTCTCCTTCGCCTTCTCCTCCGCACGCTCCTCAGCCTCGGCCCTCAGACTCGCTTCCCTTCTCGCCGCCCTCCTCTCGGCCCTCGCCTGCGCCTTGGCCTCCTTCTTTTCCCTGGCCTTCTTCCCCTTCATCTTCTCCCGCAGGGCCGCCTTCTTCTTGTTCTTCTTGTCCTCCAGCAGCAGCCTCGCCCACTGCCTCCTCTCCCGGTCCCTCTTCCGCTGCTCGAACGCCTCCCTCTCCTCGGGCGTCTCGATGATCTTGCCCTTGGAGTGCGCGACGTCGTAGGCCCGGCCGATGCGGCGGAGCTTCTCCTGCCGGTCCTTGGCGTAGGCGCGCACGACCTCCTCGACGGGCATGACGTGCTCCCTGCGCTGGGCGTCGATCTTGACCACGACGACGTACTCGCCCGCCTCGAGCTCGAGCTCGACGTTCACGCTGCGGTTCATGCGGTACGCGTTCTGGCTGCGCACGACGTAGTCCTCCTCGCCGGCCTTGTGCACCCTGAACCCCAGCTCGAAGCGGTACTGGCCCTGGAGGCCCCTGAAGTACCGCTCGTCGAGCTGGGAGAACACGATCACCACCGGCCCGGACCGGGCGAGCGAGAAGGCGAACTTGGTGTCGTGGTAGTCTACGGTCCATGGGACGTCCAGGGTCGTCCATATCGAGGCGACTTTCCACTCGCCGGGGCAGAAAAGCCGGGTCCTGTCGAAGGCCTGGTACTTCTTGAGCAGGTCGGAGTAGCTGATCCAGAAGGAGCCGTCGTCACCAAACTTGTGGTCCAGCTTTTGCAGCCACTCTGCCGTCCATTCCTCTGTGCACCGAGGCGTCAGCATCTGGAGCGCTCCGGGGCCTACTATTGAATACAGATGAGGGGGGGACGTACTGGAGCCATCGGACCAAGGGCCCTTCCACTCGTGTTTGCCCCACGGGTTCTTGAGCAAGACGAGCCGCACGCCGTCAATCTCACACGCCTTGAGGACCGAGTAGGCATGCAGCTCAACGATCCCCCTGCGCTCGCCCCACCCTAGTCCCCAGACACCGGTAGAGCAGCCAAACAGGAAGTCCTGGTTGACCTTCATCAGCTCTTCATTCCAGAAGTACTCCTTGTCGAGGATGTCGCTCGTGTAGACCTCTGAGGTGACACCGCCCGTGAGGTCCTCGATGCCCTCGCCGCCGAAGCCTCCCTCGATGGCGGAGTAATCTCCGTGGGCCTTGGCGTAGGCCTTCTCAAGGAGGGGCAGCCAGGTCTCGTTGGGATTGACACACTGCGCGAAGTACTATTCCTGGAGCGTCAGCTGGCTGTATAGCGCCTGCTCAGGGGATTATTCCTGGACGGGACTTACCAGCGCACCACTGTTCGACTGGTAGGCCTTGCGATAGGCCTCCTCAGAGTTCACGCGCTCACGGTCCTCCCAGAGGATACGTTCATAGTGCGCCTCATCATAGTCTGGCTTGGTCAGGTACAGCTGCGGAAGCCATGTCAGCACCCCCCTGCGGCCTGATCAGACAAATGGGGGCAATATGACGCTCACCTTGTCGTCGATGATCTCGCTGAACCACTCGCCATCCCGGTGAAAAACAAAGCCGTATACACCGACGTCCTGGTCGTGCGCGACGCAGCACCGCTCGATCAGACCAGGCTTGTTGCTGAGCGTACACAGGGCGGCCATAAGCCAGCAGTCTCCATCGCGTCCCTGGCGGACATCATTCGCCGTGGGGCCGCCGATGAAAAAACTGCGGGTTGTCAAATATGTCGACAACCCTCTTGACTGCCTTGGGCCGAAACGTATGGTTTATATCGCCGTCCGGCTGGGCGGCCTCCTGCTCGAGTGCGTTTAAGAGTCCGAGCACGCTGGCGGGTCCGGATCCAGCCGCGGCCTTGGGTGCCTTGGGAGGGGCCGCCTGTGGTGCCTTCGTGGACTCCTCCCGGTCCTTGAGCGGCAGTTCCGCCCGCGGGGCCTCGGGGATCGGTAGTAGACTCGGTGGTTGTCACGCACGTTGTCTAGGGAGTCGAGGCAGTCACGGCGGTTGAGCACCTGGTCCAGCTCCAGGTCGAAGTGCGGGTCACGGTACTTCTGGTTGACGCGGCGGCACTCCTTCACGATCTGGGCAACCTTTCGTCTACACTGTTCAGCGGCCGCCTCGTAGGACTGTTCCGTCGTCTTGGCCGGTGCCTTGGACTTGGCGGAGGCACGGCGGGCGGCGCGTTCAGCGAATTCACCCTGGGGGATAATAGTTGTTGCTAGAGCGCGTTGTAAGCACGTGTGAGTGAAAGAGGAGGAGGAGGAGGAAAGGTAGTGGACGGCTTAGAAACAGAGGGGATGTGGTTTTGGTGGTTGTTTTACGCACCTCTCCCAGGCGCCTTGCACTTATATTTGTCCCAGAATTCATCGATTTTCTGCTGTGGTGTCTGAGGATCCTTCTTCCGAGAACTGCGTGGTCTCGAGCGCCGCACGGGCGATGCGCTCCTGGAGGAACTAATGCTGCTGGACATGATGAAGCTGTTGAGCCAGGCTCAAGGGACTCCGCTCAGAGACGAGCCTCTCTTGCGTGTCTGCTCCAGTCTTTTGAGAGACGATAATTTGTAGTCAAGAGATGTTTTGAGGGCCACCCCTCTCGGCACGTATCATGAGGATCTCCCCGAGGAGCACACGTGATGTCTCAACAGCGTCTGAACGAAGGGGGGCTCTTTTATGACTCGGGAACGAGTGATCAACAGAGACATAAGCCCGAAAGGAGCAGAGGTAGTAGCCGTAAGATCAAGGCAGCCAACCTCGAGGGCGAGAAGGATAGCCTGAGCCAACAGAAACGTATCATGAACGGAGGTCAAGCGCTCTCCACTGGATTGCGTATACCAGGAGCAGCGCAGTGCAACCTCGTCTTGTCAGTGCCCTAGCCCTGCCTGGACCGACTGGGGACCGGTTGACTCAAATTTCAGGCTCACAAGGCCTCTTCTCAGGCCTCGTTGGGGGAAGTACGAGGGCGGTCTACTGGACGGACGAGAGCAGAGGGCTAACGAGGGTGGGATATGAGAGGAAGGGGGCCGGAGGAGATGGGGGGAGGAAGATGAGTGAGGTGAGTCTAGAGAGCCGAGAAGACGAAGAACTAGGTAGATGGGAAAATTCGGGGGCCGGAATGATCAGGTCAGCCCGCAGGTCACATCAATAAGGCTGCAGCGCAGGGTGGCGGCGTCTTCTCCGAACGCTGTCATACCTATACTGATGGGCGTCCCGTTTCTGTCCTCTGCAGGATGACGGAGGCTCAAGTCGTGCCGCGACGGCCAACGGAGCTCTGGCCCTGCCAGCTACATGCACACCCGGGTGGCAGGACGCACGACAGCGTGTGATGATAACCAGCGGTGTTCGGCGAGGCTGGAACGGGTGCACAGGAAGCACAAGACGACACGGTATGGAAAGGTCTAGACAGACGCACGAGATCATGTACTGCAACCCACACGACGGTGCGGATATAGGGTGGAGACGCGGGGAGTGGGTGGCAGAGGAGGAGAAGAGGTAAGCTGGAGAGGCTTCAGCCATGTCCACAGGCGAGACAGGACGGAAGAGGCCGCCGACCGAGCGGCAGACGGGCCAAGATGAGGTGAGGGCATGCATCAGCCCAAGCCATGCAGTGAGAGAGCTGCAGCAAGGCACCTGCCGTCCAACCTCTTCCAGTTCCCACAGGCTGACTACCGAGGCCAGGGAGGAGGAGGAGGTTTGTTGGGGGGGGGGGGGGAGAAAGGAAAAATCTTGTCATCATCTTCCTTCTCCGCCCTCCCTCCCTCCATTCAGCTCCGGGAGGCGCGGAGGGAGACACCGCAGGAGACGCCACATCGAATAGCCCCCTCCCCCTCCCCCTCCTTGGACTCTGTGCGCCCACCGCCGGAACCGATAGCGCGGCCCAGCTTCCTCGTGAGAGGTGATGTCGTCCTCCGACAAGTCACAAAGGGTGCTTGAGTGTGACGGGAGCGCGGACGCAGTGCCTGGACCAGGTAGGAACCTGGATGGTGATGGTCGTGCAAATACCACGTCGTAGCAGGCAGCGAGGCAAGGCGAAGCGAACCAGAGCCAGAGCCAGAGCCAAAGCCAGAGCAGCCCAGACCACGGCACATGACAAGAGGAGGACGGGAGGGACAGACGAGACAAGACAGCAAAGCCAGCCAGCCAGCCAGCCAGCCAGCCAGCCAGCAGTTGAGACCTCCCGAACTCATCACGCAGCGGCGGAATACATTTGAGGTGCAGAAAGTAAGGCTGAGGGTAGATCGGCTGATCGACTGGTGCCGGACCCCGGATTTTGCGGCCTGGACACGGGAAGCGACGTGGGGGCCACACACGCTGGACCACGCGCTGGTCCATTGGCATGGGGTCAATCCTTGCTGGCTGGTGCCTATCCCCCCCCCTCCTCTCTTTTTTTTTTCTTCTTCTTTTTCTTCCTAGGACGAAGGTGTGATGAGGATGGTGATGATGCGATGATGGCACTGCAGGCGTTGAGGGTGAGGAGGAAAGAGAAAGAGGCGGAGGAGGAGCAGAAGGTGCAGACAAGAAGCTGTCGTGGTTCAGTGGACGGAGGGTACAGCGCACGACAGGCCCAGGGGACGGTTTGGTTGGTCGGATACCAAATCGAAGTACCTAGTCGCACGGACACAGCGCGAGGGTGGGCTCACTGGGCTGGGATCTAGGCTATGCTGGACCATGCCGCAGTCCACTGAATGCACTACGAAACACTGCACTGGATTACAATACAGCACCTCCCCGCCTGACCCGCCCAGTAAAACTTGCCGTGGCATACTATTCAGATACACACCACGGTAGCACCCTGTCACGAACTGCATCATGACTCCATCTCAGCCGTGCTGCCTAAGAAACCACCAGGCAAATAAGCAATTAGGGAAAAAGAAAAAGAAAAAATGAGGAGTCACACGTGAACATAAGCATTGTCTACCCACTATTACCTCTTGTGGCAAATGGTGGCCACAGGTACATATAATGTACATATAGAGACAAGTGTAAGACTGGAGACGAGACACCGCAAAAACAAGGACCACGTCCGGAGAAGGTTCGAGGCTCAGAAGATACACACACACACACACACTGAAAAAGAAGACCGGCCTAATATCTGACGCGCATAAAAGGTTGCTTACTGCTACTACGGTATTACAGGGTTCCATTTGTGCAATGGCAAATGCAGTCATCTACCGGTGAAGCTGCCGTCCTACCCACAGCCTGTCACGTTGCAGGGCCAGGAGCCACAGACTGGGGAGCAAAGCAGACTAATCAGGAAAATCGGAAGAAAAGAAGGGACAAATAAAAAAATAGATGGGAAAAAAGATAAAAGAAAAGAAGGGGGACAAAAATGTGAAAGAGAGAGAGAGAGAGAGAGAGAGAGAGAGAGGAGAGAAGAAAAAGAAGAGCAGAGAAGAGAAAAAAGCGAGCAGGTCAGAGAGAGACACACAGAGAGAGAGAGAGAGACAAGAGGAGAGACAGGATACTGTTCTTACCGGATTATCAATTCAATACATTGTCAGTCTTGGGGGGCGGAAAGCCAGCCGATCTGATCTGCTCTCCCTCTCTTCTAATGCCGCAGAGCCGCAGGCACATAATTATTACACTACAAACGTCAGGCTGTCTCTTGGACACCCTCCCCCCTCCCCCTTTAGCCCCTATCCACAAAGTCTGGTACAAAGTCAAAACTTCAATAGTAATGATGACTACAGTACTTACTCAGTCAGCCAATGGTGCGACAGCGACTCAAGTGTCGCATTCTCTATCCATCCATCCACCTCCAACGGGTCAGTCGTACCTGGAAAGGGAGGGGGGGCAATGTAGCACCATCACCACCCACCACGTCGATCACGTAGGGCTGACCGACTGGCTGGCTGGCCGGCTCGTCTCTCGATCTCGTAATCCTGTCGTCCATCCAGCCTGGTGTAACCAAAACCTCGTACAGGTTGGCTCGGGTATACCACACCTCTGTCCCCCGTCGCCCGTCGGTGATATGGATGCACCACGGTACAGTACAACTCTGCACGAAAGAAATGGTGTACATATGACTCGGGGGTCACCAGTCCTTTTTCCCTGGCCCGGCAGAGCCTCATTGGGCCCCACCCCCAACGTTCGACCTGCATAGCATGATGGTGGGTGGTTGGTTGGTACGGTGCTGCGATAGATGCTCGTACGGCTCACTCGCTGCACATCTGGTCTTGGACGTCACCGATGATCTGCTCCTCTTGAGAGCCTGTCATTACACGGAATACGCAGCAGGCACGCTCATTGCCTGCCCATGTTCTCAAGATATCGTACACGAAAAGATTGGGCCCCCAACCTCATCCTTCCCCTTTGATCGTCGACCATCCTCGGCGGTGACGAGATGCAGCGTCTATACAAAAAATGGCGGGGCGCTATGCAATGAAGATCGCATCGGCTTCTCCGATGCTTCTCCCTCCTGTCAACCCGTCTCGTGCGCATCGGCGATGGACTGGCCAGTGGGCTGTATGCGCTCCTTCTATGCGTTTCTCCTCTGCAACCCCTCCACATCACCGCAGAGATCTCGCGCTGAGGCTGGCAAATGCGTCCGGGCTGTGCCGACCATTTGACCACTCCATCCCTAGTGCCATCATACTGTCCCGGCTTCTGTTGCCCACCATCCCGTCCATATTAGTCACCTGGGCCGCCGCCGCCTGTGGAGAACCCCCGCCGTTCAGGAAGGGGTTCTTGTTGCCGGGCATCACCATGGATCCAGCAGCAACTTGTGCCTCCATGGTTGCCGGTGCACTAGGAGCCTGCAACACCTGGTTGATGGTTGCCGGGCCTTGTGGCTGCTCGGGTTGTTGCATCAGCTGTTGCGGCTGCTCCGGGGTCGGGTTCTGCTGTGGCTGGGGCGCAAATTGTGGATAGTTGTACAGAGCCAGGATGGAGGCCTTGTCGGGCCTCTGTGGTGCCTGCTGGGGTATGGGCTGTCCGAACGGGTTGTACTGTGTCTGTGGTGCCACGTACGAGCCCGGAGCTTGCTGCATCAGGAACGGGTTGTTCGCCTGAGGCATGTGTTGTTGTTGTTGTTGTTGTTGCTGCTGCTGCTGCTGCTGCTGTTGCAGCGGTGCGCTGTAGAAGTTCTGTTGTGTCTGCTCCGGAATCTGGCCGAGGGGTGTCGGTGATGCCACTCGCGTCGGCGACCGGGCAAAGGGTTATTAGCATATGCCCCACCGGTCTGGCTCGCCACCAGGCCTGTATTTAGAGCCGGCGCTTGTGAGAATTGCTGGGCTTGTGGCTGCTGGGCGGCTGGTGAGCTGTTGAAGAACGGGTTGTAGCCAGTATGCGCCGGCTGAAGAGGTTGCGCGGGCTGGAGCGCGGGCTGCTGTCCCTGCTGGGGATATGCCTGATTACTATTAAACGCCGTGGCGGCATAGTTCTGCGGCATCGTGGGCATGGGCGGGGTCATGGTCTGCTGGTACACCACCTGCTGAGCCTGCTGATTAGGCAGGCCGCCGGTGTGGTGAGGAAACAGCGGCTGCGAAGAAGAGCCGCTCAGCGACATGTTATTGAAGGCCTGGTTCAGAGCATCGTTGGACTGGGTGGCCGTCAGGCCAAAAGGGTTGGTGCTGGCGGTGGTGGTGCTGAAAAAGGGGTTTCGGTTCGCGAGGTTGCCAGTCGACTGGCTGGATATTGGTTGGACGGGTGATATATCAAAGGGATTTGTTGATGCCGACATGGGCCGTGCTATCTCAGCCCGGGCGACAGTCAGCCCTGTCTGGCCACTGCTGGACACGGACGGCCTGCTCACTGAAGGGAACTCGTCGCCAGGGCTCGTCACAGGCGAGCGGCCCTCGATCCGCACCAGGGCCTCGATGGTCCTTTCCAGGTTGCCATTGACGCCCTTGAGTATCGCCTCGTTCTTGCGGTCGTTCGTGAAACCTAGCTCCCGCAGCTTCAGCAGCTTCTTCTGCGTGTCCTCCTCGCTGTCGTAGCCCAGGCTCGCACCGAACACCTTGGAGGCCTTAGGCCGGTGGCCTGACGCCGAATCGGGGCTGTCAGGCGGCAGTCGGGGGCTCGACTGCGCGGACCGGGAGCTGTGGTCTTTTCTTTCTCGAGAACAGCGGGAAGGTCGACGAGCTGGACCGGAAGCTGAACTTGCCCGTGTTCTTCGGAGGTAGGGGTGGTGGCGTCTCGTCCGATCCTGTGCTGCCGGTATGATTTCTCGGCACTGTCGACAGGCCCTGGTTCATGTATTTTGATCGTATAAAGCGTTCCATCGCAGAGTCAACCTCATCGGCGTCGATCGGCATCGCAGGCTTCTTGTTCTGTGGGTTGTAGAGCTTGTTGGACGTGATGTTGCCCACCTTCTTCATGTTCTGTGTCTCCCGTCAGCACCCATCTTCGCCGTGTCTCCCCCTCCCCTCCCCTCCCCCCGGGCCAGGCGCTGTTCCTTACCTCGACCTGCTCGTTTGACCACCCGTCCATGGTGAGCGACTTGACTTTGGATATGTGGGTGCCGAGCTTTCGGTGGATCGAGGCGCACCTCATGCAGAGGAAGATGCCCAGCTACTCTTCAGATTAGCATCTCGCGACCGACGACAATATGGGTGACGGAGGATCTCGATCGTATCCGAGGACAGGGTTCCGAATCGTGGGGTGCGGTAGGGTTGACATACGCTCCATGAAGCCCAGCCTGTTCCACAAGATGTCAGCAAGGCGGATCGCAGGGCACGAGACCATGCGGCGCGTCCGCTGTTGGAGGGTGTTCGGACTCACCTGGGTTGCGGGCCTGGCAATCAGCGCACATGTTGTTGCCGGCAACATTCTGCACGAGGTCCTGGAGAACCTTCTCGTTGCGCGCCTGCTGGCGCTTGTTCAGAGGACCGTTCATGGCTGTCGCGCGGGGGGCCGAGGGCGGTAGAGGCAAGTCGGGGCAAGTCAAGGCAAGGGGACGCAAGGCGAGGCAACGCAACACAAAGCAATTGTCCGCCAGGGGGGGCCAGCTCCAGTCGCGGGTGGTCGCAGGTTGGCGAGGGCGGCTGCTAAGGCTGTCGAGCCTCCTGGGTGCCGTCAGCGTTTCCAAGGCCTTGGGGGAGGATATTTCGATCTGCGGCGGGTGTAAAAAGTCGGAATCAGAGGCGAGTTTGTTTCTTTGCAAGGACTCTTGTCTAGACTGGAGTCTTAAGTCTCTGGAGGTTGGGAGTTGTTAGAGAGGTTGTCTGGCCGTGCCGCGCCGCGGGATTTGCTTAGGCGGTTCGCGACCAGGGGTGTTGGTTGGTTGGTTGGTCAGTCAGTAGTGGTCACCCGCTGGCCTGCCGGGCCTGGACCTTGACTCGGGCCTGGGCCTGGGCCTGGGGTACACACCCACGACCCTCCGTGCCTCCCCTCCCTCCAGACGGTATCTGCCCTCTTGCTTCTGGCTGTGCCTCTCTGCCTCTGCTTAAAGGGGATGAATCCGAACGTGGGCGCACGGGCACTGGGGCACAACAAGAAGGAGGCTCCAGTGCTAAAATGACGCCAATCCAATCGGCCCCAGATGCGAATCGTGAACGGAATTAGGTATCGGTATCAAGGACCAGGGGCGACAAGCAGGAGGACAACAGCAAAGGAACAAAGAAAGATAAATGGTACACATTAAATTTTCGAGTGAGAGAGGGAATGGATGATGGCAAAGTAAAAGAGTACAGGGAAGGGAGCGTACTGCAAAGCATTGGGCGACGAGAAAGACACATGCACAGATACACACACACACACACAGAGAGAGAGAGAGAGAGAGAGAGAAGAAGCGGGGCGAGAGAAAAAGAAGAAGAAGAAGACAGGAACTGGCTGCATGCATGTATGGTGTGCATCTGCAAAACGGGAAATGAGCACGACAGAATCAGGTAAGAGGGCCTGAAGGATGACGATCGAAGGAGCGCCGGGCGTGAGCCTGATGCCCTGAAGAGGGCGCACTATGGTAGGTGTGGCCACTACGAAGGCTGCAGAAAAGAATTGGCACAGAGTCTTGCTCCCTCAGCGAGATTGGAGCAGCACACGAGCAGCACTACCAACCCTCCTGGAACACGCGGCTGGGGTCCCACTAGAGCTCGCTAGAGAAGCCCCCTGACCTTCCGCCCCCACTGGCTACAACAGCGTGTGTAGCACTAAGCATCCACGGCAGAAGCGACCCGGTGCCTCGAGTGCTTAGTACCTTGGAGCTACAAAAAGGGGCTTGGTAAGTACTATGCTCACCTCCTAACTTTATCTCATCAACATCGACGCCGTTATTAACATTTTGCCTCGCCCAGACCACAGTCCTGAGGCTGACTCTCTTGGGAACGACAATCGAGATACGAGAAGCATAGGGATGCACCTGAGCCCGTCCTGATCCCTTTTCGCGTAGAAGGAAAGGAAAAAGTATAATTATTATACTTTTAATATCCGAATTACACGGATGTGCAGCCCCATATCGGCATCGTCGCCGCCCGAATGCGGAATCTTGGGCAATTCCTAGCTGAGCCTGACACAGCACACCGCAAAAGGGGTATCGGGTATCTGAACAGGGTCAAACGCATCATCAGTCAGCCAGTTCTTTGTTGGAATACTAGTAACATGTACGTAAGCTTAAGGACCATGTTCTTGCCTACATGTGTGCAAGTTATATGGAAGGGTTCCAGCAGAGCCTGTCTGGTGTGTAGACGCGACCAGCAACGATGAAGGCCCTGCCTGGGATCGTGAGGCTGGACGGAACGCTCCGAAGGCCCCTCTTTGCTCTGCACTAAAGATTGTCATCAACACAAACTCAAACAAAGAGCTGGAAAGTCTGGGAATGATTATTGCTGGCCACTAACTCCCGCAAAGAGACTGCAGCACATCCTCAGGTACAGATACCGAGCCCTTCTTCTTATTCTTTTCATTTATTTTCTATTAGAAAAAAAGGAAGAAGAGGAAGACTCAAACCTCACAAGTATATTGATACGCAAGGGTCCTCTAAAAATAGATACTGCTCGGGACGACAGTCTCAGGCCTCCCTTGAGATTGTCCGCAACAAGAAAAGGCGTGCACTCCGGAAAGAGGTCTTCTGAATGTGCCCAAATGGGGGTGGGGTCCATCACACGAAGCAATTGGGACTCTCATGACAACTTGTATGATACGTCGGTGATCGAAAGGGTGGCAACGTATCCTCTTTGCCAGGTTACTGAAAGACGCTGCCCAGCATATCTCAAGGTAGGCGGGGAGCTAGCAGGTCTCTCATGTTAGCAAAGGCGGCCAGCGATATCTTCACCAGCGGTCAACCCACCAGCCCAAGGCCTTGATCAAACAAACCACAGGCGAGCTGATTTTAGTATCACTTATCAATCCCATCATAAGACTGGCTTGACTGAGAGACTGGGTGCATATGAATTTTTCGAGACTCAATCGCAGTAACACTCTTCATGACCGTCCCTCAGTAACCATCAGAAACTACATTCCTGCATGTAGCATGTAGACTATTTTCATGCTCTGTCGTAATAAAGATTATAGGAATATTAAGTATCTTAGGGAAGCAAAAGTGAAAGAAAGAAAGAAGAAGAAAAAAGAAACCAAGGCTCGCAGAGGCTATGATTGATAAAACAGTTACCTATAGCGGCCAAAGACTCCGGGGAACTGTATCCTATAGTACACCTCGACCACTGCACTGCGTGCACGGCTCTTGATCCAAGTTGCCGAGACCATAACTGGTGAAATGACCTATCTAGCCACTATCGCTCAATGGTTTGTGGAGACCTTTCGAATCACTTACTTGCCCACGGCCCAGGTCATTTTTCAGCCTACTTACACACAATCTCCCTATCCATGCATCTGTCAAGGTGAACATGTTGCAGGAATGATCACCAGGTGGGTCATTCTGGCTTATGTTTATATAGAACAGATTTCTACCGAACTGTGTGGTAACTTCAAACGAGTGCTTTGCTGCTGGAAATATGACTGGGCACCAGATCTGGGTTTCCCGGAGGCTTGTCAGCGTCTGACAAAATCTCTCTCTCTCTCTCTCTCTCTCTCTCTCTCTCTCACTCACTCACTCATACACGCACACACACACAGTTCCACGGTTGCTGAATATCAATCATCTTAGATGGCATCTGCTCCCCTGCCATCCAACTCTTCCAGACGTGTTTTTGGACCTTACAAGTGCTTCAATTGTGTACGATGAAAAATAGCCCTTGCGCCATGTCATATCATAGCATTTTTTCTTAAAGCCCTGAATAAGAATAAGGCAAACTACATGATAAGAAGGGTCTAAAAAATTGTTACCAAAAAAAAATCACCTTGATGGCTACTAAGTAAATACTTGAGTACGTAAATAGCTGGATACGCTGGATACTTAAATCCTTGAAGCCCTGCTATATGCACCCATCGTGGCGAGCAGCTCGATCCACAGCCAACGAAGTGTAAAGTATAGAGGAGGTAAGACGTGTCTTCACTCAGCCTATTAAAACGTTGCTCTGATGGACAGCTCCATTGCCATGTTGAAAAAAAGAGTAAATAGCAAATATGGTTCATTCGAATTAGAAATCTTAGGTCTCACTCGACCGCCCGCTCAGTCAGATTCCCAAGTGCTGCTTCACAGTCTTCCACCGACAATCATCTGGTGTTTAAAAACAGCCACTGGATTTCCATCCTTCCCTCAAACAACACACCCGTATCTCATCACCTAGGCCTTATCCAAGGACTGGCGAGACGCCTTTTTTTTTTTTTTTTTTTTTAGTGACGCCTCGTCCGGCTGTTCCCGGGCCCAGCCGCGTCACCTCCATCAGAGCCAGCCTCAACATGCTCCCGCATATCGAGGGAGGCTACTTTGTCGAGACGGACTGGGACCCTCTGCTAATCGCGTCGCCTTTCCCCCTCGACACAGCCTCCGAGAAGACCATATCGCTCGTGCCCCAGCGCCCGGGCTTCGATGCCAAGGTCCGGGACGCCAGCACCAGCATCTTCTACCTGCTGACGCCTAGCTCACCGCAGGGCAACTTCTTCCGTAATCGGGCCCGGACGGTCTACACGCTACACAAGGGCCGAGGCCGGTACGTGCTCATGCACGAGGGTGGCAGGATTGAGGCCTTTGTGGTGGGACAGGATATGGCTCGGGGTGAGCGGCTGCAGCGGATCGTAGAGGAGAACATCAACAAGGCTAGCTTCCTGCTGCCGGATGCGGAGGGGGCACAGGGGAGCGAGGAGGGCTTGTTGGTTTCAGAGACGGTGGTTCCGGGGTTTGAGTACTGTGACCATGACTTTCTGGCGAGGGCTGGGTTGACGGAGCTGTTAGGCGATGATACGGCGAAGACGCTGGAGTGGGCTGTCAGGAAGGACGTGTAGGTGCTGCGACGATGATGGGCATGTTAACTAATGTCCTTCCGAAGTTGTGGATACATACACAGGAACGTCATGTGCACAGCCCGGAGACCATAATTGCAGCATGTGATTTGCTCGTACTTAGCAGTACTCAGTCCCTACCTACTAATTTAGCACCCGTGAACGAATGGAGCATGCGTATTGATATTTCTCGTTTGTTTACCTGTATCCTTCCCCATCTACCCAACAACCCTCTTTTTGTCAGCCTAGTAGGTCCTCTCTCTCTCTCTCTCTCTTCTTTTCTCTCCTCTGGACACCATGTCGAATCTCTGACGCCAAAGGAATGTATAAGAGTACACATAAACAATGCACTATCCACCAAAACTCCTGAACCCAACTGGCGTGTTCTATTTCTATAGCCTGATGTGTG
Source organism: Celoporthe dispersa (assembly GCA_016584495.1). NCBI lineage: Eukaryota > Fungi > Ascomycota > Sordariomycetes > Diaporthales > Cryphonectriaceae > Celoporthe > Celoporthe dispersa. The sequence continues at coordinate 1,656,425 of WAID01000006.1, read as the reverse complement.
TGGTCTTGTCTTGCCGAACGCATTTGGAAGTAGAATATCAGTGTTGAAAGGTTTCGATCCGGGCTTTTTGGCTGCCTCGATCGCTCGCGGTGTCATCTGCAGGTTTTTTTCCCCGACTTCATGCTCCCCCTGGCTCTGGTATGTTCAGTCTGTATCGGTCGTTGCTCAGACCCGGCTTTCGACCCGTTACGACGTGAAGGCGCATGTAAGTATGTGCATTTCTGTTCCGGAGAGCTGTCCTGACAGGGATCAACGACAACTAGGGGCCACATCGAAACATAATGATCAGCCACGGAAACACAAATCAGGACAGGTGGAAGGAGGACTTACCTCGTGCTCTTCAATAGAGACCCCGTTCACCCGCGACTGGTATGCCCTGCTGATCCCCGAGACGTGGCTGGAGAGCATCTCTTCCATCCAGAAGCCGAGCTCCCTCTGGCTCCTCTCCTCTGGCCAGGCGCACGTCGGTACCTTGAAGACCCTCTCCTGGACATCCTCGAAGCCAGCCTGCTCGAACCAGCCTCGCAGCCGCCGCGCGTTGTCGATGGGCTTGCCTGCTATGCGGCTCAGGCGGTACAGCTCTTCCACCCACTGCTGGAGGGCGTGGTTCTCGGGCATGGTCCCGTCGTCGCAGTGCAGCTCCATGTCAGGCTCCTGGCACTCGAGCCAGCCGCCCGGGTTCAGCTTGTCGAAGGCCTGCTGGATGATCTGGCCGAAGATGTCCTCCCAGCACCCGTTGGTACAGCGTGTGTGCACATAGTCGAGGTCGGTGTCGAGCCACTCCTGGGAGGAGTCGTCGATGCAGAAGACAACGTTGGGCGGCGTCTCTGGCGGCTGGATCTGGGACAGGTCGGTACCGATGATGAGTTCTGTCTGGGGGAACTCTTCCGCAAAGTCGAAGCACCAGTCTCCCGTTCCGGTGCCCACGTCGAGGACGCGTCGCGGGTAGTTTGTCTGGGTCCAGGGAGCATGTCCGTTCACGTCGCCCATGGCTCTCCTTATGATCTCGTGCATGATGCGCAGTCGTTCTACCTCTTCTGCGTCGTTGGGGAACCAGTATGCTAGATACAGGTCCGGTCAGAAAGGGGGAGCAAAGAGGATGTCTGGGTCTAAACCGATGGCAGGCTGGAACGTCAGGCTGACCTCCTTCTCTGTAGGTATGGTAGGTTCGTCCATTCTCTTCACGGGAGGCGAGAACGCTTTCTGTCACCGATTGTGTGTCTCTAAAACAAACTCAGCCAACAAGGGATTGCAGACATTGTACTAACGCAATCATGAAAACTCACGGCAGTGCCTCGGCCTACAGGGAAGGTCAAAGTTAGGATAAATGCGTGGGAACCGTGACGACGAGGACAGACGGGAGCTTACAGGCTCATTACTTGTCAGAGTCTCGGTGAAGGTAAAGTCGAAGTCGGCCAGAGAGGCCTCATCGGTGTTGAAAACCCCAAGGCTGCGCCTGTTCGGATTGTTTGCCATGGCTGCCACCCCAGTTGCACGCAGCCTGATGATCGCCTGTGTCGGATGGCGGTCCAGTCGTGGGAGGAAGGGCGGTCTGCAACTGACAACCCCAAAGCGATGAGGGAAAAGGGACCGGGAGAAAGTCTATGGTCCGCATGATACAGCAATTTCAGGTGCTAGGGCCCAGTGATTATCGAGAAGGCCCAATAGGGCGCCCCAGAAGAGAGCACCCGACTGTCAAACTTCCTGACTCTCTACAAAAGTACCAGGGACCCAAAGAGCTGGGTCAAGCGGAGCCTGCCGCTGTGGCCCGCGGTTCCGCCGGGGTGCTCTTCCCAGGAATTCGGTGGTACTGCGTGAGCTTGCAGATTCAGATCGCACTCCAGAGATCTGTGCTACCACCTATGAAACGATCCCGATCTACTCGAGAAGGAAATATCCACTTCCGCTGACGAGCGGGCACCAGACCTGGACTGTATCTACAGCAGCAACGTGTTGAGCTCAATGGTCCGAAAAAACGACAACGGCAGATTTCCAGTCTCGGCTGGAGCACCACTGTGCAAATTCGCCTCCCGCAAGTCCAGCGAGACTCTGAGCTGAGTCCTGGCTGTGGCTAGCCTAGGTCGATGACAGGGGAGCGAATAGCCTCGGGTCGATCTTATTTTGTTGCTTACGAAGTATGCATAAGCGGTGAGCGCTCCCAGGAAGTATCCTGCCTCCTGCTCCCTGCAGACATATCATGAGCGAGTCGTCGATATACCGTCGCCAGCGAAGCTTTGAACGTTTCAGGTCATCTAGGACAAAATGGGCGATTGCCGACGATGCATGACAAGGGGGGGCTTGTTGGAGATCGAAAAGTGGTCCCTGACAAGTCAAGCAGTGTCGGCGTTCTCGGCCATACGCAGACACTTGGACGCTCAATCGCTGAACTCAAAACATTAATCTTCATGCTCAGGGTATTTTTCCGTCTCTGAGGGCGAGTACTCTCCGGGTAGGCAGTGTGTAGGTCTGCGATTCACTGTCAAGAATTCTGATAGCCGAATTGGGCTATTCGAGGTCTCACATCCCTCCCGCTCCAACCAACCGCGTCTGTACCGGATTCTCGGGGCGGTCATCAGCGACCCAGCTCTGCGGTTAGGTTTGTTTGTTGACGGCACGTAATCTCGGATATGCAAGGCGGACCCGACATTCTGGGTCCAACACGGCCCCTGGAGCCCTGTAGCCAACGGGCGTTGAATGCAGTCGCGCTTGATTCATGATGGTCTTCACCAAGACCCTCGGTTGGTATCAGCGAGCAAAGAGTCCGCTTGTTGCCATCCGAGGTTGGACCATCGCTTTCTAGAGGCGCCAGGAGACGATCGAGAGAGGGCGATCGTGTTTCATTCCCGATTCTATTTCTAGTCATGTCCTCGGTCGTTTGAAGACGTGTACCCACCACGCAGTCTCCACAGATTTCTGGAAACCCTTTGCCTCGAACAACTTCATCCACTCGTCGGGAGCAGAGGACTGAAGGCTCTCTGCGATGGAGCCTAAACAAGGGGTCGACCGCTCTTGCTGAGTTCTACTGCTCGATGCGAGCACGATCCCCGCCCCTCTCAGTTCACATGGTTCCTCCCGGCTAGGCTCGTATACGGTTCCCTTGGAGGAGTTATCCTCAATCATCCAGCCGCGCGTCCCAGTGCCTGACGGAGCTGTAGAAGAGTGTCACTCGGAATCCGACGGTTTGTCAGAGATTATGATCCAGCTTCTCCCACGTTCCTGATCCACCTCAGGGGTGTATGAGCTTAGTAGCCGAAGCCCTCGAATTTTCACCGACCAATCATGCTGGCGTGCAGGTCGAACCGCTGACGGTGTCCAGACAGCCCACATCAGGTCGGCCACACGAGAATCCTGCGCTGGACTGCGATGCGATCGAGCTCAGCCGAACTTCCTCGAGCCGCCCTTGTGTTTCTCGTCCTTCTTGGCCTTCTTTCCCTTGCCGATCAGCTCGAGGTGCCCGGCGCGCTCGCCCAGCAGCTTCTCTGTCTGGGCGACCATTCCTGATGTGTACTTCTTCTGTAGCTTGTCGGCCTTGGTGGACTTTTGTTTCTTGACCTTCGAGCCCTTGGTCTGCTTAGCCCGTGCGGCCGGTGAGGGCTTGGCTTTCTGTTTAATCGCGCCTTGGGCCATGCCTGTGATTTTCGGTTTGGGTAGGCTATTTTGTCGTTGTGATATACGGCGGCGGTATGAGGAGGCGACTTGTGAGAGGAGTTGTTGGTTGTTTGTTTGGAAACTGCGGGCGCCAGCACGAGAAAACAGAGCCAAGAGGAAGAGGATAAAAAAAAAAAGGAAAAGAAAAGGGCTACCGCAAGATTGCACCGTAGCACCGAGCTGATAAGATAAGGTTGTTTAGTCAGCATGGTTTGAGAACATCAACGACGTTCTAAGCAGGGGCCGCATTTCCCCACTTTTGCTTTTTTCCTTTTGGTTTCTTGCTTCATTTTTTCCATTCACGGTTTAAAGAATACTTCTTGAGATGTATTATACCCAGATTCACTGCCCGGGCCCATGCTCATGAACTGAGGGTCTCATATCCTGCAGCATTCTGATTGTGTGGAAACCCTACTACCGTTTCAAATGCATGTTCTGCCCTGTCAAAGGAGAAAGCGGCGGCTATCATAAATGCATCTGTCCTAAACGGACGGAAACCAGGGTTCATGAGTGCGAAAGGCGCTGATCGTGCACTTACATGCATTCTTTGGGCCTCGATGTTGACAGGAACCCTTTCATCAGGAACCACTTGACACGTACATACAATGTGCAAGATGTATTTAAGCGGTCATCGGCTTTCTGCTAATACATGTGGCCAGACTGAAACGTCTATCTACGCACCGGCTGGCACGGATACCCGAGTTTGTTGCAGCCCTTGAGATCAGCGTATTCCCTAGCGCTGAGCCTGGTAGCCGTCTACCTTTATTACAAGCCACGATATAATTCATCGTCTTGTTGAATTTGTGATATTGTATTAGGTTCTCATTAGAGTTGATTAATGCGCACTGTCCTTCAGATCTCGCATGAGAGGAGCCTCGTTATGCGAGCTGCCCAAGAATCACTCTGTCCGCTCGAGCTACTACTCCTCAGAGGCATATCCTGACTGCTCCTGTCTTGCAAGAACTTTGGCCAGGTATTTGTAAGGACCAAGTACTTGACACTTTTCTCTGCCCGGTCGAAGATAGTGCCGTCGAAACTTTCTGGAATCTCACCCCACTTTGACAGAATTACAGTCAGCATACCGTTGATCACAGATCTGGGGGAGATGCAACCAGCCTTGCAAGAGGCCCGAAAAGAGGATGAGGCATTTTGAAGCAAGCTCTTCACCTCAGCCTGACTTTGAGAGCAGGTGGAGACGCGGAGCTGAGACGCAGGGAATGATTGCTTACGTATGATATCTTGGCCAAAGACGACCGCAGCTCGATCAGGCTCCCTTTCGAGAGAATCCTTCTCTGGGAGTCCTGTGATTGCGGTGTAGGTACCTGCTTCAGCCAGTTCTGGGTTCCGAACTGTGATATCGGGTTGAGGGCTGGCTCTTCAGTGCCGTACAATATTCTGGTGGCTCCGCCAAAGACTGCTTCGATGTCCTTGATATCATGGAAAGACAAGTTGACAGGGAACTCTGTTCGCGGGCTGATAAAGTCCGTGTAAATGTGCAGGGCCCTGGTGAATGCTTCCCTCCTCGCTTCCTCGTCTGGGTTTTCAGGGTAGCCTTTCTTCCATACAGAAACAGCTGCTAGGAAGGCCACGTTTTCTCCGGAAAAATCTTTCAGTGCTGAGAAACATCGAAGAGGTTCCGGGTTGTCGTTTAATAGTTGTTCCAGGGCCGCCATAGTCAGCAGGCTTTGGCCCGAGTATGAGGGCACGTCAGACTTCCTAGGTCCTGCTGCGTCCCCCAGGGATGTCACTAAGGACCAGGGTTTCTTTGACGATGACGCCGTAGCCCCTGACGAGCTCGTACCAGACGAAGGGTCTTCAGCAACATACTTGGACTCCCAAGCTGAAATCATGTCGAGGGTTTCCTGTTGCAACGATTGGTGCTTGAAAGCCTGCCAGCAAGGGACAAAGACGGTGAAGATCTCCAGGAGCATGATGGAGATTGCGATCCTGCCAAGTCTTCATTAGCAGCTACCTAGGCGAATGAGTGCTTCTCCGCGAGGCCTAAATAGAACACTTTGGCTGCAGAAAATCTCAGGAGAGTGTTCCCTACTCACCATTGCGGAGGGAACCAGCGGGCGTTGACGCTAGCCATTGACGGGACATATAGTGCAATAAGCCACATCGGCGTGGCAGGCAGACTGTCATCATCAGTTAGCGAGGGCTCTCATGTCCACCAAAGCCAGCCCGGGCTATCCGACGCACCTCGCAAGACAGCAAGCAATGGTCTGCGTCCTCCAACCAAGGGTATCATGAATGTTCCTTGCTCTCCAGAGAATAACTGGTGCGACAACCCATGACCAGAAGAATTGCCAGACCAGCGACGGCCACCTTGTGAGACAATGGGGTTAGCTGGAGACACTGAGTACAGCGGCCGTGGATGGAAGACCTCACCATTCCCAGCCTGTGGCTTGTTTCTGATTGACCTCCCAAGGATTTCCCGAAACTTCGGTGCCGGGAACACCAAAAGACGGGTGGAACTTTCGAGACAAGAGGAACATGATGACTGTGAGCAGTATCTAATTAGGTCAGTTGTTTGCTATTGACTCTCACTGCTGGAATTCCAGCTGCTGAACACATACCTGGATGCATATGCCAATTCCAACCAAGCCGAGCAGCTTTGTGGTGTGGGTCATTCGAACACTGAAGCATCCAAAGTTCCGTGTCTTGGGAGAAGCATGGCTACTTCCAACATCGCCTCGGATAAATTTCTTCTGTTGCTTCGCCACGTGGAGGAAACGACTGTTCGAGGCGTGGAACAAGGCAATACCGATTGGTAGGTAAAGCCCCATTATCCAGTATTGCGCTTCGGCAGGAAAGTTTGTCACGGTTGTGGCAATTTCCACTGCTATCCAGTACATGTGAAGGGACGCAATGGCTGCAAAGGACAGACCTATACCCCGAACCTTGACCAGCGGCACGTGACGGCGAGTCCAGAGGAAACCCATGCCGACTGCCAGGATGACCGACCAGCAGCAGCAGAAAGCTATCCAGAAGGTGTGCACGCCAGTGACGTCGATGCTGGGCTGCAGTTCCGCCATGATGAGCTCTGAGATGAGGATGCTGTAGATGGTCCAGCATGGGGAGCTGGAGCATCATCAGTCCAAAAAAGACTAAAAGATGCGATCAAGGCGTTAAAGAGCCAAGATGTCTGGTATTATGTGATTATGTGAACTACATAGTTGAGGCAGCGTCCCTCCCCTGACCTTGCTGGAACGCCCTAGGGACGGCTGGACAAGGAGCAATTACCGCTTTTATCCCATGTTGACATGCGCTGAAGACCGGGCGCCACTATTATGTCCAGCATACTTCCCGGCTTCTCGAAGTCAGTGCTCTGCCAAGGAAGCCAGCAAGGCCAGCTGCAACCTTCAAGGTTGGGCGCGGCGGGGAACGGACGAGGTCCCACGGCTTGATACAACTCCACAGCATGATGCGAAGACGTTCGGGAGGGTTGATCGCAGCAGGTCCTAGACCATGGTATGAGAGCCATTTTATCAGTGATCGACTGCCCAATCAGATCACGGACGTATACATTCTTCGCAGTATGGGCGACCGAAGGATAAAACGAAGGAGAGGGGGGTCATCTTTGGCAGTGGGGTCCAAAGCTCATATTTTCTCTGTGACCAGGAACTGCACAGTAAATTCAGCGGATAAATTCCTCCCAGCGTGCAAACTACTGCACCACTAGGGGGCTTAGTGGGTGAAGCTCTGTGAGGAGAAAAAAAACCCCTTCTGTCTGTTAGTCTTGCTCTGGGTGGAGCCTTGGTGGGGATGCCATCTGAAGCTTTCCAGGTCCTCTCTTGCGAAGATGCTAGCTAGGCCTCCCAAAGTAAACACTGGGGGCTGAAAATTCCTCCGTGGATACCGTCTCGGGACAAAAGCATGGCTGATTTTGCTGTACCTGCATTTGACATGTGGGAGTTGACACAGGCATCCTGCGACCCGGGTCCTTCATACTTTGATCCATGTCCCCGAGGAGAGACGGGGAGGGAGACGGGTTTGAGATGATGCAAGGGTGTACTCCCAGATTACTATAGTGCCATGTTAACCTGCCTGCTGAGGCACTTAACTGCTGCAATTAACGTCAATTACCCTGCTATCCTCCAGCATGAGGACCGGACCCAGTACCATAGTACGTAGTAATTCCTCAAATGAAGGCTTGGAGTTTGGTTGGTATAGTCGGGCCCCGCGCCAGGACCTCTTTCACCGCTTGCTTCGCGTTCGTCTGTTATACCTAACAGACTTTATAAATGTAAACCTTACTATGTTGTATCCGTTCCACGAAGCTGTCTGATACAACCTCGGCCATTCCGTAAATAAACATCCCGGTCGGTCTCATTTTGAAAGATACCCCGTGCGCCGACGTCCCCGGGGGGCCTGGAGAAGCCTTCTGCGAAGGTGATCGGAAATCAAGCGGATCTGCATCCTGCGTGGTGAACGACGGTCAGATAGTAGGAGGGCTTGCGAAGATCCAGACCCTGCATGAATGCTACACAGGATGCACACATCCGGCATTCATCCCCGGCTGCCTCGTGAGCAAAAAGGCAACAACACCCCATCTATACCGTCGTAAGCAACCTTTGGAAATGGATATTTCACAGATTTTCTACCCACGAGCCCACGACGGCCCCGGCAGCCCGATACTCCGAAGTGCACTAGCTCTCAATCTCTCTCTAAAAGTACCCGTCTGAGAAATTCGGATCAACACCAATGATGTCAAGACTTTTTGTTTGCGCAGCCCTTCAGTGTCTATGTCTGACTCGAACGTGGCTGCGGCTGCGGCTATAACTCGAGGCACTGTCGTCCCACATCGTGATGGGTAGTTGGCGGCTCCACACTCTGATTCCACATAGATTACGCATTGATTCCACATCACAACAACAGCTGCGAAGGTGGCACAGGAACTGGAAGACTTTCAAAATGCCCTCAACAAGCTGTTGCAGATCGAAGGAGCGGACAAGATGCTGTTCGAGGCATGGACAGCAAACGCACGGAGTCTCCTTGGTCCCACGACCGAAATCGAAGACGGTGTCAAAAGACACAAGCCCATGGATAATGAATGCAGGGCAAAAATGTTGGCAATTTCTTTTACTGATGACTGCAGTCTGCATTTGGCCTGCACGACTGTACAGTTGGCGTGCTGCCGGTGAGGTCTGCATAGATACTCTTCAGCGACTCTCCAGCACCACCTCAAAACTCCTAGTCAGCGGCTTTGAGATATTGAAGCTTAGAGCACCGCTGGCCTCGTCAAAATGCGCGATGCTATCCATTCCTCGGACCCTGACGCTGGACCCAGCACCAGACGAACCATACCCGAGAATAGTGATGCTGGAGACAACAACCCCGGCTGCGTACCCAAACGTCCCGCCAGCGACCAGTGTTCCATTGGCGTAGTCGAACTGCACGAGCGTGGTCCCATTTTGCTGCAGACTGACCCCATCGTCGAGGTACAGCTGCCCGCTTGCCAGACCGGTACTGCCTAGAACGACGAGAAGCTCGAAGTTCTTTTCCCGCAGCTCTGTCGTCGTCATGGCCGACTCCACACGCAAAGGGACGATCACTCCGCCCCTGAGGTACAGCGGGATGTCTGTCAGGCCCTGGTCCGTTACCGTGACGTAGTCTGCTGCGCCCTGGACTTGTTTGAAAGTGTACCAGTCGTAGAAGACGTCGTCTGGTAGGTACATGTCGACGCTGGTGGCGTTCTCCTCGGTCACAGGAGCAACGAGCAGGGCATCGCCGTAGAAGTATTGCATGTCCAGGCCGAACGTGGCGTCGTCTTCAGGGTAGAGGTAGAACATCGGGTTGATCAGTGGGGTTCCGTCTACAGACTGCTGATACATCGCGGTGTAGATGTAATCGAGAAGCCGATACCGTATATCAATGGCCTTGCGCGCCGCCTCAGCTACAGTGTCCCACAGGTAATACTCCTGGGAGATGGTGGGCGGGTAGTTGTTGTGGTTCCGGTAGAAGGGGCTGAAGGCGCCCAGCATGGCCCACCGCGCGCAGAGCTGCTCAGTCGTGTTGTCGGCGTATCCGCACACATCGGAGCCGACCATGGGAACCTGATAGATGGACGCGAAGCCCATCATCATGGCAATCGATTTTTGGTAATGTGGCCAGTCGCTCAGGTTGTCGCCGAGCCAGTGCCCAACCTTGGCCCCCGCGCCTGCAAATGTTGACCGGGTGATGATCATCGGCCGTAGGGCAGGACGGCGAGCGAGCATGGCGTCGCGGGACGCGGCGGACATCATGGTCCCGTACAGGTTGTGGGTGTCGTACATGGCGAGGCCATTCTGGTGGATCACGTCTGTGTTCACCGTGAGGTTCGACAGGCCGCCCTCCGCCGCATTCCAGCTCGGGAGATAAGCAGCGTAGTTGTGAATGGCGTATTGGGGGTAGAGGAGATCGCGTCCAGGTAGACCGAGTTGTTGGCCTGGTTCTTGGCGTGATGCGAGGACGAGATGACCCAAGTCTAATACTTGGGGGGCATCTCTGATCTTATCCTTCACAGCGCTCTGGTCTAGGCTCCTGGAATCGATGCCTGCTTTCTCATCCGTCGTTGAATTACAGTCCGTACCTGGCGGTTGAAAGTCGCACGGCCAACCAGGCAGCGGACGTGGCCAGGTACGAAGTGCAGGTGGATCCGGAGGAACGCCCCCGGCCGCGGCCTGTTGAGCTGGATTGTCGCAGGGGAAATCTGATTATTCTCATTAATAATGATCACGTCTCGACAGAAGAGGAATAGGTGAGCCGAGGGCCACGTTTCACGTGAGGTTCAAGACTCACCGCAAGCAAAGTCCGAAGGCTCATTCATGTCAATCCAGAGGGCATCGATATTGACCCCGGATTCAGGACTAAAGAAGATGGCAAATTCGTTGTCCCAGTAGAGCGTGATATTTGAAGAAAACCAATCCGGAAACACAGTGACACCTGGCCAGACAACGCCCTGCCAGAGCGAGCCGTTAGACCGGAGCAAGAAGATGTTATCTTCCACACCTCGTTCGAAAGGCGCATAGCTCTGATAGGCCACCGCAGGATCGACTAGCAGAGTTCACGCGTTAGCTGGGGGCGGCCGCATATAGGATATGAACAAAGTGGAGAGAGGCCAGAGAAGGGGGGTGGCGGGACAGAGGCATTATGTAGCTATATAACACAAGAAAACCGAATACATATTTACCCATCATAACGTAGTGTTGGTCATGGTTGTGAAGATGGTCGACGAGCTGCCGCATCATGTGCAGAGGGAACCTTTGGGGGTCAAGTGAGAACACTTTCCGCAAGTCCATGTAATCAATATCAGTCCACATGGTCTCTAGCGGAATCTTCGCGTCTGAGTAATTCTGCACCACCTCAGCAACATTGTACACGTCCTGGTATCCATAGCGGCATTGGTGAAACCCGAGACCCCAATAGGGCTGCATAGCAGGTAAACCCGCAAGGTCGGCATACTGCCTCGCGACGTCCAGCGGTCCAGGCCCAGCGATGAAGTAGAAATCAAGCACCCCTCCAAGAGTATTGTACTCAAGGTACTGCCCCGACGGCCCTGTGCTGTTGATGAAGATGTCCATCCCGTTCGAATTCAGCAGGAACACGCCATGTGTCCCGCTGGCTCCCCGATGGTCAAAGTAGATGGGATGGTTCCCATATAAGTTCTCTCCACTGGGAGTGCCGTAAGCATCTCGGCTCCAGAGTGTGCGAATATAGTTGGTCGTGTTTAGGCGGAAGGCATCCGTGTGCTCGCCGAGCCCATAGATGTTAGGATTGTTCGGAAGCCGGGTCCGCAGCCGCAGATACTGAGTTTCGAATACCAGGCCGGCTGCCGAGGTGTCGAATAGGATCTCTCCTGTGTCACTGCGGGACACGGTGAAGGAGAAGGGCGACTCGGTGTAGTTGAAGGCCAAGGCGGGGTGTGTAGCTCCCTGCGAGGCGCTGGGTCGCGTGAACACAGATTCTGGGACCTGGTACACCGAGTTCGCCTTGTCTTGGATCTTGACGTGTAGACGTGTCTCGGTTTCGTAAGTCACTTCTAACGTCAGGTTCTGTAAGTCGGTTCCGTAGATGTTGCACGCGGCTCCCGCCAGTGATAGGTCAGCCGAGAGGCTGGTGGGTGTGGTATTCACGTTGGACACCTCGTAGCCTGGGCATGCCGCCAGAGGATCGTCGCTGGAAGAGTCCCTCGCAATTGGTATTTCTAGGGACGAGACTGCCACAGCGACGCTGGCCAGATGCCAGGTGAGAAAAGCTGCGTTCACCATTGCAGCATGTATATGCGATCAATTTTATAGTGCACAAAATATGCAATACGGCTTCCCGGGTGACGACGCAGCTAGGATCTCGACGGGTGGTTGGTCGGATCATCTGATACTCAATGACTTATTTTGCGGAGTTGGAGTACTGGGCATAGCAGGGTATTTAAACAAGCCCGAATCCTGCCCATCATGCTTTTGCCCCCATGCTTTCGCCTGAATGTGACCCAGAACTGTTTGCAGGCTTCTCCTCACCTTGGCGGCGAGACACTGCAGCGCCACCATCCTACAGAAGCGGGGGTGTTAAGAACCAAGAGAGATGATCCACATTACCTCGCTGCACGGTGAAAAACATTTAAGCTTCACTACAACTTGTGCATTGAATACTGTAGTGCATTTACTCAGTACGTTCGATTTGTGCAAGACCGGAGTACTAAAGGCAACGCGCTCTATTCTCATCCAATCATAATGCTACCCTGCTTCATACACATACGCTATTAGAAGCGGCTCTTGTATACATTGCCATGTGACAAACGCTCCGACTCCTGGCTGTCCTATTTACAGCTTCGTCTTACCACCACAGCACGGATCTTCATGCAGCTGTGACTGGTTGAAGCGCTGCGTGCTGGGAGGCACGTCGAGGGCAGGGTTCTTCGTAAAGAAGCCATCAGGCTTTAGCATCACACTGATCCTCTCCGACGGCATGACGGGAAAATCTTCAGGTCTCGGGTTATGCGTCAAGCCAAACGTGTGCCAGAGCACAATGTCCGTGTTCTCGACATTGTCACCGCGGGACGCCCACTCGGCGAGACCCGTGTCCTTGCGGCTCTGGTTCGTGAACTCGCCGGCCGCGTAGAGCTCGTCGTCCTGGTACTTGGTCACCCAGACGGCGTGTTCCGAAAAAGGCAGCTCTTTGCGGGCGAACGAGTCCTGGCTCATCAGCAGCATCTGGCTGGGCGCCGCGTGCAGCTTGTACGCGACCGGCTTGAAGGAGACCTCGTTGATCTTGCTGTCGTTGCGGATCTTGAAGACGCGGTTCTTCTCGACGCAGAGATCAGCGTGGCCGGCTTTCTTGAGGATGGTCTGCTCAGAGACATAGCCCATGCCGAAGGGGTTGAGCTCAGCGTCCACGGGGAGCGCGACGCTGTCTTCAAAATAGAGCGTGTTGTTGTGTCCGTCAATCGACGGGTCAATGCGCAAGGAAAACAAATGCTGATGGTAGGCGGCCATCACTCCGGGCCCGACGTTGGTGCCCCATCGAACCTTGGCCCCGTCGGCGTTGTCGATGGGCATGGTGGACAGGATGCCTGTGGCTCGAACTTCCTGCTCGATGTTGCCAGCCTGGTCAAGAATCCAAGCCAGGACGTACTCGTAGTTGGAAACGGTGCAGATCATCTGCAGGACAAGCTGGCGGTTCCGAACGACGGTCGCGGCATTGTTGCGGTAGTTTGTGTGTTTGTGCTGGATACCATTATCTTGCTCGTGCATGCAGATGACGTTTTTCAGCAGGACTGGGTTGCCCTTGGAGTCTGTCCTGTACCCGTCAAAGTACTTGATGTGTCCCAAGCAGTCGCAGCCCAGGGCGAGCTGGTTGGCGGTGATGCCAAATCCCACGTCGCCAGCGTCGAAAGCTTGCTTTCTGTGGTAGGGCTTGCGGGGGTCTTGCAACCAGTCAGTATGAAACACCCGCACCAGCCATTGATGAGTGAGTACAAGTACTTACCACCGTACGGTACGGTCATTTCAGACATGGAAAGACGATAAAAGGTTTGGCGCCCATCATAGGTGAGATTGTACAGGACCAGGCCGTCTCGATTGTTGAAGCCGACTCGGAACCGCCACTTTTGCCAAGAAACCTCCTGGCCGTTCAGTGTGAAGGAAGGTCCTTCGGGCTGGCGAACAATGTAGGGCTTGAGGTCGCTGCGGAGGGGCTCATCCAGCAGGTCATGAGCGTACTGGACGCACTTGACGGGTTTCCACGGCTGTGTAGGCTGGGACTTGGAATCCACGCCGGTTGGCAGGTAGTCGATCCTGATCAACTCCTTGCTGACCTGATCAAATACAGGAGAAAATGCGCACGGAAGGGAATAGTGGTTAGACTCTGGGTGGTCGACCTCGATGATGTACATGTAGCATTGGGCAAGCCGTCGGGTCTCATCGTCGCTGTCTGTGCCGTAAATCCAGGGGTCGTTACAGACGGTATAGCCCTTGGGGAGCTGCATCTTTTCGATCTCAGCTAGGACAGCCGGGTGCTTCATGCAGGCCTCCTCTATCTCAATGAGCTCGTCGACATCGGCGGGGCCCTTGATTTTGGTGTGTAAGTACCTCAACACTCTCTCAGCGCTGTCTGTCTCGAGTCATACCTGAACGTCCTTTGGGAGCTCCTTGATATAGACTGGCTTCTTGGTATTGGCATTCATGACTGCCTTGAAAAATCCGCCGGTATCGCGACGGTGGAAATACGAGAATAAGAGCCGTGCTGGCCGTTTGGGAAGAGGGCGTCCTAGTCTCTCGGCCTCCAGATATGGGATCACATCTTTCTTGATGGGTTCCAGAACATCAATACGTTTGAATCGCAGAGGAATGCCAGGCAAGGCATGCTCTAGGATGGCAACCCCAATTTGGATTTCCTCTGGCGTCAGGGTATCGAATGGGTGAGGGGTAGTAGAAGACATGGTGAACGTGTTCGTTTCTGAGACGGGTGGTTGGGGAGAGCAAAGGAAGAACAGAAGACGAGCGTCGTGTCGAGAGGTTAGTACTGGTAAGCTTCTTATACTAATTACGTATAGTTGACGCTACTTGAGAAGGGACAAATGCTAATCCGGAGGTGCGCCTTGTGAGGTGTTGCATTTGAATCAGCCTCCTTTGGAAATACACACGCGTTGTGGCAATTGACGATAAGATGCAGACGAAAAGGTCTGATACAAGCGGCCTATGATATCCTGTGTCTTTACGTTGAATACAGTGTTTGCCTTGCAAACCCCGGAGTTGTCTCGTTGATCAAGAGCGCGCGACTCTTGCCTATCTGGGAACTGCAGCGTATCTAGGGGGGCTAAGCTTCTTCCAAGACCTCACTCACGACCAGGAGATAGAGCTCAGCGTACTTAGTCAGGACCAGGACCGCATGTAGATTATGGCTGCGTACTGAAAGTCGCTCCAGATAGCGCTATCACGAGGCGTAACGTCTGTGACGACGCAGCAGAGCATCTTCTAGATTTGTGGATATATCATCAACATTATCATCCCGACCACATGCTTGTATTCTTGATCCTAGACTCAATGACTGCCGGGTTCCCACATAAGTACCGATCTAGCCGAGCTTCGTCCTCCGTGGGCAATACATGCGCTTATTATTGCGTAAGTGTAACTTGTAAGTCTCCTTGGCCCACTAATCCAGCCGCGGGAATCATCACGCGCCTCATTGGACGGGGTAGTTCCTAACAAATCTGCTACTGTTATACCATATAACCGATAGTGGAAATAACTTAGGGATGGATGAATCCTGTGACCCCGGTTGTCCAATCCGGCACTAAACCTGGTGAAGCAGGAAGAAGCCGCCGCTATCAGATGGGATACTCGAGTACTTAAGGAGTTGCTAGACCTAATACAGCACTGTACAGCCGCCGGCCGGCCTCCTGATGATCACCACTCTCTCGTATTATCACATTATCATCACATCACACAGGCCGATTCAAGAAGTTGAGGTAGGAATCTTACCGGTTGGCCAATCGAGCGCACAGCTTTGATCCAAATTCATCAGAGCGTCCAGAGATCCAATCCTAAGATCTCAATCCCCCGCCTGGCTCTCTTTAGCTGTCTGTAAATTCCCTCCTCTATTACACATATAGCTACTCTCTGTCGTTAAAAATATGTCTCTCCGAGGTAAAAACGCCATAGTAACGGGAGGATCCCGTGGAATTGGGGCGGGGATCGCACAGGAGCTGGCAAAGCGCGGAGCAAATGTCCTCATCACCTACGCATCATCCTCTGCGAAGGCAGACGAGGTGGTGCAGGCCATCAAGGCCCACAGCGACGCAGTCGCAATCCAGGCAGATTGTATGGATCCGGATGCACCTCAAAAGGTCATATCCGCCTCACTGAAGGCATTTGGTGACGGAATCGACATCATCGTCAACAATGCAGGCGCCGGGGACGAGCTCTACCTCAAGGATATCACTCTCGAGCACTTCGACAAGGTTTTCTATACCAATGTTCGCTTTCCCATCTTTCTGGTCCAGGCCGCTATGCCTCATCTGCGGAAAGGTGGCAGAATCGTCAACTTATCGAGCGTGGTGGCACGACAAGGTAAGGAGACACCTCACCCAACAAGAAGGCTTGGGATGGACCAGTTCAAGAAACCCGTGCTGACGTTTCTCTCAAAGGTTGGCCAATGCAATCAGCTTACGGAGCTTCCAAGGCGTGCATGGAAAGCCTTGCCCGCACCTGGGCTGTTGAGCTAGGACACGAATACGAGGTCACCGTCAACACAGTGAATCCAGGCCCCGTAGCCACGGATATGTGGAAGTAAGTCATCTCAGTGGCAGTCAGCACTCCTTTTCCGTTACATGAAGTATTCTAGACTGACGGGTTTTGGCATGTAGCGCCACCCCTGCGGAGTCTGTCCCGGGGATCGAGAATTTCATCAAGTCCACTCCAGCGGCACCAAGAGTCGGTAGCGTGGATGATATTGTTCAAATAGTTGCGTTTCTTTGTGAGGAACAGTCTCGATGGGTCACAGGCTCGACTGTGTGTGCAAATGGCGGGACCTGTTTTGTGTAGAGAAAATACAGTACCAGGTTGATCATCTGCACAAGATGCCTACTACATGTGTCGGTATGAAATGGACCTGCCAACCAAAATTAGTTCTGTGTGGATAATATCACCGACGAAGCAATCGCGGCGGCGTTGGCCCGTTGGACTTGGGGGCACACCGCGGAAGAACAAGCTGCGTGTGTATACATAGTAGTAAGAGGGTTTGGGTGGGCAGCCTGAGCTCATGACGTACACATTCATTAAATTCGCTATTCATACCTGTGCCAATATCAGAGCAACACTATCGGACATTCGAAAGCCTGGTGCATTTTGACTGGCGTGACGCCCAAGGAATTCGACACCTTTGAGTAATCCTTCTCCTGCTTCCATATGCGAGATAGTAACTCTGCGCTCTTGCTCAAAATGTCCGACCTCCATGTCTCGTGAATCTTCCTCAGCCTGCCTGCGATCAGCCGCCGGTGAGTTGTCACCACCGAGGACAAACCAACCACAACAAGAGGCCAGCACAAGATTCCGTTTGCTGGGGACGTCGACGGTAGTCTGCAGAGGCTTTGAATGAATTGTGCAACAAGACCTTGTAGCACAGGGTCCTGGTGATCCAGGTCCGGGTCGAGCGTCCTCTTGACGTGAATAAGACATGCGAGCCGATACAAATTCGCAGTTGTGCATTCATCTGCTGTCCCCTTGTCATCATCGCCTTCAGGCTGACGTATCAGCAACTCTGCAAGCTGTGCTTCGATGGCCCGAAGCTCTGAGGCTGTGGTCTCATCGAGGCCCACACCGGGACCCGTCTTGTTTGTTAGGATTGCCACCTTGAGGATGAAGCAAAACACTTTGCTGCACTGGCCAAGAAGGATGTTTTGGTATTGGCTGCCGGAGAGAAAAGGGGAGTCGAAGACCGGCAAGACCAGATGAAGCAGCAAGTCGCGGCCGTGAGTGAAGGACGTCAAGGCGGCAATGTAGCAGAATATTTCAAAAAGAAGTCCTCGAAGCTTCGCATTCTTTGCCACCGAGAAGGAGCGGCTGTAACACAGAGTTGCTGCCGCATTGATGTGAGGCAGGATCCTGGATGTTTCTGAGAAATTCACTGCCTGTGAGGATGGAGCTTTGTAAGAATGCCTTGCTCTAATGACGATGGGAAACACAAGATTGTTGAATTACCTCGTGCACACAGAGCAGCAGAACTGCCAGCAACGTTTCGTCTCCTAGATGGTACGGTGAGCGTCGGCATGAATCAATATAGGGGAAGAGTGGATCCTATTCTCACCTGCCTCTGTTGATGCGAGCTCGCTATTGAGCGCAGAATGGAGCCCCGCCACAGCCTGGCCGTAGAAGCCATGGCATAAGCTGGCCATACCCGAGCTCGACGGGCTGTACTTGCTCAGGTCGCCAGCCGCGAGCGCCAAAAACACAATTGAGGACCAAGGGATTCCGTTCTGCAACAGGCATAATCAGGGGTAAGCAAGCATCGCGCTTACGCTCCCCGCCTGATGTGAGCCATAGAGGACTTGTTGCGCAGAAGTGCGACAGCAGCGTCTGCACGCTAGAGCCTGACGGTGCTGCAAAGACGGTGACATGTGGACGCATCTCCTCCGGTACCGTAAAGTCTTTGTTGTATTGAGGCTGTCGCCGGGCGACAAGCCTGCGAGCAGGCTCCAGGCGCTGCCAGTTGCATGGTAAGCCCCTCTCGACGCAACCGGTGCAGTGAGGATGCCTCTCATCACACTTTCGTTTCCGTCGACGACATTGTTGGCAGCCAGCCTTTGATCGCTGGGGTAATCGAGGAGCCCCTGTCGAGTCCATCTCAATTGATGATTCGAGTTTGTGACTGCATCGTAAGAGAGTGGGCTGATTCCTTCGAAGGCGGGGAGATTCTCTCTTAAGCACGCAAGCCAAGCGCGCGGGCTGCAGCCGGTCTGGACTGCCCGCGGCAGCTATTACAGTATATACTACACAGTGAGACACAGCGCGTGGACGGTGTAAGGCATAATCGGTGCTATCTTGTCCCCATCTCAATAGCATAACGGGGCCCTTTTGATTGGCTACTTGAGCACACAGGCCTTTCTCGTTCTCTCGGTAGCGAGACAGGCATTTCCATGTTCTTGGCTGAAAAGAGGAATTGACGTAGTTGTGGACGTCAGACTGTTTGTGTCGCGTCACAATTGATGCTATATAATCCGTGCTCTCCTAGGAAGCTTATACCGAATGCCCAAGCATGTTGTGCTTCAAATCTCGTCAGCCTTGATGACTGAACTCTCACTACTTTCGAGAATGAAGCATTTCTGGCACTATTTCTATGACCAGATCGGTGCATTTAGCAACACCCCCTCTCTGGGCAGTGTGGACTACTTCTCCGTGGGCAGAGCAGGTGTAGGCGGACGGCAACTCATTGTGTTTTAGGTACAAAACTCAAGACTCTGCCTTTTCTATCTTGGTCGCCAGCTCTGCCATTGCCTGCTCTGGGCCTTTCTTTGCGTCCTGCTCTGCCTTGTACTTTCGTTCGATCTTGCGCAGGATTCTGGCGGGGTTGCCGGCAGCAACGTGATACGCCGGGACGTCCTGTGGAGAAAAAAAGAGCTTTTCATTAGCAAAAACACACTCAAGGTATACAGCTCGGGCCTGGCACTTAATCACCTTGGTAACAACGCTTCCGGCCCCTATCGTACAGCCGTCCCCAATTGTCACGCCTGGGAGGATCATGACGTTTCCTGCTATCCAGCAGTCCTCCCCGACAGTAATGGTGCCGCCTAGTTCCGGCCCATTGGTTCCATTGCGCAAGTCTGGATCGAGTGGGTGAGTGCCGCTGAAAAATGACACATTTGGGCCGATGAGAGTCCGCGAGCCGATGGACACGAGGCAGGTATCGAGGATGGTACAGTTGAAGTTTATGAAGACATTGCTTCCCACTTTGACGTTGGTTGCGTAGTCGATATTGATCGGGCGCTCTATCCACGGGTATTCGTGCAAGATGGCGTCCTCCTCTTCCTCTGTCTGTCCTGGAGGGGGAAGCTCCCGGTCGTCGTTTGTTATTCTGTCACCCTCGACGGTCAGCACAGAAACTGTTGAAGGCCCCTGCAAGATGCTCCCGGGTTACATCTACCTACTCTTTCCAGTGTGCCGCTATCTCCCGGCGGGTGAGGTCTCCCGCCCTGTTGAACCGGCCAACGGCTTGACCGCATCGCCTGCGGGCAGCTACAAGTTGAGGAGAGAAGGCATAGTAGAGTTCGCCACGCTGCATGCGGGCCAGATTATCCTCCTCGTCAATATTAGATAACATGGTGGGGTAGTTCAGGGCTGTCGTTCTGTGATGAAAGTAGCGAGGTAGCTCTGTACACACCGAAATCTAGGCGAGCAGCAGACAGCTGATGAATATAAGTCGCGACATCTGCGACAAAAGGCTTTTTTCCCGCGCTGCTTTACATTTGCGGCATGCGGCAAGGTGCGCTCGGCGGGATACGCGCCATGCGTGTTGATACGCCTACATCAACAACCCCCGGCTTGACCATGAGTCGTGGAGGTTTGTTTCAGCCAATCAGAGCTTCTGTCTTGACCCGCCTTGCCTCTTTCAGCTTTTGGCAAGCGACGCTACTTGCCTTGGTGGACAGTTCGCACTGTATCGGCAGGAATTCTCGCAGTATGTGAGCCCGACGTAATTCTTCTGACTCAGAGAGAGGTAATACCTTGTCTTTGATAGGGCGGCGGCTACTTCAACTTCCGCAGGATGCCCTCTCTTCTCTGCGGACACTCTGCGGACATCGTACATCACTATTACTATGCACACAGTTGTAGACTAGTAGTTATCCACAGAAATACTATGTACCGTGGTGCATCGTGGCTAAGAATAGAGTATTCTCAATAGAACGCCCACCCACATCAACCACAGCCATATATGCTATATGCTATCTGCATTCCCAACGCAGTCTTGAGAGCTTTCGGGCTATAATCCACCGCAGATACCTACTGTTGGCCTCGAAAGTGCTTAGAAGCCCTCTCCATTGCCTCGCACTATTACATTATCACGAAGTGTTTACTGGGCATAAGAGGGCCAATGATGAGGCGGAAAGATGACTGATATATTCTTTAAAAACTCGCTAAACTCAGTAGAGGTCTCCTGGCCCGTCCTTGAAATCTTCAGGGTGCAAAACCTTCTGCGGGTCTTCGAAGTCGACCCATCCCATCATGGGATCAGACAAGCCCCAGCCAAGGAGCTTCTGTGTCTTCTTGTCCTTGCTCTTGATCACGCTCTCGGGAATGGTGATGTATTGGTTTTCCTCTTGCCTCAGCCCTAAAAAAAAGAGAGAGAGAAAAAGTGTAAGCTCCTTGTAACTATAATGGACAGCGGCATACTTGTTACTTACAACCGCGAGTGCAGAACGTGCCGTAGACCAGTCGCCACTCATCCTTGGTCTGATTCGCAGAGCCGCCATGGTAGCACGAGGCCAACATGAAGAAGGCATCGCCGGCCTCAAGCTCAGCATAGTAGCAGTCCTTCTCGTCAGGCTTACGCTCGTTACCCCATAGGTGCGAGCCAGGGATGAAGCGAGTGGCACCGTTCGCCTTGTGCGTCTTGACGCCGGCCACAAAAACCCCAACAGCTGTCTCGCGGGTGTTCAGGTCGCGCTCGTCGACCCACTCGGAGATCTCAGAGTGCGCGTTGTGCCAGATGTAGTCGTCCTTGAGAGAAGATTCAGCAAGATCACGCACGAGCTGGGAGGTAGACGATAAAAGATTTTTTTTTTGTTTACTTACTCGATGAATCTGCTGGTCCTTGGCTCCCGGACCAACCTGGAATGCAGTGCAGGCGCTGACCTGGGGATAAGAGATGTGGTCCCTGCGGTCTTCGCCCCACCAGAAGGAGTTCTTGGTGCAGAGGAAGTGATTGCAGACGGCCTGGTAGAGTGGATGCATGAGCATCTCCTTGGTGTAAGTCGGGGAATAGGCGTTCATCCCCGGAGCACGCCGAGTCTCTCCTGGGAAGAAAACGCCGTCCCATGGCTTGTCTCGCTCCAGGCGGGGAAGAATCTCCTTGTATGCCTGGTCAATGACATCCATTCCAACATACTTGTTGATGATGACACCGCCATCACGCTTGAGGAGATAGAAGATGTCCTCCACCGGGGTGTCCACGTCCACCCGCTGAGGGCCAGCTGGGTACTTGTCGACAAGACCAGGCATCCTGTTTATCAGAAGCGATGGGGGGTTATGAGGAGTATAGATTGGGTGTCTGTGTAATTTCGAATATTCAAGTAATACAGGGTCTACGGTTAAGTTTGTCTCACACGATGCATTGCTGGAAACTTGGAGGTGAGAGCTATATATTCTGCTCTTCACCCGCGCTCCGCCACCCAGCTGGTGGCATGAAACTGGCTGGCATTGCAGATAACAGCTCGAGCAACCTGCTGTGTTCGGTTGACCATAAGCGCTCAAGGCTGGGTCACATTGTCTCCAAGTGACCATCTCAAGGCGCTCCCGCAGACGAGATAGCAAGCGGGACTTGAAGCCAAGAAGGGCTAGTTTGCTGGCCCTCCGCATTTCCTAATCTTCTATTCCGCACAAGGCTGACATGATAAGCTGTCTTTCTAACCGTAATCAGTTCCACCTTGCCGCTGCCATGTGCACTTGTCTGAAATTTCAAGTCGTGATTGACCAGGCTGCCGAGATGCAAAGATCTGAAATGGTACCGATTCGACCTTTCCAAACTTTGCGAAAGCGTAAATTATTGGATCAGAACGCTAATGAGGAGCATATTGATAGGTATCTGTTCGGAGTGCTGCCTCTAACAGGCTTTGTTAATACCTCACATCCGATAGGAGGCGACCTAGTGATCTACGCGACGCCAATCTACTCCACAGGAGTCCTGTTTGCTCCAGAGACATCAGTGTGACCTTGATATGGAGATAGGTACGTGAAACTGTCTAGCATGAAGACGCCGTATGGCGCAGATGGGGCTTTGAGACCTGGTACTGAGCACGTCGTTGTAGCAGGTGTTATCTTCATCCCACCCATGCAATAGGTACCGGCCCAAAGGATGCCGGCAACGAATTAGGACGAAGCAAATGCCATTCATTGATTGCAAGATGTGCACGAGCTGTCGTATACGATTAAACCCTTAAGACGCTCCCCGCCGTGCTGCTTGAAGAGTTCAGAGACCATACCGTCCCACTCAACTCTTTTGCCGTCTCAAACCATCACAATTGTCTTCGCCCCACGATCAACAAGATGGCACAGCATCTTTTCTGTGCGGCCTGGCGGCCACCAAGATGAGGTCGCAGACAGTCAGCTTCAGAGAATGGGATACAAGGCTGAGCTCCCACGTCATCTCAGCCCAATCAGCATCTTTGGATTGTAAGTAACTTGCTATACCATTCTCTCTCTCTCTCTCTCTGTCTGTCCTAGGATAACCTTGCTGACTCTGGTTGGATGACAGATCTTTCGCCATTATCGCCGTCCCCTTTGGTGTGAGCACCACATTTGCACTTCCCCCTCATCAACGGCGGAAGCGTCACGATACTCTGGGGATGGGTGCTGATGACGATCATATCATGGTGCATTGCTGCGTCTCTTGCAGAGATTTGTGCCTGCTATCCGACCGCTGGAGGGATATACTATTGGTCTGCCATCCTGTCCAAGCCGAAATACGCTCCCGTCACTTCTTGGGTGACAGGTTGGCTGCTGCTCGTGGGCAACTGGATATCCACGTGTGCCATCACGTTTGGCGGAGCCCAATTGATTCTCTCTGGGATCACCTTATTCAACCCGGATTATGTCCCCACCGCGTGGGAGACCGTGTTGACTTTCTGGGCGGTCATGACTATCTGTCTGCTGATCAACCTCTTTGGCCCACGGTATCTGAATCTCATCAATACTATTTGTGTTTATTGGACGGGGGGAATGTGTCTGGTCGTTATCGTTGTCGTCTTGGTAATGGCAAAAGAGAGGCGATCCGCGGAATTTGTCTTTACCAACTTCGACACCTCTCGAAGCGGATGGTAAGTCTCAACCTGACCGCACCAGAGGGAAAGCTGTTCTCCCTGCTGACCACCAGCGCAGGCCCGCAGGCTGGTCCTTCGGTATTGGTCTCCTCCAGGCGACGTACACGCTGACAGGCTATGGTATGATCGCGGCAATGTGTGAGGAGGTCCAGAACCCGCACAAGGAGGTACCAAAGGCCATTGTGCTCTCTGTCGTTGCCTCTGGTATCACTGGAGTGGCCTACCTCGTCCCGATTCTCTTTGTCCTTCCAGACGTGGACTACTTACTGAACGAGACCAATGGCATGCCGATCGGATTCATCTTCATGAAGGCAACGGGCTCGCCTGCTGGAGGACTGGGCTTACTGATACTCGTCATCGGTGTCATGTTCTTCGCCGGCATTGGCGCCTTGACAACCTCTTCGCGGTGCGCCTATGCGTTTGCCCGGGACGGAGCTATCCCTGGTTCCCGGTACTGGAGCAAGGTCCATGAGGGCTACGGTATTCCTGTCATGGCACTGCTTTTCTCCTCCACGGTCATATGTCTGCTGGGCCTGATCTACTTCGGATCCGCGGCCGCTTTCAACGCGTTCACAGGCGCGACGAGCATCTGTCTTTCGGCATCGTTTGCCTCTCCAGTCCTCGTATCGCTCCTGCGAGGACGGAAATTGGTGCAGAACTCGCCATACTCTCTCGGCAGATGGGGGTTCCTGATCAACCTGATCTCTGTGAGCTGGGTGGCCGTGGCGTTTGTCCTGTTCAGCATGCCGGCGCAGTTACCGGTGACCCTGACCAGTATGAACTACACCAGTGTTGTGTTTGTTGGCTTTGGTGTGATTAGCCTGCTGTGGTACGTGGTGAGGGGGCGGAAGGATTTTACTGGCCCACCTATTGGAGAGGTTGTTCAGGTCATTGAAGGCTCTGAGCCTTATGAAAATGGCGTCGAGGCTGTATCCGATTCGGGAAAGCTTGCCAAGGAAACAACATCAGCTGCCCAGTAGGAAGATCCTGTCCACCGGCTTGATTACCGCTTAGGACAGCCTCTCCCCCGTTAGATGAGTGCTTTGGGGCACACGAGTTGGTGGTTGAAGTCTTGGACTGGCTGGTGTGGCTCCGGTATCTGTCTTGTTACCTTTTTCTTGGCTAGAGTCATCTTGAATCAGTGTATATGTGTTTGCAACGAACTTCAGGGCAGTCCAGCAATACAAAAACGAGCTTTATGAGCTAGCCTGCTGCTATAACTTGCATCTAATCACATCCCTTCAGGACCCGTTCAATGATCTCTGCTGCAGCCAGACATTCACTGTCGTGCCATTTCTTGGCCACAATTTGCAACCCAACAGGCATTTTCTGCGCGACCTCGGGGTTGTAATTTCTGAAGTAATACTCTTCAGCGTCGTTCTTGGGAACGTACCGCATCTCCTTCAGATCCCTACTGTAGCCGCCAACAATGTCCGACGCTGGGATGGCGACTGCAGGGTAATCGAGTAGATTCCAAACAGCAGTGTATGCCCAGTAGCGCGAGGTGTCCAGGGGCGGAGCCACCCCCGGTGTGACAGGTGCAATGACAACATCCACGTTGGCGTCGTTCCAGTGCGCGCTGTAGAGTGCCCGGAACTCATCGCGTGCGGCCTTACGTCCCTGCAGCGTGCTGTCAACCAGTTGCTCGTTCTTCTTGCACTCGTCTATGATCCAGCTGGTCAGTGGTCGCAGGTCCTCTCCGCTCTGCTTGCATATCTCCTTGATCTTCTCCCCGCCATCCTCGAAGTAGTTGGCCGATATGATCTTCCATGCTCTGTCGTGTTGAAGCGGGGCAAAGGGCCGGATTTGGATCAAGGGGCTGGCGGAGAGCTTCTTGGTCACAGCCTCCGTTATGAGCTGTACTGGAGGGAGAGGCGTGAGGAAGCCGTCATCCGCGATGATTCCTACCCGCAGCGGCCTTTTGAGTTCTGGCGCGGTGGCGATGGAGACAGGGTAAGGTAGAACTGATGGATCGTTGAGCCATGGCCGGGAGAGAGAGTAGGAGCTTTGAATCAAGTCCAGATCTCGAAGCGTGCGAGCAAAGGGACCAAGCGTTCCGTGTATCGAGTCACAGCCCGGCCACGGCGTAACGACGCCATAGCCACTGTAGCGGCCGACACTCGGTTTGAACCCCCAGAGCTTGTGTGAGCTCAACATTAGCTTTGGAGAACCACGACGAGTAGATAATTAGGTGTTGTCAACTTACACCATTCTGCGATGCAGGCGCCCGAATGGATCCCCCAATATCGCCACCAAATCCGAGAGGGCTGCCACACAACACCATCAGGGCGGCCTCGCCCCCGCTGCTGCCTCCTGCTGTGAGCAAGCGGTTCCTAGGGTTCACAGTTACCCCGTAGATGTTGTTCGATGTCTCGACATGCATGAAAGACTGGGGCTGGTTGGTTCGGGCGAAGACGATCGCTCCGAGTGACTTCAGGCTCGCAACAACGTTCGCATCTCGTTCCGCGACGTTGTCTACCCATGCCACGAAAGCCGCGTTTGTGCGATGGCCGGCCACACTGATCTGCTCCTTGAGTGAGATTGGCAGGCCGTGTAGCGGCCCTAGAGTCTTGCCTGTCCTCTGAATGTACGCATCTGCCGCTTTGGCTTGGTCAAGTGCTTCGGGGAGGAGTTCGGTGAGACAGCCTGTCTGTTCAGGAGGTCAGATGGGAGAAGGACCAACAATTTTCCACGTCGTTTTAATCACGTACCAACTGGTGGGCAATAGACGCTCGCTTCCGGAATGCATTCAGGGTTGCGACGGCAGTGATCTTTGGGAGGCAAGCAGCTTAACGAGACTCGTGGCGTCATGGCCCTCGGTGATGTCGAGTTCCCATTCACTCAAGAGACCGCACGATCTCGGCACGCCGGTCACGTCAAGACTGTCTATTGAGGGAGGATTTGGGAGTATGGAATCGGGCGGAAGACTCTGGTCTAGTATCAAGAGCGAGTTCTTGACGCGTTCCTTGAAGTGTGGAGTGATATTCGCCGCTGTAGACAGCATGGTCGGCAGATAATGATTTCCTCTTGGAGCTTGAGGGTATTATTACCGGTCATGAGAGCACACTGTCTCTTGTGCCATCTTTGATGTCTTGTCATATGAATTATATTATTTCACAACCCTCTTTTCTTGAGCAACTTGTCCGGAATCGGCCTCATGGCCATGCATTAATATCCCAAAATGGACGATGCTGCAGGCGATAGCGCGCGACTCTTGCCTTTTCTGCACTAGAATCAGTTTGTCATTCTCTTGTCCAATAAGCTGGAAGCGATGTGAAATACAGTATGTAAAATCCGGGGCGGCTGCTATTACTACGGCAAAACATAAATAGTGGAACTAGAGAAAACGTATTATGTATTATTCCTTAGTTAGACTGACCTTTCTTATCTTTTTCCCGGGGAGACCCACGGGTCTTCCAAGGTTCGAGCACACACACCTTAAACAGTAAATGACCTGCAGTTGACGCTAATCATGTCAGTGAAGGCTATGGATTATATGATTTTCTTTTCCCCTGTTCTGTTTAAATCTAATACGACCAGACCATATCTCGCAACCCCCCTTCCCCACCCCACCTACACAGGCGATGCGTAACATATACCCCATCAGTCGCCATCGTTGTATCCCAGCGCGATGAAGGCCCCTTCTACATGGAGTCGTACAGGATGCGTGACTTGCAAGCGGAGACGTAAGAAATGCGACCAGGGTCAGCCGACATGTGCGAATTGTATCAACCGCGGCATCCAGTGCGGAGGATACCAGCAGCTATTCATCGCGCAGCGCATACGAGGTCGCAAGAAGCAGAATCCTCGTTCTGCCACCCAACGCCACGGCAGCACGTCGCAGACCGTCGGCCCTGACCACACACCTTTTCGGTCACTGTCAGCGGACATTGTGACGCCCTGTGACTCTCCTGCCCCCTTCTCACAGCTGACATGCTCATTGATGGTCCCAGTATCGGACCAGCAGGAGCCAAACATTGGTTCTCAAGGTCTCCGGTATCACGGTCTGGACGGAGACGACGGCCTGTCTGTCACTTCACCAGGCTCCAGCCTGTACAACACCCAAGGCGACTTTTCAGCCATCGGAGCCGCGCAACTTGATCTTATTGCTGGCTTGGCTGGAGACCCACTCAGCACGCTCGATGGCACACCTCGGAGCCATGATTTCGAGAACGATACCGCAGCGCTTCCTCCACGTACTGCCGACGTGATTACACTTGTACCTTTCCATCCATTGGGCCTACCCCAGACCTTGTGTTCTTTTCCTCAACTCTCCCACCAGGACTTCTACTACATACAATACGTCTACGAACAGGGAGCTACGAATCTCCTCAATATCGATTCAGGGCCTTCTAACCCGTTCAGGCGCTTGCTTGTGCCTAGAGCCTTCGACTCAGCTGGGCTGCTCAACGGCATATGTGCTGTAGCAGCCTGTCATCAAGCACAGCGAGAGGCCGACCCGGACACGCGCACTAGTCTGCTCTTTACGGCTAGCAGGTTCTACCTTAAGACTGTGAACTGGCTCCGCGCGTCATTTGGTCGAGTGGGCGATGCTGTGACTCCTGCCGGCGTCGACGACGCCACGCTCTTCACGGCAGTACTGCTCTGCAAATACGAGATCATCAAGGGGAGTGTTAGTCACTGGAAATGCCATCTTGATGGCCTTGATCTTCTACTGCGGCTGCGTGGTGGCGTTGGCTCATTGGACCCTGAGATAGGCCAATATGTAGCCAGCTTGTATGTCCTCTCCTACTCCAAGCCCCCTTATCCACACATCCTGCTAATTCTAACATATTATCAGCATACGATATCACCGCATTGTGTCAGATATTTGCAATATTGGCAACCAGACTGTTGGTCGGGCAGATGAGAGCCTGGACGTCGTCGTCTCTCCTTCTCTATACTTGGATGCTTATTCCGGCCTTGCACCACATCTTCTAAAAAGCATGCCATGCGACATCACAGCTAGCCAGGCGTGTAGAGGGACAAGAGATTGGTCATTCTGGAGACTTTATATTGCGACTAGACGGCATGTAAGCATTCGGTCCGGCGACCTTGGCAGATCTTGACAGCTACTAATCACGTTGCCAAAGTGTCGGTTCCCTCGGGAGTCCAATCATCCAACCGGACCTCGATTTATGTCCTATGGGTGTCACAATGCCGCAAATCAGCCGCCTCTTGTTTGTCGCCCAGCGAATCCGATACGCTGCATTTGTCTTCTTGCACTCCGTCGTCAACCGAGCGCGCCAAGTCTGCGGGTTTAGCGAGTCCGAATGGCAGACGCTCCAACGCCGTCTTCCATACACCAAACAACAAGCCCTCGATGGGTGTCTCGAGATGATTTCAGAGATTTCTCTTGGTGAGCATTGTGAGTTTGCTGCCTTGACGCTATCGTTATTTCTGGCAGGCTGTGAGGTTGAGGAGGAAGAGAAGAAAGTCCTTGTTCTGGAACGGTTGTCCGTCATGTCGCGTAGCTTTGGGATTGGTAACATCGCCCGCGCAAAGGATGCTCTCACGAAAATCTGGCAACAAGAACGGGTAGCCAAAGGTAGGGTTTGGTGGGACATTCTGAGGGATACAGGGTGGGAACTTATATTATGTTGAATAAATACCTTTTGTGCTGTTAAGTCTCTGCGGATGTCACTTCAACAAATTGTCACCACGTTCAGTCTGATCTTTTATATGCTGACCTGTCCGGCTCTGACACTGGTTGAGATCATGAGAGGGACACAGGACATCCGATCAACCATCATATTTACCGGTACAGCTAGTTATGTGATCCTAAGATGATACACGTGCATATATGTAGATACATTGCCTAACCCCCGTCCCTGCTCACCATCCTATGAGTACCAATACACCCATCATCGATCTATACTTTAGCCGATCCGTCACTCTCCAGGCACAGGCTCTTCGACGCTGCTTCCGCCCCAAGCGGTGTGGATACCCCATCAATGACATCGAACCTATGTGTACCCGGCAAGTCGAGAGAAACTTTCTGTAGAGCTTTGTAAGACGAATGCAGTAGAAGGCAGGCGATGGGAGGTAGTGACGAACCGGGCCGACGAAGGTCTTTCTCTTCCCTGTGTACCAAACACCCAAGAGTATGACAATCACGCCAAAGACAACGACGCTGACATAGTTCATGCTCTGCACCGTCGTTGGGTAGGTGAGCGGAAAGCAGAACAGCACGACGTACAGGGCCACCCAAGCCACCGAGAAGGCGTTGACAAACACTCCCGCAGCGCCAAGATTAAAATCCCTCTTGGGCAACACCTTGTCCCGACCTCTGAACAGCACTATTGCTTGCGGGATAGCATATGTCACGTTCATGACAAGGATGGAGGCGTTGATGAAGCTGTTGAATGCGGCCGTCGAACCAACGTAGATGAGCCCGTACAAGATGATGACAACGGTGCATAGGATCGTCGCGTTGGCCGGCATCTGATACTTCGGGTGGATGAGGGCCGCGAATTTGGAATAGGGGGAGACCGTTGTCGCGGGCAAAGGCCCAGGCCTGACGGCCCGTAGCGGCCAGGCAGCTCAAGGTTGCTCCGTAGTAGATGATCAGGAACCAGCAGGTGAAAAAGGTCGCGACTCTCACGTCATTGGATGCCGTGAGAAACATGGTTCGGATGGCTTGCGACGAGAGCCTGAGGTCTTCAAATGCGCCGCCTGAGAAGAGGAAGGCGATGGCCCACGGCACTGAAGTTATGATCCCGATCACCATCGTATAGCACATCGTTCGAGGCACGTTCCGTGTAGGGTTCGGTATTTCCTGGTGGTGAGCAGATCAATTAGCGCGGCTGCAAACACGAAGAGCTCGAGGCGGAGTATTGTTACCTCTGCAACGTGGATGACACTGTCGGTGCCGATGTAGGTGTACATGGCCGTGCCGCAGGCGAGCATAAACCCCAGCCCGTCGGGCCATCCAGATTGATTGTTGAAGTCGGCAAACACAAGTTTGGTTGGGTTCTTGACCTTGGACAACGATAGGATGGTGATGAAGAAGACGACGAAGCCCGCTATGCTCGCAAAAGAAGAGGGAGTTTTCGAGAAGAGGGAGGAGCGTGGGCAGGAAGATGAGCACAAGTGCGCAGAAGACCATAATCGCCACGTATATCAGCCAAATCTGCCACTGTGTCGGAGTGTAGTCTTCCTGATACGACGCGGCGAGGTATGCGGTTGTTTGAGCTGCAGCCGGTCAGGTAAGCCTGGTCTACTAATAGAACATCATCAAGGGATAGCACCACGGTGACGAACCAGCATAAATTGCGGAGGCCGCTGTGCACAATATCCAGGCTATGACGCTGAGCCATCCGGTGACGAAAGCAGTCGCGGCGCGGCTGTTGTCGGCGGAAAGGACAAAGGCGAAATGGTACTGTCCTCCGGAGGTGGGAAATGCAGATGCTAGTTCAGCCAGCCCGGCAGCTTGTGAGAAGATGCTTTGGTTAGCTGACGAGCATGATAGAGTCGGTTCATAGACAGCCGCTTACTGATGATGAAGCATGCAACTGAGGCGACCAGCAGGGAGTAGATGACGCCCGGCCCTCCGCCCGCCGTCAAAGGCTGTTGAAAGACGGCCGAAATGGCAATCCACGAGTTGGTGATGGAGAATGCGAGTCCAACAGCCGCAAGAAGAGAGAACTGGCGCGGCATCTCTTCCACGTGCCCTTGAGCTCGAAGGAGCAATTCGTCAGCCATCAATTCCTTGCCAGTATCGTCCGCCTTGCGGCACACGTCTGACACAGGATCTTGAGCTGTCATGATGGCGTTGCTGGAGGACATTGTAACGATTGTTCAGCCGGAGACACGACGGAAAAAGTGCCCAGAAGATTGAAGAAGACAGTTCCAACAGCATGTCCCTTTACAATCAGAGACAAAGGAATGTCATCTACATAAGTTGTTGACACGTCAATGTACGAAACTTCATTATCGAATGCATGAAAAGCTTATCTGGTTCAGCTTCCCAGGGTTTGCCAGTGGCTTTACAGCACGGTCATGGGATAGAAGCCAGGGATGATAGCGGCGCTTGAGACCAACTCAAAAGGGGTTCCGTATCAACCGCGTAATTTTGTCAAGTAGTTAGCCAGTATAGAGGCAGTTATGGCTGGGAGATGCTCGGTTTTTTGGACGACATCGAGTGTGGCCCAGCGATATCCTATCCGTTACCCCGGACGCTGACAGTACTTCATCCGAGCAACCTTGGAGATAAGTGCCAGATGTGAGCTCCATTTTATCCATCTGTACCCAAGGCTCTGGGTTCCTTGGAGGAACAGCCAATCACAATCGCACTATGAAGGGCTAGCAGGCAAGCCATGACATGGGGCTCATGTGAGTTACCGTCGGAAGTCAGAAACCGAGAGTGGTCTAGGCCGGCGGGGATATTAGCGGGTTGTGTTGCAGGAGTAAGTAGTAATCTCCAGCTAGCCTCTCGACACAGACTGAACCACACCATTGTTCCGCAGGCTGCATTTGACCTTGAAATGGATACTGGTAGATAACTGTGTAGACGCCTTGGTGGGTAAGGTCCGGTGTTTTACGAAAAGAGCCGGTCGGCACCGTTGGCGTTAATAATAGTGCATCCGTGTATATATAATATCATTGTGATGTGAATTGACCTATGTCCAGATCTTCTCCCCCTTCCCAGTGAACATACTTTTTCTTTTTTTTTTTTTGGCCCTCACAAATCGAACAAGATGTTGGGACAGACGGCAGACGGCTATTCTTGGACCCCCCAGGCGGGACTAAAGAAGGGAGACTTTGCCTGTAAAGGCGTGATCTCCCCGCCTTCCAACTTACAGAGGCCTTCCGACTCGGTGTACGACGTTCTGATCATTGGCGGTGGCTATTCTGGCCTCTCTGCCGCTCGGGACCTGACCAACGCTGGTATGTCTCCTCCCCCCCCATCGATAGTAGCATGATACTACGACACAGCAATCCTCCTTCTAACATCCTTCTTAGGTCGTTCTGTCCTACTGGTCGAAGGACGCGATCGTATTGGTGGTCGCACATTCACAATTGAGGAAGATGGTAAGGTGATCATTTGACTGAAGCAGCTTCTCTTGCTCACGATGAATAAAACTCAGGCTTCAATTATGAGATGGGAGGGACTTGGGTATCCCATTGCCAGCCAAATACGTTCCGAGAGATGCTCCGATACAAGTTGGATCGTGATCTTGTGAAGACCCGCCAGCATGGACTTGAAAACGATTACTATACTTTCAGATTGCAGAGTAAGAGTCATTCTTGATCCAGGAGTATTGCCCAGCACCCGTACCAAGACCCCCCACTGACCTCCGGCTCGCAGATGGACCGGCACGCAAGCTATCACACGAGGAAGCTGGCGAGCTGGCCGCCAAAGGATGGAATCTATTCGTGGACGTGGATGGCGCGGGCTGCCGAAAGATATGTCCACTTCCACACGCACAGCTCAACAACATCCAGGTCGACCGCGCTGAAGTCGAGAAGTGGGACGCATACTCCTGCTGGGACCGGTACCAGGAAATCAAAGATCAGCTCAGCGACGACGAGTCGGGCCTGCTCCTATCGCTTCTGCTTCACCTCTCTGGCGGTGAAGAAAACCTGAAAAACTCCGGTCTGTGGGAGATGATTCGGTGCCATGCCCTCACAAACCACGCATTCTCGGATTTTGAAGATGTGTGGCTCCTCTACAAACTGCGCGAAGGCCAGTCAGGACTCGCTCGCAGGATCTTCGACGATGCTGTTGAATGTGGGCTGGAATACTCCTTCCAGACCCACGTTGAGCTCGTCAAGCAGTTACCCAACGGTCTCAGCCAGATTCACACCAGAGACGGCCGAGTCTATACCGGAAGGAAGGCCATCTGCACGGTTCCATTGAATGTTCTCAAGTCGCTCACATTCGACCCTCCCCTTTCAGCCCTCCGAAAGGAGGCTGCCGAAGCTGGCCACATTAACTTCATGTCCAAGATCCACGCCATCGTCAAGGGCTCTGGCATGGCGTCGTGGAACGGCATGTGTTACCCGAACATCTTGCTGTACGCCTACGGAGACGGAGTCCTACCAAGCGGCGACGCCCACCTCGTGGCCTTCGGCACGGATGAGCGACATCATTTTGTTCCTGAGCGGGATCCAGAGAAGATCGTTGAGGCGTTCGAAAACTTCCACCCCATGGACGTGAAGAAAATCGTAAGGCTGTACTTCTCTAGCCTCTGTGTTGTGTGATATCACTAACGTGGCTTCAGGTATTTCACAACTGGAATACGGATCCTTATTCACAGGCTGGTCCCTGCTTCTGGCCTCCTGGCTTCATGACCAAGTACCAAGATGAGCTGCAGAGTCGCCATGGAAACATCTTCTTCGCATCTGCGGACTGGGCCCACGGCTGGCGTGCATTCATCGACGGTGCGCTTGAGCAAGGCTTCTTGAATGCCTCGGAAGTTTTGAATGAGCTGCGTAGGGAGGACAGGGCCAAGGCCAAGGTTCCAACCCCAAATATTTGAGGATCTTCCACCATGATCTAGATGGCATCAACAAGCGAGTATAGATGGCTCTTTGACTCACTCGCAATACAGGAATACGTAGTTCTTCCTGCACTTCTCTCTCATTGCAAGCTTGAGGTGATTGCCTAGACTGGAGTGGTTGTGAGATGGCAACTTGATGGCATATCCATTGCCTTTCTCTGCGATTGAGAAGAAAACAGAGAGAAAAAGAAAAAAGGAAAAATGAGTTACGCCACATCCGCCTCGCAGCATCGCGAGATTACGTTTCTTATGAATATCATCAATGAGATATGGTGCCAGCACCTTCTTTATTTTCATTCTCTTTATTATTATAAGTCTAGGAAAAGATCGATGTGTGTTTATGCCTATTGTCACTGAACGAGGTTGATCCTGTCTCTTTTCTGTAGAAGGGCATTGATAGCAGCCGCCTGTCATCGTGCATGAACCTCGGCACGCTGAAGGTCTTCCCAAGTAGTCTAGGGACCCAACCCTCCTTTTCCTTTTCCTCTCCTTCTCTTCTGCTTCGTCTTCTCCTTTTTCTTCACTGCAACTGCACCCTGAGTCAAAAAATTCTATACGCTTGAGGAATTTGCTATTGAGAAAGCTACACAAACTTCTTGGGGAACGGAGGCCTATGATGGACTGAGGCTTACTGAGCCACCCTTGATCAGCATGGCTAAGCATCTTGATGGTGGTCAGACATATACGTACCCCCCGAAGCATACGACGAATGGACACTTAGCACATAGTGAAGATGGTTGACGGATGTCAGATGAGTACAGTAAGCACTAGCTAGTCTCGGAGCCTTATAGAGGCCTGCCCCTCATATTGAGCCCGAGACTGCAGCGGAGAAGCATTCATAGTCGAAGTGGTCTGTGTTGACCTTACGCTGCCACTGTATGCCCGCCAAGTTGAAGCGCCCCCAGCAGTGCAAACAGTCGTACGAGATGATGGGAGCGAAATGGAAGGTAAAATGACTGCATGTAGCTATTTGTTCTAGACTCTGTGCAGCATGCACAGCCTGCATGCTTGTGCAGGGCATCGCCTCAAACTTGATGCATGTCTAGCTGCAGGTGGCAGGGCCAAAATTGCAACGCCACCATGACCCCTCATCAGTTTTCGTCAAATTTTGCTGGCGTATAAGGTTCTCTGAGATCCCAAGGCCGATGTTTCCTTTCCCACCAACATGAGCTCCCTATGAAGCTCATGATTTAGCGACATACACCACTTTCACCAAAGCCTTGTTTAGAAGCGAGGACTCTGTCACTATGGCGACCTATGGCACAAGCATCTTGCACCAAGGTGCAACACCGACGCGGACGCTGGAGAAGATGACACAACCGCCCCTTGACAAATCAGAATCAAACAGACTCGAAACGGCACCTTCGTTTAGCCAAGCTGCAGTGGAAAATGGCAACGGGTTAGTGTGTCCTTACTACAAGATGAACCCGGCAAAGTATAGGCAGTTTGCCTCTTGTAATGCTGAGAGTTCAAGGCCTTGGCACATCGATCAAATCATGTAGGTAGATCAGAACTGTTGAGAAACTTGGCTCCATGCTCTTATACTGGCAGCATCCTGGTCAAAATCAATTACTGATTCGACGCGGCCCTATAGACAGCATCTCTGGCGTCGTCACTCGCCCCTGTACCACTGCCCCTACTGCACCAAGAGCTGGCCGACAGTTGCCCGCAAGAACATCGATGCGGTGCGAGAAGAGCACATCTTGAATTGCCCGGGCAAGACGGAGTCAAACGGCGGGAGGCGGCCGAGGTGCGAGGATGAAGTCGACCTCATGACAGAGGACCAGCAGCAGGCCCTCGCTGCTGTCAAAGGATTCCGAGAGGATGACTCGGCGATCCTCAAGAATATTTACAGGGCCTTAGGATTTACCAGCAATCTTCCCGATACAGAAGGTAAGTTATAAACTCTCTCAAACTTTTGTTCGGGCTGAGACTAACTTATAAACATAGATATGCTTCCTGTTCAACACAATAGCTATGTTGACGATCACAGCTTCTGGCATGGTTTTAACCGCCCATCCCTTGGCCTAGTCAACTCGCGCCCAAGAAATTTTACCAAATTCACTGCCCTCGACCATGGAACAATGTCTGTAGGTGTACGCTACGGCAGCCTGGACGACTCTGGCTATGAAGGTTCCAACGAGTCCAACTGGCCAGATCCTTCGCCCCTTCCCCCAAAACTGGTCTGCTTTCCAGCCACCACTCAAGGATGATGCTATTGTTTCGGGTCCAATGGAGGTTGACAACACCTGGCACCTCAGCTATGCCAATGATTCATTCCCTGTCTTGCAACATGGCAAAGATTCTGTTCACCAGGGTCCGAGATCAACAAGTTGGAAGCCCATGAATGCGTCAATGACCTCGGGACCACAGAAACAAACAGCCATGGAACCGCTGCCAGACAGTGCCACAGCCAGCCAGCATGGAAATTCTGACAAAAATGCAGCAACAGTGCACACTAGACTTGGCCATGCAATTTATCACTACATTGCAAGGTTCACAGCGCCTATAGTCGCAAGGCTTCGAGCTCACGGCATACTGGCCCTTGAACCAGAAAGAGTATCACGAACCCTTGTTCAATTTCTCGTGCCTTTCTTTATGAAGCTCAAATTCTGGGACGAATCTTTCCCTCGAGGGGGGATATTGTTGCTCTTGAGAGACCACTATCGGTAAGCTTCTCCTCAGGAATCTACGGGGACTGCAGTTGACCCAGTATCTCAAGGCAAATAGTCCAGTCTATCGTAGAGCAGCTCGATGACCTAGACCATCAAAGCACGCAACTCCCCCCCCGGATCATCATGTCTAACGCAAGAGCGGTGAAGCTGGGGTTGGTTTTGGAAGAGGCGGATGACGAAGGCGAATCTCACTATCTTGACAGATGCGCTGAAGAGCTCCACGAACACCACCATCTGCTTGTCGAATCTCCTGCCTACAAGTGGCTCATCTCCAAGGTGACGGCGGAATGCAGCTTTGAAACCGTGGGTGAAGATGTTCGGATGGGCATCCATCAACAGCTGCTAGGCTTTCTCTATGATCCCGGGACGCGAGCAAGTCGCAGTACACAACCTCCCATAACAGAGATGGTATTTCACATTCCTTGGGACCTCATGGAATTCTTCAAATCTCAGGGATATGATATTCCTCCGCACGAGGCTTTGCCTCACGTCATGTTGCTGAATGGTACCGGCAACAATGTTCAGTCCATTGCAAGCAAAGACTACATGGTTCAACTTTGGCCTTTTTATGGCCCAGAAATCTTAGAGTTGATCCAGAGCCTTCTCGGAGGAGGTGACCAGAAGCAAGATCGTATGTATTTCCTTGCTAACTTCGTGCGATCTCCATAGCTGCTTTACACTTTAAAACACATTTGCTAATTCTGAGAATGCAGGCTTCCTAGCCGATCAAACGATAATACAAGCGCGGTGGACTCCAAATTTGCTTCAATCTGGGATTTTGTCTCCGGAAATGATCGTCCGGGTCACTGGATCTATTCATTCTGTTACCGAGATTGGAGAGATATTGGCATGGCTCCGTGCTTCTCTCACACCGCTCGGAAACAAGACCGGCGTCTATACCAGCTACCCTACTATCACAGACAGGTCTGTTCAAGCATCCGAAGTATCAGATATTCTCAATGTGGGCGCGAGAAAGTCTTGCACGATCAGGCCTAGCCTCGAACGTATCGAGTCAATCCCCAATCAATCCGATCCGGCTGGCGTCGCTGACTGCTGGTTGGGCCTGGTGGGTAATGCTATCTGTGTCAGAGGATTTCCGACTGCTAGAAGACCAGGAAAACAGTCGGGACTCGAGGCTCCTCTTGATATGATGATCGCTCTGGCCGACTGTCAAAGACTGGAAACTTTCGAGGAGAAATTCTTGATCAAAGGATTTGACTTCATCATGTCACCAACAAAGTCGGAAGAC
This sequence comes from Celoporthe dispersa, assembly GCA_016584495.1. Taxonomy (NCBI): domain Eukaryota; kingdom Fungi; phylum Ascomycota; class Sordariomycetes; order Diaporthales; family Cryphonectriaceae; genus Celoporthe; species Celoporthe dispersa. The sequence continues at coordinate 1,618,340 of WAID01000006.1, read as the reverse complement.
AATATCATTTACTGGCACCTACTAGCGAATGAAGAGGGTGAACACATGTCTTACACAGACAAGAGAGTCTCGGACCTCTGGCGAACCTACCCTTCGAGTCTCACTGTCCAGGACCTGGAGACTCGTCGTCACATTCTGGGTTGGTGTGGCGAGGTAGACAATCTTACTGGTAAGCTGTACTTGTGATATTCTATCTAGGTTCGAACTGCTCTGACCTCTGGCCCCATCTAGGTACCTCTAGTGCTTCATACAGTGATATCAGTGGCTCGGGTCTGGGAAAAGTGGGATCAGGCGTTGTCCTCGAGAAAATCTCCATCTCTGCTGGCAAGTACGTGACTTTCGGCATGTCAGCAAATCTGCTGCGGAGGTCCAAGCCGGTGGCTGGCAGAATTCGAGAGAAATACACACAAAAGCTACATTGGATCTCAGAAAAGTTCGTGGTTCTTTACGACCGAAAGGACTCGAGAGCGTGGCTCGTGGACGGCGCCAGTGCGTTGCTGCACCTTGTTCGGACGACTTTGGAGCGTGACCGGCAGTCACCATGGCGAAAATTCTGTCTTTGGAACGGACAACTCCGCACCGAACCTCAGGAACCAGATCAGTTCACTGGCCAGGCCGCAGCACTTTACATCCTGAACCATCCTGAGAATATCGATATTCCGTTGTTCGCACAGCCGAGGCAAGACGAGGATACGGAGGCCACAACGACCCAGGGGTCGAGTACCACGACTTTCACGAGGTCTAAACGGAATGAGTCCTTTTCCGATAGGGTGGAAGCCCTTTACAGCCTTTTGGAGAAGGTTACGGATTACGAAGAGGACGGTATCAAGCTCCGCCGGCCAAACACAAGCCGCCAGCTGGAAGGTTGTGACTTTATGGACATTGTGAAGGATGAGTCTCCTTGTTTCTTTCGTTCTATCCAGCTCTGCGCTAAGGGTCCAGGATGGGTAGATCTCATCAAAGCTATGCGTGCGATCACCCTGTTCGGGGCAGGTTTTGGGGACCTTATTCGACCATCATCTGATGAGAACCCCGGGTGCTCTTCCTGTCTCTTCAACCTCCGGGTTCCCAAAGACCACGACTATCTGGCAGTCTGCTCGACAGAGCTAAAAGCCATGCTGAAGAAAGAAGGGTTTCAAGGAAGCACTATCCTCACGAAGTTGAGCGAAGGGTTTTGCTGGGGCGAGCGGGACAAGACATTCCAGGTCTGTCAATGTTCGCCGCATTCTCCTGTGAAGCACGACCGCATCCAGGTTTTGCAGCCCGATGGGCTAGCTTGGTCGAAACGGGGCCTGACCGCGCCCTCAAATCTGCCGGAAAGAGGGGCCGTCTTGTTCGGTCACAGTGGGCATTGGATTTCTACCTTCGGGAACCACTTTGCGCGTACAAAGCCGGCCATGCCAAGTGCAACGATCCGGCTTTCTGGATCGTCCTCGCAGATGGGTAATCCTTCAGTTGGCCACCAAGATGTCCCGTTAGCAAGATGAGATAGAACATCCAATCCTTCCAAGGCAAATTCACCGTCATCCAAAAAGACCTCCCGGTGCGGGCGGGCCCTGAAGGACTGAATGTAGACGAGTAGTCCAGCTAAGACGCCCGTCAAGCCCTGCGGAGGCCCCTTCAACAATTATAGACGAGTAAATGAAGGCAAGGACATGGAGATATATTAATCTGGTTGTTGAAATTCGTTCCTCTCAGGATTATGGCGGAGGTTGAATTATCCTGAGAGGGTTTTCGGAGGCCAGGGACAATTAGGACCAAAGCATGGCAGTCCTCCATTGTTCCCAGGCCCAGGAGGTTTCCGGATCTGATGGCACTGAGCAACAAGAACCGGAGGCGACTGGATTACTCAATAAGGTCACAAGATCATGATCGTTATAGAGTCATGTCCCTTTCTTTGACCGAGCTAGCTTTGTTGACACTCTGAAACAGGTCCCCTGCCTTAATGAGATAATCATTGCTCAAGTCTCTCACAAGTCTGGGTAGCTCGATCTAGTTGTGAGGTTTTAGTAATTAGGTGTGCTGTGATATTGTGGCATTGCAAAGCAGAGACTGCCCGACAGCTAATTAGCTGGAGTCATTGTAATACATATTAGCGGCGCATCCATAAAACCCAAAAAGGCAAGCATTCCGATTTCCGGAGAAAGGCCAAAATATCAGGCGCCATGTCCCATTTAGGTCATAGGAAGCCGCCACTATCACAATGCATTTGTTGAATTGCCATGCAGCTGTTGCGTAGATGTTGAAGCTTTTCTTTTATCTAGAATGCTAAGTAAACATGTACTAATTAAGTAATCATACTCTTTAGATGCTTTAGCATGCACCACCCTAGAGAGGCGACCGCTCTGGAAACCATGATTATATTAATTTCTATTTTCCTCAGATCTTGGGATCCTTTTGTTTTTCCCTTTTCGCACCAGCAATATTAGCTTACCTTAGGGTACTCTTCAACACTGTTCGCTATCCCCAGTGCCGGCGGCTACGACCCAAAACATATTCACTGTCCATTATACAATCACCGTATTATCAGTCTCACGATTGTGTATTTAAAATCTGAACGCAAACTGATCAACGGCTCTCAAATCTCGTTTCTCATCTTCAGAATGGCAACTGTCACATACCATCAACCATCCGACACGGTCGGCAGCAATTGCCAGGAAGCCGGGTTCTCCAACGCCGCGATCCTGCCCGCAAACGCAAGAATTGTTATCACTGCCGGTCAGGCGGGTGTGGACAGGAAGACTGGACAGCTGGTCGAGACGTCTGTTGCCGACCAAATCGAAGCGGCATTTGACGGTGCAGATCTGGCTCTGAAGGCGGCAGGAGTGCAGCAGGGGCTGGCTGTCGCCCACAAGATCTTGACCTTCCTCATCGACATGAGGTATGAGAGCACGATGATGGAAATCTGGAAACGCCGGTACCCTGGGCACCGTCCAACTTGGACCTGTGTCGGGGTGTCGAATCTCAGCATGAGGGGCATGCACGTCGAGATGCAGGCCGAGGCGGTCTTGCCGTGAGACGCAGAGCATGCATTCTGGATCTTATGCCTTCTCTTCACATAGGACAATCCACTACGCTTTTCGGGCCTTTTCAGCTGCAGTGAGACCACGGTATCCAACTGTGTTCTAGAGGCATCTATTCGCACTTGGGCTAGGTCGGAGCCGCAACAGCACCGGCCCTTGACGGACACGGAAGCAGCTAAGGCCTCGAATCACGCAAGTGTCTCCTTCACGAGTGTACTCCGATGCCTTCTCGTCGCATTCTGAGCTCCTGTCATAGTGCGACTCACTCAGCGTCTGTTTCGATTTCTAAATTCTAGGTGCAGAACGTCTCAATCTCGTACCAGTGTGTGCATGGATAGTAAAGGCGCATTGGTGTGCTGCTCTCTACCACCTGGGCATTTCCATACCTGTACTCAATCAATACTTTTTCTTTCGTGACTTATCAAGATACACCTTTGAGCCTGTCCACTGCGAATTTCAAGCCCAGACACATAATATTAGTTATGATATGAGTATCGTACAGATCCTTTCCTGTCAGAAGAATACCACAGGAGCAGAAGCATATTGCAGTTATCTTGATCAGCCATACTGCCTGCAAGCCTGCCATGGCAGCATGCAGGCCAATAAAAGGACTCACATACAAACATATTTAAATACTTGGTGTTGAAAAGCCATGCAACATATACGTGCCTTTGTCTATGTACATTTTCGTTGTACATAGCGTTGGTTGCAAGAGACGGCCGTCTCTACCACGCATTTGAAGTTCTTCACTTATTCTTTGATAGCCAAGCAGCCAATCAAGATGAAGATCGGGAGGTAACAGGGCCATACTGGAGCTTCGAGTGCAGGAGAGTCGGATGTTGACAGTGCGGACCTCGTCTATCACCTCCAGGATGTAGAGAACAAAGCGTTTGCACACCAGAAGGAAAAGCTCAGAGACACGTAAACCTTTCCGGTCTCGAAAGCAGTTACAAGCGTTTTGGTTATTGTCCAGGTTCTGAAGACCATACCAGAGGAAAGACCACAAGATCACAAGGCGAGACTCGAGCCTCAAGAACAGTCAGTACATTTCAAAGTTGATAATGCCGGGGCAGAACTACGGCTGCCAAATGCTCGAACGCTAGCTGTACCTATACTTTTCACCACAGAAGGCGCGGACCTTGTCTATTACACACAAGGCATGGGAAGCAAAAGTGCCTCTAATTACAGAACAGCAGGGGCAAATCCGAAGTCTGCCCAGCCCCTCCATTCTTCCAAGAGCAGCAACAAAATATGTGATTCTTCTCTAGAATCTGAGGAGTAGGGAGAAGGGATGGACTCCTCAAGCAGGGTGGCAGCTGGAAGAGATGAGACGTTAATAGTAGTGGGACTATTCCTCAAAGGAGTGACCATCGAACCAGATTTGACAATCATGCAATATTTGGGGACCAGTTCCATAATTTCAGAGTGAATACTAGCAACCATGAACGAGGTCTGCCGTCTCACCGAAAACTTGGGCATTGAGCTACGGCAGATTTACGTACGAAGCCTCTCAATCTCTCTCCCTCTTTCTTCCTCAAGAACAGACAATAGACCACCACCATCACCTGGTTACCCTACAAGGCCGCAACCCAGCCCGCTCAGCTCAGAGGGACCATGATGCGGTCCACATCAGGCCCATACGTGCCGTCCGTCTGCGTGATGACGATCGTGTTACTGCTCCCCGCCGTCAGCCCACAGGTGATGACGCTGCTCCCGGGGGTATTCCCATCCGCGGTGGGCAGGAACGCAATGTTCTGCTCGACGCCGTTGCACGAGACGTTGGCGAACCGCTGGGTGCTGTCGCCGTTCTCGTACTTGATGCGGATGGTGGTCTCGGTGGTGGCATCGCTCTCGACGTCGGTAAAGGTCACCGTGCCGCCGTCGGGGCCTCCGATGTAGCCGGCCGCCTCGCCGCCGCTGCACCCGCTGCAGGTGACGATGGTGGCCCCGTCGGTCAGGGTCGCGTTCTCGCCCTCGGGCCAGGTCTCGCTGGGCCCCTCGGTCCAGTCCCCGCCCGAGGCGACGTTGGGGATCCAGTTGACCTGGTCGGCCATGGTCACGGACGTTCCGGAGAAGGTGAGCGGGAGCCACACGTAGGTCGAGGCCATGAGGTTGTCGCTGACCCAGCGGTCGCCCAGGTACATGGTCAGGTCGGAGGAGACGGGCAGGATGTAGTTGGTCTGGGAGGAGTACGTGTCGGTGCCGACGGTCGCGAAGGTGGTCCAGGACGACCAGGGGCCCGCGAGGTCTGTCGCATAGACGTACTCGTTGTCGTTGGGGTCCCATCCCGACAGGTGCGAGGCGAAGAGGTAGTAGTAGCCGTCGAGCTTGACCATGGCCGGTGCCTCGTAGTCGGCGAACAGGTAGACGGCCGCCGAGACGTTGAGGTAGTCGGACGTGAGGCTGTCGATGCGGAGGCCGTTCTCGCGCTGGGCACATGGGTCTCGTCGTCAGCAGGCTGAACGCCACAGAGGCTGCCGGGCCCCAGAGAGCAGTCAAATACTCACGTCCTCGGTCAGGAGATACGCGGTCCCGTTGTCATCCTGGAACAGCCCGATATCCCGGCTCTGGTAGCCCAGGGGCTGCCAGCTCCCGAGATAATCATACTTGCCACACACGGAGTCCCCGTCGCGACGCCGACCTTGGCCTCGGCATAGCTGCTGTCGTCGATGTGCATCCACAGCACATACTTGCCCGTCGAGGAGTTGTAGATGACCTTGGGCCTCTCGACGACCCTGTCCGGGCCCAGGTCGCCTGATGACGTCTGAGAGAGCAGGGCGCCCACATATGTCCACGAGACGAGGTCCGTCGACGAGTAGCAGTTGATGTTCTGGAACGCCGAGCCGTCCGTGTGGTCCTCGCCGATAATGTAGTACACGCCGTCCTCGACGAACACGCCCGCGCCGTGGGCCTGGATGTGGGCGTCGGTGTTGGTCTGCCGGAGGTCAATGATCATGGGTTAGCCTGCTGTGCGGCTGGAGACTGCAGCAGAAGAGAAGTCTGGTGTTAGGGGGAGGGGGCGGGGCGGGGGAGGGCGCTCACGCCGGTCCATGTAGCTCCGGGGACGATCTGGAGAGACGCGCGCGCCAGGCTTGCTGACAGCAGCAGCAGCAGCGAGGCTGGCTGGAAGAGGCTCAACATCGTGGGTTCTGCAGGCCGGTACTTTTCTCGGCGTGTGCTCTTCTTGTATAAACGCCAAACACGGGTACAGACAGACAAGTCGTCGTCAATCACGCTCCAGAAAGCGTTCCCGGTCCCCAAGAGGACAGGTAGCCCCCCTCCTTTTTGTAATTATCGACCACCCGATTTCAATATATGTATAGTTCCCATATGAACCGCTTTTAGGAGAAAGAAAAGGGAAAACAAACCCGGTTCAGTAGTCTCGAGGAATGCGATGCGACCCCATGGCTCCGAGAGCCCCGAAGCAAAAGCGCAGCGGAGCCCAAGGCGCCGAAAATGGCAGTTGAGATAGCCCCACTGCCATTCTTGAAAAGCCCTCTTCTCCCTTCACTCGAGAGTATCTCGTGACCGCGGCTTGGGCAGGAAGCCCCAATGCCAAAATGTGAAAGACGGCTGCGTACGCGCAAGGCTCGTCTGAGCTCGGCACACGCAAAACAAGGTTTCGTAAAAAGAAAATCCGGGGTAGGCCGCCGAGACTCCCCCCCTCTCGCCGGTGGAGGTGCAGTCAGCGGCTTATTATGGGCTGGGTGCTCGGCATAATGAGCTGCATGAGGCGGTCTATCCCGCCAATAATCTGGGGCTACGACCCCCCAAGGTTGCATTCCAGTGCGTCAACTGACGATCCGCCCTGGCTGGCTTCCCGGAGATGGAATGGCAGGTCGGCCTGTGCTTGACCTTGTACGTGCTGTATAAGAAGCGTGCCAGTAATATGGCCGCCATTTCTGGAGCCCTGTGTCGCGGAGACCAGACCTGGTGGAACCCCCCGCCCTCTTCTTACGTCGTGAAAATTGAAAGCTGGGTGGCACTGGGGGAACCTATGCCGAAAGGAAAGTAAGAAGAAAAAGAATGGGGGACAGTCCGCCGCCGCCTGGTTGTATAGAATTGATCGTATTTCTGGTCAGAGACCACAGCATCATCAGCCTGTGCCTAAGGCGCAGCATTGCATTGACCCCCTGAACCCCGAGCATCACCCTGAGATGGAAAGCAAGACAACATACCCCTCGCTATGCCGGGAAATTGAGCCCTGGTACGCCGAGCGATGGCCCCCCATCCCGATGATGTTTCGCTCCCAACGCCAGCTTCCAGAAAAAATAAGATAAAAGATAAAAACATCATGAAGAGAAAGAATGGCCACCAAGAACCTCCAAACAAACACAGCTCACATCGTCAGATAAAGACCATCATCTTGCCATCAAGGCTATCACTTTTGGTATCGCAAAACTTGAGCACCCCACGCAGAGAGATAAGAATAGAATAAGAATATACCATCACCGCGTCGTCATCGAGAGGAAGCAATCCTTTGCCTCTCGGGTCCGCCCAATCGCCTGAGCTCTTCAGGGCTGGTCTGTCGAGACGCCCAGGTTGTGCGGGTGGGCTCTGCCATCGTAGAGAGCGCCTCCCTTGCCCATCACCTGCGCCGGCCCCGGGTCTCGTCGGTCACCTCGTCGCCCCTAGTCATCCGTGTCCATGCGGTCGTGCACGGTCGGTGTCGAGGTCGCGACCACGATGGAGTCCGGATCGTCGATCTCGACCTCGACCTTGGTCTTGGGGCCGCGCTCGCTGCTGCTGTTCTCCTCCGCCTCGCTCCGGCTGTCGTCGGAGCTGCTCTCCTCCGCCCTCGGGGAAGACCTGGGCCTGTCTGACATGAAGGAGTTGTTCGCCATGGAGTCGCGGCGTATGCTGAAGGCGTTGGTGTCCTCCTGTGTGGCAAACTTGTACTCGCCGTTCTCGGCGCGCTCGATGATGCTCTCGGAGAGGGCCCACCTGGCCAGCAGGGTGTCCACGCCGATCTTGAGCCCGTCGCCCTTTTCCATGTGACGGCCCACGTGCTCGGTCCACTCGTCCCAGGCGGTGTGGCCCTCGAATTCTTTCATGCAGTCCGCCTTGGGGCATGCCACGTGCTCGGGGGGTATCTCCGCGTGACCAGGCACGAGATCTGCATCTCCCGGACGTGGCTCTCCCACTCCGACTGCAGCTTGCTGTCCCCCTTCGTCAGGGCCTTCTTGATGGCGAAGGGGGCGTGCATGCGCCGCAGGTGCTGCGTGAACAGGTCCTTGCGGTTGAACTCGTTGCCCTTGCCCTCGGCGGCGCTCGAGGGGCACTGCGAGCAGCGGTAGTACTGGAGGCAGAGGTGCTGGGAGGCGATGTGGCGCTTCCACTCGTTCTTGGAGCCGAACGTGCTCGCGCAGCCGGCGAAGGAGAACGCGCACGGGAACGGCCGCGTGTGGGCGGCGGCGATGTGTTTCCGCAGCGACGACGAGTCCTTGAAGGGCGCGTGGGTGCACAGCGTGCAGCGGGTATCGTACTTGGGCTGGGCCTTGGCGAGGGGCTTCCTCGTGGGGGCGCCTGACCCCCGTACCCGTCCATGAGGTCATTGGCGTCGTTGGACGAAGGCGAGCGGCCCGATCGGGCCTCCGACAGGCCACCAGCGCTCACCGCGCCGTCGCTGGCCTGGCGGACATGGCTCAGCGCCTTGAGCTGCTCGGCCGCCTCCTTCATCTCGGCGCTGTCTACGTCGTTCCTCGTCGCGGGGCCCATCGTGACCGTGGGAGGAGGCACAGGAGCCGAGCTGGGGAGCGGGTTCCTGGCGGCGGGCGCCACGTGGCGGGGTGGCGGCGGGGGGAGGGCGTACATGGACGTGCGCGTGCCCATCGGGTCGTGGCGACGCTTGCTGGGCTGGCCGCCGCCGTTGCGGGTCTCCAGAGGAGGCACGCGGCCGTCGTCCGCGGCCCTCTCGTGCACGGGGAGGGTGGTGGCGGCGGGGCCGGAGAGCGCATGAGGCTGCGGTGCAGACTGGACAAGCCCCTTGTACAGGTCGATCATGTTGTGGGAGTTGATGTAGCCCAGGAAGCAGCACACCTTGTCGTGCTGCACAACATTCCACACGGTCATGGGCATCGACACGAGGAGCATGGTGGGCGGGCCCAGGAACATGCCCTCCATGGTGATCTTGGACGCCAGGGGGGGCGGGTTCTGGAGCCACTGGTTGTAGAAGGCCATGTCGGCGCTGGCGTCACCGACAAAGGTAGTGCAGACGAGGACCCTCGCCTCGTCGAAGGTCAGGTCGGGGACGGGCGCGCCCGTCACGAACGGGAGGCCCTGGCTCGGGTGGCCGTTGGTGTGGTGAGGGTCCTGGGCAGACGAGCCTCCCTTCTGCTTGAAGGGATACAGGGCGATATGCTCGACCTTTCCCGGCGTCAGGGTGAACAGGACGGGGGTCTTCTCGGCAGGCGCCTGCGACCTGGCCCTGCCGCCGCCGTTGACGGATCTCGAGGGGACATCGCGCTGTCTCAGCCGCAGGATCTCGTCGTAGAGGCGCTGCACCGTGTACGGCCTGCCAAAGCTGCTGAGGTTGTGGAGGGCCTTGGCCAGGTAGCTGGTGAAGGACTGGAGCGGGTAGTCCGGGGTGGGCTGGCCTGGGCTGTAGGCAGCGATGGCCTGCTTCGTGCCGTGGCTGCCGGCATGCGGGGAGTCGTGGACGGCACAGGTGTCGAGGAGCAGGAGGATGTCCGACTGTGCGTCCTCAAAGAGGCAGCGCACACCACCCCACTTCAGCCGGCATGCATCCTCGCGGGTGTTGCTGCTGGGGCCCGTTAGCATCTCTTGCTGTGGGTTTGCTCCTGCAACGCAGGACAGGGCGGGTGCCCTATATGTTTATATATATATATATATACCTTGCCCAGTACACCTGTTTGTCCGGGCCGACATAGCTGTGGCCGGCGTAGTAGATGATCAGGAGGTGGTCGCTGCGGGCGTGCTCGATGAAGGAGGCCATCTGGACGCTCAGCTTGATGCTGGGGTTGGGACAGGTGGGTATGGCCCACTTGTCGGTATGGTAGTTGTATCTCTCGCGGAAGACCTTCTCGAGGCTGAGGACCTCGCGCTCCATGGCCGTGTCCTCGTCCCAGCGCAGCAGCAGCACAGAGGCGTTCTTGTAGGGCGGACGGCGCTGCATCTTGCCGTAGATGTGCATGGCGGCATCTTGTAGGTGTCTGGCAAAGGACTCGAACTCGTGGCGCTCGGGTGGGGGGGGCTCTTGGACCGGGAAGTGCGAACGCGACTGTGGATGCCACCCGGGGTTATCATCTCGTCAGCCCAGCCGTGTCAAGTAAACAAAGCAAGTAAACTGTCCTGGGAAGTACCACGAACCTGCTCAGCACCAAATTGAGCCTGCTGGGGAGTCACGGTGGGAGTGGGCATGGATGCAGCAGCAGAGGCAGCAGAAGCTGTCGCCAGCGGTGCAGCCTGAGGGGCGGTGGGAAGGAGGGGAGGGGGAGGTTCGGCTACCTTAGGCGCAAGCCTGCGTCGCTTATTGGGAGGGTCCATTGTGTGCTGTGGTTCGAAATTGCTGCTGGCGATGATGGATGTATGTACAGAACCGGGTGAGGCAGGAGGCGAGAGAAACAATTGCCCAGAGGGGAGGGGGGCTGTCGTGTGTTGAAGCTGGGACAATTAGGTGGGCGGTGGTGGATCGCCTGGTCGGGAGAAAGGGTGTCGGTGGTGGGCGGATTGGGAAAGATGGAAAGAGGTTGGAAGAACGAGGCTGCCCGCCTCGAGGGAAGGGCTGTGGCCGCCAGAAAAGACAGTGCTAGGGAAAATCAGCAGTGGAGCTAGACTGGCGCTGATGTACCGGTGACTTTGCGGTCGAAGCGGGGCCTGCAGCAGGGGGTGGGGGAACTGGCCCTTCCAAAAGGATGCCTCCGCCTCGGCTCGATTATCTGGCTGGCCGGCTGGCTTCCTGCGCTGGTGATGATGCATGCAGCCTGAGGAGAATAGAGAGGGCAGAGGAGAACAAGAAGGATCTCTAGAGCACAGTTGCTGTGTGATGGGTGAGGCCTGGTGTTGAGAGACTGTGTCGACACCCTCGGCAGACCAGTCATCCCAAGTCACCTCCTCTGTCCTGTCCAAGCAAGGCTGATTGAGGACATCCCCACGTCACACCAGGTGGTGCATGGCTCAGGCCATTACATTACCTTGATGGCCAGTACCTGATCCTGTGTGTACCTCTCATGTTGGTCCAGCAGGAGCTCTGCTTGTGAGAAGAAGAGAGCCAGGTGCTGTCTGGTGCCCTTGCCTTGAGCTCTGAGATGTGCTCTTTTTTTTTCTTTCTTTTTTTTTTTCTTCTTTACCTCTCCTTTGAGCCTCAAGTCGCAGGATCTCGGGCTTGTGTGTGCACAGCCGTGTGTGAGTGAAGGCGCCCAGCTCCAGGTCAGACGGGACAAGGCCACACACAGACACCAGAGGGGGGCGGGGGGAGAGAGAGACAGAGGCACACAGGCACACACACACACACACACACACACACACACACACACACACACCTACCTCCCCCCTCCCCCTCTCCAGACCCCTCGGCTGCGAGCCTCCCACCGCTAGGAAAGGCTGCTCGGTGACAAGTACCGGGTACATGACGGTGTCAGCCCAATCACAAGGCCCCGTGGGAGCTCAGCCAATCCCTGTGCAGCCCGCGGCCTCGCCCGATCCACACCACAGCAGCTTCTCCTCACCTGGCCTGGACCTTGGCCCCGTGGCCCCTCTCCTTGCAAGGTCTCCCAATCAGGCCTCCTCAAATCTTGCCGGGCTGCAGGCTGCAGTGACAGTGCAGCAACCTTGGATGGCCTCTGCTGCGTTAGCCTGGGCCCCTCGCCTACCGTTTTGTCGTGCCATGCCACTCATGCCATGCACCATCCTCGGCCACGTCAACGTTCTTAGGCCCTAGCATGGTCCTATTTTTTCTCTCGGCAAAGGGCTCTTGCGAATTGCCCGTTTTGCCTCCCCCCTCTTTTTGGTTGGTTTTTCCTCCCTTGATCCTTTTTTTTTCTTCTTTCTTCTTCTCTTTTATCTCTAACACGCTCTTGCTTTTTTTTGGGTTGTTTGTTGTTTTTTTTCTTCTTTTCTTTTCTTTTCTTCCTCCCCCCTGGCCATAGTTCCGGTATTATTGTCTGGCGAGGGCTGTGAGACTCTCTGCCAGCGACCAAGTGTAATATTGTCCAGTAATACCACTTACATACTGACTTACTACTAATACAGCTCCAGGAGTGAAATCCTCCCACAGCCCTCCCGCGCCCACCTCTCTACTATGGTACCTAGGTGCGGTGCTAGGTAGGCGAGCTGCCCGCCTGGTGGGATGATCAAAGCGGCAAGTGTCAGCCGTGGCTCCAGACCAGAAGATCAGGCCCTGATTCAGAAAAGAGAGAGATGGCTTTTCCTTTTTCCCTTTTTTTTTTTTTTTTTGTGGGGGCGGGCACTTTTTGACGACATGGGCCAGAGACGAAGAGGAGGGTTGCACCGCATAACGCAATCGCCCAACCATCCGAATAAGCGAATCATTGATTCTCTCTCACCTCTGGGAACAATCAGCCTATCCGCGAATCCCCCCTCCCCCTTCGCCCCCCTCCCTCTTCGCCCCGGCGAAGCTTTTCCCCACACCAGCCTGCAAGATTTTAGGCATTTCTCCTCCTCCCCAGAGCCCACCTCGGCCTCTTTTTCTGTGTCACACACACTCTCTCACTCACTTTCTTACTCACTCTCTCTCTCACTCTCTCTCTCTTTCGTGCTCGTGCCCTTGTTGTTGTAACCATCTGCATCCCATCTCTCCACGTGCATTATCTGGCCGCTCATCATCCCACCTATCACCACCCGCCTCCTCACCCCGACCACACACCGCCAACCGCCACCAGGCTGCATACGGCCAATGAGACATGATTATATTTGTGGGACCGCTTTAATATCGTTTTGCGAGACATGGCTGCAGACCAAACTGCCGAATGTATTGTATCATTGACGGCGCACGCGCCTGGCCTGGCTAGCCCTCCCGTAAACCGTGATCTGTCATGTCATTGCTGCTGTCGACAGAAACATGACGTATGTGAGATGAGCAGGCCCGTCGCCCAGACACACGCGCGCGCACACACACTTGACCGGTCGCAAGAGTCAAAAGCTGAAGAGGGGTGGCGTAGTGATCTTGGGAGGCTTATTTTTTTCCCCCTCTGGAGATGATGAGACTGAGGCAGTGAGGCGCATACAAGACGAACAGTCTATACTCGAGCTGTCATCCCTGGATGTCCATCCTCTCAGGTTGTTTTCACCCCTGAGAGTCGATGAGCCGATTTCCTTGCGCTGCCCTTTTTTTTTTGCCTTTCTCTTTGCTTTTGGTTTGGCATACTGGGAGGACCAGGGGACGGTATCCCAGTCCTGCTCAGGATGACTGGCCGACACGTCGCATAGTTTTCACGTCTGCTCACAGTCTCTCCTTACATCTTCCAAAACCCATAATCTCATACACCTTGACCAAGTGCATCCACCATAGATAGCCCTCTGTGCCTGTGAAAAGTTCTCCGGGCCAGACCGCCATCCATGGAGAAGTGCATCAGTCACCTCTACCTGGGTACCAAGCAGGTACCTGCTTACCATCTTGTCTCTGCGCTCGGGCACGCATACATGCGCGCGAGGGCCAGACTCCCGCATCAGCCTGCCCATAGCACGGCGCCCATGAGGTACAACACACAGAGCCTGACGGGGAGATCAAACCACGATATTACATACGGACCCCATTTCATATACTTGGGCCGGTAGCCAGAGAGTATTGACCTCCGACACCCGCCGTGATGAAGGTGCTCTTGAGCTGCCCTACCCCTAGAGATGTGCAACCCATTTCTTCCTTGTCCTGGCTTACATCGTCGTCTCCATTGTTAACAAGTCTAGCCTCATCTCGTCATAATACCAGTTACCTCTCTTTCAAGGGCGCAGGGAAGCTAAAGCCGCATTTGCCCAACTGATGGGAGCCAGACAGCAGGGCGGATCTGATCTGTGCCAGGTACCAACAGCAAGCACTGGGGGAATCATGCAGAACAGTCCAAGCATACTGCGCTTCGAGTCTTTGGCCCCGAATCCCCCGCATGCCTTTGACTTACGACGGGTTCCATTTGGCTCTACATGCCCGATGGATACTTGTAAGCACCAACATACAAGATTCGTCTTGCACTGGTACGGGAAGAAGCTGGGACGGAACCCCTCGGAACAGCCGCCGAGACGCACTCTGAGATAGAGTTGGCTGAGGGCATCGTGACTTGTGCTCTGTCCCCGAGGCTTCACGAGAGTAACCTCCACGTCAAGGACTCAGAATGACGCACCCACGCTCCTCCAACGTCCATAGCGACGGTCCATATAGTTATTAAAGAGCATACTGTCACCTCGTCTGAGCACGCATGGTCCTGTGCAAAGACAAGGCTCGCTGATCCAGTTGTTGGAATGAGTCGTGTCTTGCGGGCCCGCGATACCATCGAGCTCCATCCCAAAACCGTCCCGCAAGATGCAGCCAGGAGATAATAGTGGCGTGATAGGCGCAGAGCGAGATCTACGCGCGGCTGCGTCAATTCGCAGCCCCAGAAGTAGAAACCTGTGTGCGGCGCCCTTGTTGGCACGTCTCAGTCTCTACTAGGCCGACCCCATTAGAGAGGCCCATAAAGTACGGCCAAGCGAGGCCCAAGACACCTGGTCTTCGGAATCCCTACCAATAAAGCAGATGAGGACCATATGGACAAGCACCATTGGCCTGTGTCGGCGCAGTAGATCTTCGCGTAGACGTATTACAATCAGCCTGTTCAGTAGCTGTTGTTAGTGATCCTCTATCAGAGTATATTTATATGACAGAGTTAGCTCAACATGCTACCTCTACATTTTGATAGTGCCTTTTTCAGCATGTATTTCGATGGAAGACGAAACTCACAAGATCATACCTTAGATTTGTTACAGTACATCTCCATGCTAAGAGCTTAGTCTTTAGGGACCGTTTATAATCACGCAACCCAAACCTGGCCTCCTCAGAACCGTGCTAGGTCACTTGTACCAAATTTTCAACCCTTCATATGATCAATGATACTTGGATTTTTTAGGTCACATCTTTGTAGAGTCGAACATTCAAGGCACCACTGACTTTGCCAGCCGGCATGAGAGTATGGCGTGCGCGCCCCAGATCCCGGACCTGATCCGAGTACGCGCGTACAATCTAAGCCCCTTGGATGGCCCAGTATTTGATTTAGGGGCCCAATGCAATCAGCAGTTTCCTTTCTTCATGTTCTAGGCAATTCCAGGCATTCATCAAAATCCCTCCACTCTCAATTCCAAATTCTCAACTTCCCTGTGTCTTCACCAGGGAAGAGATAAGAGACTACTTAGGTTGAGGAAATGGTGACCCACAAAATATAACATCATACAACTTGTATAACTGTCTTTCTCTCCACTTTAACCAGGTTCGAGGCACTTCAATGGGTCTGTGGACGAGGTGTCAAGTTCATGTGTGCTTTGAGCGCCTTGCTCAGGCGGCAGGGGGCCAAAGCAGGCTGACCAATCATCTTATACGGATTGCCAGTGACCCACCTTTTTGTGCACCTTGATTCAGAGCCTTGATCAAACTTGTTTCCTGCACTTCAGGTAGGACAACACGCAGTGGAGAATCACATACCGCCTCAAAAATATCCATTTTCAAGAGTAGTATCAGTACGAATGATCTCATATTTGGGTAAAGCTGGGAATTGGGATGGGGAGAGCCAAGAGGACTTAGGCTCTCAGACTGTCCCCGGTGCATGGCCTTACTACAGCACAGCAATGTGGTGACACAATTATGTAAAGAACCTTTATTTGACAATTAAAACTCATAGACATTCACATTGTACTTCCATTAATCTCATTCTAATTATGTAACCCTAGAGCGTGATGTAGAGCAATTGTAAGGCCAGACCAAAACATCGTCTCTACAACTCTTTGACAATCCATACACACCTTGGATCAAGGTGCTGATTACAACTAGCAAGCGTATAATATGCACTAAGACAATCCATTAATATAGGTCTAAATTAGTTCCTGGTTTGTGCAGCCTGATGAGACTATGATCCCGTACTGTATAGAAATACCTCTTTCTCAACGCATTTCTTGAATGCTGACGTTGTCACAAATCCTTAGCCGCCCCCAAAAATCCTTCTCTAATCTACTAATTCGATTTTGTGTAGATTTAGTATTACTTGGGCTGTTTTTTACTTATCTAGAGTGCCCTAGAGGGCCACAAGTAGTGAGGTCCTCGCTCCTCCGAGACCAGAGTTGAAGGGGCAAAGAAAAAGCAGTATATTCCGATAACACAGGTAAGGTTGGCATGTGTTCTCATGAGAATAATAAAGAGAAATCTTATTGTTCTTTTCTTTTCTTTTCTTTCCCTTTGCTATATTTATATGCTGAGGTCGAGAGCTTAAAAAATATGGTGGTACATTTCAGCATAATCATTAATCGATCGACCAAGTTGTAAATTAGGCGAGGCCAAACCCTTGCGGGGACTGGGAGTGGCACAGCTTGAATCACAGCTTGACTCCCGTACGAATTATGCGTACTTCTAGACTTGCCGGCCTCCACAATACATAGATTAGCAATGGCTACATCGGCCTTCCGGGCCCACGAGTTAGCTCTCGAGCCTATCGTAAGAATCAAGTACCTAAGGAGTCGAGTGTCTTAATGATGCGATAAGTATCTCAACAGAATAAAGGCGAAGATACAATCAGTTTCAACGGGACAAGGATTTGAGAGTTGGTTGCAATGATCCATTGCACGTCCACTCATCCTACCGACCATCTCGAATACTATCATTCCTTATCCAAAGTGTTTACCAGTAGAGTATTTCAAATGTATATTGTACCTAGGTATGTTTCTATGCATCCGAATTGTGACATGCACTTTTTCCGGCGAAATGGTACATCCGTCGTTGGGGTCGCTAGGCTCACCGATGGGCAAAATACTGCACAGCACCCCTGGCCGCTGTCCTGCAGGTGGTTGCGAAAAGTTCTGCTGCGGAGAGAAGCCGTGGAACGGAGCCGTTCTGCACTACACAGCAAGGACCAGCACCATCACCACCTGCTTCTCCTCACACCTTGGCACAGTTAGAGCCAGGGGGTGGATTGTGGGGTTTCGGGGGACTGAACACATATTAGTGTGCTTTGGAAGACCAATCCAATCCTTGACTCTGTTTTCTCCTCCCAGAGAGAAAAAGACTCCCCTTCCCGATGTTACGCCAGGTCCCTGGTAGCTTTTGGAGAATGTCTGTGGGTATGCCAGAGGTAAACCATAACTCCCCTCCCCTCCCTCCTCAACCTCTAAATAAGGGGCACAGCGGCTGGGAACCGGCGGGCAGAGGGGCTGGTCCTTCGAAACGCGAGGTCTTATATCTGTAGTCTGGCCTGACAACGACCCTCGTACTTATACATTTTTTTTTGATAATTTACGTATCTACTTTGCCTCGAACAGGCCTGCCTCTTTTAGGACGTGGCACTCATCATGGCAGTCGTAGGAGAAGATGTGGTAGAGAAGGGCCAAGGGGTCCTTCTGGATGGGGAGAAGCAAACACCCGTGACCTGGGACACCGAGGCCGAGAAGAAGCTGAGGTGGAAGTGCGATCGTCATGTGCTGCCGTGTATCACCCTCCTATTCTTCTTGTCATTTCTCGACAGGACAAATATCGGTGAGTCCTTGTGGAGGCAATTAACCAAAGAAGAAGGAAAAAATGAAATGAAGAAGAGACTACAGGAGCCACAGCTGACCTTATTTCTCCTAGGCAACGCGAAAATCCAGGGCATGGTTGAGGACCTGAGCATGACAGGTCATGACTACAACATCGCGCTCTTTGTATTTTTCATCCCGTACATCCTCTTCGAGGTTCCGAGCAACATCATCATAAAAAGGATTGCCCCTTCGACATGGCTGAGCATCATCATGGTGCTCTGGGGTAGGTGACATCGGGGTTGGAGCAGAGCGAAGCAACTTTCCCTGGTCGAGAGTAACTGATCGGAGGTGGCCTTTTCTAGGAATTGCGACTGTTGGTCAGGGACTGGTCAATACCGTGGGAGGGCTCATCGCTTGTCGGTTTCTGCTCGGCCTATTTGAGGCTGGCGTGTTTCCTGGTGAGCAAAAGGCCAGATCGGCACACACAACGGTCCATACCGTTTAACTAATCAAAATTTGGTTGTAGGCTGTGTCTACTTGATCAGCATGTACTATACACGATTCGAACTGCAATGGCGGCTCTCTCTGTTCTTCTCTGCGAGCATCGTCGCTGGTGCCGTGTCCGGGCTTCTAGCGTATGCCATTGCGAATATGAAGGGAGTAGGCGGGTACAACGCCTGGAGATGGCAAGGATCCCAGAAGGCTCTCTGCGTCGTCACCTGAAGAAGAACTAACAGCCGATTGGATGCCAGGATCTTCATTATCGAGGGATTGCTTACCGTGGTGGTCGGGGCCCTGTCGAAGCTCTTCACGGCAGACTGGCCAGAGACGGCCAAGTTCCTGAGCGACGAGGAGCGGGCGATGCTCCTCGCCCGGCTCGCAAGGGACCACGGCCCGGCCAGGATGGACCATCTCGACAGAAAGGCGTGCAAGCGCGCATTCAGCGACTGGAAGGTCTACTGCGGTATACTGATGTATCTGGGCATCGTGAACACGGGCTACTCGGGATCAGTAAGCACAACAACAAGCCTTGAACCCTCCACCAGATCAACAGGCTATCTCAGCTAACAACTTTGGTTCCTTTCCTTCTTCTCCCAAGTTCTTTGTCCCTACGATCATCGAGGAGCTTGGCTACGAGGCCCAGCAGGCACAGGCCCGAAGCATCCCGATCTTCATCGTGGCCGCGGCCCTGTGCATCATCACGGCATACTTCACAGACAGGCTGCGCCACAGATATGCATTCACGATGATGGGCGTCCTGGTGGCCACGGTGGGCTACGTGCTCCTGCTCTGCCAGCAGGACATCTCCGTCGGGGTGCGGTACTTTGCGCTGTTCCTGGTCGTGGGCGGCGGGTACATGACGCAGCCGGTGACCCTGGTGTGGCTCTCCAACAACGTCAGCGGGCACTACAAGCGGGCCATCACGTCGGCGATGCAGGTCGGGTTTGGCAACTGTGGGGGGATCGTGGCCAGCAATGTCTTTGTGCAGGCGGAGCAGCCTCTGTACCGGACCGGGTACGGGACCAGCCTGGGGCTGGTGTGGTTGTGCGGGCTCGCCTGCACGGGGATGTTCTTTGGTGTGCTGCACGAGAACAGGAAGAGGCGCCGTGGGGACAGAGACTGGAGGTTGGAGGAGGCTGATGTGGATAACATGGGCGACG
Organism: Celoporthe dispersa; assembly: GCA_016584495.1. Lineage (NCBI taxonomy): Eukaryota > Fungi > Ascomycota > Sordariomycetes > Diaporthales > Cryphonectriaceae > Celoporthe > Celoporthe dispersa. Next base: position 1,598,995 of record WAID01000006.1, on the reverse strand, counting down.
ACCATCCGTCTTGGAGATTTTCGACATAGAAGAAATGAGTTACGACGGCTGTGATCTGGAGACTAAGTCATAAATGCAAGCGACATACGCAAGATGATTTCATGGGAACAAGGAGAGGGAGAGGGAGAGGGAGAGGGAGAGAAAGACAGAACATCTAATTAAAGTATCTATTAGTCAATTCCCAGGCGATTATGCAAGAACGAATAGAAAGACCCAGAAAAAAAGAAGAAAAAGCGCGATAAATTTACCCAATGTGTACAAGCATGATGGTCAGCCATGCAAGCCTTGGATCAAAGAGCCCCTCCCCGCACGGGTATCGTAGATAATTCGGGTAGTATACCTTTTTTTTTTTTTTTAAGAAAAGAAAAAAGATAGCAGTATACTTGGCCTCCAGGAGAAATGTCGGGATCCATCAGCTCGGTTTGTTGGCAAGCTTATCTCGCCCGTGCCGTCCCACAGGGACCGGTCTATTATCTTTACCCCTCGTTTTCTTGGGCTTTATGACAGCACACGAGCCTTAAGTAGTAAGGAAGTTAGTGCTATGTAGGAGCGGCAGTGGCCTATCTCGGAGAAGACGTCTCGTATGATTTGGCGACAAACTTATCACCAGACCAGTCTCCTCCCAGTCCAGGCACATATGAGGCACAGTTTTTTCTGGGGCTACTAACGATGGCACCCAGCCGATCCTAGGTGCAAGATAGTCATTGCGATTACGGCCTCGGAGGTACTACACGAAGATTAAAAAATAAATAATAAAAAAAAAAGAACAAGTGCTGATATCGCGAATTTTGTTACTTTAATAACACACACCTACCAGCATATCTTTGTGCTGTTGCTTTATTAGTTTCTGAGTAGTAGTCGTCCTGCTCCTCCTCCTCCTTTCACCTCCATCCAATAGCATCCGCCTTTTTTTTTTTCTTCTCCAGGGCAAGATGGCTACTACTACACTCTCCAAATCCACCCTCTACGCCCTCTTCTTCCTCGTTGCCGCCATCTCCCTAGCGGCTGCACGTTTCCTCAGGAGGAGACCTGCAAGTCCACAACCCACGAGAGGCCGCGACAAGAAGACAGATCAGATCCCGGGCGAATGGACCCCCAGCACCTTCGTCACGCCTAAGCCCCCGCCTTACCAGGACTGGTCCATCGAGACCACCAAGCCCCTCCCCTACAGGGCGTTCCGGCACGGCCCCAAGTACAACGTCACCATGGGCCTGCGCTCCGTGCAGTTCGAGGACTGGATCCAGCTGGACAGCCACTTCCCGCGGTTCCACGCCGACAAGGCCAGGCGCCTCGCCGAGCGCGGGGAAAAGTGCTGCCGCACCGCACCTGAGGCCTTTCCGGCGGCCGTGGAGCTGCTGGAGGAGCTGGCCGGGTACCTGCCGGCGCGGTACCCGTCCCTGTACCGGAGGACGGAGCTGGGTCTGGACAACCTCTGGTCGGGCGAGTCGTTCAACATCGTGGAGAGGCCGCTCCGGGAGGACCCCATCGTCATGTGCGCGAGGCTGGTGCAGGACGACCTGGCGCTCATGCTGGAGCGGCCCGACGGGCAGTACTACCTACTCTCGGGCGCCATCCTGCTCGCCGGGTTCTGGCGGCTGGAGGACAAGGTCGGCATGCCGCTGTCGGAGATCCACACGTCGGGCGAGGTGCCGCAGTACAAGGAGAAGCTGGAGCGCGGCATGATGAGCTTCTTCCGGCGGCTCAAGTGCGAGGACCTGTACGCGCGCAACAACTACTTCATCCAGGTGGACGACGACCTGGCGTGGAGCTGGAGTATCGGGTCCGAGGACTCCGCCGACATCAGCTGGAACACGGCCGAGAAGAACCGCGCGGTCGAGCACCACTTCTTCCGGTCCGAGAGGCAGACCCTGCGGAGGCTTCCCAAGACGGGGGCCGTGGTCTTCACCATCCGGACATATTTTCACCCGGTCAAGGAGATTGCTCAGGAGGACTACGTGCCGGGCCGGCTGGCTAGCGCTGTAAGGAGCTGGGGCTCGGACGTGAGGAAATATAAGGGGGCGGATAAGTATAGCGAGGTCCTGCTGGAGTATCTGGACCAGGAGCACCAGAAGCAGCTTGATCGCGGCCTGGACATGTCCCAGGAGGACGAAGCCAGACAGTATCCGTGGTGAGAGAGAGAGAGAGAGAGAGAGAGAGAGAGAGATTGTGTGCGTGTGTGTGGAGGAGGAGCAGGCCAGTAATTATCTTGGATTGCGTTGATTTGTCATGATCCACCACAAGTTTTGAATGATGTATTCCAAAAAGGGAAATTGAGAACTACAAATAAGATTGGGAATCAGAAAAGGAGTCGATCTGACCAGTTATCGGGTGACCATGTTGTGTATGACTTTATCGATGCGCACAGAGTTCTATCGGTTTGCTATCCTCAGCTCGTCAAGTGCACCAGGACGGCCGAGCTCTGGTACACCGCGATGGACACGGACCCATCTACCACCTCCAGGGTCTGCGAGTCATTCCTCACCCCCTTCACCTCCAGCCCGGCGCTCTCGTAGGTCCACTGGCTGCCGGCGTACGTGATGGTGTCTGCGCTCCCGCCCGCGCCGAGAGGGCTGCTCAGCAGGTCGACCGTCACGCTTGTGACCCCCTCCGGAACGCTGACGGAGATGTTCTGGCCCGCCCTGGCCGCCGCGGAGCTCGAGCTGTTCCAGTAGTCCAGGTTGACAAAGGCAAGCCTCGCGGGCGCGCCGCCCTCGTACGCGGCATACCCGGCCCAGTTCCCCGTCGACTCGTCCTCGATGTCGAGCAGGGCTACCTGCGCGGTGCCGCTGCTGCCGACAAAATCCGCCACGAACGGCTGCGCGTAGTAGTTGGCAAACACCTGCGGCTCGCTGGTCCCGGAGGCCTGCGGCAGCCACAGGTCGAAGCCGCTGTGCATGATCTGCTGGAAGTTGAAGCGGGCCACGCCGATGCTCAGGGCGTACAGCTGGAAGTCCACCTGCCACAGGGCGGAGCCCAGGACGGCCTGGTAGGCGTAGTCGTGGGTCGGGTTCAGCGAGTTGCCGATCTCGGACAGGATGTAGGATATGTCGGGCTTGTTGGCCTGCAGCCAGTCGATGGCGGGCCGGAACAGGTCGAGGTGGCCTGTGATGGCGCTGTGTGTCATCAGGCCGGTCGCCAGGGTCGAGGCACTGCCGCCGTCGGTCTGGTAGTAGTGGTGGGCCACCGTCTTGACGATATTGTCGTCGTCGATGCCCAGGCCGAAGCCCGTGGGGACGTCCAGGACCCAGGCGTCCGAGTCGTCAAAGTGGGCGCTTGTGTCAAAGGCCTGGAAGAAGGGCAGCTCCGAGGACGTGAGGTTCAGGGCGTCCGCGATGGCTGCTGCGTACGCGGTGAAGTTGCCCACGTAGGTCTCGTTGGTCAGCGCCGCCTGGTAGGTGGGCGGGCCCAGGTCCGTGGCTGGGTACAGGTCTGCTTCGTTTCCTGGCTCAAACGAGTGAATCCTGTCCAGCCCGATGGCCTCGACCACCGTCGTCGCCCACAGGACTGTCTCGTCCACATCTGTGATGGCCATGGGCGTCTGGATGATGTACTGGGCGTCCGTGAAGATCTTGCACAGCTCCCAGTACGAGGGCCCGATCGTCGTCCCCCCGATGTCTTGGTAGTTGTAGACCTCAGCGCGCGGCAGTGCCGGCTCGGTCTGGTTTGCGATATAATACGCATAGTCGGCTCTTTATTTTTTTTTTGTTTGGTTGGTCAGCGCGTTATGAAGAATACCCGCCATGGCCTCTAGCTTAAGCTGTGGGCAACCAGAACAACACACACACACACACATCTTTTTTTCCAAAAAAGAAAAGAAGAAAGAAAAAAAAAAAGGGAAGGAGGAGGAGGAGAGAGACTCACGAGGTACCGCCCAGCCTGATCAGAGGTTTTCCGCCGGTACGGTTAGTGATGGCAGCAATGAGATTGATAGAAAACGCATTTGCGTTGCCGTCCGCGTCCTGGGCATAGTTCCAGAGCGAGGCCTGCTCAAAGGCAAACCCAGCAAAGTCCGGGTCGACGATGCCAGACGCATTCGAGGGCACACTAGAGGGGATGGCGACATAAGGTTGGGCAGCCGTACAGGCCGTCAGCCACGCAAGGACCTGCTGCAGGTATCGAGGGACCTTGTTGGACGCCATCTCTACGGTTCTGTCTAGCAGTGCCCAGCCGAGGGATCCAGAGTCAGCAGGGCTCATGGCGGCTGCTGCTGCTGCTCCCTCTCGTCCTCCTCGGCTGCTCTTCATCATAAATAGGTTTTCGAGGTGGGCAGCAGCTAGGGACCGGGGAGCACATCTTCTGCCGGGCGCATGGCGACGTAAAGCTGCATGTGGCTTCGGCAACAACCCCGCCACAGCGGCACTGGGTCTTGTTGACCTGGTCCAACCTGTCCAGAGGTGCCTTGGTGATTGGTCTGAGCAGTGGTCCGGTGCGCTCACCCAGGCATCACGCGATTCAACCTTGCAGCAGCAAGCCCCCCCTAGTCGCGGTTGGCTGGGCTTCAGCGCAGTGCGGTGAGGAGGGGTCTGGTCTGGTTTCTGTTGGGGTGGGACAAACCTGGCTGACTGGGCCGCTCTCGTGATCGAACCGAAATGCACTATAATAAGTACACCCAATACGGGAATGATAAAGGAGGAGGTTGGAGAACTCGATGCGTCTGAGGGGTGGAGAAGGAGGCTCTGACGCCATTACATACAGGCGTCCGTGTGTCCTCGAGAATCATGCCCTTGACGGTGCAGCATGCACTCCTCAAGGGACAATAAACAAGACAGGGCGGGTTCTATCAAGGTGAAGGGAGGGGTGTGTGCCCATCATCCCTGACCATATCGGATGTCGGAATAAAATCCCCGCAAGTCAGTCTCACGTCTTGGACAGGGGCATGGCACGTCATCAGACCCACGGCATCTAAGGAACGCAAAATCAATAGCTTGCCAGTAGTATCCCACGGCCACGAACGAAAAGGCAAGAGTTACAGTTTCGGTCAATGTTGCAATCACAGATCGTCTGATCCTCGGCGTGCCTGTTTTCAGCCCGGGATAAACTCTGGCAGTGTTCGTTATAAGCTCTCGGTCTGCAGCAAGCTCAAGGACCTCAAGTGCCGGGTCCCTCGCCTGGCACGAGAACCTCTGGGCCCAGGGTCTTGCCTTGCTTTAATCTTCTTTTTTCTTTTTCTGGAATTGGAGAGCAAGTTTACACACCGCCGTCTAGGTTACATCAGACGATATTATCAAGTCAGCAGAACAGGACGGGCGTGGAGACCAGGCCGACGCGCGTCTGCGTGCCCAGGTATTAAGTACCTCTCGAAAGCAACCGACAGGGTCAAAATGCTGGCTGGAATTGTGGCCGACTGTAAATTACCCTTTATGCAACAAACTTGGGTAGTAATTACTATGTAATAGCAACTCGGTTTGGCTGAAGCAAAATTTATTATATAATACTAATAGACTTCTATCTACACAGCCCATTTGAGTGCAACCTCCTGCATGAAAACCCCATAAAAGAGTAAAGAACTTATCATGCAGGAGTCGTAGGTTATACAGATTTATATGAGCTATGGCAGAAACAAGGGCTTAGTCGAGATGGCTGGTACCAAAGTTCCCTCATTTGAGAGACATCCACTCAGAGTGCAGATATGGAGCATGGGAACCTCTTTAAGCTTTGGGGGCTTAGATTTGAGAGAGATCTATTGCAACAGCATAAATTTAGCCTGGTGCATTACACTGCACGATGTGCTTAAATGAGCTCTGGGAAGGGAAGGTCCCTGGCAGGGAGAAGATTGCTATAGATTTCCTCGCAACTATCAATCAAGGATTCCCAGGTACTTACCTTGGGTATTCTAATTCTCATCTGATGAATGTCAGGTTCCTAAAGAATAATATTTGTTGAGACCCTTTCTTTGGGCACATACAATGGGATGTCGATCAGATGTATGCACTTTCGCTAAATGCTTAACGAGATGCATTTGTATCCAGGAGTGTGGTTATACAACTATATAATATATGTATTAGAAAGAACGAAAAGAGAAGGAAGAAGAAAAAAAAGAACCTGGACACCTAATTACCTTCTCACTCCCTTGTTCAGAGAAGAGATGCAAATATTTTAATTTCAGAAGTTGATGTTTAAGTACGTGTTTCGTGGCCAACTCTGAGATGAAGGATGTTCTGTAACAGACTATGTACGTGCAGAAGATATGTTGTTCTTGGAATACTGGCTATTAATCTCTGGCAGTCCACCAAGCAGGGAATCTCTTGCCCTCCCCTTTCCCTCTCCCCTCCCCTCCTCCCTCCCAACGCACTGCTCCAATCAGCAGATACAGGGTAGATGCAGCGTCTGATAGTTACTACACGTCCCACTAGCCGGCGTGTCGCTGCCCGTCTGGAGGTAGACCTGCCAGTAGTCCGCATCCAGCTCGCAGGCGAGGAAGTTCAGCTCTGTACGCGCACAATTACCTCATCAGCCTCATGTTCCTCTTTTGTTCCCAGCGCCAAGGAGAGGGTTGGAGGAAACAGCGGCCGCGAGAAGCGAGGAGGCGACCGCCGCTTGGATTTTCGAAAAGGATCGCCGCGACTCACGTCTTCCATAGATACTAGTCTCCTCCGTGACGATCGTGTCTCCCTCCAGCGTCCACTCGCTCATTGTAGCCACCGCCTCAAAAGTAAGCGTCTTATACGACGTCGTGTCGTTTCCCACGTTCAGGTACAGGGACGAGTTGGTCGACTGGATCGTGCCATTGACAGTATAGTACTCGGACGTCGCCTCCGGGCCCACGGTGGCGAGGGTGCCTATCTCAGCAATTGTGGAGATCACACCGCTATCAGCCTTCTTACAAGCCTGCGCTGTCGACGAATGGGTGGTGCTGTGAGATGTCTTGTCCAGGGCCTCGGTACCCTCGCTTGTGGTGCGTGGTGCAGTGTCAAGGAGGAGGAGGAGAACCTACTGTTTCCAGAGTAGGCCTGCAGGTAGTAATGCAGGATTGGATCCTCCACCGAGCGAATCTGCTGCGGTTCTGCCAACGCAGCGAATGGAAGCGCCAGCGCGACGAGCAGTGCGGTCAACATCGTGAGGTTGCTATGTGGGGGCGCGGCGACAAGAAGACCGAGGAGGAAAGGAAGAGACTCGGCCGGAGAGAAAACCACAGAGATGAGAATCTAAGAGCAGTTTGGGGGGGGGGGGGAGGAATGGCCCTCCTACTTATGGGACTACTCGAACAGCGGAAGACGACAGCCAGATCCTAACCGGGCTGCTGCTGCGCGGGTCAGGCTGGCGGTGTTGTGTCGGATAAATTGGCTGATGGTCCCTGAACCGTCCAGCGCGGAGCCAGGCGTCCGAAGTAGCCTGGTTGTAGTCGTACGTCGACTTGTCCAGAACACTCGCGCGTGCACACAAACACAATACACACACACACACACACACACATCACCTCAGTGAGAATGCTATGAGACGGTGCTGTCATTACGGAAGCTTCAAGCCCGGTAGCCTATATGAACAAGAGTGCCAATCTAGCGCCAGTCGTTGAGATAAGAGAGACAAGACAGAGGTGATGGATGAGGGGGTAAACACACAAGCAGAAAAACACACACACAAAGCAAAAAGGGCAATGGGAAAAAGGAAAGGAAAAAAAAAAATAAGACGACATTCGGTATCGAGAAAAGAGACCACTTGTAGACCCGCCCAGAGAACCAATGATAATAACCCAGAAAAATTCTACCTATTTCTTATAAACAAGGAAAGGGAGCTGAACTGGTAGGTAGCTCATAACGCCGTGTTCCCCATGACCAAGAGAAGCAACATGCCGTTCAGCGCAAAGATGGTGACAAAGGTGACCGAGACCACGACCCGGTTCGCCAGGCTGAGGCTGTCCCACCTCGTCATCGCCATGGCGAGCGCGGTGCAGCCGCACCCGATGGAGACGACGGCGCCCAGGGTGGCCCCGGCATCAACCTCGACCCGCAGCTTGTGCCTGCCCGTGAGGATGAGCACGGTGGCGATGCCGAGGAGCAGGAAGGACATGGCAAACAGGCCGCTGGTGGCGAGAAACAGCACGCGGTCCTTGTAGACGTACATGCGCTGGTCGTGGATGCTGGGCAGGGAGGCATAGTGTGCCTGGTAGCCTGACGGGAACTCCTCGGAGCTCGAGTAGCCGGGCCCGAGGTCTGCCTCGTCCTCCTCGGCGTCCGTCTCGACCGCGGTGCTGGAGTCGTTGCCCCGGCTGGGCGGTGGTGGGTGGCCCGGCGGGGTGGTGAAGTAGCTGTGGTCGGCGGCGGAGGGCACCGAGCCTGTCGAGCCGTAGGTCGAGTCGCTCCGCTGTCGGCCGAGGAGGGATCGGCGCTCCGGCTCGCGGGATGTGACCCATGAGCGGGCCTTGGAGAAGGGCCTGGCGAATGCGTGCAGGATGGCCTTGAGGTCTGCGCTGCCCTCCTCGTCCGGGTGGACGTATATTGCGTAGTCGTCCTCCATGTCGCCGTTCTCGCTGCCGTTGTCGTACTCGTTCCAGTAGCTGACGGTCTCCTCCCTCGGGGGCTGGAACATGTAGGTTCGCGGAGGCCCCGGTTTTATCCTCACCCGCCTCAGAGACTGTCGTGGGCTGACGGGGTCGGGGTCGGTGATGTGTTCGCTGTCAGGGGGTGGGGGAGACGAGGGTAGGCTTCGCACGGGGGTCGAGTCGCGTATCGTGGACAGCAGCTCGTCGCATGCCTGCTGCAGGGGCTGGAAGCTCTTTCTGGTGAAGCTCTTGGGCTGGTCCAGGACGTTATCTCGGAACCGGGCGCCCAGCGCGCTGGAGCCGGTCCATTTCTGCCGATCAACACGTCAGTCATGGTTCTCCGTGCCCTAATTTGCCGTGTGCTCCCTCCCATCTCCCTCGTCGTACCGGGGCACAGACCTTGTATTTCTTCAGGAGTTTGCGAAAGGCGATGGTCTGCGCGCCGGCAAACCGCCCGAGGTGTTGTATGTCGTCACCGCAGCTCAGGACCTCGCGCCCGAGCCTCGTAAACCTGCGGTGCCGCTTCCTGGATATGTTTTCTCGCTGTGTGCTGGCGCAGCGCAGGATGAGTCGGTGTGTCTCGTCGGAGAGGTGTTCTGTGTGGTGTGACAGGTCAGTGCCGCCTTGTCTCGCCAGAGGCCCATGCGGTCCCGTCAGGGCAGGGCGCTCGTAGGAACAGGAGGGGGACTGTGCATACGGAGCCGGCGGCTGATCTCGTCTGCCTTGGCGGTCACGAAGAGACCTGCGCGGGCATGCTGGTTGCAGAGCTCGCTGTAGAGCTCGTTCTCGACCTTGGCAAGGCGCGTGTCGGGCTGAGCCGGGGATGGCGAGCGCCTTGGCCTCGCCTTTTGTGGTGTGGACTTTGATATAGTGCTTGAGGGAATTGTAGTCGATATTATCTGTAGAGAGAAACAAAAAAAGGGAGAACCAGGTCGTCAGTGATACGCCGAAAGACAGGTTAGGTAACGGTGGCTTGGACTAGAGCTGTCCTGTCTGTGTTGGGGTGCATGACGACATACGGAGGCTCCATTCTGGTACTGATTCCCTCTCGAACTTCTGTCCGTACTTCATCGCCTCGTCCTCGTCCTCCCTCCTTATGCGACCAAGCTGAGCTGCCACCAAGGTACACACGCGGCGGACGTGGACATGCGCGGATCGGTTGTGTCGGCTTGCTGATGTACCCCAAAAAAAAAACCGACACAAGGGGGTGACGTCGACAAAACAGGGAATTGGAAAACGAGAGGAAAGGAGGGGGGGGGGCGGGATTAGTGTTTAAGACTGTAGCGGAGATGGCTGGTAGAAGGATTTCAGGGGTCAATTGATTGTGTGATTGATTGAGGCTGGGACGACAGTACCTCTAAGAGAGAAAAAAAAGTGAAAAGAAAAGAATAGAGCGAGGAAGAACAAAAAGACGGGATGGATATTTGAGGCCTCACAAGCAGATAGTGTCACCGAGAGAAGGTAGAGAGAGACGACCGTTATCTCCTTCACTAGACAGAAAGGAGAGAGAGGCGGGCACTATCACAAAGCTCGTAGGCGTTCCTCATGTCGCATCCGTCTGGGAATAAACGATGCAAAGTTTAACACACAGCACGACGTTCTTATCACGTATCGGGACAGGTGCAGGGAACAAGGGGGGTTGGCACAGACGGGGGCCTTGACTCTGTGGTTCAGCAGCGGGCTGGGAAAACCCAATGCTGGTGGTGCCATGCGCATGTGAGAAGGTCTAGGCCTTTTGGCCTCTGGTTAGGATGTGTGGATGGCCGTCCGAATCCCTCCAACCACCACCACCTCCACCACTATTATCCATGGAGGTTTCGGACATCAAGAGTCAAAGACAAGATCGCCAAGACGACAATTGAGTTCTAGCTCCGATCTTATTTTGTTTTTTCCCTTGCCCCCTCGCTCTTCTTCTTTTGCTTCTTCAACCTTTTCTAGTGTTTCTCTTAGTACCTCTTTCTGCTCTTCCTCGACCTCAACTGTCCGACGAAGTTTGTTGAGGCGTTCGTATCTGGTGCTGGGTCTTCCCTGATGAGAGGGACCTGGATCCAGGGCAGGACATCTCGATCCACAAGCCGCATATGCCCCGGTGGTATATCCGGGCCGGAAGCAGACGGCTCGGTCCCAACTGGAGCCGCACTTTATCCGTTTCCTCTCCAGATAGCTGTGCTGTGGGTGGCCGTCGGGCTGGAGATCATGAACAGACAGCAGGGCAGGAGAGACGAAGGAGAGAGACCTGTCGTGGTACGTAATGATGTCTGTATGCAGTGGACTCTCCAATCTCGACCGTGGGCCTTGGTGTGTACACCCACATTAGCCTCCCGCTCCGTCCAAGCCGAGCGGCTTGTTGCGATTCAACGATCTCCCATGGCGTCCACTCACCGACGTTGCCATCATCAAGCCACGGTGACAGTTCATATGCATGAATGTCTGACATGGAGGAGAATCACACGATATGTATGGGTGGTCTCAGGATGATAGACTGCTCGCGTGACCTCCTGCCTCATGTAGAGAGAGACACACATGGGGGGACCTACGGCACAGAGCCTGCAGATGCAATATTACTTTTTCGGCAGGCCTCTGAACCCCCTCTCTTTCTGCGTGGACTCAGCCTGAGGGTAGACAGCTCGTCGTCCAGATTTGGGATACCGGAAGGGTGAACCATCGACTGGTCTGGAACCGAAGAAGAAGGATAAAAAGAAGAGAAAGGAAAAAGGAATAACAAACAACAAAACGCTGCCGCTTCGATCAAGAACACACGCTGTTTTGTGGTGGTGTGTTACCCCAACCAGTGGCATGCTTGTGAGAGTGACCGATCACAATTTCTGGGCCAGCCAGTGCTCTGTCTGGCGCCCAGCAGAGCTGATGGCGGCTCGAAGGTTGTGCTGAAACTCTCTCTCTCTCTCTCTCTCTCTCTCTCTCTCTGTGGGACCTCTGTGGGACCTCTGCGCATGAGATTATTGACTGTGATTCAACGAAGTATTGAGCGGCTGCATCCTCACGCTGCACATTACGTACTGTAGTACTTACCTCTCGTGCTCGTCAACAGCAGAGGAATAGGTTTCAGGGTCTGCCATGGGCGTGGGGGAACCTGTACCGAGTCGGCCGGTAGTACTACGGCACTACTCCACAGCACTGTTATTGTGTGCTAGCATCAGCGCTATGCCGCTGTAGCTCAGCACCTCAGCACCTCAGCACCACGGGGTGGGGTACCCTAGCGTTCCCCTCCCCCCTCCCCCCCTCCCCCACCTACCCATCCTGCCAGCCAATGATCCCACAGCGGCTCAACAACCCCTGCCAGAAATTTTTAACCTCTGTGAATTTTTTCGTCCTCTCACCTAGCAAGCCAGGTCGGCAGGGTCGTGCAGAGGAAGAAGAAAAGAAGAAAAAAAGAGAGACAGAAACAGAATAGCTGTTTTTCTTTGCTTTTTCTCTTTTGAGTTCTCAAGCCGCGCGCCAAGACCAAGCCAATCAAACCCAGTCCGACAACAACAAAACCTTTTTTCTTGGCTTCTCTCGCTCTCGACCGCTTAACGGACCGCTGCAAACCCCCCCCCCCCCCGACATGGCCGCAGCAGAGGGCAGCACCACCTCGTCCTCACTGGCATCGACTTCCTCCAACACGCTCACCCACGCACACGACAACCCGGGCATCATGGCCGCCATGGCCACCTCCCCGCACGAGACGGCCTCGATGCTTGCCTTCCTCGACGCCCTCCGGGCCGAGAACAGACATACCTTCCTCCAGCCGCCCGCGTCCGTGTCGACAGCGGGGCTGCACTGGGCTAAGCATGCGCTGGACGCGTTTGCGGGCCAGGTGGGTGACGAGCAGGCGGCGAGGAGGCTGAGGGAGAAGAAGAGGAAGAGAGAGGCCGGTGGCGGTGGCGGGGATGTGCTCAAGATACGGCGGCTGCACGTGGAGGGCTTCGAGACGGGCCAGGTGTGGCAGCAGGCCAGGAGAATCATCCAGTCCACGCTGCAGGCCTCCAAGGACGTGCTCGCCGCGCTGGAGGAGGACGGCCAGCTGCGCAAAGAGGGAGAGGCGGCAGGCGGCGTGGGTGAACATGCCAGAAAGGTGCGGTCTGACGAGGCTGGGTCCGATGTCAGCTCGCTCGACAGCGGCGGGGAGAGCGAGGCCGGCAGCGAATCCGGCCAGGAGGACTGGGAGGATGCTGAGTCCCGACAGGATGAGCACCTGTCCGCAGAGGAAGACGTGGACGACTTCGCGGCCCTGGCCGACGAAGAAGCGCTCCACGAGGACGGCATGGGAGAGGAGGAGGAGGAGGAGGAGGAGGAGGATGAAGACGACCTCAGCCAGCCCGTCGGAACCTACGTGGAAGACCCGAACGGGCTGAACGATGGGTTCTTCTCGATAGACGACTTCAACAAGCAGTCCCAGTGGCTCGAGGAGCAGGACTACAAGGCCGACCCGCATACAGACCAGGCAAGCGACGATGAAGATATCAACTGGCACGGTGACCCCTTCTCAGAGCCTCAGGGCAAGCCAAAGGGCAAGAAGGCGGCCAAGGACGACGAGGGGGGAGATGGACTATCAGGCCTCGAAGACGAAGGGGATGATGATGATGATGGCGACGATGCCGGCCCGACCTTTGGCGATATGGACCTCGATGCGCCAGAAGGCGCGAGCGACGACGAGGTGGGCGACCTTGCGGACGGCCTCGAGGGGGACATGGGCATGGATCTCACCGCCAATGACATATTCTACAAGGACTTCTTCGCGCCACCGCCGAGGAAAGCCAAGAAGGGCGACAAGGCGAGGGCGCCTCGGCCTCAGCGACAGGCAGCACCAGATGACCAGGACATGGAGAGGGCCATGGGAGACGTGCGGCGCGACCTCTTCGAGGACATGTCGGAACGCTCTGACGAGGAGGATGCCCTGTCAGACGTGTCTGCGGGGGACCCCAAGTCCCGCAGATCGGCCCACGAGAGGCGGCAGGCGAAGCTGTCCGAGGAGATCCGCAGGATGGAGTCTGAGCTTGTGGCCAAGCGGGCATGGACGCTCTCGGGCGAGGCCTCAGCTGCCGGCCGGCCGATGAACTCCCTCCTGGAGGAGGACCTCGACTTTGAGCACGCGGGCAAGCCGATCACGGTCGTCACCGAGGAGGTCAGCGAGGAGATCGAGGACCTCGTCAAGCGCCGCATCATCGCCGGCGAGTTCGACGAGGTCGTCAAGCGGCGGCCCAACGCCGACGTGCCTGCCGACGTCCGCCGCGGCCTGGTCGAGCTGGACGACTCCAAGGCGAAGCAGAGCCTCGCGGAGATCTACGAGGACGAGCATGTCAAGAACGCCAACCCGGGCTCGTACGTCAGCGCCAGGGACGAGAAGATGCGCCGGGAGGAGAAGGAGATCGAGAACATGTGGAGGGACGTCTCGGCGAAGCTCGACGCCCTCAGCAGCTGGCACTACAAGCCCAAGCCGGCAGCGCCGTCCCTGACCGTCGTGGCCGACGTCGCCACGGTCACGATGGAGGACGCACAGCCCACGACGGCCCAGGGCGTCGGCGGTGGCGAGAGCATGATCGCGCCGCAGGAGGTGTACGCACCGGGCAAGGACAGCGCGGACAAGGGTGAGGTGGTGGCCAAGAGCGGGCTGCCGGTCGCGAGACAGGAGATGAGCCGCGAGGACAAGCTGCGCAGGCGCCGGCGGGAGAAGGAGAGGATCAGGAAGGCCGGCGGCGAGACCACAAAGCTGTCCAGGAAGGCGCAGGAGAAGAAGGACACCATGGCGGACCTGAAGAAGGGCGGTGTCAAGGTGATCAACAAAAAGGGCGAGGTGCTGGACATGGAGGGCAAAAAGGCACAGGACGGGAGGGCCGCGACCAGCACCAGCTTTAAGCTCTAGAGGCCGGTGATACGCCATGCACCCCGCCTCAGAGTCTAGCTGTACATCAGGAATACCTATTTCTAAGCCACCTCTTGGGTCAGAATTTAATATTGTTTTGTGTTTGTTTCTCCTTGATAGCCCTCTCGAAATTACATCCTCTGCTGTTCGATACGAGTAGTGAACCCCCTAAACCTAAGTACAGTATGTATTGGAAGGGTGCACGGGCCATCAGAGGAGAGAGAAGAGAGAAATTGTTAGTGGCCACTGTGACGTCCAAGACCCGAACAGGCGCAGCTCGCACTGGGACCCATCCCCGGCCGACCGCCCAATCAGAGCCAAGGTTTTGGTGAGCCAGAGGCGACTTTTACCGCACAGCAGCAGCAGCAGCACAGCACCTCTACAATCGACAGAGACCGTCCAAAGGTGTGCCATACAACCACCGCCAACCACCAATTCCACTCCCCTTCTCTTTTCTCTCTGTTTTATCTTTGGCCCTCCCCGAATACAGAGAGGAGGTTCTCCCGGTCCAATCAGCCCTCCACACCCAACAATGTCGAGCGCATTACGGACATCGGCCTCCATGGCGCTGCGAGGTACGTCGGCGGAGAGAAAGCTTCACCCGAGAGGGGAAGAGAGAGAGAGAGATAGAGAGACAAGACAAGACAGCGGGTCAACATGATCAAGGTACTGACTGGATGACTGCGAGCACCCGACAACAGCCAGGCCGACGACGTCCCTCGTCCCCTTCCGCGTCGCCGCCGCGTCCATCTCCTCTTCCTCCAAGAACAATGCCGCCCAGATCCAACCCCACGCCGGTGCCTCGACGGGTCTGCAGCCGAAGCAGGTCCCCCTCGCGAGCCAGGAGGGCACCAAGGGAGTCGTGCAATATGCCCTGTACGTCTTTAGCGAACGCTCTACCCGCCCGCAATCCCTTGTCTTTTGTTGGTATCAAGGTGGTGGTAGGAAGGAGAAGGGGGAAAGACGAGGGAGAAGGAGCAAGAACAAAGAAGAAGGCTGACCTCTTGTTCCCGCGCGTCTCTTTTCTTTTGCCTTGTCTCTAGCACCACCCTCGACCAGATTGTCAACTGGGGCCGCCAGTCCTCCCTCTGGCCCATGACCTTCGGCCTCGCCTGCTGCGCCGTCGAGATGATGCACCTCTCGACCCCGCGCTACGACCAGGACCGCATGGGCATCATCTTCCGCGCCAGCCCCCGCCAATCCGACGTGATGATCGTCGCCGGCACCCCTGACCAACAAGATGGCCCCCGCCCTGCGCCAGGTCTACGACCAGATGCCCGACCCGCGCTGGGTCGTCTCCATGGGCTCCTGCGCCAACGGCGGCGGCTACTACCACTACAGCTACAGCGTCGTCCGGGGCTGCGACAGGATCGTGCCTGTGGATATCTACGTGCCCGGGTGCCCTCCTACCAGCGAGGCCCTCATGTACGGCATCTTTCAGCTGCAGAGGAAGATGAGGATGACCAAGATCACGAGGATGTGGTACAGAAAGTAAAGAAAGAAAGAAAAAATGAGAAAAAGAAGAAAGAGTATCTTTTTGGGGGGGGAAGGGAGGGGAGGCTGGTGGAAAGAGGAAACCGAGGTGGTGGAATCTCTCCAGGTCGCCGTGGACATGGCGAGAATAAATGGAGAGAGTCTGGGAGTTATCATGTACACAGCTGCTATCCCCAGCTGCCTGTCGTTTCTTTTTTTTTCTTTTTCTTTTCTCGTTTTGTCACTTGCCTATGTGCTTTGTACATACCTGGAGACTCGGTCGGAGGCGGGGAGGGGGAGAGGGAAACAAGAGCGGGAAAACCGGACTGGTCAAATAGACGAGAACATTCGAAGGCAAAAACAAGCCCGAGGTGCCATGCCATCATGCCTTGCCTGTGCTACCCTGACAAGAGCCCTGGATGGACGAGCACTCACCATCTGCCTGGGCCTGCTATAACGAGTGACAGACGATGGGGGAGGACATTGGTCGTTTTGGAACGTCAACGCCCGCAGTATATCCAAATGAGCCACCAGGTAGATGCTGCTGAACAATATCCGGGCTCCCTCGCTGGTGGCTCAGTGAACGACAAGGCGGGCCCTTTCAGATCCCCCTGCCTGAGAAGTACGCAGCTCAGACGGACAAACATGAGAGGAGACATCAGCACAGGTAGAATAGACGGCAAACAGTACGTGCATAATCGGACTAATCTCGAAAAGTCGTCCCTGGCTTCCTTTCCCGTGACATACCGCCCTCGATTGGGGATGTGTTTGTGTTTGTAAGCGATAGTGTTCTTGACCTCCCCCTTTCTCCTCTTCCTCCTCTTCTCCCTGGCCACATCTATCTGTCAAAGACCTCACCCGTCCATCCGTTTTCGTACCCGCACTGCAACTCAGCCCCCCCTTCTCCAGTGCGGGCGAGGTCAGATGGACTGGTGAAGACCATGGCCGCTTCCTCCCCATACCAGATCAGATTGGATACATGCATATCGTCGGGCCTGTTGTTGACGCCTGAACACCCTGACTCCTAAGATCAAAGTTACGCAACGTGCTCGACACTCTTATTGCAGATGTAATTGTGCCTCCCGCGCCATATGCTCTTTTCCTCTCGGAGCTGCACAAGCCCCCTCCCCTCTCCCCACCGGGTGCAGTCTCAGCCTGCGCCCGCTGATATGTACCAAGTGCAGCTCGTATGTATCTTATCTGAACTTATTCTTGGCCGAAGCCCATGGTCTCCTCGACCGCGATGGTGAGCTTCTGCTGCAGCTGCTCAAGCGTCTTGTATGGCGGCAGGTCAAGGCGGTTGAAGCTAAGAAAGGATGTCAGCTCTGGACAGCACGTCGGTCGTAGTCCCGGCAACCTTACCAAGTGTGCGCCTTGGGCAGATTTGTGATCTCTCCGGCCTTCTCGATGGTAAACCTTCTCGGCCCGTCGCTCCCCTGAAGGTCCTTGAACCCGTTGACGGGGATTCTAGACGTGCCCGTCGTGAACTGCAGCAGCCGGCTCTTCTGCTCGCCGTCCCAGCTGCGCACGGTCTGCCAGAAGTTCTGGATGACCTCGTCCGTCTCCGTGTAGCCGCGATAATCAGTGTGCTTCTTCCAGTCGTCCACGTCGATCTCGGCGATGCCGCCGATGAGGAGCTCCAGCTCACGCTCGTCGAAGACGTTGATGAGCTCCTGCGGGATGAGCTCGTGGAAGCCTTCCTTGAACGCCTGGAACTGCTCGGCGATACGCTTCTCGATGCGCCACTTGACCATCAGGTCGACGTATTCCTTCTTGTTCTCGTTGGTGACATCGATATCGCGGCCTCCGGGGATCAGGTCCTCGACGGTGATAACGCCGAACCGCTCGTCCTCGGTGGAGAAGGTCTGTTCGAGGATGCCACCCGAGATGTCGTTGTCCAGCATCCACTGCAGCGACCTGTGGAAGTCCGCATCGACACCCTCCATGTCCGCCAGGACCACAGACTTGCCCAGGATCATCTTGTACAGGGCACCGATGAAGAACGCATCCAAGAACCGGCGGTGGAAGATGGCCAGTCCGACCACGCGCCCGATGAACTTGAAGTAGTTCAGGTGCTCGGGGTTGATGCCAGAGTGAGGGTTGATCTGGAGCGTGTAGTTGTCGTGTGCCGAGTACTCGAACAGGCAGTAGAAAGGGTTGAACATCTCATGCGAGAGGAGGAAGAAGAACTCTCGGGACAGGCCGCCATAGTCAAGACCATCTTCTCCGTCAAACTTGATCATCAGGCGCTTCTTAAGGTCTGTGGCCGACTGCCGGCTGATCTCGGCAAACGAGTCTTCGAAGATGTGGGACCGGCGAACCTTGATGTGGCACTGCCCTGAGAGGATGCGCATGGCGGGCTGCGACCGGAAGTAGATGAGCTTCCGGCGGAAGTCTCGCTTGTACTGAGGTACATTCTGGTCGAGTGAGGATGGCAGGCGGGGGTCGTCCCAGGTGGTCGTCTTCGTGTTGTGGTCGACAAAGTAGACACGTGCGGTGTTGGTGAGCCGCATTTCCCACCCGCTCGGCAGGGGGCCCAGCTGCGACACAGGCTGCTGTTGAATAGTACCATTAGTATTATTCTGGCCGCCGTACATCCTAATGTACTGCTGTCTTCTGGGGTCCACCCATGTCGTGGTACGGGTGTTGTGGTCCACAAAGTATGGCCGTCCCTCGGGGGTGAACCGCTGTTCCCAGCCGGGGGGAGCTCGCCCGTCCCAGCGGTCGTGGCGCCGGTGTGCATCATCGTCTGGGCATTGGCATTCTGCGCGGCCTGCTGGGCCTGCATCGTGGGCGAGCTGGTGCCGGTCCTATCCTCAGGCAGGGTTCGGTTCTGGTGTCTCTGGCGCTCCACGTTTGTAGCCTCCTCTTGTCTCGCGGTGTTGACCGCGCCGCTGGCCGTCGGCCTGTTCCAGCTCGTCGTACGGGTGTTGTGGTCGACGTAGTACGTCCGGCCCAGGTTGTCCTCCCGGCGCTCCCACCCGGGCGGGAGACGGCCCTGCGCATCTTCGAACGGGCTCAGGGTACTATTCCCGCGGGGCAGGGCGGGGCCATTGGGCGGCTGCGAAGAGGGCGCCGAGGTGATGCTGGCCGGCCGCTGCATCGAGGTCGCTCCGTTCCCGTTGATGCTGCCGTTAGACGTGGTAGCCAGGGCGGACGTCGGACGCTGAGAAGGGGCCTCGGTTGCGAAAGACTGCTGGCCGGGACGGCTGCTGGGCCCGCCGGACTGGCCTCGAGGGGGGGCAGAGAGGTTAGTCGAGAGGTTGACAATCAGCTTCCCGTGCACGACCAGATTGTCTGTCGACTTCTTGAGGTCTCTGGTGAGCATATGATCTACATGGCAGCGGCGAAGGAAGAAAAAAAAAAGGTCAGCGGTGTTCAGGTCTTGCGAAGACAGGTGACAGGTTGTTGGTACCGTCTGCGTCCGGAGCCAGCTCGATGACATCGCCGATCCGAACATTGATGACGCCGAGGAAGCCCTGGTCCTTCTTCTTGAACTTCTTCTGGTCAAAGACCTGAACAGCCAATATGCTGTCCTCGTTCACGCGGCTGTTGAACCGTCAGCAGGTGCAAGCCACAAGCATTCGGCTCGGGGGTCCGGGTCGGCGCACAAGTCAAAGCTCTCATTCCAGTACGGGCACAGGGTCCGCTTGGAGACCTGCGTGGTCTGCGTCTGCTCGCCATTGATAGTAGCAACGGCGAAAGGGTCGGGAAAGCCTGTGACCTGGATCAGCACCGTAGTCAACGGCCATGTCGCGAAACGGGGACGGGAGGCATACGGAAAACATCGCGCTTGTAGAGACCATCGGCGGCGATAACTGTAAGATCGAGGGGTCAGTAGGTAGTCGGCGGGAGGAGGATTGCGCTCGGGCAGAGAGGCTGTTTACTCGTCACACGAAGGTTAGGCTGACTAAAGAGCGAGAGAGAGAGATGATGATGATCTCGTCAGTGGAAATGTTCGACACGGCGTATCGCAGGCCACGACTCCTCCAAAAACAACGAGGAAACGGGGATCGTCGGGGAACTCACGCTGCAGGCCCGGCATCACTGCGACGGCTCATTTTGAATGCCGAGGCGGCGCGTCCCGCTGTCGTGCTTGCTTTTTCCTGTCAAGACGACCTTTTTGGTACTCGCGCGGTTCGATCCAAGGCGATCGAGTAGAAGAAGGGAAAAAAACCAGGGTGGAGCAATGCGTGATGGGCCGGCTCGATCAGAAGGGACCTGCTCGGGAGACCAGCTTGCAGCAAGGTCGTGCGGGCTTTGGGAGGGTGGAAGAGGGAGGGAGGGAGCAGGAATAAGAAAGTCGAGATAGATGCGCGCTAAGGAGAAAGCTGACAATGACGACCAAGGCTTGGGCGATGCAGGCGTGCTGAGGCTGTGCAAATGCTCACTCCGGGCCCCCGCGCTTCTCGTCTCTCGTTTCGCCTGCTGGGGCCTCTCTCTCCTATTGCTCTAGGTACCTGGACCAATCCCGGCTGCGACCCTCGCGCCTGAGGGATCGATCTGACACGACACGGCGGTCCGGTCCAAACCCCGAAGGAAGAATGAATCGGGGATGGGTTGTGATGCTGGTTGGTGATGGTGACACTGGGCGCCCGAGGTGATGATGTCGACTGGAGGGAGTCAAGGGGGGGGAGGGCGGCGGTGTCGTTTGCTTGCGGGTGATACAAAAAGCATGCCTCGATAAACCTTGGTGGCACGAACGTCTGAACGCAGCCAGCAGGCAGGTGGCAGGGTGGGCTGGGCACTGGGCTTGGCTAAAGTCTCGTCACATAGGCACCGACAGGGTACCCAGACGGTGGGCAAGACAGAGGGGGAGGGGAGGGGCTCCGGGGGCCGGGGGGTTCTGGGCCCTCTGATACGCTCACTAGGTGCTTAGCAGTGCCTAGCAGCTCTGTCCTTCGCAGGGCGTTCGTCAGCGAGCAAGTGGGGCGGGGACGCCTGTAGTGGAGGGTGCCAATGGCAACACAGGGCCTCTGTAGGGGTGGGAGAAGGGGAGGGGGGGAGGGTGCCAGGAGTTGCACTGTGCTTCGCACTGGAGAGTCTAGACCAGACCGGAGACGGAACGGCACAGTGGGAACCTAAACTTGTCCCAAAACACTTACATGCGACACATCACTTACCTCTGCCTACCCTGATCTGCCCGACAGAATGGCAGCGAGGTCTCCCTCAGCGTGAAGTCTAAATATATTCTTCGTTGATGAGATCCGTCCGGCGCCATGGGGTATGTACACTCACCGCACCACTGAGAAGGGACAGAGAGGGAGAGACTGCGGATGAGTTCCTCAAGCTCATCGTCACTCTCGCCTGCTCCTGTACCAGGTAGATGATGGTGGATGGAGGCCGTGCCCTGAGATCTGGCTGTCTCACAGTCTCGGGTCTGTCATCCGAGCTTTCGGAAGCCCGGGTACGTAGCAGCTTGCTCCAGACTTGACCACTACAGAGATTCCGTTCGCTGGGAGAAGAGAGCTGGATGTGTGTCCCTGGATAACTCTCGTGCGTCGTATTCTCGCCTTCTCCTCAGCTCGCATTGCCTCCCAGACAACCTTATCTTTCCAGCTACTGTAGTCTCTGAACCTTGGGAGAACAGCTCGTAAGGAAGCTCCCCTCATTGTCGCCTGCGGGTGGTCGGGTTTCTCGATTTTACATGGTAAATCTTTTCTTTGGTAGACGACCTGAGATGTGATCGATCGACCTATGACGTAGAAAACTCTTGTCTTACAGTACATACTGTACGCCGTAGTAATAATGCTGTCTCTGAGCACCACATATTCCCCAATTTTTTCCATGTCGTGAGGCTGAGACTGGTAGCGCATGTACGTACTGTAAACAGGAAGGCTTTCGGGAGCCAGGGGTTGTTTTCAGTTGTCAGTGGATTACTATGTAGGTAAGTAGTCAGCTGGTACGAGAAGAAAGTTTCATTGCCCTTTTCCTGATCCTGTTACGCCGAAGCCAGCAACCTTCGACCTTGGCCATGTCCACTCAGGCCGTGTAGTCCTAATCTATCATACATCCTGCCCCCTTCCCCTTCCCCCTCTTCCTGTTCCCCGGCACCTCAAGTCCTGCTGCGCCTTCTGGCCCCTAGCAGTGTGTGGGTTTGTGCATTGCAGAACGTGGAGGACGTCAGGGCGCCCTTGGGCCTCAGTAAGGGGTGAATCCACGACCACGGCCACGGCCGCCGCCGCGGTAGCCACCTCCGCGAGGAAAGCCGAAGCCACCACGGCCGAAGCCACCACGCCCGCCCCGGAAGCCACCTCGTCCACGACCACGAGTCATACCGGGCACATTCGTACGCTTGGGGGTCACCTTGATGCTGCGGCCCTTGAACATGCTCTCGTTGAGGACCAGGGCTTGAGCCACCAGGCTGGGCTCGGTGAACTCGACATAGGCATACCTGTAGGATGATGCGCGGTCAGCATGCAGGCTCAGTCTCCTATCGGCTCGACCAGGAACAAGACACATCGACAGCCGAGGGCGCGCAGGAAGCCCTGCTTACTTACCCCTTGGGTTGGCCCGTGAACTTGTCCAGCAGGATGGTGACGCGGTTGATAGAGCCGCAGCTCTGGAAGTGGGCTTGGATCTCCTCGGGGGAGGCCGAGTAGTCGACGTTACCGACAAAGATACTGCGGCTGTCCACGTCCGTCTTGGACTCCTGGACCGTCTCCGCCTGGTTGTCGAGGCTGGCCTGCATCTCGCGCAGCTTGGCAGCCTCCTCTTCCATCTCAGCGACCCGCCTCTTCATGGCCGAGATCTCCTCCTATTGCGCCAGCTCTTGTCAGATGTCTTCTGTGTCTTGGGTGTTCCCTTGTACATGTGTTTTGTCTGTACGCGTTGCGATGGTGCCCACCTCTTCATTGCCCTCTTCCTCAGCAGGGCGGTCCTCCTGGACCGTGTCCTCTGGCTTGACATCCGCCATGGTTTTCAGCTAGGGTTAGTACGGTCGAATGGATGTGGGCAGCAGTGGGTGAGTTTATTGAGGGAATGGAAGTATCCTAGGGTGGGTTTTGAAAAGGTCAGCACCAGCCTCGCATCAGGACTTTGTCCTCCAGGGCTTGGGCACAGGGCAGCTGAGCTCCAGGGCCCAGCTTCAGCTTGCGACGCGCGACTCCCTCACGCGACAGGGGCACAGAGAAGCATCTCAGGCCCTCGATCTGGAGAGGAAAGATAATGGTCCACTTACCACAAGTGAGGGGTGGGGGTTTTCGTGTTTGCCAGTGGAAACAGCAGGCGGAAGGCTGGTGACGTGTTGGCGGTCAGGTAGAGTCGACAGTTCTTTGAGGCATTGTCAACTTGCTGCTTGTGAAATACAGGCAGGCAGGACAGGTATCTTATCAGTGAAAAAGCGGGGCAAGACAAGGATGCTGGTTGACCAGCAACTTGACCAGCCTAACCTACGAGTTGTGTACCATAGTACCAACCACAGGGTACCATGAGCTCTGACCCCAGCGCCACACAGCATCAACCTCACTTTCTTCCAAGACAGCTCTAGGTCTGAGATAAAGTGATCAGCAGGTTGCTTCACTATAAGTAAGATACACCTTGCCCTAAGCTGCTCCTTCTTAAGTGCCTTGCAAGCGGAGAGGGACAAAGAGCAAAACCCCACCCGCCTTGGACGTTCACAGAGGTTCCTTCACAGTTTCCCTTACTACTATCGCCCATCTCATCCTGCCTGTGTTCTCTTCTCTCCTTCCCCTTTCTTTCATCTCGGCGAGTATTGCGCTGTCCAGTCGACGCCATGTCGCTCACAGCCCCTGTTGAGAAGGACGGCTTCTCCTACGCTGGAGACTCGCTCTACCGCGAGGCCAGCTCCCTGAACCGCCACCGTCGAGCCACCGTCCCCGAGCTCAAGGCTCACTTCACCGGCAAAGACACAGAGAACCGCCCTGCCCACTGGTATGAGGCACAGCTCCTGCACTACGGCCTGCCTCCGTCCAAGGTCAAGGGCACCGCCCACAAGCGTCTCTTCGATGCCGTCATGCAGGGTGGGATCTCTGTCCCAGCTCACATCCAGAAGATCGAGGCGGACCTGAAGAAGGAGTGGCTCAAGAGGGAGCGAGAGGCGAAGAAGGTCATGAGGGAGTCGGCCGCAGGGAAGGCGACGCCCAAGAACACAAAGCGTAAGGTCGACCAGATGTCGACCAGCGTCAGTATCAATCTCTCTGTCCAGCTCTCTGGGGCGGGATCGGTCAAGGTGCAGGGTGCACAGCCTGCGGCGAAGAAGACAAAGACGGCCAAGGCAGCTCCAGCGGCCAAGGCAACTCCGCAAAAGAAGGCGCCGGCTGGAAAGGCCCCCGCCGCGAAGGGCCCCGCCGCGAAGGCCCCAAGGACTCCCGCCAAATCTCCTGCGAGGCCAAGGAGCAACAACACGAAACCTGACGCCAGGCGGTCCGGCCCCTCAAGCTCCAGCAGGGCTGGCCCATCCAGCTTCACCTCCGGCTATGGCGACGAGCCGCCCCCCTACAGTGAGCACGACCAGGATTACTCAGGCTTCGGGCAGGCTGGCCTAAGCCCGGACGACGATCGAGTCATCTCACCGCGGGCTCAGCGGCCCAAACTTGGTCTGCTCAATGGCCGCTACCGAGTTGAGTGCGATTACATCGAGGGCAACTGGCCTGAGTATCGGCACGACCTGAGCCTCATCGCGACCCTCGATGGCGATACCCTGTGGCTTTCGTTCGACTTCGGCGCGGCTGTCGGGCTGATGAAGGTGAACCGACCATACGAACCAGACCCCGAGGACGGTACTATGTTATTCTGGCGCGGCCACGCTTGCTGCAGTCACGACAACCAAGAGCCCTTCGCGGTGGACACGATCAACCGGGCTGGCCCCGTTAACAGAGTCTGGTTCCACGGTGACGGCCACATCAGTGGGAACATGGTATACGGCCGAAACCATCACACAGTCGAATTCTCCTTTGATGCTTACCGACTGCCTGGTCAGTCGATGACTTCCGAGATCAGTCCCACCAGAGCACGAGAAGATTGGGCAGAACTGGGAGAGGCGGTAGGGGCGGAAAGGAGCCGGTGAAGACCGGTCGTGCGGCTTGCTGCGAGCTTCCTGGGGGTCTGCAGGCGACCGTCTCCTGTCTTCTCCTCCTCTTCCTCCTAGCCTAGAGAGAAAGAGAGAAGGGGAGGGGTTCGCATCAGCCTAGACATCCGTAACGATTCTTGTTGCGCCATGTGTCTGTCACGGGAGAAATGGTAGGCTAGGAGTGTCCATGCTTCCGAGAGCATTGGATCGCCGCAGTGTAATATGCTGCCTCGGGTGAGCCGGACAGCTGTAGGGTTAACAAGACAAACCAGAAAAGGAGCTGGTTGATACTAATGAAATGAAAGCATCTTCTGATAGACCTGACCATTCATAACAAGTGCATAGTACGCGACCTTCTGCAGCCAGCTGGCTGATCAGGTCGGAGGTGGGACACCGATTCCACAGCAGGTGCAGACTTGCCTCAGCTCAAGGCATCCCCGTAGACGTCAGTCATCGGCGGCCCGCTGGTACGTAGCGCAGCACCGCTATAATTATGGAGGCTTGGGGCGGTTCCATTGGCTCGTCACCTCCCCTCACTCACTAGAAATAGCAGCGCATTCCTGCAGTGAGCACCACTGTCCACTTGCAAGCAAACACCAACTCAAACTCCTCACGTCCATTAAACTTGCCAAGCAGAGAGATAATCATCATCATCATCATCATCATCATCGACGACGACGACCAGAATTACTGAGAAGGACAGGACAGAAATATGACACCCCAACGCCCTCAGCCCAGGAACAAACTCCAAGAATGGTTCGCCAACACCAAGTTGCCCGTCATCATGTCGGCGCCGATGCTGGACACTTCCAACGGCACCCTCGCTGCACAGGTGTCTAAGGCTGGTGGCTTTGGTGAGGGAGGCCCCCTTGTTCCCTCCCTCTCCTCTCATCATACCAAAACAAAAGAAAAAACCAAAAAAAACCTCCCTCTACCCAGTCTAAAGTAAAACAACAACTGACACCCGAGGCTTGTCATCCTCATCATCATTAGGGTTCGTCCCAGGCTGCTACCTATTCGAGCCCGGCTCCTCAGAGCTCGTCGTCCTCGAGAAGGAGCTGCAGGCTGCCCGGTCTATCCTGGGCCTCACCGAGATGACCTTGACGCCCATGCCTGTCGGTGTCGGGTTCCTCACGCTGCATCCGTCCGTCAGGCACTTTCGGGAGACCACGCTGCCTATCCTGGAGAAGTACAGTCCGTAGAAGACTCTTTCTCTTTTGCCACCCTGTCCCCCCTCCTTAGCTGTTCCGCCAAGCCCCCATCACCAGACCAGATCTTGACAGTCTCTTTCTTTTATATTGAAATAAAAACCAGTGCCCCAGGCAGTCTGGCTCTTCGCCCCCGACCCCACCGCCTCGCCGCGCGCCCACCCAGACATCATCGCTGCCTGTCACGACCACGGCCTCAAGGTCTTCGTGCAGGTCGGCACCGTAGCCGCAGCACGCGAGGCCGCGAGGGACGGCGCCGACGCTATCATCGCGCAGGGCGTCGACGCCGGCGGGCACCAGTGGGCCAACGGCGCGGGCGTCATCAGCCTGGTTCCCGAGGTGCGGAACATGCTCCGGGAGGAGTTCATGGGGAGGGAGATCGCACTGGTAGCTGCGGGAGGGATTGCGCACGAGAGCTCGGTCGTGGCTGCTGTTGCGCTGGGTGAGTTGAGCTGTCTGACCCTGTCGCCTGTTGTGGGAGGAGGAGGAGGAGGTAGGATGCTGTCTGTGCTGACTAGGAGCTGAATGCTTAGGTGCTGATGGTGTGGCCATGGGGACAAAGGTGAGTGAGCTATCGGTGCATGCCCTACATGTCAAGAGGCGGGGTCTGGAGCGGGTTTGCTGATTATGCATGGCAGTTCCTGCCCGCGAGGGAGTCCAACTTCTCCGAGGCCAAGAAGAAGGCAGTCCTGGAGACACGAGACGGCGGCGCATCAACCGTGAAGTACAGTCAACACTCTGCTTGTGACCTTTTCTGTGAGGCGGCTGACATGACCCGGCAGATCGAAATTCAACGACAATGTTCAGGGCTTAACACTCTGGCCAGCCCTCTACGACGGGCGCGCCATCATCACGGACTCGTACAGAGACCATTCGTCCGGGATGGCCCTCGAGGAGAACATGGAGAAGCTGCATGCTGCGGATGAGGCCGGGGATGCTTCGAGACAGATCGCATGGTCGTGAGTCCATCCCACAATCCACAGGGTGTCCCCCGCCCCCCCTTGGTATGAGCAGACCTTGGACGAGAGAGGCTGACGGTGGTCTAGGGGAACTGGTGTTGGGCTCGTCAAGGACGCGGCCCCTGCTGCGGATATCGTGAGGAGCCTGAGAGATGGGGCGAAGAGGCGCCTGGAGGAGATGAGGTTTATCTTTGACGATGAAGGCGAGGCTGAGAAGGACAGGCCGTGGCTCAAGCAACTGGGCCATACGCTGTACAAGCACAAGTAACTACCCGGGATCGTACGCAGAAGGATCAACCTGAATATGATTTCTTTTTTCTACCTCTGTCCTCTCCTTTTTTTTTCCTTTCCCTTCTTCTATCTTGTCTTCTTTTTTTGCCCCTATACCCACATCATGCATCCCTCGCAAAGACTCGCTTGCCGCCCACCCACGTCTCCTTGACCTTGAGCGTCCGCAGGTCCTCAAGGTCGATCTGCTCCAGCGGCCTGTCCAGCACCACCCAGTCCGCCCACGCACCGGGCTGGATCACGCCCGCCCGCCCCTCTAGGAACGCCCCATACGCCGGGCCCTCCGAGAAGCCCGCCAGCGCCTCGTGCAGGCTCAGGGCCTCCTCTGGGTACCAGCTCTCCCTAGTCTTCCCGTCCGCACCCAGCCCTGTGTGCGGGTCCCGCCTCGCTACGGCCGCATAGATCCCTCCAAACGGGTTCGGCGGCTCCACGGGGAAATCGCTCCCCAGCACCAGCCCGACCTCGCGCAGGGAGCGCATCCTGTAGGCCTCGGACGCCAGCCGCTCCCTCCCCAGGCGGAGCTCCGCGTACTTCATATCGCTCGTCGCGTGTGTCGGCTGCACGGAGGGCAGAATGCCGAGGTCTCTCATGCGCTGCTGGTCGGCCGGGTGGATCGTCTGCGCGTGTTCGATGCGAAAGCGGTGCTGGGCCTGACAGGCCGAGAGGTGCCTGCCAGAGGAGGAGCCGGGAGGACAGAGATCGTGGAGCGCGGCCTCGAGGGCGTCGATGGCGAGCCGGTTGGCGAGGTCGCCGATCGCGTGGATGTTGACCTGGTAGCCCGCGGATGACCAGGACCTGGCGAGTGATGTGAGTGTGGAGGCGTTCACGAGGAGGGAGCCGGTCGTGTCTGGTCGGTCGGAGTAAGGGTCGATCATTGCGCTGCCCCAGCTGCCTAGGGCTCCATCTGCGGGTCTCTGTCAGCCGGCGGAAGTAGTAGTAGTAGTGAAGGTGATATCCGGCAGGCAGGCAGACACAGGAGGGGGGGCGGGGGTGAACGTGCCAGCGAAAAGCTTCACGCTCTTGACGCCGAAGAGCCCGGCCTCATCAGCATACGCCGAGACGTCCTCTGGACAAAAGGTATTGCGCTCCTTGCACTCGATCATCGCGTACACCCGCAGCGTCCAGTCCTCGGTGTCGGACAGCTCCCTATACAGGCGTAGCTCCTCGGGGTTCACGCCGGCGTCGTGCATGCCTACCAGCCCAAAGGAGTGCAGGCTCTCCATCGCAGACCTGAGGAACGCCGTCCTCTTGGTGTTATCCGGCCGCGGCCAGAGCCTCATCACGACATCCATGGCATTATCGCAAAACACGCCCATGCCCGGATCCCGGACAATTTCTCCTCCAGGGATGTCGGGCAGGCCGGTGGGGAGAAGATCGAGAACAGCCTGTGAGACCCAGACGCAGTGGACGTCCACACGGTCCAGCATGATGTAGAGACCTCTAAAGCGGTCATCGCTCTCCAGCATTGCCTATTGGGTGCATGGGCGTCAGCAGAGGGTAGAATCCGGTATGCTAGTCTAACGACACGGTGGCGAGAAGCATGGCAACGGGCACGCACCGCCGTAGGCATCTCACCGAGAGCCATCTGGTCCCATCCTATACCTCGGACCCAATCTTCCCTGCCGCCCACCCCTTCGTGTCTGGACAGGTAGGCGGCCAGCCTGGTATGCACGTCACCCAGGGACGAGGCGCCGAACAAGTCGACCGAGTGCAGGAATTCCCCGTATGCCGCGAGATGGCCATGCTGCACCAGGGTCAGTCTCTCCTGAGGACAGCTCCTCCTGGGACAAGCTCTCTAGCTTACCCCGTCCCATAGGCCCGGGATCACATGGCCGTGTCGAGCCTCGACAGGCAGCTCCGACTTCGGCGTGAAGACGTCGGCGAATACACCGCCCGTCACTGTGAAACAGGAAGCCGCTGGAGTCTCGGCAGAAAACTTGGTGGTGATACCTCCGGAATAGCAGTACGTGTGGCTTGGCGGGTCCTGTAGGAAGATGTCCTGGAGAGGCTGCTGGAACTGAAGGTAGACAGCCACCACGGCGGCGAGCAGGGATGACCAGAGGCCAACCCGGAGGGGGAGAGAAGACATTGATGGCATCTCGCCTTCCAGAGAAAACTCTCAGGCCCGAGTATCAAACGAGAGATCACGGGCAGCTTCTGAGGCACGCGCTCGGGAGACCAAGGATAGGTCAAGGTCGAGAGTCCCTGAGCTTGATACAGCAGCCAGCCTAAGATAAGGTTAGCGAGCACCCGGGGCGACGATCGCTTCTCATGATCCAGCATAGAATTCAATCATGATCAAATCGGCCGCCCACATTCCTGTGAAGCGGACGTCGTAAAATGCTCCATGGAATCCCCAAGGGAGAAGAAGAAGAAAAAGAAAAAGACAGACTGAGCAGCCATGAGAAAAGTCAATCTACACTGCACCTTCCATGCAGAGGTCGCCGAGTTCAGACCTGACCCCCTGCGAGGCCCCCCCTGCTCAACGTCATCACCTCAGCTGTGGCTCATTGGTCAAGTGCAGACCTCAACCTCAGCCCTGCGCCTGCCTCTTATACGAGCGTCTGCAAACCGACAAAACAAGACCAGCCGCTCGCCTTCTCCCAAGGCATCTTCGAGGGGTTTCTAGCATCTATTCTCGGGTCAACTCCCCATCTTGAGTCTGGCTGAGCACAATTCCCTTTGGCTGTCCGCTGTTTCATACGCCCGACGACTCGCGATATTAGCACATCTCTCTCGTCGGACCATCAGCATGGCGCACGAGCATCTTCGTTCGTTCCGTGCACGCCTGTGGCTTGACTCACCGGAGAAAGGTGCATATTTATCATCTGCTCCAGCTGTCGGTGGCCAGCAGAAGGACCACGACAGCATAACGGGCGATATCAGCCGCTCCCGGAAAGTTTATTTAAATATATCTGTAGCAGCTGTGTTAACCCTCCTCGAGCTCGCGGGGCCGCAGCTCCATCTGTCGGTCTCGTGGAGAAGCATTGCATGCTGGGCAGGCGAGGATGGAAGGGCAGTCCAGACGATGACCCTTGACGAGAAGGTCGGTGAGGTCTCACATTTCAAACTTCAACAAGCAGGGCTCATCCTCGAGGCATCGGTCAATATGAAGCCTCGGCTCCTGTAGCTGAGAAGTCGCGCATCTTGAGAGGTGAGACAACTCCTCATCTATACAAGTCACTAGCAACCAGAACTTCCGATGGAACCTTGCCATTTCTTGCCGGCATCAGCCATACCTGGAGGGCCCAGGTATCCTTCTGAACTTTCCGATTCGGGAGTCTTACAGGCTCCTGCTCCCAACCTACGACAGAAAAGGCGATGATCAGCCCGGGGAGATGGCCCCATGGGAGATATCGTCTCATCGAGATTAAGAGCGCGGCGGTAATGCGGTCAGCCCATGTTTCCAACCACCTCGACGTGGCTGCAACATATTCTGTTCTAACCCGCCTTTGCTCGAAAGGTCCGCTCGCTATCCCACGCCGGAGTGCTGGTAATTCTCAGGCTCGGACGTACAACACCGGAGCGAACTCGGAAAGAGAATCGTCCAGGCATGAAGCTATCGGTCGGCCTCGGAGAAAGGACAGAGCCCCAGCCTCCTCGGAAAACACAAGTCCGGTGCTAGAAGCAATGCCAGGTAAGAAGGGGCCACAAGACGAGTGTTCAAAGTGATACAATTCCGTCCACTGGATCCAGAGCATGCAAGCGAACCTGAGATTCGCCAGCCTAGCCCTTCATCTGCTTGTCACAACGCTTGACCTGTGCCTTGCTCGGGAGAGTTCTTACGACAGATGCATTTGCAGGCCGTCGTGGTGCTCGAGTGGAGGCATTGTCTTGACCCCTGTGCCCTTTCTCTCCCTCCCTCTCACTTATATTTTTTCTTCTTCTTTCTTCTTTGCCAATCTTGGCATATTGAACACAGCCTTCCGGGGTCTCGACGCGGGCTATACACGATTGCCTTTAGGCAAAACTTGTGTGTCTGATGATCAGTACGCCATACAATGCGAGGGACGGTTAGCCGCCATCGCTTCGGAACGGTTCTCCGGTACAATGCGATATTATGTTGACGAGTCTCTTTATTCTAGCAGGACAGATCTGGCCCGGAAGATCTCGGGCTCACGCAGCAGGAATCATATATAGCCAGGCTCGTATAAATACGCACAGCAAGCTATGCTGCGGCAGTATGCATGATGCCATTCGCCGGTTTCTGTTGTGATAACCGCTCGGGCCTATGCCGGATGATTGCAAAAGAAAAATCAGAAACAAGCAGACAAGATCGAGAGGTGGTCACCTCGCGGATGCCTTGTCCGCCTCCCGCTGGTCGCGCGCGGACACCCGATACAGAACAACAGCTCGGCTGCTTATCCGACTCGACAGCCCTACAAGCCACGGAGCACCTCGTGACCAGGCCTGTCGGGTCCTTGGCAGTGCGGATCATAGGCGGAAAAACAGGTCTGGTGCAGAGACGAGGAGGTCGCGCCTCTGCTCGAGCGGCCTCTGCTTTGCCTGTCAAGATCTCATGATATTGCCTGCCAGCCGACGCGATCATCTCATGAACATGATGCACAAATTTCCGCACACCGGTCAACTCGGGGCCGCAGGCTGGTCCAGAGGCCAGTGCTCCACATCAAGTATAGCACTGGAGCCCGAACGAGGTCCGCAGGAATCCATCTCTGGGCCGAGGCCTTTGCAGTTCCAGATTGACACGGCGCTGAGGCGGTCGGCTCTATGCTGCTGTGTATGCGGCATGGTGGACATGGAAGATGTATGGGCTACAGTCGGTCCTGTGTTTCCGAACAGGCAAGTATCAGGCTCGCAGGATCCTCCTGCGGCTATGGCATCCCTTGCAGCAGAGGATGACGCCGGCCGCCGCGCCTGTGGGCCGGGCGCGTTTCGATCAATCTAAGACATGCACGGGTTCCCTCGGGGCCCTCCGATATTAATGTGCTGCTGCTCGTCGTTTAGAACCTTGAACACGGGTTGTAGGGCGGCATCAGGCTGAATGGTATTATATCCAGCCTGCACGGGGTCGAGGTATAACGTTGGTCCCAGCCTCTCCGACCAAAAAAGTCAGCACACGTGTAGTGTCTCGTCGAGGGTTGTCATGAGGTCCAACTCATGCAGTCGAGCGCAACAGGGGGATCTATGCTCTTGTGCCACCACCACCCACCGGGTGAGAAATAATAGCTGAGGCTGATTGTCCTGAAGACGTTATCTGGTCGGGCCACTGCCGTCGCCGAGGGATCGGCCGAAGTCGTCAAGCTGGTCATGATTGGCGGAAGATCTCGGGTCAAGAGGGCCCAGAAATAGGGGGCACTACGGCAAAAATCTTGGCCCAGATTCCGTGTTCCCTAGGTCAGGCCCTCCCCCCCTAGGGCCCACGTTTTCTTCCCCAAACTCCTGGGTGCACTGGGGAACCAAGTTTTGGGGGGGAGAGGAGAGGGGGGGGGCCTTGCTACCCCGCGGTGATGGGCTCGCCGCGGATTGAGTGCTCAGCATGTCGGAACGCCCCAGCAGGAATATTGCCGGCGATGTATATGAAAACTCATGACCGAGAAAGGCGACGAGACGCCTCGCCACGGCCGGCTCAAGGGCATCATCAGGTGCCTTTTCTCTGCTGGTGGCCTCGCCAGGCTGACTGGTCGACAGACAGACACAGACCACTCGAGATGGGGGCGGGTGGGAGGTCTCCTGCCTGTGGAGCCGGCGGATCAGCACAATGCACAATCATCACGGCAAGATCTCGCGGCGGGTACTTGGGTGATCTTGCTGCAGCGAACTGGTCGGCTGCGAGCCCGCCCCCTGAAGTACCAGCCTAGCGATCGTAACCGGCACGCCTCCTGCGGGCAAATTCGATCTCTCACATCGCGCCTTTTCCCTCCCTCGGCCCTCCCCTCCCTGCTTTTACATCTGCAGTAGCAGCAGCAGCAGCAGCAGCAGCAGTAGGAGGAGGCTGAAGCTTAGGCACGGTGCCGCAGCGGGCGGTCCAGTAGCGCCGAGATCAGTGCTGTAGATCTGCCGAGCTATATGTGGTGGAACAATTGAGCGCCCGCAGCCTGGAAGCCTGCAATATCACCGTCCTGCTCTGGGACGTCGACCAGGAGAACACATGCCCCCAGGCGCACTGCCTCCACGAATCACCGAGGCCTGCATCGTGCGATAGGAACACCCTGACGGCTCCCGCCTGCGGTCTGGAGCGCCTCCTGCCACCCTGCGCATGTTTGTGATCCTCATGCCGGGCCAACAGCAGTCGACACCTTGGTGAGCTTATTTATGCCCTGGCAGAGGGCCGAGAGAGGGCCTGCCTCCCACGGCCCAGGCCCACTCATCTCAAGACGGAATATTTTGGCTAGCTGCTGCTTGGCGCTGTCAATCCTCGGATCTAGTTGGCTCTCCACATGTGGGAAGCCGACTACTTCAACTCACCTCGACATCTTCTGTCCTCCCAGACAAACATCATCCCACCCGTGGCCCATCTACCACCACGTTCTCCTCCTGAAAGCCGGGTGAACGCGAGGGGTCCTCGGGACTGCGAACTGTTGCCAAAGCAACAAGACAGGACTTTTGGAAACCATCTCCGACGACAGTACACATACGTACACAAACACACACACACACAAAGACACACCCGCACACACACCACAGAAGGAGAGAGAGAGAGAGAGAGAGAGGCCTGTGGCCATTCGTCAGACATAGGAGGATCATTAGCCCACAGCTTTCTTGAGGGCCCGAATATAATCTTGTCACAGCACCCAGCACGGGAGCTGGAACAGAAACAAAACTGGCAGCCTATACCTCCTGAGATATTATCCAGCCCCTATCTGTCCGCTGCCCTGTGCCCCGGACCCGCAGCTGGAACAAACCACCCCCCCCCCCCAAAAAAAACGGTTCCGAAGATACGGCGAAGACAATACTGTACTACTTACCACCCGTCTCGTCTCGTCTCCAGGGCATAGGATTTCCCCATAAGCCTTAGTCAACATTCAGACTGGTGCCCCGGCCGCTCGAGAGGAGGGTCCAGCCAGGTTCCCGGTTCACCCACACACACAACACCCCCCCCTCCGACAAAACCTAGCTGGCGAGCACACAGCCGAGCCCTCTGTTCGCGGTGTTGCGCGAGCTGTGGCTCTCTCCCCTCGATAGCCGCGCGCGCCCGCCTCGATAAAAGACTTTTTGTCCCTTTCCAGGTCTGATCCAAAAACCCCAACTCCTCCTTACGGCCAGCACCTCTCGCCCCGCCGAGCCGCGCCCACACCTTTGTACTTCAGGCTATTTTCTGCCATGCGCACGCGAGCTCAGGGAATCATCCTCGGCCCATATTGGCCTATCGACGAATGATACCAGATCCTGGTTTTTATTTCTTTTTATTTCTTTTTCTGATCCGTCGTGTGGAGGAAGAAGAGAAGAGAAATTCAAATAAAAAGAGAACAGGCTGCGACACTTTTGGTACGACGATCGCTCTCTCTGGCTGCTGCTGCTGCTGCTGCTGCTCCTATCAGCACAAATCTACTCCATCCACTCCTCATATTAGGGAGAGAAGGCCAAAAGAGAGAGAAAACAAAGAGCCGACAAATCGAGCACTCGGAGGAAGTTTTTGGTGGTGTTTTAATTTCTTTCTTTTTCTTTTTGTCTGTGTGTGTGTGTGTGTGTGTGTGTCGGCGCGGACTCCCTCGAGGGCGGAAAGAAAAGATGGCGGCGGTCCAGCAGCTCGAGCCCTCGCCGACACCAACGAGGCCCAGGAGCATGGGACCCGACGGCGACGTCGACATGGACATGGGCGGTGGTCGGTCACTGAGCGCCCGATCGCTGCCGACCATGACGACGACCTCGTTCGGCAGCGGGCCGCAGCGGGGAGACACCAGGATCGTGGTGATCGTGTACGGGCCCGGGCAGGACAAGATCGTGTCCGTCTTCGCCGAGGTCCTCGGCAAACCGCACAGGATGATGGGCGCGTTCAGGGACATCAGCGAGGCGGACGGGGACCTCGTGGTCGGGGTCCAGGCAGACAAGGCCAAGGGCGACGTGGCGGAGAGGGACCGGGGGCTCGTGGTGGCCATCAACGCGCACTGCGTGAACCTGGGGATGCCGCCAGACGTGGACCTGTCGGCGCAGTGCGACTACGAGTTCCTCTACACGGAGGCGCCCTTCTTCCGGCGCGACCTGTGCCGGTTCATCTCCTTCACGCTAGGCCAGCTGAACCACCACGAGACGCTCATGGCGAAGGCCAGGACGTACTTCATCTCGACCACGTTCCCGGACGTGCGCGCGGCCCTCCCCAACATAGACATCCTCACGGTGGGCGCGGACGCGGTGGAGATCCGGGTCGACCTCCTGAAGGAGCCCCTGGGCGGCGGGGCCTTCTCGGCGGTGCCGAGCCTGAGCTACGTGGGCGAGCAGGTGATGCTGCTGCGGCAGAGGACGGAGCTGCCCATCATCTTCACGACGAGGTGCACGCGGGAGAACGGGCGGTTCCCGATGGACGACCCGGACCTGTACCTGGCGTACCTGTACCGGGCGATCCAGTGGGGCGTCGAGTACATCGACGTCGAGCTGTGGCTGCCCGAGGCGACCAGGCGGTCGCTCTGGGAGCGCAGGGGCAGCAGCCGCATCATGTCCGCCTTCCACGACTTCTCGGGGGCTTCCGGTGGCCGTCGCAGCGGGCCGAGGAGGTGTTTGTGGAGTCGCAGCGGTACGCGGACATCATCAAGATGATCGCCATCATCAACGACCCCAACGAGAACTTCGAGCTCGAGTACTTCCGCTCCAAGATGCGGGCGGACCACCCGGACGCGCCGCCCCTCTCGGCGGTCAACATGGGCGAGACGGGCCAGTTCTCGCGGACGCTGAACAAGGTCTTCACGCCCATCACGCACCCGCTGCTGCCCATCATCGCCGCCCCGGGCCAGATGAGCGCGTCCGAGATCAACCAGGCGCTGGCGCTGCTGGGCCAGCTGCCGAGGAAGAGCTTCTACGGCATCAGCAGCCCGGCCGGCCGCAGCGCGACGCCCCAGGCGCCCTTCTACGAGAAGTGCCTCAACGAGCTGGGGCTGCCGCACCACTTCGCGGTGGTCCAGAGGCTGCCCCGGGGCAACGGCTGCCTCGAGGCGTGGTGCAACCAGAAGAACTTTGGCGGCGCCTACCTGCACCCGCCCGTGTCGTTCCAGGCCCTCATCGGCGGCAGCGCCTTCTTCGCCTCGGTCAACGGCGGCGCCGGGCCCATCCTGAGCGAGGCGGCGCGGGTCATCGGGGTCATCGACACCATCGTGGTGCGGCCGGGCGCCTCGTCGCCCTCGTCGGCGCCCGCCTCGATCCCGTCCAGCCCGCGCAACGGCCACGCGCGCGTCGAGTCGCTGGGCCACGCGGCGGGCGCAGGGGGGCCGACGCGGGCCTCCCGCCCAACACGACCCTCATCCTCGACAACGCCACGTGGCGCGGCATCCTCAGCACCCTGACGCGCGACCTCGCCCCGTCCGCCTACTTTGGCCGCGCCGCCGTCGTGCTCGCCTCCTCGTCCGACGACGCCGCCAGCGTCATCTTCGCGCTCAAGGCCCTCCGCGTCGGCAAGATCTACACCGTCGGCTTCAAGACCCCGCCTGCCCTCGCCTACGGCCTCAAGATCGAGCCCTTCAACTCGCTCGAGTCCCTGCAGCGCGCCCGCATGGTCGGCGCCGCCGACGACGCCGCCAGCCCCTTTGTCGTGGTGAGCGCCCTGGGCCCGGAGAAGAACAAGATCGTGGCCTGGGTCGTGCGGGCCTTTGGCGATTCCTCCTCCTCCTCCTCCTCCACCTCTTCTCCTGCTGCTGCTGCTGCTACCAAGAAGGTCTTCCTCGACCTTGCGGACGGCGGCGCCGGAGTCGTGCGCAAGGGGGACCCGAGCACCGTGGCCGAGCAGAGCGGGTTTGCGGCCTACGGAGTTGCAGATACTGCCGCGTTTGCGACAGTCGAGACGCTACGCTTACTAGTGGGCCAGAACGTCCCATACAGTTTTGTCAGGTTGGCAAGCGGGAGAGGTATATATTGAGGAGGACAAGGGGGGGGGAGAGAGAGAGAGAGAGAGAGAGAGTGAGGACTTTTTATAGTCGTCCAGCAAGCCCCCCTTCCCCCAGAGATTGCCCGCCCAAGATCGAGGTTATCATAGAGAGAGAATTGCTTGTACACAGGCCTTCCCGAGGGACAGTGCCCTGTGCTTCATACCCCAGCAGCAACAACAGCAACAAGACAAAGAAAACTATACGATCCTCCTCGGACCTGGCCAGGCGCTGCATAGAGGCCGGGTCGGGAGAGCCGCCGGGGCAGGACCTGTCCCTGCACCACAGCTCTCTGCACGGTCCCTCCTGTTTTTTTTTTTCTTTCTTTTTTTTGTCTTGTGGCATTTTTGTTCTTTTTTTTTTTGTGGCCACTGGGCCTGCGAGACTCTCACAATATTTCTTCTTGGGTCTCTGACCTCCGGAACCTGTCCCTGTGTGGAAAGTCTACTCCTGAACAGGGCGAGGCAGGAGGTGGGCTCCAAGGGAGCCTTCGTCGGCGGATGGCCCGAGTCAGCAGCATGCAACGGTGGAAGCCGCTCTGAGCACACACCCCCCCCTCCAAAGGTGAAATGAGGGGGGGCGCTACAGTGTGGGCCACCAGCCGGAGAGGAGGAGGAAGAGGAGACCCACAGCGGGCTCACCTGATGAGTGCTGTGGGGAACAGGACCCCGTGGGGTTAAAAAAGAAGAAAGGGAAAGGAAAAGAAAGAAAAAAAGATGGGGGGTAGTGAGCGGTCAGCGTAAACACAGAAGAGAGGGAGAGAGAGAACATAGGGGAGGGGCTGGTGTGGGGTCATCGTAACTATGGGAATTCTTGTTCGCATCTGTAAGGCGTT
Organism: Celoporthe dispersa; assembly: GCA_016584495.1. NCBI lineage: Eukaryota > Fungi > Ascomycota > Sordariomycetes > Diaporthales > Cryphonectriaceae > Celoporthe > Celoporthe dispersa. The sequence continues at coordinate 1,560,831 of WAID01000006.1, read as the reverse complement.
TCTGGTTCTAGGCCCCGAGGCCTTTGGTGGTGTTCTTTTCCTTTTTTTTTCTTCTTTGGTTCCAGTCCTTTCTTTCTTAGTCTTTTTCCTTTCCTTCCCCTTCCTTTGGTCCGCATCTTCAGGCTTATCTTTCCTGTCTTTTTTTTCTTCTCCCCTTGTTCGACCTGGCTTTGTTTTCGAGGAATTCGCCACCCATCAGGCGTATGTGTTACCCCTCCACCTCCCCCAATGTAGCAGCAGATACCTGCCTCTGCACCATCGGGATCTATTCCGTGACAGGACTGTTTTCTGGTGAGCGGGTGTTTGCTCGGGGCGTATGTAAATACAGACAAGACAGGGTCCAATAAAGTTAGTGAATGGGTTAGTGAGCGAGCGAGCGAGCAACTCATGTCATGCATACTTCTCTCTCTCTTTCGTGCAAGACGGCCAGACAGGCAAAACGACATTACCATGTGCCAGTTCTCGAACATCCCAAGACGAGAAGTGAGCCCTTTTCGTAAAAGAAGACCTATTCTGACCAGGTGTCTTTCGAGCTGCAACATCGGGCCTGTGAGCCCAGGTGAGCATGGGGTCCCGGCTCGACACGCAGGGCCCCCCTCCGCTCGTGGGATGGATGCGGCACAACGCTTGGGCTGGCTGGGCTGGTTCCTGGTTGGGGGGTTCGCTCCAGGCGCAGGCAGGTCTGTAGGCGTAACCGAGTTTTCGTCGTGTGGTGTTCCCCTCCCCCTGTTCCCCCTTGCTTAGCTCGAATTTCTTCCTTCTGAAGAGACACACATACACAGAGAAAGAGGGACGATTTCCTAAGGATTTTGATGGAAATGACTGGACTGGTGCTGGCCCCGTCCTCCCCTTCTTCCCTCCCGGGGAGCCTTCGGACGTCGGCGATCTTCGTCTGGCTGGGGCTCGCCTACTCAAGACAGACATCTGCAGAAGGGGGGAGGGGGGTGGATGGAACGCGCCGCGAACTAGTAGTTCATTTTGCTTTTCTTTTTCGTTTTTTCTTTTCCCTCCCTTCTTTCTTCATGAGACAAAAAAAAAAAGGGTGGGTGGGATAGAAGGGGCTGTGCCTTGGTTAAATAAGTTTCTGGGGAAACACGACAGCAGTTTTGGCTTGACACAGCCTCACCATGTGCCACCTCAAACCCCCGGATTTCTGTTCATTTGGGAGGGGGGAGGGGGGTGGTTTGGCTAGGAATCAATTGTCTTGTTTTCGTTCGTGGAGAAGACTGGCGCGGCCATGGGGTATCATCGGAATAATCTTGGTGAGGTGAGTCAAGTGGATTAGACGCTGTGCGACGCAACGGCTTGGAAAAGGAAAAGAAAGATGATGAAAATTTGGCGATGATGATGATATTTTGGGGCCGGTCCTGTGTCACCAACCCTGTCGTCGCCGTGCTGAATGGTTTGTTCGCCCTGGACGACCACCCAAGGCCAGGTCTGTGCGAAACAGTCTCCCAAGATTACCCGTTCCGTCCCGTCCGTTCCCAAAGCATGCATATACATGACATTCTGCAGAAGCGAGGCGAGTGGCTCGATGGCATGCAGTAAGTCTTCCCTCCCCTCCCCCCCCCCCAGGGCTGAACCTGAGACAGTACGCTGTGTTCGCCCGCTCTGTACGTCGTCATACTGCAGAAAAAAAGAAAAGAAAAACCCAACTATCTCGAATAGGCCACTTGCAAACACGATATTCATTGTCTTGTGCACGTGGTTCAGATGCTTGGCAGGAGGAGCGGGCTGCGGCTCATGCAGCACAGCATATACACGAGACTACATGTTGCAATTTCCCGAGACAACGCACACACACACAGAGAGAGAGGGGGGGGGGGGAGAAACCACCTAAGCTGTCGGGACTCTCTCGCTTGAGCAGAGACCTGCCCTTCTCTATCTATCTCTTTACTCCATTAATTTCGGAAAGTCTCCCAGACCCAGCTAGTCTCGAGGCGTGAGTTTGCAGACATGGCAAGTGAACCAGAACAGAAACCAGTCAAAGGTCAAGTGGTTGTGAAGCCGAGGACGACCTCACCCGAGTTGGACGCCCCCTCTCTTGGGCAGGAGCATCCCCCCTCCCCCGATGTCTGCCATAGACTGTGCGGCTAAACATAGGGGGGCCAGCTGGGACGATATGAATGCTGTGGGCGTTCTGCTTGGAGGTAACCAGCTGGTTCAGACAAGGCCGCGTGTTGCGGATCCTGCGGTGTGGTCAAGGGCAGAAGACCGATGCGTCTGGAGGCACACCGCAGAGGTCTCGTGGGAAAAAAGGGGGAGAGGGGGGGAGAAGGAGGGAGGGTGGTCTGCGAGATGTCTCCTCTCTCGCTCTCTCTGGGTGGTATCCAGACCATAATTTCATTTCTTCATGGGATAGGTGGGCCAGATGCCACACGCACAGCCCGTGGCTCGTCACCATCTTGGGACACTCCTCAAGGATTCCCCGCAAAATAGCAGTGATCAGACAGAAATGGGCCAGGCGAAACATCTTGGCTGCCAGCCGAGAGCACAAAAGGGTCAAGACCTGCAGTGCAGCAAGGCTGACAGGGTGGGTGGCGGTGGGCCGGCACCGATCGTTTCGCCTTACACTGATGCGAACATGAGACGAGGTTCGGACGACCCATGTGCCCACCTGCAATAAAAAAGAAAAAAAGCCCAACCCTCTCCGACGCGCGAGGGCTGCGCACGCAACCTCACCGCCCGCATAGCAGGTAGACAGGATAACAAGACGTTTGAGAAATATGATCTGTTCTTGGGTGCAGACCGAGACAGGTGGGGTTGAGTCTTGGGTGTGCATGATGCGGGTTTCTGCATCTGCCTCAAAACGAGGCTGGCAGGTTGGGCGCCCGTCCTCGCTAAGGGCCCAGACGGCATTGGTCCTGTGATGTGAGAGTACCCTGTCTGCCGCGGACCCTCATCGGGTACGGGAAGAGCTGCAGTTTTCTTTTCTTTTTTTTCCCTTCTTTTTTGTGGTGGTCCCGCGGGTGCCGTTGGGGGATAAGTTCATCTTCCAGGGTCGCCACGGACGAATCTGATGCGGCAGAGCCACACAGCTCAGGAAAGGTCGAGGAGGCAGGTCAAGATAGGTGATGGAGGGGGTTTTTTCTTTTCTTCTTTCTTTTCGTCTGAGGAAGCTGACGTGCAGTCCCGGATTGCCTGTGTGTGCAGGGGTTCCCGGCACGCCCCAGGATAGGCTTAAATTTTGTCAACGCAGATCTTGGGAAGGGGGGCGGGGGGCCTGGGAGAAAGACAAACACCGATGAGGCTCCGACGGGGACGGCCTCTTTGTCCCTCGAGACCCAAGGTTGGAGGATGTGCCGATCGACGGATCCTCGTTGTATTGGTGCGCATCGTCCCCCTGATCCGCCTAGTTATGCATGCACCCCACAGAAAGGGAGGGGGGGGCGACAATGCCGCATCTTGGCTAGGTCGCTGGGGTGCATTCCCATGAGCCGAGAAGGGAGGGTGGGCAGCATGGCAATCTCCGTGATGACCGCCCAGCAGGCTGCTGGAGAGGGGAAGAGATGCTGCTTTCCACCAGAATCGAAGTGATCAACAGCGATCCGGTTTCGACATGACCTTGAGAACAAGGCGATCCAGGCTAGGAGCCTTCCAACCCCTACAAGATCGCTAGGTCTAAGCCACATATATCAAATGACCTGGCAGGATGGCAGTCTGGTGCTGCAAGCTCTGATGGAGCTGCCCAAAGAAGCTGCTCCCTAGGCGGTGGGCCTGGCCGGGCTTGACGATGTGACAGGTCGCTTCTCTCCTCCTCCTCCTCCTCTGACATGTACAGAGCTTCCATGTTGAGGCCTTGTATGACCTGAAGTGCGGCATATCGGAAAGGGACCACTGTACCTTCGGTTCTTCTCCGGACCCTTCTGGCCTCGGGTCGCCGCCCTGTGTGACTTCTCACATGCTATGTAGCGAGGGCCGGAGCAGCTGGAACCCCAGTACCAACTGGTAGGCTGTGGAGACAGCGCGGGCGTCAGTCAAGATGGCTGGCCCCCGACATCTTGACCGCAATTACCAGGAACTGACAGCGACCAGTCCTGTGACGACCATAGAGCTCTGCACTGGGTGGCAAGAAGAGGCCCTCGCCTAAGCATCGCCTAGCATGCGTATGTAGGGAGCAAGGTGACGTCTCTATGTCTAAGATGTGGTCAGCAGCCACTGGAGCGGTCCAGATTTAGAGAGGCTGTCATCTTCTGCGTGCCCGCACGCGCGCATGTGAGGAGGTGCGTGGCATCGAAGTTGCATGCAGGGCCGAGGCGGCCCCAGGGGTTTGATCCGGATCGGGACATCCTGGGTGCTAGTGTCTTGAGTACGCCACAGCGTTCTGCGGGGCAGGAACTCCATGCTCTCACAGGCCTGGAGAGTCACACCTTGCCCTGTTGGTGGTCTCCAAATGGTCTCCAGTTCGTTGATCTCAGGACGACTCGGGCCGGGATCGAGGTAGCTTAGGCGAGGTGACTGGTGATACTATTCATAAGTATGCGGGGGTGGCCGTCAGATTCGTGTTCGGGTTTTTTTTCTTCTTCTTTAGTGGTTAGGTTTTTTTTTCCCTTCTTTTTTTCTCCCTCTCTCTCTCTTTCGTTGACATCAGTCACTTCTCTGATTTGCTGAACCGATCGCCTTCATACGCCTGTCTGCATCCACACAAGGCTATGTCCAGGAGGGGTCGCAAGTCGTGCCCCGCGCCAGGTTGCCACCGATACCGTTCAGACACTGGACCTCGGTGGGCACGCTTTGGATCGGCAACCTGAAAGAGGGGCTGCATTTGGCTGCGCACAGCACGGAAGGCGCCCGCGGTCCCTGTCGTGGTGAACACCCACTGCTCAGCCGGGGAAGGACGAAGGCCGAGATATCAACACTGCTGCCGGTGATTTCAGCATCATTGTAGCAGTGGCTGCCATTGTGGAAGGTTACATTGACCTTGTCTCTGAGGGGAGATAAAGATGTTGACCTGGAATCCAGAGGTCGTGAGCGCATCAGGACCTCGGAGAGCTCCCCGTGGTGAATAGGCCTTGCCGCCCCCCTCCCGTCCCCCCACTTCGACTCCTCGGCTCAGAATGGCTAAACGTCGGCAGTGGGATCCACGTCCGCTAGACCAGCAACTGAAGTGATTGCTGGGTGGGAGGGGGGAGGGAGAGGTGTGAAGACCGACGGAGCAGGCTGATGGCGAGAGGCGGCCCTGCTGGTGTATGAGGGATTTCATGCTCTCGAGGGCCGATGGAGGGCCAGGCCCCATACAGTGAGATTGCCTTGGTCGACTGCACGTCGCAGCGTGTCTAGTGACGGCCACCTGAAGCAATTAGAATAGGGGCGAGAGAAAATCCCTGGGCGCAGTGGAACGTCCCGGATACCACTCTGTAGTGAAATGTGGTACGGCCCCTCCAGCTCGGCTCGTTCCTTATTCCTTATTTTCACCTCGACAGGTACGGACACAAGAAGCCCGTGGGTGGACCCAGAGGATACCAGAAACCGCATATGCAGAGCCTTGTCGAGAGGGACAGACGGGCTGGCCGACTGACTCGCTGGCTCCTGTCAGGTTCTGGTTCCCATCGCAGAGAGGCAGGTGTCTGGGTGCTGATTGCGCGAGATTTCGCAGCCTGTCCGGGCTGGCAGAAATAAGGTGTAGCCGCCCCTCCAGGCCCCGGTCTTCTCCTCCCCTCCCCCCCAGTGTCTCCTCGGGTGCGAGGCTCCACTGCTTCCAGAACGCATCAGTGACTCCTCCCATGACGATAGATACGGATAAGCGAAGGTCCCGCCACGACACCCCCGTGGCCCCGTAGCCGATCCTCTCGGGGGCGTGTCCAGGACTATCAGGGGACGGGGCGGGGGGCAAAAAGCGTTTGATTGCGATCCGGCGGTGACAACCACTTGACCTTGACCTGTGACGTTTGTTTTTTGGTTCGTGAGACCTGGCCACCGCGCCACGTTGCTTCTGATGATGACATCTCCACCTGCGCAGGCGGCAGGGACGGCACGCTGCTGCTGACCAAACCACCACTCAGCAGACCGGCAGGGCGAGAGGTGGCTCGTGTTGCCAGGGTGGGGGAGGGATACTTCTGATATATGGCCATGATACGCCGAGCAGCGAAGGGGGGCTGCAGGCTGCCGGAGCTGAGGCCGGCAGGGTCGGCCAGGCCAGCGACATGTCCTGCTCTGGGTGTGGCTTGCTCGAGGTAGACGAGACACTGACGTCGTCACAAGGTCTGACAGGCTGGGCCGACCCGATCGACCCAAGGGGTCTGTATGTGGTGACACTGTCGCGAGTAAGTCCTCGGGCGCCCGCATCCCGCCCCTCCCTCATAGGACAGGCGTTCGAGAGGTTTTCTTTATTTCTTTGACGCGTCTGGCGGTGGGAATGTTCCCTCCTCCTCCTCCTCCTCCTCCTCCTCCTCCTCCTCCTCCTCCTCCTCCTCCTTCTTCTCCTCCTCGCATTCTCTTCTCTTTTCTTTCTTCTTCTTAGGCGGGCGTGGTCGGGCGCCAATCATGGCTCGAGGCACGAAAAACAAATCTGCACCTATAATGGGCTTGTTAAGGTCGAGGATAGGCCCGCGAGCCAAGGTGACATTTTCTGATTGAAGTGGGTGCGGGATGCTGGCTCCCGCAGGACATCGGACGAGATCCCTTGTTGGGATGGGATCAAGTGTCGAATAGATATCCTCATTCTCATGCCGTCATGGGGGGTTCCCAGACGGGGCCCTGATCTGTTTTGTTTTTTCTCCTTCCTGTGAGCGGAGCAGCCGAAGGCGTAGATGACGGATCAGGGCCAGCAGGGAAAGGGAGTGTGCGTAGGTGTGTGTAGGTGTGTGTGTAGTAGGTGTGAGTGTGTGTACTCCGTACATGGTGGTGGAAGGGACGACCTTGGATGCACTAGAATAGAACAGATGCACTCATCTCATCACGGCAGCTGCAGAACCCTAACCCTCCACACTAAGAGGGTCGCGCTTTCTTGGTACCGAGGTACATGTTGTCATCGAAGCTACCTGGGTCGTGGTTGCCTCGATTAGGGCTCTCGCGGCTCCGCCTCCATGGTTTGATAGGCACAAGGGGTTTCAACTCTGGACCACACGTTCGAGAAGATCGTCCAGGACAGATCCTGGAGGTGTCGAGCTCAGTGCCAGACGGTCTGGCGTCCTGGTCCGAGACCAGAAGAAGAAGAAGAAGAACCAGCCCGAAGCCCCATGTAACGCGCGCGGTTGCATCGGACCCATGAGGCCCAAACGAAAAGAAAAAGGAAATGAAAAAGAAGAACAAAAAAACAAAAGAAAAATAGCACTACCACCCTCTCAAGCCAGGACAGAGTTGGCGTTTGCTGTGGTTTCAGGCGTGGAACGGCGCAGGACGGGCTGTCCCCCCCACCCCGCCTTCTCGGTTGCATCACCATCTCGCAAGATACACGTGCCGACATGCCGCCGGGCAGAAGAAGAGCAACAAGGAGCAGACACGACAGGGCTCGAGCAGGTGGCCTTGTTGTTGCGCCCGTCAGGATCATGTCTCACTCGCTGCACCCACGCGAGACACGTGCGCCGCGGGATCACGACTGGTTCTTGCCCCAGTCAGGGCCACCCAGCGGGCCGGAGGCGAGGTGAAGATCGGCTGGGCTGGCGGGCCCAATCGCGATCTTTGTTTTCCTCCTGGGAGTCCTCGCCGAGTCCGTTACCAAGGACTCTCAAACCATGGATACCGCCGCCACCACTACCACACACCATGCACACAGGCCCTTCTGCCGTGATACAACCCCACAGCGCGTTGCCCGAGCCAAGTCCCTTTGCGAGATTACAACAGGGCCACCTCGGTCAGTGCTTGCCTGCTTGCTGCTATGTGCTATAGTGGCTGGGGCTGGGATGGGTCCCACCTGCTGGGGAGGGTCCATTCAACAGAGTTCACAGCGGAGCCAGCCGAGATTTTGTCACGGGCGCGACCGGGCGCGGGCGCGGACAGGGAGAGAGAGAGAGACCTGCCTGCTGCCACCCAGGCCGCACTGCTTCTGCTATGCAGGCCCAACGCGGCCAGGGACCAAGCGGCGGGCGCGCTCCTCCGCGTTGCACCAATGCTGTCGCAGCCGCGCAGCTGCGTAGCATGCATATTGGTCTGGATTTCTGAGACCGCGGGGGACGCGGGACGACCTCACTCGGCTATCTTGCGCGCCGGCTCCTGCAGGACGGGCTGGCAGCCCTGCTGGCGGCGACTCCCACGAATCTTGGCAGCGTCTGGTATTGCTTTCTTGTCCAGGCCGTCCCGATGTGCTAAAACAAGCTTATTCCGGGCGTGATCGCTGCGGAGACAAATTAGTTCATGTTCCTTTTTTTTTTTTCTTTTCTTCTGCTTCTTTCCCCGCCCGTCTTTCCTCCCTAGCTAGTCCCATGGCGGTTCCGCTTCCCTATGGGTGACGGGCGCTGGCTTGGTCAGACACGACAGCTCGGAGAGAGATGGCTGTTTCTGGATCTGCCTCGAAGTGGATCGGCGGGTCTCCTGTTCATTTCCAAATCATGCCGCGGGTTCTCGAGATTGGCAGCCCTCTCTCGCCCTGCCGACTTGCTGCAGACCTGCTGCAGCCATCGACTAAGAACGGCGCCGGAGCACAACTTACTCTTGCGGGAGATGAACAGGGGAAAAAGAAAAGGGAAGGAAAAAAAAATAAATTAGCCAGGATCCAGGAGGCAAAGATGACAGTAATGTGAACAGGCCTCGCCTCCCAAGACTGCTTGCTGCAGGGGGGAAAGCGAGCCCCCCGGCCCCCTCCTCCCAGAGCCTTGGCTGCCAATCCAAGTGCCGGCCGAACGAGGGCGCGGGCCTTTTCCGGAGCAATTGGCAGATGCAATCGATCCGGAGGCAGGAGGAGGAGGAGGGAGAGGGAGACAAGGCGAGCAGTGTATCCGCAACTACGATATCCAGTGGACTGTGCAACCCACAACAGTCGTATTGACTGCGGTCTTGAAACATGGGACCCGAGAGAGGTGGCTTGCGGTCCCAGAGTCGATATTCGGGGTTTTTAGTTGGCTTTTTTTTTCTTCTTCCTTTTTCTTCAACGTCACATGAGCCTATCGCACACCGAGACATGTTCAGCAGAAAGAAAAGAAAAAAAGAGAGTAAAAAAACTCCAACTAGACAGATATCGTCATACACCAAAACAGAACCAATCTGTGGGGAGGGGCACATGGCACGGCTTGCCACTACGACAGACCGCGTGTGTGTGTTCGTTAGAAGCGCGTCCTGACAAGTCCTGCAAGCCTATACGCCTGTCTCGCTTATGGCCAAGGCAAGCCACCCAATGCTACCTATTACGACTGCGTACAGGATGCGCCCCTTCTGGCATGACGAGCAACCTACATGACTGCTACCATACTATGGTACCAAATCTCAACCCGCGAGGTTTCGTCTGCTACCCCCTTACGGCCCGGCGCTCGGAGGGGTGGGAAGGGGGCTGGCAAGGCTGCATGATAAGCGAAACGCCTTGGGAGATTACCGCTGCACCTCTTCCGCAGCCATCACATTGGTGAGGCGGGTCTTTTTTGTTCTGGACCTCCAGGGACGGACAGGTGGAGGGCGAAGCGAGCATCCTGCTACCTGCACAAGGGGGAAGAAAGGAAGAAAAGGAAGGGAGGGAAAAAGAAAAAAAGAAAAAGAAAAGGAGAGAAAGGAGACGAGAGAGAGAGAGAGAAAAAGCGACCTCGATCATAAGTAACACCACAACGGCGTGCCGCACTTAGGGCACAGCTTGGCCGAGCTGAGAAGTCTGCCCGCTTCGCTTCGACGCAGTTGCCCGTCACCTAGGCCGTGACAGCGGCTCCCCTCCTCCAAGACGCACGGGATGCGATGCCTCATGCGCTGGCATGCGCGAGCGTGGGCATCAGAAGCTCGTCAGCCCGGATCATCCTTCTTCGAGTACCAAAGTACCAAAGTACCACACACACAACTGCTGGGAACCTGGAACCCAACCCCAGGTTAACCTCGGGCCCACATCCGGGTCCTCTCCTGTCCACCCCCCCCCCCCCACTATGGGACCTCCAGGGATTACTGCAGTACGAGAGAGAGCGAGAGAGAGAGAGAAAAAAGAAGAAGAAAAAAGCTCTGACTAACGGACTGACTCCCTTGACCGTCCTTACTCACTAAAGAGAAAAAAAACACCACCCCCAGCTTGCCATGCCGCAAAAGTACCAGCCCCTTCAGAGCGGTCTGGTGAGCCTAGCACCACCCCCATCAGTGCTCGTCTCGTTCCTCCAGTTTAGGCTCTGGCCCCTTATTCTCAGGTCTCTCTTTCGCATCAAGACTCACCCGAGATCCTCGAGGCTCTGGCTCTCTCTCTCTCTCTCTCTCAGGACCATCAGGTCCGCCAGCAGGCAGTGAAAGTTGCCTCCCACCCCCTCCCCCCCCTTCATTCTCCCTAAAAGAACAGGCCCTTGCTTGCGCACCACGTCTGTCCGAGAGATGGGGTCTCGTCATCGCTACTACCAGACCATGACCTGCTTTTCCAGCTGTTCAAGGGCCAGCCACCGGGGGTCCGATCAAGAGGCGGCTTGTGCATTGCATTGCGGAGGCTGCAGGGTGGACTGCCTGGGTAACAATGGCGAGTCGGGTAGTTCCTTGAGGGTGGATTCAGTTCCCATGACCTGTCTTCGCGGCGGTTGCAAGGTTGCATTTGGGCTTGATTGTGGAAGGATATCCTTTTGCCTCCCCCCCCCATCCCGCGGACAGGATACCTCCAGGCCCCACGGTTGGCCTGTTACGGAGTTCAGGACCAGATGGTCCTTGTCTGTCGATTGAAGCTGAAGAATGAAAAGAAAGAACAAGAGAAAAGAGAAGGAGGAAGAGAAAAAAGAGACAAAATAATAAAAAAAACAGAGAGAGGGGGGAGAGAGAGAGGTGCCAGGATGTACCGCGGTCGAATCCTACATGTGCGCGCGGGCTCCTCAGGCTCTGCGCTGGCCCCAAGCTCACACCGTTATGCCCTCGGTGCAGACATTCCAAAGAGGAGTAGCGCGCTCTCTCTCGATTTTCTCTTTTCCCCTCCCCCCTCCTTACAGGTTGTAAGCGCGGCCGACCCTCTCCGCCACCTCCCACCTCTCTGGTCGCATCTACAAGGTACTTCTCCCACGCTGGTGTCACGGGCTTCTCTGCACACTGCTCTTGTCTGATACCACGCCTGTGTTTCCCCCCCCATCGTGCTGCCAAAGCCCTTTAATACTATAGACACCACAAGCCCTTCCCTCTATCCTTGCACGTCTTGTCTGTCTGCCTGTTCACGCTAGGCCTGTCCAGCAGGGAACCGGGACGCCAGCAAAACTCTAGTTTTTGGATGGACCTCGAGGTTTGTCCCCTGAGGTACCCTCTTTCCCTCTGCCTCTCTCTCTCTCTCGCGTGTCTCCTCTTACCGCTACCCTTGTTGAAGAAGTAGTTGGAGTGGCTTCCCGGCCTGTCGTTGTCCGATATGTCACATCCCAGGATAGACATCTACCCCGTCCTCAGTCCATCACTGCCCTTGGCCACTCCTCCCTGCCCTCCCCCCCCCCCTCTCCTCCTCCTCCCTCTCCTCCTCCCCCCTCCACCGGCACCACACCACACCCACCCCAAGGGGTCCACCACGCGGATGCACCCTGCTCCTGTCTGCCAGGCTGCGTGCCAGGATCGGCTAGCTTCCTTCTCATCTACTTCTACTCCACACACCTCACTCCCTGCTCGGCTCGGAAATCAACTGCTTCACGCTTGTCTTCTTAATATCTAGGTACCGCGCCGCCTCCTCCTCCTCCTCCTCCTCCTCCACCACCACCACCACCACCACCACCACTGGCCCTCTCGCCTCGCTCCTGGGTTGGTGTGCTCCTGCAACTTTCAAAAAAAAAAATAAGATTTTGTCTTGACGTCCCATACGACCCTATCGCCTCGTGGGCCAGCGTAGGCTCGCTTCCCGGGGAGTTGCTTACGCGGAGTCTTCTCCCTCGGGTGCTCCTCTTGTCTAGACATTCCGCCTCCTCGTCGTTCCTCTCGCCACGCTCTTTGCGGTCAGCAGCTTGGTGTAGGATGCTGCTGCCTCGTGTGGACGACCGATAGTAAACCGAACAGACCGAGCCCTGTGGGGGAGAGAGAGACACACACAGAGAGAGAGAGAGATCGTTTCCTCGAATCTCGTAAACCCCACACGCACGCACGCACGTACGCACCAGCCAAGTCTCGGCTCTCTCTCCTTCTCAACTGTGGACGCCTACCATCCCGGGCGGATGCCATTCCTCACATTAGGCATGACGGTCCCGTTCGAAGCCACCGGCATGGTGCCACCTCCCCCAGGCATACACCCTTTGCCAATGTCTCGACCACAGGTGGGCATCGAGAGGCTACCCGCCCGCCGCATGAGCAATGAGCCCCGGGAGTCTATGAACTGCAAGTCATGTCGAAAGAGAAAGGTGCGCGCAAGACAGAATGAGTGAGAGTGAGAGAGAGAGAAAGCCCCCCTGTTTGAGAACCAAAATAAAACATGACCCCTCCAAACAGCCTAGTCCTACTGTCTGCCAATATTTCTCTCTCTCTCTTGATTCTTTTTATACGGACAACTGACACGGTCAATGATACTTATAGATAAAGTGCAATCGGTTGCGGCCATCGTGCGAGGCTTGTCAGGTCTTTCAGTGTCCCTGTATATATGGTATGTGTGCCGTCCTTTTTATTTTATTATATATATATATATATATATATATATATAAACTTTATAAAAGCCATGGAGGGAGGGGATTTCCTGGGACTCCTGGGTGACCCGAATCCCATGAGCTGCACTGAAGATGTCAAGAGGGGCATAAGACTGACCAGCCGTCCTCTCTCTCTCTCTTTCCCCCCGCACACAGACGCCGTGCCGAAGAAGCGGGGCCCCAAGACAGATGTCCTGGAAGCTCTGCTCAAGAGGGTCGACGGGCTCGAGGCCAAACTGAAGGAGAAGAAGGACCATCCCGCAACGCCGACCGCAGAGAGTGCTCCCGTCACTCCCATCACCGCCTCGGCACCCGCCGGCCCGGCCGCGTCCCAGCAGCGGGAGGAGGACGAGGAGATAGAAAAAGCCGGCCGCTGCGGAGTCGATCGAGGTAAAAGCACAGTCGATACAACCGATAGCCGAGGCGGCACACGCGACAGAAGTGCCCGAGTCGGCTGTTTATACTCCCAGCCCGAGCAGGTGCGCCAAGATCTCATCTTTGGGAGGGTGTTTGTGTATGTGTGATGGACAGCGAAGAGCTAACCAAGGGCCTCTCAGTGCTCATTCACCGGCTGGTGTGCAGCCCGATGTCCTTCTTGATACGTACTTTGCCAGGTTTCACGCCAAACCCTTCTACATCCTGGACGAGTCGTCGGTCCGGCAGCGGCTGCAGCTCAACCAGCTGCCGGGCTATCTTGTCCATGCCATCTACGCCGTGGCAGCAAGGTGCGTGAGAGAGAGAGAGAGAGCACAAATCTCAAGTCGTCTTTTCGGTCAGCTGCTGACAAGGTAAAACACAGGTATACGCCGCATCCAAACGGGTATCAAGCAGCGGTGAAGCTGAGCGAAGAACATGCCACCCGCGCGAGGCTCGAGATTGATCTCGATGAGCCGTCCATTGATGCGTTACAAGCTTGTCTGCTGCTGGTGACGGCCTTTACCGCGGCAGGAAGGGGAAAGAAGGCATATATGCTTCTCAGTACGCCTCTCTCTCTCTCTCTCTCTCTCTCTCTCTCTCTCTCTCTCTTTATATATATTTATCATTTAGCCCGAACCCGCACACTCTCCTTGGGTGTTCTTGTTGTCCCTGCTGCTGACAACCCAACCCGCTGACTAGCCGCCGCTGTCGGATGACCATGGCGCAGGAGCTGCACCGGGAGATGGACGCGCGTGCCACGGTGACACCGGTGGAGCGCGAGACGCGGAGGAGGCTCTTCTGGACGTGCTACCTGCTCGACCGGTTCATCTCGTGCGGGTCCAGGCGGCCGTGTCTCATCGCGGACAAGACCATCCTCCTGCGGCTGCCGTGCTGGTCCCCGAGCCCGGCGGCGCTGCCGGTGGAGGGCGAGTTCTTCCAGTGCGGGACGGCGGACCAGTACACGCAGGGGGGCCGGGAGGAGGTCGCAGGGCAGCAGCGGGATGCTCATCGAGATCAGCAGGATCCTAGGGATCACGAACCGGTACCTCGCGGCGGGCGGGGTCAAGGGCGACTCGCACTTCCCGTGGCACACGCTCTCGAACCTGTCCAAGATCCGGCAGGACCTCGACATCTGGGCGTCGGGCACCGAGGACGTCTTCTCGAGCCTGGACACGCTCTTTGGGCAGAACGACTCGACGGTGCTCGTGCTGAGCAAGCTCGTCTACCACCTGGTGCACTGCCTGGTCTACCGGCCCTTCCTCCCGGTCGACCTGGCCGAGCTCGCGGGCAGCGGCCAGCACCAGTCGTGGCAGATCGAGGCCACCAACATGTGCTTCCTGCACGCCAACGCCATCGCGGAGCTGGTGGAGCTGGGCAAGCAGGCGGGCACCATCGAGTGGCCCGCCTTCGTGGGCTACTGCATCTGCACCGCGGGCACGGTGCACGTCCACGGCGCCCACTACAGCAAGAGCGGGCCCCTGGGCGAGATGAGCGTCTTCTGCTCCTCGGCCGAGTTCCTGTCCAGGGAGATGCAGCAGCTCGGCGAGCTGAGGTTCGCCTGGGCCGCGGTCCAGCACCAGCGGGAGACCCTCCAGGGCATCTTCAGCGCCCACTCGGAGCTGGTCAAGAGCCTGGGCAACATGCACTGGCCGCCCGTGCTCCACCTCGAGGACTTCTTCGACAGGTACGCCAGCATCGGGGGCCCCGGCGGGCCCAGCTTCAGCTTCGACGCCGCCAACCTGTCCCTGACCGACGTGGCCGTCGACTTCTGCACCGACGCAGCCGCTGCCGCCGCCGCCTACACCGCCTTCACCGCCGGCGGCCCCGACCTGTACCCGCCCGGGGTTGCTGCCGAGCACCCACAGCAGGGAGGCCCTGAGCGCCCGAGCCTGAAGCGCAAGAGCATGCTCCAGGGCGGGCGGCGGAGGGCAGACTCGAAGGCGCCGGCACCGCTGGCCAGCAACGTCACCAACACCAACACCATCATACCGACAGGCCTGCCGACCCCGTCACACCAGCGAAACAACAACCCTCCCTTCTCCGCCATCATGATCCCTACACAACACCACCACCACCAGCAGTACCCGTCCTCGGCGGTGCTCCACAGCCCGGCCTCGCTCGTCTCGCACCAGGGCCTCCCGGCCGAGGCAAACATGAACGGTATGCAGGACCCGGACGACATCGCCAACAAGGCTGCCATAGCTGCCGCCGCCGCCGCCGGCTTCACCATCCCCTCCCACCACCATCACCATCACCACCACCCTCCTCCTCCACCAGCACAGGTCCACAACCCCTTCAGTCCCCCCTACACAAGCTACGGGGCCACCGCCCGTGGCCCCTCCTCCCCGGCAGCCAACAGCAGCGGCAGCAACAACAACAACAACAACCCTCCTCCAGCGGCCTGCGCCACCACGAGCACCAGTTCCTATGATCCCATGTTCGGTGGAGTGCCTACTAACGCCTTCTCAAGTCCCGCTGCCTGGAACGGCGGTAATGACGGCGCCACACCCCGGCCGACACCCAACCATGCCGCCTCGGCAGCTGCTGCTGCAGGTCCCGCCGGTGGTGCCCAGCAACAACAACAACAACAACAACAACAGCCCGCGCACAGTCCCGGTGGGATGAGCGCCTCGGGCGGGAGCACCGGCACCGGGCCCGGCGAGGAGAAGGATCCGTTCCTGGCCCTGCTGGAGCAGCTGGCCGACAGCGAGAACGCGAGGGGTCCCGGGAACGAGTTTGACTTTTTCTTTGCCGGCTCGTCACAATAAAGGGTATTACTCCATGTGTGTGTGTGTGTGTGTATGTGTTTGTTGCAGCATTGGATGTTTATTTTATTCTTTTTTTATTACACAAAGAAGACATTGACGCATGGAGAGACAGGAAATGCTTATGGGTATGGCTTCCTTTTTTTTTTTTTTTGCCTCCTTTCTCTTCTTCTTTGGAAGCCGACAGATTTACGATGGTCTTTGTTTCGGTCCCGCTGAACAAACATTTCCATGGTTTTTATCGCCGGTCAGCTTTTTTTCTCCCTTTTTTTTTTTTTCTTTCACTACGCTGGTGTTTTGGTATCAATGAGAGGTCAAAAGGCACCAGATGGCAGGTGTTCAGGGAACTTGTGGTCTTTTTTTTTCTTCTCTCGAGTGGCATCTGTCTAGTGGAGTTTTGTTTCCTGTCCTTTCTTTTTTTTTTACCCCTCCAAGGAACTGCAGGCGTGAAGTTCCTTTGTGTGTTCTACTTGGAAAAGGCCCCGACGGTTTTCTCCCCCCCTCTCTCCCCTTCGATTAGGTCAAGGTGGGCGGTGAGCAGACAAAGATGCACACACGATGAACGAGAGAGATTATGGATATTTTTCTTCTCTCAAACATGCTTCTGCTTGCATGTAAAAAAAAAAAAAGAGTCCTGTGCAGTATACCAGTACATAACTTTTACATATCCTCCACCCCACCATCTCTGTCTCCCCTTCCTTCTTTTCTTCCCCTCCCCCCCCTCTTCCTGAAGGAGAAAAAAAAACCATTCGAAACAGGGTTCTGGGAGGAAGATGGGAGGGGCCAAGGGTGGTTCGGATGGATGGAACGTGACGGCTTCATCTCGCAACTCCGAGCGAAGTACACGCTCCGAAAAAAAAGGAAAAAAAAAAAGACGAATGTCAATGGGCCAAACCATATTTTCTCCCAAGGTTCTCCGTCTCCTCCTCTCTGTCTGTGTGTACGCAGATGCAACATGTGCAATCTCGTCCCGAGGTTGAGCCCCCTGCACCACGGCGTGACGACTTCCGCATGTGGCCTGCCCCTCCAACTCAACGGGCCGTTAAACCCTGTGGGGGAGGGGAAGAGGAGGTGGTCTTGTGGGAAGGACAGGGTGTGTGTGGGTGTGTGTGTGTGTGTGTGTGTGTGTGTGTGTGTGTATACTTCATATATACTATATGATATATATAAATATTTGTAGTATAGGTGGGTTGAGGCTGACACGAGAGATGCAAAAGACAAGAACGAAGAGCAGGGTCCTCGAACCTGTTCCTCTGCTCACGTTGTACCACGGTACCCCAACTAAACCGTACTCTACAGAACAAATACCCACCCAACGTAGTCGGTCTAGCTCCTCCTGCACCCCAGATCCGGGTCAGCAGCAAGGCACCTGGTAAGTCATGCCGACCCGATGTGACGCTCCCACAGAAAGTCTTGCACCAACCCACCCCTTCTTCGATCGCTCGCTACCAGAGTTGTCCTGCCAGGCACTAGGACGCTGCAGGAAGCTGGGAGCCTCCTCCTCCTCGTCCTTTTTTTCTTCCAAAGGGGGACAAGGAAAATGGGCTTTTCGAATTGGTGCGCTTGGAAGACATTCTCTCGCGTGGTGGAGGGGCCTCATCCTGGACCGGTTCAGAGCTGGAGGGCGTGGTCATGGCTGGGAGATGGGTAGGTGAGACTAGTTCGAGGGTGGATGGGTGGCTCATGTCTGCCCCCCCCCCCGTCCAGCGTTCTAGAAAATTCCCACCGGGGTATTCTCCCCTCTGTATGAGTGGCCAGGTTTCGGTGGTTTGATCGGCCAAGCAGGAGCCGAGGCTAGTCAGGCTTTCATGCGCCCGCGCACATACGCTTCAGTGCTCTGGCAAAGCCTCTCTTTCTCTCTCTCTGTCTCTCTCTCTCTCTCTCTCTGTGTGTGTGTGTGTGAGATCAGTCGCGGGTGGTGTGATCCTGAAAGAAGACGAGGTCAGTGCGGAGGGGACGAGCCAGGCTGACATGTACTGTGGTACGCTCAATGGCTTCGTGGTGGACCCGCAAGACTGCTTGGAGACGCTGTAGCGAGAACACATGCGCAAGAGCTAAAGTGCCGTTCTTCCGAGGGGCATGATGCGTCTTGTCTCGGTCACCTTGGTCCGAATCTGTTGGTGCACACATAGTATCATGTTCTTGTCTTTTTTTTTTTTTCCTCTTCAGCTTCCAAGAAATGTGACCACAAGAGATCACTGTGCGGCGAGAATCAGGGTTGAATAAGATTGGTTCATTGCACTGACAAATTACTCACCTCTGGGAGATAATCGCTTCTACCTCAATTATGATGACGTTGTTAATCACTTGTTGTTATCTTCTCTCTCTCTAGAACTTGCACGGTCTCAAGAAGTAAGTCTAGCTGTACTAAAATCTGTTCTGAATCTTGGGCATGTATTCTTTTTGTTAGATTAATAGCACAGTGACAGCCTACATGCTGTAGTACTATTTGTTCCTTGAAACTCGTCCTTCATGCAGGCTTTCTGGGAGGTTATGCCATAATAGGCCTTGGGCTGCCTACCTCCTAACAAGCATCTTGGATTCCCGTTTCGTTAAAAATTTGGTTTGGCTATGCATCTTAGGTAACATAACGCAGCTAATGGGTTTCGCTTGTGTTGAGGTTGCACAACATGAACTAGTCTTCTGGCAGGTCATGCACACTTGTACTAAAGACATGTTCAGTTTACTCATCTGCGTAATTGTGCCGGAGTATTTTAGGCTTCATTTTAATTCCATCTACCAAGCCTCTGCATAAGGTGTCTCGGGTGATAGAAGCATATCTACAATAGAGCTCTACGTTAGTACATAGTTTAATGCTTACTGGCAGAGCCGAAGCTGTCAATAACCAGATTGTTGCGCCATGTCAGCTTCTGTGGGGCTCTCGTCAAGGGGCTCTGCTGCTTTCCGTTATGCGGTTCGAGAGGATATCAGAATTATAGTTTACCAACCTTGAGGATTGCCGTAAGCATTCATTTCAAAAATCGAGTGATGGTCGCGCCATGCTGTAAAAAAAAATAATAAAAAAAAACAAATGCGAGACCGATAGCGAAGTCGGGCCACCGAGCGGGCGACTTGACTCAGGAACGTTTGCACCATGCCCATTCCTGGCACAAGGCTGCGGGCTGCTCAGTGCTAGTATGTTCTCTGGTAACTAACATAGCAGCACACTCATAACCAGCCCAGCCCTGGTCCTGGCATGGTCCCATGTTTCTCTGCGTTAAAGTCACCGCGGAGTCTCGACGACGATGGGAATATTACGAGACTTCCTCAAGATCGTTTCGGCCTTGACGAGGGGCGGCCTTGCTCAGCTGAACTGGGCCTAAAATCTCCGCAAAGCATATTGAATTAAGCTACGCCGTGCCCAGGCATCTCACCTGAGGAAAAGGTTGGTTTGCGAACCAGATCAATTCATCTGGGCTGCTAGACAGCGCAGGTTAGAAGCCGCTTAGTTGGGCTGAGTTACTAGGAAGCTTGAGGGAATAAACAAGTAGATTAATTACAATACGCCTGGGGACTAAAATGACTACGGTCATAACATAATCCCTTTGTGCTGTCTCGTGTTCACACACCTTTTCCCCTTGCGGTTTGCATAACCTTCTTGGGAGACGAGGCTCTCCGCACCAGTAACACAACTCAATCACAGACCAAGTCTTGATGCTATGCAAAACCTTGTATCCTTTTTGTGTACGGTATTCAGCCAGATCCTACAGCAGCCTATACAGCGAATAGAGTAAAGCAGTCTGCCATTGTTGGCTCTGCCCCAACCGTCGATGTCATATTGTATTATCCGTGACAATCCGGTAACCAGACTATGGCTTGCGGCGTAGGTATTTACCACTTAGAAGTGAGTAGCTTCAAGTGTCACTATCAAGCTTACTAAATGTGTGTAGAAATGACTACTTGTAACATTTCAAAAGTATGAGGATGAATACCGGGGCAGAGAGGCACGAGGGGACCTAGCACGCGTTCCATACAAGTCAATGCTATCAGAAGTCGTCCTCGTGTCAACAAAATACTGATTAGTGACCATAATCAGTGCGCTCTAGGAATGCTGCAGAGTATACAGAATGGTTGATCATCGAGGCACAAACGAGAAGTATGCCTCGTTCCGTCCACCTGCAGACACTCACCCTATCCACCTCTGTCACGACTCGGACGCGATCTGGACAATCCACCTCTCCATGTCAGCCATCACACGCTCTCCCAGCGATACATCGAAGATGCAATCCTGCCAGCTCCCAGCGACGCACATCTGCCCGCCCGCCGCCGTGATGACACTAACAAATATGCCCCCGTTCGTGGTCTCAGGGCTGACCGCAAGAGCCCCTGGCGGATCGACCACGATTCCTCTGGTCCAGAGTCCGCTGCAGGAGTTGTTGGTGGCGTAATAGCCCCGGGTCTCCCATCGATCACGCCAATATTGCTCACCATCCACGAGAGCTGTCTTGGCCGCCTCCCCATGTCCTTGAACAGCTGCCGCCAGTCCCAGATGAACCTCATGAGACCGAGGTTGTCCTTCCTGAGGCCGTATTTTTCCGTCTTCGTCGCGATCTCGCCGCGGATCGTGGAGGCTATGGACCACGTCTCCTTCAGGAGGCCCTCGCTCAGCGCTGTCGAGCTCTTGGAGGCGCCAGACGGTGAGAGCTTGGCGCGGATCTTTCTGACGAGCGCGACGTCGAACTCGTGCGTCAACATCGACACATAACAGGCCATAGTCCTGTGCGGCCGAAGGCCAGGGTATTTACTCGGTCCCGTTGGCATATGCCGGCGGAGGTTCAGGGCTGTCCCGCCCCTGAAGGCCACAGCGGTCCGCTCGTCCAGCTGCGAGGCGATGGACACACACACCAACGCCTGGAGGAGGCCAGTGACCGTGGTCTGGTGCTGACGGCATGCCCTCACGACCTTGCTGAGGGCGTCGCCCTCGATCGTGAAGCTGCGGAGCTGCGTTGTGAAAGGCGTGAGGCGGATCGGGATCCAGTGGGCGAGGCTGGGGCTCTTGTCGAAGACTGCCGAGCCGTGCACTTCCAAGGCCCCCCTTGCAAGAGTCTTGAAGGACAGCGGCAGTTTGCATACGTCCTCAATTGGTGGGGGCGTTTCCGGGGGTTGCTCGGGGAACGTGAGCGTGTGGTTTTTGAGGCGCTGGTTGACTTTCTGGCGTGTTGTTGGAGAGTTGAGGGCTTGAAATAGGTCCTCGTGGAATATCTTCCCACCCATCCCGTCGAGGTGCACGTGGTTCCAAGTGAACACGATGTGGAGGAAGTCAGTATTCTCTTGGTGCAGGATGTCTACAAACCACCCAGGCCTGCGCTGGAGGTCAGTGAACTTCATCTCGAGTTGGGATCCGGTGGTCTGCAGCAGCGCCTTGTCGACGTCCGCCCCGGCGTCTAGGGATTGCCAGCGTATGTGGTGCAGCAGGTCGAGGCTCTCAAGTTGGAGCCAGGAAGGTGTCCTGGAGTCGGCGTTTGCGACCCCGACCTGCAGAGTTGGATGGTCCATGACCACGGCACAGATTGCAGTCTCCGTGGCGCTCTTGAGCTCCTCGAGACGCTCTCGGCCCTCAGCGTTCGGGGGAATTGTGTAGCGGCAGGAGATGACGGTACCGCGGAGCTGATCAAGCCTGTTCATCGCCAGGTGAAAATTGTCCCTGCCGACCGTTATTAGCGTATGCTATTGTGTTTCCTGCCGAGTGTGCATATACAAACAGATAGCCTAGCTCCTTGAGCAGCCTGGGCCCGGCGCCGTTGCCAGACGTACCACCTTCTCCCATACAACAAGACATTGTTGCGCTTGTACGAACAGATCATGGAAAGGAGAGAGCCGAAGGCGTCTCGCAGTGTTTGTCTGCCTTGGTGCTGACTTCACTTTTGCGCATGTGAGAAGCTTCACGGTGCCTGGCGGTTGCTGTTTCTTCCTTTTGTACTTGAAAGATCAACTGTCAGGATGAGAACCCAGCCTAGAGCCTGCTTCTATCCGTGTATACAATATGGACCTTGTCCCAGGCTTGCAGGGTTCCAGAGGTCCGCTGGTGTCAGACGGACAGTTCTAGGCCGCGTTCCTCGGGCTCCATCCCGGACAGGGTCTCGTAATCCTAACACCCGATCAATGAACGCTGAGCCACCGTACAGGCATTTTGTTTGTGAGTGAGGCGCCAAAGTCTGACGAGCTCACGGAATCCATCACAGGAAATAGTACTGGCCTCACGCAACGGCCCCGTCTTGTCGTCCGTGTTAGTGGGTCTATTCCGCACCGGCGGCCGAGGGTCGAGGCGGAGAAAGGACCGCGGAACCCGGGAGATTTCAGCCGCGCCAGGTGGGCACGGCCACATATCGACTAAATCACCATTAGCTGGCGAGCTCGTCAACCACGACTCGTATGGCCGAGCCTTGTTCAAAATGGCTGCCTGGCCGTGGTGAATAGGAGGCCGGACTGGGGTGGAGATCTCTTGTTTCTTTTGATTCTTGGCAGTGCACATTGTGCACACGTGGATCGATTGCTCTCACCCTGCATGCAAACAAAACCAATGTCTGGATCACGCAATCCGGACCCTGAACGCCATCTGCACAATGAATGGCTGGTCTGAATCCCCTATGTGGCGGTGAATCAACAGACTTACTAGAGTGCAATTACCGAGGTGCACGCCACAGTGTCTGACCTGCACGGCGCGCCGCCGCTATCACGGTGGCTATGGTTTCGGGTGCAGGTCTGCCATAAGGGAGGCGCCGCGTGGAGGCTCCCCTCGGGATCTTCATTATTGTCGGCGTCAGGACAGTTCCATCACGACCCTCGCTGTGGGGTCTGTGGCGTCAAAAGCAACGTCCACCACAAAGGCATTGCCGTACTATGTAGACGGCGTCCATGCGAGCTGACCGCGGCCTCACGTGCTCACATACCTGCCGTCCCGCCCGCCCCGGCTGCGTAGAAGATGATCCAGAGCACGTAGGAGACGTAGTGTTGCTCGTCATATGTACCGAGATGGAAAGGCCCCAGGATGGTCTGGAGACGGAGTATCCACCTGGGTGCTGCTTCAGGACGGACGACGTCAACAAGGAGCACATTGTGTGCAAGCAGCAGCACTACCTCGGCTGCACGAAATGCATGACCCTGAAGGTATCATGGCCAGTGCCGACGACGTAGAAACATGGCGTCGTTAGTGCAGCGCCTTGAGGATCGAGGGGACACGTCAGGTGAGAGAGAGTCACGGTGAAGACCACCGGAGCCGGATCAGACCAGCCGATGCAAGTCACGGTGTGGGCCCTAAGCCCGTCTTGCTTACCTAATTGAACGTGTACCTGGGTGGAGCAGGTCGGTGCTTCTTTCCCCCCATGTCTGGGGAAGGTCCATGTGCGGGGGTTCGCGCCTGCCTCTCCCTTAGCACCTATTACTACTGCAAGTACCCAAGTACCTGCAGTACGTACCGATCTTGTCAGACGTCATTTCTACGAGGGTCGCAAGATGAGGATCGACCAGCTCTCCGGAGTCAAGCCCTCTCAGCTCTCTCATAAGGGCGTAGGGCCAATATTATGATGTCGAGATCAACAGGCAGGACGCGTCGTAGTAGTAGGAATGCCCTTCCAAACCCTGGTCAGAAGGAAGGGTGTCCAGGTACCTTTTTAATTTTTTTTTTTGATGAAACCATGGCCACAGCGCCTGCTGTCTGAGCCCTGAGCCTCATGGCTGGACTGTCTGGAGGTCCAAGCCAATCAGGCGAGCCACGGCTCCTTTTTTTTTCTTCTTCTCTCTTTTTTTTTCTCTTCCCCTTCCCTCTCTGCCCCTCATCCGCCATGCCGTGCGATACCCGCAAAAAATATGGGGTACCATGTGCATGTGCGCCATTTGCATCATGCATCCCACGTCGTCAGGGAGGATTTCCCAGCACGTTCTCTTCACGCTCGAGCCCCCGGCCAATAAAGTACTGCGGCTGAGGCATGGCCACTGCTGCTATCCTACCTTGAGAGGGAGGGTGACCCCGATCATCCTGCATTCGATCCTGCGAATGGTCCGGTCTGTCGGCGCCCATCCATCCCGTCGATCTGGTCCGCTGCAGCCTGACCTTGCGCCTTGGTGTCAAGTCCTGTACGCTGGTACACGTACCTCGACGCCCAAACGGCAAAACGGCAAAAAGCGGCGCAGCAACCAATCGCACTTGGTCTGTCCGACTAGACGACCAGCCAAGCAAGCGCACAGTCATTCAGCTAGCTGCCCTGTCCGCCATGCTGGTACGGCACCAGGAGGAAAAAGGGACAGGGAGGAAGGGGAGGAAGAAAAAAAAATAAAAACGAGGCGCATTGTCAAAATCTTAATCTCCGTGCTTTGACTCGTCCTTGATCACCCCCTTCCCCAGACAAATCCGCTTACTGCATTGAATCGCTAAGGCCGGGCCATGGTGCCAATGCAAGTTCGCAACCCTTTCCCCATCCTCCCTGACCACACCTTGGGCTGAAGTGATGTAGTAGGGGGGAGGAGGGGGCGGGGAAGGGGAGAGAGAAAGAGAGAAGAAGAAAAAAAGACCCAGGTAGATAGCAGTATAGATCTTCAGCAGCGTGGATCGGCGGTGCCATCAGCGATCCCGGGTTCTCGCGTGCTGCCCCACGTCTGCCCAGCGCCCTGCCATTGTGTCGTCGAGGCATCTTCTTGCTAGCATCAGACCATCGACAGGGCAGATCCCAGCTCTCGACACAGTTGAACGACGGGTCACATGGGCCCCTTCCGCTGCACACTCCCCCATGTCGTCGTCGTCCTCGGATCCTGTTCATGTGTTTTTTGGTTTTCTTTATTTCTTGTGTCTATTCTCAGCCCTCAGGTATTCCTGTCCGCCCACTTCACTCTCCCACGGCTGCACGGCCTCTGCGCCCGTCACGCACGCTCCTGTTGTTGCTTATTCAGTATTGTTACCTCGTATCACTCACGTTTCTCTCTCTTTCTCTCTCACACTCTCTCTCACCCACCACCCTCTCCGACTTTTCACCGCCCCTCCCTACGATTCCGAACTATTTGCTGCGGCCGTCATCACACCGACTTTGCTTCCGTCAGCGCATGTGTGACACCACACTGCTCGAGGCCAAAGCAGGCTACAGATGAGAGGCCCCGCAAATTGAAAGGGAGAAAAAAAAAAGAAAGGAAGAAAAAAATTACACCAGGCCGCACTGCTGCCACCACCAGTCTTGTGTTCAACGACGCCTCGCCGAGACATCTGCCTTGAAGAAGCACACGTCAGCCATCGCTCCCAGCTCGTCTCCTCCTCCTCCTCCTCGCCCCTCTCACTTCTCGTCGCCTGGTCTGGTCATCTTCCCGTCCCGTCGAATGTTAAAGAGTCTCAGCCTGTCCGCATCCGAGCGCCCGTGCGAGTCAACGTCAAGCAGCAACAACTCGGCTGCGGATAAAGTCGACGTCTCATGAGACAGTCACTGTCCGCCTTGCAACCAGCCTGCTGATTCTGACCAGCGGCCTTCCGCCAACCAGTTTCTTGAACCGAAGTAGCCTTCATTTTTTTTTCTCTTTTCCTTTTTCGGCTTCATAATGATCTTCGCGCCTGTGCGAGACCCAGGACTTTGAGGAGCACCCGTCAGACCGGATGCACACACTCGCGCGCTGGGCTGAAAGTCTCGTGTGCATTGCCGATCCGAGTCAAGACACACACGCAACACACAGCCAACGCTTTACTACCGGAACCCGTCTTGTGTGATCATCTCCCTCGGACGAGAACCTTCACCACTCTCGCGTCGCAAGCCTTCTCCCTGGGCCCAAGGATCACTCACGCCCACAAGGGCTTCTCGATATTTACCCTCGAATTGTTCTACGGACCACAGCAGCAATCCTCCTCCCCTGCTTCCTGGCCTCACTCAGACTCTTCCCCCCCCCCCCCCTCCTTGTCTCCTCCCTCGATGTCCTCCAGCAGAAGATCATGGCACCCTCATCCGATCCGCCGAATTGTCTCTGGTAGCTATCGACTCCTACCTCCCCATCGGAGGGCCCAGTGTGGTCATCTTCTCACCCCCCTCCCGTCATAGCCGAAATGGCCGTCTCGTCGGCGGGGTCTGCACCGGACCGCGGGCCCGCCGTGTTCGCAGTCACCGTCTCTACGCTCGTTGTAGGGACCCTCTTCTTCATCGCCAGGATAATATGTCGCACATGGATCGTCAAGAGGGTCAGCTGGGACGACTACTTTATCATCCTCGCCTGGGTTCTGGCGGCCGGCCTCACCACCACCATCGACATCGGCACGAGCTTCGGCCTGGGCAGACATGACGAGGACATTGCAGATGCGGACCTCCTGCCGCTCAGGAAGACGGAATACGTCTTTTCTGTGCTCTACGTTCGTTGACCCACATCCCATACCAAGTATCTCCTGGGAGTGTAGGAATGCTCTTGTGTGCTGACGATATAGGCTGCAGAACCCCGCCCTGATGGCTCTCAAGACATCCATCCTGATCTTCTACCTGCGACTCGCCAAGAATACCCAGCAGGTCCTCCGCATCGCCTCCTGGGTCGTGGCCGTCATCGTCAACGTGGCCGGTGTCGTCCTCACCATGCTGAACATCTTCCAGTGCCACCCGGTCGCGGCCTCCTTCAGCACGACCTACTCTGGCCAGCCCAAGTGCATCCCCCTCCTCACCGAGTTCATCTGCAGCGCGCCCGTCAACATCATCACGGACCTGGCCATCCTCGCCCTGCCGATCCCCGTCCTCACCGGGATGAGGCTGCCCAAGCGGCAAAAGTACATCCTCGTCATCACCTTCTCCTTGGGTATCTTTGTGACCATCGTCGACGTCGTGAGGATCTACTACCTGCAGCAGGCCATCGCCACCGTGTCGACCGACCCTTCCAGCGACCCGTCGGCCATCTTTGGCGACAGCCCCGAGTTCCCCTGGAACGCCTCGCTCTCCCTGATGTGGTCGGCCGTCGAGGTGAACATCGGCATGATCTGCGCTTGTGTGCCGACCCTCAAGCCCCTGATCATCAAGATCCTCCCGGCGGCCATCCTCGACCCGGACGGGACGCAGGACTCCAACCTGTCGACGTACGCGACCGGAAGCGACAAGGAGACGAGCCAGGGGACGCAGAACGGCACGGAGCCCGCCATGTCCCGCGATGGTCCGCCCGCTAGCCCTGCAGCTGTGGTTCTTCCTCCTTACCCCCCACAGCTCCAGCCTCGGTCCCCCCGCTGGAGCCGCCCTCCTCCCCACAGGACCAGGACATGGACCTGCTCGACTTCCTCACCACGCCCGACATGACGGCGGCAGCCAGCACGCGGGACAGGTTCGGCTCGACGGCCACGACGACGTGGATGTCTCACAGGACGAGACGCGACAGCGCGGTCTACTTCGGGTTCGTCAACATGAAGCGGCCCAAGAGCATGATCAAGATGTCGACGTCCGACTCGCTGCGGTACTGCATCATCGTCTCCACGCTCTTCCTCCTGTGGGGCTTCTCGTACGGCCTCCTCAACACGCTCAACAACGTCATCGCCTCCATCGCCGACATGAGCACGGCCGAGACCATCGGCCTCACGAGCATCTACTTTGGAGGGGGCTACTTCTTTGGCCCGCTCATGATCGGCGAGTGGGTTCTCCGGCACGACGAGCACTCGCGCTTCCACAGCCACCGGCGGCACAAGAACCGCGACCCCGTGGGCGGGTTTAAGGCCACCTTCATCCTGGGCCTCTGCATCTACGGCGTCGGCACCATCATGTTCTGGCCCTCGGCCGTCCTCACCTCGTTCCCCGGGTTCCTCACCAGCAACTTTGTCGTCGGCTTCGGCCTCGCCGTCCTCGAGACGGCCGCCAACCCCTTTCTCATCCTCTGCGGCCCGCCGATGTACGCCGAGGTCCGCATCCTCGTCGCCCAGGGGTTCCAGGGCGTCGCCACCGTCGTCAGCGGCGTGCTCGCGCAGAAGGTCTTCTTCGTCAACCTCGGCGCCGGCTCGCGGGCCACCTCGGACGAGCTCCTCGACGTGCAGTGGACCTACCTGGCCATCACCCTATTCTGCGTCGCGCTGGCCCTCTTCTTCTACTACATGCCGCTCCCCGAGGTTCGCGATGCCGACCTGGGCCGTGCCGCCCAGCGCCTGCCCGTGGACGCCAGGAAGCGCAGCATAGGCGGCCTCCAGCTGCGGACCGTCTGCATCGCCCTCGCCGTCCTGGCCCAGTGGACCTACGTCGCCGCGCAGGAGTCCATGTCCATCTTCTTCGGCAACCTCGTCGACGCCTTCCTCCCCGACGGCCAGCAGCAGCGCGCCGCCTGGCCCCTGGGCCTCTCCCTCTCCCTAGACGACTACGTCCTCGTCGCCCACACCGTCTTCGCCGTGTCGAGGTTCAACGCCGCCCACATCGCCTGGTACGGTGTCAGACACCCCCGCGCCCGCCTCATCCCTTCCCCGCGCACCATGCTGGCGGTGTTCTCCTCTCTCACGGCCCTCTCCGCCCTCGTGTGCGTCGTCCTGCCCTCCTCCACCAACCCAAACATCATCGCCATCCCGGTCCTCGTCTTCTTCTTCGCAGAGGGCCCCTCTGGCCGCTCATCTTCGCCATGGGCCTGCGGGGCCAGGGGGACCGCACCAAGCGCGCCGCGGCCTGGCTGACCATGGGCGCCAGCGGGCCCGCCATCTGGCCGTTCGTCATGTACGTCGTGATCAGGGGCGGCGAGACGCAGCTCGCCTTCACCGTGGTGGTCGTCCTGCTGCTGTTCACCCTCGCCTACCCTGTCTTCCCTGACGGCCGTGCGCGACGCGAGGATCCTGGTCGACCCGGTGTTTCGGGGCCGGCCTGTGGGCGCGGGCGGCGGGCTGGGCGGGCTCGAGGGTGCCGAGAGCGGGCGGAGCACGAGGGACCAGAGCCTCAGCGCGGATGAGGTCGTGCGGCAGAGGCAGAGGCAGAGGCAGAGGCAGCGGGCGGGCTCGGTGGGGACCGCGGAGGGTGCGGGCGGGATCGCGATGGGCCTGATGAGCAAGTTTAGCCTGGGGAAGAAGAGAGATCGGCGGAGAAAGGGGTCCGGGTCGACAGCGAGTGATTGTCCGCGGTATGAGCACCGGGAGATAGTGAGTGGTGGTGGTGGTGATAGGACGCCGCCTACGATACCCGAGGAGTGGTGACTTTTTTCTCGTTGCCTCCCTCATGAAAATGTAGCTCGTTTTTTTTGTTCCTCTTTCTTTTATTGGATACCTTTATTTATTTATTTATTTTTATTGAGATGTGGGAAACCTGAGACGGATGGATGGGTGGGTGGATGGTTCATAGGGAATGGCAAATGGATGGGCTGGGCTGGGCTGGGTTTTCTTTCTTCTTGTGTATATAGTTAGCATTGGTAAGCGACTTTGTCAATTATATCATGAAAAGACTATTGAATGAGAGGGTTCCAGAGATGTACGTTGCTCGCCATAGAGTATCTGGAAGATGTCTATGGTTTTGTGATAGTTCAAGGGGAGCGCAGCAGGCTATGGACGATGGTTGAAGGCAACAAGGTTATGCACTTTCAGTCGGCATTAAGCGCGCAAGAGAGTTGTGTGTGTACCTGGCTGGTTAATTTTCTTTTTTCCCCTTCTGTGTGTGTGTGTGTGTGTGTGTGTGAGTGTGTATGTGATGGGCAACTTGATTATAAAGCCTCAAGCTATACGGCTGATGGGCGTTGCAGACTGGCAGAGAAACCTCTCTAGGTGAAGTGATTATCATTACCCTGAGAAGAAAGAAAAAATAAAAAAAATACTGTCTCGAGTTTCTGTCCTAGCAGTGTTCAGCTTGTTGCATTGATGTCTTGTCTGTTGGTTAGCCAGGCCATCAGGATTGTGCACGAGAATGCCTACCCTAGGAGGGAAAAAAACTAGGCCAAGCTCAGCCTTGTCCTATGGAAACATCGGACGGACGGAGTCCTCAGAGAGGCTGCGCATCCACGAGACTGGAAGTGTTGGTTGGGAACTGGGGGGGGGGGGCTGTGGTGATGTAGAACTGCAATTTATTTATTTATTTTCTTCCCTTTCCAGTCATGAGACTTGGGTCTGCTCGACGGCTGCCTGTGACCTCTGCACTTGGGATGAAAAAGTTGTCTTGGGGTGTGGACAGGATAAGGTGGGGCCTCCAACTGCAGCCTCATTGCCAGCCAGCCAGCAACTTTTCTCGCGACGAACTACTTCTTGAACGACTAATCTTTTTTTCCCTCTTCTTCTTTTCTTTCTTCTTTTCATCCTACAGTCTTCCCGCTTCCACAACCCACAAGTCATCAACAGTCAGCATCAGCATCAACATTACGCATTCAGGTAAGTTCCCACACCCTCCTCCATTTGCCTCCCGTCCCTCATCATCACCGTCATTATTATTATTATTATCATCTCGACCTCCAAGACTGCCATTACCTAAAGAATCCTGATCGCTACAGATGATACCCTACATGTTATTCCCTCCTCTACACTGGAACAAGTGTTCAACACGCTCACTCCCTACTATGACTTCGGTCTATTCATCCTGCACACACTCTGGCCATCGGTTGTTACGCTACACGCATCTAGATCACCATCGCTTGTAGCCCTTTCTCCCCAGCTTGCTTCACACTCGATACCCTTCAGTTTCCGTCCATCTCTTGGGTATGAGCGGACTGTTGACTTCACCTGCTAACAATAACACGTCGTCAGCCCGTCAACAGACATCAACAGTGACGCGACAGGTCTTCTTCGGCACGAGAGCCATGCGCCGTACCTCACACACTGCGAAGCACACCCAAACAGATAAACCCTTCAGCGGGAGGGCCGCACTGCCATGCCCTCCCCATAACACATCACAGCCTCTTGTGGCAGCACCGGAGGAGTGGTCCCTTGCATAAAAAAAACCCCCGTCATATATGTCACTTCACCGTCGTTCTACCAGGACATGTTAGGCTCGCCAGGTGCCATTTGGTACTCACCCTGTCTGGTCCTGGTGGGTTGTTTCTCATCCCATAAAGCGACGACGCCCCCTCTCCACCGCATCTGTCCCTGGACCCCTGGCGCGGTCTTTTTCATTTTGTTCTTCTTTTCCCTTCTTCCCCTTCCTCATGACCAAGCCAGGGAGATAATGCTCGCATGGACCACGGCACAACGCGTAGTAGGCACTCCTCCTGGAGGTCGGGTTGTTTACGGGAACACCACTCTAGGCCGAGGTTTGTCGAAACCGTGGCGGCACGTCTGATGGCCCCCTGGTTGGTGTCGACCGCCGCTGGCGCACCCGTCCCATCACACAGGAGGGACTGTCCGGTCCCGCTCTCTTCCTTTCTGCAGCTCTCTTTACCTCCCGCGACGGAGGCGGGGCGGGGCTGGTGACCGGGCGAATGGTAGTCGGACGTGTCCGTCATGTGCTGGGTACCTGGCTCGAGGGGTCGAAGCGTCCTGCCTCAACGCGGGGCCCCTACGTCCCCGGAGGCCTGCCTCGTGTTTGTGTGCCGGCGTATGTACGGGTCGGGGTGGGCATTCCACTGCCCCTTGCGATTCCTGCTCTCGAGACCTCGTGTTGCTCTTCCTGGTGAGTCTCGTTCGTCTCTGTATGTTTGCTAACCGTGACAGAACTTATAAACTCGAGAAGAAGAAGCAAAAAAAAGTGTAGCGGACATTTCGGAGTCCGGGTGGATGGCGGGTACACTTTTTATTTTATTTTTTCATCGTAGTCGCTGCCTGGTGTCGCGATGCGAAGAAGAAGACGAGTATCCTGGTCCAGATATTTCTGTTCAGTGTATACATGGTATTACTAGATGGGCAGACCTGCTGACGCTGACCTTGTGGTAATCGTACCGAGGCTGCTCTTGCTGCTCTGTCGCATGTTACTCTGCTGCTGACCGTCCAACACACACAGAGACAGATACACAGCAACCCTTTTATGCCACCAGCAGTATCATCATCATCATCTCATCACCATCATCATCAGGCTTCCTCAGGCCAGTACAGCCTGACCGGATTATCCACCAGCAGCTTCCTCTGCACCACCTCCCCCGGCGCGATGCTCGGGATAAAGTCAACCAGCAGCCCGTCGTCCGGCATATGCGTCTTCAGATTAGGATGCGGCCAGTCCGTCCCCCAGAGCACGCGGTCGGGAAACTCCTCCACGAGCGCCCTGGCAAAGGGGACCACATCCCTATAGGCAGCCCTCTCCCCTCCCAGCGCGGGCGGGCCAGACCTGCTCAGCCGCTCGGGACACGTCACCTTGACATACATGTCCGGCACGTCGCGCACGAGCTGCCTGAACCTGGCGAACTCGGGCCCCTGGACAGGCCTGCTCACGTCCGGCGTGCCCATGTGGTCCACCACCACCGGCGTCGGCAGCGAGCGCAGCAGGCCCTCGAGCGCGGGCAGGTCCGCGGCCTCAAAGTACACCACGACGTGCCAGCCCAACCTGCTGATCCTGCCGGCAACCTCACGCACCTCGTCCATCCTGCTGCCGAGCCCATCACCGCCGCCGCCCACCAGCCGCCGCACAAAGTTGAACCTCACGCCGCGCACGCCGGCCTCGTGCAGCCCGTCCAGCACCTCCTCGCTGACATGTCTCGCGACGGACGCGACGCCCCTCGCCCTGCCTGACCGCAGCGCGTCGACCAGGGCGGCGTTGTCGGTGCCGTGGCACGTCGCCTGGACGACGACGTTGCGCGAGAAGCCGAGGTGGTCGCGCAGGGCGGAGAGCTGGGACGCGGAGGCGTCGCAGGGGGTGTACTTGCGCTCCGGGGCGTAGGGGAAGAGGTCGGCTGGGCCGAAGACGTGGCAGTGGGCGTCGACGGCGCCGGGGGGGAGCCGGAAGGAGGGTTTGCTTGGGGCCGGGTGGAAGTCGAGCCAGCCTGCGTCCTTGGTGGTGGTCATCTCGGAGAGGTGGTGAGAGCAGCAAGAAGCATTCAGCCGGGTGGATTGTGGATGATGAAGTATGATGATGATGGGTGGTGTTCTGCTGTTCAGTTTGGCATCGCACTTGACCACTCTTCATATAAAAAAGCCGACAAGAAATGAGGGGTCGGCCCAGTCATGAGCGAGAGGGGTCGCATTTCCCCAAAGATATCTGTCGCGCGCGCGCGAGAGAGAGAGAGAGGTCCAGATGCGGCAGGGTGGAAATGAAGCGAGTTCCTACCCACCGGCAGCATTCATGCGCCTCTTCGAATACTACTAAATTACGAACCTCGACGACCAGCAGCACACAGCCAGTCTCCTCTTCAACAAAATTGTGTCTCGACATATAGAGCACGTACGCTGACCAAATTAAAAGAAGAAAAAGAGAAAAAAAAAAAAGGAGGACCAGGTTTGACTTGTAACGGGCGAGAGGAGACAAGCCGGACCGAGGCGAACACCCCCACCCAGCACTTCTTCTCCCGCTCATTGTAACCTCGACAACATTCCTCGCCCTAGTGACCTGGCCTACTCTTCCTCTTCTCATCTGCTCTGGCAACGAAGCCGACGACGACGAGTCTCTTCTCCGCCCTGGATGGGTTCGTTTCTCGATCAAAGCCCCTCGGTTTCCTTGGGGACGAAGGACCAGAGAGGGCTCAGGCTGAGCGAGCCTCACGCAGCAGGAACCCGAGCCCGGCGGCTCGTCATCTCTCCCGGCTCACCTACGGGCCCTCGCCTCGAACCCGGCTGCGTGTGTCCAGGTGACGACTATGGATTGTCGGCTGTTCACCTTAGGGGCTCAGCCTTACGTTGTTGCTGCTGACAGCCAGAACTTATGCACTGGCACACCGGTGGCACGTCGGGTCGATCCCACGGACGGTGCTCATCTGCGTTTGTGTGTGTGTGTGTGTGTGTGTGTCAATGCCCCCCTGAATAGGCTGAGCGTATAGTGTAATGGCAGAAACATCCTGATGGGTTTCTGTCTTCTCTTTTTCCCTCCTCCTTCTTTTTCCTTAGTCATTCCTGAAGCGAGACTGGAATCACGTCCCTCTCACGACAGGGTCCTTCTTCCCTCGATATCTATAATAAGAGGATTTAACGAGGGCGTGTCTGCCTGCACAGCATCCACCACCAACCCAGTCATCATCCCGCCCCGGGGCTGGGAGACGGAGCGATGAGATAAATGTGGGGGAGCTGAAGCCAAGGACAACTCCTTCAAGCCCACCTGGTGGCCAGCAATTGGTAGTCGGGGGTGCAAACCCCTGGCATTTCCTGCATCCATCGCCTTCCTGGGCCAAACCGTTGGGATATATCCTCATGCAGCAGGTGTGTGTTTTTTTTTCTTCTGGGTCTGCAGATCGACCACGACCCTTGCTCACACACGCTGTCACTCGCTTAAAGGTTTTTTTCCTCCTTCTTTTCCGGTACCTTTTTGAGCCTCATTCTGCCGTTGCTTGCTATCTTGCTTGTGTATTTTTCTTCTTATTTTTTTTTTAAAAAATATTTATTATTATTATTATTATTTTTTGACACGGGTACAGGGCAGAAGACGGGTGTCGCGTTGAAAGGTTGGGTGCAGCGTCCAGAACAGTCTCTTCCTGCCAGTCACTCCCTCACCCTCTCTCATTGTACGTCTAGTTTCTAGCTCTGATCCGCTTCGGCACCTCTCTCTCTTGTTATTACTTTTCCTTGTCCCACATCCCGTCTCAAGTGAGCATGCCGGCCATCTTCTACGGAGGAAACACAG
Organism: Celoporthe dispersa; assembly: GCA_016584495.1. Classification (NCBI taxonomy): domain Eukaryota; kingdom Fungi; phylum Ascomycota; class Sordariomycetes; order Diaporthales; family Cryphonectriaceae; genus Celoporthe; species Celoporthe dispersa. The sequence continues at coordinate 1,526,409 of WAID01000006.1, read as the reverse complement.
CAGCCTGGCCTCTGGAGCAAACAAGGTCCCCCACCAGCCAGCGCATGTCGAGAGTGACATCCGTGCGAGGCATGGACGTCCTCCTCCATTGCCCTCTCATCACATTTCACATGGGAGGACAGCCACCACCCGAGATCTCACACAAGTTGAGATGTGACAGTGTCCTTGGGGGGGACTGATCATGCGTGCTGAAGAAGCCGTGTAATTTAATTCTTAATCCTTCTCCTTTTCTCTCTTTTCAACCTGTCAATCCCAGGCTGACATGATTGTTTACATACTTACAGCGCATGGACATGAACATCTGAGAAGGACTTTCCCCTACAACGAAACCCTTTTCCCCTCGAGATGGAGTCGGCCCACCAAGCCGACCACCACCGTCTCAGCTCACCAAAATCGGCGCGCACCATATCAGGCCTCGGGATCGCGGTAGAACCGGGCTCCATCGCCCGAACGGCATCGTATCATGGCCTCATTGAGCACGCAGCCCCGATAGATGGCTCCTCGGGACAAGAAGCGCGCGATCCCTTTGAAGGTCTGTCTGCCCCCCCCCCCGGTCCTGGCTCTCTCATGTACAGCGAGCGTTGAGGACTCTTGGGGGCCTTCACCTCTGCTAACGCAAGCTGCTTGTCCACCTCCAGACGGATCACCGGACCTGAGCTCGAGGAGTGAGCACAGCGGCGGACATGACGACTTCAGGAGCTCGATCCACTCTGCCTGGGACAAGGGTGCGCTGAGGGGCGTGTACGCTCCGCTGAACGACGAGCGAGGTGCTGGAGGGGCAGCAGGAGCAGCAGCAGCAGCAGCAGGAGGAGGAGGAGGAGGTGGAGGAGGACCAGGAGGGTACAGCAGTCACAGGGAAAGAGACATGGACGCCATGAGCGTGGACTCTCTGCAGATGCGCAGCTCGGACCAGCGAGACGGGCCGCAGGACCAGGAGCACAGCCAAGACCGTGCGCGGGACGTTGACTACGGCGCCTTCAAGCCGACGCTCGACGAGCGCACCCGGTTCCCCCTTTCGGACGCCACCGACCCATGTCCGCATCAAGCGCACCAGCTGGCGGTCCTTTTGGCTCGTCAGCATGTCCGTCTACTCGACGCTGCTGAGCGGGGTCTGGCTGGTCACGGCCATCGTGGAGCCCCGCTGGGGCAGCATCGTGTCGACCAACGGGCCCATCTCGCTGTCGTCGGCCAACGTGTTCACCGCCATCATCGCCAAGACGATCGAGATGTCGTTCGTCACGGTGGCGGTGGCCTTTGTGGGCCAGGTCCTGACGAGGCGGGCCATCGCCACGCACGAGGGCATGACCATGGCCGAGGTGACGATGCGGACGTGGATCATGCAGCCCGGGACCGTCCTGGCCAACTTCCGCGCCCTGCGCTACGTAGGCCGCACCCTGCTCGGCATCACCTGCATCCTGGCCACCCTGGTGGCCATGTTCTACACCACGGCCTCCGACACCATGGTGCGGCCCAAGCTGCAGTTCAGCGGCTGGCAGGCGCAGGCCCTCAAGAGCACCATCCTCGCGTCCTACGCGAACCCCGTCTACGTCCAGGACGACTGCGCCACGCCCATCTCGAGCGTCTTCGACGCGGATGCCGGCTCGTCCTGCCTGGCCGTGCAGTACTCGGGCGACTCCTTCTCGGACTTTCTGACCTTCTTCTCCACGTGGCGCGACACGCGCAGCTCGGGCCTGGGCATCAAGGACAGGCCGCAGGTGCAGTCCATGCTGTACGACAACGTGACCATGGTCGGGACCTGGATCGAGACGCAGTACTCTGATGTGCAGCAGAATTATCAAGACCACCAGCGCATCATCAATAATGTCTCGCTGGCGATGCCACACCCAGGTAAGCAGGCAAAGAGAGCTCCCACCCCCACCTCTCCCTCCAGCCCAAGAGCGACACCTGAATATATATATATATATATATACCATATTCTAATACTGTATGAACGTGTGTGTAGGGGTCTACAAGGCTGCCACCAACCGCACCCTGAACGGGATCCTGCAGCCTTCCGACCTCGACGGCGTAGGCTCCTACAACATCTCGGCGAGCGTCATCTCCCCGGCGGTCAACGTCCTCTGCGTCAACATGAACCACACGGAGCTGGCCCCGCTGGTCTACACCACCTGGCCCGACGCCGTCGTCAACAAGACCGGGACGGACGGCCAGGTGGTCGGGTGGAGCGGCTGGGAGCTCGACGTGCCCGCCTACAACAAGAGCGCACCCGACGACGACGCGGCCAACTGGCTCAACTCGACCGTGGTGGACGACATCTTCAAGTGGGGGGCACAGTACCAGCGCCGCCCGCCCGTCTTCCAGCGGTATCCCATCGGCTTCAACACGCTCGTCAACTCGGGCAGCACCGACTACGCCAACACCACCGACGCCATCTACATCCTCAGCAAGAGCAACAGGACGGCCGACTACACCCTGTGCGGGATGCAGTCGTGGCAGGCCATCCAGTGCAGCACGCGCTTCAACGTCAGCGGGCAGGCGAGCATGGCCATGAGCGTCGACTGCGCCCAGGACGTCGACTATACCCCGTCCAGCGCGGCAGGCGACAAGGCCAACCCGGACGCCTACGTCCACTTCATCCCCGACAACACCAACTACACCCTCACCCTCGACGGCGACTGGAAGAACATGGTCGCCCTCTGGGCCGTCTCCATCAACCTCAACGGCGGCGTCGAGAGTGACAACGCCTCCAACGCCCGCATCCTCACCGAGCTCGCCCTGACCCGGCCCCAGCTCAACGCCTCCCTGCCCTCCCTCGCCGAGGCCCTCGCCGCCATGGTCGCCAACACCCTGGTGACGGGCTCCATCAACACCCCCTTTGTCCACTACTGGGATTACGACGTCGCGGGCGACATCCTCCCCGCCCCGGCCGAGGTCAGCTTCCACGCCCGCGTGCGCTCGCAGGAGTACGCCTCGTGGCACAGCGAGCCCTGGCAGGCCGTTTTCTATCCCGTGCTGGGCTTCTGCTTCCTGCTGAACCTGCTGTGCCTGGCGTACCTCTGCCGGCTGGGCATCGTCCGGGACTTCCTCGAGCCGACGAGCTTGTTTGCGCTGGCGACGTCGAGGCCGTTGGCGACCTTCGGCCCGGGCCAGCCGTCAGGACCTGACGTGATGATGGGAGGAGGGATCAAGACACCAGAGGCGGACCAGAGGTCGGTGCGGTCGGTGCGGCTGGACCACAAAGCGAACCTGGGGGTGCCGTACAGGCTGTCGTACCGGGAGGACTCTGATCACTTTTATTTCGAGGAGGCTGGGGCGGGCAGCAGGAGAGGGACGCCGCTGATGGACGGGAGCGCGTCGGGCGTGGAGCTGGAGGAGGGCGTGGGCGGTACGAGGACGTATTCGCGGCTGAGCTCGAGGTTCTGATCATGGCTGTTGGTATATATATATATGTGTGTGGTTTTTTAAATTGCCAAGGCTTGCCTCGTTGGGAGAAGGAAGTAGAGGTAGACCGCTCAGGTCGACAAAAGGGGATCGAAGAAACGTAGAGACTTTTTTTTTTTTAAAAAAAAAAGGTTTAAATGAATAAGTAATGAGCTTCAATACGAGCTTGATATGGGTCAAGCTATGGACCGTATATGTCGTGATATCGTTGAAATTTCCTTTTCCTGACAGCAACTGTGATACTCCGGACGTGGCACTGGTGGAGTGTGTGCGTGTCTGTGTGTGTGTGTGTGTGTGTGTGTGTGGATGTGTACGTGGATGAAGGACAAGATGGAGGGTCGACGCTTCTGATGGTCTGTCTATTTCCAAAAAGTCTAAACAGGAGAAAATCTGAGAAATCTGCTCGTCAGAGAAGAAAAGAAAAAGAAAAGAAAAACATCAAGATCGCTTCCGTGCAGAATCACATCCATTCCCATCTTCCCCAGCATCACAGCTTCGCCGCATCCTTGACGTCCCCGACCTTGAGCTTGGGCCCGTACTTCTCCAGGACGCTGGCGTTGTGGTACTTCCAGAACTGCTTGCTCGAGTCCTTGCCGGCCATCCTCTTGAGGATCTTGGGGCCGCCGGGGTGCTCGTCGAGGAAGTCTGGGCATGTCAGCTGGTGAGAGGAGAAGAAGGGGGGGAGCAAGGGGGAAAGAGGAGACGTACTTGTAATGTCATACACGCCCGTGTCTACGATGATCCACATGCCATTGCCCTCATCCTTGTGCTGGGCGACCTCTGCGGTGGTAAACTGCTTTGACATCTTGGGGGATGGCGGCTCTGAGGAGGACGGTGCTGGCAGGCTCTTAGGTGATACGGCGGGTTTCTAATTCTCTTTGCGTCTTGAGAGAGAGAGTGTGTGTGTGCGTATGTATTTGGGTATGTTATTATGTGTGTGGCATGTATCGTGTGGGTTGATGTTGAGGCCGAGAAGAGAGGGAGGAAGATTGGAAATGCTGGACCTTTGAATGGGTGAAGCCCGGCCGAGGATAAGAAAAGACCCGGGAATCTGGGGTAAAACGGACCTCGGCTCAGCTGGGCCTGGCATGACCTGGCCTGACTGTGACCCTGATCCTGACGGCGGTGGGGATCTCTGCGGAATCATGACCGGTGGTCGTGGTGACGATGATGACAAGAGGGGCATCCAGGTACCTACTGTGTTTGTACTATAGACACACAAGACTGCACATGGCATGTCTGTCTCGAGGCGAAACCGTTCCCATAAGGTTGAGGCTCATGAAGAAGGGCTGATGGTAGTAAATTGATAAGCGGATGCCCCGCCAGTAAGAGTACCTGGGTACATTCTAGCACCGATGACCTCAAGCTTGACATCCTGCCTAGCCGTACTCTTCCCACCCCTCTCTCAGCATAAACACTCTTAGGCTTTCCACAACCAGACCGACCAGACCCTCTCTGCAGAGCCTGCGCCCTTGTTCCCGACAGCCTCCCCGTCGAGCCCGCCTCGCGCCCTCAGCCATGGCCCTGCGAGGCCTGTCCCTCGTCCGCCCGGGGAGCATAGCCTCCGCCGTCACCTCCTCCTCCTCCTCGTCCGTCTCCTCCTCCTCCTCCGCCGCCCGGTTCACCCGCCTCCTCTCGCCCATAATACCACCGGCAGACCGCATACCACCACCCCGGCCGCGGCCCCTCCACCGTCTCTTCTCCCAGGCCCGCCCTCGCGCCCGCCAGCGCGACCCCCGCGACCAACAACCACCTCGTCCCGAGTACGACTATGACCCTTCCCTGGGCGACCCGTGGTACCACCACCGCCTGCGCACCGCGAAACCCCTCCTCTCGTCCACGCCCGGCCAGATCATCCGGTCCCCCCGCACGCACACCGTCATCGTCGCCTCCGTCGCCCTCGCCCTCGCCTTCTACTGGTACAACCTCGAGGTCGTCCCCGTGTCCGGCCGCCGGCGCTTCAACTGCTACAGCGAGGACACGGTGCGCGAGCTGGGCGCCATGCAGTACAAGCACGTGCTGTACGAGATGGAGCAGCAGGGCGGCCGGTTCCTGCCCGACCGCGACTCGCGGGTGCGCATGGTGCAGAGGGTCATGGCCCGGCTGATCCCCGTCAGCGGCATGGGCGACGAGGGCGAGGGCGAGGGCGACGGCGGCGGCGGCTGGGAGGTGCGGGTCATCGACAACGACGACCTGCGCCAGGCCAACGCCTTCGTCCTGCCCGGCGGCAAGGTCTTTGTCCACAGCGGCCTGCTGCGGCTGGCGCGGACCGACGCCCAGCTGGCCGCCGTGCTGAGCCACGAGATCGCCCACAACCTCGCCGACCACATCTCGGAGCGCCTAAGCCAGAGCGTCGGCGAGACCTTCTTCCTCGGGTCCGCGCTCATGCTGCTCGCCGCGACCCCCTTCACCTTTGTCGCCGGCTACCTGTTCGGCGGCCAGCTCCTCGACCTCCTCTTCTCCCGGCCCATGGGCCGCATGCAGAGAGCGAGGCCGACTACATCGGCCTGATGATGATGGCCGAGGCCTGCTACGACCCGCGTGAGGCCGTCACCTTCTGGCAGCGCATGGAGGCCGTCCACCGCCTGGAGCCCCCCGAGTTCCTGTCCACCCACCCGTCCAACCAGCACCGCATCGAGAGGATCACGAGGTGGCTGCCCGAGGCGGCCGAGAAGAAGGACGCCAGCGACTGCGTCGGCACCCAGGGCTTCGCAGAGATGTTCAGGCGGGCCATGGCAAGGGGAGACATCATCAGTGTTGGTGGTGGTGGTGTTGGCGACGGCGGCATCATGTAGTTTCTGACTGGGCCCCCTGGTCGTTGGGCGCCATGATTGATCCCATGACAACAACAGCACGGCGTTTGTGGGGGGAGGGGGGTATTTATTGTATGTGTACACAGGTGTACATAATCTGGGTTTTATTTTGGAGGGATAGATACCCCTCTGGTCGGGAACAGGTAGATCATGGGGGTGGACACCCAAAAAAAAATCATCCAACATCTTGGTCCATTGGTCTATGGGCAGCTATCTCGCGACCAGCACGGCCGCCAGCCGCTGGCCCTTCTCACCGCCCAGGTAGGTATCCTCCTCCCCCCTCGGGTGACATCCTCGCCATCTCCAGGGCCTCGGCGTACCCCCCTGATGACCATATCCTCGTCCACCCTGAGCCCGTTCTCCACCAGCGCCGTGATGACGCCCCTGACCCTTGTGATCTCCCGCATGACCTCCACCTCGATGTAGTCGTTCTGGCTGCTGTACACCGCCTGGCTCACGCTGTCCTCCATGTTCGTGGCGCCCACCCCACCTGCAGACGGCGACGACGACGAAGCCGCCGCCGCCGCCGCCGCCGCCAGGCTCGCGTCCTCGACGTGCCTGCTGATCCAGACGTAGCCGTTGACGCCTAGCACGACGTCGATCCTGGCGGACCCCTCCCCCCCGGCGTCGGCACCCAGCGTGCCCAGCGCCATCGTCCACACCTGCCTGCGGCTCCGCACCACGCCGCCCCCGCCGCCGGTGCCGCTGACGGTCAGGAACACCCCGTTGCGCAGCTTGCCGTACTTGAGGCTGCGGGTGTGCAGCACGGCGCCGCCGTCCGCGTAGATCTGCTGGACCTCGGCGACGAGCAGGTCGCCCTCGGCGAAGAAGGACCGGATCGCGAGCTCGTCCGTCTCGGTACGGCGCCGCTGGATCCCGCCGGGGAGGTTGATGGCGGACAGCGGCAGGCCGGCGAGCTGCGTGGAGCCGACGTCCACGCGCCACCGCCGCGGCTGCACCTCCACGATGCGGCCCACCACGAGATCGCCCACCTCGGGCGTGTAGCGCGCCCGGAGCGGCCGCACGGAGATGAGCTTGTTGGTGCGGGTCACGACGCCCGCCAGCGAGGAGGTGATGGCGGTCGCGTCCGTGCTGGAGATGGTGTAGGTGCCGTGGCCCCTTCGGTTTTGGTTGGCGCCGGTCAGCTGCTGCCCCCATCTGTCCGCTGGGGGTTTGGCGGCAGGACACCTACCTCATGTACTGTGTGTCGTCGGTGATGACCTCGCCTGGCGTCACGATGTCGCTCGAGTGTCTTGCGCGCCTGGCCGGCCTGCCGCCCATGCTCATCAGGAGGTCACCTTCCAGGTCGAGAGCGCCGCCGCCGCCCTCCGAGTCCGAGCCCGATGAGGCGGCCTCATCGTCCCGACCTGACCACCTGGGGACGGGCTTGGGCTGTATGATTGTGATGGGCATAGCTGGTGATGGCCTGGAGGACCGGGCGTTCTGTTGTGAGGCCGTGAGACAGCGAGAGGAAAAGCCAATTGTGGCCCTGAGACTATCGGGGACGCAATTATTTTGTCTGCGCCTTTCGGGTGAGATGCGCAGATCGCGGACTGGATCGTGTAGGCGTTGAAATTTTGCCGCAGAGAGTGAAAACCTGGGTTTGGGCGGAGGACCAAGACGGGTTATGAGCCTGGGGATGGTGAAATTATTGTGGTTCAAAAGAAATAAAAGAAGAGAAGATAGGATTCTTAAAGAGGTCACAATCTGGACGAAATTGAAGGGGTATCTTGTGTGTATTGAGCCAGTTCTCTATTGTAAAGGTAGGAGGAGGAGGCTGCCATGCCAGGCTCATCATTCACTCTAGAGCGGCTTATCTTATCGCTGCTCCCGCCAGCTGCCGACCAGCTGCGGGTAAGTCCCGTCGACACGACCTTTCCCAGGCCAGACGATCCTGTACTGATGATATTGAGCAGAGATGTCATTTGTTTTTTCCTTTTTCTTTTCTTCTTTTTTTGCGGTCCCACGGCTGACTCTTCCTGAGCTCACCCGAACAGCCGATAGATGCCCATCCAGGCCAGCCCTGCTGAGGTCCCAATCAGCCCCGCCTTCCGCCCGCGCATGCCTATCCAAGGTCTGCTCCTGAGGATCGATGCGCGGTTCTTCTCGAGCTGCCTCATGCCCTCCCAGTAGCTGTAGCCCGCAAGACCGATGAACGCAGTGCCGCCTGGACAGGAATGGATGGATCACTCCTTCAGCACACCGTAGCGACAGGATGATGGCGGGCGTATCAGGGAAAGGCAGGCTTCAGGTGCGCGACAGGGAAAAAAGGACTCACCGACGATGCGACACGACGTACAGTCGTAGTCTCGCCGCTCCTGCTTGAGGATCTCCTCAGCCCTGACTGGCTGCTGAAGAGAGTGTACCGATGGCGATCCGCCGGCCATGTCGACAGTTTTGGTCGCGAAGGAGGTGGTCGTCTCTATACGTTGCTGGCTCGCAGGAACGCAGTGGTGCTATGCCAGGCGGCGGCCACCTTGGCTGGATGCTAGGGCGAGGTCTGACGGGTGAAGGGTGGGGGCCCAGGTGCTGAAACTCTAAGCAGGGGCAGCCCTGTCGGCCCGTCAGAGTCGTCATACCTACCCACCACCCAGCACCTGCCATCGTACGTAGCCTGTACTGCCCCGTGGCCGCCCTCCTCCCAGCATCTCCTGCACACCTCGCACAGGCTCTTGAGGATGGACGGTGTGATCGAGGCCATACACATCTTTGACGAGAGGAACTCGCCGGTCCTGTCACATACCTACACGTCCCGACCCATCTCCGCCGCGCACCTCCTGCCGCTCTACCTGGCACACCCCGCGCCGCGCCCAAACGTCCTCCTCCTCCCCAGCGCCAGCCCGCCCACCCTCGTCTTCAGCCTCGCCCACGGCAACCTCCTGTTCCTGCTGACGACCTCCAGCGAGGTCGAGCCCCTCCTCGTCCTCGAGTTCCTCCACCGCGTCATCGACGCCCTCGAGAGTTCCTCGGCGCGCCTCTCATCTCCCACAAGATCGAGGCCGGCTACGATGTCGTGGCCCAGCTCCTCACCGAGATGTGCGACGCGGGCACCGTCGCCACCACCGAGCCCAACGCCCTGCGCGACGTCGTCGAGGTGGAGGGCTGGATGGGCAAGCTGCTGGGCTCCATCACCCTCCCCGGCCAGGTGAAGGACCTGAGCGCCCTAGGCCGCGCCCCCAGCCCGGGCATGCCCTCGCTCGCCCAGACCACCGCCCCCGCGCTGCCGTGGAGGCGGGCCAACGTCCGACACACCAGCAACGAGCTGTACGCGGACGTGGTCGAGACCCTGAGCGTCACGCTCGCGCCGAGCGGCAGGCCGCTGGCTGCTCTTGCCAGCGGCACCATCGCGTTCACGAGCAAGGTGTCGGGCGTGCCGGACATCACCATGACGCTGAACGGGCCGTCGGGGAAACACAACCTGGGAAGCGTGGTGGAGCTGCCCGTGTTCCACCCGTGCGTGCGGCTGGCGAGGTGGAAGGAGCAGCCCGGCGTGCTGAGCTTCATACCACCGGACGGGAGGTTCATACTGGCCGGGTACGAGGTGGACCTGCTGCCGCTCACCAGGAGCGGGAGCCTGAGCACGGGCAGCCTGAACCTGCCTGTCAACATCGAGATGAAGACGGGGCTGGGGCCGACAGGCTCGGACTTCGAGGTCAGGGTCCACGTCAACAAGCTGTTCGGCTCTAGCAGCAGCGGCGGCGGCGGCGGCGGTGGCGGTTCTGGCCCCACGGGCTTCGGCAGGGGAGGCGCCGGCGCTGGAGGTCGAGGTGCGGCACAGTCATCGCCGACGATGGACGACATGGTCATCTCTGTCCCGCTGCCCGAGGACGTCAGGAACCTGCCCGAGATACGACCTTCGAGGGGCGACGCGACGTACAACCCGGGCGACAGGGAGCTGCAGTGGTATATCCACGGCAAGGAGCTGAGCGCGGGTGCGGCCTCCTTTGGCCTCCGGTGCACGGTCGTGGGCCAGCCCACAGGGGACGAGGCCGACGACACGCCGATGAAGAGCGATTATGCCTATGACGAGCCATACCAGGCAGAGCCCGCTGCGGCGGCAAGACTGGACAAGGCCTCTAGTGGGGGCCGGGACACGGACGAGGACCGGGACGCGAAGAAGCTGGCGCAGAACAAGATCCTGATGCCCAGCTCGGCATCTGTCAGCTTCACGGTGAAGGGGTGGCTGCCGAGCGGCATCAAGGTGGAGAGCATCGTGCTGGATACCAGGAAGAGCAGGGGGCTCGGGGAGGGGGTGAAGCCCTACAAGGGCGTCAAGTACCTCACTGTGTCCAAGGGAGGGGTCGAGATACGGTGCTAGGTGGACTGTTGAGGTAGCGAATGCTTGATACCCTACGGCTGGGCGCATGACGACCCTCGAAGCTGGAAATGGTCTCTCCTGTCATGCCGCAGAGCCAATCAATTCAGCCATCTAGTCCCCGTTCGTCAACACAAACGCCTCATATGTCTGCCCGGGACCCAGTCCCTCCAGCGCGGCCTCGTCCCACCGCGCAACCTCAGCCCACCCCCTGATCAGAGCCCTCCAGTAGCACGCCTCCGCCGCAGGGCTCATGTACCCTCCCCCCACAAACGTCTCCCTCTGCCTCCTCGCGATCCCCTCCGCCACGCGAGGGTGCTCCTCCAGCCACATGATGGTGTCCTCCAGGTCACTCCAGTCCGGCTTCACAAAGACCATGTTCGCCTCCTCGGGCGCATACCCGACAGGCCACGCCCTCCTCACGGCCTCGCTCGGCGCCCACCGCCCCTGGAGGCGCCCGTCAGGCAGGTCGCCCGAGAAGACCGGCCGCACCAGGTGCGTGGTGTGCATCATCCACCCGATAGGCGGGCTCAGCACGACGCTCGCGCACATCTGCAGGAACTGGAACCGCCCGCTGTACGTGACCCCCTCCGTGTACAGGACATACTTGTACCTGCAAAAGTCCTCGATGGCGAGCGAGTTGCTGGCCGTCCTCTCGCCCCGGGCGTCGGGCACCGTGTCCCACCTCAGGGCCTCGACGTCCGCCCAGGGCTTTGTCGCGCGTCGTGGTCACGAGGTTCTGCCGCAGCCGCGGGTTCTGCACGCTGTTGAACCAGGTGGTCCCGCGCCACACGGCCCGCGGGATCTTGGCGGCGAAACCTGGCGCCCCGTCCTCCTCGACGGCCGCGATGGCCGCTGCTGCGCGCCGCACGGAGCCTATGAAGGGTAGTTTCCACGCCCAGAAGGAGAAGTGCGGCATGAGAAAGGTGCGCGCGTCCGGGTTGCCGTCGTCGTAGCCTGGGCGGGAGCGGGGGTCCGCCTGGCGGGAGTAGGCCCAGGCCGTGCCGAAGGGCTGGTCTTGGAAGTTGAGGGCGAAGACCGTGTCCGGGATAGCCTGGGCTTCTTGGGCCGGGGCGGCGGCCAGGGCGCGGTGGATCTGGTGCAGCGAGGCGGTGCGGGAGGCGAGCATCTCGGCCGAGAGGTCGCGCCTGCGCTGGGATTTGAGGATGCTGAGCTGGCCGTCGCGGGTGCGGACCAGGACGGGGGCTGTCTTGATGTTGATGCCGAAGGGGCCCTGGGAGACCACGTCGTCTATGGACCAGGTCAGGTTGGGGAAGGCGGCCTCGCACTGGGCGGTTGTGAGCGAGAGGTCATTGAGGAGGGCGGAGGGGTGAGGGCCTGCGGCTGCGTGCCCGAGAGGATGAGGGAACCCCGACGCGAGGCCGCCATCCTGCGGGTCTCGTGGTATCTTGGCCGTGAAGAAGAGATAGTATACCAGGCAGAGGAGCCCTGTGATGTAGAGCCCAGCTCGTATCCTCCGCCTCTGCCTGGGCCCAATGGCTTTATCGTCGATCATGGCTTGCTGAAGGTTCTCACATTGCGAGCGTCTCCTTGTGAATGTGTCATGAGCCTAGCCCTAAATGATGTGAACCACACGGTGAGACCTTGACATCCGGCTTATCATCATCACCATCATCACCACCACTTCCTGTGAAAGGAAGAAAAGGTGAGCTGGAGAGATTCTGTCGTGGTGGTGGTGGTGGTGTTGCAGGTGCAGCCCCTGAAATGGGACCACGGCGGATGACGCTCCGGGGTAATTGCAGGGGGTGCTTTATCCGCCATTGGTGACTGGGTACTGTCGGAGAATATATCATGCATGTATGGACATAAAGTAAGTGCTCTTGTCGAGATTTCTTTTTCCCTCTTTCCTCCAAGAATTGGAAGCGTTGAAGATCGACAAGAAGGAAAAAAAAAGATCTTGACTGTGCTTGGCATTTGATATCTCTTGACTGCTGAGGTCATTGTCGTCTGGTATCGTAGTTCGGAGATCGAGTTACAATCTTCTCGAAGAGAGATCCACCAATCATCTTACACGGCCACCTTGAGACGAGTACAGTGCCGGGTTCGGCTTGAAATTTTGTGTGCGCGTGTGTGTGATTGTCGACTTGTCGTGCCAAGAAGTCCTTGCGGCATCGTCTTTCTAACTCTGCTAGAGACTTTTTTTTTTTTTTTTTTGCGATAGGTGGGGAAGTGTGTGAGCAGGTAGTCCTTTTCTATGAACCTCTGACCATCGCTGGCGGAAGATGCACTCATCGCCATCCGTCAGGTCAGATCATTCCTGTGCACCCTTCCTGAGGTCCTCAACCCTCCACTTCGACAACCCAGCCGGCTCGTCCAGATCCACCGACGGTCCCCAGGCCACATCCCCCGGCCCGGCATTTCTTCCCATCGAGTACTGCTTCCCAAGAGGCCGGGTCGGCTCTCTCCCCTCCCAGTGCCTCGCCTCGACGGGCAGCGGCGTCCACCAGCTCTCCGGCGGCCCGGGACGCGCGTGCCACGACGCGCTGCACATCTCCCAGAGCCGGCTGGCGGCTCGCTTGTAGGCGAAACGCTCATCCTCGCCCGTGAACGCGGCCGTGTTGACAAAGTCGACCTTTTGCCCGACGATGCCAAAGTCGGAGTCTACCTCGGCGTGGATGGACGAGGCTCGGGCGGAGGTCCTGGGGGCCTCGGTGTAGCTGGAGATGTTGGGGCGGAAGGGAGCCGCAGAGTCTTGGTAGACCTCGGAGACTGTCTCGGAGTAGGTTGCGTCCTCGTGCTCCCCAGTGTTGTTGGTTGTTATTGTTGTTGTGGCTCGTGTCGTGGTGGTTCGGGTCTCGGTGGTCAGGCCTGGTTGGCCCGGCCGCCGCCGATTTTGCTCTGGGAAGAAGAGGTTATCGGGGCCAACTTCGGCGCGGATGAGGACCTTACAGCGGGCCTCGTACAGGGCGTCGAGCAGCGTGATGAAGCGTCGTGCTTCGTTCTTCATGGTGACTGGGAGCACCGGCACCTTGTCAATGATGAAGGTGTGGAAGTTGGAGGCCAACGTGATGTAGTCTGCTGGCCCGAAGGCGTGCACGAGCTCGTTGAAGTCCCAGTGGGTCACGCCCTCATACTGCCGCGGTACATTGACCGCCCGCCCGTAGACAACAAGAGTGGCTGGGTTCCACGGGACAGATCGGATGTCTGGGTTAATGGTGGTGTCGAGCAGCATTCGATCCCAGACCTCGTGGTCGTCCACCATCAGAGCATATTTCCGAGGTGTGGTTGAATCGCCGACGTCGTCTTTCATCAGCAGGACCGCTTCGGTTTGAGCCTCTGTGCCAGCGCCTCCTGTGTACTCGATATCTGAGGACCGCCCTAGGGCCTCAGCCTGCTCCGTGAGATCCCGCCTACGCCAGTCTCTTGCTCCCTCCATGTGCCAGAAATCACACCTCGCCCTGAGCACCTCGACAAACGCTGCAAAGTCGCTGGTACTCCCATACAGCTCTCCTTGCTGCTTGTTCCCGGCACCGAATAGCTGTCTCACCAGCCCTCCCGTCACAGGTGCCGGGTACTGCGCACCGACGGCCTTCTCCAGCTCGTCGGGCATGCGATTCGACGAGGCGACCAGGACCCCCCGAGCTGGAAGAAGGGGATGAACAGGTTGCTCAGGATCTTGCTTGCGGCCCTGTCCGGGAGCTGGAACTCGTCCAGAAACAGGATGGGCGACTGCTCGACCATCTCCTTGGCCAGCCATAACAAGGACCACTCGCGATCCTCGCGCGCCAGCGCGGGATGCGACTTTCGAAACTTCTCCAGCCGCGAGATGCTATAGAGCATAAATGTATTGAAGTGCCACCGTTTCTTCCTGCTCGTGGGCAGCCCGTCGGCCAGGAGGTCCAGCAGCATCGACTTCCCCGTGCCCACCTCTCCAGAGAGGAAGAGGCCCTTGGGCGAGTCCACATCGAGGGCGGCCTGGTGGCTCGTCAGGACGCGTGTCAGGGCCAGACTGTCGCCGGGGCCTTCTGCGGACCCAAAGAACCTCGCGAAGAGGGGGTTGCGCCGGATGGGATGGCTGCTGACTGCCAGCTGGTCTGTCTCATTTTCTCTGGCACCGTCGATGGCCCGCGTGATCTGACGTATCCTGCCGCGGTACTCCGAGAGAGGCTGGTAGTCTTTGAGGCGCAGGTAGAGCTTCTGGAGGTGAAGAGCCAGCCGATGCTGTGCCGGGTCAGGAGAGAATATACCGGTGGCTATGAGGGCGTTGTATTTCACGAGAGGATCTGTGATGGTAACCGCCGTCCCCAGGCGACCCATCCTCGACAGAGTAAGTATATGCTAGCAATGAAATTGAGACAGCATAAAGAAGAGAGGAGAAAAAATTTATAAATGCTTGCGATACATTCTGTGAATAATGATACAAAACATGCAAGGTGTAGACAGGATTTGTGATAGGCTCACTAAGCTCTCATCGAGGCCATGAATGTGGTGGTGATGGTGTTGAGAATGGAAATGTTGAGGTTCAGGTGGTGATGATATCAACACTCGTCCTTTCTATTTCGTTACCATTATAGTAGGCCACAGCAGTATCTGGGGTTATCAGCCACAAGTGAGGCTCACAGTCAACAATGATGTAATCAGTTAGCTACTGAGGTAGTACTTAGCCAAGGTAGGTCCTGCGCACCCAGGTACTGTGTTCTTTTTACTGTGTACTTATTACATAGTACTGTGACTCCTGAGAGAATAGCTAGGCTCCAAACTGTTTGTGGCATTGATCTCAGAGTATGAACAATGGCCCTCAAATACTCTGAGTATGTCCTTATAATCATTTGTCGATATCATTGGATACCTAGTTACACAGGGCACTGAAGGATGTTCTTTCATCTCCTGTGGTATGTATGTTTGCACTGGGCGAAAAGGAAGAGAAAAGAAAAAGGGAGCACTGTGACAAAGACCCTGGGCCCATGCAGCTGGGTCTGCGCTAGCCAGTGACCGTTTAGAGCTTAGTGCTGTGGGGAAGAGCTCCTGTGCCCGCCCCTGCTGCCCTGCTGCCCTGCCAGTCAAAGGCCATCCAGGGCCAATACCCTGCTACCATAGTGCCATAGTATGTATACCATACTGTACCTGTCCGGGGGGCACAGACCAGCTGAGTGTTGACCTGACCTGTCGAGCCTGGAAAAGTTGAGAGGCCAATCTTTGTCTCGGCGACCTTCACCATCAAAAACAACAACCTTTCCTGGTGCCTGTGTGGCCTGACCTGGCTTGATCTGGCTCTGCCCATCTTCAAGTTGCTCGTCTACAGTCACTGGAGAGGTTCGCGCACGACCGGCCGACTTTGCGATCTGCGCTGTACTCCCCAAAGCCTTTCAACCGCAGCGCGCGAGCCGTCAACAACACTCGCATCCTCTCTCTTCCACCTTTCGCGGCTGACTGCTTGCACCTTACCTTGCGCGTTACGATCCACTCCCCGAGCATGGAATAGGCGCACTTTTTCCATCGCAATCGTATCGACCCTATCATTCCCACGGCTGCTGCAGCTCTTCTGTGCAGCTCCTGGTAGCCATCACC
This sequence comes from Celoporthe dispersa, assembly GCA_016584495.1. Taxonomy (NCBI): domain Eukaryota; kingdom Fungi; phylum Ascomycota; class Sordariomycetes; order Diaporthales; family Cryphonectriaceae; genus Celoporthe; species Celoporthe dispersa. Next base: position 1,510,350 of record WAID01000006.1, on the reverse strand, counting down.
AACCGCGTCGGCAGTTAGGCCATCCATCCTCACCTCACCGCCGCCATGTTCTCTCCATCGCAGAACAGCGCTGGAGGCCCTGCCATGGCAACCCGCAGCCGCCGACGACAGCGCAATCCGAGCGGTGACAACAGCCTGACCCAACAACCCAAGGCGAAGCGACAGCGCGGCCCCCCTGACCGAGTCCACCTTCACCAACCCCGAGGTCAAGAGCTCCCAGCCAGAGATGCTCGAGGTCAAGCACGATAAGATCGCGCGGCTGCCCTCGAAGCCCGACGGCCTGGACAGCACGGCACCCGCCGCGAAAACATTCCGTCGGGAGGTCACAGTGCGGTCAAAAAAGCCCAAGCAGGGCGAGCGGACAAGCAAGAGCGATGGCAGCGTGGAACTGGTGAGTCGTGTTCCGGCCTACATGGCGACTGCCCACCTGCCTGTTGCTGTTTTCATGTTTCGCTGACCTCAAGGTCTCTCCACAGACAAAGACGAGCGCGTATACCGTGAGCAAGCTGCAGGCACTACCGGATAGGGTCCGCGCAGATACTGCTGGTGAGCATTGCCAAGTAGGATCTCACGAGCCCCCAGAGATGACTGACAGGCAGCTAGGCCGACAACACGGTGTGCTCGATGCCTCCAACGGCTTCGCCCTCTGTCTTACTCACACGCACGCCTTCGTCTGGCAGTATGCCTCCACAAGCCCCTCACCCGAGACGTTTACGTTCACCCTCCCATATCCCTCGAAGCACACGTCCGACCCACTGCCCCTCGGGGCCTTCGTCTCCCCGGGCACCTCGAACGAAGAGCCTGGTCTCGTGGTGATCATGCCCATGAGCGGGAAGATCTCGTTCTGGGAACACATCTCCAGCGCAGCGACCCTCGACTATTTCACACAGCAGAGAACGGGCGTCGAGGACACGATCCCCGGCCTGTTCGGAGGCGAGCATGTTGTGCAGGTGACCAGGGCCGACTCTGCAGGTTTTATACTAGCCTTTAGCAGTGGGCGGTTGGCACACCTCAGTGTCCGTGATGGCCAGGGGAAGCCCGCAATAGCCATACAGTTTCTCCGGACCACATGGGGCCAGTCTTCTGGGGTCTTAGACAGCTTCTTTGGGGGTCTCAAAAACGCGCTGAAATCAGCAGTACAGCGTGGCGATCTCGCAGCTGTGAGGGTCGATCCTACCAGCCGAGCCGGCCCGAGGAATGTCGTGGCGGCGACAAAAGCAGGGAGATTGCACGCCTGGCGGGTACAGCGCGGAGGGCACCACGAGATCATCGCCAGCGTCGACACGCGTGACGCCATTCTGTATGGCCTCCACCAGATCCTTCCGGGGCTTACTTCGGGCCTCGACTTCGAGGTTGTCGACTTCACATTCGTGCCCAGAAATATCGAGGAGAAATACACCCAGGCCAGCCGGTTGAGCGATGCCCTTCTCAAGGACGACGACTGTACGCAGCACCTCCTCCTCTTGGTCGCTCTGAGCAATAGGCGCCAGTCGCAGTATGCCCTTGTCGAGATCGAGGTCCAGGGTGAAGCCTCGCAGGTTGGCATGATCAGGACGATCTCCTCGTACACAACTCCCGTCAACCCTTCAGCGACCGGCAAGCCACGGCTCTACCTCCCGAGGCCAGCGCTGGTCGCCTACATCATCTTCGACCGTGCTGTTGTCGTCGCCTCGGTGGCGGCGCCCCCGGGAGACACCTGATTCGCAGTTACAGGAGGAGAATCACGTCATCCCTGCGACTTTCGAAGACGTGGTGGATCTGAGAAGCGAGGACTCCCTCGAGATCGTGGGCACAGGACTGGAAGAACCGCAGGGTCCAGGTCAGGAGCCTGAGACCTCGAGATCTCACCGACCCAGAACTAAGAATCCCACTGCGTTGCTGCTGATTCGAGGCATCGGGGTCGTCAAGATTGCTCTCCCGGACGTGGACCGCTTCGCCAGCGAGGACCCTCCAGAAGTAACGGCAAAGGACAAGCTGGAACAGGCCGTCTTCTATGGCCTGAAGGACGATAACCCGCTGGCATTCGAAGGTCGGAGGAACATGCAGTTTTCTGACTCCGATGTGGCACACGCAGCCATTGTGCTGTCCGATGAGATCCTCGCGTCCAAGCCGACCGCACTGTCAGGAGGCTCAGCCGCGACAGACACCAACCTGCGACAGCGCGGCATCTGGCTCGACAAGCTCATGTCGCATCTCAATGCGCAGAAGATTGCTCTGGACCGCTGCACCAAATGGTACCTGCTCGCGAATGCCGAGAAGCTGAACATGGCCCGAGAGGTCTGGAGGCTGCACGAGATGTTCCTGAACGAGCGGCCAGGTCACGAGAAGAAGACGATCGTGTCGGAAGCCATCGAATGCATCAACGAGGAGGCCAAGAAGGCCCCCGACCGATCATCTGGAGAACTTGATCGCGCCCGCACTTGGTTTATTTACGACACAGGCAATATGGATGTCTTCCTGCCCTGGAACTACCAGGTGATCAAGCAGTTCCGAAAGCACCAGCTCGCCGACGGTGCAGCCATGACGCGGCTGCTGTACGAGGCTGTAACTGTGTTCTACGAGACACTCCGCGGAGCTCGCGAGTACCGCGCGCGCAAGCTAGACCTCTACGGCCTTGGTGGCGAGGTCATGCAGCTAGGAATCCTCCTGAGGACCGAGGACTACGAGGGTCTGCCCAAGTTCTGGACATCGACAGAACTCATCTGCGAGTATTTCTATCGCCTCATCGAGCTCAGCGAGCTCTGGCTCGACGCCGACCGCCCCGCGGATGCCAGGAATGGAGGACAGATCGCAGACACTCTCGAATCGATCCGAGGCATCTTCCCAAATCTTATAGATCAGCTTTTCCTCACTCTGCACGAATACATCAGGTGGTCCGATGGCAGTGGAGACGAGGGCATCGACCACAACGGGACGCCTTTCAGCGAGAAGTGCCGAGCTGTTATCCTCAGCACCACCGACCTGCTCATGAAGCTCGTCAAGTACGGGCTCACCGACGAAGCCCTCGGGATTGCCGAAAAGTATCATATCAACAGGGCCATGGCACACTTGGTCGTGAGCCAGATGATGGACCTGAGGGCGGAAATCAGCAAGTCGCGCAAACCTGACCAGCTGCGCGCCAGCATGGACAGCAAGAAGCAGCAGCTCATCAAGTACATGGATGAGTACGGTGCCAGCTTTGCCTTTGAGGCCTACAAACTGCTCCTCGAACGCGGTGGTCCTCAGGAAATCCTGAACTTCTCGTCCTTGGACAAGCAAGGCTTTGCGACCATGTTCCTGCGGAATGACCAGCGGCTCGGCAAGGTCTCGTGGATCAACGACGTTGAGCACGAGAAGGACCTCAAGAGGGCTGCCAGGACACTTGTCGATGTCGGCGAGAGGGAGGAACAGGTCTGGAGCAAGAAGATCGAGCTGAGCCTGGGCAAGCTCACGCTGCTGGCCGATGGCGCAGGGGCAGATCCTAAAGAAGCCACAGCCGAGGATCGCAGCAAGGCCGCAAAGTTTGACGCCGAGCTGGTCCGCATCGAGAAGGACCTGGAGATCATCCGCATACAGGACCGGCTCTATCAGATCCTGTCTCCCTCCTTCCAGGACGCGGTCGATGACGTGGCAGCCGTCGAGCTCGCCATGCAGACCTTTGCACCTAAGATCCCTAAGAAGTACAAGGTGCTCCAGGACGACCTCCAGGACGCCATGAGCTCGCTCGTCGCGCACAAAGCCATGGCGCCACTGACCCTGATCAACCTCCTGACCCTGATCCGGCTGGACGAGGTCGGCGGCCAGGAGACGGATCTGTTCTCGGACGCCATCCGCATCGCCGACCTGGCACTCCACGGCCCGCAGAAGCAGCAGGCGATGCGCCTCATCTGGCGACGGTGCTATATCCGTGACGACTGGTCCAAGGTCAACCACACGGAGAACATGAACGACGAAGCGGTGCTGAATATCCTGCGGCAGACACAGGCTTATTGCACCTTGGTGGCATGCATCCGATGGCGGCTGAATGATCCCCTCATCCAGGCGCCCCGCCTGCACGGCCATGCTCTCTCTGCTGTCTCCGAAATGAACGGAGCTGACAGAGATCACGTATACATCATCGCCCCTCAGGAGGCTCAGGGTGTCTTCACGGAGGCCTCGGAGGAGCGCTTCGGCTCTGAGAATGACGACCCGGCGCTGCTCGAGAAGCGCGCAGAGGCTATGCGCTGGGAGGACGCGGCCCTGAAGAAGTTTACCGACAAGAACCAGCTGGTGAAGTGGGCTTCAGCTGCTTACGAGGCGGCAGACACGGCCGTGCGGTTCCACAAGGTCGACGCTGGGGCTAATGGCACGAATGGCGCCAATGGCAGCCTCGCCAACGGCAACGACACGGCCAACGGCCACGTGGTGGACAGCATCGAGGAGGACGAGGAGATGGACGAGATCTCTTGATGGATGAGAAGCTGGAGGAAGAGGAGCACTAGGCGCATCGGAAAGGAGGAATGCCAGGACTTTTGTTCTGGATGGCACCGAAAGAAGAAGAAAAAAACGTTACTAGCATACGCCTCACATGCGGGACCTGACAAGAGCGTGGCCATCTGACCTGTCGTACACTCACACAACATGCATCAACACGGAACTGGAAGGGGAGTGGCTGCTTACGGTTCTTCGGCGTTCACGGCTTTTTTTTTTTTTTTTTTTGTGTTTGCGGAGAAGATGGGCAAAGGAAGGAAAGAAAGAGTGTAGCATTTTCCTGTGTTCCATATACCATTCTTTACAGGTCCTAAGGTTCACCTACCCCATTTGTGAGAGAAAGACGAAGGGAGATTGTCTACAGGGAAAAGGTGGCACACCGAGAAAAGCAGCACAGCTCAACGGGGAGGGGAAGGCCATAGCACAACAGAACAGAAAGGATCCGAAAAGCCATTGCGACTTGACATGCATGGTCCCACGATGCTTACTTGACTCGTATGTTGGCGTTTTGTCACCGCTGCTGCTCCTCGAAGCACGACAGGCAGCCAAGACGGATCCTGTTATTTAACAAGGGATCCATCATCAATCGTAAAAGGAAAAGGGTCCCCCACACCCGTTTTTTTCTTTTGGTGTGGGTGGGGGGGGCCTTTCCCCCTTCTCCTCACAGAACCCCATTCTTTTACTGTGCCTCAATGACAAGGACCCGCATAGATATTCTGGCAAAAAAGATCGGTAGTTCTCTTTTTCCCAGGGCCCAAACCACCCCCGCATTTTAGATTCTGTATTGCCTTGTTATACGTTTTTTTTTTTCCCCTGCCAAGTTGCTGTGACCTCAAAGTTCCCGTATAGCCCAATCCTTGGTCGTCTTTCTGTCTCGGGCTTCTGTATTCACAACTCAAACCCGGGTCATTATCGGCCGAGATCAAACAACACACTGCGTCCGTCCCGGCATCGGCACTGGTCACTGCTCGAGTCACGACGAGAACTACAGTAAGCACACATTCGTTGTGGAGATATTCTTTTTGTATTTGCTCCAGAGTGGTTTTTCTTGCTCCGTAGCTTGATCATTCTTGGGATGGAATAAGAAGAAGAGAAGTGTGTACACATACATAGACACCGCGTTGCCATTCACTCACATGATCTCTCGCCGCCGCCAAGGTCAGCATCATAATGAGTTCCCTAGACAAAGGCAGTCATGATATCCACAGCGGGATCGGTCCGCAGCAGCAGCAGCAGCAGCAGCCGCATGGGATCAACACTGCCCCGGACGAGCAGACGCCCCTGATTGGAGCCAGCGCATCAGTACATTATCTTGATACGGATGCTGCTGCTGCGGTGCGGCGCCGAGAGAGGCAACAAGACGACGACAGCGACCCGGATGACATCGACCCCGACGACTTCGACCTGCTCCTGAACAAGTCGACGTCTTACACGCCAGGCCCTCTGCTGGGCCCCGAGTCGAGCGAGACGCCGCTGCTGAGGGGGGATCGCAAGTACAGCACAGGTCATGGCTCGCACCACAAGGCGGTGGTGTTCAGTCGGCGCCCGTCTGTGTGCAGCTCGGAGGCGGTGGACGAGGAAGAAGCCGCCGCGCCGAGCCCGTTCCACGGGCAAATCTCGTACGGGCGGTTCTGGCTGATCTTCAGCAACGTCCTGGCGCTCAACTTCCTCTCCAACTTCGACTCGACGCTGATGGCGTCCTCGCACCCCGTCATCACGTCGTATTTCCACAGCTCCAACTCGGCCTCGTGGCTGTCCACGGCCTTCCTCCTGACCTCGACCGCCTTCCAGCCGCTCCTGGGAAGCCTGTCCGACACCGTCGGGCGCAAGACGCCTTACATCGTCACCCTGATCATCTTTGCCCTGGCCACGCTGTGGTGCGCCCTGGCCCAGAGCATGGTGAGCTTCATCGCGGCGCGCGCGGTGTGCGGCCTGGGCGCGGGAGGCGTCGCGATCCTGGGCAGCATCATCGTGAGCGACCTGGTGCCCATAGAGCACCGCGGCGCGTACCAGAGCTATATCAACGCGGTCTACGGCCTGGGCGCGACCCTCGGCGCGGCGCTGGGCGGCTTCATGGCGGACTACCTGGGCTGGCGCTGGGAGTTTGGTGTCCAGGTGCCGCCTCTGCTCCTGTGCGTGGTCGTCTCCGCCCTCACCATCCCGCACGACCTGGGCCTCGCGACGGCCGCCCACAAGGCCACCTTCCTCCAGGCCATGAGGACCTTCGACTTCCAGGGGTCCGCCCTCCTCACCAGCGCCATCACCTTCCTCATCCTGGGCCTCAACCTCGGCGGCAACGTCCTCCCCTGGTCTCACCCCTTTGTGCTGGCCTCCCTCGCCATCTTCTGCGTCACCTTCCCCCTCTTCCTCCGCGCCGAGACCACCGCCACCCGCCCCATCATGCCCCTGTACCTGATCCGCCGCAGCCCCCACGCCAACATGATCTTCAGCAACGCCCTCGCCGCCTTCATGATGAACGCCATCATATTCAACATGCCCCTGTTCTTCCAGGCCGTCCTGCTCACCTCGGCCACCACCTCGGGCCTCTGTCTCATGATCATCACCGTCGTCTCCAGCGCCTCGGGCACGGCCACGGGCTTCCTCGTCGGCTGGACCAGGCGCCTCAAGTGGCCCATGACCCTGGGCACCTGGGGCTTCCTCGTCGGCACCTGCGCGCTCTCCTCCATGCAGAGGGGCTGGCCCATGCCCGCCTACCTCCTCTGCCTCGTCCCGCACTCCACGGGCCAGGGCTTCCAGTACCCAGGCACCTTCATGGCCATCCTCGCCGCCAGCGAACAGCGCGAGCAGGCCGCCGTCACGAGCACGCTGATCCTGTGGCGCAGCGTGGGCATGGTGCTGGGCATCGCCGGGTCCAGCCTGGTCGTGCAGAACTCGTTGTGGCGGTATCTGGATCTCTATGTCACCGACGAGGCGGCGCGGGCGGCCGGGTTCGCGGGCCGGGGAGAGGTCGTGGAGAGGGTGAGGGAGAGCGTCGCGGCCGTGGCGAAGCTGGGTGGGACGGTGCAGGAGCAAGTGGTGGAGAGCTATGAGGCGGCTGTGAGGACTACCTTCTTGTGCTGTGTGGGCGTTGCGGTGGTTAGTGTCCTGGTGCTGCTGCCCGCGAAGCTGCCGAGGCTGGGCGAGAGGAAGAAGTGAACAAGAAGCAAGACTGGCTTGTTCTGTTTGATTAGATGAAAAACAAGGTACCCATGGCTCCCTGCCTCTTTCCTCCCTCCTTTCTTCCCTCCTTTCTCCTTCCCTCTTTCCTTTCTCCCTCCCTTCCTCTCTTGTCTTCTCCGTTTGTTTTTTCCTTTCTTCTTTAAATAGGTGCTCAAGTACATAGACATCATGCTTATAGAGGCACTGTCAAAGCACATCCAGAATGAATACTAGGCAGCAAGTTATCAGCATCATTGATCTCGTCATCCTTCTTGCGCGATCATTCATCATTGCCTATCCAAAGTCATTACAAAGTGTTGCTGGTGCATATGAGAGACCCCCCCCCACCCAGATGCCAGCTAGCCTGACAGCACAAACACGTGGATGAAGACAAAGCAAACCTTGTTGGGCTAACATGACAAAGCCTTGTAATTTCTTCTCCAAAGGTGAGCCTGTGTAGTACGCCGAAGCGGGTGGGAGGTAATGTTCTTTGTCATCTTGACCCTGAGCCTACCAACAAAGCTTCTTTATCCAGCTTATTGAACTGTTCCGAGTCCCATCGGCTCACAATACGATTGTACTCTTTGTGAACAAGGACTCCAGAATCCTATATCATAAGCTCAAGTGGTCCTCTCAACTCTACTCACCACCTCGTTTGCATCATCACTTCCACTGCTAAGCAGACATTGCCTACTTGACTTACCTCCAGCATCCTATATATAAGTACACTCAGACACTAACAAAACCCTCTAGGCATAACACCACCATAAACCTGCTTAAAACATGGGTGCTGGAGATGATGAGCGTCGCCGCCGTTCCAACGCGCCCTCGCCCGAGCCTCAGCCTCCACCTCAAAACTGAGGAACCCACCAGGTGAGTCCTCCCCTAGACGCTGCACATGCTGATGGATAAGATTCTCAGCCAGGGCTTTTCGGCACGCCAAGTACTTGCAGAACATTCAAGGCACTCACTTCTTATGAGTTTAGTAGGTATGATAGATATATTTCCCCACCCAATTTGCTGAAAGTTACATTAGGGACGGTATTGCACTCAGGATCTGTCATTGAAGAAAGGTAAGAAGGCGCTCAGTACACTCGTCTTAGATTCCATCATCATACCTACAAGCCCTCTCTCCCTTCCAAGTCTCAACAGCAGATCACCGAATTCCATTTCTTTCTCATAAATAGACTGCAGCTTAATTTAACGTCAATGGCAAAATCACCCGAACATCTGTCCCACCTGCTCTGCCTCGCGTCTCTCAATAGCTGCTAGCACCCATCCAGCAGCGCACAAACCGTCTCAGGGTCCAAATGCTCAGCCACGAGCTGCACCAGTATGTTCCCAAACTCATCCAGAAAGCCGTCACATACACCTTCGAGCTGGAGGGCTTGGATCACACCCCCGCTGCAGTAGTTCTTCAGGTCGGCCACGACCAGAGGCTCGCTCACACCCGCGTCGAGCGAGGCGAGGGCCGTCTCGGCTTGAACTTCGCAGACAATGCAGTTCGCCGTGCCCAAAACTGTGCACAAGAGCCGATTGATCAGTTTCTTGCTGCTTCGGTAGTGCTGCGAGGGAGAGAACTTCATACGTTGTCCGGAGACGGCAGTGGTTGAGAACGCTACCATGGCTCCGAGGAGCCCCACGAGACGGGTAACACGGGCGGCCATCTTGTTGTGAGGAAGTCGGTGGTGTGCGACGCAGGCGAGATGGAGAGAAAGTAGAGCTTGTTTTGTTTTCTTTCTGGTTTCCATGGCAGGTATGGCCGGCAGCTTATGTACCCTCTTAATGAACGAAATGCTTACACTCTAAAGTGCGTAGGGCGGCACACCCGCTCTAGGAATTCTTGATGCGCGGGTCCTCCCATTCCAGTGCTATCGCGATCTGTGGGCCAAGCTCTTGGTCGCCGAAGCCTCGCAAATCTTCTAGAACTTCTGACCTCTTGGTCGTACACATACAAGGTCTTAGATCTGAGCACCGTGCAATCGGATCACTGGACAGCGGCGGCACGCCCCCACGTGCCAAGGGCTAGAAAGCCATGTAGTCGGGTTCGTGTCATTTGTAGGAACCGAGGACTGGACATTTGGACCTGAGAAATGTGAGAAGTAAGACATAATAGGAATGGAATGCATTCTACCACAGATAACATTATCTGAACGAGGGGCTATGCATTATTAAATAGACTGACGACGAAAGGACATCACTCGCGCTGAATTGACCTGATAAATGCCACCGTTCTAGGCGCAGTCAATGGTTAGATGCCACATGCATGCTTTCTTCGATGCTTTCCTCTTCCACCGTACTCCAGGTCATAGCCATAATGCCTGGCTGCTTCTGCTTCTTTGGCCAAATCACAGGACTCCCATGTTCCTGCTGCTGATCATTCCGAACCGGGCACTGCTCTTTGGATCCGTAGACGCCTCCTCATGTTCGTTGCCACATTACTCATTAGGTTTCTAGGAACATAGCCTTCCGTGTTGCAGCTTTCCAGAGGACTAAACAGCCCCGGCCTTCGAGACTCCGTGGACCGGGTCCCTGGAGGCCCACGTAGTCCTGTGCTGCCAAGGAAAGGTTCTCCTTGCTGGTCTATTATATAGGAGTAGTCTCGAGCACGCGTAGTTGTAGGCGGCAGCGTGATCGATCATCCAGCTTGTAGTTGTGCACATTATATAGAGTACCTTCTCTGGAGATGGTCTGACGAGGACTCCGATGTTGCGAGGCTCTTGTTTCGTTGTTGCTGGCGGTGACATAGCCGAGCCAGGCAGTCAACGTTGTAAGAAACCCTTCTATCAAGCTTGCATATCAAGTCTGGCTCTCTAGGGGTCTGAAGTGTCGCAGGACCGTGGCGGAGAGAGGATGGATAGGCCCAAAAAAAAAAAAAGATCGTGCGGTCCGACAGGGCTCTCGTGATGCGCCTCCCCCGGCGGGAGGCTACTTTTAGTGCTTCTTGTCTCGCGCCATGCTAGTTGTCCCTGAAGTGTTCTGCCCGGGGATCACCGGCCAGTAGAGCGAAGAGTTTCCAAATTGTGCCGTGGGTCCGTAGGAGGCGTAAGCGGACGGCGGGAATGATGAAAAGACATGACGCTCGTCTGCGGTGGGAGTCATGCCCGAGCCAGCAGCAGCCGCCCCGTCCTGCTGCTTCGACAGCGTTCTCCTCTGGGTCTCTTCCTCCAGCAGGGTCAACTGGGCCTCGAAGACTTGGAGGGCGCGTGCCGCGCGTGAGTCGGCTGTCGAGTGGGTGGCCCTAGATCCGGGCTCAGTGATTGTCTTTGGCCGCGTGTTGGTGGGCTGGCGAGGTGAACGGAACTTGTTATAATGCTTACGGTGTATGTGTATATGTCTGATGGCTCTGACCTGCGGCTGGGCGATCCGAGGGGCGTCCCGAGTGCGATGTACTATGCTTGGTCGACTTTTGTTTCGCCATTTCGTCTGCCGGAAGAAGAATTGCCCTCTGGGTGCTTGTTTCACCTGGCCGGCTACGTATAATCTCGGCTGCCTAGCTTGACAAGTTGTAACGAGGCTGAATCGTTTGTTTGAAGAAGATGAGACGGACGAGTTGTGTGTATGTGAGAACAAAGCTCGGATGGCACGGTCAAGGTCAATAAGTACTTAGGAGCTATTGTATGACCGCTTGGGAGGTGTAATAAGCACAGATTACAGCGCTCGTGGCTGGTTAAACCTCGATGTAAATCGAGAGCGGGGCACGACAGGCCAAGGCTCTGTGGGTGGATGCCGGCGAGGGGAATGTGATCTGCACTCCGCACATAATCACAGAAAAATACCCTACTATAGTACTTGGGACGCCAGGGACGGTCATGCCTTGGTGGCCCCTTTTGGCGAATATTTACCCATGTTGGTCCTTGGGCTCCGAGCGGAGCGGGGCCTTGCATGGTGGAGTCCAGACAAGAACGGTCCTTTTGTCGACTAAGTCATACAAACGGAAACTAAAATCCTTGCGGCTTTTCAACATCCTGGACGTCTCGAACGCGCAACATGATACGACGCACATATGTCCCGATCTCTTCCTGCATGCATGTGTGTGTGTGTGTGTGTGTGTGTGTGTGTGTGGTGTGTGGTGTCTACTCCATACTCACATATAGCGTACATATGCCCCAACCACTTGAGCTGGCCAATGGGTTGAGCGTGGAGGTGGGTGTCGAAAAGTGATCACCCGGGCAGGACTGCAGGTGCATGCTATAAGTTGGACACATTTTCTGGGTGCGGATATGGTGGGTGAGCCCGTCAACATGGCAGTACCTCGTGTCGATCGACCCGATATATATATATATCAACCGCGTATTAATGCCAAAGGATCCATTCAGTCCCTCTTCAAGAAGCCACCAGCGGCAGCGCGAGCTCCACCCCCAGGTCCGAACATCTCCCTGAGATCCTGTACCAGGGTCTCTGGTCTCTCCCCAGGCCGCAAAGTGCCCGCCTGAAGCATGGAACTTTTGAAGGGTGATGCGCCCAAGGGTCCTGGCTGTGATATCGGGTATCGCGACGATGTCTCCAGGAAACTGGCTGATGCCGAGAGGCGGTTTGGTCTAGGGCGAGCATGAGATTAGCACCGGAGGCCCAACTAACCCCCCTCGCCGGGATACTCCAGGTAAGTTTCACTGACCCAGGCCCAGAACTCCCTATCAGTCGACGACCCGTTCCACTCCTTGGTCGGATTTTCGGCTTCGAAGTACGTCCGAACGCTGGCACCAGGCCCGGCACGAGAGAACCAGTAGATGGAGACCCAGGTCAGGACCTCATCCGCAGTCCACGGGTAGTCGTCCGTCCAATGGAGCAGCTTCTCGTGCATCCATCCCAGCAGACCGATCGGCGAGTCCTCGAGACAGAATGCAACCGTCTGCGGCCGGGTGGACTGCAGCCTGTAATAGTCATTGCCGCCGGATGCGTAGTTTAGCCCTCGTCGCAGACCCGCAATGCTCTCCCTGGAGGGCCAGAACGGAGGCCACAGCAGGGCAAGCAGGAGGAGCCAAGGTCGTCTCAGCAGGTTCAGGAGGTCAAACATGGCAAGGTTGACGTGTATCCCGCGGAGGCTTTGGTCGTAGTGTCTACCCATCGTCCGTGCGATGATGGATCCCCAGTCCCCCCCTTGGGCGACATACTGGCTGTAACCCAAGCCCAGCATTAACTTGTTCAGTACAAACCCATAATGACGGATATTGAAGCCTCTCTAGAACCACGGGAGTCAATCCTGCCTGCCTAATTCGTGGGATTATTGCTTTTTTTCTTTCTTCAGACACACAATCACCTTACCTTCTTCACACCATCACTAAAGCCATAGTTGGGCAAGCTCGGCGCGACGACATGGAACGCCTGCGAGCTGGCATCCCCAGGGCTCGTCAGGCCCTCCAGCATCTTGGCCACCTCGAGGAAGCTCCCAGGCCACCCGTGGACGAACAGCAGTGGTATGGCGCCGGGGCTGTTGCTCCTGGCATGGACGAAGTGGATGTCGAGCGTTCCGAAGCCGTCAGACTCCACGGGCATGGTGAACATGGGAAGCTCATTGAGTTTTGCTTCGTGCTGGCGCCACTTGGGCAGATACTCATTCTTCCAGTGATGCAGCAGCCCCTGCATCTGTGGGACAGGGACGCCTTGCTGGATGTCGTAGCCTTCGGGCTGGTCGGGCAGCCGAGCCAGCTCGAGTTTTCTGCCGGAGGCGACCCAGGTCATCATCAGAGATGCTGATTCTGAATGGCGTTGGCTTGGCCATGGTGGAGACTTGAGAAGCTTGGAGTTGGCCTTAAAGAGAGAAACAGGCGTGGTTTGTTGGGAAATCAAGTAAATATCTCGAGGACGATGTGCTCGACCAAGGATATGTGAACTGCTTACTAATAATTATAGCCGAGGCTTCTTGTGCTGAGGGGTCTCGGGCTGAAGAGAAGTGTTTTTTTTTTCTTTTTCTTTCGATTATTTCTTTTCATAATTCGTACATATGTGCCTTTATATATCAAATTTATCCATCGCTATGGCCATTTATTTCCAGGACAATGTAAGCATGATTTGTTCGCATTTTCCACAAGGGGCAGAGGGTGCAGGCTGACGAAACCTGCCGAGGCTGAAAGAGGTGTGTATGCCAGGCAGATGTCTTGCGTCTAATTACTGTATGTGACCAGCTTCTAGGCTTGTATAAGCAAATACTCATATCGTGACACTACCCATCTCTTCCTGGCATCGTGGGATGTTATAAATGAATCTTTATTTATTATTATGCTCTGATTCTTTGGCACGACCCCGTCTCTGCACAGTGGAGTCACCCTAATCCTTAGTGTCCGCTCCATGAACGACGTCTCATTTTGCACCTGCATTTGAACATCTCCGCCCATCAAGACCCTGCGGCCACACAGCCTCATCATCATCATCATCGCCTCCCACTGTTCGGACCTAAAGCTCCCTCTTGCAGACGCCATGGCTGTTGACAAGGAAGCGGGCTCTGACGCGCCTGAACTGGCTGCCGATATCATTGCGCGGAGCCAAAGTCTGTTGCGAGAGATGGAGCAGCTCCGCCAACAGCTCTTCACCACCAGAGGCCGCAATGCACACTTCAAGGGTCTGCGTAGCTTCATGGATAATATGAGATCTGATATCGAGGCGGCAGAATCATACCTGGCCTCTCTGGCAAACCCTAACAGCAAGTGGAAGGCCGGAAAGGGGGAGCCCTCTTTCTGCGGCGGCGCGCTTCCGCAGCAGCAATGTATATGCCGTCGACCTGCACTGGAACATAGTCAAGCGATGTCGCCACCTGGTCTCAGTCAACCAGCAGCTCCCCAAGGCTGCAGTCCACGCTACTTGCAAAGACAAAACTGACCGTTCAACCGGGAAGGCGGACGCTGGCAGGGGGCTGATATGCGTACACGCCGTTGTGGACGGGGGCGCAGAATGGATCCGTATCATTACCAAGGACCAGAAACGGCTGCTGATCGAGATGGCAGAGGGCGGCTGGGACTGGGGCTGCGATGGAGAGGTGAGTGGCGACGACGATGACGACGACGACCACGCGCTGTACGAGGATATCGCAACCCTTCGACAGGCCAAGGAGATGGTCGACGTGGCGCGCACTAAATGGCACAACTACCACCACCCAAGGATACGCATCATCCTGACAAGGATAAGAGAAGGCCAGAATGATGAGATTAACAGGCTCATCGGGAAACTGCGCGGTATTGGCGGCAGCGATATCAACGTCAAGGTTCACTGCGCAGATTCTGAATGGGTCACAAACCAGCCCCCCATACCTGCCGACACCGCATTAGCCAGGCTTTTGCCCCAGGAAGAAGACGTGGGTGAGACCATCCTGCTTGACACCAGTGTTCTGATTGCTTTGGTCTCGGACATTTGTCATGCAAAGGTTGCCCAAATGCCCTGGATGGAGCGGGATCTTCAGAGCCACATCGAAGACGAGAACCGGGGGAACAATTTCATCCCGTCAGTCGCGGCCTCGCGGCTGCGGGGCAAGAAGCTTGTCTGCACAAAACAAGCCATCGCCCATTTCACCGACATTACGAGGACCATAGGGAGCCCGACAGAGGTGGAAAGGGCCCGGGTGCTTCTCGAGG
The DNA here is from genome assembly GCA_016584495.1 of Celoporthe dispersa. Lineage (NCBI taxonomy): Eukaryota > Fungi > Ascomycota > Sordariomycetes > Diaporthales > Cryphonectriaceae > Celoporthe > Celoporthe dispersa. The sequence goes on along the minus strand of WAID01000006.1, from coordinate 1,495,177 downwards.
GCGGATCGGGTGATCTCCAGAAGCTGTCCATCCACCACATCCCCGACGACCTGATGCTCCCTCTGCGCGTGCTTTCAGGAGAGGAGACGGAATTGCGTGCCGATTCTCTCGTCCGCGATGGCGTCCTCCCCGAGGTGGCCTTGGAGGTGGACAAGCATCTCGAGAGTGTTGCCGGCAACAGAGCTACGCACCTGTACGCTTGGGCTTCGGGCCTGACGGTCGTCACGAGCAACAGAGCTCTCACGGGAAAGATTATACGGACAGTGGAGGCCAGCCTCGCAGAGGACTACGAGGACGGGCCTCGTATATGTGCGCTGCCGTACAACCGGGCCCTGGTGACCTGTGGGCCTAGTCCCGAGAGAGCACGGGAGCTTCAGCGGAAAGGACTATGGTTTCCAGGTCAGACGTCAAACAACGCATCCGATCATGTGTCTTGGGTCTGAGGCGATGATGTGGGTGTCGGCGATGTGAACATATCGACATCTGTCCTCGACAATAGCCACCGCCTGTTGCTATGTTGCGCCACCCGCAAATCATCAGGCCATGAACCATGGTATTGAGCCTCTATAGTCAGTGAATTAGAGACCATAGGCAAGAACATGAATGCACCCAACATATCAGCCAGCGTCAACAAGACATCAAGTACGCGGTCCCGTCTTTCACTCTCTCCCGATATTTCGCATTAATTATGGTTTCATTACACTGCTCATCAGAGCGCCGTTGGTTTGCCAGTCTTTCTATAGGTGTGGGTGTTCTTCATTGACGCCGAGGACATATCTTGTCCAAGTGACGAAGTAGCTGGACGAACTTCAACATAATTACTGTCGCCGCACACGCTCACTGTCTACACAATGCATTGGATACTAGAATCCGAATTGATGTCTTATAAATTATTTCAGCTTCATAAGAGTCATGCGACCCTAGAACGCGCAGATGATGGCATAATGTACATCGTGGAGGTATCCGAGAACCTCCTTATAGTCTAACCTGTCCAGCGTCAAAGAAGATCAAAGAAGAAAAAAAAAGGCTGGCTGTGTGCCGAACACAAACCACGGTCCGCAGCTCACGACTAGAGAACCGGTACGGTAATCCCCGAGCAGCTTGCTGTGTATCTTGGAAGGAACTCGCACTTCCAAGCAGTGTAATATACAGGCACGGCCCTTTACTCGACACCCCATACCTGGGATGGGGTCGTGGTGAAAAGACAATCCAGAGGCCCAAGGCACGGTCGCAAACGCGGTCCAGTTGAACTCCACACCCCATCTGGAATTGCAGAAACGCGGTCAACCAGGAGATCCTCTCGGGACGCGAGGCTTCTGCGGGAACAGCAGGAGGAAGAGGAGGAAGGACTTACTGTCCCTGGATCGTGGAGTACTGGTAGCTCACGGCCAGGTGAGCAGATGTGGTATCGTTGGAGGCCTGCAGGTAGGCATTGACGAGGGCTGCACTGGTGTTGGTAGTGACAGTTCCGGTGCAGGGCCAGGGAGCGGTGGCGATGCCGCTGCCGGTGCAGGATGCGGTGCTGTGGGATGGGGACTTGTTGTCAGCGACTATTACAACGCAGGGGCACGCCGTCAGACGAGGATCTCCTAGGATTTTCTCTTGTCCTCGCGAGCACATGGCAGAGCGGTCTGACCAGACAGCTCATATGACTATGGATTTGTCGATACTTTTTTATTTTATTTTTTTCTTCAAAAGAGAGGAGACTTGTATCATATAAACCAAGAGCACAATACTTACAAGGCTGGTATGGCGAGTCCGCTCTCGGTCGTAGGAGGAGCGCTGACGTCGAAACCTATCCGCTGAGCATCAGCATGTTGTTCTTTCTGGGTGAAGATCGCTGCCTCAGACAGCCAGACGTACTGTATGTGCTGTTTGAACCGCCCACGGCGTTAAAATCCGTGATGGTCCATGTGTAATTTGACGCCGCGGCCTCGAGGACCTTAACCTTGCGATCGAATGATTTCGCGGGGAGAGCGCCGGCGGACGCGACGAGCGAGAGAGCGGCTGCGATCGAGAACTGCATCTTGTCTGAGACCTGAACGAAAAGAGAATGTAAGATCCGATCCTGGGACTGAAGAGAGAGTGACTGGCACACACACGCACACAAACACACACAAGAACAACGAAAGACGAAAGGGTAGAGACCAAGAGATCAGCAATGCACACCGTCGAGACATAAAAAGGGAGTTCGATCTACATCATCCAGGATTATATAACCGACCTTGACCTTCATTCATGCTCAGTGACCAGACCCAGCCCCTGAACACGAACTCTCAACCCACAGCAGACGGGATCTCAAAAAGCGGGCCGCCAAGACAGTGAGATGCACTCCCATTCCCAGGGCATTTGGGGGGGAGGGCCGCCCAGTGGTGAAGATCCTGGCTACACAGATCGACACTCATCAAATCTCGTCCCAGTCCGACCTCCCCCCCCCCCCGGTCCTGCCTGAGCCCATTGCGCTACATTACCCGTCAAGGTTGTTCACACCACTGGAGTTTGGTAGGATCTACAGCCCTTAAGCGCTGCAAGTATGAATCCTCAACCGGAAGTGCCTTTGGCTCGAAACGGAACAGCCCAGGCCTAAAAATTGTTTCAAGTGTTTCAAGTAGGGGTTCGAGCCGCCAGGGGGGATGGGTTGGGAATTTTAAACAACGATCTGCAGAACAAGGTTATCGGATGTTATTTGTCGCACAGGGCTGCAAGCCTGTTTGTCTCCCCTTGATCGGAACCATTCCTTGGGACGAGGGCGCCTCATTTGTACATATGGATGTCACCCAATTCTGTACGGGGCGTCGAAAGGCTCGAAAGGCCCGATCAAGATCAGGCCAGGGTCTGTGTGCTTATTGGCTGGAGTAGCTTGTTCTGTGAGGCATCTACCGGGCTCGATCCTTTGGTTGCGCCTCGAGGAACGTGTAATAAAATCCTCCAAGAGACCACTTATATCACAGCAGGACTATACCATAGTATGTATGGCCTGGTAACCTTAGGCAGCCGCAAATCCTCATACTTTCAAAGAGAGACATATCTATAGAGCAAGAGACTATTGGCAGCCGCCTCGGATCTGGTGCTTGAGATTCCCGAAAATAGATCCGCGCCAACCTCGTACAGACGCCCCCTTATACTACACTGAAGTCCGCAAACTAGCGAGAGAGAAAGGCAGGGAAAGAAAAGAAAAAAAAAGGCCCAAGTACGAACGATCATGCATGCTACACAACAGTTATGCCGTCCGTGCTCGCTCACTTGCCATCAAGATCTCGCTACGGCCTCCAGCAGGGTCTGTGTCTTCCCGGTGACCCTCTGGTGATGCCTCTGCGACGGCCTTTGGCGTGGTGTAGCTGTGCGGCGGGTTCACGATGGCCCAGATCGTGCGGAGGCTCAGTCGCTGGGAGGTGGGCGTGCTGAGGGCGACGCCCCAGAGGAGGTCCTTGAACGGCGAGAGCTCGCTGCCTGCGCAGGTGAGGGCCTCTTTTGCCTCGCTCGTCCATGTCCTTCGCCTCGTCACCTGGACGAGGTAGTTCAAGGACCTGCCGCTCCGATGTCTGTGTCTTGGGTCCGCTCTGGGTGGAGCGGCGCGGTGCCTTTTGGATGCTGAATTGTTACTGTTGTCGTCGGCCTTATGCTTCTTGATTGGAAAATTGGTTTTTTGTCTCCCCCCCCCCTGTTTTTTTAGGGAAAAAAAGTCGCTGCAGAGTCACTTTTTGGTGCCCTTGCCCATCTTCTCACTATTTCTGACTCGGCGGTGGTAGTGTCTCCTTCATTATGTCAATTCTGGGCCTTTGGTGTTATCTTGTCGGCTTACTGTGATAGTAAGGCCATTGAACTGCGCGTAGCGGCGGTGCTACGGCCTGCTAGAACTATGACCTGGCCATTTGGAAAGGGGCGAGGTGAGAGAATGCAGTGTCTGAAGTAGAGATGCGAACGCTATAAGCCCAGCGTCTGTAATGATGACGTCTTTCCGGACGAGGTACCAGGCGTATACTACTCACTGGCTCCTTCAGCCCTGCGAGAGCAATCAGCTATTGGGCCCCAAATGCTTTGCTCCCGACATTGTTGACTGACAGGCACGTTTGGCCTATATGATAGGTCCAATTGATGCTCTCAGATGGAGCACGAACCAGTGTCAGGATGTGTTTGGTCTTCGCGATCTGGATACCGTGGACGGGGCGAGAAGAAAGTGCCGGTAGTCTAGACCAGCAAGGGCCTCGCATACTGTATAAACAGGCCGACAAGCAGATGCAGTAGACCAAAATGAATGATCCTCTCGTCGGCGTTTCTCCACTGACGGCGCCAATTGTAACATGAAATGGTGTTCTTGAGTCGTCTATCTTGTTCTCTCTTCTGAACCAATAGGCCGGCGATACACAAAGTGCGAGGCCAAAGATCTTCGCAGTCGCGCCCCCATCTCGTCCCGTGATCTAGTTGCTCCTCGCACCGTCCTTGGCCGCCCTCAGCTCGTTCATCTTGGCCACGCGCTTCTTGAACTCGACATATTGACATTTCTCGTACGTGTGTCTCTCTTGCTGCAATCGTGTTCCTCTGTCAGCACATTTGTCCACCGAATCAAGAAATGTTTGACAGCATGTCCTGGCGAGAGAACGCAGAGTCGCAGCATGCGGCTGTCCTTCTCTCGCCTCGCGGGCTGGGGGTGGGATTGGTCGTGGGGTTTCTTCCAATCGTACCTCACACTTCCACGGCAGATAGTATGTCTCGAATCGGCACCGGTTGAGGGGGGTCAGGAGGCTCGCGCAGCTGTCTCGGTAGGCCATGGGGAGTTTGGCGTCGCGCATCTCCTCGCGGGTCGCCTCTTAAAACTGGACGTCAGTAGGGCAAACCCCAGTGGGCCGTATGCAGGCATGGGTGGGGGGTCCGGCTTACTCTGCGGCATCTCGAATGAATCGTCGTGTCCACCCATGTTGACGAGGCAGTTGGTGGTGACCTTGCGCCTTGGGTTGCTTGCTTTTGGGGTTGATTCTCAGAAGTCCGTCGGATGCAGTTGACCAACCGCAAGGTCGGGATTGGTCTCGACGTCGTTGGGGTGGTCTGTGCGTTGAGCTCTTGATGCGGGTTAGCGGTTGACCGCAATAGAAAACTGGCTGCAGAGGCTTTGCGAGCGATTGTTGGAAAGCAGGGGCATCCACATACTGCACCAGGCAAAGGGATGCAGATGTAAAATGATAAGTCTACATCTGATCCCAGGAGGACAGAGAAGGGTATTCTTCACAAAAAATTAAGCCATACAAGATGAGAAAGTGGAGTCCCTTTGGCAGTATTGTGGCTATAGGCTTTGTATTTACCAAAGCCCTTATCCGAAGTGGTCTGTTGGCCCAATGGCAAGGCGTCTGACTACGACCTGTGTGTAAAACACGGAGCTCAGCCATCAGGAGATTGCAGGTTCGATCCCTGCACAGATCATTTTTGCAATTTTCTTTTTTTTCCCCCTCAATTCACCCATCTCCTTTATCGATTTATGTCCGTGAAACGTGTGTCACCAGAATAATGTGTTTATATTTTACTGGCATTTTATGATGTGGGAGGTATCGAGTCCACTGGGGTGTTTTTTCCTTTTTCGCTGGGAGGAGAGACAGACACTAATTGTAGCTTGCTACTACGTCCGCAGAGCTATGCATTACAACTTTGTATGCTACTTGCCATGTATCAACCAAGTGCGCTTCATCCTCTGCAACTCTTAAGAACATATGCCACAGTAATTTTTGTGATTCTTTTGCATCTTATTTACTAGATCTATTTCATGCTGACCCTACTTTGCACACCCAAATGGGAAATGATTACCAATCGGCTGCTTCCCCCATTTAAGGAGACCCTGGATTTTGAATAGAGCTCCTGGCCGGCCACATTCTCCTTAGTCAGACTTAGGATACAATATTAGCTGGAATCTACAACACCCTCCAGACATCACCAACATTCCATAAGCAAGACTGGAGTACAAATCTCCTCACACAGAGAGCCCTAGCCCTCTTTGTCATCGATGTGGGTGCTCACCAGGCCGCGCGCCGCTGGCTGTAAGGCCGGACGTCTCTGCAACACCGACTCAAAATCTATCAACCATGTCACCGCCATTCTCTCACCTCGAGCGCGGAGATCCGCCACCGCGCCGCAAGTCATGCTCGGACTGCGTCAAGGCCAAGAGAAGGTGTAGCCAGACCTTCCCAACATGTATTCGCTGCGCGCAGCGAAGTTGCTCTGCAGATATCCATCTCAGGCTCGCATCTCCCGCCGAGCCCGGGAGACTGGGCCCCTGTCGGATGCAACCGCGCCTACGCCCACCACCTTTGTGGACGAGCCGGAGCAGCAGCAGCCGCCCGTGCAGATCGATTCAGTACAGATTGGGACCGCCAGCCGAGACCTTTGGGTGGATGCGGATGCGAGTACGCTTGCTCTAGATGCGTCCTGGCCGGGGGGCGAGCAGCTCGATGTTGATCTGACCGTGGATCCTTTCGGGACGCTTCAGGATCCCGCACTGTCTCCGGTATCGTCTTGGACTGTGCCGCCTCCCACTCCAGCTCTTTTCGATGCTGAGACACGAGGTGCCGAGTTGCGTCCCTCGACAGATATACACAGATCGGCGTATCCCATGCTGGACGTCTCACCGAGACCTTCTCTGCAAATCGCCCCTCCGAGATACTTCAACCTCGAAGCCATCAACCAAGAGGTCCACAACAAACTGCTGTATGCCATGGACCAGATCAAATCGGCACCCAGGACAATGCTGCTAGAGCTTCAGACCCCATGGTGTCACCCTGCACTTTACAAAGACGAGATGCCCCAGGTTATGCAAGGTTGGTATTTCATTGCTCAATATATTATCCATGTGTCCCGACTATTCAAGGCATGATGGTTGATAGTATCATCTGCATTATAGAGGCTATATCAGCATGTGCCTTATACACATCAAAAAATGCCATCAACGGCCCTATCATCATGCGCTGCATCGACACCAAAGTACACGGCCTCCTGGGTTCCGAGACACCAAGCACCCTCCTGCACGCCCTGGCCCGAACTCAAGCCCTGATGCTCTACCAGATCACCAGGTTCTTCGACGGTGACATCGTCGCCCGATGCTCCGCAGACGCCATGTTCAGCGATCTGCAGTCGTCCGCCCTCGCCCTGGCCAACCACACCCACTGGGATGCGCACGCTACCGGCCCCACAAACGTCTGCGATACGGACCGCCCCGGCGGCAGCGGAGGGCTCGGCGCCTCCTCGCTCCTGAACTTGCAGGCCTCGCGCCAGTTCTGGAGGGAATGGGTGCTGCACGAGTCCGCGCGGCGGACGTTTCTGATCGCTTGTTTCTTCATGAAGGTGTGGAAGCTGCTCACCGGGCGGCAGGTCACCGAGTGCGGGGAGGGGTTTCGTGTGAGCTGCGTGGGGCGTAACTGGACGCTGTCTGCGCACTTGTGGAATGCGCGGGATCCGTTTGAGTTTGCGACGGCGTGGCGAGATAAAAAGCATTATGTGGTCAAGAGGAGAAGCATCTTGAGCACGATGGCTGACGCGGAGGGAGGCGATATTGAGTCCTTTGGGAAAATGTTGCTCACCGTCGGTATGTATCTGCCTTGCCTGCAATATGATGAAGGACCCAGGTTCAGTCACATGGTAGCAAATTATTCGCTGACCAGTATTCCAGCAATGGGTATCGACGAGGCCAAGGCCTGGCTGGCCATGAAGGGAGCCTCGCTGTGATTACATTTTCGAGACCAGTATCTTATTGTATGAAGACAGCAGCAAGGCCATGAGAGAATCCTACTCTGAATAGGCAGGGCCAGTGTCTATGATTGATGGGGCCCCTTTGGCTAATTCCAGTTGAAGAAAATGGCATGCCCAGGCAGCTTAGAAGAGAGTGAGCATTTGTCTTGTCTACCACGACTGTATATTTCGCCTCTAAATCGGTCAAATCTGCAGTCTCTGGCCTGCCGGTCTCGATGTTCGTCCCAGCTGCAATGTAGATTTGAAGTGCTGCTGTAGCAATCACTACACCAGCGTACTACATGAGTAATACCTAGCTTGCTCGGTAGTTGATCCTGGCGATTTCACCTTTCCTGACGGCCTGGAGGAACCACATTGAGCATAAACAATATGCCATGAATCGCAATCTCAATCCATGATACTTCGTGTCACAAGAGGCTGGCTGGGAGAACTCTGAAACATTTAAAACCTCAGCTCGGAATAGAGTCAAGCCATACCAGAGTAGAGGGCCGTCCCCGTGCAGCTTTCGGTAGATCAGAACGGAGCCATAGTAGACCAGGACGCCCTGCCCTTCTAAAACCGTGCTGAACAAGCACGCATGCCTAGAGACGTTTCATAGCGAGAGCAGCCTAACAAGGACTGTTGTACCAAGGCCAACAGCATACATCTCCAGGATCTTCGAAGGCGAATGATAATACCATGCGCCCATGAGTGAGCGTCATACAAGGCGTAGAACAGGCAGCCTAGGTGTAGAAGCGATTCGACAACTCAGGAGACGTCCCGACTAGTGCTCATTGCTTACGGTCTAGAAACATCTGGGCCTTCCCCACGAAGACCCGCGACGCCTACAGGCATCACGGAGAGAGATATTCTTAGGCTTGTGGGGGAAATCCGGGGGAACGGGGCGCTCAGTGCCTGTTATACGGCATACATTGACATGCACATGCACCCAGGCGGACTGGAACCAAAAGAAACTCAATCCTGACTGCAGCATGATCTGAGAATTCCGAAGAAAAAAAAGAGAGAAAGGGAAAAAGACCCGCTTTCCGGTATGCGTGTCATTCCTTGCGTGAGAAGGTCTGCTCCCCATCATGCATACCTTATATATTAAGGTTTCGCCTGTCTGGCCTACAACACCTCCCAACATGATCCTGAAGATAGTTTCCGCCCTCGCCACTCTAACAACATAAACTACACTATTAGCCCACATGTAGCAGCTGAACAAGCCTGGGAGAAGCCATCTGGGCAGGTCTTAGCCCCAAATTAGCGGCTCTGCAACTGCCACATCGTGTTCCCGAGCTGTCGGGACCTGCATCTATCTCCAAGTGGCGTTGAAGACTCTCGCTGCTTGCTGGCTGACGGGCAAAAGAACTGCCGCGCTCCCATCCCGTCGGGTCAGTGGCGTTTTTAGTTCTCCGCACATGTGCCTGGGGAGAGAGAGACCCCGATCTTCGTTCTGACCAATCGGCTGGCCCCTGTGACCTTTTTTATCTCTTGGGGGAGGGAGAAAAGGCTGGGGAAAAGCGTTCATGCTGTGCTAGACGTGCTAGAGCGGTCAGCCCTGAGCCCAGCGTATTGTTTCTGTCTGATGTCCGTCCGCCCGGAGGGTGACCAGGTCTGGTCTAGGTGGGAGAGAGGGCAATAGGAAATGATTTGTCGCTGACTGTCTCTGTTGCAAACAGGCATGCATGATTAGATTTGTTGCATAAAGCCAACACGGTCCTCCACGTGTGTTTGCCCGTTCTGGAGTTCTACCCAACCTCGGGACCTCGTCGCGTTAATATGAAGTACATGTCCACATTATGGGACATGTGGACCTTCTCTAGTCACTCAGAGCCCTTTACTTACTTTTGAATAATTGCATTATCAGCAACTTCAAGTCGGGTTGAGAATCATTGGTCCGTTAGTCACGACGTTGGACTTCTGCAAAGCAACCTCCGCCCATCATGGACGAGAACCTCGACGAAGGCGCAATCCACGAGATCGAGGAGGCCCTGGGCACCAAGATCTACCCAGGAACGGAGATCATGAAGGATGTAGGATCTCACCACTTCGTCAAGGGCGCAAACCACCGCAGTGTGCTGGTCCCGCAACCCTCCGACGATCCTCGTGATCCCCTCAACTGGAGCCCCTTCTGGAAATCAACCAGTACGACCAGTGCCCTGAATTTGTATCAGACAGATTTCAAGAAATGCTGACCATTTCCCCCTCTTCTTCTCTCCACCCGACAGCCATCTTCGCAGCAACCGCAGTATCCTTCTCCCTCAATCTGGGCCCCCTCGCCCTCGCCCCCATGTTCGACTACTACATCGAAGCCTATAACCGCTCCCTGGCCGACGTTGTCCAGTTCACAGGTGTGGCGATCCTAGTGCTAGGCTTCAGCAACTTCATCTGGGTGCCCATGTCGACCTGCTTCGGCCGCCGCCCCGTCGCCATCCTCTCCTCGCTGATCTGCGCCTTCTCCTCGGTCTGGCGCGCCCGCGCCACTTCGTACGGCTCCTTCATGGGCGCGTGTGTGCTCAACGGCCTAGGCGCGGGGCCCTGTGAGACCCTCATGCCGCAGGTCATCGCTGATGTTATTTTTTTGCACGACCGCGGCAAGTACCAGACGCTGTACTTCAGCCTGTACTTCATCTCGCTCATGGTTGGGCCTGTTATCTCGGGCGCCATGGCCCTCAACACGGGCGTCGAGAGTTTCTGGTGGTTCAACACCGGCATGCTATTCTTCACAAGTCTGGTCTGCATCTTTCTCTTCCCCGAGACGCGCTATCACCGTCAGGCCTCCGGTGCTGCGATGGCAACTGGTGCCCCTGCTTCTGCTGGTGCCGTTGCCACAACACCGACAGACCGCGACAGCCAGGAAAAAGGTCACGAGAGCACGCTCGAGAACACCGCCACACAAGCCTCTGCCGGCGCAGCAGGCCTCGGAACCAACAGCCTCGCCCACGCCGAGACGCACATAGACCCCCACCTCGGCCGCGGCAGTCCCGGGCGGTCCCAGTTCCTCCCCTTCCAGCCCTACGCCGGCGGCCTCCTCCGCGAGCTGTGGCTTCCGCTGTACCTGCATCTGTACCCCGTGGTCGAGTTTGCCGCCTTCGTGGTATCGTGGTCGGCGTCGGGGTTCCTGGTGGTGAATCTGTCGCAGACGCAGGTGTTCGCGGCCCCGCCGTACAATTTTTCATCGCAGACCATCGGCCTGTTTAACCTGGCCGTGCTGGTCGGCGGGTTCGTCGGGCTGTTCACGTGCGGCCCGCTGAGCGACTGGGTCGCGGCCCACCTGACGGCGCGCAACAATGGCGTGCGCGAGCCAGAGATGCGGCTGGTGGCTATGGCCCCGTATATTGTCATCATGATCATCGGCAGCGTCGTCACGGCAGTGGGTTACGATCGCCATTGGCCGTGGCAGGTCATTGTGATCATTGGATACAGTTTTCTCGGCATCCAGGTCGCCGCCCTGCCCAGCCTCGCCAGCACGTATGCCATTGATAGTTACAAGCCTATTACGGGATCAGTCTTTGTCACCATCACCATGTAAGCCCCCTTTTCCACTCCCAGAGCTACCTTTTGTGTGTGTGCACAGCTTGGCCGGGCTTCGGCTCACTGACGCTCGCTTAAAACAGTAATAAGAATCTGTGGGGATACGGCGTTAGCAAGTTCATAACGCCATGGTCGATAGCGAACGGGTTTGTGCCACCAATGCTTACCAACATGGCCCTCATCACCCTGTTCAGCTGTAGCGGTATCATCTTCTGGTTCCTTGGCAAGACGTTCCGAGGTATGACGTCCAAGTCATTTGTACACAAGCTGTGAGAGGCTTCTTCTGTTGCGAGCCAACCACCTATCAGCGTACGTGGCGCAACATGGACGGAGAAGAGACGGGTGGCATATTAGTACTCAGTAACATCAGCCTAGAGAATAACCCGGCAATGTATTGAGGAGCCGAGGACCCCCTGCGGGAACTCCATGCTTCGCCTGAGATGAGTCCTTTGTGTCTTGTCCGACCCCAAAGCCTTGCGCTCTGCATTTGACAACTGTCCCCGGGTCTGGACACGCAGTATGGTGATTAGTGGCTGGGGACAGGTCAGACAAGAATTTGCAGCGGAAAGAAGCTGCCAAGTCAATTCTCCTGGGATTGGTGTGTTGAGTCCAAATTACCTATGTACAGTAAGCATGATAAACCCAGGACCATCTCGCAGCCTTCAGATTGCACAGAGGCATAGTTGTTGAGAGTGGTCAGACACAGAAGGCTGCGTGGGCGTCATAGTTGAATATACACGAGCCACCGCAGTGGTTGTTCACCTGCGCCCTGCCATCGTGTCAGATGAGCTAAGAGGGAGTCAGGATCCACTGCGCACGCACCGGGCGTCTGTCATTGTGTCACTTACAATGTTCTTGCAATCAAAGTCGCAAAAAGTCTGACCCTCTGTGTGGGCATCACAGGAGTGGCCAGTTGGCCCATAGAAAGGGCCGCACTCTGCCAAGGACTCCTCCGCAGGCTCGTCGTCGGATTCGACGTCGTAATCAACGACGTAGTCCGCGTCCTCCGACTCGAGGCCCATATCGCCAGCGCAGAAGACGGCATCTCCGACAGGCCTCTCGTCATCGACCGCGCAGGTGCCCAAAGCACATGTCTGGGACAGTTGAATCCTCCCATCGCGGCACTCGACAATGCTGGCGCAATACTCATCGCACATGCGCCAACCTTGCCTGACGAGGGAATGCGGACCACCGCACTCATCGCCGATGATCGACGTCAGCCCACAAAAGAGGCTCTCGACTGCTCCCCCCACGGAGGCTCCCTGGGGTATGCTCGTGTCGTCGTCCGGTTGGCCGCAGAAGGCGCCCTTGCCAAGGTCGGTCTGTTGCTTGGTCATACACGTGCTCGGCTCGCAGGATTCGTCGGTCTCCATCGTCCCTCCGCGGCACACGATCTTGGGCAGCAGCAGGTTAGCACGCCGAGACATACTGACTGGGGAGAGTAGAAATAAGATCCTACGAGATTCTTGCACGACTTGTCGCATAGACGGTCACCTTCCTTGAGAATGACAGGACATTTCTGGCCGGCGTCGACGGAGAACCCACAGCCTGGAGATTCAGACTCGGCAGCCACGCCCTCAGCGTCGGCGGCACCTTGGCTGCCAACACAAAAGGCAGAATGGGCGTCGTCCCTCTAGGTGCAATGTCCGGGCGAGCAAGGATTGTTCAGCTGCATCGTACCATCGTGGCAGACAAGCTATGGAGCAGGATTTCAGTCAGCATGGTGGTCTTGCATCCCTAGACGAGGGGCAGGGTCATCCTCACAATGTTCTGGCAACTGGGATCATAGACACGGTCGCCGTCCCTCATGCCGGCACCACATTGGTATCCGACAGGTGAGATATTCTGGCCACAGGACTGAGCTGTGATGGCGCTGGCAGAGAGGAGAGCCAACAGCCCTGGGGAAAACGTAGCGCGGTGCATCCTGAAGGCCTGAGGAGTTCCTGGCGGCAGGATATGGCCTTGGATGGTGCCCTCCCGAAAAGAAGAACAGAATATGCGGAGAAGATGCCGTTGCGGCTTGGGTAATGCTGCTGGATTGGCTACGGTTCTGGAAGGCTCTCAGAAAACAAGAACGTGAGACCGAAGCTGTCACGTCCACGAAAAGACTCGTTGTTCGACGGTAGCGCCTGCCCGCCTGATGCCCATGGCTGCTGCATTATCATCCTCGTCGTCATCATCGTCTGTGAGGGGGGGCCGTGTTGGCGCTCCTTCCGTCGCCCAAGAACGAGAGCACGTCGCCTTCAGAGTGATGGTGTTTGTGAGTGGAACTGTATTGTCTATGGCTCCCAAGACTTATCTCGCGATGGTCATTATCGTCACTCGACCTCCCTTGTCAAGATCTCTCCCCGCCAGATAAGAAATAGTCACCTGCATGCCGACTCAGATCTGAGCTGACATCTCGATCGAATGTCGATCTTACCAAGTCATCATCTCGTTGCTTGGAAGAAAGAGAGGGGGAGGGGAGAAAAAAAAAAGGTATGCAATGTGACTTGATATCTCTTGCCTCAAATCATGGCAACCGTGCAGGAGCAATCACTCCGCTATGATGTCTGCCTTGGCCTGGGCCTGGTCGATCTTGCCAGGGGCTTCCCGGCGCACCGCAAAGAAATGATTGGGGTTGGCAGGCACGAACCGGCCACTTACAGGCGATGACAGTGGTGGACAGGTTAGGCGCGTGCCGCGGTAGACCGCAGTTCGACCTTCCCAGATCAGGTGAGGCTGGGGAAAGTGCAGGCCACTAAGAAAATGGTGAGGGCTATAGTGGCCCGGGTAGTGACAGATGACTCTGGGGCGTTCAGATAGGCGTTGGTGATATGCCCGGACGCTGCAGCACGAGTCGAGTCAAGTCAACGGGTCGAGAACATCCGTAGTCGCTCGTGTTCTGCTCTTGTGAATCTTATCTTGACTGCCCCCGAGGCGAGAGAAGATAACAGCGAAAGCAACGAACAACAGGAGAGGAAGGGAGGATCCAGGCTTGGAGGAGTGTCATAGTACTATACAGTGTGGGTGAGTGGGCTTGGGTTTCTGGAGGCTGTGGGGAGAAGAGGGCCTGGCCTCGGTGTGAGGATACTGCAACGGTGTACCTCCGTTGCAAGGTTACCAGGTCGCCGTTACTGCAGTGAAACCATGGTAGTACGGCAGACTGCCAGAACATGCGTTGATGGGCTCTGAGGTAATCGGTAGTTTTGGGGAGGGGGGGGTTCCTGCAAGCTGCCGGGGTGCAGGGCTTAGTCTACACGCAGCGGCACGGCACAGCGCCCGCCTACAGCACAGTAGTAGGAGATCACCTACATACAGTACACAGGGAGGGAAAAAACCAAGGCACTGCAGCTCATGCCTACCGCCATTGATGGTACTACTACTCCATGAAACCTGCCACCTTTTTTCCCACCCAGTCGGTCCCTAACATCACGACACTACCTCATCTCACCCACAACACCGCCACTACAGCATCTTGAAGGAGGACTACAGAGCGGCTTTATCTACTGCACCGATCGCAACAGGATCATGACGCGATTATCTGTCTACGGCGCCGCCTTGGCGATATTCATTGCTGGTACGTTCAGTCGTCTTATCGGGTTGTCGCCGCTCTCTGCTTTGACATGTCGTCATCGTCGGCTCGCGCTTCGATCCTCGACTCGTCCCCGCTCCCGGTAACAACAGCAACAACACACCTGCGAGTGCGAGGCGCATGTTGTGCGACAGCCAGAGCTGGCTGCCATGTGGAGCGCCCTCGAGTGCCCGTCAATTCGGTCGAGGGAATCAAAGTCGCAGACCACGCTCCCCCCAGCAACGTAGATCTCGTGATGTCGTCTTGCAGGAAGGATCTCGCGTACCAGGACTTACCATGGCTAATGTGTGGCGTGCGCAAACAGCATCGGCGATGACCCTTGCCTCCATCCTCGTCCCTCACTGGGTCAGCATGGACATTCCGGTCCGCGGCAGCGACAAGACCTACTCCCAACACCTCGGCCTGCATCACTACTGCAACACCGCCCTGCCAGACAGCCCATGTCGGCACTTCCCCGACACGGAACGGGACTGCCACCCCGAGGATCGGTATTTCTGCTCCATCTGGAGGACGAGCGGCTTCCTCATGAGCTTTGCGACCATCGCTGAGCTCGCTACACTGGTGTGCTTCGTTATCACCATCGGAGGTGGCAAGATCAAGCGCGAGTATGGCTGGAAGGTACTGAGCGCGCTGCTGCTGACGGTCTCCGTCGCGCAATTTGCCGCCATGGGGCTTGTGGTACGTTGATCTCCCTCTTTTCACGCCTACTGAGACCTCTCTGTATCTGGATGAGAGACATGTCTGCCCGAGAGGCGCAAGGCTGACAATGATCCACCCTGCAGTCCTTCCTCTTCGACAACGACGAGTACTTCTCCGTGCCCGGCTGGCAGCTCGACACCTCCTGGATCCTCTGCACAGTTAGTGCCAGTGTGGCCGCGCTCCTCGTCGGTGTCCTGGGGGTATCCGCCTACTTCCTGCCACCAGAAGACGACGGCTACAATTTCCTCGAGGACCCCATCGAGCCCTAGACATGTGCTTATGCATGTCAACAAAACACCAAGAAGAATTCTCTCACCTTTCTGTCACCGGCGAATTTTGGCAATTTTAGACACACACACACACACACACACACACACAAACACACACATATACATATATACATACACGGCGGCGTTTCAGGGCATACAGGACACGGCATATTTATCATTTGAGAGAAGCCTTCTATTTTTTCGATACCTTTTGGGCGGCCTTCGGTTTGGAGAACGGCAGAGCATCATATATCATCATATGGCGCTCCTGCGCGAGTTTTTCTTTTTTTCCCTTTTAAAATTTTCTCTATTTCCATTTCTAAGAGAGCTTCTACAAGATCGCACGCGTGGGTGGGGGTAATGCAACGGGGAGGCAAACCACCAAGGGTCGAGGCGAACTGAGCAAGACATCACCCGCCTGTGGCTGGTGATTTGTTCAAGTACGCCAACCTAATCCTACATGAACTACGCATGCGGTGATGAAATAATAGAGTGTGCATTCAGAAAGACCACTTCATCCCATATTAAGGACTCATTGATAAATCATTACTCCACGCCTAGCTGGTATCATGCCTCAAAAACAGCATCGCTCGAGAACACCGACCCAGTTCAAAGAAATCATCGGAACAACACGGATTCCTGACCATACCCAGCTCGTGCGCCGCACCGAAGAGGATCATCCAGCAATGTACCCGATTCTCTGTCCAAAAAGACAGGGAGAAGAAGGCAGGAAGAGGAGGCAAAAAGGTGAGAAACAAAAGGTGTCTAACCTGTTCTTCCCTAAGGCGTGTGTGAAAGGAAATAATCAACCAAGAAGCCGACAAAACATCCTCCAGGGGGTATCAAATTATACGCTCAAACGCTCTCGGATTCCAATTTCTTTCAGATATACCGACGATTCCCATCCAGCTCACCGACGGCCCTGGCCGAATATGTAACATGACCCACGAGACCACCGGCGTCCCGGCCCTCCGCGATAGTCACGACGCCCCAGAGCACCCTATTTATCCACACGCCCGCCTCCTCAGGCACGCGGTGGCACCGGGCGCTGAGGACGGCCGAGCAGCTCCCGCCCTCGAAAGCGAGCGGGTTGCCGGTGGCGCGCCCGTCGGCCATCTGCGCAGGCGGGAGACGCTGAAGACCCGCCGCGGCCACGGCCAGGAGGAGGGCGATGAGCATGGCGAGGAGGCCGAGGAGCGCAGTGCCGCTGAGGCCGAGGCCGCGGAGCCGGGCGGCGGAGGTGTCGTCGTCGTCCTCCACGGAGACAACGAAGCACGCCTGGGAGAGCACGAAGCCCATGGCCGCGAACCAGATGGCCAGCGCCCACGACACGGGCCGCGGGAGCGTCAGGTACAGGGAGGTGGCTTGGACACCAACGGGGTCGGCGCTGACGCGCAGGGGACGGGGTGTGGCGCCGTCGCGGCCGGGCCGCAGGGCGTACAGGCTACTCTCGCGCGAGAGGAAGAAGGCGGTCAGTAGGGCGTTGGTGCTAAAGTAGAGACCCGCGAGCAGGATTTGTGGGGTGGACGCGGCGATCGAGAGCGCCGCGGCCGGGATGATGGTAGTTGTGGTGGTGCTGTTGCTGCTTTCGGTGACGAGGTAGGTCGTCCGTGGGGTGGCGACCCCGAAAGGGCTGAGGCCGTGGCCGCTGCCGGTCTCGTCGGTGACGACGGTGAGAATCAGAGCCGCGGCGGTGAGAGCCGTGGCCACGAGCCACCAGGACCCCGCGGTGGCCCACTGTGCCAAGCTCGGCGCCGACAGCCAGAGGGGCGTGCGCGTGGGCGACCAGTACTTGCCCTCGGTGAAGCCCCAGCCGCCGAGCCCCAGGCGGAGGTTCTCCCTGGTCACGAGGGCGTTGTCGCGAGTGCTGGGGTCCGGCTCGCGGAGGAAGGAGGCGATGGCGTCGCCAAGGGTGACGAGGGGGTCGGAGCGCTGGTGCAGGAGGAGGGTGGCGCCCGTGAGGAGCAGGGTGAGCAGGTTCAACCCGAGGACGGCGACGAAGACGGCCGGGTTCAGGTTGACGGTGCAGCTGGGCGACGCGGTGGGCTGGGCGAGACAGTAGGACACGGACGAGCCGTCGACGAGGACCTCGCCGCTCGATGCCGCCGCGGTTGAGGTGATGAGGTCTGATTCGGAGGAGGTGGTGGTGCCGAACCCAGCCTGGGCCGTCCCGACGAGGGAGTTTTCGGTTGTGGAGGACTCGGAAGAGGCGGTGGCGAGGACGAGGAGGATGTCCGAGTACCCTGCGCCGAAGGTGTCGTCGAAGAGATCGACACAGGCCGTGGTGGTCAGGTTGGTGAGCGCACCGCCGCCGCTGGCCAGGCTCTGCAGGTCGAGCAGCTGTGCCCGCGAGAGGCCTGCGGCGTTGGACGAGGAGGTGTCGCTGAACTGGGCGCCGGTGAGAAAGGAGGGCCTGACGGCGACGAGGTTGTAGGTCGTGCTGGCTGTGGTGGTGAATATTAAGGAATTATATCTGCGACGGGAGAGGGGAGGGGGGGTTCTCAGGGTCAGCCTTCGTGTTCAAATGTTGTGACACGCGAAGAGGGGAAGGAAGAAGGAAAAAGAAGAAAAAAACAAAACACACATTATTTGGGTCACGACGGCCACGGCCAGGAGGACCATGGCGAGAAGAGCCCTCCCTCGCCCGATGAACCAGAAATTCCGGATCGAAGGGACACCAATCTCCAACCACCTCCTGTTCTCGTGCACCTCAGAGACCTCGGCCCTCGTCGGACTGCTCAGGACCTGGAAGACATAGTTTGCGCCGACGATGATGACCACCACCGCGACGTTGATGAGCGCGTGCAGGCCCCAGCTGACCGTCGCAGCCGCCGAGCAGGAACCCGTGAACAGGTCCATGGCCTCGACCAGGAAGGCGATCTTGGTCCCCGCGACGACGAGGCAGACAAAGCCGGTGACGAGCAGGACCAGGACCAGGACCAGGCTCAGCAGCACACCGCTCCGCCACCCGGTCGTGACCCTCCGCCACCCACCGCGGCCCCTCTGGCCGTCGCGCAGGATCTGCTGCAGCTCCGTCGTGGTGCTCGTCGACGTGACGTGGCTGCGCGCGTCGTCTCCGTCTCCGGCGGGGGTGCCGTCGCGGTAACCACCGTTCTCCGCGTCGTCGGCGAGCATCATGAGCGCCATGTGCGACCGCTGCGGCCTGTGCTGGTGGGTAATGTCCACGGCGCGCATGCCGCGGTTCCCGCCATTCTGCTTGCGCCGGGCCACGCTCTCGGGGGTCTCGCCGCGGATGAAGTTAACGACGTAGTCCGGGATCAGCGTGCTGCCCCGCCGCGTGCTGGCCGCGCTGTCCTTGTCGTTGTCGTAGGGTTTTGGCGGCTGCCAGGTGGCGCGGCGGAACAGCTCTGGGGCCGGGGCGGTGGAGACGGAGAGGGTGTCGGTGGCTATGCTCTGAAAGGGCCAGTGCATGTTGAGACCCTTGCGCCCGCGCCGTGACGGTGGTGGCGGCGGCGCGTCGTGCGAGGGCGAATGTGGTATCTCTCCTCCTCCGGTCTGCCTGCGTATGGAGGAGAGGGAGGAGAGGGGTGGTGCCTGGGTGGATGAGACCGAGGAGGACGGCTCGACCCTGCAAGACAGAAACGGTGTGTCCACATGTCAGCCGGCGCGTTGAGAGAAAGAAGACGGGCAGTGCACAAGAGGAGGTATCTACATCACATGCCTCCTGATCGTGGGACTCGCGCCATTATTTCGACCTTGTTGTCTCGACGAGAAGGGTGTCTTCTCGCTGGGCTGCCTGGAACGGCCTTCCATCTCCCACGCGTCGTGTTGTGCTCACTTGCGCGCGTGAGGCATACCACGACGGATAAATAGTATATAATATTTATGATTGAAATGGTTTTAAAAAGGAACAAGAAAAAAAGGTGAGTAAGGGTGGGTAGGGTGGAGGAAAAGTCTGGTATGAAGAGTCGGGGAATAATATTGGTGACGCGACTAGGACGACCGGATGAGAGAAGAGAGCGAGTGAAACGGGCTACCAGAGAGAGGAAGAGAAAGAGTGTGAATGTGTGGGTGATGTTGAACGAGAGACTTCCGGATGGCTCGAAACCACACGAAAGGAGAAGAAAGAAAGAAAGGGAAAATAAAAAATTAAGAGAAACAAAACGTGTGGCAAGGAAGAAGGGGAAGAAAGGCAAACAGTCTTAGAGATCCCTGGTCCCCCTCCCAAGACCACTCACACCCACGATAGTGACATGGAATTACTACGGTAGTTTGGTTTTCCCCTTGCGTGGGAGGAGGAGGCCGGGTATGACGAGGTTTAGGGGACTTGGGACAATCCATGCATGCTGCTCACTGAACATCTTTTCCTTGGGCTGGGAGGGGAGGAGGGGGTTTCGCATTGTCTGGGCCGGGCTAGGTAGCCTATAGCCAGTGAGCAGCGAGTGTAATAATACTACAGGTACTATGGGACTTACATACAGACATCAGTCAGTCACGGCACAGACGGGATGGATTTGGGTTTCTTAGGTAGGGTCCAGCCTCTCATTCCCGCCTTACCCCCCCTGCCTTGGCCTGGCACGACAGCAGCCCTCGAGGACCTAACCCCTTGCCTTGCCCGCTAGTGTACTGTAGCAATAGACCCCCTTTCTTCCCCAGGCACAGGCAGGCAGGCATACCAGACCTTGGCTGGACGAGGAGGCCAGGTGCCTATCATTGCTTGCGAACGAAAGAAAGAGAGAGAGGGAGGGGAAGTAATCACGGGACACCTGGCGTTCGTCTTCATCGTGTGGCTCGTGCTTGTCAAGTTTTGGTGAGATGAAGGAGGACAAAAAGGAAGGGCCTGGCTCGCGGGCTGTCTGTTCAGGGTGTGTTGCGGGCGGATCTTGTTTCGAACGAATACTACTGCAGTATGTATCATGAAATGGTTCAGGTGGAGAAAGAGAAGATGCGCGCACGAACCTAGGCTCGGCACTGGTAATGAGCTCGAGACCTGCAGATCCGCGCGACCTCTGCTTCTTCCGGGTCTCTCTTTCTCCTCTCGCGAAAGGGCGGGCACCCATCGCACGTATTCGAGCTGCTCGAGGAGATACTTTGGTCGGATATTACGTATAAGATGAACCGATGCTGAGCAGGCCAGCGGGAGGCATCAAGCTCAGCTCCTGCGCCCATCCCGCATATCAGGAAAGCGTCATGGGCTCAACTCGAGAGGAAGCATTTCAAGGTTAAACGGTCAAGGTGGTCCGATGGCAGGGTGATGAGTCGCGGGTGGGTTTATCTTTAGCAATTATTCCGAAAGATCCACTTTCGAGGCAACCATTTCTTTCGGTATCTTCCTTGGGAAGTATATGCTGTACTACGTATTTTATGTATGGATGATCGGAGAGAGTAAAGGTGTGAGAGAAGATACCGGAAGGTGAGTTCCACAAACCTCTCCAGGTATAGCACCAAGACGTTGGTGAACTTGCAGGCATATGGCTCAAGCGATTCGCTGTACCCACCTCCAGACATTCAGACGGGGTACCTGGCGAGGAAATTCGGCACGACGAGTCCAGATTCCTGGCAGAGGTTACCTCTGGGAGACAGCGGGAGAGAGAAGTAAAAAAAGGGGGGAGGACACCTATCGATCCGTGCATCATCCCATAGATTGATTTTATCTTCCGTCAACCATGCGTTTAGGTCCACCTTACCTGGTTGAGTATCCTCCCTCAGCATCCTAATTCGTTTTCTTATGCCTTGCACGTAAGAAAATCTCCGGCATAGAGAGAGAAGAGAGAGTCTTTTTTTTCTTCCTTCCTCTTCCCTTTTCCTGTCTAGGTCCTCCCCAGGTCGTCGTGTAGGGTTCACATTCATGCGCACCAGCACCATCTTACTGCATCGAGATTGGGTCGCTGTTTCCAGATGGTCCATACAGAAGGCACGGCAGGGGGATATCGAGGTAGCGCCCTTGGCTCGGGCAGCCCCCGTTCGCTGGGATGTTGGGTAGTGGTAGAGGAAAAGTGGTTCCGTCCCTCATGCGCATCAGAGAACAGACTTATTAAGGAGGGGGCATCGCCACGATGAGGGAAGAGGGCAGTGCACCCAACACCTTGTTGAGATCTCTCGTGTCTCCTGTTGGTCCGCCCGCAGGTCTGCGTCCGCGGTTTTTCTTCTTCTCTCTCTCTAATAGTCTTGTCGTTGCAACTCTGGAGGGTACAATTCTATGGTACATTGCCGTGGATACGGGCGGGCCTATTAACACATCCTCTTAAAGAGGTGGATTCATTCAGTTCTCGATCGTCCGATATAATACCGAGCTACCTACACAGTCCGAATAGGTGATTCATCTACAGTTTGTCTGGGCTCACAGCTGATGGCAATCAATCTCCCTGGGAAAGGCAGCTGTTTGTGGTGCCATCAGGCTTTCAGCACGCCTTCGACAAGCAATTCTAGAGTATTTCTTGTGCACCTCCCTAGGGCCGCCAGCGTTCATAGGCAAGACTACAATATCACTGTGAGCCATGGGCTCGTTTCGAGCGCCAAGTTGTTGCAATGTGCATCGGAACTCAGCAGCTCTGGGCCATTCCCACACACGCACACATACACACAGACTTGATAAGATGCGACTCACAGTTCTCCCATGGTCTGAGACCAGTAATAGTGAGACCCTGACGTCGAGAAATTGTGACGTCGTCCTCTGAAACATGTCAATGGCAGCTCCATATCTACCCTTCCTTCATGATCTACAGCCACGCAAGGGCTCACAGGTCTTCTCCCCTGTTAATTACTTCTCAGTACTAGGGTGCTTGCAGTTCGACTGCTGATCCATCACATCTTGGTCTCTAAACTGTGCAGAGCACCCGGAACCCGAGCGGACACGGGGCACACAGACTTGAGCCTAAAATTGTACACAGGCCTTGTATACCTAAATGCTCCGGATCCACCAGACTTATCAGCACTCAGCAGAAATCGCTGGCATCTTGAGGGCCTCATTAGACCCTATCACGCAGCCCTAGGGCCTTCGACACCACCTCCTCCGCACTCTCGGCTTCCACACCCAGCAGCTCCGAGTCCGCCTCCTCCCTCGAGGTCGCCACGACGCCGCGCGCCTGGCCCTCGTCAAACAGCTGGGCAACGACCAAGTCCAAGACCCACCCCCGGTCCCCCTCGCGTCGCTTCGCACGGCCGCGCTCCATCAGTCTACCGGTCGTCGGGTGCTCGACGGCCCACTTCTTGTCCGTAGCTGCCTCCAAGGCCCGCAAGAGCTCGTTCTGGCAGGTCATGAGGGACATGACCTTGACGAACCTGTTGGCCGTCGCATCGGGCCGCTGCAGGACACCCACGACGCTCTGGCCGATCCCGTGCAGTGTTGTGCCCGTGAAGCGCTCCTCGCCCCGGTCGTAGATGGTCGCTGAGGAGTTCTTGATGTCAAATCCCATGGTAGGAAATCTGGCTATGGCCTTGGGAGATCAAAGACAAGAATATGTCAGCACACGCTCACTCCGGAGGGAGAGGGGGCCAAGGACTGAGACAGCTGTTCATTGAACGCACCCAGTCCACAGGATTTCCAACACTGATCCCCGTCCACGTAAATGACCCGGACTGAGCGCTCTTCTTCATCGCGTACTCCCATGAAGCCATACGCGTGCCGTGAACCTCTTCGAACTCGGGTAAGCCCCGGATCTCCGGTCCCCAGCCAAAGTCATTGATTATCAGCCGCTTCACGCCCGCAGCCTCGGCGGCATCGCTAATGTTGTTCTGTGCGTCCTTGCCGCCGGGGCCTGTGACGTTCACCACAGCATCTTGGCCTTTCAATGCCGCTGTGAGAGCCTCCGGGGTGTAGGCGATCTTGAGCACGGGGATATCTGGGGGGAAGGTAGAGGTGGAATCGGCGCGCGAGATGATGGTCAAGTCGAACTTGGCCTTGAGGAGGGCCGTTGTGATGGGGGCACCAAAGTTACCTGATGCCTGTGTGGATTGTTAGCTGTGACCTGAGGGGACAACCTTGGAGGCACTTACGCCAAATATGGCGACTTTGTGGATAGTTGTCATGGTCAAGGTGGTCTTGAAATGGTTAAGTAGTAAGTGTCAGTATATATCGGTAATTATCTGCTTGGAAGTAAATACAAGCCATATTAATAGTACGCAAAAGATGTTTGTGGAATTCCACGTCTTTGTCAGCCCCACTGTGGAATTCCGCCAGCCTGAAAAGCCCGCAGCGGGATTCCGAGAGAGACAACGATGATAGTCTTTTTGAAGTGTTGGGCCTTGGGATGTCTTGATTTGCAATATCGTTCCTGAATTTAATAATTACTGAGTATAATGAAGAATTCGTAGTGTGCAGTTCTGTTGGGCCTTCGCCTGACGAGAATAAGAGCTGAAGAGGTTTGGGAATGTAGACTCCTCTTCGGGATGTATTTGGGAAGTCTAGCCCTCTTTTCTTCAGTACTAAATACAGGAAGAATAATGGGTACTTTGAGCTAAATATGCACCTACGCCATTGATTCATTGGTTTATTGGTGGTCACAACAGCCAGCTTCGGATCCAACTGGGCAACGCGATGGATTGGAACAACCCGCTGGGACACTACACAATACCAGAAAATCCCGGAACTTCGTAAGGTCAATCCGTAAGGCTATATATAATTGATGGAACTTTATTGTGGCTTCTAAATATCTTGCCGAATAGTAATGTAGTGTTGAGAGAAGAATCTAGCTCCCAACTGTCACACCGTTGGACATCTGCAGACCTACTGGAAGCCCCTTGATAAATTTGTCTGTGAAGGGCACATTCTTTTGTCTAGCCAGACCCTCCTCGATGTCCTTGTACATGTCATATCTGAGGGCCGAGGTTAGCAGATCTGCTCGCAGCGAAGTTTCTGCGCGGAACATGGGGGCTCAGAGTTTCACGCACGCGTTCATCTCCTCAATCGTCAGCTTCTTCCTTTCGTCGTCGACCTTGTAGCCCTTGAAGTTGGTATTGCTCGAGAAGCCTGTATTGTATGATTAGTAAGAATCACTGAGAATAGAGGAGAACGGCCAGGACCTATGGGCTTACCGATCCGCTCATTGATATTATAAGCAGCTTTGGCTGCTGCCGCTTGCACCTTGGTGGCTCGGGGCAGCCGCACCTCTTGGTAGACCTGCAGCGTCTCAATAACATTGCCGCTGAAGTACGGCTTACTGAATAGTATCCCTAGGGCGGCAGCATCCTCAATAGCCATGCAGGCACCTTGGCTCTGGTGAGGGAACATCTAGACGAAGAAGTTAAGTCGGCATGTTACACGAGGCACATCAGCAGTACAGTGAAACATACCGGGTGGCCTGCATCTCCAAGCAAGCATGTCGTGCGGTTCATTATGTATGGGTATGGTTGGCTGCACGTAGTCAGAACTCAAATATCCGCAGGCCAGGCATCTCGGGGAGATCTTCAACTGACTGCACCCATAATCGCCAGGGCTGGATCTCGATACCGATAGCAAGGTGGTCCTTCACCTGCTTGTCCAGCTCCGGATAAGGAGCCAGGAGCTCGTCGACAGGGCGGTCCTCGCCGCCCCAGCTCTGGCTGGTATAGTCACCTGCCTCGCGTGGAAAGAAGCAGTAGTAGGACAGCAGCTCACCGCCGTTGCACGGGCTCAGCACGATCTTGTCCCACTTGCCCTCCTGGCCACCCCAGTACTCCAGAGCCGCATTCGCAGAGTAGTCGACAAGGCCCAGGCGCTTGACATCTTCCCTTCGCACGTTAGCGTGAAGGCAGGAAGAGTCTGCGGGTTTCTTCTCGGGTGTCAGGCCGATGAGCCTCCGGACCACGGAGCCGATTCCGTCGGCGCCGATGATGAGGTCGTGCTGGGATGTGTGGCCATTGGCAAAAGTGATGGTACCAGCCTCGAGATCGATATTCTCACACTAGTTCAGGCTCATAAATATGCGGTATGAGTCGCTGGTGCAGTGTCTGAGTACTTACCTTGTGGTTTACGCAGAGCTTCACAGGCTCTCCCTCGCCGTCCTCCTGCAGCGCGGTATCTTTCAACATTGCGTGCATGTATTGTCGGTGAAACATATAATACTCGAAACCCCATCTTCTCTTGTAGTCATCGAGACTATACACACTCAGAGGCTCCCCTGTCTTCCAATCCCTGTTGATGAGACTCCTGAGGATAACAGGATCGCCCTTCTCAACATCGACGTTCCATTCATGCAACCAGCGGGAACCGTTGGCGGCACTATCGTACTGTCAGAATTACTATATTACCCCCGCCCTTTTTTTTTTTTTTTTTCATCGGGAAAAGGAAATAGCAAAGACAGATAGGTGCCTTTGGCTGTCTACTCGGGAGACTTACCAAGATACTGAAGCTCCTGCCTCCCCCACAAAAGTCATTTCGCTCATAAATTGTGACATGATGGCCAGCTCTGCGGAGGGCAATGGCAACTGCCATGCCGCCAATTCCGCCGCCAACGACACCCACATCGAGCTTTCGCCAGGCGTGGTCTGAGTCGGAGTGAGAGCCCATGTTGACTGGTTGTGACTGATAGTCGGTCTCAGCGAGTTATGTTTTGGTAGGGGAGACAATGATGTCGTGGCCTGCTAGCTGTGTTTTTGACGGTCCTGTGGCTTACTCCAGCCTTTAGAGCTGAACGTGGCCATGGTCTCGTCTTCCATTTGAGCAGAGGATATGGAACCATGGCACAGCCCAGTTCGGAACACAATCCCAGGCGGCATTCCTATCTTTCGGATGTGCTCACCACAGGATGACATGATCACAGACTGGTCCGCCCGCACTGGGAATGATCCAGGACTTGCCTATCGCGGGAGGGTGGCGGCTAAAGCACCTGTACAGTTCTATACTCAAGCACAGGCGGTACATCAGTGGTATCGGAGCAACTAGTAAGTAATGCCATCGGCATAGAACCGACCCCGATATCATGTTAGTGTCGGCAATGGGCGAGCTTATCTCTCCCTCCTCCCTTGCGGCTATTATTCCCTTTGCCGCTGGCTCATCTTCCCGCCCATCTTCCCGCTGTGTATTGGGTCCCGCTCGCTGGACTGCTTCACGATACTATTATCCGCCGTTTGAAGAATGGCCCGAGAATCTGCTCTCCACAGAACATTGTCCTGCCGATTATATCGAACGAGACGCTGCTTCAGGAGCCTGCCTCAGTATCCGAGCTCCGCCTTTCTCTGCCCGCAAGTGGATTACCGGCTCCGGACTGCCTCCGTAGCCGCCCTTCCGCAGTGCCCCCCTCGAAACAGTCCGTACAGTCGGCCAGCTAGCCAGCCGTTGAACCAACCTCAGTCATGCCACGTCCCAAGGTCAGACCACAAGACAGGCAGCGCTCGGTGAAGGCTTGTGATGCCTGTAAGGCTTCCAAGAAGAGATGTGACGCCAATCAGCCGTGTCGTTTGTGCCTGAAGAAGGGCACCCAGGACACGTGCACTTACACGCCAACGGCAAAGGACAGGAGAAGTCGATATTCACACTCCGTCATTCCACAACCACCCGTGGCTGCTGTGGTGAACGGGGATCCGTCGACAGACTCCAGGTCCACCTTCACTGGGCCCGCACAGCAGCAGCCTGGGCCTGGGTACAGCAGTGGGTCTGAGGCAGCGCAGCAGCCGCAGGTTCACAGGGCGACTGAGGATGCGGATAGTGAGACGGATGATGCGCCAGGCTCTAGAGACTCAGTAGAGAGATCCACACAGCAGAGGCCTCTGATGCTGTCGAGTTCGAATGGTGCCAAAGGTAGGTGTCTGTGTATGTGTGTGCTCATCTGGACTTGGCATCTTTACGTCGCCTGGCCTCGTTCATCGGCATCTGCCGTGTCTCTGTGTAAAACCTTCTTGCTGATCTGGATTCTTGTTAGTTTTCGTCGGGAATACTGCGGCGCTCTCATTCTTGCGCTTCTTACAAAAGACACTGAAGCTATATGTCGGACCCTCTGGCTTTACCGATGGTCAGCACAGCCAAAGTTGGTTTGAACTGGCCGGCCCTGAGGCAAGTGGTGAGGACTTTCACGATGACTTGGGTGAGGGGTGAAAAGAAGGATCTAGTGCGTTGTTTTTTGGAGGCAGTAAGTTCTCATTCTCATAAAGGCCCGTTCACATGCCGCCAGCTAAGCAAATCCCAGTCAAGTGGATTTCTGGATCTTTTTACGCAAGGCGAGTTGGCCGATCTCATGAAGTTAGCCGACCCTGAAGCCAGCACCGAGTCCTCAAAGCCCAAAGGTCCAGTGGACCGGGCAGCCCTCGCCTCGTCATACATCATCATAGCCATTGGGTGCCAGGCCAGGGGGAGCTCTCGCGATGAGCTCTTGCGCGCTTCGAGGTATTTCGCCGCCGGTAGGCAGATGGCATTTGAGAAAATGCTTGAAAACCCAACCGTGAATCTGGTCAGGGCTTTTATCCTGCTGGCTTTCTACATGTGCGGTGCATGTCGTCGGAACTCTGCTTTCATGTATCTGGGAGTAGCCGCCAAGTCCGCCGATATCCTCGGGCTTCACGCTGCAACACAACACAAGCACATGTCAAGAGAAGAACGAAGTACAAGGTCAGCAAGGTCGTACAGATATTGTTAGGCGGGAGGAATAGCAGTGCTGACATTCAGCCTCCGCAGACTGAGAGTAGCGAAAAGTGTCAGGGTATTCGATATCATCTGTTCCTCCATCCTCGGGCGACGAAGCAGCGCCCCCTCGCTGAGATCCGCGGATATCACTTCTGGGGACGTCGACCAGAACCTGCACATCACCAGCCACCGATCTCTAGCCCTCAGGGCAACGTATGAGTCCTGCTCGATACTCGAGGCAGTGGTCGGTGAGTTCGCCGACGAGGGTGCCCTCAAGCCTTCCTCGGCCGAGCACTATTTGCAACTCCTGCGGGAGTGGAGCCAGATGCTCCCCGTCGCACTCCGCCAGCGCCCGGGAAAGACGGACTTGATGCCCGGGCAGGAGGACTCGAGCTACCGAGAGAAGATGATTGCCAACATCCACACGGCAGGGTCCTACTATTTCGGAATCATCTGTGCATCGAGGCAGTTTCTTATACAACACATCATGCCGCGACTGCGCGGGAACTCGTCTCACTTTAGAGACCGACGACAGCATAATACCAGCTCGCCGGCGATCAGCTCTACAGAGGCTGTAGTCGAGCTCTCTCGTGCTTGTATCGGGGCTGCGACCCTCATGGCCCAGATGTGCCAAGAGGCAGTCGACGCTGGTGTCTTCCTGGGTAACATGTGCATTATCAAAGGTTTGTAGCTGTTACCTATGCCGTGCCTTACCCCGACACCTTCAAAAAGTAAAAGAACGACACCCTCTTGGGGCTCAGAAAACAATTCGTGTTAACACATGACAGCATGGGTCTTCGCAGCCGGTCTAGTCTTGGGTTTCGCTCTCCTCGCCGACGACTCAGACACGGATGCCCGAGACGCATTTCACAGCTCACGACACGTCTTGTCCGTCATAGGCCGTCTCAGCCCACAAGCCGAACAATACCACAAGATACTCTCCGCATTCTCCGAGGCAATAGACAACTATAGGAGACAGATGCGGCGGGAACGCACCGGGTCGAGGGCTCCCTACGTTGAGCAGATATTATCCTTCGATGCGTCGTCGAATGCAAGACGAGAACACAGGAGCGAAGGGGGAGGACTGCACGCTCTCCCTCGGGTGGACCACCAGAGCCGGGCGCAGAGCCATGAGGCAGCAGGCGCAGACGCCGCCCAGATCCCGACGCCAGATTTTGACTTTGACGAGTTCACGGCAGGAGAGGCTGAAATATGGAGCGGAAGTGATTCTCTCAGCGCGATCTCCATGTCTGACTTTCTGCCTGGGAATGACCTCATGTTTGGGATCCTCTGGGATGGCTATGCAATGCCGTTTGGGCCGGCGAGTTGATGTCTCCTCTGACTTTTGAGAGGCTTTGTAGGTAATTCCTGGCTGATCTATTAATTATGATCACACTGTTCGATGTCTCCTCTGATATTGAACAAGCAGTGTGGAGGTTATTCACCTCGAGGAAGCATGTAAGTGATATTTCTTGCATGAAGTACACCCGCTTGCCCATCAACAAATAATCATAATGATATATTGCCGTCCTTACACCTCCTCACACCTCCTCACACAACATGTCCAGTCGGATGAGTTGGTGGGGCTCCCAAGTCCTCATAGTCAATCTTAGCCCATATTTAGAGTTCATCATTAGCAGACTGCGATGTGCACAAGTTGTTCCCTTAGGGGAATAATAATGTGCCTGCAATGTATAAGGCTCGCGAACTCGGCTACAAGCAACTTGAGGGATTCGCAACCTGGCCGCTTCACTCAATCGAGCCGACGGCCCGGACACCACACCACACACCCTCAACTCCATAGTGTACCATCGTGTGAAAGTACCTTTAGGTGCCTGCCGCTCTGATTTGCCTGGCCAGCCTGGATACTAAACGCCGTCATGCCGTCAAGCTTACGTAGAGCTGATAAATACAAATTGCTGGTCTCTTGAACGGATGGGACTCCGAGCTCCGGTCGTCTCTCGGCCATCCTCACGATTTACGCATCCAGGCAGAGCTACTCCCCTCACGCCTCGGCTGTCGGTAATAATACGGCGCAATGCATGCCGTGTCTTTTTATGATACTAGGCAATCGGGCTGCCAATCATGACGCAGAAGAATTTGGTATTTTTGGGAACTAAGTTGTAAAGTATAAAAACTCTTAGGACGATTCGCAATTCTATGATTCCATAATTCAAATATTAATATCCCCAGGAGCCCTCTGCCTTGGGTCTCCTGGCACGAGATCCTCCAGCTGTCAAGTCCTCCATCAAACGCTGTCTACACTATCAACCTGTCCCACTTCACACACAAGCAACAATTCTTCATCACCATGGCCGAGTCTTCAAACAACAACCCCTCGGTGCTCACCGCGACCCGCACCATCGACGATGTGGCCGTCCAGAACCTCATCCGCCCCAGCCAGCGGCGCGACGACGCCGTCCGCAACAGCAACGCGGCGGGGCTCCCTGCCATCAACATCTCGCCGCTGCAGGGCCAGTACCTCGCGATCCAGGCGCAGCTGATCGGGGCCAAGACGGTGCTCGAGGTTGGGACGCTCGGGGGCTACAGCTCTCTGTGGCTGGCCGAGCAGGCCGGGTGCAAGGTGACCAGCATCGAGCTGGACCCGAAGCACAGGGACGTGGCCCTCGAGAACGTCAAGGACATCCCGCAGGGCGAGGTGGAGGTGCTCCTGGGCGCGGCGCTGGACGTCATGCCGAAGCTGATCGAGGAGGGGCGGGTGTTCGACATGATCTTTATCGACGCGGACTGGGACGAGCAGTGGGAGTACTTTGACCTGGCCGTCAAGCTGACGCGGAAGAGGGGGTGCATCTATGTGGACAATGTGATCAGGGAGATGCGGGAGCAGATCGACGAGGGCAAGGACCTGGAGAAGGTGTCGATTGCCGTCAAGGTTGGTAAGGACGAGAGGGTGACGGCGACGATGATTCAGACGGCGTCGAGCCACAAGGAGTATTCGGACTTCATCGTGGATGGGTTCATGCTGGCCATTGTGAACTAAGAGGGCGGTCCGACCGCTTAAGGTTTTCCGTCTGGCTGTTATAGCATCCGGCAAACAACATGCCGAGCAGAGTAACTAACAAAGTGGATTGTAGCCCAAAACATGATGCTCTGGAAATTGTGGCCCTTTTTGCTACGTCATGGGGATAATAGTGTAACTGCAAGCAAGTACTAAGTCCTCACCGCCGGCGCCCAGGGAAACCACTCATTGCGCTCCCACGTGCCTTCGTTCCCTTGGGACATGAGTAGGATGCCTCCGGGGAAGCCAGGCGGTGCGCCTTCAACCCCTGCGAAACCCAATAGAAGACACTTAGCCTGCTGCAATTACGGATCTACAGACACCCTAGGTTTGACGATTCTAGTTAGAATCATACAACATTCCCGGTGATATGGTGCAATTGCACTGCGCTTTGGACTGTGGGTCTTTGATCGTAAGTGGAAAAAGTATGCAAGTGTCGAGAACCATAGTTTAGATATTGCGGGCTCCCCTCAGGTGACTTGCAAACTCAAAGCATCGTCGGCGTACAGAAGTATTCACGACTCATTTACATCCTTCAATTGTTGAATACTCGGTAGTATACTTGCAAGACATCAGGTCTGAGCAGTGACTTGACTGACTTACCAAGCGCCATGGTGAACCTGGACACATCATTCTATCCATCCGTCGACCTGGCTCTTCGATATGAGAAAGGATTCAGCGGCAATAAGGGCCTCCTCGCCTTCCTGGACGCCACTATCCCCCTGCTCCCGCCATGCTCTCAGGTCCTCGACGCGGGCTGTGGCACAGGCAAGCCCGTGGCTACATCACTCGCAGCAGCTGGGCACAAAGTCACCGGCATCGACGTGTCCAACGCCATGATCACCCTGATCACAAAGGCCGTCCCGGGCGGAACATTCCACGTCGCAGACATGCGCGTCTTTGAGCCCCCGATGGAGTCAGGCTTCGACGCCGTGTTCAACATCCTGTCGCTCTTTGTGCTCACCCGGGAGGAGATCGAAGGACTGATGGCCAAGTGGAGCAGGTGGTTGAAGCCTGGCGGGCTTCTCTGCATCTGCACCATGGCCGCGGAGGACCTGGACCCGGAGAGCCGCGGGGGTACGTACGACGCTGATGGGTTGTGTGCCCGGGGGATCTGTGAGCGGTTCATGAGCAGGGACAACTACTACACCTTGTTCACGAGGCAAGGATGGGATGCGATGCTTGCGGGGCTGGGGTTCGAGGTCAGGTCGACCCGGATGGCGAGACATGTGCCGCCGCCAGACGCGGACTGTGGGCCTGAGGATCACTATTATATTGTTGCCCAAAAGGTCTCGATCTAGATGATGTGCAGCACAGGGCCTAGACAGTAGACGACCAGACACGACCAGCTAGACCTCGCGAATCCTGAACGCAAACATCTCGTTGGACGGCACCGAGTTGCGATCTCTCATCTTGTGGGCCGCCTGGAGCCCAGCGACCGGGAGGCGGTATTCGATGCTCTTGCCGGCCGCTGTGGTGCTTCCACCTGGCAGTGGGTGCGGGAAGGGGAGGTACTCGGGGAGGAGACCTATCTGCCGCAGGACACTGCCTTGGTCCCAGCTGATGTGCTCGTGATAAAGCCTGTCACCGCGGATGTTCACCACGGCCACAAAAGGAACCTCGACCTTTTTGTTTGTAGGAGGGATCCCAGGGAGGCTGTGCCACGAGTTGATTAGCTGTGTAATCTAGTTCCTTTTCTTTTTTCTTTTTTCTTCTCTTTCTGTTTTCCTCTTTGACGTTTGAGTAACGTACATCCAATCAATCACCTGATCGTGTGTGAACTTGAAGATGAACTCGTCCACGATCCGGTCGATACCCATTGTCCGGCTGATGAGCTCAAGCTCGGTGTCGGCTGAGTTATTAAAGATGAAGTCGTGTTGGTAGAAATGGGATAATTTCGGCCGCCCGATGCCACCAGTCATCTGAGCATATCTCGTCAGTCTCCACGGAAGCTTGCTTGCATTGGGCTGTGTGGATCGCCTCACCGTTGGCACATGGTTCACATATGGCTCTTGTACCATCGTGCTCTGTCGGGCTGTCAGACTTCACCAGACAATTATGAAGCACTTATGACCCGTCGGGCGGCCTACCATCGTGTGCTCCATGCTCCGATCCGCAAACTCATAATAACAGTGCTCCTCCCAGATGGTCTCGAGGTCGAAGAACGGCCCGCCCATCTTCTCCTTCAAGAGCGTCAAGTTCCGAGTGTGCGAGACGTTCTCGGTGTTGTAGCGAAACGAGGCCTGGAAAGGCGTGGCGAATCTGTACGAGGTGACATCAGGGTAAAAGTACTCCTTCAGCGTGTCTGACCTGGCTGGTGGCGCTGTGCCTTTGCCTGCGAGGTGGCGAAGCACTGGTATTGACACGCCCTCGAGACGTTCTGACGATGTCTTGTCACTAGGGGCGTCTGCATACACGGCGGCGGCGACGATAGAAGGATGAGCTGGGAGGGTTGGCGCCGCCACGTTCCACAGCTCAGGCTCATATGCTTGCACACATTGGTGGTTAACACTTGGGCTGTTTCCACGGTCCCCGAGGCAGAACACTCACCAACCAGCCCAATTTTGTCCTTGGGCTCACACTTGTCACAGTCCTTCAGCGTCTCCACGGCAGACTTGATGAGGTGGCCCTTGTCCGCAGCCAAGGCCCTGGCCTGGATCCCAAGGACGGTGTATCCTTCCTCTGCCCATTTCACTATCGGAGAGGGCACGCCTTCGATGATGGCCAGCGGATCGTCATAGTCGGACATGAGAACGATCATACCAGGACCCTTGCCACGGCGACTCAGAGGTCTGAGGAGTGACACGCCCGGCACCACCTCCGTGAGAACGGGGCTCGGCAGCGGAGGCGGGGGTTTGGTGATGTCGTTAAACATGGCGGGACGATTGTGGAGTGAGGGAGAGGGGAATAATGCTGTACAGTAATTGCTGTATGGTGCTGTAGATTAGAAGTTCTGCTGATGCTGTCGAAATAATTAAATATAGATCTCCAGCTGTGACTTTCTTTGATACTATTATTATTGTACCTACAATAAATCACCTGGAGAGGTCACTGGGTGACTGGTTAGCGTAGCCTTTTGTCTCCGTGACGTGATAGAAAACTGTACATTGCCGCTTATCTCCCCTCCTCCTCCTCCTTTACGCTGCAATATGCAAAGCTTATCGGAGTGTCATCAAAAGGTGCGGAGAATTGTCTCGGCTCCGGCTCATAGGCGGCAAAGAGCAGAGGCTATTACGCACCATATTCGCCAAGAGGGTTTACAGTCAAACCTAGAAGAGCGATTCCAGTGAACTGCCTGTATCATTTAGGTGTCTTAGCCGCCGGCGGGGATCCGCTGCGAGCGCCAGTGAACCCCCAAAAAAGAGCTCACTTGGGGGTGGTTAATTATCTTCTCTCGAGGCTCGTCATCGTCAAGGTTCCTGCGCACAGCTACGAGCCTCGCCTCACTTTATACAAATCACACTTTCTCGGACAACCCATTGAGCTCTGTACGCCCGCTTCACATATCCACACCATAAAATAGGGTCAAAATGACAGACACGCTGGAGGATGTCCGCCCTATGTTCGAGCTGCGAGGGCAGAACTACATCGTGACAGGCGGCGCCCAGGGGATCGGCTTTGCCGTCACGAGGGCCATCTGCGAGATGGGCGGCAACGTGGCCGTGCTGGACATCCAGGAGAAGCCCGCGGACGAGAAGGCGTGGGCCGGCCTGGGCGAGAAGTTCGGGGCCAGGACGATCTATATACCGACGGACGTGACCAAACAGGAGAGCCTCAACGCGGCGTTCGCGGCGGCGATCGAGGAGCTTGGGTCCGTCGATGGGCTGGTGCCGGCGGCGGGGATTGCTATTGACAAGCCCTTTATCGAGCAGACGTGGGAGGAGTTTACGAGGATACAGGAGATCAATGTGAGTTTTTATTTTTTAGTTTTTAATAATTTTACTCTGGGCGGATCCGTTCTCACTGACGACGGTATATAAAGGTCAGGGGCACATTCTTCGCGGCCCAGCTGGCGGCCAAGCAGATGCTGTCCCAGGGCAAGGGGGCAGCATCGTGCTCATAGCCTCGCAGTCAAGCCACATCGCCCTCCCGGGCTACCGGATGGCCGCATACAACGCCAGCAAGGGAGGCGTGCTGATGCTGTCCAAGGCGCTGGCCGTCGAGCTGGCCCCGCACAAGATCCGGGTGAACACGATCTCGCCCGGGTTTGTGGACTCGGACATGACGAGGAGCGTCCGGGAGATGAAGAGCAGGAGGGAAGGGGACCAGATGTGGCTGGCGCCGCCCATGCAGAGGCTCAGCACGCAGAACGACCTGACAGGGGCGGTGGTGTACCTGCTGAGCGATGCGAGCCGGTTTACCACCGCGGCGGATATTCAAATCACGGGGGGTCTGCATGTTGGGACCATTGATGGGGTGATTAGCTACGACTAGACAGGAAGCATGTATGCTTTGGTAGAAAGCCTCAAGTCTGGGTCTACTTCTCTGAGTGTATCTGCAAAGAATTCCCTTCCGACTTCCAAGACCTCAAAGGGCCAGCTTCCTGTGACCACGGACCAATACGAGTTTGGTCCTATCGATTTTTGGCAGTCAATAATTAATGTACTACACCTCTATTAACTGACAGCATTATGTTATTGTACGGTAGTAGTAGTAGCAGTGCAAGGTGCAACAGCCGCCACTGGACAGAACCATGTGAAAAGGAGGAGGGAAGAAAAGAAGATGAAAAATGAAAAGGAAGAAACACCCGCCACGTATTTTATTCACCAATGAAAGATGGGTATTCCCCCGCAGCTCCAAGGCCGATTAGGCCTTTTCCCCGCCTGTAAGCACGGCCCGGATCCCCTGTGTTTTGGGGGCTGTACCAAGTAAATAAAAGTGCGTGTGTGAGAGAGCCCACCAAGTCTTTAGTGTAATCACTCAACAGGCAAGATAAGAGGGCCCAAACCTTGGCCGTCTAGCAAACACTCTTAGTCTTCTTCCTTCTATGCCGAGGAAAAGAGATAGCGGCGCGTCGGTTGTGGTCCTGCTATCAGTTCAAGAAGGAAGAGTGTTCGTCAGCCGCCCGCCAAGGCCCTGAATCGTGTTGGCCCTCCTGAATTAATCCTTAAAGGGAAGCATAGACGGGTTCGAAGAGCAGGAGGAGAGAGGAGAGAAAGAGAGAGAGATAGAGATAGCTCTCTCTGGCGATAATTACTATATCGATTGCTGTACACAATCTTGATTACATGAGCAGTTGTAGTACCTTAGCTGGATATTTCCGTGTGGGCAGAATCGGGACCTGCTCACACCATCTTTCTTTTTATTCTTTTTCTCTGGCAACGACGTCGACGACAACATGGCAGAGGAAACATATGACATGATCGTGGTCGGGGCCGGTAAGCTTAGGCGTCATGACCTGAATGGGCCTGAGGGATGATAGTTACTGATCAATCTCCTTCTTCTCCAGGCTGGTTTGGCCTCGCAGCAGCCAGGGCCTACATCGAGACACACCCGCACGAGCGCATCGCCGTGCTGGAGTCCGCAGAGAGCTGCGGTGGCACCTGGTCCGAGGCCCGCCTCTACCCAGGCCTCAAGTCCAACAACATGGTCGGCTCCTACGAGTATCCGGATTTTCCCATGTCGGAGGACATCTACGGCGTCAAGCCAGGGAGCCACATCCCCGGCGCGGTGCTGCACAGGTACCTGACGGACTTTGCGAGGAGGTATGGCGTGCTGGAGAGGACGCAGTTCCACACCAAGGTCGACGACGTCAGGGCGCTGCGGTCTCCTTCTTCGCCTCCTGTCGACTCTGCATCCGGCGAGATCACAGGCTGGGCACTCACCGTGACCAAGGCCGGCGACAGCGCACAGCAGAAACAGCGCGTCCTGACCACCAAGAAGCTCATCCTCGCCACGGGCCTCACCTCGACGCCCAACTTTCCGCAGTACGCCGGCGCAGAGACTTTCGGCCGGCCCTCTTCCACGCCAAGGACTTTTTGCCGGCGGGCCTCGGAGCTGAAACAAGCCAGGAGGGCCGTCGTGGTCGGAGGCGCCAAGTCCGCCTACGACGTGGCCTACGCCCTCGCCCAGGACGGGGCCACCGTCGACCTCGTCATCCGGCCCAACGGCCACGGCCCCGTGTGGATCGCGCCGCCCTTCGTCACGCCCCTGAAGCGCAGGCTGGACACCATCTTCAACGTGCGCTTGCTGACGTGGTTCAGCCCGTGCCCCTGGGGCGGCGAGGACGGCTACGCGCGCATCAGAAACCTCCTGCACGGGACCAGGGCCGGCAGGTTCCTGGTGGACGCGTTCTGGAAGGTCCTGCAGGGCGACGTGCTGGATGCCATCCGCTACGATGCCCACCCGGAGCTGGCCAAGCTGAAGCCGTGGAACTCGGCCTTCTGGATCGCGAGCGGGCTCAGCATCCTCAACTACGACACGCCCCTCTTCGACCTGGTGAAAGAGGGCAGGATCAGGGTGCACATCGACAACATCGACCATCTGGAGCCGGGAAGGGCGGTCCTGTCCTCTGGACAGGTCCTCGAGACGGACGGCATCGTGTGCTCGACAGGGTGGAAGAAGGAATCCATGAGGATCAGCGGCCTGGGCGAGGCCGGGCTCGGGCTGGCAGCGGCAGTCGTCGAGGCCGACAGGCTGGCGCTCAACTCCAAGGCGGACAGTGACGTCCTGACCATGTTCCCCCGCCTCAGGGACCAGCCGCAGCTGCGCTTCAGCCCCAAGGAGGCCGACCCGCTGAGGAACTACCGCTTCATCGTCCCCTCGACCATGCTGCAGTCGAGAAATCTCGCCTTCTCGGGCATGGTCTCGACCGTCAACACGGCCGTGTGCGCCACCGTCCAGGCCGTCTGGATCTCTGCGTTCCTGGACGGCAGGCTGGACAGGGTGGCGCAGACGCCCGAGGAGGTCACGCAGGAGGTTATGCTGCACACGCAGTGGGGAAGTGGCGGTTCCCGTGTGGCTATGGCGCCAACCTGCCCGATTTTGTCTTCGAGGGGCTGCCGTATGTGAACATGTTGATGAGGGATCTGGGGCTGAACATCTACCGCAAGCCTTCGTACGTCAAGGAGCTGGTGGAGCCATACACGCCTCCCTGACTTTGCTGGTCTGCTGGACGAGTGGAAGCGCCACCACCCGGTGAAGGCATAGGATTCTCCTAGGAAGCAACGTTGAAAACTTTTCTTTTTGTATTGCTTTAGCAGTTCTATATGTATGATGATAGCACTGCCAGCATAATGCATTGCTATTACAGCAAATACATACTAAGTACTCAGTGTGGGAAGCCTCCAGCGTGGTAATACAGTAGACCATGAAAAATCAACCTCTGACGTCTACGTGAGAGTTGATGTTCGATAGGCACACAATAAAACCTTCAATTACACTTGTGATGAAATAAAACGTCGCTAGATTGTATCGTGAATGAAAGGAAGCAAGAAGTACATATTCCAACCCTGGTTGCGGGTAATATTGTACCAGCTATCTCAATACGCATCTCATCACCAGCCTCACGAGGACTTGGCTACAGCAAGACGGATGTTATACTCCAGCTCTAGAGAGGCCTTCTGGTTACCAGTGATGGGCTTGAAGTCAACAACCAGGTCATCCTTGACAGCAAATACCGAGTCATCCTCCAGATACTTGGTCTTCCTGTCGAAAATCTGTGTGACCAAGGGGGTGTACTTGTCGTTGCCAGCCTGGAAGTGAATTATGCATCAGCGTCAGGATGACAAAAAGAACATGCCAGACAGGATAATACAGTACCATGATGTGTATGTGAGCCGGTCGGTATGGATGACGGTCCAGCATCTGCAGCAGTTTGCCGGCGGGCCCTACATAAGTCGGTGTTGTCAGTATCCATGATTCTGCCTCTCCCTCCCAGCCAACAGCAGGTGAATCGATAAAAAGAATTACACACCGTCATAGGGAACTGGGTAGGGCACAGGCCTGATGCAGTACAGGCCATAATACCCATTCTTGTCCGTGGTGAAGTTCCCCCGCAGGTTGAACTCGGCCTGGTCCGGGTCCTGCTGCTCATACAGCCCGTTAGTGGAACACTGCCAGATGTCGACCTTGACACCCTCGATCGGCTGGCCTGTGGCGGCATCCGTGATGACCCCGTGCATAAACGTGATCTCTCCATCCGGCGGCATGGTCCTGATGATGCTGGCGTCGTTCTCGGTTGGCGGCGTGTCCTTCCTGAAGAAGGGCCCCAGGATGGCCGACTTGGTGGTCTCGTAGTCGGCCCCGACCAGCAGCTTGTTGGTGATCTCGTCGACCAGCGACTCGAGCCCGATGACGTCGCATAGCAGCTGCGTCTCGTTGCGCCGGTCGTTGGACATCTGCCCGGCCCAGTTGAGCATCTCTACCCCCTGCATCCACTCCGACACGGTGATGTCGTTCTCGCGTGCAAAGTCATGTACGTGCCGGATCATCGAGGCCATCACCTGTCGCATGCGCGGGGTCGCCCCGGGCCCCGTGGCTGCGACGACGCTGTCCGTAAACGTCGGGTCATACTGGGGCTTCTTGGGACTGACGCCTGCGCCGTCAGTGCTGCCGTTCTGTGTGGTGGACATGATGATGAGGATTGGGTTGTAGTTTGACGCAGGGAGGGAGGAAGAGGAAGAGAGCAGTGGGATGGTGCGGAAGAGGAGAAGAAGAAGAAGAAGAGAGGGAACAACGAGGTTGACGAGCGAAGCGGGTCGAGCACTCTAGATTTGAATATTCGTATAGAAACGGATGAGGGGCTGTGAGAGAGTCAGGATCAGACAAGGAGATGTTACGTTGGGGGGGGGGGGGATGCCAGTGAGTGTGAGTATCCGTACCAAACACAGCGGCTCACAGGCCATTCTCGGCCGTTCGCGCAGAACCTGAGATGCCCATGACCAAAGCTACCCTTTGTAAATTCGCGGTACGCTATTCGCTGCAGCGTGCCGCATTAGTATCGGATGATGTACTCCTCCTGTCTGTCCCCCAGTGGCCTGAGGCGGATGCCCCCGCGATTTCCCCAGATTCTTGTTAGCTTCCTCGTTGGTGCCGGTCTGGCCATATTTCCGAATCTAATTATTCATTAGCAAGCTTGGGTTGAATTCTCGTGTGTAGAGTCGAGAAAGCGTTGACTGTATTTGGTGTATACCAGATAGAAAACTACCTAGGTAAACGGGGTCGGCAAAGATTGTGGGATCAGCGAGACGTCTGGCCACACTTCTACGCCACATGGCCTGTGTAATTGAAAGTTCCTTGTGCTGGCAAAGTTTCAGCCACCGTAGATGTAAGCATGGTGGTTTTAGATGGAGTTCAGGCGCCTCGGATAAGAACCCGGATGCATGCAGTGGGCCATCGGATGTTTGCTCTGAAAGAAGCCAAGTCCACCACAAGCAAGCCAAGCAGTCAACATCACATACAGCTCCGAAGCAGATATTCCTTTTCTTTCTTCCAGATGAGAATATACAAAAGGTGAATCTGGGAACAAGTAAACGTCTAAGGGCATCTGTAGATATGAACCTGGTTGTCTGCAGCCCCGTGGTGATTTAGAGATAGTGTGGGTCAGTACCAACTCTGCTCGAGTTTTAACCAACAAGCCGTGAATTGTGGAAATATATCCACCTAATTCTGAGCCGGGAACAATTCATTTCGGCCCTATAGCTAAGCGGTTATAGCGTGGGATTGCAGATCCCAAGGTCCTTGGTTCGAGTCCGAGTAGAGCCTTTTGCACTCTGAGAATACTATGTTGTGGGCAGGCTGTTCACATTCCGCGCCTCTTTTGTTACTTGACTTGCCCAAGTCAAGTTGTTTCACCACCACTAATGCTGGATTACACGCGCAAGTGTGAAGGTTGGGAGGAGTAAGAGGACATGTCCATATGCTGAGTTGCTTTCTTTTATATTTTTGTGACATGCCTCAAAAGACATCGAGTTCTCGGCCCAGGTAACTCTGGTGCAACCTCACAATCGGTTTTCGTACGATATAAGCAGCATGCTCCTCTGTTACTGTGCTCTTTAGAAGGTCAATCTACGTCAAATGTTTCTTGCAACCTGGCGTACACGCTCCACATAAAGGTTGGATAATATGAGAAATAAGAGGCATCATCCAGCACATTCGTACATCATTGCTTAATGAGGATGACCTAACAGCAGTCCAGTCTCCGGATGAGGGACGGATTTATGGTGTTGGCATGTGTTCCGGGATTCTAATCCACTAGCTAAGCACCGCCCAGCGGGTATGGGCAACTCTCTGTGGCTTTGGTGGGCGGGCCGCCCGTTTGCTGTGGCGGCGGCTAGAGACACGCATACCACCTTCATGCCGGGGGTGAGATGATCACCATCCTAAGCAGGGCAGTGGCATCCACCTCGACGACTTGAATGCGGGGGTGGTAGGCATTGTGCGCGAGGAGACACCGCGGACACCCTCGTGACTCCGAGGTGCGTAAAGTTGCAGTATTAGCAGTCTTCTCGGGTAGCGGTCAATATGCATCGGATAGTATTTAAATTCCCATACTCGTTCTTCAGACGAGACTCTGGTCTCTCGACAGACGGGCGCCTACAGCATCAGAGCCAGCAATAAAGAAACACCAGACAGCTCCGGGATTCTCCAACCACCTCGTTACACTCTTAAGAAAATCTTCATAACTTGGTTAGGATCACAATGCTCGGCAAGGTTATTCTCGAAGAGGCTTTTGACCTCCCTCGCTTCTCGGAGACCGCCCGCTGGTGGGCTGGCATGTTCAGCACTGAGCCGGACAAGCACCTCCAGGAGATTATGGACCTTACAGACATCCGCATCAAGCATGCCGAGAAGTACGGGGTTGGCTACACGATCCTCTCCTATACCGCACCAGGTGTCCAGAACATCACGGATCCCAAGGAGGCGCAGGCCCTGGCTGTTGAAATCAACGACTACGTCGCCAGCAAGATAAGAGGATACGAGGATCGGCTCGGCAGCTTCGCGTCAGTATTTTTTCTTCCTTTCTCTTTCCTTGCCCAATTCGTGTTTCTCCTTCCCGGGCAGGCCCGTACCTAAGACATACCACCTCTAGTTCGCTCTCGATGCACAACCCACAAGAGGCCGCCGACGAGCTGAGGCGCTGTGTCACCAAGTACGGCTTCAAGGGCGCTCTGGTCAACGACACCCAGCGCTGCGGCGAGGACGGCGAGGGTTACATCTTCTACGACCAGCCCGAGTGGGACGTCTTCTGGCAGGCATGCACCGAGCTCGACGTGCCTCTGTACCTGCACCCCCGTAACCCCACGGGCATCGTCCACGAGAAGCTCTGGAAGGACCGCCAGTGGCTGATCGGCCCGCCCCTGTCCTTTGCGCAGGGAGTGGGCCTCCACACGCTGGGCATGGTCACCAACGGCGTCTTCGACCGCCATCCCAGGCTCCAGGTCATCCTGGGTCATCTCGGCGAGCACATCCCCTTCGACATGTGGCGCATAAACCACTGGTTTGAGGGATGTGAAGAAGCCCCTCGGCCTCAGCTGCAAGAAGACCATCCGTGACTATTTTCACGAGAACATCTGGATTACGACAAGTGGGCATTTCTCGTCTTCCACCCTCAACTTCTGCATGAACGAGGTCGGGGCCGACAGGATCATGTTCTCTGTGGACTACCCGTTCGAAAAATTTGAGCCTGCCTGCACGTGGTTCGACAGTACCGAGCTGAACCTCACCGACAAGGCCAAGATTGGAAGGGAGAACGCAAAGAGGCTGTTTAAGCTAGATTCATACAAGGACTGCGATGCCAAGGTTGAGTGACGGCGATAAGTTGCCTAGGCAGCGATATGCAGCTGCTGTTTGGGAGAGACTACGTTCATGGACGGCTGAGAGCCTGAGGGTGTGCACAGAATGCTTGCTATGTACCTATGTACATGTCCACAGTCACGTAGAAATGCGACACCACCTGCTGCAGCACAGAGGGATCACAGACACTGAGCATAATAAGCGTTGATCGTTGAGCAAGTGTAAGGCGAAGCACAGCCGGGTGTGCCTGCGAAACCTTGTCCACCACACTGAGGACTGTTAGCTATTTGATACGTCTCATGGCCACAGGGCTGCCTAGCAGATGAATTACCTGTGAGTAATGCCCGTTGCCTCCAACGGCGGCAGTAGTGGTCGGTGCTGCTGTAGTAGTCGGTGCGGCCGTGGTTGAAGGCGATGCTGTAGTGACAACTTTTACCTGGTCAGCATGAACTATGCAGAGACGTTGCTCATCGGAATCCAGGCTCACGAGTCGTGCTGGTAGAGGAGCCAGCAGCTGTGGTCGAGGCCGGCGCGGTTGCCGCGGCGCTCTTGAGAAACTTGCGATGCTAGTGTAGGCTGGCTTTTTGACTAGGTTAGACGACCACAGGTCGGCCTCTCCTGGCCTGAGAATGTCGAGGGCACCCAAGAGTACTGTAGGAAAAGGACCTTTAGTAACAACACAACTCGGGATCTCAAGACAGAGTCACCTTCTCTCGCTCGAGCACTCTTGTCCACATTTAATGGTTCAGACTTACTTGGTCATCAAAATCCCACACAGTAACCCCGACGCATTTCGCGACCGAGAGACACGCACTGACGACGGTCACATAATCCGTCGCTTGTTGCTGCTGGGCCGCAGCGCTGGCCGGGACACTGGAGTGCCTGATGTCCAGCTCAGT
Source organism: Celoporthe dispersa (assembly GCA_016584495.1). Taxonomy (NCBI): domain Eukaryota; kingdom Fungi; phylum Ascomycota; class Sordariomycetes; order Diaporthales; family Cryphonectriaceae; genus Celoporthe; species Celoporthe dispersa. Next base: position 1,451,241 of record WAID01000006.1, on the reverse strand, counting down.
GTACGCCACCTCGACGCCGAGGGCCGTGAATCCCTGGAGGGCGCTGACCAGAGTCGACTGTGAAGGGGTCGAGCCGACGATGAAGTGGCCTTGCAGGCCCACACCGTCAATACGGCCGCCAGAGGACTGGATGTTTTTCACGATGTTGATGGCGGCCGTGGCTTTTGCGCCGCTGTACTCGATGTTGTAGTCGTTATAGTAGAGTTTGGCTGCTGAGTCGGCAGCCGCTGCGGCCTTGAAAGCGAAGGGGATGTAGCCTGTCCCCAGGATGTTGTAGAAGACGTCGGTCCGGTAGTTTCCAGAGTCATCCAGTGCCTCGTTCACAACATCCCACGCGTAGCATTGGCCCTTGTACTGAAACATGGTGTCAGCATCCTTTCCTTCTTTGCGAGACAGTATTCGTGACGGCAAGACTTGCGTGAGTGACCTCGTTGGTGATGTGGGTAGTAATCACGTCCTCCAAGGACGAGGTGGTCCATGAGCCACTCGACACTACACAGACATCAGCGAGCAGATTACTTCATTATTTACGAGCGGCTCCAGGCCGAACGCACCCCAACTAGGCAATTGCCCGTACCAAACCAGATTGTGGCACCTCAAGATCTGTCCCGCGGCGCGAGCCTTGGTGGTGACAGCATCTCCGTTTGTATAGCTGAAGACCCCGTTGGAGGGCTCAACAGAGTCCCATTTCTGGCCGTTTGCCGGGGTCACCTGGCCAAACTCGCTCGAGTTGAACGCGATTGCCGTATAAGCAGAGTTGCTCAGGCTGGGATTGTCAACGGCCGTGCCGAAATACAACAAGCCTGCAGATTGGGCGAGGCTGTTCAGCTGGGCTGCTGCTGGGCCAGCGGTCGCCAGTACCGCGGCGAGGAGGACGGTGATCATTGTGGTATTGTGTGCTTGATGGGCGAGCAGATCCTTGTACGCGGTGATCACAAGAACAAGATGCTCTCAAACCCCTTGTGTCCTGAGGATTCAGAGAGGTCGTTTATATACTTTACCTTCCGCAATTAATCACTATTTCTTGGCTCTGTCTAGCTTTCCGCTCAACCGGGAATCTGCACCCTGGCTCTCGTCGTTCCCTACCACAGCACGTCTCTGCAATCTGTTTTTCGTCCTGAACAGGTCTTCATATGTTTCTTCCGTGCTCATTGAGGATTAGTGCTCCAGGCCTCTCGCGGAACCTCCTACCTTACATAGGTCGAGCAGGCTGAAAACAGGAGGGGGAGAGGAGATTAAATATCTGCTTGGCAAGTTAGCTAGGACTTCATCCTACCTTTAGCCTAAAGCCATGAAGCCCACGTAAGGACGGTAGTTCATATGCGAGGCATTCCTTTAGATGAAATATTTCTTCACGTGCATAGAGAGATAAAATCAAACCGAGGCTACAGGTGAAACTGAGCTCAAATGATGGACTACCTTGTGTGTCACAAGATTATCTTCAGACAATCAGTGCTATGGCTCTGGCATGGCGTGGGATAGACGAGCATAATAATACGTCTCCTACCTTTAGTTGAGCCAACAGAAAGGACATGAACGAGGCTGATCAACGGATAGTATCAAGATGACTCCTAGGTCTGCTGGTAGTCAGAAAGAGGAGGGAAAAAAGAAAGAAAAGAAAACAAATGACAAGAGACAGGGCAGAGAATATAAAGAGGAGAGGAAATGCAAAGGGAGAAAAATACCAGTCCCCTCGTGCGAATAGAGGAAGAGAACCCTTCCACTAAGAAAACGGCTCGCCCAGAAGAAGTAAGAAGGGGGACCGGCGGAGGTCGAAAAATGTAAAGCACAAGAGACAAGGAAGAGAAAGGGAGAGAAGAAAAGAAAGGGACAGCCAAGAGAGAAAGGAAACAAGATTTATACAAAGGCCGAGTATAAGACAGTCAAACCTCAGACCTATTCCCAAGGTATGCATGCAAGCAAATCAACGTCTTGAATTAATGAAAGTCCTATGAACACACCTTTATTACCTCCTTTCCCCTTTCCTCCAAACTATGTCATCTTTTCCTCCCAGCTCTCCGAGCCCTCCTTTTTCTCTGATTCCACTCGGAGTGATGCCGTACAGTAATTTCCAAGCAGTACACAACCCATCATAATCACCAGTCCAAGCCAGGTAAATGCTGATGGTCGCCCGCCACGAGGAAAGATTAAAGAAAGTGAGTAGGCAGATTAAAAATGAGAGACCAGATGAAGACTAGACCGACCACTTCCCACCTCCACCAGCAAAATTTTCCGTGACCACCCCCATCACCACACCTTTTGCCCCCTGCAAGCCCTTTTCCGGACCACCTTTTTTTTTTTGGACCATCCCCCCCCCCAGAGGAACCGAGACATGACCGATAAGGATTACGAAGAGAACATCCTCTTGAACATCCCCTTCAGCCCACCAGACTTCTTCTTCTCCTTCTCCTCCTTGTGGCTGCCCTCCTTCGGCTGCGACCCGCGCCGCTCCATCCTCGATCGGCGGTGCTTATCATCGCGGCTCTTGCCTTCGTCCTTGGACTCGTGGCCATTGGAGGTGCTGGGAGTTGAGGGCGCGGTCTTCTCCTCCTTGCTTGCCTTGACGGACTCCTCGGCGCGGGCCTTTTCCAGCCTGGAGTTGCTCTGGCTCAGCGAGCGGTGGATGCCCTTCTCCTTGCTGGACGTCGCCGTGGCTGTGCGCTTGAGCGGGGCTTCCTTGGGAGCCGCCTCGGCCTCCAGCGGTCCGCCGAAAGAGGTGTTGACGACTGACGTGCCGCCCTTGAGGTCGAAGAACTTCTTGCTCGCCGGCAGCGGCGCGGAGCCCTCAGTGCGGCTGGAGCTGGCTCGGCGCGAGCTCCTGCGGCCGGCAGCTGGCGAGCCGTCGGCCTCTTTACCCTTAGACTCAGCAGAAGGCGAGTCGGTCTTGTGGTTCTCGCGCTCCTCTTCCTTCTTGCGGGCAAGACGGCGTTCCTCCTTGCGCCTGTCGTGGTCGGCTTGCTCTTGAGGGGTGCGCTCCTTTCGGGGCCGATGGCTGTGGCCACTCTCCGCCGTGCGCGGTGGGGTCTGAGGGCTCCCCTGCTCAGCCTCACGATCGCCCTCGTGGCGGTGTTTGTGGGAAGAATGGCGATGCAGTGATCTAGGTGTGCCTTCCTTGCCGTCACGAGTGCTGGGTCTGCTGGAGCGTGATCCGTGAGTGCCTGACCTGGCGCGAGGTGGGTACGCCTTGTCCTCCTTGGGAGTCCTGTCAACACCTGTGAGCCTGTTAGCAGAGGTACGAAGTCTGCTGTTAGCATCCCCGTATTCCTCCTCCTGTCTCTGGCGTTCGGAGGAGAGTCAGCGGTTCCATGTTGCTCTAAATCCTTGACCGCGTCTGCCACGCGCTCGCTGGTGTCGCCTAGGGTATCGGCAGCCGCGCGGGATGATCACAGCTGCAGCGACAACTTCTTCGGCCTGTTTGGTACTTCGCATACTCGCACTTCTTGAAAGCCCTTCTTGGCTGACAGTCTGGGGTGTCGAGTTGTTTGCATCGGGCACTAAGGTGCTGTCTCGCAGAAGAGGGGTCTTTGGTCGCCAGAGCTCATCGGTCTGCGTGGAAGAGTCGCGGCGACTGGGACGAGGTTTGGAGGTTTGCTCGAGGTCAACGCTTGCGTCTGGCTCAACCATTGCAGATTTGTTGTTTGCAGGAACAGACTCGGGCAATGCTTCTTCTGAGACGGCCACGTCAGGGTCATCCTGCTCGGCAGACTCTGGAGCTTCTGCCGGGTCAACCTCTTGGGCAGTTGTGTGAGGCACATCAGCCTTGTCCGAGGTTTCCGGTAAGGCGTCTGTAGACGGGTTTTGTGCCTCGTCTGCGGCTGCAGCAGCGGCAACGACGGTAGCAGCCGCAGCTGTGGCAAGAGCGGTGCCTTTTAGATCTTCCTCAACGCCCTGGTCAGAGCTTGGCTCAGCCGCTGTGGTTTCTGTTGCTGCTGGCTCGCTAGAGTCACTTTGATCTTGACTACTGACTGCCTCTGGCTTGGCTTCTTGTCCTTGCTCCTCGGTCCCAATCATGTCGTCAGGCTTATCACTGGGGCTCTCTTCGAACAAAGTGTCATCGGGCGTCTCTTTCTTGTCAGACAGCCCTTGTGGTGGCTCTTGATCAGCCCCTTCATCGTTGGGCTGCTCATCTTGTTGAACAGTAGGCGCATCAACATCCTTCTGTGAGCCATCGTCCGTGCCACGCGGTGCGTCCGACTCCACCGTGGATTGCTCAACCGCATACGGCTGGTCGAGCTCTTCTGGTGACGCAAGATTCTCCTGAGTGGTGCTTTTCCGCAGGAGCAACAATTGTCTTTTCGCTCTCAGGATCTTGCTCTGTGGGCTGCTCAATGTCTTTTGATTGTGATTCTAAGGCATCGCCATCACCAACGTCGAGATGTACACCAGAGTCGACTTCTCGATCGTCGTCTGCGTCAATATCTGGCTGACTGAGTTCTTGAGCAGGCTCTTCTTGCGGAGTCTCAGTGTCTGCGCCTTCATTCGTCGTCGTGCCAGACTCCTTCACGAGATCGTCTTGAACAGCCTGTTGTGGGACAACATCCTCCGGAATCCTTTCTTCTGTGGTGCTTTCCACTGTAGTCTCTTGTGGCAAGTCGTCCCCTGGTGGTTCCTGGCTATCGGATGGGTTCTCTGGCTGCGTTTCCGGCTCGTCCTCCGGCGGCTGAACACTATCCTCTTCTAAGCCTTCGGTGGGCGGTGGTTCGCTAGGTGCGACGGTTTCGTTTGTGGCGAGTGGGCCCTCCTCTATGGTTGACGACTCTGCAGCACTGCCTTGCACAGTGTCAACCTCGCCGTCAGCCGGCACGGGCCCAGTCTCTTGCGGGATCACGGATGTGCCAGGCTGATTCTGCAAAGCACTCTCGAGCGGTGGTGGTGGTGCGGTTTCGATGCCTTCTGGTATGTCTTCTTCAGGTGTTGGTGATTTCTCAGTCTGCCCGTCTTCTCTCTCGGCCTGCAGATCGTCGTCGTCGCGAGGCTGCCTAGCCGCGTCCCCAACCTCGGAAGAATGAGCGGTGATCTCCTTTTCATCAGCAGTATCTCCCACAGCAGCAGCAGCAGCATCAGCATCATGATCATCCCCCTTCTCTGCATCCCCGTCCCCCGACCTGAGATTGTGCTCGCCCTCATCCCGTACGACGACTCGGTCAGAGTCGTTGGCGGCGGCACAGCTCAATGCTGGCTCACGTGAGGGCGGCTCAAGGGTATCTTGAGCCCCACGCACCATTAGCGAGTTTGAACACGGCGTACACACCGAGAGCAACTGATGCTAGGATGGTAAGCTTGCCTGATGTAGTAGATGCAGCGGCAGCAAATGCATGCCCGCCCACCTCATCCTTCACCACAACGTCCTTGAGAGACCTGGCTGAAGACTCGGCGGCTCCACTAGCACGCTCGCGCTCGCCCTCTCCTGAGAGAGGCTGCGCTTCTTGTTGCTCTGTACTGAATGTGCCGTACTGTGACCCGGCAGATGGAAGCTTCTTGGCAGGTTCGACAGTGGTAGCAGCAGCAGCATCGGGGGCAGGGGATGGGGATGAAGGCGGGAGATCATGAGCCGATGGCTCCGTGGGGTTACCGTCTGCGATGTCCCGGGACACCACGTGCTCTGGCATTGTGGGTTCGGGCTCCTTGCCGACCTCGTGGCTTGCGGCAGTCGAGACCGCAGGAGTCATCAGAAGAGACCCGGCAGCCACTGCGCCGGCAGCCACGCCCAGCCCGCCTGTCTTGTTGTCGCTGTCCTGGCTTGGCAACGCCTCGACGTGTGTGCTGGCAGGCTCTTCGTTGATGAGCTTCTCCGCGGGCACTGAGGGGGTGTCCTCGCCAACCTGCTCTCTGGGCTCTTCTGCGGGAGCGTGAATGTTCTCGGTTTCAGGCTCGGGTGCTGTTGAGGGTGGCTGGGCCTCCTCACTGGCAGGCTCCTCCTGGCTCAAGACTTTCCGTCTGCCCTTCGCTTGTTGGCTGTGCCTCGGCTTCGGGCTTGTCAACTGATGTCTCGACTGATGATCCACCAATGTTATCGTTAGGCGTGAGAGTGCTCGAAATGGGTTCCTCGCTCAGAACTGGGGCCTCCTCTTGTTGCACAGGCACATCTGATGGCTGCTCTTGCTGAAGCTCCTCGACCAGGGGGCCATCTCTGATCTCGATCGATGAGGACGGAGGCGCAGCCTCACCGTCTGTCGTCTTCTCGACATCGTTGTCCCCACAGTCTCGGCCTTCGCTCTCCGGAAGTGACAGGCGTACGCAGACAGGATTTATCACAGCAACATGGTTCTCGCCAACGCCTTGAGCAGAGAGGAAATTGTCACCAAATGCAGTTGCAGGGGGGCTCTCACCTTGGCCATTCACATCCTCCACCTTGCTCTCCTGAGTCTCTGCTAGTTTCGCCGTCTCAGGCTCGGCCGCGACCACCTCCGTGGCGGACGCTTCGGGCTCAGGAACGACCTCGGAAGGCTTCTCCTCGACGATCTCCTCCGCTGCAGGAGCAACCTGAGCCGCAGTAACTTCTGCGACTGGCACGTTATCGGTGGCAACATTCTCTTCCGTGGTAGGGACATCTTCCACAGCAGGAGCAGCGTCGACAGCAGTAGTCTCCTCCTTTGAGATGGAAGTCTCTTCAGCAACAGGCTCCTCGGCCTTGCTCTCTTCGACCTGCGGCTCAGGGCCGGCCTCGGCAACCGGTTCTTCAGCGGCCACTGGAGGTTCCTCAGTTGGCGCAGCGATTGGCTCTTCAGTCTTGATCTCCTCGGCCTGTGGCTCAACGCTAGCCTCAGCGGCCGGCTCCTCTGCAGCTGCCGGGGCTTCTTCAACAACAGGTGCAGCAGCCTCAGCAGGAGGTGCAGCAGGCTCCTCTTCAGTCTTTTTTCTCTTCGGCCAACGGCTCGGAGCTGGCCTCGGCGACTGGTTCCTCAGCAGGCGCTGTAGCATCCTCTTGAGTCTTGCTGTCTCCAACATGCAGCTCAACGCCCGCCTCGGTAACAGGCTCCTCAGTGGGCGCGGCAGGCTCTTCGGCAGGTGCAGAAGCCTCCTCAACAGTTGCAGCAGGCTCTTCAACAGTTGCAGCAGGCTCTTCAACAGTTGCAGCAGGCTCTTCAATAGTTGCAGCAGGCTCTTCAACAGTTGCAGCAGGCTCTTCAATAGTTGCAGCAGGCTCTTCAACAGTTGCAGCAGGCTCTTCAACAGTTGCAGCAGGCTCTTCAACAGTTGCAGCAGGCTCTTCAACAGTTGTAGCAGGCTCTTCAACTGGCGCAGCGGGCTCTTCAACAGTTGTAGCAGGCTCTTCAACCGGCGCAGCGGGCTCTTCTTCAGTCTTGTTCTCCTCGACCCGAGGCTCAACACTAGCCTCGGTGGCCGGGTCCTCAACGGCCACCGGAGCCTCCTCAGCTGCCTCTTCGGCAGGTGCGGTAGCCTCGTCTGCAGTGTGAGCCTCTTCAACCTCCGCCTCGGCGACCGGCTCCTCTGTGGTGACAGGGACTTCTTCGGCGGGCGCGGCGGGCTCCTCCTCGGTAGCTGCCTGTGCTGGCTCATCCTCATCCTGCGCCTCGGGACGACTCTCTGTCTCGGCGGCAGCTGCTACGGGCTCTGAGACGGTGATGGGGGCCTGCGCCTCTTCTTGAGCGTCCAGCTCGGGCGCAGAAGTATCATCACTAGGCTTCTCGGTCTCTGCCGTCGCGTCCTCGGTGGCCGCTGGTACGGCGTCGCTCTGGGGTTCCTCAGTGGCACTAGTCTCTCCAGCGACAGCTGTTGGTTGCTCGGGATCCTGAACCGCCTCGGGCTCGATCTCGGCAGCTGCAGGCTCCTCTGATACTGGTTCTGGGAGCTGCTCAGTCGTCTCACCAATAGCAGGCTGCTCTTCGTTGCTCTCCTGCTCCTTCGACTCGGCAGGCGTACTTTCGACTTCTTTACCTGCCTCTATGACCTCCTCAGTCGCCGGAGCGATGTCGTTTGTCGATGAGTCCTGGGTTGGCTCGGCTGGCTCAGCTGATTCAGATGGTTCCTCGCTTGCAGGAACAGCAGGCTGATCATCCTTACTACCGCCCTCATTAGACTCGATAGGCGTGTCAACAAACCCTTGAGCTGGTTCAGCCACCTCCTCGCTAGCTGGAGCGGCCTCCTCAGGGGCTTCGACAGTTGATGGTGCTTCAACTGGCTCGCTCGGCTCAGAAGGCTCCTGGGCCGTGGGAACAGCCTCGTCATTCTTCTCAACAGGCTGGGATGCAGGTGTCTCTTCCTCCTGCACCGCAAGGGGCTCCTCGTCTTTCGGTTCCTGGACCTCGACTGGGGCAGCAACAGGCTCTTCAGTAGCGGCGGCCTCTTCTTGCTCGGGCTCCAGAACCTCCGCAGCCTCTGAAGTCGGCTCGGGCTCGCTGCTCTCCTTGAGCTCAGCAACAGGCTCTTCAGGAGCGGCGACCTCCTTCTCCTCCTCCTTGGTCTCCAGAGCTTCAGCAACCTCGGAGCTAGGAGGCTCCGGCTCGCTGTTCTCTTTGACCTCAAGAGCAGAAGCACCACTGTTGGTCTCGGGGCCTGCTGTGTCTTCCTCGGTCGCCTCAGGCTGTTCCAAGGCGACCTCGGGGCTGGGGTTGGCCTTGCCGCTGTCCAACACCGGCTCGCTGGGCTCAGCAGACTCCTCCGAGGCGGCCTCGGGGCTGTCGTCTGCCTTGCTCTCGGGGGCTTCAGGGGCGGCAGACTCGCCATTCGTCTCTGGAGCTGCTGGCTCCTCTGCCCCGTTTGTCTCTGGGATTTCTGAGTCGACATCGGGCGTGTTATCAGCCTTGCTGTCCACGGCTGGCTCGCTAGGCTGGGCAGGCTCCTTGGCGCTCTCCTCCACAAGAGGCTCGGAGATCGGTGTTGGCTCCTCCAACTTGGTGTCCAACGACTCAATGGCGGGCTCGGTCGCTGGAGAAGTGGCCTCAGAAGAGATGGGGCTCTTCTTAGACTTCTTCTTCTTCTTCTTGGACTTGCTCTTCACAGAGGCCGTTCCCTCGGTGTCATTGCCCGACAGGGGTGACAAGGGGATGTTGGTGACAGTGGTGACATGGGAGTCTGAGGCCGCGATGAAGTAATACTGTCGCCATCGGCCAGCGTGACAGCCGCAGCCGCCTTCTTCTCCTTGGCCTTGGCCTTCTGCTTTGCCTTCTTGGCCTTGTTCTTCAAGGTCTTCTTGCTGGGTGCCGAGCTGTCTGTGGGCGATGAGGGAGACTGGGGAACCTCGACGGCCCCGGCGGCGTCTGCATGGGTGGTCAGCACACCTGAACCACAGGCTGGTTGATGTGAGACAACAAGAAGGAATGAGAGCCGACTCACTGTTCTCATATGAATAATTCATGGTTTCATCACCTTGATCCGCCTCGGACTCGGACTGTTCCAGAAACTCAACCTGGGAGTAATCCGCTACCTGCAGATTACGGTTAGGGTATTCTGAGAACTGCAGGCGGGAGTAGTCGACGTTTGCCTCGACGGGGCGGAATATTTGCTGCTGTGGGTAGCTCATACTGAACAGACGGGGGATCTGGTCGCTGGGTGATGATCATGATTGAGAGAGGAAGCAGCCGCAGCAAGAGATGGCGGCTCTTGGGGCATGTTCTTCTTCTTATGATCGCCCGCCATGTCAGACGTGGGCTTCGTGTCTTTCCTGGGGACGCTGTCTTGCAGCTGCGGGATGATGCAGGTCGGGCCAGGTCGGTACCCAACAGCGACAAGGCCGCCTGTGAGGCTTTGTGGGGCGGAAGGCGCTTGGGAGAAATGATTGGTCTCGTCTGGGCGTTGTGTCGTACGTCCACGAGGGGGTGGGTGGGTGTGTGTGTGTGTGTATGTGTGATGTCGTGGCACGCAGGAGTGACAATTAGGAAGCTACTGTACCTACTTGGGTATAAGCAAGACGTAGCGATCAAAAGCAGAGACAGGGCGCTTGTTGATCAAGACCGCCACCACCACTAAAAAACGGAAGAAAAAGGCGCGAAGTGACCCAACCGTTTCTTCTTCCTTCTTTTTGGGCAAGAAAACAACCAACAGGATCCAGCAAATAAATATATGGGCTGGGGAGCCGCCCAAGACCAAGAACGTGCTCAAGCTTGGGGCATAAACAAAGAGGGATGTATGTCGTGGTTCGAAATCAATCAGCACAAGATTAGTACACAAGGCAGCGCTTGGGGGTGGAAAATGGTCATGAAGAAGGCAAGACTGCCGTTTGAAAATTTGGAAGTTGCGGTCCTGTGTGTGGGAAAGGATGTCCCGGCAACAGAAATGCAGACGACGTCCACTCTGGCGACACCCCACATGAACAAGGGAAAATCACCAATGAACAGGCAACTGGCACCCCTGCCGCGATGTTACTTATCATCCGTGACCACAAGGACACGCGCGAGAGAAAGAAGAAGGGGAAGGAAAAAAAAAAGCTGTGTCGCTTGTCCTTTGGGCTTGACGACGCCCCACGCTGTGATTACCGCAGTGTCCACTTTTGAGAAAAATTCCTCGGATCCATCCATGCCAACGAAGCGATGGTTCAATGAGGAAAGTTTGTCCTCCAGTGACCACAGTGACCAGCCTGTCGATGTGGATCGACTGGCGGCTTCAGCGTTGTGAACTGCAACAGGGACAGGAGCCACGTCGAGAGCAACCACAGCACGAGGCGACGGGCCAGGAGAAGCAGAGCAAATCATTGCTTCTAGGCCATGTAAGTGAGACTCAAAATGAGAAAGATCAACGAATGACTAGCAAGACGCACTGAGACGTGGAAACGAAGCGTGCTGGGACCGGGGTGGGACGTCTGGCGGCTCGGCACACTAGGCCAGATATCATACAGACAGACAGGGTAGAAGGTACTCCCGTGATGGGTAGAAGTATACACCGTCCTCATCAAGCCCAGAGGCTTAATTGGGAAGCGTGGCTGCAGCAACATCACCCCATGACCAGAGTGCCGACCAACGACCACAGACAACCATATCATACCATCGTCCTATGTAGGAGCGGTACAGGTCGGACCACATGGCATGGGGGTCCGGGGGACAGCTCTGCCCTCCCTCCCACGGTGCCGCAGGTGCATGCAGCATCCCGCTAGCCAAGGGACGGGGCGCGCGTCTGAGGGTATGGATCAGGCCGAAAAGCACCATGCAGGCCAGCTTGAGTCCGGCAGCTGGCAAGTCATGGACAGCCCCGGATCTGCCTGTCGAAGACTTCCTCCCCAGGCCGGATCCTGTGCTGTGCTGTACAGACATATGCAGCTTGCTTTTTGTTGAGCTGCAGTGGGATGGCGCCAAGCACGGAAACCCAAAGCCTTGTTGTTTGTGCATCTTTAGGCGCACAGTTTCGTGAGAGAGAGAAGCCGCTCCGGCCGGACCACTGAGGTATCAGAAGAGCTACTGCAGCCCGCCCGATTGGGAGCAAAAAAAAACCCAATGTCGTGCTGCAGGCTGCATGCATGTGTGTTGTCGCAGTACAGGGTGCGGAGTACCAAGTTGGTGTTGGTGAATTTTTCTCACGCGTGCTACGTGGCTCCTCAGCGCCGCTGTCGCTTCTGCTGACCCCGGCTGCTTACCGTGCTTGCGTTCGGGGAACCGACCGGGAGCTGACGACACACACACGAGAGACACACGAGAGGTATGGGCGCTAAAGGATCAAGAAGATGAAGATCGGTCCAGTCGCTACCCTCGAGGGTGATGCCATGCCCGCGATGCTCGGTCGACCAAGTCATCACATCACATCGCATCGCAGTGTACCGTAAACATCGCTGCGTGGGGCCATGCTGAATGTGATATCCGGCGTACGTTGGGGATCGAGATGGTCTACCCCACGATAAGTCCACATGCTTCTGGGGGCTCATTATGCGCTCCATCTGCTAGTCGGGACTGCGCGGGACGGGTGTTGAAGCTCCTCAGGGTACAACCGAGCCGTGCTTTAGACAGGAGGGTGAAAGGTCCCCCGAGTGTCGAGCTGCCAGCTAGACGAGGCGCCACCATGCCTCTCGCAGGTCAGACCTTCGGGCTATCCTAGCCGCCAACTCGGGAGGGCTACCAATTCGAGATCTGTTGTAGAATCGATAACGCTTTGTATCAGACAGACATTTGTGGAAGCGAGGAGGAGGAGAGGAGGTCCGGTGGAGATTGAAGAAAAAAAATAGGTACTATGGAAAGCAGTGAAGTTGGGTCTGCTTTGGCAGGTGCTATGTATTAGTAGTAATAGCAGGCAGGCTCCAGGTACTATGTACAGGGCTGTTCGCACTAAGGCTAGTGTAATACGTTGTACCAACAACTTTCATCTCCCCCGGGCCCAGGGTCAGCCAGCTTGGCATAGTACAGTGTACTATAGTGCCATATCAGACTGCCCTGCTCACTAAGGCAACGCATAAACCACACGGCCCAAATCATCTCCTCCGACAATATCTCTCCTCCCAAGGCCTGCCGTCACGCGACAGTGCACACTGGGCTCTTTCGGTGGGCCTTCACAGCATGAGAAAAGATGAGGTGATCGGACAGTGGATGTTCCCCCCAAAAGACCCACTGTCAACTTCATCCGGCGTCAAGATCAAAGGGCGGTCTGGATGATCTGCTTAACCTCGGCCGTGAGCTGTGAGAAGATTACAAGTCAGGATCGACTTCGGGGACCATTCCTCCGTGGACTTCCGTCTAGTATACCGATTCAACAATGTCGCCGAAGCAATACTATGGTATAAAGTAGATCGCTACCGATGGTCATCTATATCCACGTAAAACCACCGATGCCTGCCCATTTCTGATCACCCTGAACGCACGAGAAGAGGCTGCCCGGGACCTCTGGGCAATGGGCAGGAGTGGAGGTTCGGAGGCTCAGTCAAATGGGGGCGAGAATGGGCAGGGACAAGACATGAGGTTCGATATCTGTGTAAGGCAATGTGCCGCGGCATCTCGCCCGCCTAGCTCTCCCATTGCAAGTGAAAATGGAGCCTTCGGACGCCAACACCAGTACCACAAAACAGCCCAGCCGAGGAAGTCACGTCTCGGCGTATCCAGTCGAGACATCTATCCGTTTCCAGTACTTCAAAGCCTGCCTCTTGCATCTGTCCTGCGGGCAGATCGTGATAGTACATGATATATGCCATCGCAAGTCCGTTTCGGGGTTACATGGCCATCTCAGCCTGCAGCTTGCGCAGCTCTTCCTCTTCGTCGTCTTCGACCGCGACAGGCGTCTTGCCCTTGACTGTTGGTTCGTGTTAGCACGTGTAGGGAAAGCCAAGGTCCCGAGGGCGTAACGTACTGTCTCCAGCAGGCACAGCTGGTGTGCGGTTGATCTGATCTGATACCGGTACAGATCCAGTCTTGAGCATCTGCTCGTCCAACTGCTCTTGCTGCAGCTGGTCCAGTTCTGCTTCTAAATCATCGTCGTCGATGGCCTCTCCGATCTGGTTGCCCGTGATAGCGTTTACAATCTCCTCGCTGAGCGCGTTCTGCTCCCGTAGTTTGTCCCTAGAAGAGAAAAAAGATCATGATCAGTCATCGTCCGTGTGGAGCGGAGCCAGCGGCGGGCCCGCAAAGAAAAGGTATTTTGGCATACATAGTCTCGTCCACCTTCTCGGGCGTGAGTTTGCCGTGTATCTGCTTCATGGCATCGCTAGCTTTCTCCATCGCAAGTAGCGTCTCCTTATTGATGTTGGCCGACTCGATCGCGTTTATTTGCTGCTCCAGGGTGCCGATCTGCGCCTCGGTCTGCTCAAGGCTGTGCTCGTGTGCCTTCTTCCGCTTCAAGGCTGCTTTGGCGGCTGTTCCGGAGAGAGTGAAGCTCGGGTCAGCATGCGCACACCAGCACCTTGCCACGGGGGGTTGGGCTCATCGTGCTGGTACAAACAGACTCACCATTGTTGTTGTTCGAGCTGACGTACTTCCGGGCCAGGGCGGTCTGCTCATCCATCTGGTTCCGCAGATGCTTCTCGCGCTTCTGCAGCATGTCGAGCTGGGAGCGCAGGCCTAGGATCGCATTTTTAGGCGCATTCTTCTTTGCCTGGGCAGAGCCGCCGCCAAACCATCCCATGCCCCAGCCAGACATCTTGTGTTCGGTATCGGGTGTGCACAAAGGAGGACGGCGTCACTGAGGTGTCGAGGGAGGAGAAGTCTATGGTTCTATGTGCTTATCGCGTGGCTCGAGATGGGATATGAAAGGGTCTCGTGGCAGGTGGTTCTAGGTTGGGCTCTCCTGCTGATAACGGCGGGGTATCTGGACAATGACAACAAGGAGCCCGGCGCACGGCTATGTCGCAGCGTCTTGTGCCCGGGAGTATTCGTAAAGTCGTTGTTAGGAGGAGAGGGGGATAGATATCGTGGGATCCGGTCGTCGTCAGCGTCTACACGTTGATCGCAAGGCAGTCGAGTGAATTTGCGGGATGCTGGTGGAAGCCTGCAGAAGTGGCTGTCGAGACTATGATGCAAGCTTGATTTGTCCAGGCCTTGCACCTGGCCGGGTGATGCCCACCACGCGCTAGGCCCAACCCAAAGGAAGGCCGTCAACTGGGTCCGTGCGTCTGACATACCCGTCAGCAGACGCTGAGACTGGAGTCCACCAATGGCTTACCTAAGTCACAACAGTCGTCACTTCCTAGCCCTGAACCGGTTGAGTGAAGGAAGGCTGCAGGCAGTCGCTAGGCTAAGGGAGCCCGTGGTGGTGACTTCACCCAAACATCCATCACATCACCAGTGCCTCGATTCTACGTGCGACAAAGCGCCGTGTTTCGCCTACAGATCCCTGTATCTCTTTCTCTTCTCACTTTTCGAGTTCTCATCAACCTCCCATCACGCTTGACTTGGCTCCTATCATGGATGTGGGAGACACGTCGAGCTTGCCCGCAAGTCTTATCGTGTGTGGGCGTTGAGGATGTCCCATAGTCCTGTGCCTTCCAAGCTGACTCTCTTGTCATCTCTACCATCTTGTGGGTTTGGAGACAAGGTTCGCTTCTTAGGATGGTATGTCAGCCTCCCATCTCAGAGACAGGGCCGCCGGTAGCAGGGTTTTCAAGCACCTATCTCGCCGTAAAGGGCCTTGAGACATGAGCCATGGACGTTCTGGCTAACTCAGTCTCAGCGTAGCCTCATATTCGATTGCATCTGGGATATTGATCCTGCAATACAACTACCCCAAATGCTCTGAGGTCAAGGCATCGGTGGACGTGCGCCTGGTCTTGGAGAAGCTCACCAGCGAGCAGACATCAGTCGGCCAGTGGGTGAATGTAATTGGGTACATTGCCTCGACACCGCCGGAACCACTCAACAGGCATTCCAAGCGCAAGAGGGAAGTCTCCACTGTCCAGGTGCAAGCCCTCATGCTGTGGTCTGCCGGGCCTTTGGACGTCGTACGGTATGAAACCTGCCTGGGCGGCATGGTGACGGCAAGCGAACCTCAGTCGAAGCGTGGGAAGTCAAAAGTGACTTGAGGCCGGTTCGTGCAGGCTCAAAGCGAATGAAATGGGCATACTCTGTTGAGATTTCGGGGCGACTCTGCGGCGCATTGCTGTCATCGCTCGAGGCGATGGGACCACCAAGCACGGAGGACCCCACAGAAAGAAGATATTGGCTGGACCATGTTAGCCGGATCATGGTGGTATCGGTATCCTCGCGCCCGTTGATCAGGCCTCTTGGTGTGAATGGTACACTGCTGCTGCCGAGCTTCGCGCCAGCCTGGCCAGACCTTCCGATCGTGGCCAACGGTAACATCCTAAGTTCAAGAAGGTTGCGCTGCACTGAGCGGGGCCGCGAACATCTCCCCGTTTTGGTAATCAGCTCACGCAGGACGTCCATCGCGCTACGCTCGTTAGTCGCCAAATGTGCGCATGACGCAGATGAAGTGTCACGGATGGAGGGCAACGAACGGTGGCCACGGCAAATCGGATCAAAGGAGCCTCCCGACTATTCGCTGCAAGTTCGCCCTGCAGATCCAGATTTTTCTTTTTTAAAGCTGCAGCGGGACACAATACTGGATGGATGTATCCACTATTGGCTGAAACGGCCCATGCCAGATGGCGGTCTTTTGCTGGCTCCACGACATCACCGCGTTTCCCAAAGAGACCACACAGCCAACATTTGTCTAGGCCACCCAAGCGCTGACGGCCATGGCTCTCAATGAAACATCATGCTTCTCGACTCATTTAGACCAACACCGTCGGGTGTTTACACCAAGAACGTTGGCTGAACTCCGCACACCTTTCCGCGCAGACCCTATGAACGCCAAGGATGATGGTCGCCTCGAAGTATTGGCGGTGGCTGGGGAGCCTCTCTTGTTGGGACCACGCTGAGCCCAGAGGCTTCCATTACCTCCTGTTTTTCGATGAACCGTGTGACCCGGCCTTCTCAATTACCACAGGCTGGTGAAGCGGTCGCTTCAGTATCTTATCTGATGGCTCGGTTGCCCGGGCCGCAGCTTTCAATGCCCACATATCACGAGATTTTTCGCAGATGTCGTTGATTTGTTCCTGGGCACCTACGTCAACAAGGATGACTGGGCTTGGGTCGAGCGAGGCTCACATCGGATAGACAAGGGCCAGGTGTGGTGATGAGGAAGCCATCCTCCCCCTAGTGTTGACAGCCTGGTCAGGGACGATTTTGAGCAAGTGTCGGGCACGAATCTAGACACACCTCGCGGGTGAACGGGCGCACCGTTGCCTGGGGCCCGAGATAGTATTGGAGATCCTGTGTGATGACCTTTTTATGGATTTCTTGCGACGGAATCCAGTATTTGTTCATGGGAGTTGACGAGTACGACATCGCGTAGCCGCTACAGTATGCGAGGAGAGCTTTGGACGAGGACGGGGTAGGTGAGGGGCTTCGATGCGTAAGTGGAAGAGCTATAGCTATGGGCATGATGATCCGAGGGCGTCTACAAGTCATTTATATGTGTCTTGCTTCCTTTCTACCTGCTACTCGGGCTTGAAGGGATGTTGTCTTGATACGATATTAGCGAGCTGAAAACTGGGTCACTCCCGCTCCGGACTATGTATTTCGCAAATCGCTGTCGCATAGCACCAGAAAGCCAGATGTTGTGATTGCACGAGAATTTGGATGGTCTCAAGAACGTTCGCCTTAAAACTTCACACCGCTATATGACCAACAAATAAGGGTGCTCATGAACCTGGCCCTCCAAAATATTTGCTGGGAAGTGCATATGTTGCGAAGCTTGACAGATCTCCAGGGTAGCAGCGTGGTGAGTGAATACCCCTGCTGATTGGCACCTTGATCCGCCTCATTTTGCTCGCCTCACTTTTGTCGGACTATCAACCGGGCTTGGTGAAGCCGCGGGCAGGTCCATTCTACATTCTGCAAGCTAATCTTCATAATGAAACTCCGGCCTGTGGTTGGTGTCGGAGTGAATCCATTTTGAAAGCAACACTGAGGTCGTTTCGGGTTCTTAGCATTTGCAGTATATGTGGTACACAGCATCTATTCACGGCTCATCCTTCAATCTCTCAGATCAAAAGCAGTAGCGACCTTATGACTAAGACCATCTCAATTGTCACATAAGACAAGCGTGCAATGTCAGCTCTTCATCTATTTCAAACAAGACATCATCACAAGGCTTTCGGGCTCATAGTTCAAGCCACGACCTCAGCCCTTCCCGATTCGTACCCAGTCTATCGAATCTGGGAAATTGACGGAATTCCGCCAACTAACAGCGGGCGAGCTGCTCGGGAGGTCACAAGAATACCAAGCATCCTTTAACTTCTCTGCTCTATGTACATTCTCTGGGGACTTTGTTCTCCTGCCTTGTGAGGCGGCCGGAGTAATGGCCGGGGCCACGATCGATCTCCCGGAAGCGGTCGATCACTTGAGGATTTCCAACGATTCCATATCAAAACAAACTTTGCCACCCCCCCTAGATCGATACTCAGCTTCTTAGTGCCCCTCGGGGAGAGTGATCGACATCAGAAGACCCCTATCTCCCGATGCTCGTCGTGTAGCCTACAGCACGAGTCCCTTGCAGATACCCAACCGGATTTCAAGCTTCGACTGCTGCAGGCTGGACCCTCTCGTCGCCTTTTAGAGGCCCACTAGTATCCACCACCTGACCAGATGCGAGGCCCTCCGAGTTTGGCGATCCACGTTCGTCCGCGAAGGCAGTCCTTCCTCCCGGCACTCCTCTATTAGCGTTGAGGCTTTGCCCGGTCTCAAACTTGACTGGCTCTCGACGATGCGTGTGCCAGCGGTGCCGTCTTACGACAGGCGATATCTTCTAGGCGAGGCTGTAGCGGCAATGGCCTCATGTGACTTGCACTCAATGGTGAAGGATCATCGTCGACGCGGGATCCGCGGCGCGTTGGGGACGGCGCAGCATTAGGGTGCCTCCCGCGCGATGGTCAAGGTTGACGCCGCCTTTCGGTAGGAGGATTGCCAGCCATACGTCGCTTGTAATCGAGGGTAACCAACTGTTCCAAGAAACCAGTCCAGTGTGCTGTATCGTGGGGTTTCCGTTTATGGACCAATCTTGGAAGGTCACCTGGGGCTTGGCTTGGATGGACCGGTAACTTGTGTCCGAAGGATGGGCGGGATATCTTTGTGTGGGCTTCCAAAACTTGAGAAACTCAAGGACGGGGCGGTCTGAAACCCTGTTCCCACGATCTCTACTTCTCCGTGCGAAGATGTATGCTTGCTGCTAATAGCTACCATTACCAAAGGCTGCGCGAGCAGGGGCTCAGTCCAGAGACCATGCCGTGCCCTGTCTGGTCTACGCGTCCTACTCTGGGCACCTCAGCCCTGCCTGTTGGCTAGTCGTAACTTCAAACGTCCCATGTATATCTGCAACGCAGGCGGGATATTGCTTGGCTAGGATGTCATGATATTATCGCTTCTGCCCGGTTGGTGGCGTTCGAACCAACAACCTTGGAACATGATCATACGGGCAAATTCAAGTTCATCAATTGCAAATTATTTTCATATACCCTGGCCTTCCTTCTGTTCCATCCGCCTCGAAAAATGTCAGCCTCGTCAGACACGACCTTGGATGCAGTGTGACCGTCTTCGCCCTATCTCTGAAAATTGCTCGGGAGTTGACGACGACGTCAGGTCATCTGAGCTAAGCTGAGTGATCCTATAGTATTCGAATCTTCTGAACCAACTTTCTTTATGGGTTCGTATCTCTTTGGTGCGAATAGATGAAGGAATAGCTGTTACTATTTCCTATGCTGTTCCAAATATCATCATGTCACAGCACCCAGGGCGATGCTCAGATAAGCTTCCCTCCAACTGGTGTAAACCCGAAATTCTAACGGACCTATTGATCGGTCATATCAGTCCATGAAAAAACTCTGAAAACAATCATAGGCGGGGGTCCTATTGAGCAGCTCGCTAGAGTGTTCAGATATTCCGCTGATAAACACTGATCGACATATACATCCTATTTGATTTTTGAAACGGGTCTCAATTGACCTCTGTCTCAGTAAGACTTTATTCTTCATTCCTTTCTTGTTCAGGCAATTTTGTCTATGGTCCCAGGCCCCAATTGTCCCCTCCCTTCCCTCTTTTCTTACGGCCGCTAGCTACCACCTTCTGTCACTATAAAAGCCAATTCGGGAGCTTTAAATTATTGGGCCATCTTCTGAGAGCTCAATTTGTTGGTCTAGTCCCTGAGGAGGAATATATTTCTATTAACTCAGTGTTCCAAGACTGTGTACGCGCAACGTTGGCAGGCCAAGATGGACAATTGAGGTCACAACCTTGGAAGGGAGTCTATAAAGCAAAATCACAACAGTCAGCCTCACCCACAGGATGCATTAAGTTTGCTTCCCAGGTTGGAAAAGCAGGGCGAGTTGTACCTACAGTCTGTCCCAAGGGCCTAGGCTAGACATTGACTGCCAGTCACTGGGTTTTGCTCCTGTGCAAAAATTTAGATGAGGCTGCGTGCACCTGCACCGCAATCACACAAAGCCGAAGATCCTTGACACACCAGAGCGCTTTGCTGAACTCACAATGTTGTGCATGCACATGGCAACAGAGGAAGACATAGTCGCTGCATAGAGCAGGCACAGACAGTCTCGTAAGAAAAATACAATGAACTTTTGTATCGTCATGTCCACATAGGGACGCTGTTCCTCTATTGTACAGTGACATTGCTTGGTGTATGCTGGAAAGAATAGAATGGCCTCCGAAAAGAGATTGTATCTCCAGCTGCAGCAATCGCAACGACAAGGCTTCGACAATGCTCCAGCAATTTCCCTTTTCCAGAGCCGCAACCCGACTGCAATGATTTGAGCGCACCTCTCGTCTGATGCGAGCCTTCTTCCACGCGATATCCACCTCACCGACCTCACAGGAAAGGCGGAAGCGAAAATGGATAGCCGCCATTCTTCATGCGGAAGATGCTGAGGAGGAAGCTGTAGATCAGTAGCATGGCAACGCCAGTGGTGATGACAGCGACCTGTTGCACGTTCTTGGAGGCGTAGCGGGGAATCCTATCGCCCAGCACGATAGCTGTGAGTGCGAGGAAGCCATCTGTGTGACAGGATGTTAGCCAGGCCAAAAGAACAAGAGAGTCTCAAGGATAACCTACACAGGGTCGATATAATCTGAGACTCCATCCCAAACTGGCTCTGAAAACCCCCAGCAAAGTATGAGATGTGGCCACGGCCGTCCTGTCCGACGTAGGGGGTATTGCGGATGTTGTTGTACATGAAGCCGCCCACCTGCAGGAGGATGAAGGAAAGGCTCAGGAGCATCATGACCTTGCGATTGAAGAGATATTCATTGACCAGGGGCCAGATAACATAGGCCAGTGTTGCCAAGAAAGAGAGGACAACGACTGTAACAATTGCTCCGATGTAGTTGGTGGGTCTCTTGAATTCAGGATGAGGGCGACCAGGAGTGTGTCGAACGATCCAGTCGCGCACAGATTCAGCAGAAGGCTGCCTGTTTTGTTTGTCAGAAGATGTAAAGGAGGGTCTGAAGGTTTATGGGTAGGATTACGAACCCAGAGGAGAAGTCGAAGCGCAGAGGATCAGATCGGGAGACTGCAAATTCGCCGACAGTAGGTTGGAAGTAGAGGAGGACAGGAGCTGTCTGGAGGCCGAGCTGCAAGGGAACTTGTATTAGACCTATAATCCTAAGAAGAGCAATGGAGCCTGTGATCATTGACTTACCGACATGAAGGTCTCACGGCCATCATTGAAGTCCAGTGTACCAAAGATCACCTTTGACTGGCCAGCCTTATCACCTTTTGTCCAAGAGCTGCTGAGCAGGTCCCACTCAGGGCCGAATTCACGGCACATCTGACAGCCAAAGCGGGGGTCGATAGCAGTCAGGAGGACTGCAAAGGAGTAGTCGCGTGGCGCAGCAGTGATTTCTTTGTAGGAGGCATCGCTGAACTTGATAGGAGAGGAGGCTAGGGCCTTGGAGTGGAATTCGGCGAATCGTCCACTGTCTTCCTTGGCTAAGACGCCAGAAAAGAGCAGGGAGAAGGGGAGGAGGACCGAGGACCAACGCATCTTGAAATGCAATAGAATGGATTCCCAAGAGAGGACAGAGGAGGACGAAAAAGACAGTAGAATGTGTGCAATTGGGCACCAGCCTTTTTGGCCAACTGACAACACCAGCTGCAGGATGGTGGCAGTCTTCGTCGTGGTGAAAGGAAGGACTGAGGTGTGGTGGTGTGTGCTGTAAACGGTTGTTGTCGTTAGCTTTCATCAACAGCTGGCCTCAAGCCAAATGTCTAGAGCTAGGGCCACGCAACGCTAAGACGTCAATCCTGGGCAGGGTCCGACCCCTGTCCCCGTTTCGGTGGGTGGGGTTTCCGCTAGTCCCAATATAGAAGTATGTTATTGTGGTCCGAGCGTCTTTCCCGCACGCAACGTTAGAGCTCATGCCCGACCGCCGCCTGCCGTCTGCCAACTTCAGCGCACACCCACATTCTCTCTTCTCAGGCAATAGCGTACACCCTACTCAACCAATCCTCCCCTTCGAGACGACAGGATATTATCGCTCCTCCTCCCTCCGCACCTTTTATTCTCTGGAAACTTCTTTCTTTATTCCCATCTCCAATACATATGGGCATCCGGGCTGTGGCACAGTGTCGCGTCGCAACGGACCATGTAAACATGGACCAAGAACAGGCACGTCACGACAACAACAGTAACATTCAATTGACGCCTGTATCTGCTAACAGAGTCTCTCTCCCACAAGCAGAGAACGCAAGAGATTCACATATTAGACATGAGCTACCAAGACACCATGCATCAGACAGACCTCGTAGTCAAAGATGAGGAGGCGCGACGCCTGAAGCTACGCGTTGTGGTCCTCCAGGATGAGGTGGCCGCGGTACGAGATCAACTCACGGACAAAATCAGCCAGATCAGCCAACTTTCAGAAAAGTATGACGAGATACACATCCAACTTGATCATATGAACCAGACGTGCATCAGCCAGGAGGTACAACTACGGTCGCAAACGCGACAGCAGTCAGAACTCAAGGTGCGACAGATCCGCTTGAACCTAGACCTGCTGTGCCCCAGCTAGTGAGGCATTTCTAACCTTTCGCAGGCCGAGCTACTATGTGCGAGCAACATGTCCGAGGATACCGCAAAGACCCTAGCAGAGAAGCTCGCCCTCTCTCGCGAGCTGGCCGTACTGAAACCCGAGATCGACCATCTGCGCTCACAGCTTTCCCACCAAAAAGATGTCCTAGCCGAGAAGCTGGCGCTCGAGCGCCAGCTCAACACTCTCGAGGTCGAACTTGCCAACGAGAAGCGCACCACCCAAAAGGCACTGCAGCGCAGCGACAGCCAGGATCGTGAGGTTGAGGATGAGCTCCGATTACGCGTGACCGAACTAGAGGAGAAGCTCGCGGCAGAGCAGAAAGCTGCCGAGAAGGCTAGGAAAACCCAGAGCAAGGCGCAGAGCAGCGCAGAAGACAAGCTTCGACAGCAGGTCGCCGACCTGGAGAAGAGGCTAGCAGATGAGCAGAAGACCTCCGAGAAGGCCGACAAGGTGCACCAGAAAGTGCAGAGCGATGTCGAAGGCGAGCTGCGCCAGCAGGTCGCGGATCTGGAGAAGAAGCTGGCCGATGAAAAGCGCGCGGCTCAGAAGGCTAAGCGCTCACAGCACAGCGATGACGGAAAGGACCAGACCGAGCTCAAGGAAAAAGTCAAGGAGCTGGAGCAGGAGCTGGCGTCCGAGAAGCGCGAGGCTGAACGGGCGCAGCGGGCCAGCGAAAAGGAAGCTGCTGCTTCACGAGACCAGATTGAGATGCTGACGCAGCGCATCGAGGAGTTCAAGGGCAAATTGCGCGAGACGCGTGGTGAGCTCAAGGAAGCCCGGGCCGAGCTGACCCAAGCTCGCACGACAACGACAAATGTGCCCATCAAGCCCAATGATGAGCCAAAGAAGGCCCCGAGCAAGGCTCAGGCCGGAAAGAAGCGGCGGGTGAACGAGATCAGCGTGGACGACATGATGCTGGATACCCCTGGCCACATGGAAGGAAAGACAAAGCGCCCTCTTAAGAAGAGAGCAGGTCTTGAGCTCACCACAGTCGGCGAGAAGTCCACCTTCTCCATCACGCCCTTCCTCAACAAATCGAATACCATCACCTTGAGCGAGACGATAGAGGAGGAAGCGGAAGAACCTTCTATCCTCGAGGGCAAAGGAGGCCCTGCTGCACCAATCATCGAGCCCGAGGCCGAGCCGGCGGAGGAATTCCCTGTTGCCGACAAGCAGCCCGCCAAATCAGTGGCCAAGGCTCTCAAGGCAACCAAGTCCAAACCGGCAGCAGCGGATCAGAAGAAGGCCCGCGGCAGGCCCAAGGCGCAGGCCTTGATGGAATTCTCGCCCAACAAGACTGTTGCCACCAACAGCTCTTCCACACTTGACAAGACCACCGAAGAGACAGAGGCAACCGAAAAGGAGAATGCCTCTACAGATGACGTGACCGCCAACAAGAAGCCCCTGTCGACTGTCATCAGCTCTGCAGACACGTCGAATGCCAGCTCGCACAACCCGGAGCCCAAGAAGAAGAAGCGCAAGCTTCTCGGAGCCAGCAACAAGGGGACGCTATTCGACAAGGACGAGGATGCAGGTGAGGCGAATCCCTCTGTGCCTACTGTTGCGACTGCTACGACTAAGCGGAAGCCCATGGGTATCAAAGCTGCAAGAAAAGGTCCGGTTGCTTCTCTGGCGCGGGGAGCATTCCCGCGCAAGTCCTTCTCGCCGTTGAAGAAGGACCGAAGAGGTGTGGGTGCCAGCTTCTTGGCTTGATTATCCTGCATGATAGTGATCGCTGTGCGATGTGTACACACCTTGTAGCCAGGAAAGTATGGTGGACGGTGACAGCTAACCGGTTGAGAACCTGCATTTACCGCATTAAACCCGGCGTTTATATTGCTCTGCTCTTTGTCTTTTTCCTTCGGTGATGAAATGGCGTTTAGGAACAGAGGCCTCCGGAATACGGCGAAAGGTTTTATGGGATGTTTGACCATGGGCCCGATAGATAGGTTTTTTTAGCCTCGGACCAGAAGCAATACTAAATTGATCATACTGCAATCTACATGCTGTGAGTTGGCAACAAGCTAAATGACGTGCTGAAGGAGATTTCTTGGTGTCCGTTTGTCTCGGGCCAGCACGGAGTTGGGCGAAGGAAATCCAATCACTTGAGCAAATGAAGAGGCTCATGAGATGGACAGGTCCTTCTGAAATTTATCATTTTGCCTCAACGGCTTTTCCATATGAAGAATTTTCTCTTGTGGTGTGCGAAGAAGCAGCTCTGATTCAATTCTAGTTGCTGATGTTGCTGATGTTGGTAGTGGGGATTTTCATTAGCGCGACCTTTTTTCATACAGTAACCGGGATTTTTCAGTTGACCACTCATTCTCTACTGTTTGCACACACGACATAAACCACCTTCCAGCCTTGCTCTCCGACACAAGACCTACCACTGGGTGTCGTTTTTCTTCTTCTTTTTTATGCTAGATGCTATGAAAACAGCCATCTGACAGCGTCCACCTCATCCCAATGCAGCCTGTGCTAGGCGGCCAGTCATGCCGCGGACTGCTCAGTGAGAGGCTCTCGCCTCCGCGCTGAGCCGTCTCGCGCTCACCACACCACCAAGCGCCGCCGCCCACCGTTCAGTGCCGTCGTCAGCATGGCCGAGATGGACGTGCCCGAGCTGCAGGCCCATGCCCCGATCGACCGTACGGAGCTCGTCGTCAAACTCACAATGGAAAGCTCGGCAGTCCCGCGACCAGTATGCCCGCACGGCCAAGGTGCAAGGGCTCAAGAGCCGCGCCGTGTACAAACTGCTCGAGGTGCGTCCGTGCATCCGTCTCCTCACCACACCTCCCAGCTCTGCTAGGTATCATGAGCTCACCCTAGGCATGCTGCTAGATGGACGCGGCCTACAGCCTCTTCAGGCGCAACCAGACCATCGTCGACCTGGGGTATGCGCCCGGCTCGTGGTCACAGGTCGCCATCGAGCGGACAAAGCCGCACGGCGTCGTGGTGGGCATCGATCTCATACCTGCACAACCGCCGCGCGGCGTGACGAGCATCCAGGGTGACTTCCTCAGTCCGCACGTGCGGAGGCTGGTGAAGGAGGTGCTCCTGGAGCAGGTGAGGCGGAAGCGGAAGGAGAGGAGCATGGAGAAGAAATTTGAGGCGATGATGAGCAGCACCATCACCAGAAGCGGCGAGGGTGGAGATGTAGAGGGCCTGGGGGCCGGTGGCCAGGCCAAGGCGGCAGGGACCGATGCGGGCGGTGTTAGAGGTGAGGTCGTGCAGGACAGGCTGAGCTACATTGACCTCGAGAAGCAGGCTAGTCATGATATCGAGGCTGCAGAGGCCGAGGTGGAGGATCAAGGGCGGATGGTGGATGTGAGTATTGCTTGCTGGTGACCCGCGATATGCTGGCACCCACGATCATTCTCATATTCTCTTGGGAACAGAGAGTGACGGACGGCTGACATGACATTGAGAACACACAGGTGGTAATGAGCGACATGTGCGAACCCTGGTTTCAGACGACCGGCTTCAGGAGCAACACGCTGAGTAGACCCTACAGGCTCATGAACACGAGCGGGATCAACTTCCGGGACCACGCCCTGAGTATGGTAAGCCTGTTGCTTCCTTACCCCCATCCCCCTCCCCACACCTCACTCTGCTCTTGCCTCCTGGTGTCCATAAGGTCCGATCACAACCAGGCTGACAACACCAGGACCTCTGCTACGCCGCTCTGTCCTTTGCCTCGGAGAACCTCAAACAGGGTGGCCACTTCGTGTGCAAGTTCTATCAGGGCGCTGAGGACAAGCTGTTCCAGTCCAAGCTGCAGAAGATGTTTGACCAGGTCAAGAGGGAGAAGCCGGAGTCCTCGCGCAAGGTAAGGCTGCGAAATACTCTTGCTTTACGGTGTAATCCGGCGGTCTACTGCTGCCGTGCCGTCACATGTGGTGGAAGATTAGATGAAAATGACTTGTGATGATTGTTCGACTACTGACTTTGCCACAGGATTCAAGGGAGGCTTACTTTGTCGCCCTGAGGAGGAAAGGAGAGGTCACACTCGCCACGATTGAAGGGAGGTGATCTGGTGCCACTGTGGTCTAATCTACAAGTCTCGCAGTGGTCTTTTCGCTACGAAACTCAGTTGAAGATGCCTGGAGGGCCGCGCGAGAGGTGCTACACGTATGACAAGCAAGTGATGAATGTATCAACAGTACAAACACGGGTTAGTCACGCCTTCAAAACGGTCGGTGACCTCGGCCCTTCTGCAGAAAAAGGGTTCTTGTGCTCCAACGAGACGGGGCGAGAACGACGTCTCGTGACCCCGCAGAGGTGAACTGGGCAATATCACACACATCACGCGGAGGACATAGTACAACTCAGCCATAGAGTGTGGGCGAAATGAAGCCTTAATTCAGTCATAGTAGCTTTTTGGTAGAACCATTTCACGCCCGCGCCACCACAACGCCCTCGTGAATGCATCAAAAGGACCATAACCATGAGACTGGCTAGTGGAACCATTCTGGGCGCGCCATCAGGGTAAGGACCACCAGATCCATAACCACCAAATCCCAAGAGACCGAAACAAACAAGGCCCTTAGACCTTGAAACCACGAGAGCGTCTGCGACCACGGGCACGCTCGAACTTGCGACCCTTGGAGAGGACGTGGGGCTTCTGTAGAATTTGTCAGATATGCACGCCCTGCAACATCGTATCCGATTCCCCGAATAGAGCTTGTGAAAGCGTACCTTGTGCTTGTGAGGACCCATGCCGAAGTGCTTGACGGCCTCACGGGCGTTCTTGGGGCCGCGCAGCAGCAGGGTGTTGGCACCAGTGGGCTTCTCGAGGGCCAGCTGGTCGAGGGTCTGGGCAGAGCCACCAGCAGCCAGGATACGGGCACGGGCAGTGGCAGTGAAGCGCAGAGCAGCGACGTTCACCTTGGGAACCTCGAGCAGGCGGTTGTCATCGGTGACGGTGCCGACGATAACGACAGTGCGCTTGTCATCCTTGCTGATGTTGGAGTTGATGCGGGACAGGGGAGACGGGAGGGCGGTTCATGCGGGACATAAACAGGCGGCGCAGGATGACCTTGTTGAAGGCGGAGTCGGTGCGGCCTGGCAGATGGAAGGCGAGGGTCAGAGCAGGACACAACAGCGGCACATCGGGAGAGGCATGAAGGCACGGGAGTCTGAAGGTAACCGGAGACTTACGGGCCAGGAAGCGGTAGAGCTTCACCAGGAGCTTGAGGTAGGCATTGTCGCTCTTGGGCGCCTTGCGGTGGGTGCTGCGCACGTGGTGGCGGTCGAGATCGATACCTGCAAACAAGACAAGAGTTTCCTCGTCAGCCCTTTGCTTCAAGTATGCTCATAAAAATGATGGCAGCACTCGAGAATTGAAGGAAGACGTCTTTCGACAGTCAACTCCTCAAATCTCTCCGTCCAGCCTCTACCTGCCGCCTCCATAGTGATGAAGGAGCGTCGGAGAGGGCTGGCAGCATCCCATGTTCGCAGACGATCGTTCGAAAACAATCGTCCACTTGCATACAAAGGCTGGTTGAGAAAAGAGTTCTCACGTACCCATCTTGGCTGTTGACTCGAGATGTCGAGAATCTGAGAGTCGATGGGGAGAAGATTTGCTGGTGGTGGTTAGTTGCAGAAAATAACAAGATCAGGGCGGGCGAAACGAAAAGTTCGCGCGAGGTGGAATTTGCTTGGTGGGTCCGACCTGATTGGCTCGCTTGCGCGCCAGCTGGTGACGGACCGGTTACTTTGGGTGGTCTGTGCGTTCAGCCAACGACACTAGCTTCACGAGGCTCAGCCATCCTACCGACAAGGCACCGAGGCTCACACCACCCTTGCTCTTGAGTGTTCATCTCCAATGCGACAAATTTCCTTGAATCCCTTCTCAATTTCTGCGTCATACCAGACTATATGTGCCGTCTCACGCAATGAAAAGAACTAGATACTCGTCAGTTGTTTGGAGCCCCGAGCAAATTCTAGCCAACGACATATTCAGGCATGGAAGAGAGGGTTCGTTCAGCCCCATCTCTGCACTGGCCATTTAAGCCATCACCAAGCCCGAGCTGGCTCAGACAGAGATCTCGACATTATTTATGTCCATGTTGCTCTCAGAAAGCTCTCTATTCCGCCTCACCAGGCCATATATCCACAAAAGTTCTATGCCATATCGCAGAAAAGTGGAATTTGTGTCCATTCTGGACCATCAGGTCGGGTTTTCTGTACGAAATGGAGGCCGTGCTGTTGCGTTCCCATCTGCAATCTTGAGGCTCCTGGATAATCACAGATGCACCTCAGTCATATTCTCCAGCCCGTCCAGGTTATCAAGCATCAAATACTTACTTAATACACTAGTCTGAAGAGGAACGACAGACAAGTGAGAGCCGAGATCCGTTTGCAGCGCGAGAAGATACATTCAAGATAAGCTTCTAACATAAAGAACCTGGCTGTCGAAATACTAAAACACTACCGGCTACCTACTTCTCATTTCCAATTCGGAGGCTGAGTGGCCTTTCAATTACCATGCGTTGTATCCGAATCCTTATCTCGCTTCAACTGAATTTTCCTAAACCATTTTGGTCGGATCTCGGAAGACTCCGAACTGTCCTCGTGCCCCTCGTCTGCAGCTCTCCGTCTGGAGGGTCTAGCATTCAATGGAAAATATGCTAGCTTATCGAAGCGATCCTTTTCAACCAATTTGGTCTTAAGGAGAGGCTGTAAAATCCACACTGTTTGTCATCACGATCAGTTCTTGCACAACTTCCGGATGGACTAAGTAGATGAAAACTTGATGAGGGAGCCGTACCTTCTAGGAATCTGAATAAATATGTGCCGTTGACGCATACAATTTGGACGAGCCATGCAATCAATAGCAGCGGGGAGAATAATAGTCCGCCAAGGATGAATGCTCCCTTCAGAATCTGCTCGTGTTTTCTTGCATGCTTGATCGGTGCTTGTTGTGCTCCTTCTAGAGTCTCTCCTATTCCATCCTCGGGATTCACTGAAGTCTTTGCCTTTCCACACAGTAGCCCAGAGCCTCGTGCAAGTACTTGCACAGGTAGCTCGAATAAGATGTGGGCTGGCCAAATCCATAATTCCCACGGGATTTCAGTCTTGGAGTGTTCGCCTGTTCCGGCTGTGGAGCCGCTGTCATAATTGAACGAGCTTTCAGGTGTGTCCGTTCGATACTTCTGAGACGGCCCAACAAGATAGCTGTACTCCCCTTTGATCTGGGTACACTTGGTGATGAAGCTTCCGAGGACCAAAAGCGGCATTCGCAGTACATTTGCGAAGATGAGAATGCCTTCAGCGTTAATCAATGCGATGAGAGTAATAATCAAAGCCACCACAGCGCATGCTGCCATGTTGCCAACGACAGAGCTGTCCGGAGGTCCACTCATGCTGAACATACTTGCAGCGAAGCCCAGAGGAAGGAAAATCACCGTGACATAAGTGAAGGACATGATGTTTTTGTTGTCAGAGAAGGATAGCGACTCGCGCCATCTGTCAAAACTGTCATCAAGAGATTTTTCCAGTGCTTGAACTCCTTTGTGGATAGTTTCAAGCTCACTGATGACTTCAGTGGATGTGTTGAGTTCTTTTTTGATGAATGCACGGTATTTTCCTTCATCGTTGCGTGTCCACCTGGGCCTCTCCGGGCCACGATTAGCCTCCCGGGCTGACCACTTGGAGATTATAGCAAGTGTCGACTCGATATCCTCATTGATCAGGTGAAGAATGGGCTGAAAATCCTTCCAGAGGGTGTCACTTGAGGAGTAGTCGTGGCTGGTGAGGCTTAAGAAATCGATGGAGTTTGAATGCTTTTGGACACCAAGTGCTGTTTTAATCTCATCGACGACCTCTCGAGTCTGGTTGACCACTTTTCGAACAGTCCTGTTGAAAAGGCGAATCTCCAAAACCTTCCTCTGCCCATGTTCTTTTGTGCTCCGGAGATGTTTCAAAAGGAAAATCCCGAGCAATATCATCTTCCTGATTGGGTGTCTCATTGTTGCGCTGTGGTGTAATGTATGTGTATTCGATGAAGTGACAGGTCCAGTAACGGTCAAAAAAGTCCCCATAGAAACGAAAACCGACAGATGCTCTGCCAAGCTTTTCCACTCCGACTCCAGGCCAAGACTTTCCACCCCTCTCAGGGATTCCCTCGAATGTATCAGCCCCGGGTTTGACCAGAAGATAGTAGCTCAAGTGAAGTTCTGTCTCCCACAGGTTGAGCACCATTGTTGTGTCATCGAAGAAGTATTTCCCGTAGCTGGCATGGCGGTCGAAGAACATAGATAGTGCACGATTCTCTGCTGACGGAGCCACTAAGTAGCAACGGAGAGCAGTTCCCTGGTTCACACGAGGTAGCCATACGAATCTCTTTTTAGCGTTTGCAGCTGTTCTTGGGGTTTTGATATGTTTCCAAAGGTCGTCATTAGTTGAGAATTCCTTAGGATGCATGTTATCAAGGACTTGGCGCTTGGCAAGATGCTTGTGCTTTGAAGTGTCAAGTATCTCAGCACAGATCTCGGTAAGTGCACAATGTTTTTGTCCTCCCTCTGGTTGTTGCCGTTGTTGCCCTTCTAGTTGTTGCTGTTGTTGTCCCTCTGGTTGTTGCTGTTATTGCCCTTCTGGTTGTTGCTGTTGTTGCTCCTCTGCTTGTTGCTGTTGTCTCTCTAGTTGTCCCTTGGCAGCTGCAATTGCACTATAGATGACTCCCTTTGGCGGATATGCCTCAGGATCCTTGTAGGCCGAGTTGACAGCATCTTCAAAGTTGATCTCTTTGTCTGACTCGTCCCCAATAAATTCTGGCCGAGAAATGAGGTCAGTCTTCATGTACAAGCAAGGAGGCGTCATTCTTAGTTAAAATGATACAGGACAAGCGCAACCTTATGCATACTGTCATCACAGGATATTGAAGTTTTCTGCAGCAACAAGGAAAACTGTTTCAATACGTACCTGGGTAATCGAACAGCCACTCATCACTGACCTCAACTATGCTAGTCGAGTCTATCTGACTGTTGAATGGCATACGCTTTTTCATGGTGATTCGGTTGTTGTTGGTGGCAGGGCTTCGGTTTCTCTCTCTTAACTCTTGTGAGAGCTTTCTCAAGAGATCTAACATTTCTTCGTTTATATTATTGGCCCGGTCTTGCGTGGGAGGGTTGGTGGGGCTCAATGCTTGATTAATTCGCCTCGCGTACACCAACAGTAGAAACGGTACTTCGAATCCTGCGTGGAAGAAAGAATGTCGATATTGTTCGTCCGAAAATATCCCTGGCTGCAGATCCTCGTCGAGCTCCCCTAGAACAACTCCGTTGAAACCCGTCGCGCGGGATAAAACGTCGAGAGCCGTTTGAACGAGCTCTCCCGGTGTCCTCTCATTGATGCGGTGCCCCAGGCTGCCCATGGCAGCTGCCAGAGCATACCGGAGGGTGGTAGTCCAGATCGTGTCGTCGTTCTCGTCATGTTCAGGCTGTATTTGCACCGTAGCTTTCCATAGTTCGTTGTATAACGACTTCGTCAAAACATCCCGGGCCTCGCCGTAGAAACAGGCAGTGTCCCTTGCATGCAAAAGGAAACGAGTATCTCTCGGCGAGCGGGTTAGTGCCAGCATTCTCTTCCTATTCTTCGGATTTTCCGAGGTGAATCGTCCCAAGACTTCCCGTTGCATGTTAATGGAGTTGAATTTCTGCTCCCTGACTTGGAATGAAACGTTGTTCCCCCTTTGCGATATCTTCACCTTGGGTTTAGCGTCGGATTTGGGGGATAGGTACCTTGCGTAGGACTTGACAAACGATCCGCCCAAGTCTAGCACGGACTCGAGGGCGGATAAGATCCAAAGATGGTCGTCCAGTCGAAAAATTCTCATATTCTCCCTCGTCGCATGGGGCCATGCAAACTTATCACGCCTATCAGCCTTCTCCAGGGCCGTCAGCCAATCCGTCAACACCTCTTGTACCAGTTCATAAACGGGCCTTCTATCACTTTGCATAACGCTGACGAACTTTGTGACCTTCAACAATTGAAACGGCGTATCAGTGGGTGTCTCGGGGGCTATCCATGTCCATGGGTCAGGAGAGTCATGAATGATTTTCCCAGTGACGCGGTAATTCGGTGCGAAACAGCCATTGGGCATCTTTTCAGCTTCCCGTAACCACTTGAGATGGCCGAGGCACACAGAGCGAATCCTTGACAAGAGATTGTCAACCTCGTTTTCGTCGTTGGGCCTTTGTGGTTTGAGAATTTGAAGCCGCTTGGCAGTTTCGGTTAGGAAGGAGAAGGCAAAGCTGCGATGCTTATCAGGACATTATTTGAGGCTTTCGATTCAGTACCATCGTGAATACTCACAAACTTGCAGAGTTGGTAACCAGGTGTCCAGAAATGTCACCACATGTCAGTGCCACCGCAGAGGTATCAAGGTTGTTGGATTTTCGTCGTCCGCTCCGATCACCCTGAGCCGGATCCGGTAAGTCATCAGACTCCAGTGGCTCGGGTGGAGGCACCGTCAGAGAACAGCGCAGACGGAGAGGATGTGCTCTAGGTTGCGCCGAACCATGAACTCGATATAGGAATCCGCTGACCCATCATGGCTGCTCACGGCTCCCGTATATCCAGTAGTTGATTCTCCTTCATCGTTTTTCGAGTCCTTCGTGTTGTCATTACTGATTCGGGATATAAAAAGATTGGTCGTTCGGGGCTCCTTATCAAGAAGCTGTCCACGTCGGCCATGCGTGCGGGAATGATGAATTTCTTCCAGCTTTCCTGCTGCTGATCAAGCTTGATCAATCTGAAAGCTATGACGAGTTCCATCCTTTCCCCGGCATTGATAGTGTGATGCCACGAGAACCATTCCCTGTTACGCTGGTCGGGAAATTCAAGAGCTTTACGGTTCTTGAAAATGGACACGACAGAAGCACCAGCGAAAGCGCGTACGCCCGTTGGTTGTGGTGGCTCGGTCTTCGGAAACTCATGGACGCAGACCAAGCTGTATCCATGAGGACCGATACAACTGGTGTATACTTTCTTGTCGGGTTCGGCATTGTTGAATTCGTGGCTGTTATCAAAGCAATCAAGCTCTCGAATTAGGATGTGGTTGCGGAAGTGAAACTTTGTGTTGAAGGCCTTCCTCCTCAAGTTTATTACTGTGGTCTTCTGCAACACAGTCCCATGATGGACCATCCACTGTATCGATATCTTCGGATGTGGCAGCTTCGCATGGTCGTTAGGGGTGTTCATATATTCGTAACGCGGCCATCGCCAATTGAGCCACTCTTTTCTAGGTGGGATACCGGAGTTGTTGCTCATGATTTGGCCCAGGGTTCCGGTAAAGACGATGCCAAATTGTTCAGCCTGTTTGGGGTCTTTCATCAAATCGTTCAACCGTTCCATCCTATAACGTACTTGATACGGCACTGCATCAACTCGATCAAGACAGAGCATTCCTGACTTGCCGACACCTTCTCCAAGGTATTGACTAAGTTGCATCAGGTTACCGAACGTGTCGACGGTCGCAGTTGTACCATCCTCTCCAAACGAGGCATAGCGGTTCTGCGCATGATAAGGTGGGTCTTCATCGGTTCTGCGCTCTTCGTCCCCATATCCAGGTGATTCTGGTCCTTGGCCTGCTGGTTCTTGGATTGCTGCTTTTTATGACGTTAGAATTTGAGAAAATACGCAACTAAGGCTCTTTGGGAGGGCGACGGGGATGAAGCTGAAAACATACGTTTGACACAACCCTGATACATATAGTCTGTAGCGACAGATTCCTCAGGCTCGTCCCAGAACTGGCGCTTGGCTCCCGTCCCGCGCTGGTTACCAGGTCCCGCAGCCATTGAAGTTCTGGCAATGCAAGATCTTCCTGCTTCAAGAGCTCTCAGGAATTTGATGGTCCGAGGACGACAATATGGGAGTGTTATCAAGATTTTTTCCGGGTAGAAATGAATTGTAGCTTGGAAGGCCAAGTCCTCACTTAAGGAGGTACTACTAGGAGAATCACAATACATGTATATTCAGTTTGGTCGTACCATCTCCACTCTCGGTATCACATGTAGGCCACACGAAAATCCCACCCATGTTACGTGCAGCTGCACGGCGCTCGCTATCGATTTCGACTTCAACTCTGAGTGGAGCAACTGCTGTTCAGCTCAGTATCTGCATCTTCTTTAGGAAGGATATCTCGGGACAAAGCAAGCTGGTGCATTCAGCTTTGATGACATGGCTGCTTATTCGACAGCCTCTTACTAATATATTGAGGCAGATCTTCTGTGACAGGGCCTAAGCTTGTAAAAAGCCTTATTCGAGTTTTTGAAGGGGGGGGGGGTTATCAAGCGTAACGCGGTAAGGGGGAAAAAAAGAGAAAAAAACATTGTTGAGATCCACAAAACAAAAGGGTACGAGAGATTGATGGTTATCTTGGTGAGGCTTGCAGATGGTTGTGGAAGAGCGGGCGATTTCGCCCCTCACCCTGTAACTCCCCCTGCCGTGTAGGGAACCAAGCGCTTTTCGAGAGTAAGACAAGCGTAAGCATTGCTGAGATCTGTGCCTGAAGAACCAAAAAAGAAAACAGAGTACCATCAGACTGTTCTCAGGCTCGCGGGTGTTTTATATGGCAGGAGAAATCCCAGGGTTACGGATGAAGTTGTTCACCCCATGCCCGTCTTTCCATATTTACAGCCTCGGATGCTACAGGCACTACCTGCAGCACCACCTCTGGAAACTCTCGGTTGATGTAATATCAGGAATACAGCGGTATCAATTTTTATTGGCACGGGACAGCCCGTGATGATGCAATGTAAGTAGACATAGCCATGCCTTCTAAAGTCTAACAATTGTCTTCGCAAGGGATCTGACCTAGGTTGTGGCTTGTCCATTGGCCTCCGCCGGGGCATCGTCAGAATCTCGTTTAGGAGCCTCTTGCTCGAGTAGACGGTCGACCCAGTGCTCAGAAACCTCTCACAAGTATCCTCATCCTGAAGAAGGATCTCCTCGATACTTGTTCTATCCGTCGTACACGGGGCCATCAGGTTGCAAAACGGTGCTGATTGGCCCCAGAAGCTGTGCTGTGGCTGCCCTTCCCAGGCCATGTGGAATGGCATGCTGCTGGTGCCTTTCCCATGCTGGTCATGGTGGGGGTATCCTCGCGTCTTGTTCTCGTCGTCCTCATTGTCGGAGCCTCTCCCTTCTTCCTCGGTCGTCATGCTGCGGGCTCAGAGTATCACCTCGCTGGGGCCAACACTGACCAGGAAGTCTCGTGTCATCTCGAAGCTCAGCCAGCTCGATGCCATGCTGGGTGCCACCTTCAACAGGTTGGGCACGATACCCTTGTACAGCCCCTTGATACCCTCCTGGGCAATGATCCGGGTCATGGCGTCTCCTATTGACTTGTATTTGTAGCCCATGCCGCTCATGGTGTTGATCTGGAAGCGCCGCCGGAGCACATCACTGCCACTCGTGTTAGCCAACAACTCATGTTTCCTCACCTGCTGTGCATCTGCGCAAGAACCCAGTGGCCACTCACAAGGGATAGGTGCAGGTCTGGGCGACCGCACCGGACACGGCGCCGGCCAGAAGCTTCCGCATGGCGTTCGGATTTTTGTCGCCCTCCGGGGTCAAGGCCGTGCGCACGTGTTCGTACACCATGAAGTTGAGGCCGACGTACGGCGCGACACCAGCGACGGTGGGGACGATGCCTCTGTACAGCGCGAGGAAGCCGCCCTCGGTCTTGTACATGGTGATCATGGTGGCCCACATGCCGGGCATCTTTCCACCCCGGGGCCGCGCGCCAAGGTCCGCGAAGCTGGCGGTCTGGATCGAGAGGCGGGTGCGCACGATGTCGAGCGGGTATGTGAAGGTGACGGACGTGATGCCGGCGATGCCACCACAGGTCAGGCGCATGAGCGGGCCCAGGTCGGCGCCAGGGTACGACTCGAAGAAATGCCGCTTGTAGAAGTTGTAGCTGCCGAACTGGACGGCCGAGTAGGGCACGATGCGCACGCAGTTGGTCCCGTTGCCGCGCATGAAGCCGCGCCAGCCCTCCTCCTGCCACATCTTCTTGAGGGCCTTTCCCACGGAGAGCTTGTACTCCTCGCGGCCTGCGGCCTGGACCTGGAAGAGAATCTTCAGGCGCTCGAGCGGCGAGACGACGGTTCGGGATACGGCGCCGGCAACGCCACCTGCGCAGAAGGCAGCGACCACCGGTTGTGAGATGAAGAGACGGAAAGGATCGATGGGGAGAGGAGGAGGTTGTGGAGGAGAAGCGGGCAGGTTATTCGGGGTCTTCACAGTACGATTAGTTTGCTAGAGGCGCGATATGGGCGACGCGAAAGCAGCAAGCAGGCAAGGACCAAAACAACGCAGCAGCAAAGGGAGAGAAAGGGGAGGTCAAGCTTACAGCAGCCATGATGACTACCCTTTACACCAGGAGCTTGACTAGGTCTGCAGGACTAGGTGATATGCAGTGTAGTAGGGGTGTTGGTGACGGCGTCACCAGAGGAGGTTGGGTTGGACAAGAGTCGCGTCGTGTACTGTGGGCATTCCAAGGGCTTGGAGGGTTGGCCGATGGGTAAGGAGGTCCAGACAAGAAGGTCACAGACTGAGAACGAATGCGGTCGGGTGGTGATCTTTTAGGAACAAGGCTGAAAAGGGGTAGTAGACATCGTGGGGTTCGTCAGGGAGGAGGTGCGACGTCGCTGAAGGTGCTCATAGGTGATTGCCTGCTGCTAACATTGGATGCTCTGGGGCCATTGGTGGGTTAGCCAAAATGGCGAATGTGCTGATGGGGTTCTTCTAGGAGGTAAGTGGGTGATTGTCTAGAGGGGCCATGGTCGTACCTCTATGGTGTTGTTCTGGGATGCGACTTGGAATGGTCCCTGACAATGGCTGGCTTGAAGGGGTTTCTCAGGTGCAGGAGAGAGAGAGAGAGAAAAAAAAGAAGCCCTGACGTCAAGGTCACCTTTTGGAGGAGTACGGAGTACTCAGGAGCATGCCCCAGGCCAGCTGCTGTTCCAGGGACTTTTTGCTCCGTCCGGCCGGCAACTGACAAGGCCAGGGGCGAGGGAGGAGCCCAAAGAGGGAATGGCTCCACTGTAATGTTGCAGAGGATTCAACCAATTCAGCTGAAAAGCATTGCCTGAATGTCAAGTAGTGATCAAGAGACAGCAGAGAGAAGACCAGGAAAAGGGAAAAGAGAGGGAAGAAAAAAACTAAAACCACTCATAGCCACACACCAAACCACAATCAAAGACAGCTATCCTAGTCTCGGCTCCTGACAGCCTCTACCAACCATAATCCCACAGTACTATGTACATAGTGCTACGGTATAGCCGTCCATAGCCCTTGACTAGCGCCCCCTTCAGCCGAGGACCCCTGTCCATTAATCAGGCTCGAGGGCTGCTATTAGTGCCTCTCTCTGTGCCTGCGCAGCTTGAGCTTGTCACATTACCGACAGGCCTGAGCCTTGCTGCTGACCCTACAGACATCACACCTCTGGCTCACATTCCAGGGTGGAAACAGCACACATGAAAGCATCCTCTGCTCAGCGCTCTCATCACACCTGCTCTCAACAAGATCACATGTGATATATAAGGCAGATCAAACAGTGGCGATCTCCCGTCAGCCGGAGCTTTTTTCTTTCTTCTCCATCCCCAGCGACGGACACCAGCATGAACACGGGCCAAAGCCAAGGGACAAGGGAAGAGATCTGCAAGATGCAAGTCATCCATCTGAGCCTCGTGAGACAATGAAATGCCATGGCCAGATGTTCTGTCTTGCCCAGGAGATCTCTTCACCAGACTCCAACACCAGCACTTCCAAGATACTCTCTGTGCTGTCTCTGTAACTGTTGAATTGGTCCCCCTGATCAGAGTCATAGGGGGTGTTACCAGGGAGAGCTTATTCAGCTGCCTCAAGTGTCCGTTGATTGGCTGAATAGCAGGCAGTGGATTGAGAAGACCGACTTCAACTTACTCAAATGAGAACTCTTAGCAACAGCACTCAGTCTCAACGTTGCGCTGCCGGAACTCGCAGTGCCATTGGTCAATTTATTCCTCTTCAGTCACTATTCACAACTCGAGTCGTGGCTGTAAGGGACAGGCTGCTGGCTGAAGCTCGGTCGTACGAAACGAGAACCCGGGCACAAAACCGTCACGATGGTCAAGAAACCCACACCAAAGTCAGGACCAAAACAAGGCTCGTCAAAGCCACGCCCACCAAAACAGACCAACAAGCCCAGCGAGGCGGTGCGCACAAGCGAACAGCCACTACGCCAGGACGCAGCACACCAACAAGAAATACTCAACACCTTTCAGTCTGCGTTCAGCTCCGTGCTGTCCTCTTCGCACCTCAACACCCTGCTCCAGGAGGTCAAGTCTGCGCTCTTCAACCGTGATTTTGAGAAGGCCTTTGGCAGGGAGGACTACCTGGAGGCATATGCTGCGCGGTGGAGTCCCACGAGGGCTCTATGCTATGCTGTCGTCCTGGACGGAATCAGATCACACCTGGAGGCACTATGCGGCAGGCAGCCTCAGCAGGATGAGGACAGCGAGGGCGACGAGGGAACCAGGACGGTCCTCAGGGTGCTGGCGATAGGAGGAGCAGCGGCAGAGCTTGCGGCATTCGGATCGCACCTCAGCCACCAGCCCCCAGACACAGCCGGCTCGATAACACTCCTCGATGTCGCGCCCTGGGCAAGTGTCGTCGACAAGCTGCGGACCGTGCTGACAACACCGCCGAAGTTGTCCAAGTACGCCAGCGCCGCGGTACAGGCGGCAAATACGCCACTCGTCGCGCCCTCTCGGCTACAAGACGTGACGTTCAGACAGCACGACGTCCTCGCCCTCAACAGAGAAGAACTGTCCCTCCTCGTCTCACCTGGTCCCTCCTCCTCCTCCTCCTCCTACCCACAACCCGTACTGGTCACGCTCCTCTTCACCCTCAACGAGCTCTTCACAGCCGGCGGCATCGGCAAGACCACCACCTTCCTCCTCACCCTGACCTCTGTCCTGCCTGCCGGGTCTCTCCTCCTCGTCGTCGACAGCCCCGGGAGCTACTCCGAGACAACGGTCGGCAAGGAGGCGAAGCGCTACCCGATGCAGTGGCTGCTCGACAGGGTGCTCCTGGGCGCAGAGCGGGGGGAGGAGGCGGGCTGGGCCAAGATCGAGGCCAGCGAGTCTGTGTGGTTCAGACGGGCACCAGAGCTGAGGTATGCGATCGCCCTGGAGGACATGAGATACCAGATGCATCTGTACCGCCGGGCCGTTGGGGACGGGAAGATGGACAGCTGAGAGAGGATGGCAGCCCCGGAGGTATCGGACCGGGATGGAGCTGAAAAAGATTCTCTGACGCGGCCACGGGCTTGATAGCCTGGCTGTGCCTGGTGTTGATATCAAAGTACTGTAGAATATGGCCTGTGGGAGATGTAGGTCGTAGGATATGCTTCGGTGTACTAGCACTTGAACAAGGGAAAGAAGAAGGCGAGAACCAGCGGAGGAGGGCGGGGGGCGGGAAAGGCACCTAAATGGACACCCCTTGTGCGCAGGTAGTCTGACAGTGACACAATGTTTAACCCTGATGATGTCTCTCACTATCGAGCCATTTCCTCTCTTATGAGGCATTGTTTCTCTTAGGTCTGAATTATCGATTTAAGTGTCTGTATAATCTTACTCTGGTGTGCTGTGTACGGTGAGTGCGGTTGGAGATCCTGACCGTGTACTCTAAAGTCTTTCCAATGCTCCTGCAACCTCCAGATTCTGTATGCGTATCCGGCGATGCCATTTGCAATTCACCTCTGTACAAGTCATGCACAGCCCCAGATCTTGTCCTCCGACTCCGTCCCAGGTCTACTAAGCCCACACAAACCTCTTGATGTTATACCCCAATGTCTCAAAGATGCCCACGTTCTTCTTCGCCTCCGCTAGGCTGACAATGTCTCCCTTCTCAATGATACTCTCCCGCTTCGCCTCGGCTGTCCCAGAGACAGGCTGGTTCACAAACGCCAGCCTCTCAATCTCATGGCACACGCTCGTCACGAGCTGCGCCTCGCTCATCCGGCTCCCGCTGCTGCTGTTCC
The DNA here is from genome assembly GCA_016584495.1 of Celoporthe dispersa. Taxonomy (NCBI): domain Eukaryota; kingdom Fungi; phylum Ascomycota; class Sordariomycetes; order Diaporthales; family Cryphonectriaceae; genus Celoporthe; species Celoporthe dispersa. The sequence continues at coordinate 1,410,744 of WAID01000006.1, read as the reverse complement.
TGTCGGCTATGGATGACTTGGCGTAGGGGGCCTTGAGGGCTATTGTCTTGGTTCCGGGCGTGGGTGGCGCTTTTCGGTTGAGGAGGCCAGTCAGGCGGTTCTGCACGGCGTTGGGAGGGGTTGGCCCAGATGCGCTAGGATCTTGACCAGCAGGTGGCTGATCAGTGCCGCTCTTGACGCTAGATAAAGATCGGGTGTTCACGCGGCGGATGTCGTTCGAGCCCGGCTTGTAGGTGACCACGAGTCCAATATTTTTGCCTTCGTCCGTCTGCGTGGACGAAATCGTTGAGGTGATGTATGTGCCAAACTTGATGTGTGTGACATGGCTCAAGTCCACACGATCAAATGACGAGACTTTGTCTAGGTTCCAGTCGAACCGGCACAGGTACATCGCCGTGTCAGTGAGAAGGAAGACAATCTCTTGGAAGGGTGTAGCTGTGAGGCTGTTGGTCACTGCAGGACTCAGGAACGTCCAGCCGCCGATGAACTCTTCGCTTTCGTCAGACACAACACGCTTCTGGCAGAGCTCGATGGCCTGCTCCCGCATCTTCTGAATAGATACCGCAGGGTCCTTGGTCATCATGTTGGCCTCGAATTCTTCGAAAATGAAGGAGGTCACGTTGCCGAGGAGGAAATCAATCGTAGCTTGCAGGAAGAAGTCGTTCACCATGCTGTTACCTCATCAGCGAAAATGTTCACGAGTGATCGCAAAGGACGTTGTGGAGTGATAAAAAGAACTCACCCGTTGTAAAACCTTGTCAGTCCCAGCCCAGCATCCGTCAATGCACCTCTATAGTCTCTCCTCTTCGTCCTGGTATAATCGCCCTTCATAGCCGCGGTGGATGCATACTGCTTGGAGATGGCATCACCGTTATCCGCCCACAGCGTATTGAACCACGAGTTCACCTGGTCGGGCTGTGCCGTCATGTCGAAACCTTGCGCCCTGAGTTGTGCATCCAGCACGTACTTGGCAAACGAACTCTGGCAAACGTTTGTCCTGTCCAGGCAGTCCATGCAGTTCGTACGTATCACGCCCCGCTGCTGGGTCTGTATACTGCCATCCCGTTCGATGGTGCTGCCGAAGCCGTCGAGCTGGCCCTTGAGAGTCTCGACAAGCTTCTGGACGTTTTCGAACTTCATACCTCGGCAGGCGTCATGGAAATCAAACCACTCGAAGGGGATCATATTGGCCTCGGTTGCCTCCTCGTTGTATTTCTCTACCCCTTTCTGGTATTTCTCACCGATAGGTGCCTTCAACGCCGTGTTTTTCGACGAGGTTAGCAATCTGAAGAGATCCATATTCTTGATGTAGCCTGTGGAAATGCGTCTTCAGCGCCCGGAAGTTCGCCTCATCTGAGTGTTGAAAGATGGGTGAGGGTTTCAAGGAATAGGGGCTTTGCGTGAAGAAGACCGGTATGCTGCCTCTGACCTGGAGGAAAGAGCGCGACTCTGGATTCGGATCGGGGGTTTTGTGAGAGAGAATCTGCTCAGTCTCCACCGAGTTGGCACAGAACCCTGTTTATCAATCAGCTGGTGCCTATATGCCCATAGTCTGATATGCGACCGACCTTCATCGTCAATGCCTCGCCTCAGGTATCTCAATCCAGCCCGTTTAATGGACCGCCTCGAGATTATAGTGAGATCAAATTGTTTCTCGGACGACCTCAGCTGCACTGGTGCGGACTCGTTGGGAGGCGAGGATGGATTCGACTCGGTGCTGGTCGGCTTCGCAGCAAAGTCCCTCATTTCCATGGAGTCCCTGAACTCATCCACCTGCAACGGATCGCTGTCGACTGTGAAGGTCCTCTGACCAACAAACCCCTTCATGAGCGGCAGGGCCAGGGAATCCACACCCGCGTCGATGAAGGGCCGTGCGACGTTGTGGTTCCAGAAGTACATCGGGTCGACCTTCTGGTGCAGCGGCACATCCGGCTGCGCGGCACCTCGAGGCTGCCTTGCCACGCTGCGCGTCAGATCGTAGTCATATGAGAAGAAGTAACTCTTTGACGAGCCGAACAGGATCTGTGTTGTGCGCAGCAACTTCGGCAACAGCGTCGGTGGAGCCATGGCTTCCTCTTTAGCATCTTTGACCGGCACACCCGCGGCGTCAGGCGCGGTCTTATCTTCGCTTGTCGCAGCGGGAGCCTGCGGGTCCGCGATCGCCTCTGCACCGGATGTCGCACTCGTCTTATCCTTGTCCAGGGCGTTCACGGCCTCCTCCGACCGGCTCATGCCCATGTTCCGCTTCGACTCCTGCTGCCAACCACTCTTACTGAACCAGCGCTGCGCAAAGCGGCCATAGCTGCCCCGTCGGGACATCACATCCTGGACCACGCTGCCAGAGGCGCCCGCCTTACCGGCAGGGCCCTTGCCCTGGCCCTCTGTCGAGACTGGCTCGTCGTCATCGGTGGGCACCTCGTCGCTCTTGATAGACTGGGCGTCGATGTCCGTGTCCGTGTCCGTATCTGCGTCGGACTCGTGGCCGGCTGTCTCTCCACCGGTTTTTATGCGTAGGTGTGTTGCGGTCTTTGCGACGGACTCGGCCGCGTCGTTGTACGAAGAGCAGGGCGTCAGGGCGACTTCGGTAATGACATAGACGGGAAGGCCCCGGATAGATGCGACTTGCTGGCGGCGGGTGATGGACACGAGGTAGCTGAAGCGGGAGACGGTGACCAGGCCTAGCTAGCCGTGAGCACGAAGATACCGGCGGCGGGAGAGATTCCAGGTCTACGCATGAAACGTACCGACAATCCCGAAGGCCTCGAAGGACGAGCTGGGCTCAGACAGGTCCGGAAGGGCATCCCGCGATGCAAACGAGACAGCGGCATCTCCATAGCATATCTTGACCGGCGAGGACGACCTATGCTCCTTCCTGGTAGACAGGGGCTGTATGAACAGTCCATCTACTGCGGCGGCTATGATCACCTTGCGCGCGAGGGAGGAGGGCATCTTGCTCTGGCGTCGCAGATTCGGAAAGCAAGCATGGCAGGAGACAAAATATAGGAGGGAAAATATGAAAACAAGGATAACTAGTGGTCTAGGTATGCTAGAGGGGAGTCGTCATGGTGTATATAAGTCTAGGGACTGTATATCTAGCTCATGTCAGAGGTGCGAAGGAATGTGTAGAGGGGTCATGCTGCCAGGCCAAACACGTCTCAGATGACGATGTCGAGGGGCCGCTCACGGTGGGGCAGGAGGTATACACCATAGTACCATTTTGCCATAGGCCACAGGTGCCCTACCCTGCAAGACATTAGTGCGTTCTTACAGGGCATGACGTACCTGGCTTGCTTAGGTCGCCTACCTAGCGGCTTCGGAGACTGGCAAGCTGGGGTTTGGTTTGGTGGCAAGTTTACCGGCCCACTGGCAAGATCAAGCCTAATTAATTACATTCGCGAATTTCGTTTTTAAAAAACAAAAAAAAACAAATAAAAACATGACATGACATGAGAATTGCTTCGAGACAAATCCAAGTGAGAGCTCATAGATGTTGTCTTGTTTCAACGAGATTATGGATTAGGCCCTCTACCCCTTACTCCGTCCATCAGCACAGCGGCCATCTCGTGAGCCAGGAAGGAGTTGGCCTCCTTGGGCTGTGGTGGCCCTTTCTTTTTTTTTTTTTCTTTCTTTTTTTCTTCTTCTCCCTTCCTGGTTGAAGGGTAGTGGGGAGGAGGACCTTGATGGTCCACACACACATATCGACCTCATGCCACCATTTATTCTTCCTCCCCTCCCCCCTCCCTCACTCTCACTCTTACTCTTTATCATCGGTTCTCTCTTCATTCCTTCCTTCTTCTCTTGTGCCTTTCCAATCCGTTATGCAATATCACGGTCGCATTTTTCGAGACATAGGCATAATCCAGCACCTGGTTCATCTTGTACACGGTAATCAATGTTTGGCATTCTGTTCCTAACTTTTGGACCCGATCCATGATCACGGTACATGGTCGCAACGTCTACCTGACATCTGACCGGCAAACTTCATCCGAAGCCATAGCATCAATGGCTTGTCCAGAACATCCGAGAAGGAGGCCTCATCCTCCCGGGCATCGATCCGAGGTCGCTCCTCGTCAGAGCATAGCCCTGGTCGGGCGGCCTTGACGGGGGCGTGAGCGACCGAACTCAAAAAAGCTAAAGGGGCCAAAGACAGTGACGAGAAATGACTCTTGCCCTCATCCAATCATGCGTGTGCGAGTGGTCTGGACAATAGTCGACGAAGCAGAACTACTTACTCCGCATATCCACCACGGCACGGATGCAGTCGCCCCCGTGCATGGCCTCAAAGGCGCTGTTGATCTCCGCCAGCTTCTTGCGGTGCGTGATGAACTCGTCCACCTTGAGCCGGCCCTCGAGGTAGTCCGTCACCAGGCCCGGCAGCTGAGATCGGCCCTTGACGCCGCCGAAGGCGCAGCCGCGCCAGACACGTCCGGTCACGAGCTGGAAGGCTAGACAAGGAAGAGATTGCTTTAGCACATTGTCCTGTTGATGGCCTCGAGGGAGGGGGGGAGGGGGCAGGGCTCACGCCGTGTCGAGATCTCTTGACCCGCTGCAGCAACCCCGATGACAATACTTTGACCCCAGCCCTTGTGGCACGCCTCCAGGGCGGCTCTCATGACGCCGACGTTGCCGGTGCAGTCAAAGGTATAATCACACCCGCCGTCCGTCATCTCGATGAGCTTGTCCTGGATGCTCGTCCCCTCTGGCAGCTTGGACGGGTTCACGAAGTCCGTCGCGCCGAACTTCTTTCCCCACTCCTCCTTGTCCGAATTGAGGTCAACGATGATAATCTTCCCAGCCTTGTTCACCACCGCGCCCTGCACGACGCTCAGCCCCACACACCCGGCCCCGAAGACAGCGATGTTCGAGCCCTCCTCGACGTTCGCCGTGATCCTGGCCGCGCCGTAGCCCGTGGTGATACCACAGCCCAGGAGGCAGGTTTTTTCCATCGGGGCATCCTGCTGCACCGCCACGACGGAGATGTCGGCCACAACGGTGTACTGCGAGAAGGTCGAGGTGCCCATGAAGTGGAGCAGGTCCTTGCCCTTGCACCTGAACCGCGTCGTCCCGTCCGGCATCACGCCCTTGCCCTGGGTGGCCCGGATCTTGCCACACAGGTTCGTCTTGCCCGACTTGCAGAACTTACACTCCTTGCATTCTGGGGTGCTGCAGGTGTCGACGTCAGCGGTGCGGTCTCCCGCGGGGCCTCCGCTGCTGGAAAGGAGGGGTCGATCGAGAACCCAGAGTCGATCTGCTTGGCGGGCTGGGAGGGAGAGGGGGTGGATGAGGGGAAGAGCAGCAGGGGAAGCCGAGACCCCCGAGCGGCCAAAGGAAAAAGAAGGGTGGTAAAAAAAAAAAAAGGAAGAAAAAAAAGAAAATACTTACTACAGCGCGACGACGTGATCGCCAGGTTTCACGTTCGTGACGCCCTCACCCACGGACTCGACGATACCGGCCCCTTCGTGTCCGAGGACGATAGGGAATGCGCCTTCTGGATCCTTGCCCGAGAGCGTGTACGCATCTGACCATCCGCTGCAGGTCAGCTCTGAGCCATGGATCATTCATCGTCCTTGAATACTAAAACATGTATCGCGCGACATTACACAAGGCAAGGGGGACTACTGACCTGTGTGGCAGACTCCAGTATAGTAAATCTCAATGCGCACCTCGTGAGCCTTGGGCGGTGCGACCTCGATGTCCTCCAGCGTCAGGTCTTTGCCGGCCTCCCAGGCCACGGCCGCCTTGCAGGTGATTGTCTAGGCAAGTGAGGTTCAGCTGATGCACCTCCTTCTGTTATACCCCCAACCTCATTCACGTCATGAACATCCTCGTGCAATCTGCGAGATAGGTATGCAGGTTGGTGATTTTTTTTGTTGGTTTTTTTTATTTTTAGAAAGCTCCGGGGGGGGGGCAGAACATACTTTTCCAGCTGTTGACGACATTTTACCCTGTTCCTTTTTTCTCTTGGTCAAAAGATATCAAGCCTTAGAGGAAACGTAAGTGCAGCGTTACGGTGATCAAACCACAAGCCCTTAATCACGAGTGTGAGGAGTCAGGTGGAGGGGGTGTCAATCATACATCTTATACCTTTAGGAATAATTGCTGCACCTCCCCCAACTACGTAATGACAGGTGCCGGTACTCCCCCACGGACGCTGCATGGCGGGTCGCCTGATGACGGAGGGTTACGCTCTTGGAGAAACACCCAGTCAAAGTCTATTGCATAGGCACGACCGTCATTCGGCGATATCACGGCAAGTTCGGTGGGTGGCTCATGACTCTGCCAATTTTCAGTGGTCTTTGCACCCCGAAAGCAAACTTTTACCACCACTCATCGCAGCCTTGTCTAATAATTGCAGCGCTGCTGGCAAATCGACACTCGGTTTTGGTAATGTGAGGTGCAATGGAATGAATCCTGGTATTTCCTCATCTGATGATTGGTCTGTTGCCATACAGCTCCCTCATGTCCTCCTCCAGTGACGGCCTCAGACGTCGTCATCTAGGTCAGCGCCACAACATCCCAGACGAACCGCAAAACTCAAGATCAAGGTTTCTTCGTGTACAGTTCTCCCAGTCCAACATCGCTAGACCCGCCCAGGCGATAATCTCCCGCTCCCTCGAAGGGGACCAGGTGCTTCCCTAGGAGATATGAGAGCGGGCCCAGGCACAAGCGTCGCCGCCAAAGTCACTGGGGCTGTTCTGGTCGGCAATGCCGCGCCCGGGCCTTGTGGTGCCATAGCCGCGGGCTCGGTCGTTGCTGGCATGGGCCTCGTCCTGGTAGGAGTTGTCTGGAGCTGCGCCGCCACCCATCGCGCGCTTGGCGGCGCACGCATCGCCGGCGTGATGCCAGTCGGGGGAGGAGGGCTTGTAGAAGCTGGTGTTGTGACCGGAGTAGTTCGGGATGGCGTATGAATGGTCGCGGTAACCAGGAGTCTCGTCGGCCGGCGCACTGGTCATCGCACGCTTGGCGGCGCAGGTGTCGCCGGCGGCCTGCCAGCCCATCGCCGGGGTTTCAGGGTCGGAGAGCAGGTCCTGGCGCATCATCTCCATGTTGATGCCCTCTGGGATCTCGTTGTTGGGCCAGTGGGGCTTGCCGTCAGCGCCGTGACCGTGAGGCTTGCCGCGGCGGTCCCAGTCCGTATGAGCATCAGGATCGACGATGGGATAATCGGCCTCGTAACAGGCACGGACTAGCAAGTCTTGTCAGTATGTGCATCAAGTCCCACGAGTGACTTGTGGCGGAGACAGGTGACATGAAATCGAGCACTGAGCAGGTGCCTTACTATAGTCTTCCTCGTGGTTTCCAGATATGTTGACGACCTCGGGTTCAGGCCGCTCCTTCTTGCGGTAGCCTAGGGCGTAGATCCTGTACTTCTCGCTAGGGCAGACATAATCGCGCTTCATCCTGACGGTAGGTATGTCAAAGCCTCGAGGACCAGAGAAGGGTTGCTCCTGTTTACCTGTTGACTTGGAGGATCCTTGATCATCATCCAAGGGTTTATCACCAGCAGCTGACTGAGGCTTGCCCTTGCTGGCAGCTGAATGGGCTTCATCGTTACTGGCGGGAGCTGACTTGGGCTCGTGGTCCTCATCATCGATGGCAGCTGGCTTGGTCTCATCCTTGTTGGCAGCCTCAGGCTCCTTATCTTTGATAGGACTAGCCACCTTCTTCTTGTTAGGATCTACCGTGACAGCACAGAATTATCAGTCAATCTTGCCTCGTGATGTAGAAGGAAGTGTGCAACACTAGATGGAGGGGTCAATTCTGCAGCACGCGCGCAGGACGCGTCACACCAAAATGACAATGTTGTATGTGTCACCTACCCTGGTTTTCCTTCAGGTTCTCGGACTTCCTGGAAGCCATCTCGCTGTCAGGTTTGTTGTCCTGGTCAGACATGGTGCTGATTAAGCTGTGCTGTTACTTTAGTCATTTGTTGAGGATGATGTCTCGTCAGTGTTTGTGCCTGCTTGTTGGGGGCCTGGCGACGAGGGTCTTGGAGGACAAATGTTGAACTGGGTGACCCTTCTCCCGACAGCTTAGTCAGGACCATGGGGAAGCTGTGATCTCCAAAATCATTTGATATTGGGGATACATTTGGAAATTGTTGGAGATCTGAAGGCAAGGTTCTGGTGTTGAGTTTTACTCGTTGGTCCTTCCTGCCTTCTGACATGCTTACTACTCATCATAGTTTTTGAGAGGTCATACATCTTCAACATGTCTCAAGACCACTACATAATTCCTGCAAGAGGAGAGAAGATGGTTGATTCTTTGGTGTTTTACTCTCGATGAGGTAATCTGAAGAATAACCTCTCCTCTTAAGTCTGCACAGTCAGTGCTCAGCAAACCTCTAGCCACTGTAATATTTATCTAGTGACCTTGCAGCCTCACACTCTGACAAGCTAGTATAGCCTCATAATCCCAAGGCATGGCCTGTTATCTGTGCGGTGACTCCCAGGTCAGCTGCTGCAAAGACTTAGGCTACATACTGCAATCTCATACCCGTAACCATGGTAGGAATTCCCCATGCAAACACCACCTGTAAGAGATGCATTACTAGGAGAAAAACGACCTCCAACCACTCATGAAGTTGCATTATAATCATGGTCCTTGATCTGCACTATTTTGGTAACCCTGGGTCTATGAAGGCAGCTCAGGTGAGTTGAGCAGTCGACCACGGCCGTCTTGCGAACAGAGCCGGGTCTCGAGAGAAATAACGGCATGTTCGAGGGCCAGATGACTCATAGCACTTGAGAAGTCCGATAATTCTATAGAGAGCTAGAGTACTGCGTCACGCCTGTGACCTGCAGGCCAGGCCCAGCTCTATCGAAGGCGGTTGTCAACCTCAACACGCATGGATTACCTCATTCCTGTGATTCTGGGCTTCCATGGGTATTTTCTCAAGTGCAGCACGAAAGACGAGTGATACGCGTCTTTTCTCGGAACTGTTTGACCATCGGCACATTGCCTGCTTGCGCATCACTGCGTGTCGACGTTGAGGAAGGGGCCAGATGTATGGAGGTCGGTATCACGTGAATGCCCCTGAGTGGCTCGAGATAGCATTTTAAGTGGGTCCGTCCACGCTTACCGCCGTCTCGAGCATAAGCCTGGCGTGCGGAAACTTTCTCTAGATTCTACGCATCAGCTCTCAGCTGAGGAGTCGGGAAAGTCCAGATCCGGTATCGATGCATATGCAAGTCCTCGAACCCGTCCGACTACCGCAGCATCGTCCATAACTGTTCAGCAGCACGCTCTCCAGTCAGGGGTGACAACATGGCCACAGCTCCGGGTTCAGGCGGTGACGATACAACTGGGCGTCGAGACGTTGACGCCACCGAAGACATGAGCCTCAGGCGAGACCCACCACCAAGGCCAATAACAACCTATGACACCCCGGAGGAGGGAGACGAGATCGAGGACCAGGTGGTCGCCTGGGTGGAACGCAGCGAGAACTCGGCTTACCTGCGATCCTGGGACCCTCGCCCCATACGCCAGATGCCACTCCTATCGTCCTTCTGGGGATACGACGAGGACTGGTACCGCAACAAGCTTTGGAACGAGGCACTGCACGTCACCCGCGTGGCGGGCCGGCGCCTGACTCCCGAGGAGCTTTCCCTGTTCACTTTTCACGTCTCCAAGGGGGTCGTGGCAGCCTCCTACGACCGTCCTTTCGCCCTGGGCGTGACGGCATTTCTCCTCTGGCGTGGAGCCGCGACCTTCAGGATGCCTTTCTACCAGCCCAAATTCGTCCGCTTCACCCATCCTCAGATGACCCGCCTTCCGTTCCTCACCAGTCTGGCTTGGCACGGCACGCGAATAGGCGCCTACGGAGCCGTCGCTTATGCTGCCTTTGGTCTGCTGTCCCAGCGCTATCAGACCTACATGATGAACTCATTCGGCGATGCCGGCCTGGAACATGAGCTCGGTCTGAAGAAGCTGGTGGACGATACGCAGGACAACCTGCAGCGTCTGGAGAAGGAGGCTGAGAGGAGACGCCGGCTAGGGGGCCAGATCGATGAGTAGCCTGTCTTTGAAGCCGAGCCTCGCATTCGATGAGGCTCATGGCCGTAGTGCCTAAGCTGGATCTAAGCACCATGGCCACACGAGGAATTCCCATCGCCCCTATTGAGAATTCCCTGTGTTTCGAACATATTGGTCGTGGGCTCCTGTTACCATCCTGCGGGCTGCTGTTGGCTTGGGAGACAACTGATCCTTCAGCCACGCTCAGAATGGTGACACGCAAAACGAACATGCAGGTGGACGAGGTTGGTTGGTAGTGCTGGCGAACATTTCGGGAGGTGTACTGGGATTCCGCATTTTCAGTGCATGCAAACAAGTCACCCTCCGCTACGAGGGCCTAAGATTGCTGTCAGCCGGCTGCCAACGAGACTGAGGCTCAGGAGGAGGCTATTTTGGTGGGCGGAGAAGCAAAGAAAGGATCAGGCCGGTACCAACCCCTCCGCGGTGCCGGTGGTCCTTCGCAGGCAAGGCCCTAGCGGTGCAAAAAAAAATCGGGCTAAATCAGATTGTGGCGGAACTTTTTAGGCATGCCAGGACAACTCCAGGATCTCAGCATCCTTGCATCGTCCGGAAACAGACTCGCACAAAGCCTCGGGTGTACCGCACGGCTCAGGGGCAAGACGACGATGTCACACAGCTCTTCGGCCAGATTGCCTTTGGTTTTTTTTCTTCTGGGTGGGATACAAGGGTGTGTTGGAGTAACGTGAGCCGAGCGAATAACTTGAGTTTGATACCCTGAGAGGAGTGCTACTGTTGCCAGACTATTGCAATGAGGTCACCAGAATTTTTTTAAGCATAGGCCGTGGTATCTGGTCGCGGTCAGGCTCTTGTGGCTGTGAGGGAGGCCAACCGACAACCCGGCTGCCCATCTTTGCCGCATGAAGGAATTTCTGGGGTGGTAACTGAGAGAATAGGAGCCCCTGGTTAAGCTCGTGGGTCCGCGGGCGGCCCTCGTCACAATCAACAACGATCAAGAAGAGCATAGTCCAGAGATTCCTCTCCTGGCGTTACTGCTACGTAACATCCTCACATGGACCGTGAAATACGGCACCCATGGGCCCGAGAATGGTCTGTCCAACGTTCACGATCCAATCAACCACACCAGAGCTGCAGTCTTGACACCTCCCCGCGTTTGGAGGGGCCCGACGGCTTCCAAGGCTCAGCAGGTTGACCCTGGCCCTGCCCGAGGATCTCCGGTGTCTGCTGTGCCAATGAACGGAGAATTACAGGGCCTGCATGAAAATAGCATGCATGAATGTGGGTGTCAAAGGTGTTGTTCTCTGAGCAGAGTGGGGCTTCTGCGCGGAAGAACAGATCTTGTTTACCAATCGGCAGGGGCTGGCGGCTGCAAAGTCGAAACAGGCGGGAGTCGGCGAATGCACAGCTGGTCAAGGTTGTCTGGTTCGTATGCGCCTGCTGTACTGTTGGTCATCCACTCAGCGCTGGCGTCCATGCGTTGCAGGCACTGGCTGCACGGGTGGGAACGCCACTGAACGGCGCCTGTGTGCTGGGATCGTCAGGGGGCGGTTTTGCCGCCCCCCTCCCCGTCGTCTGGCCAGACAAGGTGTCGTCTCGCATGTGCCAGGAGGGGGTACTTTGGTGTAAGACGATTGGTCCAACCCCCTAGGCCCACACCTAGCTTCTCCTGTTTACAGGTTCAGGGGCTGGAATTCTATTCGACCTAAGCTTCTCCTGCAGCCTGTCATTGAGACGATGAACAACTCTCTTTGGGCAACTCGGAAATCCTTTGTTTCGTTTGTTTTGGGTATTTACCCTGCAAGTCAATCGCCTCCCCCCCTGACCCGGTAAAGAAACACCCTTGGCTCTTGAGCACCAGGGGATCAAGGCTTTCGTCCAAAGACTGGCTGGCTGTGTGGCTCCCAGCAGTGCCTTGTTGCATGGACAATGTTTCTCCACAATTGGTCCGATGTTGACTGCTGGCTGACAATCACATTATCCCACAAAGCCGATTCTGCCTTGGGGCTAGGTGAGGCCTCATGGAAAGCGCTCTGTGTCTCTCTCGGGTTGGACAGGTATTAAAGTCTCGAGTCTCTCGTTCTCCTATCGCTCTCCATCACCTGATTCCGACACCACCATCTCCTTTCTCTTCCACAACCCCCCCCAAGATAACCCTATCTTGAGCCTAGAGCCTGGTGCTCCTATCCTTTCCCTTCATACCGTTTTCTCTGCACTTTTTTTCTTTTCTCTTCTTCACTCGAGACCCCATCTCTCATTTTGAGGAGTCTCTCGATTCTTTCTGATACCCACAACCACCATGGTTTCCTTCACTCAGAACCTCGCCGCTGTGCTGGCGATTTGTGGCAGCACTGCGTCTGCTCACATGATCTTGGCCAACCCCGTCCCCTACGCCAAGGACACCATCACAAACAGCCCTCTGTCCTCGTCCGGGTCCAACTACCCGTGCCAGCTGACGGGTGATGCCTCCACGTTCTACTCCACGAGCGGCATCTCCAACACCGCCACCGCTGGCGAGAGCATCACCATGTCCTTCACCGGCTCTGCCGTCCACGAGGGCGGTTCCTGCCAGGTGGCTCTCTCTACAGACATGGAGCCCTCCCAGTCCACCCGGTGGTCTGTGATCCTGTCCATCGAGGGTGGCTGCCCTTCCAAGGACGGCACAGCCGCCTCGACCTACGACGTGACCATCCCCTCGGACATCCCGGCGGGCACGTACAGCTACGCCTGGACGTGGACCTCGAAGCTGTCGGGCACGCAGGAGTACTACATGAACTGCGCCCCCATCACCATCAAGGCCGCCTCGGGCTCCAAGGCCCGCTCCCAGAACATCCGCATGCGCAGCGACGCCCTGGACAGCTACCCGCCCCTGGCCGTCTACAACCTGGCCGACCTCAACAGCTGCAAGTCCACCCTGAGCAGCGACCCCACGTACCCTTTCCCCGGCGACACAGTCGACCACGACTGCTCCGGCAGCAACAAGTACACCCCCGTTGCCATCGCCGGCTCCGACTGCTTCGCCAAGGGCGTGAGCTACAGCAACAGCTCCAGCGACGACAGCGGCTCTGCTACTACCAGCGCTGCCGCCAGCGCTGCTACTGAGAGCAGCAGCAGCGCCGCCGCCGCCACCTCCACCGAGGCCGCCTCTACCACCGGGGGCGGTGTCTTCGCCACCAGCTCTGCCGCTAGCGCTGCCGCCCCCAGCGTGACTGGCGCCAGCTCCGAGACCACAGGCTCCGGCTCTGGCTCTTCGGCCGCGTCCGCCACCACATCGGCCTCCACCTCCACCAGCACCGGGTCCTCCTCGACCAGCAGCTCTGGAACGTGCACGGCGGGTGACTACGACTGTGCCTCGGACGGCAGCTCGTACAAGATGTGCGTGGCCGGCGGCTCGTGGTCTGTCTCCATGTCCATGGCTGCCGGTACTGCCTGCACCCCTGGCACATCCTCGGGCCTGACCATCAGCGCCACCTCTCGTAAGAAGTGGCGCTTCTTCCGCCACTAAGTTTGTGTTGTCGATTGACCTCCCGGGATACTGGACATTCCTGAGAGAGAGAGAGCAGGGAATGACAATAGGCCTGTGATGAAAGACATGGCATGCATGCATTGGAAAAGGGCTCGGCTTGAGACAGGCGCAACAGGGCTTGGGCATTGGGAGGATTTTACTGCACATAGTTTTGTACCTGTAAAAACTGTACTTTACACCCAAGGAAAATTGGGACACAATGAAACAAACGCTTTCCGCAAGACACACATCTTTTCTGTGACTGCTAGTGGACACCACGAGAATGTTTTGCACAAGTATCTCAAGTGCTTTCCACTGTTTTTGGATAAATGACCTCAAACCTCTCGCACAGAACCATGCTCTCGTCCCGAAACTCGCCCCCGCCCTCCTGCTGTCGATAGAACCGAATATGCCCTTCCCGGTACGCCTCATAGTCGCCCTCGCCCTCCGCCAGCGCAAAGTCCTCCGCCACGTCCTTGAACCTGCACTGCACAAACGACAGCGTCTGCATGACAGCCGCGGGACCGCCACCGCCGTCTAGGATCACAGACAGGTCGCCCACGCCCCAGTGCAGAGGACTCGGGATGGGCCACGATGTTGTGGCGGTTTTTTTGCCTGCTATGGCGAGGGCGAGGAGCTTGTCGGTGACATGGGGGTTGCTGCCGCCGAAGTTGAAGACGTCTCTGGGCGCGGGAAGGTCGCTGCCGAGGGCCTTGGCGGCTTTGGTCATGAAGGCCTTGATGTCTGGCCGGTTGGGGTCGACTGCTGACATTTTGCTGTGCTATATCTGCGGCTCGGAGGTCTGGTGCGGTCCATGTGTTGCTGTGGGAGCAAGATCGACTTTGCTCCCAAGGAAAAACAAAGGTATATATAATTTATCAACTTATTAGGTGAGGTCGTTCTTCTCGTCACCCGGTGAGGAATATTATTGTTGTCCACCACGCCAGCTAAGAATGCAGCCAAGAGGCTAGTGCAGACTCAACTCACAACGGTGAGCTGAGAATGGTAAGGGAGTCAACATACTTGTCTTGCTTGGCAGAAGCCACAACTCAAAGCCGAGCCCGAGAGATGAATTGAGATGCGTACTGTTGGTCTAAGCGACACCAACACACGCACACACACAGAGAGAAATTGTCGTTACACCAGGGCAGGGCAGCGACAGTATGCAGAATAATGTATTCACACCCTAGTATGTAGAATTGCTTACCCACTGCTAGCCCAACCCTCACACTCGCTCATCATACAGCAAGTGACCACATATCCCTATGCATTCAGAATAAAACACACAAGACCCTTAGTTGGGTCCGATGTAGTCGTAGACCAGCTTCACCTTGGCGACCTCAGACCCCTTCTTGCACACAATGTGCCTCACGTAGTACCTCACGCCCTTGATGACCTCAAACCCGTGGACCAGCTTGGTGACGACGCCCGAGTCCATGGTGTTCTGGACGAGGACCAGGTCGGTGGTGCCCTCCTCCCAGCCCTTGGAGAGGTACTCGTCGTCGAGCTCCTCGACCTTGACCCACTTGCTCTGGGCCTTGCCGTTGCCGAACAGCGGGTGCTTGACCTCGACCTCGGTGACCCAGTCCAGGACGCGCTCCTCGGTGGAGGGGGGGCCCAGGGAGGGCTTGATACCCGTGTCCAGGTGGGTCACGCCGCCCTCCTCGTAGACCTTGATGCTCAGCTCCAGGCTCGCCGCGCTGATGGCCTTGCGCTGGATCCAGCCCACGCCCTGGATCCTGAGGACCGGGTCGTTGTCGTCGGACAGGGACTTGTTCTGTTTGGTGAGGTTAGTGTGCTGTCTATCTGTCTTTGGAGTATCACATAGTATATATGTCCTCAATTCGTGATGCAACTCTATCGCAAACCAAGATTTCACTGATTCTTTTTTTTTTTGCCAAAAAAAACCCCTTCATAAGGAAAACCAAAGGGAAAAGACTTAGGCTTTAGAGTTTGGATACATACCAGAGCATATTTGCCGTTGAGGGCCTTCAGTGTGACCTCAGAGGGAGCCGCCATGCTGGATGATCTCGGGGATGTGTCTCGGGAATGCAGATAGAGTACGTATTTTGCGCAGCTGATTCTTCTACAACAACCACAACCTTTGTTTTTTTTTTCTTTGGGAGAATAGAATAATGTGATCGGTGAGAGACCGAAATTAAAACAGATGCCCTCAAAGAAAAAGGAAAGAATTCATGGCTTATATGCCGACACGCCCAAGACTGCTGTACAACAATGATAAGGAGCCGGACGGAGGTTCGGGAGTCGCATAAGCCGACGCAGGCTCCAGCAGACGGGGACGCATGAAACCCGACGCAGGGCAGAGAGAGGAGCCGAGCTCTCTTCCATTGCGTAAACACAAGCCTCCAATGGTCCTGTCAGGGAGAGGAATCAAGAACAATCTTCCCCAATCTCATTTCCCCCTTGGAAACGCGCCGCTGGGTTCGCGTCCGGGGGGTTTTAGCCCGAAGGGGCATGTGCTTGGACCGCCCGACAACGACGGGTCGGTCCCATGCCCCGACAGGAGATGCACACATGATGAAATGTTTCTAGAAGTGTCTGTCCTGGGAGGAACGGAAGAGGAAGCTCATGCGTCCTTTGGTACTATTCTGGGATCGGAACTACGTCAAGCATGATGTAGTGAACATGCGAGTGATACTATACATACCCACTGTTGTAGATCTACGCATTCCCCTGGCGCGGGGGCCCACACATGACGTTCCCAAGCAGTCCACGTTCAACATTTCACGATCCCCGCCATCATATTACCATTTCTTCATGAGGCATACAGACAAATAGCCATCCCATAGGGCATACACAATATACTCCATGCTGCTGACGGAGGAAACAAGAGGCCAACACATTAGTACCAACTGTGACCTGCATGGAGGATGCGGGAACGAAAGCGAGATCGATAACGAGAATCGTCTTCGTGGCTGAGGCATAGGCACTGCGGAAGCAGCTCGCTTCTTGAGGTTATACCAGAAAGTATGGACGGGTGCATGCAGGAATATCGCACTTGGCTCGAACCTAAGGACAGCAGTGGAAAGGTGTCTTCGAACTTATGAGGCTTTCTTAGAATAGCCAGGTTTACCGTTGCCTCCTCTAGATTCCATGATTTCCATTAAAACACCTCTCGGTTTCTGAATTGTATCATTTTTGTTTTTCACTCAGTTATTGATCTTTTCACGTTTCGTGTCGCCCGGTAACCATACTCGTCGGGCGTGCTCGCATCGTCAGCAATGGTGCCATCGCGAGATGGAGAAGGAACAAAAGTAGAGGAGCGGTGCTCGTGTCCACCCTGCGCGACGTGTGCATTTGGTCGGTGGTCCCCTCTTGTGTGCTGATAGATTGTCGATGACCTCGAGGAGGATCCCACGGTTGAGACATTCTTGGCTATGCTTTTTCCGGTCTCTGGATTCGGACCCGAGAGATATTCACTGAACTGAATAGACCTCTTGAAGAATCTTCCAAAGATTGTATCCGGTTGCGGTCGCCCTCTGTCGCCCTGAGATCTCGAGCTCTTTGATGCTGTACGATCGCGGTCCGGTCTTCGACTGCCATGTTTATCTGGAGAAGAACCCTTGGACGAACGTGGCAGTGGCCTAGGAAGCTGTCCAGCCTCTTTATATCCTAGCCACGTTGGCTCGACCAAGAGGAAATCATCGTAACCGCTTTCACCTATGCGCATAACACCAGGCCAAAGACACTGTAGCAGATCCACGACTGCGCCCGACGGTGTTTGTCGCCAGGTGATCACATCTTTAAACTGGCCTGGCTCATCCTGCCCTTCGATAGGACCTGGCGGGATATCGGGACTGCCGATAAAGTAGGTCTTGTTGGAGCAACATATCATCTCGAGTGCCCTTGTGGCTCTCAGGAGAACGTTGGTCCTCAACGAATCTAGGAGGCTTCCCGGGATCTTTCCCAGCCAGGCCTCGAGATTATATTTCAGTCTCTGCAGGTGAATAGAAGACTGTTCCTCAGCCCGATCCTTCTGAACTGGGAATGTGAGCAAGGCGGCAATCGCTTGGCCTCGCCATCGAGATATCTCAGATTCGTCTGCAAGTGTGTTGTGAGTAAGCGGACCGCTATCAAAGATCTCAGGCGAGAGCGGGACAGAAGGCGAGGTCGTTGCACACTCGTCCGCTACCCCTCCTCCATTACAGTTTGATTATTACTTACCTCGATGTAGATCATTTTTCATTGCTTTCTGTAAACCGACCAGTTCACCTATTTGCTGTTCTGAAAGGCCGTGCGGGTACAAGTGCTCCCACTCCTTGGTCTCCTCGCCGCGGAAGACAACATCCGTCAGAAACTTTGAGATGATCATGCAGAGAACAATATGAAAGCAATATTCTAAATGACCAAACTCCGTAAGCCATCCAATGTCCGCACAGCATTGAGGAGGCAGACCTAAAGGCTTGAATTTGTGCCTGTCGGACTTGGCCTTCTTGAATTGATTGTGGAACGCAGACTCCAAGCTTTCATCAGCGAAGGCCTCATCAATCCAAGCGTCGACTCCGCTGTAGATTGCGTGGAACGCATTCTTTATATCGCTCTCGGGGACGTCGTTTGCTCTCTGCAGCATTTGAAAAAGCTGACCTCGACAGTTGTCCAGATCTTGTCGTAGGCGCTCGTTCTCTTTTTGCAGACTTTCCATGTCTTGTGCTGTCAGGTTCATGTTGCTTCGCCCATCATCTTGATCAAAAGAGTCCATATTGATTCAATACGTTGTACTGAAGTGGACAAGCTGATCAGGTAGGCCCAAACATCAAGGCAGAGGCGGTCGAGTAATACTGACCTTTTCGTCGTTTGCAAACAGCTCAACCAGAAAGACCTTGCCGAATGCAGGCAAATTGTAGTTTCAGGCATTCAGAACGGGCGTGTGGAATACATGCACAAGTAAGGCTGCTCGTTGAGCAAGGACGAGGAAACGAAAGTGCAGTTCAGGTCTCAGCTGACGTGGCAGAACCATCACCGGAGATCTGCGTTGGAGGGGCGGGGGGCCTCTGAGTCACCAAAACCCTGTCATTGGCCAGGTTGACTGAATACGGCTTACTTACATGTTGGTGTATCTACAAAGTGTGGTAAGCTGCAGGAGAGTGGCTGGCTGACACTCCGCTTATACGGGAATTATACCATTCTCAGGAGGTCCGGTGAGGGTCTTGATGTGCCGCATGTGGAGGCGTGCATAAGGTCTTGGGGGCGGTGCACGATCCATGCCGCCTCGTCACAGAAATAAGGCAATGAGGCTCCGCTAAGCCAATGGTTAAGAGTGTAGACGAGAGAGTCTAGGTGCCGTTCGCCGACGGTGCGGAGGGTCGTGGGACGGATCGGAGGCTTCAGATCCTCGAGTAGGATTTATTATTTAGATCCAGGGCGAATGAACATCCCGGCCTCTGTTCTTCCTTGACAGCCTATCAGTCCCGGGGACAAAACCCTTTGGATAAGACGACGCTGAATGTCGTATCGCCCTGCTCCCTCTCTTGGCTTCTGATAGTTGATAGCCAATGCATGTTCCTTCATCTAATATTTTGTGTCAATCGGATTCGCGACTATGGCATCACCCCATGAGAGGTTGCAAGATGCATTTAGGAGGCAAAGAGAGAGGAGTCTGGCTATACCCCGAGGGCCTCCGCCTACGGGAGCTCCAGCGAAGACGTCCGGTCCACGCAGTGGTCGACAAATACTAGTCGCTATTGACTTCGGTACGAATTTATATGTTAATTGCTTTAGAATGTCTCAAGCTTGGATTCTGATTATTGACGATCGTGATACAGGCACAACGTATTCAGCCGCAGCATGGGTTCACACTCAGACGGTAAGAATTGCACAACTTCCTAAGATAAGGCATCATGTGGATTGACATGTGAATAAACTTATAGGGAAATACTCAACGGCCACCAATCAACATCATCTCTGACTGGCCTGAAAGAGCCGACACCACAGACAGCGTGCCGACGTGAGTGTTCCATTTTTGAACCAGGGCTATGAGTGAATTTGTATTGACTGAGTAAACTCAAACGTGAGTGTGCTACAATGGGCACGCAATGGTGAAATCAACTGGGGTTTCAATATCGATGACCAGGAGACGAGGTTTCAATGGTTCAAGCTCGAACAAGATCCCAAATACACGAGAGAAGAGCTCAGGGGCGCATATCCTCCTCTGACCATCAAGCCAGAGAATGAGCAGCAGGCAAGAGATTTAATCACAGAGTATCTCAAGCATCTTCGCAAGCACGTTGAGAATACTATCAAGGAATCACTTGACCTTGGAGGAGACAGGCTGGACGCACTCCTCAAAGATGTTCGTTGGGAGTATATCATCACTGTGCCTGCCATGGTATGTTGATTTCTTTTTTTCTCTTGGAAAGATATATCATTTCTCCCTCCTGGACCGTTTAATTGGCAAAGGGTCCGTTCTATAGCAAAGTGACGGTGGCGCCTGTAGCCTTGATGGGAAAGTCCCCGCCCCCAACAAGACAGGTTCACTGTTGTCCTGTTTCTTCCTGTCCTCTCTCTCCTCCCGCTTCTCTTTTTTTTCTTGCTCTTTCTTCTTTTAATTATAGACTAACGGATAATTATTTCTTCTAACAACCTGATAGTGGCCTGAATCAGCACAGAACATCACGGAAAAATGCGCCAAAGATGCAGGAATGGATCCGTACCGTCAAGTTCAAATCATCGCCGAACCGGAGGCTGCTGGCATCTATGCACTTGATAATATGAGCCAGGAACTAGAGATGAGAGTCGGAGACACCTTTGTCATCTGCGACGCTGGTGGCGGGTAAGTCCTCTATTCATATTGTAACCATGCCTAGCTGACTCAATTATCTAAAATAAATTAGCACCGTCGACCTCATCTCGTATACGATCACGGGACTGAAGCCCAACCTTTCACTGGATGAAGCGACAGCAGGATCTGGCGGCCTCTGCGGATCATCGTTCTTGGACCGTGCATTTTTCACATGGCTAAGAGGCCACGTGGAAGACTGCCGCCAATGGACCCAATCCCATACCTACGATGCGATGTTGAAATGGGAGTCAGAACTGAAACGTAACTTCGCTGGTGACACCGAGAAAAAATACCTCATCCCCGCCCGCGGTATTGCTGATGATAGGACCTTGGGTATCAGAAGGGGAAATCTGGAGGTGTCAGGGAAGAGGGTGGAAAAGATCTTCGAAGCAGTCATCTCTCAAATTTTGAGCTTGGTCCAAAGTCAAGTCAATAAAGTGCAGAGAGATGGCACGAAGTCTGTGAATGCCATTCTACTCGCTGGAGGCTTTGGAAGAAACGAGTACCTGAGAAGAAGAATCCAGAGGATGGTCGGAAATAACGTGAAGGTGAAGAAGATGAAGGACTGGTAAGCAATCTATGGTAAACTCAGCAAGTGATTAGTCTGTACAAGACTGACTGAAGGTCTGCAACAGCACTACCGCCATTGTCCAAGGAGCATTGATCCGGGGACTTGCAGATAGGCAATCGCCTACGGCAGGGAGACCGACGATTGCAGTTGAGTCCCGGTTAGCAAGAAAACATTACGGCACCCAGGCACTTCAGAAGTTCGCCCCAGGATACCATGATCCTCAGCAACCAAGGTAAGTATCTGTAGAGGATAGTCTACGACAACATCATGCTCGGAGAATACCCGAATTAATTTGATTCATCAGACTACCTGGCGGCGTCGACGGAGGGGAGAGGATCGATGTGATGAAGTGGTTCATCAAGAAGGTAAGTCACATCTACCCCCAGCGAACGGCGTTTCATGGGCTAATCAAAGAATTGATAGAATACCCGAGTCAAGGACCACCAAGACATGTACTTCGATTTTTATTACGACCAGTCAGTGATCAATGTAGATCTCTACCACGGCGGGAGCTTGGACAAAGTCACCCTACCGATTTATATCTGTGAAGATGACAACGCGCCTGATTACCCGGATACGGATCAAGCAAGAACAAGTGAGTGACGATGAACTTAGATGGCGCAGCTATGAAAACCTGTGTACTATTCTTACCTGGTATGGAGATACCCACTTGCTGACAGTTCACAGAAAAATGCAGGAAGCTCGTGGATCTCACTGCTGATTTGAACATGATCCCGAGGAACAAGCTGAAGCGGGAATATGGACAGGACAACCAGGAATACTACAAAGTTGACTTCAAGATAGTCATGTCTTGTCATTTGGCAAATGTCACTTTCAAGCTGGTCTACGATGGGGTTGAATATGGTTCTGTTGGCGCCAAATGGGATACGAAGTGAGTAGAGAGATAAGCCATGGAGCCAAGGTAGTGATTCAAGTCTTCCGCATATCTACATAAGGAGAAGGCTGTGAAGCAATGATAATAGTCCTCTCTCAAGAACGCAAGTGCAACTGTACTCCGCCCACAAGGAGTTGCACGCCACACAAGCTACCTTTCACCCCCACCAAAGTCCCGTCCCAGTGCCTCTATCATCCAAATTACCGGGAAGGTCCAGACGATCTGACTAAAGCGTTACATGATGCAATAGATCAAATGACAGCATAATTACAGTCCTGGGAAGAGATCTGATCTTCAAGCTGGAGGTTGCAGCATTGAACGAACTCGTGCTAACTAACAATGACACTACAGTATCTTCTACTCAGTAGATTTTGATCCGGCAGCCGAAATTTTTCCGAATATGCTGATCCACATGCGTGTCCTTCTTCTTGAGGCACAACGTCAGCGCTAAAGGTTGTGTGACCACCTGCATGGAGGTCTGCATACGAATGATGTGATGGGGCCCAATTATCTGCACTGCCTGCATCTCTGCGGCGTTGCACTGGACCAGCCCCTTGATTTGTTTACGCTGGAGAGGGTCAACATTGCCGAAGTATTAAATTTCATCCTGCAGAGTTACACCTGAACTTTAACATGGCGCTGGCACAGCGCACTTTCATGTGAAGCAGCCTTGGCTATCACTCAACTCTGACGATCCTACGCCTCTCCTAGATCAAAAGATAATCTTATAGAACTTCTTCAGTCATCAGGGAATGGCTTCAGCATGCTCATAGCCCTTTTCTTGAACACGAAACGCAAGAGGGGCCGAAAAGCTGCACAAAAGCCCACGGTGTCACCCGCTCTCGACCATCTCAACAACCACTTCAAGACCCGATAGGTCTGGTCTACACTTGTCTGAGCAATTGATGCGACTGGCTTGGAATTGCAACCCAGTCACCTTTCCGACCATGATCAAACCCAACAATGCAATAGCCCTGCTACTCTTACTACTTCTTCTCTTTATCGCACTCTTGACCTACCTTCTCATCAGATTCATCCGAGCTATCAGAGGCTCAAGAAGCGAAAAGTCATCATACATCGGAACGGAGAATACATATGAGTCGGTATCATCACCACATTCACCGCATTCTCCGAGCTTTACCGACGCTGCCGAGAGCCAGGACGGTGGTCATGTGAATGTGCCGCCGCCGCCGCCGCCGGTCAACAATGGAAGACACTTCAACATGCCACCTCACGGGTACGGAGCTGGTCGAGGCGGTGCTGTGAATATTCCACCTCCGAATTTTGCGAATCAGGGTGGGCGAGGGAGAGGTGGAAACGTCAACATACCTCCTATGAACAGATGAAGCCAGGATACGGCCAGAAAAAAAAAAGAGGATAATTGGCAGCACTGGTATACTCGCAACTGGACCGCAGTGAAGGGGGCAACGCCGACTGCGACAGGCCTGACACGAAAAAAGCCGTCACCACAGAAGTGGCATCTTCAGTACAAGCCCATGCCCAGGGCCCACAAGCAAAAAAATTCCTCAAGTGCCCACACGCGGGGGGCTATGGAAGTTCGCACTCCATGTCAGTGGGCATGGCAGATCCTGAGACCGATCTGCAGGATCTCATTCTTTGAGAGGCGGGAGCTTGGAAGCCGCCGGAATAATCACATTGCCATGCTGGACCTGTTCATGGTGGAGGAAAGGCGATGCATTCTGTACTTGTTAATTCAGGGCTGCTGAGGCAAGAATTACCGAGGTGCTAGGTGTCATAGTATTGTACAGTACAGACTAGGTCTACCAGGACCAGCTATCTCGTATATATTAGGCCCAGTATTGACGTCTTGATAGCGAGTCTAAAGAGAAACACTACGTTTACACTCTGGTAGATTGAGGGAAAATGTCAAAAAGTGACAAGTCTGGAAAATAAAATATACCATGCATGTGTTTGCAAGGGCTGCAGAGAGAGCCTATGATTATGTCGCTACTCAGTAATTAGTGTTGAGATATGCCGCTGTCCGGCTGTGATACTGCTTGGGACTGTGAATCTGAGCCTGGTAATTGTGATTTCATGGCTCAGGCCTCCTGCACGGAAGCGAGCAGTTCATTTCCATGTGCCAGATCGGTCCTGTCAAATCGGTGCAGCTCTGCGTCTGTGTTGGCAAGCTTCTCGCGCAACCCGCGCCTCATGTCGGAACACCTTCTGGAGCTTGTAGGCCAGTCCTTTATGTTCCTTGCAGGGGGAGATGTGGGCCTGTCGACCCGGCCCCCCAGCCTCAGGGGACCTCCTTAGCGCCCAGCTGCCAGCGTTTGGCAGGGGGGATGGGTGGCCCCAAAAGATTTTGGGCCAAGCATCACCAATGAAACCTGCCAACTGTACAGCAGGCTGGGTACGGTGTCCAGCAGCCCAACAGACGAGATGGATCCTAGTGCCTGTGCCTTGGTGGCTTCTTTGTTAGGCAGGACTGTCAAAGACTGGTCGGTCTAACCATCGTGACATCTGTAGAAAGGGCACGTCTCCCTGTGGATATATTTGGCCTGTACCCAGCCGCCAGTGCCTGTCCGCACTCCCTCTGAAGCCAACCTAACAAACATAACCAATCCCTTTCATCTATTAGTTTTTACTCTTTTTTGTCTTCTTAGATACGCTAATCATCACCACTGTCCTTCCTTTCCAACAACACCTACTCAGACTACACCCACTTGGAGAAAGAAAAGAAAAAAAGACGTCCACGATGCAGGCCATCAGCTACCTCCTGATCCTTTCCTCGCTATTTGTGGTGAGCCATGCCTACGATGAGAACTGCCTGTGGGCGCCATGCATTCCCCACAAAGACACAACCAGCAGCTCTTCAACAAGCACTCCGGCCCCTACAACAACACCCTCCCCAACACCGTCCTCAAGCACTTTGATAGTAGTGGTCAGCACTACATCAAGCACGACTTCAACCAGCACCGAAAGCACTTCCTCAGCAAGCACTCTGGAGCCAGCAAGCAGCTCAGCCATGAGTGGTTTCATCGCAGTACCAGTGTCGTCAGTGGTGACTCAATCAACTGCTGAAGCTGTCACCACAGATGTTATCACATTGACTGTTGTTGACTGCCCTGAAGCGTCCACCACACTGTCTACCGTGTACACAGCCAGGACTACATCTGCTTCTGCTGTTGCTGCTTCTGCATAGCTCAGCACACAACGCCATGATTTTGTCTCTCTTCTCACCTGAAAGGAGCAAATTATCATGAGGCATGTTTGAATGGGGGTGTGAATGTTTATGGGCAGAGCGATGCCACAAGCATAGCTGGGTGTCGTGTCCTTGGAGAGAGGATGTGCTCAAGTTTAAGACTTAATGATAAAGAAGAACTGGTCTGGGCTGGCCCAGGCTCAGTGTCCGCAAGGAAGAGGGATAAGAACCAGATAGACTAGATCAAATACCCAGCCTCAGATACAAACTTAATGTCAAGAGTTAATAGATCTGATCTATGAGCAGAGAATTCTGATCTGTGAACAGAGCATACGCTTCAGATTGGGCTCTTGCATGCTGAGGTCCAATATTCTGTGAGGGGTGAAGGTGGAATGATGGAATGTCCTGGGCGGGAGCTTGTGGGCATCCCTGCTGCACTAGCTTATATAAGCTCGGCTGCTGCCGAGTCGCGGTCCAGCCGCTGCAAGCAACCTTTTGTGAAAGTCCCGTCGCGTCTCTAATACCAAAGGCACACTCCAAACTCCAACAAGACCACTTTCAGGCCACAACAAGCTGTCAATGGGGATGGGCTGACCACTATCCCAGCTTCTGTGCACATATCACATATCTGACCTTTGCGAGACCGATCCTCAAACCCCCAGCCTTTCCGTTACCTCACCAACCTTCCGCCCGCCTCCTACCTCTGCGCATAGCATCAACCTTCTTCGCTAAAATGTCCTTCAGAGTTCCCGACGATGATGAGGATAGCCTGCCATCCACTCCTGACTACAGGAGCCGCGGCGCACCCAAACTCAAGTTCGGCAGCCTGCCCTCCACAACACCAGCTGGGCCCCTCCATCCTCCCAGGCCAGCAGTACTCCGGCTGGCGCCCCGTCTGCCTCCTTCATGGGCAGCTCTCTGATGAAGGCTGCTGGTGCTAGTCCCAACCAGAACCCTTTCGCGCTGAGCGGCTGCGGCGACGAGACCCCTCCCATCAAGAATCCTTTCTCGAATGCAGGCCCTAACGCAAAGGGCAACAACTCCTTCTCATCCAAACCACCCCAGAACCTGTTTGCGCCCAAACCCCAGTCGAACGCCCCGCTCGGCCGATCCGTCCAACCCAGTCAGACTCGAAAGCCCTCACGATTGCGCGAGGAGGTCGTTGAGGACGACGATGAAGATGAGGACGCAGAAGGAGAAGAGGAGGATATTTATCAAGACTCGGGACGACCTACGGAGAATCGATCAGCAAAGGCTTTCATGGAGGACTTTGGTGACTACTCGGGCGACGAGGAAGGCGATGGGGATGAAGGAGACATGTGGCTCGACCAAGCTCAGGAAGACGAGGATGCGGACTACGAGGTTGGTGACGTATCGGACTTGATGATGCTCAACACCCCGGCTGCCGACGAGCGCGTCTTTCGAGAAGCAGAGGGCATATTTCGCGCCACCGCAAAGCGCTCTGGCATGCGGCGACACTCTTTCAGATGCGCCACCTACGCAAGAGACATCTACAGCCAGGCGGCCTACGCACCAGTCACCGAGCCACCCGAGCTGATACTCGACACCGAGAGCCTCATCACCCGGCTATTCAAGGATGGCGTGGGCGCCGAAGAAGATGACGAGAGACTGGATGAGGCCTTGGCTACCGTCACGGGACAGCTGACTGGCCTCTGGAAGAAGCATGTTGACAGCATGCCAATGCCTTCTGAGGAGCATCTTGCCGAGATCGGGCCCGCGCCGTCGGCATCGTCCTTTGAGAAGGCGGCCTACCTCGCGACGCTCGCTCTTCAGGTACACCACACGCGCACAGGTGACGACAGCAAGATGACCGAGCCCCTCCCAGAAACCCTGTTCCGCTGGCTGTCCGAGCACCACAATCCTTATCCGACCCAAGTCCAAGAAGTGCTCGACTGCAAACCATGCCCCGCCAGCCACTCCATGTTCTGGCCCACGGTCTGCATGGCCCTGCTGCGGAGCCAGGTCGCGGATGCGCAGCACCTGCTCATGAGCGCGGCGTGGGAGAAGGTCAAGGCGAACCGCCGGGGAGAGCTCGAGTACAGCGGGCGTGCCCTGGACAACGTGCGCCGAGCGACCGAGGAGACCTGCGCCATGCTCGAGGAGTGCCCCGCCAAGAAAGGCAACTGGGAGGTCTGGAACAGTGACTGGACTCTCTTCCGCATCAAGGCGCGAGGCAAGCTCGAGCAGCTGCGGCGGTTCGCAGAGGGGAAGAACGCCATGACTATCGATGTCGACCCATCGGAGAGTCATCAGTCTCTTGCCGCCGTAGCCCGAAAAGCCGAGAGCCAAGTGCCCTGGGAGATCTACGAAAACCTCAACGTCATCTTCGAGATCGCTCTTGGCGCCCCCGATGTCATCCTCGAAACGGCCCAGGATTGGTGCGAGGCAACGATCGGGTTGTTTGGGTGGTGGGACGAGACTCGCGGCGACAAGAACATCCCGTTCTCCACGTCCCAGGGCCTCGTCCTGGCGCCGCAGAATGACGGCGCTGACGGATACATGGAGCGCCTGGCCCGCTGCCTCCAGACGGCCGTGGGACCTAATGATTTTCATTTCAACGTGTTGAACCCGGTCGAGGTAGGCATGGCGTGCATCTTCGAGGACAACGCGAAAGCCGTGGTCGCGATTCTGCGGACCTGGTCGTTGCCGGTGGCCGCAGCGGTGGCAGAGATAGCGTCTCTGGGCCGATGGCTTCCCCAGCACCAACCATCCGCTCTCTACGCCTTTGAGGACCTCGACATGGAGGATCTCGAGGTCCTGGGCGTGAACCCACAAGATCCTGATGAGGTGGACGGCATCAAGGACAACACGCTAATCCAGTATGCGCAAGAGCTGGCCAACTACAAGGATATGCACTCAGTCCAGGACAGGTTCGGCGTCACCCGGGATGGCTGGGAGGTCGCGATACATGTCCTAGGCCGCATGGACTCACCGAAGCGCTCTGAGGATACTGTCGGTGAGCTGGTGGAGACGATCCTGCAGGAGATCAGCGAGGGCTCCAGCGAGATGGTCGACAAGGTGTGGCGGCTGCTCAATGACCTCGGCATGATCCAATTCGCTGAGCAAGTTGCAGAGGTGAGCCCCCTCCGGACGCTACGGAGGACAGCTTTGCAAGAGATTGTCAGACTGACAGGAGAAACAGCACTTTGGCGATATCCTAAGGGAGCATAGCGATCGCTTCGGCGAAGCAATGTGGTATTACGCCCTTGCCCACCGTCCAGGCAAGGTGCGCGACGTAATGCACTTCCTCATCGGCATCTGCCTGTTCCAATCTGCGGCCTACCCGCCCGCGGCAGAGCTCGATGATCACCTGCGGAGACTACTGAAGCAGCGAAACACCACCCTGGAGCAGCTCGCGAGGCAGGATCTGGAGGCCGCCGAGCTCCTGGGAAAGATGCTCGCCGGCTACGCGACCCTGCGAAAGTTCTACGAAACCCGCGACGACGAGTCTCTGCCTCTTGCCCGACGACGCCAGTCGGCCGTGGGCGCGCTGACCGTTGTCATTGCGTCCTCTGACGACAACATTCGTGGCGGCCTGTATGACGCGTCCCGCGATGCTATTGTCGGCGAAGAGTTCCTCCTTGCCCTGCTGGGCGAGGTTTTGGTTTTCGTCAACCAGGCTGACCGTAGCCCCGGTGCATCGCCCCTCCTCGCGCTTGAGCAGATCGACGTCCTTCTCAAGGCGGTCGAGGACATCGAGACCGTCGGCGGAAGCGTGTTCAAGGCGAGCAACGACTTCTTCCAGCTGGTGCTGGCTTCTGCCCCGGCCCTGCTGAAGGGCTCAACGCCCGCGGACCTCCTGAGGAAGTCCGGGCCTGGCTCCGTGGGCATGTCGGGCACATCGATGCTGGCGTCCCAGCTGCACCGGTCCGTGGCGGGTGGTGGTGGCCAAGTGTCAGGGCCAGGGTCAGGCCCGCTGGCATCCAAGACAAACCTCAAGAGGGGTTGGGACTGGAGATCTGGTTTGGACTACTCGACGACGGCGGAGAACGTGCTGCGCGTCTTGCGCCTGGGATTGACAAAGGACCTGGCCAAGCTGTGGCTGATGGAGGCAGACAGCGGGATGATGTAGGCAGGGCACTGCCGTGGAGATTTGGCTCTCTAAATGCGAAGCAGTCACGGGACATATCACGGGATGACTGTAAGGTCTAGAGAGAGGGGGGGGGAAGGGAGCGGCCCATACATTATGTTGATGGAATGTGTGGTGGATTACAGAGGTGAACTGCGACAAACAGCCATGAAAACAACACCAAAAAAAAAAAAAAAAAAAACTTTCCGCCCGCTCTCAGCAGCAGGAGTGGAAGATGATACCTCTATAATGAAAAGAAAGCCGCATGATCACTAATCCATATTTTCGGAACAAATTCTGGCCTTTTATGAATGCGTCGGTGACTTTTGTAGAGTGTGGAATCGCGGTGGTGTCTGTCTTGAGGTCCGCTGACACC
Organism: Celoporthe dispersa; assembly: GCA_016584495.1. NCBI lineage: Eukaryota > Fungi > Ascomycota > Sordariomycetes > Diaporthales > Cryphonectriaceae > Celoporthe > Celoporthe dispersa. Next base: position 1,381,352 of record WAID01000006.1, on the reverse strand, counting down.
ACGAATCACCACCGCGAAAAGAATTTCTCCTCTCCCTTCCCCCTTCCCACAAACCCCTCAGCGCCTTGAGACTATTCTTGACCTACCTCGACCACCACCCCCCTTCCCAAGATGCCTGCACCACAAGTCCTGCCAGAATACGTCTACAAGATCGTCGACTCGGAGCCCCCGTCTCCCGTCCCGCAAGTATTCCCGCCGTCGGAGCTTGACCGGCAGGATGGCTTCGTCCATCTGAGCACCGCCAGGCAGGTGAGTCTGAATTTTTCCACTCTTGCGTGTCTTTGTCTTTCTCGTGCTCACTTCCTCAAACGGACCTCTCTCTCTCTATGTGCCTGACGAGGTTGGGATCGGTTCTTTTTGTGATCTTTTCTTCTTTTTCCCACGACGAGTATCTATCTACAGTACATGTGTTCTTGAGAGCGCGCTGGGGCTGCCGAGGCAGAGAGACCTATGCGTCTTTCGCCGTCGTCGTCACCCACCCCGCTCACCCTTACTCCAGATCCCAATCACCGCCGGCCTGTTCTTCGCCGCCCACACCACCCTATGGCTCATCAAGATCCGCCTCGCACCCTTGTCCGCCGCAGCCACAAACACAGTCAGGTGGGACGACCCTCCCAACGACAACGACGGCTGCCCCCACCTGTACGGCACCTTTGGCGCGGCGGACGTCGACTCTGTCGAGAGGTTCGAGAGGACGGCAGGGGAGGAGCAGGGGTGGGAGGAGGTTTTTGGTGCGTCGGGGTGGTTAGAGTAGAGTCGTTGGTGGGATGGAAGGGGGTGGTTTGTCGAGATGAGGGGGGTCGGAGCCTTTAGGGGCCTGACTCCACCGACGAGGGCATTTTCATGTGATCATCGCGGCGCAGGCTTCCGCGGGAGGCAACAGGATTCTCGCGATTGATTCGCATCGATGGGTCACGACACATGGTGAAGGTGGAATCTCAGCAGGGAGGCAGAGGGAATCCCGCAGGTGGACACAAGGTCATGGAAAGTAACTCGGGTACCTTGACTACAGACTCCTTGATCATCATCCCCTCCGACGCTGTTCAGCCACACGAGGCTCGCTATATGACATGTCCTCTCCACCATCACACCCAGACACAACGAATCAGCCGCTCGGCGGCTTGCCTGTCTCCCTGCCCACCTCAGGCTGCCTGTCGTCTATTCTACAGGCGGCGCCAGCGTCCTGCTTCTCGCCTTTCCTTGTATCGTCCCGCCAAAAGACATTGCGCTCCATGTCCATCCCGAAATCGCTGATTTCTTCCGCCCAGGAGAGTAGCACCATGTTGGGGAGCATCACGGCCGCCGGCACGCCCATCTCCACGTCCTGGTTCATGGTCCAGTGCAGGGCTAAGACAGAACTGCACCACTTCAGCGCGCTGTCGCAAAGGCGCGCGCCAGCTCCAGGTACCGCCGCAGGAGATTTCCGGGCCGCAGGACACCCGACGCCTCGAGGGCGTCGAGATCCGGTACCTGGCTGTCGAGCTTGCACATGAGTCCGGCGCCCTTGTTCATCTCGGCTCTGCCCACCCATGTCATGTCCAGGGCGTCGCCCGCCGTCAGGCCACTCCGTGCTTCTCCGGTTTTGACATCTATGAACAGCTTGGCCAGACACATCAGTGCCTCTACTCCAAACAGATGAGAGTGGACGATCTTCGTCTGTAACGACAAAGCCTCCTCGGTACCAACGTGCAGAAACTCTGACCACTCTGCTCTGTCGCGTGGACCAACTTGACGCTGGAAGTGGATCAGCTCCGCGATATCCTGCTCTGACCTCTGGCCCCACTCTGCCTGCATCTTGAGGCGGTGGTGACACCTCTCGTCCTTCCACGCGCGTAGGGTAGGCTCCATATGGATGTCCATAAACTCAGAGACTGTGGACAGGTGCTGCCCGAGTTCTTGGGGCCACTCAAACTCAAGAGCAGGTTCCTGTCCCTCCACCTCCCCCGCGTGGGAGTTCAGGAGCAGATTCAGCTCCACGGAGCACAGCAGCCAAGTGTGCGCACTCGACGCGAAGTTCAGCACCAGCTCTAACAGCTCCTTGAACAGCGGTGAGTATACTGTCAGGAGTCCGTCCACGTCGCAGGAGCTGAGATCCCAGTCGTGGGTAGTCCCCGGGGGAAGGTAAGAAATCCCCCCTCCAGCGCCCTCCTGACCTCCTTCATCTCTGCGATGCACGTAGCCCGTGACTGCGCGTTACACAACATCAGTCGGTCTGGCATTTGTAGCCACCTGCGTCCATCGTGAGCCGCCAGCCTCAATATCAATCGCACTTGGGAAGCTTCCGGAATAGTTGCTGAGATTATTTTCCCCCAGTCTTCTGCGGGGACGTCTAGAAATTGGTCTCGGAGCTCGACCAAGACCCTCACGTTTGTGTCTACAGCTGACAGCGCCTCCTTTTCTCGTGCCCTCGCCTTTGCAATAGCCTTCTCCTCCTTGTCGCGCTTCATTCTTCCCGCCTTATACCGAGCTCGCCTCAGTCTCTTCTGCTCAGCCGCCGACCTTTTATTTTCATCCACAGGATCAGCGTCCTTCTTTACGTTCGTACCAGCTGGTTCGCTGGCAGGCCCTCGTCCAGTATCTGTCATTGTCGTTTCGAGCGGAGGAGCCGCCAGATCATCTCCATCAGAACGTCTGCCACTCTTCTCAGTACGGTCGTCAGCCGTGGACGATCTACTTGTAAGATCATGAAGTTGTACATGGTCGACTGCGACCGTGGTGGTGGGGACGATCTCGGCAGGAGGACGATGATCCTGGTTGATCCGAGGAGACATGACAGCGTCAGAATCGCCAGCGAGTGTGGCACTGGAGGCGTCGCTGTCCCCAGTCCCACGGGCCGATTCGGTCGTCTCGGGATGTGGTTCCAATGCGCGAACTCTGCACGAAGACGTGAGCATGACATCGCCAGCTGCTTTGTCGACGTCTTGAACCCCACCCTCGCCCTCGCCCTCGCTCTCGCCCTTCATCTTTTCCTTGTTCGTAATGCGTAAAATTTTGGTCTTTCTGTCTCGACTCGCATTCCCACATGAGTTTCTGGATGTCGTAGTCGTTTTGTTTTGTGTCTTACTTGCTCGACTGGCGAGTTTTTGTTTTCTACATGGCCGCCCTTGTGCATTCGCCGGTTTTGTTTTCGGCCTGTCGCTCAGAGGTGTGATGACAGTCCGTCTGACCAAAGCGTGCACATCGCTCTCCGTAAGGGCGCTGTCTTCTCCACCAGCTGAAGCTGCCCGCCTTGCATTTCGATGCCCACTATAACTACCCGTTCTGTCAGGCTCTGCAGCAGCTTGCAACCCCTAGATCTGCTGCTGGTAGAACAACAGGTACGCGACCTTGTTGTCCTTGTTGTCCTTGGTAGGCGCTCCTCGGGGGTGCTAGTGCCAGAGGACCTGCCGTTGACGACACTGCTGTACTTCTTGGTGCCGTTGGTCGGGCCAACCTGTTTCCAATCGCCACCGTCATCCACCGCATTCCCTTCCTCTCCCATGGCCGCGAAACGATTGCTGGTCGACGAGTCGACGCCGCTGTCCTTGTTGGCCACAGTCGGCCGCAAGGGGGCATCCTCGCCGCCCATGTCAGTGACGTCCTGGCTAGTGATCGACTCAAGTTTTGTATCGTTGATGCGAATCCAGCTCTCGCCATCCTGGCGCCGGACATCAACGCTGTAGTGACCGTGGTGCATGTCCGTGCCATGGTGGTAGACCACAGCCGAAAGACTGTAGCGCGGGATGCCGGTCTTGCTGGCCGAGTACTCGTTGCGTCTAGGTCTGGAGAGAACGGCTGGCGGGATCTCGAGGTCCAAAGGATAGCCTACTTTCTTTCCCAACTTGCGGTATGAGCCATCGATCGATTGCTCGAAACGCACCAGTTGAAGAATCAAGACAGCCGGCAGTTTGTGGATGAATTGTTGCTGGGTAGCAGTGACGGCGCCCTTGGGTGAGGAGTAGTCTTTGATCGCCTGGGCTACATTTGACCACTCCATGGCCTGTTGAACATTCCTGACCGACGGGTCATCAATGTGGAGCCGAAGCGTGTAGAATGGCTGGTCAGTGCTCGAGTCCTTGCGACCAGGGCTTCGCAGCTCTGACCGGGTTTGACCTTGGAAGATTCTTGTCAATGGGGTGGGGACCTGGGGTGGCCCGGATGATTGGGTGACTGTGGACTTCTGTCGGTTGTCGACAGTAGTCCAACCATCAGCCTCATCGTTAGCCTTGGACATTGTATCACTGGCATCCTTGATCTCGCCGGCACATTCTGTCTGAAGCCCATCAAAGAGCAGTGTCAAGAATTCCTCAGCATCCTGTTGCTTTCCAAGCTACACATATTGTTAGTTCAATGTCGATGTATATTCCTAGAGAGGAAGTGCATCACACTTACTTTCAACTTCGACTTGACAAAAGTTGGGGTCTTGAATGCCTTGTCATACAAAAAGTCTGCCCTGAAAGGCTCGCCGAATTGCTGGTACTTGTCATGCACTTTGGCCCTCAGCTGCTCAGCCGTGCCAGCTGCATCAATGACCTTGAACTGGTCATGGAACTCGATCCTGCCATGCTTATCAGTGAAATCCAGGGCCAGGGGCAGATAATTGTACTCACAGGGCTTCCAGCAGCAGTAACTTCATATTGATACGACACTTAGTCTTCACCTCATTGAGGAAGTTGTAGAAGGGGCGGCAGTAGAGCAGCACCTGGAGGATCTGCATATGATGTTGCATTAGTATTCATAGTGCCAAAGGACATGGAGGTGGACCCACAGAGTTCATATAGCAGTCGACGCCTGAGTTCAACAAACCACGAGGCTCAATGAAGAAGGAAGTCTTGTCGTTGGATTCAACACGAAAAGAGCGGAGAACTTCAGCAAGGGTCTTGGTTCCCGATTGGACAAGTCCAGAAGTTCCAAGAGTCTGTGGTTCGGAGCCAGCCTCGCCGGCCACTGCTGATCCGTTCACGCCGGATCGAGCACTTGCGGCAGATTTGGCATCCGCTGGCCCCCTCAGCACGGCGGCCCAGTTCTTGAACAGGGGCTTTGTGGCAGGTTTGGCTTCTTGATCCTCCCCATCCCCAGAAGTCTGAGCCTGGGCTTGAGACTCTCCACCTGACTTGTCGTCGGCCACATCCTTGACAGCGTCTGTCTTGATCATTCCAGTGCTAGCCTTGGGCAACGCCGGCAAAGTCGGGACTACGGGAATGGCCGTGCGAGGAGCAGCAGTCTTTGCGGCCTGCGGGGGCGCAGTGACAGGTGGAGTGGCCAGGTTGGCAGGCGCTGGTGGCTCTGGCGTGCTTGTGGTCAATGTATCAGTAGTAACATTGACCGTAGATGTGGTCTCGTCCGTGTGGCTCGAATCATCTCGTGTGTCAGTCGTGCTGTGAAGATCGTCGACGGCCTTGACGGGCGCGGGCGCTTCAATCTGGGCAGCTTGCGATGGTTGTAGGGTGACGTCTCCATCTGCAATCGGCTTGGCCTTTCTCTTCTTGAACTTCTTGCGTTTAGGCCACGGCTCGTCCTCGTGTGTCGACCAGGGCAGCTGTTTAGAATTAATTCCATGCTGTCCCAAAAGGCTAGTTTTCGAGGTGCAGGGGTGGGAGAGGGGCGAGTGGGAGGCGGCGGGGCCCGTGGGTGATGGAAGACTTACTGCGCCCCAGATGGCTTCGGGGTTTGGGGTGGGTAGAGGAGACTCGATCAGAGGGGACTCCGGAGCGATGGAAGATGCTGGTCTTGATGGGGTCATCTGTTGTGAGGGATCGGATTCGACCGCAACATCATCGTTGAAAGACTCGTCACGGAAGGACTGGTGGTCGGAGGGTGGCCCAGATGGCTGTTGGGCGGGTGGTGTGAAGGGAACTGCAGGCGCTTGGGAAGCGTGATTGGAAGCAGGCGTGGGAGGGAGCGTCGGGACGGCAGCGTGGGCGTTCGAGACCATGGAGTTTGGAGGCTGGGAGAATGGCGAGGTCATTGGTTGGTTGATGGAGTGTTGTTGATTCATGGCATAGGGTGGCATGCTGGGAGAGTGCTGGTACAGATTGGCAGGCAGAGGCGGCTGCGGGCTGTACATGGCGCCCTGCGGTGCGTAGTAGTTGGCGTGATAGCCTCCCTGGGGCGCCATCCCGTTGTGGCCGTACTGCGGGGCCATGGGATGATACGGGTACGGGTACGTGTTGTATGGTGGTATGTACCCGGCGTACATGTTGCCCTGGTGGTATCCTGACTGGTGGTAGTAGTGCTGGTGCTGGTACTGCGACTGGCCGCGGCCATGGTGCTGCTGCGGAGGGGGCGGTATCGGGGCCGGTCCTCCTCCGTTAGTCGGAGGAGCACCATAGCCCGACTGGCCGTTATGACCGCCGTAGCCTCTTCCTCCCCCCTTGCATGGCTGGTTGCCCAGCCGGCAAGTGGTTGCTCATCTTGCCGGCTTGGGAGCGGATGGGTCGCAGTGGTGGTCACTGCTTGGGACGCACCACGGAGACGGGGCCGCTGCTGAGATGCTGCGTATGTTCTGTTGATCGCGGCTGGCGTGGCGTGTCGAGGCCAGCTTCGGTAGGTCTCAGGCTGTTCTGAGTGGTGGGAGCAGCGTCTGGTTCTCTGGCAAGACGCACGACGCGCGACGCAAGACGGGTGGCGGGGCAAGGTAACGGAGGCGCGACGATTCTGGCTCTGGCTTCAGATCTGAATAACAGTAGCAGGTTAGCTCTGAACTGGCGTCATCATCTCGACCAAGATTGGCAGGGCACCGTACACTTATCCACTTAGCGATGACAGAGGTGACATTTCCAATGTGGTAGGATATGGAGGCAGAAATATTGGGTGACGATGATGGTAGGATGATGTTGTTTTGGGGTGGAGCTCGCCGACCTGCTGGGCAGACGATGTTGAGGTTGTTGCTCCAGGTCTGCTCAGCTCTGCGTTGCTCTGCGCTTGGCTGGCAGGCTCGGCCACAAAATTTACGCAGCAGGGGGGGGGGGAGAAAAGACCGGGCCTTGGACAAGGGTACCATTACGACTCTCTGCGCTTGTCTCAAAGATTCCCCAGATTTCTAGCGCATAAAGGAGCTCGGACCTCAAATCGATCCAAGCGTCTCCGCACGCCCCTCTCCCATCTCTTTCAGACTTTCTAGTGTGGCTCTCGTAACGGACGTTTACTCGGGAGACGAATTATGTTTCCACAAGGTGATTGAGACAGGGAAACATTCTCACATTGACCACATGCCTTCTTCGCACGACTGACCAAGAGAGAGAGAGAGAAAAAAGAAAAGAAAAGAAGAAAAAACCACCAAGCATACGGCCAGTCTTCTATCTGGCAGTCTATCTCCTGTAATCTCTATAATGAATATCTTCTACGGCTTGTCGACACCCATCTGAACCGCCAGCCCCGTCGCACGTGAGCAAGTCTGTGCCCCATCGCCCCCAAAAATAGCAAAAGGGAAAGAGCAAGATGATACCTCCCGTCAACGAGGATCCTCATCCCGGAACAGCCAGGATCCATCACATCTCATCGCTTCTCGATACCGTTCCTGGACCAAGGCCCTGCGGATTTCCTCGGCCTGTCTCAGCTCCTCTGCCCGCTCTTGCGTGTTTGGAAAATCCACATTCCAGAACCCTGGCGGCGTGGGCATCCTACTGTACCTCTGCCGGTGCTTGCCAAACTTATTTGCCAGGTCCCACGTCTTAGCCAGAGTCCAAGTCTTCTCCTTCTCCTCCCGTGTCGCCGTGCCCAGCTGCCAGGCCTCGTCACCAAGGTATTTCTCCATGAGGCTGATGTCTTCAGCCCGGGTTGTGATGGACGGGCCAACCTCCTTGAGCTCGGCCTCGGCAAAGTGCCTGAAGGTCTTGCCACAGCAGTTGGGGTCGATGCACCCCGACAGTGCGGCACGGGCATCTTTGCCACGGACGACCTCGTCGTAGACGTATGTGAGACCATCATTGTACCTAGGGTTGGGCTTGAAGTCCTCGGGCCTCAGTCTCTCGATTGGCCGCTCGCGAAGAGGCGTCTCTTCCCTCATGGTCGAGCGTCCCCGTGGCATGTCGTCGCGCAGTATGGAAGGCCCCTTCAGTCCACGCTCTCGAGCCACACCCGGGTGAGGGGGAGAGCGAGGCTCTTGGCTTGGCATCCATCTTCGGCGCGACTGACTCCTGCCGCAATGTCTGCAATCCCGGGGTGATCTCACGTGGTGCGTGGAAATTAGATACACCTTCTTGATGGTGGTGAAAGGAGACGGCGCGCGGGGTTTCGAGAGCCTCGGAAGCATTTCGATCTCGATTGATAGGCGTCAGCGCGTTTTTGGAGGGTGAGTTGAGCAGAGTATCAAGACGGCCCTTGGCTGCCGGACGCCGCAGTTCCTTCGAGACGTTCTCGCCGTCCTCTGCGAGGTCCATAACCCCGAGAGTAAGAGGAGACACGTAGGGATCTCTGCGCGCTCTCGAGCTCGAGCTCATCTCTGGAAATGATCGTTGCAGATAGTGAAGTGAGTCATGAAGCGCAGAAGACAGATGTGAGGAAGGCACTGAATTCGTAGCGCCGGATGACGGCGTACAAGACTTGTCCGGTGTAGTGGATGCTCCCAGAGTTTCATGTCTCGCACGACCAGCCACCGTCGGCTTTGTAATGCTTTCAAGGTCTGCGACAGCATCTTCCCGGTCCTCTCGTGGTAGGAATCTGCGTTTTCTGGGCGTTGGAACGTGTGCTTCCTCCTCGAAGTCAACACTCTCAACAGCTGAGAGGTGCTGTGTCTCGCCGGCGACCTCGACGCCCGAGCTGCTGCCATGCTCAGATTTGATCCTCCGCAGCCGTCCGCTTCCTTGGTCTTCATTTCCGTGCTTTCTCTTGCGTACTGGTCTGGCTGATACAACGACCGGTTCATCTGATGACGGCTCTGCTTTGATGGCGGCATCATGATGCTCAGTTGCCGAGGTCAAAAGCGGTGGCAAGCCAATATCCTCAGCACTCGTGCCACTCTCAGTATCTTGAGAACTGCCAGATTTCTCAAGAATGACCGTTTGTGGTGGTAATGGCTCAGACAGAACACTCCTTGGTGATGACAGCACGGTATGCTTGTCCGAGCTGACAATCAACGGTGGCGAAAACGGCCGCTCACACTCGAGTTCCAAATCTGCAACCGACCTCTTGGCATCCAAAGTATCGCATACTTCGTCCTTTCCGGGTAGTGAGTCCCGCGTCCTCTTCTCCTCATCGGTGATCCCATCGGTCGCAACGTGGTGCCTTGGCAATTTGGTCTGGAGATCTCGAATTTTGTCTTCTAGCGAATCGGCGTAGCTTGCCCACTTGCCGATGGCCTCGTGTCTTTTTCGCAGCGTGATCTTGTAATTCTCAAGAATTTTGCAAGCTTTCTTGTATTCGGCTGCCAATTTTGTGTTTGCTTTCGCTGGGTTTGAAGCTCCGCCGGCAGGTTGGGCTTGAAGGGTTGCCGAACGTCGATCGCTAGTAGGCTTATTCGGTGACACTTCGCCCAAGACAGTTCGTTTCTCTGAAGTCTTGTCGTGAGCATAGTTCTCCCCTCCACGGAGCTGGTTGATCTCAGCCCTGAGACTCTCATTCTGCCGTCTTAGACGGTCGACCTCGCCGGCGCGACTCTTGAGGGCTGCTAGCTCCTCTAGAAGCTGAGCATTCTTGCAGTCTCGGTCTCTTATCTCTGGTCACGATATCAGCTGTGAGTATAAGTTTGTCAGTGCTGGGGGCTTGCATACCAGCCCGCGCATGCTTGTCGATTTTGTCACAGGCAGCTGTCAACGCGTCCAGGATGGATGGCCTGCCACTCTCGAGCCAAGAAGACATGGCACCTTGGACACGGTAGGGTATAATCAATTATATGACGTCGGCTATGGCCATATACAATCTTGATTTGGCGACGGGATTGCTCTCATGTAACAAGGGGGGGGGGCTGAACAGGAGTGTGATATCGGGACACGCGACACGGTCGTCAATTTAGGCTCCGGCCGCTCCAAGCGCTGTGACGCGCTTGCTCGAGAAGTGGCAAGGGCCACTGGTCGCCATGTCACGTGCACACTCCCGATCACTCCGCAGGGGTCTTGGTCGACCCCAACCGCCTTCCCTGCAGGGGTAACGCCAATCATTTTCTTTGCGACATACAAATTTAGCAATCTCGAATCTTCCCACAGTACATGTAACGACGAGGGCGTTCTTGACTCCCAGCGCCCTTTGCTCGTTCAAACGTCTTGCCGTCATGTATACAATCTCACAAGAGCCACACGTTATACAACCAAGGTTCCCGAGCTACTCAAATGAGACAGTGCTATCAATTGCCACCTACGTCGGCCTATATGCATTTGTCCTGTTCTGCGTGGTCGAAGGAGGAGTGCATACCCTTGCCATGCGCCTCATCTACTTATACTCTAATCTGACAGGATAGCTCTACAGCGCATTCCCGACTCGCTTCCAGGTCTGTACGCTACCCCGGGGCCTTGATCTCGCGGCTCGTGTGCTGTGAGAGGCTTCGGCTCACACAGCAACCCGTGGTGTCTAAGGCTAGACCGCCGGGGGTTCGTCTTGTTTGGCTATATCAGCCGATAAACTGTCCTTGGCGCGCTCACAGTCTAGCATTGGCTACAGGAAGCTCAGCACATCTCTCACCCTACGTGAAGGACGACTCGACGGAGTCTTGCTCTACCCCCGCAACATCAAGCCCACCTCTCTACATTGAGACTCCCAGAGCTGACTACGTCATGTACGTGCGAGAGTCTTCATCAAGCTGCTGAAGATTGTATAGTAAGGATCTTCTCCTGCCAGTGGTGGCCGCCGGACCCGTCAGGAAAGACGACGTCCTATCTGACAAAGTTCCTCTACGCATTGGCCATCGTGACACGGCGTCCTGTCTCTTGCACGCTACCAGGGCAGATCAGCAGCATGTTGACCAATGATGATGTTGTCTGCGAGCGTCTCCTCAGATGCTTTGGCAGCAAGGCGCATAAGCATTCAAGCTTTATGGCTAGGCTCGATAGCTTCTTGTCTCATTCCAGTGCCTAGTAGAACATGACCCTAACTCTCACTTGTGAAGAATTAGCACGAGTGTCTCCCGCGGACTCTGCGGTTCGGCCCGGAGACTCTTCTTTCATTACTTAATTAGGGTCATCCCAGCACCATGTCCTAGGTAAAGCCCATCGTCTTCAACTACAGCCGTAGCGCGCCTCCTAATGCCAAGGAGCCCTCTAGATAAGCCGCGACATGTTCATTCTGATGTCATATCCTCAAAAATAGCCCAGCCTACGTTCATTCCGACGAGCGTCCCGAAACAAGAGTCTTGTTCGTGGGTCTGGAAAAAGCCTCCCATCTCCTCTTAGATGCAAGCGGCATTGCTTAGGCTATCCCCTCTCGCTCAGGGTGAAATCACAAGGTGTCGCAATGGTTAGCTCCAGGAGTGAGATGGGCCTCGTCCAGATCCTCCATTGTCTCAAGCGTAACCTTCGGCTCTCGCATGAGGAGTTCTGGGGGTACTGGCAGGGCATTCACAGGCCGAAGCTGGTCCTGCTAGCCGAGGACCACGGCTGCCATAGCTACCAGCAGATATTTCTCTATCCTTATCTTGCCTCCAGGAACCGGCCAGTGGCACTTGTAGACAGCTGACTGATTTTTCCTTCAAAAAGCTTCACACATTCAGTACTGTCACTCCCAAGTCCTCCGTCACCTCCGCAAGCAACGCTGCGGGAAATTCCCTCCGCCTCTCCCGCGGAATTCGACGGGATCGCCAAGTCCTTTATCCCAAACTTGGACGCGTTCAAGCGTATTGTTGAGGACCCATATTACGTCAACATAGTAGAGCCGGACGAGCACCACCTCCTCGACAAGGACGGGCCCAGGTGCGGTTCCGTCGCGAGCTTCCAGTGGACGGTGGCCAGCGTGGTGCAGGGAGGAGGGGCAACGATAGGAGCGGACGATTATGAGGTGGAGGAGGAGGGGGTGACAAGGGCGAAGGAGTATCACAAAGAGTGGAAGATCAAGAGTAGGAAGTCAGAGAGGCAAAAGTGTGGCAAGGGAGACGGACCTTGACACTGAAAGATCACATTCACAGATAACACGCTGGAAAACGCTCCCTTCTGTGAGGTGGCTATGAGATATGAGACGCAGCGATTTCTTCTACACACCATAGCATTTGCAATGGGCTTGGTTGTGGGAGCTGTGATTATGACTACCTAAGTAGTTAGTCTGTCACTGCTTGTTGAGGGCTATAAATAAGTGGCAACCTCCAGACGGCTCCAAGGAGAGAGCAAGAAGTCCCCTTTGGAAGCAAACACAAGTCGAAAGGATCTCAATTAATACCTCTCCCTCAACAGACCATTCTCTTGCGCGCACGTAGAAGAGCAATGAACAGCGCGTCATGAATCTCCCAGTACCAATCAGGATGTCCGAGACACAGCGTGCTCTCATCATATCCGGCTTCCCCTATATAAGCCAGTCATGGCTAGGCCCACAGTACACGTTTCGCGGAAAGACCTACACAGTGCACGACATGGGCCAAAAGGAGCTCCTTCACGAAGCCTACGTCGACGAGGTCAAGAGGCTCTCCTTCCAAGCGGACACCATCATCCTCGTCGGCACGCACCACACCCTGCGGTCGGCCCTGCTGAGGGAAGGGCTCGTGTACGCCCGCGTCTACCCGGAACAATCGTTGAGGCTGGAGTGGCTTGGGCGGCAGTGGAAGGGGACCAAAGACGATGGAGAGTGGGCAAAGTTTGACAGGGATTGGAGGTGGCGGACCCAGGAGATCATGACTGATATTGATGCCGAGGCGGACTGGACTGGGGGCAAGCTTGTGCTTGGGTCTGGTCAATATCTTGGGGACAGGATGCCTGAGATACTTGAGTGGTTTGAGAACAACTTGAGAGCATCCCAAACTACCTGAATTTCAGCAGCTCATTCTAAAGACTAGTCCTATTACATGTCCCAGGCCACAGGTCTTCTTCATCTACTCCTTACCTATTTACACAGTCAAAATTCATTGCAAACACTACTTGGCTATGTAGTTTGTATTCTATCCGAGTCCCCGTGTAAATGACCTTGTTTCCCTAGTCCAGTCTGCTTTGCCAGTACTGCTATATTAGCCTTTTTTCCCTCACCTTGCAATTCGTGCAGACACCAGCTCATCATGTCACAAGTATTAAGCCATCCTTGAAGAGAGGGATTCCACAGAAACGTACATTACAACATACTCCAAAGACCTTGTCCCTCTCATGTCCAAAAATCAAACAACCCAAAAAAAAAACCCCCAAAAAACCCATACACTGACTAGGATATGAAGCGCAGAAGCATGTTGGGTTAACTGAGATGCAATGGCTGTTGTGGATACATCACCATTATGATGTCTCATCCCCATGACACTTGCTCATAACACCACAGGCTTGCATATGTAGATTTTGACTGATTGTTTTATTTCTTGTTGAGTCCACTAGCATGCCTCCGAGCTCTCCATCCTGTCCCTTTCTGTCCTGTGAATGCGTGGAGAAGAATCATGCTAGCCTAGAACAATGACCATAAAGTCTATACCTACAAGTTTACACGCCATAATCAAGCCCATGCTGTAGCAATCAGGGTATCGTTACTTGGCACGCAGACGTTACGCAAAAGGTCCCCGAGTATCTTCGATGGACCACCCCTCCTTTCCCATTTGCGGTCCCTCCAAGTGCCTCTCTCAGAACTCCGTCGCGCTTCAACCGTGCGCGCTATGCTGTCTCTTCAATCCATGTCGCTTTGGCAATAACCATGTTGGGCCCGAAAATGCGATTCTTATAAGAATCTGGTCGGGCGGCCAGGATGCGACTCGATCGTAGAGCGTATGATTCTAGGACGGGTCGATGCACGCGGAACCCCAGTCATTGGTTCCGCGGTGTGACGTGAATGCGGATTCTCGTATCTCGCTCCCGTTTCACCGTCCCGCGTCAGGTCATCCAATGCTGGTGATCGAATGTCCTCAGACGACTTTCCGGTAGATTTGATCTTTGTGCGACACAAATCTTGCCTCAGACAAAACTTGAGTCCTCCCGAGCATGCATCTTCTCCCGGCCTCGCAGACGAGTCTGGTTCAGCTCGCGCATCATGAACTCGTAGGTGAGCATCGTGACTGTGGCGGCCGGCACCGCACGCATCATGTTGGTGCCCATGCCGGCGTAGAAGGCCCTCCAGCCCTCCTCGCGCAGGATCGTCTGGAACGTCCGCACGATACCTCTGTACTTCGCGCTTCCCTGCTGTTGAGCCTTTTCTGTGGCCTTGGGCGACAAGCCACCGGCCTTCATGCCGGGTATACCGCCAACACTGCCCACAGCTGGAAAGTCGTTTCCAGGCATAGGCCGCCGCTGGGTCTGCAGTCGGGTCCGTATCACCTCGTGCGGATAGGTGGCGCTGCTGGCTGCGATCTTGGAGAAGATCGAGGCGCAGAGGATGCCGAACCATTGTGCCTTGGGGTCGGTGTTGGTGGGGGAGGCACCCATGCCCTGGCCCGTGAACTTTGTCTTGAGAAACTCGTAGGCTGGAAACTGTACTGCCACGTGGGTCAAGCCCAGCAAGGCTGGGGTGAGACCAGAGTAGAAGGCCCGTATGCCCTCAGTGGTGTACATCTTCTTTGCAGCATCGAATGTCGAGTGGTAGTAGCCATGCATGGACATGGTAGGGCGGGATGTGGGTGTGTTGGCACCCCTGGGGAAGAGGGAGAATCGGTGTCTGTCATGGTGCCCAGTCTGCGACATGAGGCGGGTCTTGATGACCCAGATGGGATTGGTGACAATGGTGCTGCTAGCGCCTGCTATGATAGAGGACCAGAAGTTGATCACAAAGGTGTTGTCTGCGGCGTGTTAGCATAGCTCCTGACAAGACAGGTGCCCATGCTCGGCAGCAGAGGCTGCCAATGCACAGGCACAGGCGCAACTGAGGAGAGGTTCTACATACGATGATATTGGCCCAGCCAGGTCTTGCTCTTGTTGTAGACAGTAAACCAGACAGCCCAGGTGGGAAGATATCCCAGGATGATGGGGCCGAGACCTCTGTACATGCCACGCAGGCCCTCATCCCTCCATATGACACTGGCTGTGCCAACCAGGCCATTGTACATCCTAGGTTGGCCGACATGCAGTCCACCCTGCAGCTGGGCGAGACCGCCCTGTGCTTGGAGTTTTGTCTTGATTACGTCGAGAGGGCAGGTCACGATTCCCGAGGTGAAGCCTCCTACCGCACCAGCAAGAGCGTTGAACTGCGAGTCCGAGGCACGGACAGCCCAGCGCTCGAGGGGCGTGATTCGGTTGGGATCGTGCATGGTGGCGGCGGGGGCAGTAGGAGACGCTGCTACCGGGTGCGAGTGGTGAGGGATTGGCGACGGTAGTTCAGCAGTCGTCGGGTAAGTGTACTTGGCAGCAGAGGAGGGAGAGGTACGCCCATTTTCCGCGGCTGAAGGAGGCGCGGACTGTTGCTCGAGAGACATGCCTCTTCCTCAGCGAGGAGGCGAAGCAGATGATATGCGAATTCGGTCTGGAGAGGGAGGGGGCCTCGCCGTCGATGTTGGCGAGAAGGCCCTGCGAGACGGAGGAGACGGTGATGTTGGACGGGAGGCTCGGAGATCGGGTGAAGAGCTTGTATTATTTTTCGATGGGGGTTGCGACGTGACGCGACCAGGTAGAGGCAGAGGTATGTTGTTGTGAGCCTCAAGAGGCTCTGTGAATCTGGGACTTGGGATCAGGTCGAGGGGTCCCGTTGCCGGTGTGCGGGGAATGGGTTCCCACGCAGAGGCCGTGACGGTGCAGCTAGCGATTATCAGAGGCCATTGGCTTTGAGATACATAACTGGAGTAGAAATGTCGCAGGAGAAGGGAATGTGGTGAGACAGGTAGGAGGGTGTCAGAGGGGTGGCTGCTGAGAGAGAGCAGTCGACATCTGTGTTGAGCTTTTGGGTGGAGGTGGGGAGGAGCAGTACTGGAGGTTGAAAGTGCGCTGCCTGCTGCTGAGATGGAGTTGCAGTGAATGTGAACCCGACACCGGGCAATGACGGCAGACTGCAGCAAAGAAGCGGGCACTTTCTAGGGTCTGCTTAGCTCCTCACAACCAAAGTGATTACGAGAGAGGGAGGGAGGGAGGGAGGGAGAGGAACAGAGCAGAGGTGGTGCAGGTGTAAGGTGGTGCAGGTTGCTGGGGGGTTGCATTCAGGTTTGGGGTCGGTGTGTTTACAATCAGGCCATGAACTGTTGCCAGTGATCTCATCGTGTTTTGAATCTTTCTCTGCTTTTTGGCGCGTTGCAGCAGGTTGATGAGCTTGTTTGCTATCGGGGAGGCTGTTATCAGCAGAAAATACTTCCGATAACAGAAGTACCTCGTGTGCCCCCCGTCCCAGGTCTCCTTCTGTCCAAGTGAGCTGCAAGACCCAGGAAAGTAACCCAGTAACGTAGGCAAAAATAAACAAGTAAATAATAATTACATCTTGGCAAGGAGGTATTTTCGATTCAGATCATCATTCATTCGCAAGTCATCCTTCTGTGACATCTTCCTGCTGTCTTCAGCTTTGGGTACCAAAGTACCTATTGTACCCCAAAATGTCACTGTCCAAGATTTTAGTAGTGTCGAGTTGAGTACCACATTCAAAATATGCAACACCCCGGCTGACTCAGCAGCCTTGGGAGTTCCGATTCATCCTCGTTCGCCAATCAACTTCCACTGGTTTGACTACGCCAATTCCCGCTGACCTGACTTGGGTGCACCCAGAACTTGTTGCTTGCTGAAGCCTCATCACCACCAAACCGACACCGCGCTCGACCTCCACAAACATCCACCCACCCACCCACCCACACACACAGAGGCCAAGATGTCATACATTACTCTGGCTCCCTTTGTCGCTAAGCGCCCCTGGCTGGTAGTGCTCTCAAGCCTCTGGCCAACTGGTACGCCAACGCCTCAGGCTACCGCCAGCTGGGTCTCAGGTAATTGGTTCCCCTCCCCCATCCCCAGGGCCCAATTGGGACTACCGGGCCACAGATCACTCACACGACGTCTCTCACAGGGCCGACGACCTGATCCCCGAGGAATCCGAGACCGTACAGACCGCCCTCGCGCGCCTGAACGAGAAGGAGCGCTACGACCGCATCTTCCGCATCCGCCGCGCCGTGCAGTGCTCCATCTCCCACAAGCTGCTCCCCAAGGCCGAGTGGACGAAGCCCGCCGAGGATATCCCTTACCTGGGGCCCCTCATCAAGGTTGTCGAGGCCGAGGCCAAGGAGAGGGAGGCCCTTGATACCATGACCGTCTACAAGAAGCACTAAGAGATGGGTGCTGTGTGTAGGGTGTAGGATATGGGAACGGGCCGAGGACGATGCGCGAGAAGGTCAAAGCTACTGGGACGAGGTCGATGTCGCGTGGGGGTTTCTCGGAGGGAGGCGCAGCTGCGCGCCGTCCGCTGTGATCGAGTTCTACCGCAAGCAGGATTGGAAGAGGTGATCCAACCGTACGGAGCGAACGCAGAGGCGACGAGGTCGGGAACATACACTGTACCATACATGGCGATCCCGGAGGGAGATGCGAAAGACAAAAAGACATGGTTCTTAGACTATTCTCCTTCTGCAACAGACTGCTGAGCGCAAGACACATGAGTGTATGCTGTGGACTCTAGGCAAGGTTTGACAAGACACTATGCATTGAGAGGACCTTGAAATACTGGGACATTCAGCACTGACCCTGCCAGGCAGACTTGTCAAGGTAGTGTCTGCCCTGGAGAGACTGACTATACTGTCTACAAGAAGCCTCTGACAACGAGACTCCACAGGTACAAGTGAACCTACGCATGCATGTTGATATCCAAGCTCACATTGCTCCAGAGACTTGTGGAAAGTGGTAGGTATATATTAGTTACTGTTTTTTCAGAGCTCAGGCAGACCGCCTCCATCCCATGGTCGACGGCCTGTCAGATTTTCCTGTTGTCTCATGTTGTCCCATCCCATTCACCAATGACCCTCATCCCTCAGCATGAAAGTATGCATCAACCAGCAACTGCACTCTCCAACCAAATTTTGTTCAGCACATCGTCAAAGACAGAACTAGCCAAAAAATCTATAGAGTCCCCAGGATCTTTTGATCGAACAAAGTGAATGTCTTCAGTGCGAAGCTTATCAGAGGTCCACAGCTGGGTTTGGCCGAGAAGGGAAGATCGAGAGCTGGAAGGCCCGGGGGTCCATTTGTGCCCAAGAGATCCCAGACTAGCCCAGAAAAAAGGTTCGTAATTATAAATGGATAAATTGGGTAGCATACGAGGCTCGAGGCCATTTTGACGGTATCGCGAGAGAGGCCTCGATGCTTAGGAAAGGAACTCCATGTGCCAGCGGACGATCGGAAGGGCGACCAGCGTGGGCTGCCATTGCCTCGGGAGCCCATGGCGGAAGAGAAATGTATGCCGAGATACCTTATGCGTATGTCGAATTTATAGTTTGTTCATGATGGTGATGATGAAGAGACAAAGCAGTGAGAATCCCCAACCCCCCGCCGTAACTCCGTTTTGGTGTCGAAAGCCTGCCTGCCATCATCGAAATAGGGTATGTGGCGCCTCGTCCGTCCGTCTGTATTCATGCTCTTCGTACACAATGCCTGTGTCTCCCGCCGTCCGGTCTAGAAGGTCGTCGGGTCGGTTTGTCGGTGCAAATAAGACGGGATCTGCTAAAATCCCGCGAGAAGTGAAGCTGGATGGATCTGGTCCAGGACTATGCGTTGCCGGGCTTCTCATCCGTGTCGATGTGCCAGACTACGTAATTGGGCAGGCCGTAGACCCCGTACCCGGCTCGCTTGGCCATCTTTGCAAACCCTTCTGTCTCGGCTTGATTCTCGAAGGCGTACGCGGGGAAGTTGATGCCTGCAGCAGAATGTCAGTTGTCTGGCCATCAGTCTGAGCGTCCTGCCACCACGAACCTGATCTGTGAACATCAGCCTTGACAAGGATATTGACACCACCAATCCCGTCCAGCTCTAGCTCGACGTCCTTGTTATCGCGCCAGTCGCCCATCTTCGCCATGTACGTGCGCCCGGTGTCATATTGCTTGTAACCTATGTAGTACCGTCAGCCTCCGCCAGCTACCAGGGAACAGGAAGATGGGGGACATACCTTCAGCCAGCACAACGTCTTTGTCCAGCTTCGAGGCAAGCTTGCGGCCCTTGGCCGACTCAACCCAGGAATTATAATCGACTTGTCTCACTATCAGCATCACTGCATTGCCACGCCTGGGGTTCTCGTAGGGAGATAGCGGTCTTACATCGTCCTTCGATATCGCGACCCTCTTTGTATCGATGGAACCAGATATCTGAGAGGTGTCAGTCCTGCCTGCTGTTATGGTCTGGTCATGGGAAAACCTACTGGGAACAAGGATATCGCGGTCGTGGGCGATGAAGTCCTCGATGATCTTCTTGGGGCTGTCCACGATGTCGACATCGCGCCAATAGACCCATGAGTGGTCGGGCTTCAGGGAGGCGGAGAGGAGGTAGTTGCGAGCCCTGCCCATGGCCTTACGGCGCGGCCCCTGTGCCTCGAAGCCGTGGCGGTCCTCAACGTTCTGGCTGAGGTGGAAGCCAAAGTCCTTCTCGACGACCATGGCGCTCCGGAAGGGGATGGTGTCGGGGCGCTTCTGTATCCTGTCGAGCTCCATGGCCAGGACGGCCATCGTGTCGTCGGCGGAGTCGGAGACGAGGAAGGCGACGTCGATGAGATGGTGGGGATATGTCAGTTCGGCGAGCAGCTCGAAGTGTTTGGAGAGGTAGGGGGCGGCGTCCTTCAGAGGCGTCAGGATGAGGATCCGCTCCTCGTTCTGCAGCGCCTTCTTGGTGGACGCGATCGGGTTGAGGTCGACGTGCTCCACGGTCGAGGAGTTGACATGTATCGGCGTGTGGTGGTTGAAGATGACGGGTGTCTGGAGGTGCTTGCTCCATGCGACCTGCTCGTTGAGGGTCATCTCCATCGGCGGTTTTGAAGGACCCCAACAGTAGAAACTGTAGACATGATCAGGTCAGTGACCGAGGCCGTAGAGTGTGCCTGACGTTTGAGCCTGGCTTTGGGTAATAGTTGCTGGCTCGACCCACCTCTGCATCTCAGACGCTGATGTGCTTATGCCGCGCCATAATAGGAGGAGGACACCTGCGATGGCGATACACAATAGGAACCTCGTCCGCGTCAAGAAGGTCCACACGGCTCTCGTCGGCGGAAGACTGGCCCTTGCAGCCTTCCAGTTGATACCACCCTTTGGCAGGAGCATGGTGGAGGGAGGAATCTTGGGTGGCCCGGGGCACCACCCAGAGGAGAAATCGCGACAGGTCTGTTCAGGGCCCAGCTACGCGCGGTAAGGTCGCGATCCGTCGCCTGGTCGCAGGCTGGGAGGATTGTCTCGTGCTGTCGGAAGCGACGGACTGATGGGCAGGATGTCTTGTCGGTGGTGACACGGCGGTAGGTTGCCGGTAGGTAGGGTGGACTGTGCCTCGTCTGCTGTGCTCCGGATTAAACGCGACGTGGACGAGACGTCTATGTCTGTGTCTTGTGTGGCGCACGGGTGATCAGGACGATGGGGCCAAAGCGAGAGGAGAGGGCTGGGGAGAGGATATCGTTGGCGGTTCGAAATTAATGTTCAAAATGGACGTGCTGGGTTGGTCGAGGTGGCTCGTGATGCCCTGGCAAAACAATCAATCGTTGACCCGGGGCGACAAATGCGATAGAGGAAATAGGAACAGATCGAGAGGTTGAATCGAGCGATACCCAGGACAGAGTGAGTGAGCCCCCTGGGATTCAGATTCGCCCTAGCAAGAAGGAATGGTGTGCTGAGCCTCCAGGCCCAGCTGCTGTGCTGTCTGAACTCTCAACGGCGGAATGGGCCAGACGGCGCCAAACTAACTACCAGGGGTCCTTTGCGCTGCAGCCTATCAGGAAGGGACTGAAAATACGAGAGAACAGGGGATGCCGCTGCAGCAGCTGGTAGGGCGAACTGTCCTAACTATCCTAGCCGAGAGAGAGAGAGAGAGAGAACTTTGTCCAGGAGCTGCCAGGTCCTGCAGATCATCGCTAAACCGCTAAACCTTGCCCCACGACATCGATCGCTTGCTTGTCTGGATAGGTCAGCTATTCCATAGGCATCGCTACGATGTATATTACTATGAACCGTGTAACGTCTCTCCGCACACTGGACGCACCTTTTTTTTCCCTGGGCCATTATTGCTGCAGACTCCCTAACTCTGGCCGACAGGTAGCAGCACTTTCGCATTACGGTAAGCAACGAGCTTCTGACCCTCCCTAGCCTCCCGGCGGGCTGTCAGACGGTGGAGCGAAGCGTTGAATTACTTTTTATTACCGACCGTGCTGCATGTGAAATAATACTATGGATGGTAATATGGACGGAGCAGGAGGAGCTCGAGATGAGATGAGCCGGGATGATTGAATCCATGTCTGGATGCACCTGCGGCTATCTGGTCCCCTCTTTTTTTTTCTTCTTTCCTTGTTTCCTCTCAATAAATAGAAAAACACAGTGCAATTTTTAATCACTCCTGCGTGATTTTTTCTTTCTATTTGGTTGGCAACTTCATATGACATAGTCTTCTTCTTGGTATTGTCTCCCCTGGATGCCATGGCTGTCAAAAAGTGAAGGTATAGTATCAGAGCAGCATGATAAAAAAAGCTACAAGATCCGCTCATTTCCTTTGAGGTCCATTTTTATATCAATGGTTGGATCTCCCTTATGCTCTGCTGTAACGAACCACAACCCCCTATTCCTCCAAACATTCTAGAACAATATCCTATACCCAGCCCGTACACCCTTTTAAGGTTTAGACTACACAGGCTTATCTACAGGGCTAACCTTTTTTTTTTTCTTTCTTTTTTCTTTTTGGTGGGATGAATATACTGCGTATGGCATACTGAGAGCGCTGTCACCAAGTCTATTGCCCGGTCCCAAGAGACTTCCAGAATCCTCAGCCACAGCCTTTCGATGGAACTGAACACGACATCGAATGCCAAGATTTAGAAGCCAGCAGCAGACTTTTGGGAGGACTGAAGTCTGCTGCATCGAGTCGGATGGATCGCATTCTTGCATCCCATCAAACCAATGAATCAGTTAGTCCACAATGGCTACTATCTGAACTACACAAGATCTTTTCTTTGCCTTCAGTCAAACAGGCGCGGTAATGACTGATGATAGCCTATAGTGAGAGGGGTCCTTGCGTGGTGGTAACTGCGTAGCCTACAGTAATTACACTCGAGAACCCAGACCACGTGAGTTGGCGGTTCCGAGGCGCCTGGGTGACGCACTGGAGTCAGGGATGACATGCGCAGGGCGCGCGTCCCATACGGGAAAGTTCCCTCCCAGTACTGCCTGGTCAACCGCTCCTCTTTTCACCCCCTCTCCTCCTTTTCTTCTCACTAGCCTGCATAATCGTGCCTTCAACAACTGTCCAGCTCATACTTGCCACCAACATTGGCCTGTGTCTTCAAGTCGGGCTGTGGACAGTAATTGAGCACTCAGCAGCATATGACGTTGACATATCGCTTCCACTTTTGTCCTTCCTTCCTGAGCCTCTTTATGGTGGCATCCAGAGTCTTGCCTCACATCTGTCCCGTGTACTATATGCACAACAGCTGCTGGCCGCACTCTCTTGTAATCTTCAATACCTCAACTTCTACACGTCTGCTACGCTCCATACCTACCGTGCGCTTCACAATGACCACCCGGCGATCCGCTCGTCTCACCGCGCGGGCCGAGACCAAACCCGCCGGTACCGAGCCCACGTCGATGCCACCTCCGCCTGCCCCAGCGAGCAGGTCACGCAAGAGGAAAGCAGCCTCCCCACCAGCTGACAACGGTGAGCCATTGTCGGCAGCTCCATCCACACCCAAAAGGCGGGGCCCGAGATCTGCCGCTCCCGCAACTTCTTCTCCTCCTCCCCTTGTGCCACAGCACACCCCCAGCGCCGTTCGTCTCATCGCCGAGCCAGCCGTGCCGAATGGACTCCAAACGCCATCCGCCTCCCAAGCGACCGCCTCGATAGCCACGACAACCACAACGCCCAAGCGCAAATCTCGTGCCGTGGCCCGCCTTGCCGATCCCAAAGGGACCAACGCCCCCCTCCTGTCGCCCGAGACGTCCCGTGTCGCAGTCGTCAAGCCCAGCCTCGAGGCAATTACTCCTAGCCGCCGACCTGGACCAACGACGGCCACGATCCTCGCCGACGCCTGCACGCACCTTATCGCCACCGAGCCCCGCCTCAAACCGCTTATCGACGCCCACCACTGCCGGATCTTCTCCCCCGAGGGCCTCGCCGAAACGATCGACCCCTTCGAGTCTCTCGCGTCCGGCATCATCTCGCAACAGGTCAGCGGCGCCGCGGCAAAGGCCATCAAGGCGCGCTTCGTCGCACTGTTTGATCAGGATGCCGCGGTCGCCGAGGCGACGACGACCACGGCCTCCCGCAAATTCCCTGCGCCCTCGCAGGTGGCCGCAGCGTCTATAGAGACGCTGCGGAGCGCGGGCCTGTCGCAGCGCAAGGCCGAGTACCTGCAGGGCCTGGCCGAGAAGTTCAGCTCGGGCGAGCTGACCGCCGCGCTGCTGGCCGAGGCGCCGTACGACGAGGTGCTGGAGAAGCTGATCGCGGTGCGCGGACTGGGCCAGTGGAGCGTTGAGATGTTCGCGTGCTTTGGGCTCAAGCGCATGGATGTCTTCAGCACGGGCGACCTGGGAGTACAGAGAGGTATGGCGGCCTTTGCGGGCCGGGATGTGTCCAAGCTCAAGGCCAAGGGCGGCGGCAACAAGTGGAAGTACATGAGCGAGCAGGAGATGCTGGACATGGCGGCGCCTTTTAGTCCCTACAGGAGCCTATTCATGTGGTACATGTGGCGGGTGGAGGAGACGGACATCAGCACATTGGAGTGAGGCGCCTGTCCAGTCCGACAGAGCCACCGCGCTTTACAGCTATTGAGTCCGAGGAACCGAGCCTTGGCACGTGCGAGAGCGATCGTTCGTGCACATGCAGGATGAGGCCGTCCGATCCTTGGGCGGAGGAAGATTAGCACGCCAGAGACCGAAAAGACAGATCCGACCCGTCCAGAGCTTGGAGACAGGAGATACTTGAAAGAGGGAGCCAGAGAAGCTACACGGCATGACGACCTGGACGAAGTTGAGCCCGGGAGAAGAATTCGGCCTACTGTGAACCCGTCTCTGCATCGAGATCAGCCTCATTGGTACAGCCTGATCGTACATATGTACCAGCGGACCCCAGACGTCCCGGAGAAGAAGGCCCAGCCCAATTTCTGTCAAGCATAAACCCGGCACTCCAAAACCCCAAACAACCGCATCTGCGGCAGATGGCGATGCGAAAACTCTGTCTGACCTCTGCGGCGGACAATAATGCCCGCGCGCCTTGGGTCGACCATGTATGTACCATAGTATAGCTATCGGGTTATTGCCTGTCTTGCCTCATCCCTCCTCCCGCATCACCTCCTCGGGCGGAGAATAACTAATGAACCGCTACGGCACGGGCCTCCACACACAACAGGCCTGGGACAAGGGCGACTTATTTTGTCTGGACGTGCGTCCTTATGTAGTGCTATGGTAGAACCCTATGTGAGGAGGAAACTCTAGACATCAAGAAAATCCTCGGACGCACATAACTCATGTAGTTGAGACAAATGAAACACATTGGTGCGGTAAGGTCCAGATAGGCTGATGCGTGCGCCTCTCGTATATCTGAGGTACCAGGTTCTCCTTCCCACTACAACCTGTTTACTCACTCGCAATACTTGTTCTTTGGTTTGGCATAGTGTCACAACTCAAGTTCAATGCAGACCCCTCTCCGATCGCTGGTTCGAGACAAAAACCAGAGTGACCAACACCTCTTCCCACCCCCCTCCAAAAAAAAAAAAAAAGACGGGTGATACGTTCAATCACTGCTTGGATTCTGTACCACGGACTACACGATGGCGTGCGGACAAGCTTCTCTACGACTTTGTATACAAGTGTATACGCACGCATACTCGTACTACATATTCCACTCGAGACCGCCCGTGACACGCTGTACCTTCGCTTGCAGGCGCTGGTGAACGGGTGTCTGTCTAGAAGAGATGCGTGTGTGCGTGGCACCAATGATGCGACTGGCAGATGGACACAAGGAGAGAAAGAACAAGAAAAGACAGATTTCTGGGGGTGGTCACAACACCACAAATGCTGCGTTGCAACATACCTGACGCCTTGGGTACACAGAACACAGCGACAGATGGACAGGTGGGCTGATCGACGTCAAAATATTGGGGGCAGCACTGTCACACGCGCGTACACACACACTCTCTTACAAGGTGACATGCTCGTCATCCTCTCAAACCTGACCCCGATGTTGCTATTTCCTCACACCAAAAGGTCGCAAAGTCATGTGGGAGCGGTGTGGCGTGGTGTCGTGGCGAGGCAAGCACCAAAGACTCGTTCCCGTCACACATTCCCTAAACGGACGGACGAACCGCAGACATGTACAGTATGTTGTAGCCCACCCACAAAAGGATCGATCGGTCAACCTAGAAGGGGTGGAGCACATCTGTCTGCAGGGTGTTGTTCTTTTTCTCCATCATCATGGGGCAGAAAGAGCCAGCACATCGCCAAGCAGCATCCATCCGTCGTAGATCACAATCCGCTTGGATCGAGAAAACGGCCGGGCGCCCCCCGGGGCGGGCCTGATCGAAGGGCTTGGTCCGAACCGCGTCGACGGAGTTTGCATCTGCGTCTGCGTCGGTGGCACAGGTCGCTTTATCGGCCGTGGACGCCCCGGTGGACGCCCCGTGCAGGTGCTTGTTTGACGTTGAGGTCGAGACGAGGCTGAGGAAGGAGGAGGGGCTTGCAGATCGGGGCCCTTGCAACTTGTCTGAGAATTGTGTCTGGCCAGCCTTGGCCTTGGCGGCCTTGCTCAGGACCAGCCATGTTGGAGCCTCAGGAAACGACATTGAAAGATTACTCTGTTGCCCCTTTGAGAACATCCCATAGCAGGCTCTTTCTCCAATCATAATGTTAAGGAGTGGTCAGTCGGTCCTTGGTGAGGTGGTATCACGACCCCTTCCGAGGCAGGAATTCTGCTGCTGCTGCTGCTGCTGCTGTTAGTGTGTAGAGTGTAGGACGGACGCTCTCCAGGCAAGCCTCCTAAACTTTCGACAAATCCGGTTTGTCCATGGTGAGAAAAGACGTGTCGCTGACGGATCCAGTCGCCCAGACCTCGCGAAGGTTTGAGAGTGTCGCAGAAATGGTCTTGCCCGGGCCCCAGTCTGTTGGCTGACTCGCCCCAGTGTGTGATGTTTGACCCGCGGGCGACATCAAGCAAGCAAACAAGGGGCGCTGTCTCCCCCATCCTCCACCGCCGCGGGGCCTGCGCCCCTCGCGATGCCCGTCGTGGTGGTGGTCGCCGCGAGAATACAAAGGGGATTTTTCCGTTTCCATCGTGCCTATATTCTCCGAGGGGCGCAGGAGGGACATACATACACAGAAAGAGAGACAAACACCGGATCTCGTCAAAGAAGCCCGATCCAATGTGGCTTCGCAGAGACACAGCGACGGTTTATGACGAGGAGGCGCACAGCCACGGAGCCGAGTGCGTGTGGAACGAGACCTCATGATGTCGTTCATGTGGAGCCTGCAACCATTTATATCGAACTGTCTGGTTTTTACCTTTCACGAGGCCTCCTCCATTATCGAACGACTGGACTGGGAACCCAAGACGGGTCTAAGGTTTTCTTTCACGTGAATAGGCTCGGGGTCAGCCTCCTCCAGGGGCAACAAGGGGTTGAGTTAGGCAGGACGAGACCGGACATTTACAAGATACCCATTGACCAATCGTCTCACCGTCCTTCCACATTTCCAGATCCTGATCTCCCATCAGGACGGCCTTGGAGGGGGGGGGGGCAAGGAGGACAGCAAGGGGGCTGGGGCGTGTGTCTATCCGCCTCAATCAAGGTTGCTGCGATACGCAAAATGAGCGGACCACTTTTCTGTCTATTAGAGTCACGATAAGGACCAACGACCCAATACTACTTCATATATCCAGTCCTTCGCGTCAAGAGATTCGAGGGGGTCGGATGAATGATGAAGAGCGTCCCACATACATAAGGTTGACTTACCATCTCATCAAACCAGCGAGCGTCTGGATTAAATAAAAAAGAATGAATACGGAGGGTTGGGTTCGTAAAAGGATGGCAAACGAAACGACAAACGACGGCGGCGCCGACAAGTCGGACCAGCGTGCACAGACACGGATAGACGCGTTGCCCGTGTGCAAGCTTTCAAGGATCCTTTTCCCCTTCTTCTTTGCGCTTCCTTTCCTTTTTCTTTCTTTCTTTTCTGGACATCGAGGCTACTATGGTGCCATAGGAGTAGTACGATTTGTGTCGGCAGCCTGCAGTCGTAGGCGAGATGATTAGTGCAGACCTGCTTGTGTTACTGTAGCAATTGGTGGCTTACAAGCACTCCCACACCTCGTGAAGCAGTGCATTAGCAGCGCATTGGCAGCCAAAGCTAATGCTCCCTGGTGGCAAGCTCCTTAGCGTGGCATTAGTAGCGAGCCCTCGCATCTGCAATAGCCCTTTAGTCCAAAGTCACACCGATAGGGCATCTGGCCTGGGCCTCTCAACCCCACACGGGAGACGGTCTTTCTTCAGACGCGTACTATGGTAGCGCAAGGCGACGCTGTTGGTGCTAGAGCGTATTTGCCATCTAAGAAATGCCGATCGGAATTGTCAATTGATCGTCGAAGCAAAAAAAAAAAAAAGGAAGAAAAAAACACCGAGGAAGCTGAATGCCATACATTCACGACCCCCTGTCACGTCCAATGTGAGAGTCGAGGCCGTGACAATAGGTCTCGAAGGCCGTTATACGTCATTTTCCATAATTTCGCACCCGAGAAGGTAAGTTACACCGGCCAGTCCGCCGGCGACAGTGTCCGTGGCATCGACCTCACCGGAGATGATGTGAACCAGGGGAGCCAGCTGGCTGCATGAAATGGCCCGCCGAGGGAAGACTGTCCCGAAAAAAAGAAGAAAAAAAAAAGAGCACACGAGCAGGCTTAGACCCAGGCTTAGGTCGACCCCCGGCTGCCCGGGTATCGAACTAGGTCGGGCGATGCCACTAGAATTCTGGCACGCTGGTGGCTGGCTAACGCGGCCATTTCTGCGGCTCAACGAGACCAACAGCTCTCTAGTCTCCTCCGGTTCCGACCGAGCTAGAGTTTTTCAAAAGGTATGAATCTCAACAATAGCAGGTTGGCACTGAGATGGCGATTTGCGGCCTAGAGGACGACTGAAGATGAGATGGCCACGTGCGTGGCCACCAGAGGGTGAACGTCGTAATCTCGGTACACAGTAGTATGATTGCGGGACCCAGCGAGCCAGTCAGGCCAGACCAGAGCTCCGGGGGACGCAGGACGACAGGGCAGGGCGGCAGAAGATTCGTAATCGGCTTGTGCCGAATATCCAGCGCTCCAGCCACAGGAATCCGCTTGTTGACGTGGTTGAAGAAATCCAGCGAGCGCACAGGCGGAAGTGCCGGCAGATAGATGGCAGATGGTCTCTCTCTCTCTCTCCCAGGACCCCAACGGCTATTCGGTCCAAAACAAGGGCGCATTTCCATTGGTAGGTTCGGGGACGACAACGATTTAACCCTCTTTGGTCCACAGCGAGATCCTGTTTTCTGTGAAACAAAAGTATTGTGCCATGGCCTGATCTGTATTCTGATCAGCGAGCAAATCCTCATCAGCTCTTGCCATGGGAAACCTTGGGCGCGACCTTTCCCGTTCCCGCTGGTCGCATGGGGCTCTGTATGTAGACGACCTTGCGGCAGCAGGACAGGAGGTGAGGTGAGTGGGCGATCAGGAGAAAATGCCGTTTCCCGAGTTGCCACGGCGTGCACGGGATATAGTAGTGCGGAAGTGGACACCAGGGCAGCCAGACAACCAACACATTCGAGAGGCGCCGCGTCCTGATCTTCACTCTGGTGGCTGGTAGGGCATGGGAAAAAAAGAGGAGCCATGACGCGGTAGACAGAAAGACTAGACGAACGAGACACGAGCGTATGGGCTCTTTTTGATGGTGGAATCAAACTTAGTGTCGGGGAAATGGTATCAATTAAGCCATAAGTGTCAGTCAGTTAATGCTTGGTGTATGCACGCCACTCGTCAAAAGAAAAAGGAAGGAAGAAAAAAAAAATCCCAACGGCGTACCATTGTTAGTACAGGGTAAAAAAAAAAAACCAAAAAAGGAGGGGTGTGCGCGCGTGTGTGGCATAGTCTGTATCAATAACGAGCTCATCGATCGCGGCAGGATCTTCCTTCCCTGGGCCGGGGGAGGGATCCAAGCCGGCCACCCCTGCTTGAGAGCTCCGTATTTTCGAGACACACCCAGGCGCTGCAAGTTGCTGCCCAGGTATGATTTCCCTGGTTTTGGTCGCAGTGGGCGCTGTTGTAACTGCAAGCTCGACGGGGCAGGGGGGGTGGACAGGGCATGGAACCTTGGAAAGGGGTGGGGAGGGGGTGAGCCGAGCGATCGCCAGCGGCCCCCCGCCTGAATTTTCTCATTAGCTCGCGCAAATTGGAGCACTGCAAGGTAGGCCCATGGTGCCTGACCCAGTACGAGTCCAGTCCCCATCTGGCATCCGCAATCACTGCAATTGGGTCCCCCCCCTTTCCCTGGCCTTAGCCGAGCCCTTTTCCCACGGCGGCCTGCACACGCTTTAATCAACACCACACCAGGCCCAGCCCCGTCCCTTCTTCTCTCCCTTCGACCCTTTTTCTTCTCTCTCCATTCCTCATCTCATTTTTCCTGAGGCCTTCTCTTCCCTCTCTTCCTTCCGTCTTTCTACTTCACGACACTCGCTACCTTCCAATATTTATCTGGTGTGGAGAGAGCCAAGAGGAAGAATTCGTGGTTAATTTTCAAGCCTACCTCCTGACATACTAAACTCACCACCCCTTTTCCCTGCCGCGTCGTCACCACCACCACCGCCAGGCCAGCTCCTTCCTCAGCTTCTGAAATTCCACGCCATTCTTCGACTGGAATCTGTCCCCATACCTTTCACATCGTAAGTGACGCCCAGAGACAGCCGTCAAATTCCTCTCCCCTCCCCCCCCATCACAATTGCCACTGCCCGCCCGTTTTCGATTGGATTGTGGATTTGTTTTGTTTGGATATCCTGGGAGCCACGGCAACCGCCCCCGAGCTTTTGCGACTCCTTTTCACCTCGACCCTCGCCATGCCATCAGCTCTTGGAGAGTAGGCTCGACCTCTGCCCTGGAAACGTGGTCCTGCCATCAGCCGTGACTGCTCAACACTTTTTGTGCGGCCTTGCATCTGGAAGCACAGCTGGGAAGGAGCTCTTCCCACAAGGTCGGTTTAGAACCACAGGCGACTCGAGAACACCTCTAGAACGGTCTTGCGCTGTCGTTCGATCCATCGACATTCTTGCGCTCTGGCTTGGTCTCCTCCCATCTTTCCACCCCGATTCATCTCACAGTTTTGGAACCCATCAAGCAACATCAATACGTTACGACCGAGTTTCTTCCCCCTCGTCCAGTCAGTCGGTTCTGTGACGAAGTAAAACAACAGCAGCATTCATCTTTCAGACACCCGCGATATTTACAATCCGAGCTCGTGGATCCTGGACCTGTATCCTCTTAGTTCCCCCTCCTATTCACAGCACGAAGCCACCATCACACAGCTACCATCTCCGCCGAGGGCGTCGAAATCTCGTCTCATCATCCAGCTAACTCGTCAATCGGATCAGCCCCATCAAGATGTTCTCCAAGATTGCCATTGCAGGCCTGTTGGCTGCCACCGGCGCCTCTGGTAAGTTTGCTTTACACCTGCCGCGCCTGATCTCGAGAGGAGGGTTCACGTGAGCTTCATGGTCGGCTAACACATTCTGCAGCGGCATCTTCTTGCTCGTCCGCTACCTTCACGATCACTGCCTCTTCCGACGCCGCTATCGCAAGCTGCACCACCCTCACCGGTGATGTCGTGATCTCCGAGGATGCCGGAACCGCTGTTGACCTCGGCAGCGTCGAGACCATCGATGGCAGCCTGTCGGCCGATAGCTTGGCCCTGATCTCCCTGTCCGCCAGCAGCCTCGCCACCATCAAGGATACCTTCCTCCTGAACAACCTGACCACCCTCTCCACCCTGAGCATGACTGCTCTTTCGAGCGTCGGTACCATCCAGTGGCAGACGCTGCCCGCGCTGAACAGCCTTACCTTCACCACCGGCGTGAGCGATGTCTCCAGCGTTACCATCAGCGACACTCACCTGGGCAGCTTGGAGGGTCTCAACCTGGAGACGATCACATCCATGAACCTGAACAACAACGGCCGTCTCACCGAGATCGACCTGGCCATGACTAACATGCATGACCTCACCCTGCAGGCCAACGGTCAGGACCTGGCTGTCACCCTTTCCAGCCTCGTCTGGGCTGCTAACCTGACGATTGCCAATGTCACCACCTTCTCCGTCCCCGCCCTCGAGGTCGTGAACGGCTCTGCCCGTTTCGACTCCAACTACTTCACCGCGTTCTCGGCCCCCAACATGACCGAGACCATCTCTGGTGACGTTTCTTTCATCAACAACGCCGACCTGACCAGCCTCTCGCTGCCCTTGCTCGAGAAGGTCGGTGGCGGTCTGACTATCGTCAACAACACCGCCTTCCAAAACCTGACCCTCCCCAAGCTGGCTACCGTCCTCGGTGCTGTCGACTGCGGTGGCAACTTCACCAAGTAAGTCGACACACTCATCACCATGGTGATCTGACCTGCGATCAGGTATGCTAACATTGCTCTCACAGCGTCGAAATGCCCGACATTGACGATGTCGTTGGCACCTTCACCGTGACCTCGACCGAGGACATCGATTCCGACTGCAAGGTCCTGAGCTCCCACGCCCCCTCCCCCACCGGCAACGGTGACATCCAGGGCAAGATGGTCTGCAACTCCAAGAACGCCAACGCCAACTCGGGCAGCGCTAGCGGTGGCTCCACCAGCAGTGGCTCCAGCAACTCGAGCAGCAACGCCGCCAACCTGCACGTCAGCTCCGCTGTCGTCGGCCTCAGCTTCGTCGGCCTGCTGGCGCAGCTGCTGTAAAAAAGGGGCTGTCTGGTGGCATGATGAAGAGGGTTGTGTTGCTTTTTGGTAGCATTGATGTGATACTGCTTAAGGGTCAGGGTAAACAAACAGGAGGCGTTCTTTCCTTTTACAACAAATTCCCCCAGGGTGATAGGATCTTTTCTCGTGTCTGAAGGTCTGGTTTGTTTAGCTCAGCAAGTCATCCGCACTCGCGCACGTGGTTCATGGGAGTCACTTCTACGTACAGGAAAAACCACACTAGACTAATAATTCCTCCCTTTTCTTTTCCCAAAGCGTCCATGAGCGTTGGCGTGCGCGTGCCTGGTGGTCTTGACTTCCAATGTGTCAATGATGCTTGTCTGTCTGTCTCGTGGGGGCGAGCTTATTAAGGGTTGATATCAGAGCTTGTGAGGGAGAGTATGGATGCTTCCTATAATAATGTGGTGGTGTTGTGGCGGTTACAGTGAACCGAAAACACTTGGGAGGGACTGGCCGACTGAGGTCCGGATGGAATTGGATTTCCTGTGGTCATCATGATTATTTCTGAGCTTGGATGATTGTTCAATAAGGGGGGGTCTTTGTACATAGCTAGACGTCACCCTCCAGAGTCGCAAATCCAGGTCAATGGTCCCTTCCAACGTCTTCCTTTTCTTTTTGGCATGCGTGCGTCCCACTCGTGATTCTATTCCTACCTAAGTACGTATGGAGCCACCCTTTTTCCCCAAATAGACTTGTTCGCTCCCGGCCTGAACAAGACAAATTGTGAACGCCGGAAAGATGCAGGGTCTTGGTTGTTTTCTTTTTTTCTTTAAAAAACAAAAAGAAAAGGAGCATGACCAGATAGATGGATATCCATTCTGATATCATTACTGTTGCTACTTTGTGTGTGTGTGTGTGTGTAGCTACTCTGGTCAAGCATAGACCCCCCTCTCGAACTTCTCGGCATCCCAGAAGCGCGCCGCGATGGCGTTGCCGTTAAAGACCCGCCCCTCGAGCGCGTTGACGGCCCGCAGCGCGGACACGGCGTCGGTGAACTTGATAAAGACCTGCCGGCCCCCGACGTCAATGTACAGCCGCTCGACGCGCCCGTACTTGTCGCCGCACTCCTCGCCAATCTCCTGGCCCAGGCCGTCGCTGATCTCGCCCTCGAGGTTGTCCATCCCCTCGAGCATGTTCCGCAGCACGACCACCTCAGACATGGGGCCGAACTTGCTGCTGCTGCTGCCGCCGCCGCCGCCACCGTCCTGCCCGTCATCTGCTGCTGCAGCCGTCCTGCCCCCGACGATCTTGCCCCGCCCGCCCGGCTCCGCGAACCCGCCGCCCTCGGCGTCCGGCCGCCTCTTGCGCTTTTCGACCTTGACGGATAAGGGGTTGATGATGCCCGACGAGGACGCGCCGAGCCCTCTGCCGGCGGTCCAGCCGTACTTGCTCATCAGGCGCTGGGCGAAGCCCTTTGCCCGGGCCGGTTGGTGCGGCCCTCTTCGCCTTCTGCGTCGGGCGCGCCGAGGCCGGGAGCGGGCGGGAGGTCGATGTTCCCTATATTGTCGTCGTCGTCGTCGTCGTCATCGTCGTCGACGTCCATGGCGTCGGGAGGGGCGGCGCTGGGCTGAGGCGGCGCTTCGTAGCGGACTGGGCCGCGGGTGATAGTCGCGCCGTCTTGGACTGGCTCCCCGGGAGGTGGAGGGGGTGGTGGAGGAGTTGGGGTATCTGTGGGCGGTGGTGGTGCCATTCCTGACAGCCCCAGGCGCCGGGCATAGGCGTCGTCGCCCGTCGCGTCGTCGGGCACGGGTGCCGGAGGTGACATTGGTGGTGGTGCGAAGGAGTACTCGGCTGGAGGGGCGAATTGATCTGGTAGAGAGGAAGAGAAGATGTCGTGAGCATGACGAGAGCGCATCCAGAGGGGAGCAGCCATGTCGCCAGATGTAGAGAGAGGACAGAGCAAAACTTACTGCCCAGACCCATCCTGCCCTCCTCATCCTCCTCCTCGCCGTCGTCCTCCTCGCTGCTCTCATCGTAACCACTCCTCCTCCTGCGCCTGTGCGCATACAGCACAGCCTTCCACTCCTGCACCTCGCGTATCCTCTCCTCGCTCCGCAGGTACTCGTCAACATTTGTCGGCCGCGCCGGGTCATAGATCTCGTCCCAGTCCGTCTCGCGCTGCCGGCTGCCGCCGCCGTCCTGTGCGTTCATCTTCTTCCTCTTCCGCGCCGCCTTGCGCCCGCCCCGCTGCCGCTTCTCGCCCGTGCCCCATAGGTACTCGTCGTCCTCGGTAGCGGCCCAGTCGGCGAGGGTGGTGCGCTGTGCTTGGGCCGGGAGGTCGGACGGCTGTGTCGCCACCGCCGCCGTGGCGACGCTGCCCGTGGCATCTCTGCTGCCCTCGCCCGGGGGAGGCGGCCGTGGTGGAGGGAGGATGTGGTTGTGGCTGTTGTGGTATGGCCTTTGGGAAGCCTGGCTTGGGGGGTTTCTTCTGGTTTGCCTGTGGGCGACGGATGATGGGCTGGAAGCGCATGGCTAGACGGGGGGCGTCCGAGAAGGTGGTCTGGTCAGCCGAGGAAGGAGGGTGACAAGAGAGCAACTGCTGCTGCTGCTGCTGCTGCTGCTGCTGCGGACGTTGGGGGAAGCCCTCGCGTACCTGGGATGGCCTCCTTCCTAGAGGCGTCGTCCTTCTCTCCGCCGTCGTAGACCACAGGGGCGCCGGTGATGGATGCTGAGCCCGAGGCAGAAGCGTCGGCCGCCTTTGGGTTCAGCAGGTTCGCGTAGAGCGACATGCCGCCGCCGGCTTTGGGCGGTGGTGGAGGCTGCGCGGCCATGTCTCTTTTCTTTGGTTTTGCCCTCCCTCCTTCTTATTTCCTCTCCTCTTTCTCGCTAGTCGGTGAGAAGGTGCTTCTGGGTCAGTGGAGGATGGAAATATTTCTTCGGTAGGCTCGCTGGGTACATGGAATGGCAGCACGGGCGAGCTCTGGTGTTTGTAGGCTGAGTGGGTTGGATGTAGGTAGTTGGTGCTCTGAAGTAAATAGCGGCGCCGCTGAAGCTTGGGGTGCAGTTAATTAAAGTGGGGCCTGCCGTGCTCCTACACAGCACTATGTACTGTATACAAGTATGTAAGTACATGGTGTGGTAGTACATAGTGCTACTTACGCACCTTCAGAACGGACATAGGAGACCTTGCGGCGAGATTCAAGTTCAGAACAATAGAGACCTCATCTGTTGAAGTTTCCCAATTCTCCCAGCAGATTGATCCCATGAGCGGGAGTGCCTCAAACATTGACATCAGCGGCATATGCATTTAGGATCACAGTTGCGATAATCCTGTCGCTCAGCGCCCGCGTTCCGATCTCTCATGTATACAGTAAACACTACTCGCGATTGAGACAAGATAAACGGGCTTATGGTCGTATAGTACAGTGACCTGATAACGAGAACCACTTCCAGTCTGGGCCCAAGGTCGGCATCCTTCTCCTACCAGCCAAGCAGCAAAACAATACTCATAAGACAAATGGCGCCCGAGTCCTATCCTGTTACAACGGTCACAGTCACCTGTCAGACATGGACATAAGGCAGGCCGCAGGGGCCAGCTCCTCACTCCTTCTCCTCCTCCGCCTTCTCCTCCTTCTTCTCCTCGGACTCCTCTGCCTTGGTCTCCTCATCCGCATCACCGTTGGCCTTCTCCTCCTCGTCCTTCTTCTCCTTCTCCGCCTCAGGGGGAGGCACCGTTGACAGCACCGGACTCGACCAGCTTCTTGACGGCCTGGACGGTCCCGGCCGGGCTGCCAGGCTCGGCAAGGAGCACCTTGCCCGCCTTGTCCACCACGAAGACGCCCCTCTGGGTGCTGCTGGGGGCCTTGCTCAGACCGATCGCGGAGATCAGGCTGGCCTTGGGGTCGCACAGCAGGGGGTAGGGCAGCTTCTGCTTCTCCTTGAAGGTGGTGTTGCTCTTGGGCGAGTCACGGGAGAGGCCGTAGATGGCGAGACCACCGGCGGTCAGGGGCTCATATGAGTCCCGGAACAGGCAGACCTGGTTGGTGCAGCCGGGCGTCGAGGCCTTGGGGTAGGTGAAGAGGACAACGCCAGATCCGGACTTCTCGGCGAGGGAGGCGAGGGTCGTGGTGGTTCCGTCGTTGAGGGTGACCTCGCCGCCAAAGGTGGCCAGGTCGACGCTGTCGCCCACCGCGACCTTCTTCGAGGCGGTCCCATTGGCCTTGGCGGGCGCCTCCGGCTTGGCAGGCCCGCCAGTCTTGCCCTTGACGGCCTCCTTGACTTTGGCCGCGGCCTTGGCTGGCTTCTTCTTGGGAGGCTCGGGCGCTGGCGGGGGGCCTTGCGCTTGCGGAGCTCAACGGGCATCCTGAGGGGTTAGAGGAAGGGTCTAGGGAAGGGGGCGGGGGCGCCTGTCAGCCACAACCTGGCGTCGTCGACATGTACCATCGCAGAACAAGAGATGCAGTGCACATCGAGAGCCTATGTCACTGTGGGGATGGAGACCTTACGAGCTGTGGGGGAGGTGGTGAGACAGGCAGAGTGCCGCGAGCCCGAGGAGGAGGGTACAGTCTGAGCGTGGCCTCGAGTGTGTGGCCACGAGGGGGGTTGACAAACTTGAGCTTACGACAGTGCACAGTGGAGATGGGGGCTGGGAAAGTGATCTGTCGGGAGAAAAGAAAGAGAGA
The DNA here is from genome assembly GCA_016584495.1 of Celoporthe dispersa. Classification (NCBI taxonomy): domain Eukaryota; kingdom Fungi; phylum Ascomycota; class Sordariomycetes; order Diaporthales; family Cryphonectriaceae; genus Celoporthe; species Celoporthe dispersa. The sequence continues at coordinate 1,344,625 of WAID01000006.1, read as the reverse complement.
CAAGGAGGGAAGAGAAGAAAAAGGGAAAGCAAGTTCGAGGGGGGAGCGGAAGGGGGGGATGGACGAGGGTAGATATGGGAAGCAAGGCGCGGTGGGATGGGATGTCGTCTGGGGTAGAGCTCGAGCCAATCAGAAACCAGACAGGGTGCTCCTCACTGCGCAAGCTGTTGAGACCTCCTCGGCCTGAGCCCAGGCGCAGGAGCACCCGGGTGATATGGTCCAGCTCTTTCTCTGGTAGGCTTTTTCCCACCCCCCCCCCCAGGTGCGCCCCAGGGCGTTTGGGGAGGAGGGGAGGGGGTGTGGTGTGAGGCGCGCGCGCGCGTGTGTGTGTGAGGGTGGTTCAGTCTCGCAGGGCCATTTCATCATCGTCCGTTCGATCCAATCTGATCTGACCGGCCGCCCAGCCCCGGAATTACACACCCAACATCTTGCTGTTCCAATCGCCCAGCCCCAGCTTCTAGATTTCGACATCTGGTGGCTTCGGTGTCTTGGTTGCATCAGACAAGAGAGAGGCCTGCTCCGCTAAGGAACAGACGGTGCAGACAAGACCGCAGGCACCTCCTCAGGAGACAAATCGTCTTTTCCTCGGGCGCTGTCGCTAAGTCCGTAACGTCTAGATCGGGAGAGGGGTGTGCCCATCCCCCTCTAAAGCTCCATTGCTCCATGCTAGGCTGAGCGCACGGTAAGGTTTACCCAGGGCGCGCCAGCTGGCCTACTATGGTACACCACACCCAGCAGGACCAATACTGGCCTTGTTGGTCGGCACGGGATCTGGTCGAGCTCGAATCCTACTTAGTAATATCGATCAATCAATATCCGCTTAGCTCGGCGGCCGCTAATTCTCGCAGCCGACACCTGGCCGGGCCCCTCGTCAGACAGCCACCTCTCTCCTCAGAGAAGCAGGATGAGTGGGAAGGGATGCAGGCCTGAGAGAACAGCCAATCAGTTGATCAAAGACGCAAAGGTGCTGCACGGTGGTAGTAGAATTAGCCGTGATCTCGGGAGTAGGGAGGCAGGGAGGGTGGCACTGGGTGGGCAGGGCCATCGGAGCAGCAGGCGCAGGTCCAGAGAGGTACTTCCCTCCTGCGCTGTGTCCTGCCTGCCGGCCAGCGATCCCGGCCCGGCCCGAGCTGACTAAGCCAGTCCGACCAATCACGTCACTCCTGTTTCCCAGAGCAGCTCTCTCTCTCCCCATCGATTCGGTGATGCGCTCAGAAGCAGCAGTCAAGCAGGTTGCCCTCCCTCCAACATCACCCACCAGCAGCCCTCCCCGCCCCCAGTCCTCTCCCCCAGAGCCTGCACCATGGCCTCCAAGGCAGTAGCGACGGCGGCCGCGGGCCATGTGATCCCCATAGCAAAGGTAAGGAGAGCTCCCTCCCGCCAATTGGAGTCAGATTCCTCGCGCAGAGCCCACCTCGAACCTGCGGCAGCCAGACCGACCGGCTGACCTTTGCTCTCCCCTCTCCTCTTTCCAGAAACAAACCCTCCAGTCCGTCGGCATCTGGGAGCGCATCCGTCGCGCCACTGCCATCGACGCCAACCGCTCCAACGGCGTGCCCCTCAACCCTTACTTCCGCTGGCCCACACCCGGCGGCAACGACCCCATGGCCTACGACGACCCCGTGACCGTCCCCGCCGGCGACATCGCCGACAACGCTTACTGGAAGCGCGACACCCGCCGCAACTACCCGCGCCTGAGCGTCGTCTCCCAGGCTGACGCCGTCGCCCTGCTGACCGTCGGCAGCGCGGAGGCTCCCAAGGTCGAGCTGATCGGCGAGGGAGGGCAGCAAGGCCCTCGTGGCCGCCGAGGCCGAGGGCCAGGAGAAGGGTCTCGCGAGGGTCTTCGAGGAGAAGGGCGTCGACGTCGCCAGGGAGCTGCTCGTCGACGGCCTGCCGCCCCTGCCCAGCGGCCAGAGCCTGAAGAAAGGAGAATGGGACGTGCATCCCTGGGAGCTGACGGAGGAGCAGAGCTACCCGGGCAAGTAAGTCCTTGACCGTGACGGGGAGGGGGTGCCTTTTCGCTGTATGATCTTGCTAACTTCACTGAACAGATATCCATGCCGGACATTCCAGTGAGGTTAAGAGCGTGGAGGACGGCACAGGGCAGCGGTGCATGTATAAAAATTGCAGTTATCAACAAGAAAATGATTTAGACAATGATGATTTCTTTAAGGCTTTCAAATACCCTTTTCCTTCGCGGCGGGAATGCCACTAGAAGTCGAGAGACCTCGAATGACCTATACAAAGGCTGTGTAAAAGGCTTCTTGTCTACATCTCCTTTTCCATCACTTTGGTCTTCTGGCGTCGCCTGGCAGGTCCGGCTTAAATCCTGTTGACGACAGTCACCTAGGCCACCATGCTGTGGTGACCACAGGGACAAAGCCCCATCTGACGCTGCCAACTGACGCCCCTACATACATTCGAAACTTACCGATCCGCTAAGCTTTCCTAGTAGATTGTGTATACCAACACAAGGCGCAGTGGCAGAATGAACATCGGAAGACCATTTCTTCTGGACGAAAGCGTCTTAGATCATTACTGTTGAGCAAAAAGTCTGGAGTAAATCGACATCTAATTGATACAGCTATCAACCCGTGCTACGACTAACTCCCAGGCTTCACGGTGTGTTCTGAATGCCCAACGTCGCCCGCTGTAGATTCAGCTCACATGCAGGCGTGCGTGAGGGGCGGTCTAGACGGCTTCTGATCTTGCACCGGAGAGGCTTGTTCTCGCTGGGTATCAATAAGCTGGTGTCTCTAACAGGAGGTCCATGTCTTCTTACCCACATACATCAAGGTATTTCCTGCGATGTTCTTGCTGTGGCTCCTCCCATCTCTTGACCAGCCAGAGAATCAAGGAGACCCAAGCACAACTCCAACCGGCGTGATCTTGGCTGATTGGAGGCGCACACGCCACTTCCCGCTCGAAAGATTGGTGGCATGCAGGCTGTACATCCGAGGTCTGCAAATCCTCGGCTTGGCTCCAATCCGAGTGTGTTGCCGTGGGTGCACCATCGATGCAGATTCTGCAGCGCACAAGCCCGAGTCGAGTCGCGACCCTGATGCCTGCATGCAGCGGCTGCCTGCGGCGGGGCAGACGTCTTCCTCCGTGCTGTTTCTGGAAGCTCTGGTGGACCCTTCCCTGCCTCAAAATTGAATGCCCTGTTCTCGAGGTGGAGAGGTGGAGGGGCCTGAAGGCTCATCGCGGTCGCCAACTCTCGTCGCTGTGGTCGAGGGACTGCTGCCCTCCGCCTTGGTGGTTTCGGCACCGCCGTCCTCGCCAACGTTTCTCTCAATCACTCTCGCCTTCCCCTGGGCCCTCTTCACCCGATCGTCGAAGTCGTTAACCGCCTCGTCCGTGTTTTCCGTGGACAAGGTATCCGGCTCAACCAGCGCGTGGAGGGTGATGATGTTCTTCTCTAGCCTCGAGCCACCCTTGTCCAGGCCCGGCAGGCTCTTGCTCGCCGCCGAGGAGGTCTCAGCCGGAGCAGCAGCAGTAGCAGCAGCAGTAGCAGCAGCATCTGATGCCTCCGCCAACCGAGGTCGGGCCTGGGACTGGGGGAGCCTGTTCGCCCACACCACAGACCTACCGTAGAGCCGCCCCGCCTCGACGAACTTCTCAAAGCCCTTCTCGATTCCGAACGAGCGGCCCTCAACCATTCCCGCGCGGGCGCCGTCGGCCACGCCCTGCTCGTAGCCTTCCGAGTAGAATCTATCCTCGAGGTTAAGGACGTCGTCGAAAGGGTCGCTGGATGCCATGACCGCCAAGGAGTTTTTTTTTCCTTTACAAGGACTGAGGATCGATGAACGGGCGATACCTGGTCTTGACTGAGACTTTGAGCTTGACAGTATCTCTTAATGTCGGGATGAGGTTGGTGGAAGCGTATGGACGGATAGTTTGTCCTTTTCGAGTGTGTGCATTGGCAAGTCTGAGATAGATGCTAGTGCGTTCAAGCCCAAGTAGTACATTCAGTGGCTGCTCGGGTCCGTGGCTTCGGACCCGGATTCGGCCGACGGATCATGTAGTTTGCAGTTCACGGCATCTATCTGAGGGATTCTCATGTCGAGGATATTGAAAAGACGATACAGGCTGCAGAGCCCTCCAGGATTGAAATCTAGATGATCTGGCTGGCCTCTATGAAAGTACTCGGTAGAAAAAAACATTGGCTTGGCTATCAAGAGCGGTCAGCACGAGCCATATACGAGACTGTCCGAATCTTCCTGTCCTAATCTCTTGATCATATCAGATCGAAGGTTCAAACAAGCGAGAACACACACAACACCCCTCTCCCTTTTATCTTCTGTTTTTTTAATGAAAAAATACTAATTGCATTCTCCTCCATCACAGTCCCCCATCCTCTTCTTTCGTGCCTCAACTTATATCACTAGAGAATGCCTACAGTTTGGTACAGCTTTGAGATGGTAGCACCCCAGCGATTAATATTCAGCACATATAAATGTATTTTTCAAAAGATCAATTTCCATCCGAGTTCTTCAATCTAAGGCAAAACTCCAAAATATGTACCAACAACTATAATAAAACAAAATCATTTTTCAACTATTCTCGGTTAAAAAAAAAATGTTACATGTAGAAAACATGAGGCACAATACAAGCACAGCGACCAGCTGCCCGGCATTACGTCCACCATCCTCGGAGTCTCTGGAACTGATGCAGGACTGTCGCATGCCGTTCATCCTGCCTTTTCAGACCCTGCTGGAATTCTCCTGAAAGTATCATGCGCGCATAGCTCTTATTGATTTGATTCCATACCCAGCCCCGCAAGAATTCTCCTATCATCGTGCCCAATTTACTCTTGTCGTTTTGTCTGTTCCCCCGGTTCCTTTCGACTCACCTGGGATGGTGACAAGAACCTTTGATACGACGATATGCTTCTCGACGACGTCCTCCAGAATGTTTACAAAAACACAGTCATGCTCGTCACAGGCTTCCGCGTCTCGTTTTGTCTGCTGCTCCACAACACTCTTGCAGTACCGCATCAGCTCCGAGCGGTCATTCGTCCAGAAGCCCTGGTAGAGCGCATCGTACGCGCATCTGTCTGCAGGGTTTGTCAAAGTACGATAGGCAAGTTTCGCCTCTGTGGTGTCCGTCGTAGTCGCCTTATCACCCCCAGCGCGCGCAGCCTTCAGGATCCCGTTGTAACTCTGCTCGATCTCCTTGTTGCTGGCATGAAGCGGGACGTTGAGGGTCCAGTAATGGTCCGGAAGGCCCAGACTCTGAGTCTGAGTCGTGCTGCTGCTGCTGGGGGATCTCAAATTGCCTTTTGATGTCCAAGAAAACAAGCTGTCTATCGAGGTCGAGGGCAAGTGATCGCCCAGCAACGTGATGTGGGAAAGGGTGTACAAGAGTGCGAAGGAGAACAAAGAGAACATAAAGAACGTGAAGGAGATAGTCAGGGGACGCTCCCACCAGAGAACTGGACTTGGGACCTTGCGCAAAGCTTCCTCGAGGAGTTTCATGTCTCGATACAGCTCTGAGTACGCCTCGCGCCTAGATTGTCTTTCTCGGTCTTGCTCACCAGATGCCATTGAAGTCTGGCCTGCAGCTGATTCAGAGGCAGTGGCAGGCTGGGTAGCATCTATAGGCCGGACGGTGTCATCAGACTGGACGCTGTCTTCAGGCTCGATGGCCTCTTCAGGCTTGACATCGCCGTCTGACTGAAAAGTGTGTTCCGGCTGAGCACCGTCACCTGCCTGCTCTGTGTCACTTTTCGGGTTTGTTCCCGTGGTAGATTGATCGGCTGCATGCTTCATCGTGTTCGAGTCCGCCTCCGAGGGTGTCGGCGACGCTGGCGTCAGATCGCTGACGTCGTTATTGCTCATCATAGATGATCCTAAGCGTCTTCCCTGCTAGTTACTTATAACTGACGGATTTTCTTAGCTCGCAAATAAAATTGTAGGTTGAGAAAAGTATCAGTCCTGCTGCTTTGATTTTGGAAGATCCAGAAGCCCTCTGAAGGTGCAATATAAAACTAAAGAATCACGTCGATATTAGTATTGATTAGAGGATGAGAAAGTAGGTCTGATAAGAATAGAATTTCTTTTTGAGTCTTTCTTCCTTGTAGACAATGCAATCTAAAACTTTATAATGAGATGCCAATAACAAGATATCCTTGTTGAAATGGTGTCTTTGTCTAATCAGTGTTTGCTTGGTCTCGGATATTGAAAGAGGAAGAGTGATTTGGTAGTTATTACCACTTTTAGAGATGATCTTGGTTCCCTTCTAAAAAGACTCCCTAAATAATCAGCCAGGTACAATGGACAGAGTCCAATCTGATTATCTCTGGATGCTGTGAAGACAAGCCATATCCTAAACTTGGGCTTTGCTAAGGTGTAGATAATCATCTGAAGTGCAATTTCCATTGGCACCTCCGTACTTGACGAGCAGCCCAAGGGAAGAAATAACGACTGGGGAGGGCCGGTCATTCAGTGGCTCGATGACACCCCGATGCCTCGTTGAGAGCTCAGCTACTACTGTAATTCGTCTTCCTTTGAACACTTCAAGATCCCGGACCCTGGTGTTAGACATAGTTATACGTATTCGCTAGTAACTCAGTCCTGACACATACCGCTAACATATGCAGCTCTAGGGAGTGCCAATAAAGGGGGTTGTGCAGAGGGACTGCCAGACATGGATAGTTGAATCCGCAGACCAGCTTGTGCGAGATGGCATGTTCAACCCAGACACTGCGACCTATCTTTACGCAATCCACCAATAATTGCGCTAGGCTGGAGAGGGCTAAACGGATGTTCAAGAATGAATATTCAAGATAGATGGCTGTTGTTGCATGTCGGAGTCTGCTTTGATAGCTGAGGTGTTTCATTATCTGTTCCGTCACCATACTGTGAACAGCAGGGCCCGATGAAGTGAATTCGTTGGATAAAACTACGATGATTGGCATCTTGAGTGCAGAGCTCCTCCAACTCCCGGTGGGGAGACAAGCCAGCACGAGATTGCTCTTCACAATTGCGTTGACGCGCGGAAAGTGTGGAACACACTCATCCTGCATGCTCTCGGGTCGTCCTGGCGGTCTCCAGGTTGGCAGCCGGAGGCTGACGAGAATGCATGGAGACGGAAGAGCGACAGTTATTTCCTAATGATAGATGAAAGGCTGGAAAAACGGACCCTCTTAGCAACATGCTCCTGCCAGACAGCGGGATTCGTCCAGAGGAGCCGAGGCAGTTCATCTCAGACTGTGATCCTAGGGGCCATGGGGGTCGAGGACACGCCTGAGGCTCGGCAGAAGCAGGCATGGAGCGTCAGGAAGAGCTGCGCTGGCCTAGTGTTCGCCGCCGATGCAGCACGCGTCCAGTCTAATGCATCAACAGACCACCGTTGGCGCAGACCACCTGCCCGGTGCACCACGCGGCATCTGGTGTGCACAACATCCCCACGATCCCTGCGACCTCGTGGACATAGGCGGGCCTGCCACCGCCCGTCCTCGCCTCCTCAACGACCTCGTCGGCGTCCAGGCCCGGGCGCGCCCGCATGAGCGGGGCGTGCTCGATCCAGCCCTTGATGCCGGCCTTGAATTCGTCGCTGTTGGCAGCATACATGGGGCCCTCGACGGGGCCCGGGTTGATGGCGTTGACGGTGGCACGCTCGCTCAGCTCCCTGGCCCAGACGCGCGTCATGGCCTCGATGGCGGCCTTGGACCCGCCGTAGATGGACTGGCCGAGGAAGCCGCAGTCGGACGAGATGGACGAGAGGTTGACGACGCGGCCGGAGCGGTCGGTGGGCAGGTAGGGCGCGGCGGCCTGCATGAGGAGGAGGGGCCCCAGGACGTTGACGTGGAAGGTGGCGTCGAAGTCCTCGAGCTTGATGTCGGGCAGCTTGTCGTTGCGGGCGACGCCGGCGTTGTTGACAATCACATCGATCTGGAACTTGGCGTCTGGGCTGGGCGGCGAGGACAGGAACTGGTCCTTGGTGGCGGCGATGAGGGCTGACGGGCCCTGTGGCGTGCCCAGGTCCGCCTGCACGCCAAAGGTCTGGATGCCATACTTGCCCTCGAGCTTCTTGGAGAGCTCCCTGGTGAGCGAGGTGGAGGACTTTGACGTATAGTTCAGGACCAGGTTGCAGCCCTTGGAAGCCAGGTTCTCTGCGATCGCCGACCCGATGCCTGTTGCGCCGTCAGTGATGAGAGAGCGTTTTGGAGGCGAGAGGTCGTGTATGGCATTTACCTCTTGAGGCGCCTGTCACTATCCCCAGTTTTCCTGCTAATACTCTGCTGGCCATCTTCCTGTTGTGGAAACCGAAACCAGCCAACACCAAGCTGAGGGTGCAAGAAAGGAAGACAGAAATGAAAAAAATAAATAATAGGTGTTATTTCAGATGAGTGTGGACAGGTAGACTGTATGAGAGGAAAAAAATATGTAATATAGGGTGTAAAATATGCCAGAGAAGATGAAAAGACAAAGTAAAGAGGAGACCTTGTTCACACAGCATCGTGAGCATCCCTCCCCTCCCCCCCTATTATATAGTATCGGCAACCTGCTTGACCGAGCTCCAGGCGCTGTGGTGCTGTACATGAAGCCTCCCCCCTCCACTGGGCCCCGCTGTAGCCAACAGCATTGGAGGTGTTCCTTCAGGGGCCCTTCCCCACTATATCTCAACGGGCCACGCCCACTGTTAGGCGCTCCAGTCGGGTGAAAGTACGCCGGCCGCCGGGTACAACACAGCAACAAGATAGAGGACTTTGGGGGTGGGTGGGGACCTTAGCAGGAGCCCCTCCAACTTTTCACTGTTGCGACATGGTCCTTGAGGGCTGGTGGTGCTAAGCTGGGCCTGCAAAGCATTGCGATTGCTTCTGTTCTGCCAACAAACTTCCCGATCTCGCAACTTGTTTCTCTCCCCCACACGCAACCTCTTTGGCCACAACAGACGCACGAGAACCGAGCAGACTTGACGGAGCCCTTACGCAGCTCGTCTCCCACCACCTCTTCTCTTCTCTTCTTCTTTTTTTCTTCTCCCCCCTTCGCACATACATCCACCTCCCACCTCCCACCATGGACATCCGCGTCCTCAGGTCGTCGGACCTGCCCCTCATCCAACATGCCAACCTCGAGAACCTCCCCGAGAACTACTTCCTCAAATACTACCTGTACCATGCGCTGTCGTGGCCCCAGCTCAGCTTTGTGGCTGTCGATGTTGCCCGCCCCAAGAAGACACCCTATGACTACCCCAAGATCGTGGGCTACGTCCTGGCCAAGATGGAGGAGGACCCTGCGGACGGCGTGCCGCATGGCCACATCACCAGCCTGAGCGTCATGAGGACGCACCGGAGGCTGGGCATTGCCGAGAAGCTGATGCGCCAGAGCCGTACGTCTACACGGGCCTTCTGCCTTCCTTCCTGACAGAGCAGGTGATTTGAGAGGGGGGGGGCGGCGGGGGCGTGCCTAGGCCGAGCAGCGCTGACACACAAGAGACCGACAACAGAACTGGCAATGGTCGAGACCTTTGGCGCCATGTACGTCTCCCTGCACGTGCGCGTGTCCAACCAGGCCGCCATCCACCTCTACAAGGACACCCTGGGCTTCCAGAACGACAAGACGGAGGCCAAGTACTACGCGGACGGCGAGGACGCCTACAGCATGCGGCTGGACCTGGGCGCCATCCGCGAGCAGCTGCAGGACCAGGCCGAAGCCGAGAGCGAGGGTGTCGACGAGGGCGACGCCGTGGGCGACGTCGGGAGCGACCCGGCCCAGAACAAGGCCGGCGCGGCCAAGAAGAAGAAGAAGGCGGGTGCTGACGGCGCCAAGGAGGAGAAGAGGAAGGTGAAGGTCGGCAGAGGTCTGGGCGTGGGCGAGCTGGTCGAGAGGGACGAGAGCAAACACGCGTCGTGAGGGGGGTGTCGTCGTGGAGAAAGAAGCAGGAGGGCTGCACATGTCGTGTGGGCTGCACCACATCCTTTCAGGAGCGGCGCTGGGGACTGAAATAGATATTTAGCGGGATTAGACAAAAAGAATTTGGCAAAAAATTGTAAAAATGGTTATGTGTCTGATCCGGTCTTGCCGGCTCTCGGGCGACGTGGTTGGATGACCCTTCATTCTTGTTTCATGCAACCTAATTACTAGGCATAATCGTGACCACATTTTGTTGCTACAGAAGACATTCATTGCCCTTATCCGTCCACTTGAGAGAAAGCCCGTCGCACTCATGCCCTGTGCGCGCCCTGGCCCGGTGTGCCCATCTGCCTACTCCCCCCCCTCCGCCTCGAGCGCCATGAGCTCCAGAGCATACTGCTCATCAGCCTCGACGCCCAGCCTCTCGACCTTGCGCTCCAGCTCCTCAATCTCAGCCAGCAGTCTCACCAGCGTAGGGGCGCCCGGCTTCTCCACCCCGTCGTCAAGCCGCTTCTCCCCTCCCTTCTCGTCCTCCTCTTGGGGGTACGCGGGTCTGTCGCCGTCAAACGCAGCCAGGGCGTCTCTCTTGTGCTGCAGCTCCTCCCTGCTCGCCTCGAGGGCGCGGTACTTGGCAGCCGAGGCAGCATGCGGCCCGTCGCGAGGATCCACGCCTGTCTCCTGCTGACTAGCACTGGCACTGGCACTGGCACCCACGCCCGCCTCCCCTGACACCGGCATCTGGGGGAGGAGGAGTATGGAAGTTGTTGTTGTTCTCATTCGGTGGTGGCGGTGGCCACGCACCAGGAAAACCACTGGCCACGCCCCCCCAGCTCGGTCTCGAGTCCACGTCCCCACTCGGCCATGCGCCGGCCCCAGTCCTCCATGCCGCGCTGGAAGGCGACGTGCGGGCCCTGGGCCGGGAAACTTCCTCCTCTGCCTCCTCCGAACCCGAACATGCCACCACCGCCACGACCACCTCCTCGGCCGCCTCGGCGGGGACCACCACAGGCGAAGGGCATGCCTGGCGGCGGCGGCGGGAACCCGCGAGCGAATAGAGGGTGAGGAGGTGGAGGATGGTGAGCGTGGTGGTGGTGGTGGTCCCAACGGCCTCGGCCCCGACCGCCGCCGCCGCCACCAGCAGCAGCCGCCTTCTTCGCCTCCTGCTTGCGCTGCCTCTTGGCCTCCCTCTTGGCCCGCCGCAGCTCCCTCTTTGTCCTGCGCACCTCGCGCTTCTCAGCCCGCCGGACAGCCCTCTTCTCGCGCTTGACCTGTCGCCTGGCCTGTGCCTGCTGGCGCCGGGCCTGCTTCCACCGGGCCTTCATGTCGCGGACCTGCTGGCGGAGGGCGCGCCTCTCCTCGAAGGTCGAGGGGAGCGGGCCATAGCCGTCGAGGGGGTTGGTCCTGGCCTGGCGGAGGGCGGCTTGGGCCTGGGCGACGGCGTCCCTGGTGGCGCCGTCGTCTGGGTGGGCGAGCCAGCGCTCGAGAAAGAAATGGGCTACGGGGAGCTGGGTGTCGCGCAGGTCGTCGTGGTCGGGGAGGGAGCCTATGTCGCTCTCGGCAGAGGAGTCGTCGCTGCTGCTGCTCGATGAGGAGGACGAGGACGAGGAGGCAGAGCTGAGTGACCTGTGACGCCGGTGGGCGCCGTGCCTGAAAACCGCCGCGACCGCGGCCGCGACCTCGTTCGCCGACCTTTTCATCATTATTCTTGTCATCATTGTCGTTGTTGTCGTCGTCGTCGTCACCGTGGCGGTGGTGATGGTGGCGGTGGCCATGCCAACGTCCCTCGCGCGAGTTCTTCTTCTCGTCCGGCCATCCAGGCGGGCTGGGCCCCTCAAAACCAGGAGGGGGAGGAGGGTGCGGCGGGTGCGGCATCCCAGGTTGCATAGGCGGCATAGGGGGGTGAGGAGGAGGGGCATGCCCCTGCTGTGGCCACGCACCACCTGGAGGAAGGCCTCGCCCAGGCGGGAAGAGACCGCGCCCGTGCATCCTGACGCCCGCGCCGTCGGCCACCAGACCGCCGAGCCGCATGCCCCTCGAGTCGGCCACGAAGCTGTTCCCGAAGGCGACGCCTCCTGCGTCGATCGAGAGGCCGCCGAACTGAAGGCCGCCGCCGGGGGTCTCGAAGCGGTTTAGAGGGTTGAAGCGCCACCAACTGCCGCCGCCGCCCTGCTGCTGGTTGGGGGCACGAGTGTTGTTGTTGTTGTTGCTGGGCAGGTCAGCAGGCTCGTCACTGCGGTTAAAAGACTGGTCCCAAGAGCCTGGCATCTGCTGTCTCCCGCCCGTATCATCTGCTGGCGCCTGTTCAATCTTGATGGTGATCCCTCGCGGCCCAAAGAAGCCCTCGTTCCATTCGCGGACCGTGTCCTCGGCATTCTGCACCGAGTGGCGGCTCGCCGACCGTATCCGCTCCAGCTGCGCCTCGACAGGCGTCCTGTCGCCACCACCACCAGCAGCAGCGCCTCCAGGCCCTCCGCCCTGAGCTTGCGGTCGACGATGTGCTCGTTGCTCTCCGCGGCGTGATTCGGCAGCAGGTAGTTCACGAATGTCTGCCAGTCGTCCGGCCGGACGTCCCGGCCCGCCCATTCCTGCTGGTAGGGGAAATCCTCGGGCTGGCTGGCCGCGTGGACGGTGATGGTGTGTGTGGTGTGCTGTTCGCCGGCCTCGACGGCTAGAGAGCTAGGAACTGGGCGTGACTCGAAGTAGGCCTCGGCCGAGGCGCTGCTGAGGTGGTCCGATGCGGCGATGCTGGTGCCGGTCTGGTGGTGGTCCGGATAGCCCGGGCTCAGCAGGCCTGTGTTGTGGTCTGGGCTCAGGGTGTGGGATGGAGAGCTCCGCGGCGTCAGGGGGAGGGGTGTAGATGACCTCGCTGGTGGACGCGACAGAGGAGGCGTCGTCGAGGGCGGGAGGAGCGGCGGCGTTGAGGCTGGTGTGGGAAGGGGTGCGCGGGCGGATGGGGAGGGTCTGAGACTGGCCTAGGACCGGAGAGTGACCAGGGTTTGAGTAGATGTCCGTCTCCGAGTATGGCGGCGGAGGCGCGTCGTGTGGTTGTGGTGGTGTCATGATGACGATGATGCTGTTACTGTTGTTGTTGTTGTTGTTGTTGTTGTCGTTGTGTAGATTTCAGCGATGGGCAAGAGGGGCAGGCAAGGTGAGTTCAGCTTAGGTGTGTATAAGAACAGGCCGTTGGGTTCCAAACGATACGATAGATGTTGGGGGAGAGCGGTCAGCTCGGTCGGAGTGGAAAGTATGATTGTAATGTATATTTGCCTGCTTGCTCTGGAGGACGGGGCAAACACAGCCACGAGGAGACCACACGACGAACTCCATAGGAGTGGACAGGAACCCGCTCCGTACGCTCTTTCCGAAAAGGCCGTGTGACGATGACGAGGGGGTGTCACACACTTTACTCATACAGCCCTGGCCAACGCCTCTTCGAAAAGCTATTTGCCTTCGACAGGATCACAGTAGTGAGTGTGTGTGTTTGAAGGTCTGGATAAGCTCATTGGGGAACCCGCCCCCCCCCCCCAAATGCAGGGCGGAGCACCCGCTGCGTGGGGCTGCCGTAGTGGTTGGCGTCGTGTGTACGTACCACGTAGGGTGTACCATGTATATTATCTGCGTGCTTTAGCTGCAAAAGAGTAAGACGGGGAGAAGGAACACAGTAGAGACACCAATACCCCGAGCGGCCTCCAGCAGGCGGGTTGTAGGCTGGGCTTGGGGCCTAAAACTCACAGTACCCAAAGGCAATAGCGACACTTTGCCAAAGTCCCCCCCACCATCACGCAAAGATGACTCCCACCTGCAGCAGTCGTGGCGTGCGAGCTGACGTGGCCCCGCAAGGCAGCAGAACACCTCAGCAGAGGGGCAGCTTGAAGGAGTGATATGACGATCCAGAGCCTGTCATTGGTAATCGTCCTGCAGAAATGGGCTTCTCTGGCCTTCCAGAGACGCGCGGTCTCAGACGTGCCTGCTGTGGATGGTACCGAGTTTAATTTCTATGCACAGCAGTAGTAGAAGTAGACTTTCTCTCCTCTTCTCTTCTTTTTTTTTTTGTTTTGGGTTGATGTCGCCGAGCCTTGTCGGAACTTAGAAAAGATATGCTGTGACGACAAGGTTAGTTAGGTAGCATGGTGCAGCCGCCCTGCTGCGCCGCAGCCCTGGATGCCCCGGCTTGTCAGTAGAAACCCCAGAGGAGCACGCGCGCAACGTCACTTATCAAGACTGTCTGCTGACAATCCGTTGTGGGTGCCGTTCCGGCGGACGAGACATTGAATGCCCCATCTTGAAAAGATCAGGACACTTTTCTATCCTACATGAATTGTACCTTCTCATAGGCAGCACTAATAAAACACACACCCGTGACAGAGTCCGGGTCAGGGACAGCCCTGATGGTATCGTCAGGCCGAGGCACGCCTTGAAAGAGACCTGTACTCCGTGTCTGCCTGTAATTCTATCTCTGTCCGTGTGAAGTCAAAGAAATGAACCCCTTTTTGATTTGGTCTTTTTTTGTTTACCAACCCTAAACGCCAGGTGCTGGGCCTTGCGCCAGCTGCCGTGATCGTAACTGCGTGCGGAGGGCCAGGAGGGCCATGCTGTACCGGCTTACAGCTCACACCAGAGAGCTGCCTCGTGTGTCCGGACCAGTCCCTCCCTCACTGCGCCGAGAACTCGACGTCCTCGATCTTGTAGTGGTCGCCCACGATGCCCTGAAGGTGGTCTCGGCAATGTGGGCCCCTGACAACAGAGGCGGTTAGCGATCGCAGCGTATGTACTACTCCTCCATACTTGGGGAGTCTGGAACTTACAGGTTTGAGATGTAAATATCGACCAGCTCCGGAGAGATGTACTCGGAGCTCATAGCGCCGGCGTCCACCTCCACCATCTGCCCGTGGTAGCTCATGAGGCTCTGGGGGTTGCCCAGGTCGACAAGGGCGTCCAGATCTGGCTCGTCCTCGGGGCAGAGCTTGTAGACCGCGCCCAGCACGATCACCGTCTTGTTGTACTCGCGAGCAGCCCTTGCCGCGACGGCGGCCCCACCGTCGGCCAGCACCGCGCCGTTTGCCGTGACCGCCTGCGAGTTCAGCACGACCACGTTGACCTTGGGCATGTATGCCATGACACCAGTGCCGGCGATGACTATGGACTGGACCCCAAACTTGTGCAGCTGCTTTCGCAGGGACGCATACGGGGCCGCCTGGTTGGTGGTGGTGGTGGTGTTACCAGTAGTGGTCTTGGAGGGCCCGACACCAGCAATCAGGACTGTGAACCTGCGCCTCTTGGCCGCAGCGAGCAGAAACTTCTCGACCGTCGCGTTGGGCCGGTAGACCAGCACGAACGAGCCGGGGTGTATCTGCACCTCCGCGTAGCTGGAGATCTGCTCGTCGCCCGAGACGATCTCGTCCTTGAGCTCCTCGATCCCCTCGATGACCTCGGAGCGCAGTGCCGAGATGTTGGCCACCTGTGAGTGGGACATGGGCGTCGAGGCACCCGAGCCCCTGCCGAACGGGGTTCCCAACGAGCTCCCCTCCAAACCGGGGCGAGTCGTGAAGCATATTAAACATGGACTGCGGCACGTGGAAGGAGCCGGTGGAGGTCAGCGTCGCGAGGCGCGGGGCCGGTCGGGCGCGGGGCGAGGCGGGCATGGAGGCAGCCGGGTGCTGTGGCTCGTCGCCTGGCAGGTTCGACATCTCGGACATGGAGTCGTCGTTGTTCCCGGCGCGATCCTCCTCTGCCTCGTCGCGGATCAGGCCGAGCACACGGCGCACGATGTTGCCTATGACCAGCTCCTGGGGCCGCGCGAGGACGAGCTGGCGGCCGACATTTTCGACGCGCTGGAGGAGCGAGTCGACGTTGGACCATTTGGACTTGGCGACGACGTGGAGGAGGATGTGGGCGGTCGCGATGGCGCACTCCTCGGAGCCGCTGATCTGTCTCCTCTTGAGGAGCCTGGAAGGGGGAGGGCTTCAGGTCAGGAGCGCATCCCACCGCGGGCATGGAATATCTTCACAGCCTGTGTGGCCCGTGTCTGTGGGGGTGTACTCACGCCACGAGGGACTCGATCGAGGCATCGAGTGGTTGTCCCTTGAGGGACTTGAGGAATTTCTCGAGGGCCATTGGGACCTGTGATCCTAGATCGCCCGTCGTCACTGATCTGTGGGGAGGGACCTCGGCCTTGTTGTCGTTGCTGGATGGGGTCCGTCAAGGTAGGGCAAGGTACGGCGACGAGGGGCTCTCCGTATTGTACATTGTACCCAGGAGGTGACTCAGTTGGAGACAAAAGTTTGGTGGGGCGCTCCAGTTATGACTGCATCCTGTGGCGGGGGGAGCTTATCCCTGCTGCTGCTGCTGAGTCATTATTGCCTTGTGTCAATACTACATGCTCAGCCCAGGTGACTTGAGCGGTCTTCCATTTTCCTGCCAATTACTCCCGAGGAATAACTATCCTATAGCCTTCAACGTGTGTCTTGGTAGTTATGGGTGGGTGAAGACAATATCGTCGATGTCAATGGTGGTCTATAATATTATATAGTCCTCCCGAGATTCATTTCATCTAGGTTCTATGATATTGTACACCCAACATGTACACCCGCGGCCCCTCTTACGTCGGCCCGCCGTGGCCTGTCCCCTATAGTTTCTCCTTGGGCATGAACTTCATGGCCTGCCTTACACCAAGGTCGCCAAGAACCTCCTCAGCGCCACCCTACCGAGATGAGGTCAGTCGAGGCTATCCGGGAGCAAGTCGAGGACTCGCTATTCAAGGCGAAGAAAGAAAGAAAGAAAGAGCAAGACTTACCAGGATGGCATCAAATTTGTATCCCCTGTTGAAGTTCTCAATCACACGGCCCATGCCGGACTGTGTCAGGCCACGGCCGCCCCAGATCTGCACCGCCTCGTCTGCAATCTCGTGTGCCATCCTCGTGCAGCTCATCTTGAGCAGGCCGATGGGCCCGCCGAGGTGCTTAGCCTGCTCCGAATAGGGCATGTTGCACATCTGGTATGTGACCGTCTCGAGCCAGGACTGGTGGGCCTCGACGAGGGCAATCATCTTGGCGAGCCTGCCGATTGGATCAGTTGGGGTTCATCGCACGGGCTCCTGTGCGCTGTGAGGTTGGGGGCCCTGGGAACACTCACTTCAGACGGATGACAGGCTGGTCGATCAGCCTCTTGCCAAAGACGATTCTCTGGTGGGCCCACTTCAGACTCTCTTCGATGATGATCCGGGAGTAGCGGACGACGGCACCTGGTGGTTTCCTGTCAGTCTAGATGCGCTCTCTCTTGTAGACCTACGGGACGCGGGGAGACCCCCCGGAGGGACGACTTACAGGACATGGTCCACCGCTCGTGGTTGAAGTTGCTGAGGATCACATAGATACCCTGGTTCTCCTTGCCCAGCAGGTTCTCGACGGGCACCTTGACGTTGTCGAACGTGATAAAGGTGGTGCCGGCAGCCGTTGAGTAGCTCGTCTTGATGAGCTTGGTCTCGACGCCCTCACCGCGGGGGATGAGCAGCACAGACAGGCCCTTGTCGGTCTGGACACCCGTGACAAAGTAGTCGCAGAAGACACCATTGGTGATCCACTTCTTGGTGCCGTTGACGATGTAGTGCTTGCCATCGGGGGTCTTCTTGGCCACGGTGCGGAGGCGCGCGACGTCGCTGCCGGCAAAGGCCTCGGTGATGGCCAGGCAGATCTTCTTCTGGCCGCTGAAGCACTCTTCGGCGATCCTCTTCTTGAAGGCCTCGTCGTTGGCAAAGTTCAGCACGACCGTCAGGCCGATCTTCATACCGGCCATGTTGCCGTCCTGGAACCCTCTGGCGGCCGCCCGCGTCATCTCCTGGGACACGATGAGGTCGTGGAAGTAGTCGAACTCGTCGGGCTTGACGGCACCGCCCATCAGCGGCGGTGCGGACCGCAGGTGCTTGCCAGGGCCAAGGCTCATGTGCAGGAGGCCCTCCTTGGACATGCGGTCGATCAGCTCCTGGCTGATGTAGGTGCCGTCCTTCTCCTTGGCCTGGGCCTCTGGGGTGACGTAGAGGTCGGTGAACTTCCTGACCGCCTTGGCCAGCGCGCGGTGGCTGTCGTTGTAGTAGGGGCTCTTGAAGGGCGGGCTGAGCCAGAGGGGCTCGGCGTAGGGGACCTTGGACAGCTCGCCGGGGCCCGGGTTGACCACCTGTGGCTTCTCGCCCTGGACGGTGCCGATGGCGAGCTCGGCATACTTGCCCGTCAGGACCTCGTGCCTGTGGAGGTTGTAGAAGGCCTCGGTGGCGTCGGTGCCGGCGACCTGGCGGAGGACGGCCTCGCCGCCGGGGTGGGCGTCCAGGAAGTCCGAGACATCGTAGACCTTGCTGTCGATGATGAACCAGACGTTGTCCTCGCTGTTGCCCTCCTTCTTCACCTGCTCGCGGGTGAAGGTCTTGGACGGGGTGGCCATCGTGGGAGGTAGTCCGGCTCGGGAAACACACAAAAGGGTGGGAGGAAGAAGAGAAGGGCGCTGAGTAAGAAGAAGACAGCTGCTCTAGAGACGTTACCGGGCTCAGGAGGTCGATCTGAGCTGCTGGGCGGCGGATCAAGATCAGTCACGCAGAGTGTTGGACGGATGATGAAGAAGGAGGAGGAGAAGGACGAGGAGGACGAGGAGGAAGTGAACAACAGCAAGAAAGAAGAGGCACGGCCGCGTCGCCCAGACCCCAGACCAAGAGATAGATCGTGGGGATGACCACCAACCCAAGGCGGTCGAGATGCCTCGGCTCAGGATTTCTTTGCTCTAATCAAAGCTCTGCTGGTCCTGGTCTGGCAGGTCGCAAGTCCTGGGGCCGCTGTGACCCGCTGACAACTGGGTGCTACGCCATTGGCTCGCTTTTCGCCCTGGGCGGCCCCCTCCCCCCTGTCTCTTTCCCCAGGTCCAGAAGGGTCAGGGAGGAGGGGGCCGCTCTACAGTACACAGTAGTACCATAGTACATGCCCTAGTGGTGCCATAATACGGGACTGCTTGTAGCACTGTAGCACTGTAGGTGGTACTTATCCACCAGGATCACCTCGCCCGCCCGCCGTCGTGCTGGATCCTCACAGGACCCCTGGTTCCAGATGTTTGTGTGTTGTACATACATACACAGTAGTAATCCAGAGTACACGTAGTAGTACATACCATACATAGTACATAATGGCTGGAGATGGACATGTGAACATGGAGAGGATCTCCTGCTGTGACCATCTCTCAGGTTGTGCCTTTTTGTTTTCAAGCGCCACCTTGGTCGTCGTGCAGTCGAGACGGTGCCCTTCTTTTGCCAAGATGTATTGTTGATGCTCTTCTTGTTCTCACCCGTAAATACATGTGTGCTTGTGGTGCGGTGTGTGTTTTCCAGAGAGAGAGAGGGAGGGAGGAGAGAGAAACAGAGCGTACGAGGTTTAAGCTCGAGGTTGCTCGCCGGTTGTGGGGACCACCAAGGATGAGCCCACTTCACCCAGCTCGTGACGCCGGGAAGGCTTTTTTTTTTTTCCTCTCTCTCGATGATGGCCTCGTCTGAAGAACAGGAGTTTACACGACAACCTCCTCCGGTGTGGGCAGGCGCTTGACAGAAACAGCAGCACCGCTGATTTGAGCTGTTGGGGGAAAAAAAATCAAGAATTCTTCATCTAGAGGCCAGAGAGAGAGAGAGACAGAGAGAGATACGGCTTCAATCTTGTCTCTAGATATCAGTTCTCACTTTTCCTCGGTAGTTCCCTGACACGCCCTCTTGCCATTTCGTTATTTTTCATGGCAACGCTCTCACCAATGGTACGTACAAACGTTTCTTCCATTTCTTATGCCGACTCGAACCACATGCAATACCACCCCCACACACCATCCGGCCCCTTATCCAATGCCATGGCTGGTCTGGAAAGCCCACGTCAAACTATCATGCCAGATCTGGATGCGACCTGGGTAGATCATTGGCTCCTTGCCTCCTTGCTCTTCATACCTGCCTCCGGCGCCAAGTGTCTGCCCTCAGTGCGGTTGCTCTTGGGACGCCACCTCCACCGTCAAGTGTCTCTCCCTTCAGGCCCTCAGACCCTAGATGAGGCTTTGAGCGTCAACCTCTGGGATCAACGGACCCCTCCCACCCGGCCACAACGCCTCCGGCTTGGCTTGCACTAGTTCTGTCGTCACTTTCCCCGACTGCCGCTCGTATCAGCCTCTCTCTCTCTCTCTCCCTGGCCCTGGGCCATGGGCCAGACCTCACCTCTGTCTGCTGGCCACTGTCGCTCGAGTGAGCGTGGTGGGCTTCCGACCAACACGTGCACGCCCCTCGTCCCTCAGATCCGAGACTCCTCACTCCCATCCCCTCAAGCACATCGACCTTGTGAGCAACTCAGCACCTCGTCGAATTTCAAATATAAGTAGCTTTTTGTCTCAAGCCTACCGCAACCTTTGAATTTTTTTTTTAATCCCAAATTTCTACCTCCTTCGTCTGCGTCTAGAAGCCCCGGAATAGAAGCATGTGAGGTCTCAGGCGCATGAGACCTGACCTGGCCCGCTTCCCGTCATCTCACCTTGCACAACACCACACTACCATACCATACTTTTACTATACATGGTTTTTACCTTGAGGAGTCTTTTCATTACCCATTGCGTACAGACGCTCAACATGGATGCTTATTCCATGACCTGTACCCCCCAGCCCTCCGTCACATGTCCCGAATCTACCAGGACCTGACATCAAGACACTTTCAGAGAGTATCTGGTCTGGGCCCAAAACAGCTGGCGGCTCTACAGGAGCCGGGCGACGACGACGAGGAAGAGGAGGAGGAAGAGGAAGAGGAGCAAACGAGAGTGAGTTCGGGGGCTTACAGATCGACTAGTTCCAAGTGGAGCATTTTGTCTCTACCGTCAGCGTAACGGATAATGGCGGGTGCTCAAAGATGGTACTTGGACGAGGCCATACGTGCCAGTCTCTCTTCAGGACATGTATAGTGAGCTGATCATGGCTGATAGCACAAACAACAGAGCATGGTGCAAGACGACAAGATGACCCACGTCGGCATAATAGGCGCAGGGCTCGCGGGCCTGCGCTGCGCCGACATCCTCGCCCAGCATGGCATCCGGGTGACGATCCTCGAGGGCCGCGACAGGATAGGCGGCCGCCTGTACCAAGACCGCCTCGCCAACGGACACACCATCGACGTGGGGCCCAACTGGATCCACGGCACCAAGACCAACCCGATCCTGGACATCGCCAAGGCAACGGGCACGGCCATGGGCAGCTGGGACACGGGCTCGTACGTGTTCGACGAGGAGGGCGTGCTGTACGGCCTCGAGGAGGGCGAGAGGCACTCCGCCATGATGTGGGACATCGTGCAGGCCGCCTTCAAGTACTCCAACAAGCACACGGCCGAGATCGACCCGTCCGAGAGCCTGCTCGACTTCTTCAGGACCACCCTGCGCGAGCTGATCCCCGAGGCCGAGGAGGGGTGGCAGAGGAAGCGCGAGGTCGTGCTCCAGATGGCCGACCTGTGGGGCGCCTTCGTGGGCAGCCCCGTCGAGAGGCAGAGCCTGAAGTTCTTCTGGCTCGAGGAGTGCATCGAGGGCGAGAACCTCTACTGCGCCGGCACCTACACCAAGATCCTCGAGCACATCGCCGCGCCCGCCCTCAGGACCGCCACCATCGAGCACAACACGACGGTGGCCAGGATCCACGCCCGCGCCCGGCCGGACGACCCCGTCCGCGTCACCCTCACGACCGGCGAGCGGCGCGACTTTGACCACCTCGTCGTGACCTGTCCGCTCGGCTGGCTCCAGAAGAACCCACAGGCCTTTGACCCGCCCCTGCCCGCCCCTCTCGCCCGCGCCATCGACAGCATCGGCTACGGCTGCCTCGAGAAGGTCTACATCTCCTTCCCCCGGGCCTTCTGGCTCGACCCGGACCCCAGCCTGGGCGGCCGCCACATGGAAGGGTTCGCCCAGTGGCTCGCCCCGTCCTTCGCCCCCGACACCAACCCCCACCGCTGGACCATCGAGGTCGTCGAGCTCGCCTCCCTCGCGGCCCCGGAGTCCGCCCACCCGACCCTCCTGTTCTACATCTACGGCGCCCAGTCCGCCCACCTCGTCGCGGGCGCCGCCGCCCTCGGGTCCGACAGCGACGCCCGCGACGAATACCTCCGCCGCTTCTTCGCGCCCTATTACACCAGGCTCCCCAACTTCCGCGCCGACGACCCGGACTGCCGACCGTCCTGCACCTACGCCACCGCCTGGCTGGCCGACGACCTCGCGGGCAACGGCAGCTACGCCAACTTCCAGGTCGGCCTGGAGCGGGGCGACCGTGACATCCGCACCATGCGGGAGGGGTGGCCTGGCGCGGGCGTGTGGCTGGCAGGCGAGCATACCGCGCCCTTTGTGGCGCTGGGCACGGCGACGGGGGCGTACTGGAGCGGGGAGAGCGTGGGCAGGAGGATCGCCGAGGTGTACGGCAGGCGGACTGCCGGCGGTAGTGGTGGTGGTGATGGTGGTGGCGGCGTCGTTGACAGCAGCACCAGCGCGGAGGGTGCTGACGGCGGCGAGAAGGTACTACTAGCCGGCCAGGAGATGTAGAGAGGGCACGTCTGCCGTATCATCCAGGGCTTGTCAGCCTGCGCGAAGGCCTCTGCGGAGGCCCTCCACGAGCTAGAACTCGCAATCAGCTCCTCTTTATATACTGTCGAGACGATCACAATGAGTCCTGTGAGGGCAGCTGTTGCATTTCGCGTGCATGTCACTGCTGTCAGCATCAATGTCCCACTTTTCTGGTGTACGCGACGGGCGGTCATGTGAGAGCGAGATGATGGATGTGGATGACGGGCCATCACGCGTCAGCAATCGACAGACGTCCACAAGGAACATGACAGCATCCCCCATAGGCCCCCCTTACGTGTCATCAGAAAGTTGAGGTCAGAAGAGAAGAGACCGTGTCATGCAGGTAACTACAATTTTTTTTTATTCGTCTTCCTTCACTGTCACTTTTATCCTCTTGTATGGGGATCACCATCTTGGGAGGTCCTCGACTAAGAGCGCAGATTCCATTCTCGTCCATGTGTTCCATGCCGTGAAAGGGCAAGTCATCGTGCCGCAAATTTTTGATCCCCCCTTAAGAGTCCGTCGAAACCGAAAATGTCTTGGTGCCAGAGTCATACTGATCATTCCGGCAAAGGTTGCAACCCATCCCTGGATTCAACCAAACAGGCGACACCCACCTCGCGATGTCGCGGTCCCGACATCTGTCGAGAAAGAAAGCAAAAGAGAAAGATCATATCCGAGCTGTTTTTTGAGAGAAAAAAGGAGAGAGGAAAAAAAGAGAAAAAGAAAACAAAAAAGGCATGAATCATGATCCGGGGTATCCAGACGACCATCATCACCACAGGTCCCAAGTATCGGCCCCCACTCAAAGAGCCGCAACTTCGCATCCCATCGCGCGCGCATCAACAGCCTCCCTCCGATTGATCTAGTGCCGGCGGGTCATCGTTCATCGATCGGCAGCACCACACCACGTCGACATTATAAGGTCGGTTGCAAAGGTAGAAGAGTCGTCTGTAAGGCCACAGCTCACTTAAGCCGAGGGGCACTCGGACTGGATGTGGCCGACCTGCTGGCACTTGTAGCACATCTTCTCGCCAGGCTGGGTGCCCTTGGGGCAGTCACGGGAGAAGTGACCAGCCTCGCCGCAGTTGTAGCACTTGGAGCCGTTGTTGCAGTCGCCTGGGACGAGAGCCGTGGTCAGCTGAGTGTACTATGCAGGTGGGCGTGGCGGGCGATGACCACGAGGGGGACTGATTGGTTCACTCACGAGACATGTGGCCGTAGCCACCGCAGGAGTAGCAGGTCTTCTGGCCCTGGCCGCCGCCGTAGCCACCACGGCCGCCGCCACCGTAGCCGCGGCTGTAACCGCCGCCGCTGTACGAATCGCCGCCCTGGGGGCAGTTGCGGGCGATGTGACCAAACTGGCCGCACTGTTGATTCTCCGTGAGTAAAACGACAAACTGTGCGCTTAGGCTTCTTCCTCGACACTCACCTTGTAGCAGTCCTGACCACCGCCGGTGTTACCGCCGGATTGAGGGCACTCGCGCGAGATGTGGCCAGCATTACCGCAGCGGTAGCAGGTCTTGGTGGCGTTGTAGTCACCGCCACCTCCAGCACGGGGCTGGGTGCACTCACGGCCTAGAAGAAGGTCATTGTCAGTGGGATGGGTCGATCGATACGAAAGGGGCCTCCTGGGACGGTTCGCAACTCACTGATGTGTCCGGGCTCTGTTTGCAGGTTCTGGTCAGCGCATTGCTTCTGGAGGCAGCATCATGACGGGTGGTGGAGGAGAGAGGGAGAGAGAGAGAGGTAGAGAGAGAGAGGGAGGGGGGGAGAGAGAGAGGAAAACTCACGGCCGCAGTTGTAGCAGTTGCCAGCGCCGGTGTTGGTGGACTGAGGAGCATCCATGATGAACGATGAGGTTTCCTTGGTCGGAGGGGGGATTGTGAGGTTGACAGCGGTTCTGAATTGACTGGAGAAGACAAGAAGACGAGATCTTGTTAGCAGGTTGGTCAGAGGTTGGGTGTGCGCAAGTTGAGGCTGCTGCGACAGTGTGGGTTGCAAACGCGCGAAAAAGGCAGGAAAAAAGATAAAAAAAGTCTAGGTAGGTGGGGTGGGATATGGGCAAGGTCGAGGTGGGGCGGACTTGCCCTTGGCTGCTCTGTTTGGGTGGGGCGAATGAGCCGAGTTTTCCTCCGCTTGCGCTCGGAAATACGGGTTTTTTTTACCTCTCTCTTCTGCTCGGAAGGGAGGATCAAGTCGAGGAGGGCAGGTTTGGTCCTTGGGCCTGGAGGGGAGGGAGAGTGGGAGTGAGAGGAGGAGATGTGCTTGTCAGGCTACCATGTGAGTGTGTGCAGCTGGTGGAGGTTGGTGAAAAAAAGGTTGGGACATGATATCGGAGGGGTTGGCTGGTGTATCTAAGTGAGGGGGGGGGGAGGAACAGGGGAGGAGGAAGAGGAGGAGGCTTGAGAGTGAGACACACAGACCAGGCAGATTAGACTTGGTGTGTGTAACGCAAACAAAACCTTTTTCTGGGTGAGGGCGAGGCGAGGCACGGCACAGACGCAGGGCCCAAGGGAGGGGAGGTAACAGGGAAAAAGAAAAAGAGAGAAAAAAAAAAGCAGTGAAGAGGGGATAGTGGCCTGGAGAGATGAGGGTGTTCCGGATAAGAAGACGAGGTAGGTGGGAAAATGAATAGTCAGACCAGACTTACCTCTGAGATGGGACACAGGTAGGTATCAATCAGATCAGCTTTCCACTGAGGTTATCTCGGTCAGTCAGAGGGCAGAGAGGATGGAAACTTGGAAGGAGAGAATATGAAAAAGAGATCAAAAACCCAAGGGAAGGACAAGGTGGAGGTGATGACGGCTAGTCATGGCAGGGAGGTCCTGGACAGAAGAGACCAGTGCTTGCGCAACCGACCTACCTTGGCTTTTTTTTTTTTTTTTTGGAGGGGAGAGGGGAGGGGAGGGTGGAAGGGTTGCTTGCAGGTGACGACAGATGACAAACCAGCAGCAGCAGCAGCAGCAGCAGCACGGACATGGGCAGGTACTATATAATAGTACTATGGTAAATGGGGCAGGGTTGACGATCTGCAGCAAGGCCAGGCCAGGCCAGGCGAGTCCCACTGGAATTTTTTACTTCTGCAATACCATGTACACACCGTCCAGCAGCTGGGGAGACAGGATCTCCAGGGAAGAAGAGACAGACTACTGTAGGCCTAGCACACTTGCCTCAAGATCCCAGGTGGTCCAGCCAGGGAGGACAGGGAATGTGGGTTTCTTGTTGTGCAGGTATCGGGTGAATGGGAACGACATGGTCCGACCTGCAGCAGTACTTGATGCAGGGGGTAAATTAATCAGAAGAGAAAAAATAAAAAAATAAAAATTGGTGAGTCTGGTGTGTGGCTGTTGTGAGTGGTGGATAGATTGATGAAGGACAAAAAACAAAAGTAATTACAATATCCAGGGAAAAGCAGTGATGCTCGTTTATTTGTTGGGATCCATCCATCACCTCCATGTCCTCTCCCTCCCTCCCTCCTCCTTTTCCCCTTCTTACATCTCATCAGCATTGGCCCTTGCTCTTGTCCAGCGCTGCTCTGTACTGACAATGCTCATATCAAAGACGTGAAGGAAAAGAAGAAACGGGATTCCAACTTTTCCATCCTCCTAGATTGGGAAGGTGGGGCTCGCCCCCCCCTGCATGTGGTTCTGCGCACACTGTACGCCGGTGGGAACATGGGCGCATTTTCGTCGGGCTGAGTTGTTGAGTTCTCGTGGCGTGCCCTGGGGCCCCGTGGCACTGGCCGCATGTGTTCCAGCGTGCCCTGCAGGCCGCAACAGCACGTGAGGTCCAGGCTTGTACCTAAACAGCAGCACAACCGCCCTGTCTGGGATTCCTGTCCGTCCCTGCCAAGAAAGTGCCGGCCAGAGATTGTCCACTGGATGCTTACCTGTATGAGATGTAGGCTCGAGTAGATAGAGGTATATCCAAACTGACTTGAGAATACACCCTCCTTCGGGAGAGTCAATTCGCACCTTGGCCTGCAGCGTTCGCCCCCAGCACAGCATGCGCACGCCGACAGCACTAACCAATCCCCGCCAAGACTTTCGAGCCTTTGGGTATAACGCTCCGCCAGACGTTGCACTAAGAAGACTCCCCCCCTCCACCGCGGCTCCTGGAGCACCGTGCCCGCCAGGCAGGCTCGTGGGGCTACTTTCACTGTGTGCATCTGCTGTGCCTCCCCTGCCCAGAGTATTCGGTCCTGCTACAACACGCACCACTCTCTCTCTCTCTCTGTCTCTCTCGGGCACACCAGGAACCCCTTTGTCGGGTTTCAGACCTACATAGTATCTGCAGGATGGGATGCCTCTGTACCCCGCCTGGCCTGGCCTGGTCACCCGAGCGAGCTCTCTAGCAGCCTGTCGTGCCACCGAGCTTTTCCCGAGACTGGATGGGTCGTACCATGGCTGTCGAGCAGCAGCCACCATTCTGCGCCCAAAGCACGTACGTGCTGATAGGCTGGGCTGAACGCTGAACGGGGGTCCTCGAGCTGAACTGCAGAGCATCCACTACACCTTGCGGCTCGTCCTCAACATCAAGCAGATACTCTTTGTTGATTAGGCGTCTTTCTATAATGAAAAAAGAAACGGAAAAGAAGACAAAAATGACACAATACTTCGCACCCGTCCGTGTATGAGATATACTGATCCAAGGAACTACGACAAGAAAAGAGAGAAAGAGAAGGAAAAAAGATAAAAGGTACTCCGTACATGCCCGTCTCCGTGATGATAAAAACTCAAAAACTCACAAACACTTACAAGAACGGCCGAACCTGCTCTTCTTGCCACTCCCAGAACTTCTCTGCCTGTCCAGTCCCGCCTTCAGACACCGGCCTGCTCGCATCAAGCATGTGCTTCCGGATCCTCGCAAACCGGCCCCAGGGAACAACTAGACGACAGCCAGGTCAGAAATCATCAGACACGCACGAGTTCTGCAGGGCAGGTGGTGTGTTGGACAGGGTTCCCGACTCACCCCACTCGCCAGACCTCTCGGTCGTCACGTCGGGCGACAGCCCGGCAAACAGCTCCGTGTACGCCCCGTAGACGGGCGGGTTCAGCACCAGCAGCCTCATGATGGGCATCACGAACCGGGGCAGCTCACGCCACAGGTCCGAGTTCAGGTTGCCCGGGTTCAGCGGCACGCTGACCACACCGTCGGCCCTGTGCCGCCGCGCAAACTCGACGCCCTGCAGGTAGTTCCCGGCCTTGGAGACGGCGTACTTGTCGAAGGCGCTCTTGTCGACGTGGTAGTCCAGGTTGGTCAGGTCCACGCCGCCCGTCGGCACCGCGGGCGACTCGGCCGCCGACGACGACACCCAGACGACGCGCACCGAGGCAGGCTCGGGGGCCGCCCTCGCCGTGCGCACCAGCACCGGCGTGAGCAGCTTGGTGAGGAGGAACGTCCCCACGTTGTTGACGCCCAGCTGCAGCTCGTAGCCCTGCGCGGTCCGCGACCCCTGCGGCGGGATCATGACGCCCGCGTTGTTGAACAGGACGTGCAGCCTGTCCTCCTGCGCCAGGAACTGCTCGGCCGACGCCCGGATGGTGCTGAGGTCGGCGAGGTCCAGCGACAGGAACCGCAGCTCGCCGCGGGACCCCGGCACCGCGGTCCGGATGGCCTCCATCGCCTTGAGCGCCTTCTCCTCGGACCGGGCGGCGCAGTACACCCTGGCGTGCTTCGCGTACAGCACCTGGGCCACGTCCTTGCCCACGCCCGTGTTGGCGCCCGTGACGATGTAGACCTTGCCGTCCAGGTCCCCGACGTCCTTTTCTGTGAACGTTGGCTTTCCCGGGAAGGCCTGCGAGATGAAGCTCGCCAGGAAGGTGAAGGGGTTGTCACCTCGGAACATGGCCTGCTGGAGCGGTGCCTGTGTGTGGGTTGTGAAGGAGGAGAAAGCTCTCGTTGGGCTCTGGTCTTGATGGATGGGTAGGTTTTCCCCCGGCGTGTAAGAGGACGATAGTAGATGTATGGTCTCAGAAGCTTGGATAGGTCCGAACTCCTATGGGAGGACGTGTTTCATTTATGTGATGATAGGTGCCGCGGTAGAATTTAGTCGGTTGTTTAGTATGAGAAGTGGTCCGGAAACGTTGCCTGCTCGTGTACCTCTCTCTCCCTCATCAGCCACGGAGCAAGGCCAGCACCCGCCATTCTTATATTAGTCTAGAGGAAAGAGAAGCGGAGGAGAAGAAGGGCACCACCATGATCATTAAACAAAAAAAAATTACATCGAGGTTAGACACATACAGGGCAGACAAGAGATGTGTTCTAGATGGTAAAATTAGACCCCGTAACTCCCGTCGGCCCAGGCGTCTGCCCGGGGCTACTTCCCGCCCACCCACGGAGAGCACCCAGAGTCAGGAGCAGGGGTTGCGCCGACGGTCTTTATAAAGTTCTCTGGGCGCCCCTTCTTTTGCGAGTGCGAGGTAATCAGCGCCGCCACCTCGTTCCCACTCAGCAAGTGTCGCTCGTTCGTCTGTCCCTGTCTCCGCTGATGGAGGACGCGATCGGTCGACGTCTAGACAGCGGCATGGTACTGCGAATAAATCACGAGAGTCTTTTTGAAGACGTGCCTGTTCCTAGATGCCCAGGGTCAGGTTTTGTTCCTCATGACGAGTGTGCTCTTCGCCATGTTCAAACCAGCATTCAAGTTACCCTGTAGAAAATTTGTGCAGTAGAATGAGTATGAACAATGCGCATTTCGACACGGTCATCACCACGTCGCCAAGCGCATAGCCATACAAGATGCTACGAGACAATTCCGTGCCGTAGAATCATCAGAGGGCCATCCTATTTCACATGGCAGCAACAGGCTACCATAAAAGGGCGGTGATAGCTTCCGACAAGATGGGAGAATAATCCAAGTATCTGCGGCCAGACCCGGTCGAGACCCAGGCTAGTGCATACTTGGTGCATACCCGCTGCTGCGTCAGGTCTATACCCGAGACCTCCATCCCGGCTGCGCAGGCCCGGACTAGACGGAACCTTGCCCACATTCAACAGCACCCTCCTCCTCCCTACGGTACCTATTCGTCAAAAACCTAGAGGCGGAACAAGACACCACTGAACAGACACACACCTCGTCTTCAGATCTGCCCAGTTGAGGCATCGTCTAGATACATCTAGCTCTTCACACACACGCGCGCACACACAAAAACCCCCTCTAAAACTTCCACGAGCCCAGTTCCCCGAGCCCCAAGACCAAAGATGCCCACCCTCGCACACCTCAGAGAGATATTTCTCTTCCTCGTCGACCCCTGGCTCTTTATGATCGAGTCCCTAACCCGCCTGCTCCCCACCATCCTCTCCCTCCTCTTCGCCGGCAACCTCACCACCCTCCTCACGCCCTCCCGCCTCCAGTCCGCCTGGTTCGGCCGCTTCTGGGCCTCCGCCGGCCCGGTCGTCCGCGAGACAGGCGAGGCCCGCGTGGTCCCCCTCCTCGAGGGCCGCGTGTCCGCAGGTTGCGTCCGCGAGGAAGCTCGCCCCCCGTCAGCGGCGTCGTGCTGGAGGTCGGCCCCGGCACGGGCATGTGGGCGTCCGTCTTTGCGCACCCGGCTCTTCTGCCCGGCATCACCAAGGTCTACGGCGTCGAGCCCAACACGTCGCACCACGCCGAGCTGCAGCGCCGCGCCGCCGACGCAGGCCTGTCGGGCGTCTACGAGGTCGTCCCCGTGGGCATCGAGGACCTGGCGGCCAGTGGGAGGGTGCAGAAGGAGAGTGTGGACTGCATCGTGTCGGTGCTGTGTCTGTGCAGCATCCCGGACCCGGAGGAGCACGTGAGGCAGCTGTATGGCTACCTGAAGGAGGGAGGGAGGTGGTTTGTGTATGAGCATGTGAGGTGCGAGAGCGAGCGGATGAGAGAGTCTGGGCTGGCTATGAGGGTATATCAGGGTACGTTTCTTCGCCCACCTTTTTTCCCCCTTCTTTTTCCTTCTATTTTTTGCCTATGCTCTCTTTTCCTCATTACGCGCTCGTCTCGGAATATGGCCGCGGGTGCGCAAAACCACATGTACAAAGCCATCTCTCAGATGAGCGCGCTAGCACCCCATGTCCTGCGATCAAGAGTGCTAAGAAAGGGGAAAAAACAAAAACTCTCCGCCCGCATAATCAAACAGCCTTCGTCAACCTCTTCTGGCCACACCTGATCGGTGGCTGCGAGCTCTGCCGCAATACCTCCAAGACGCTTGTCGAGGCCGGGCCTTGGACCGCCATCGACCTGGCCCAACCCGAGGGCGAGCCGTGGTACCACCCACTGCCGCATATCCTCGGCACCCTGACCAAATGAGCCCCTCCTCAGGAACTATGCTTCCGACTATTAGAGCTGGAGGCACTGTTGAGCCGCTGGACAAAAATGTGAGACCGGTGCTGCAAGACAAAAACGGTAAGATGGGACGATAGATTGGCGGACGGGAAACCACCTCTCAAGTGTCGAGCGTATAGCCTTTCACCATGTTTGCCCCGTGGGTATCATTCACGGAAGCTGGCGTGCAGGAGCCACAACTCTTCAATATCTAGCTTAGCTGCAGGTTGGGCAGCCAAGGGTAGGCTCTCTCATGGGATATTACCACCACACGGATCTGCCACTGGAAGAGAAAACATGATTCAATAGATCACCCGTGTGAATTCAAGACTACCTGTTGTGTGGTACTAACCGTGTGACTAAAACTGGTCTCATCTGTTCTCAAGGCTCCTGTACCAAAGTCTGATCAAGTCTCCTTCACAAGATCAAGAGAAACGGACTAGAAATCACCATCATCATGACATCCATCAAAAGCGGTCTCTCGAAGTAGGTTGGAATCTTGGAAAAGGTGTCCGAGGGTTGTGTCTGCTGGCTGGGTCGGACGATGCGAGCCGGCAATTACCAGGTCGTGGCGCCACCAACGCTTCCGCCAGTACCACCGAAGGAGTCGCCAGCGCCGGCCTCAGCAGCCAAGCCAGCATCGCCACCAGCGTTGTGGAAAGGATCCTCAGCGACGTGGGGGTTGGTGCACTTGAACTTGAAGTGGCCCATCTGCTGGCAGTTCTGACACTGAACACGGGACACTGGGAACACGTCAGTACATGTGCCACTTCCCATGATCGAGAGGCGGATCTGCTTACTATCGCGAGGCTTAGGACACTCCTTGGCACTGTGGCCCATCTCATCACAGTTCCGACACTGGAAATTGGCCATGTTGCGGGGCTCGGTGCACTCCTTGGCCATGTGGCCCTCCTGACCACAGTTGCGGCAGCCGCGGGGGCCAGCCTTGGGGCAGTCCTTGGAGTAGTGACCCATCTCGTTACACTTGCGGCACTCGACATTCTCAGCCGAGCGGGGCTCGGGGCCTGTATCTGTCAGTCGACCATCAAGGGCATCAGAGGCACCAGAGGCGAGAAGACTCACAGTCAGCAGCCTTGTGGCCACCATTGCCGCAGTTCTTGCACGCGAACTTGTCAACACGAGGCTGCGGGCCTGAAGATGTCAGTGATCAAATCATAGCATGGTTCAGCCTCTGACTTACAGTCACGAATACGGTGGCCCTCCTCGTCGCAGTTGAAACACTTGATAGTGGCACGGTCGGCGGTCTCGATCTTTTCCTGGGGGCAGCTCTTCGAGATGTGGCCGAGCTCACCGCAGTTGCTGCACTTGGGAAGACCCAGGGGAACAACATCGCCAGCATCGGCCAGACGAGTCAGGACTTCTTCGTGGTCCTTGGGCCAGTCCTCCTTCTCAGTCGCGCGGCGTGGCTTATCCGAGAAGCGGTAGCTGACGGTGTATTTCTTACCGAGGTTGCCCTGCAGGTCCATGTTGCACAGGGTAATCGACAGAGCGCGCTTGACCAGGGGAATCAGGAACAGGTTGTAGCCCTGGGAGCGAAGGGCCTTCTCGAGCTCGACAAAGGTAGTGGTGGGCTGCGCCTTGACATAGATCTGTATCTTCTCCTTGACCTCGTCCATGTCTCGCTCGATGATCGCCTGCTCGAGGAGCTTCCAGGCCTCCTCGCCGGTCATCTCGGGAAGGTGGCTACGATCAACCGCGCGAGCGTTGGTGCAAGCAGAGGCCAAGTGGTCTGGAACCAGGCATCCGTTAGTACGATGACAGGAAAAGCGAGGGAGTCGGGCTGAGAGGGGGCGGCGGACTCACTCTCCTGGCCACAGTTCTTGCAAATGGGGACGTAGGTGGGACAGTCCCTGGCCATGTGCTCACCCTTACAGTGGTGGCATCGCATGGGCTCAGTACAGTCTCGCAACTTGTGACCACCCTTGCAGCGGGGGGCAGACGAGGGGCTCGGGGCAGTCATCGATCCAATGACCATCCCGCTTGCAGTTACCACAACGGGTAGCAGGGGCAGTCGGACAGTCCTTGACCATATGACCCTCCTTGTTGCAGTTACGACAGGTACCAGTAAAGGTAGATGGGTTGGGGCACTCGGCCTTGTTGTGTCTGAGAGGGTCTCGTCAGCCGCATGTTGTCAAGATCGCGTGGAGGAATTTAGGACAACTACATACCCGGTCTGACCGCAGTTGAAGCAGCCGTGGTCGCCTCCAGCATCCTCGCCCACATCCTCACCGAAACCAGAGGCACCGGCCTTGTCGCCAAAGGACGTGGTGGCTTCGACATTGCCACCCTCACCACCACCCCAGCTGTTGCTGGCATCGGGAGCGTTCCAAGACATGACGAATGGTATCTTGTCTGCTGTCAGAAAGATCTGGAAATAGATTGGTCAGAACTGCAACACGAGGAGATGGCCCTCAATGTGGTCAACGCAGCATATGAGTGGCAATGGTAGGCGATCATGGAGATGAGGGCTGACGACGGGGAGTGACTGCCACAGCAACACTGTGACGGCGGGACAGGACCGTTTCTCCTGCAGCCAGACTGGCGTGTTTCGGCCTTCGGTGACAATACTACCGATATCCCAGGGTGGTCACTAGGAGCACGGCAATCGCACCCTCTGTGGATGAAGAGCGGGTAGGGGGAGGGGAGTCTGAGCCGGGGAAGATACTTATGGGAAGGGGTATCCAAGATTTGTAAGGCTCTTACCAGTCTCAACAAGAAAATCTTGTTGTGGGTTGCCAAGGCGACAAGCTGTGATGGTGCTGCTCTGGAGGAAAGGGAGGAAGGAGAGGTGCAGATCTGGGCTTTGTCGAAGGGAACTTGACCTGGCTGGTGGAAGTGGGGACAGAGCTCTCTGCCCACTGAAGACAGGGCACGAGGACAGTGGCAGGCTGGGAAAAATCAACAAGGACAGCGGGGCAGAGGAACAGGAACAGCACAGGAGGAGGTCAACCCACTGAAGGTAAAGTATTGTACGCGGAAGGTACGAAGAAGACGCGTCACTGATGCTCCAGATGGGCCACAAAGGTCAGCAACAGTGAGCAGGGAAACAGTCAGACGTGGATAGAAGGAGGGGCAAGGCACATCAGAGGAACGGGAACGTCCTCACACCAGATTTGAATGAGTGGTTTGGGTGGGTGGAGGAGACAAAAGGGTAGGAGAGAGGGGGTAGGGCTGCAGATGGAGGAGAAGACAGGAAGGAGGAGGGTGAGGCTGAAAGAAAGGCTAGAAAGACTTGCCTCTTTGCCTCAGAGATGCAGGCGGAGGATGAAACACACTCTCTCTTTGGTTGGAAGGCTCCAGATTTGATTGGGGCCTCAGAAGGTGGATGTTGATGTGGTTGAAAGAGGAAAGGGAAGGAAGAAAGGACAGAGGTGCAGATTTAAATCTGTGGCCTTCCCTTTGTATCAGACAAGAGATGGCACTAATGCGCCTTCCCTCTCTGTGAGCTACTTGTCGACACTGAAGATGTCCTGGTATCCTCCAGGATTGCTTGGCTCCTCTCACGGCAAGGCACCCAGACCAAGATGTCGGAGTGACAAAGGGCTTTGGGCATGAAAGGAACACAGTATCATGCTCTGTATTCTGGGGACAAGCCTTATTGGAAGTCTACAGGCCAGGTCTGCTCCTACTCAATCGGTTAAGATGACACGGGAGGTTGTCAGGAAGAAGCAAGGACTACTGATCTACTACGGACCGTTTTTCCACCTCGGGGATGGCATCATAACGGGTGTGCCCCAGGACGAAGAGCTTGGAGGTAGGAGATGTTCTAACAAATATCGACTGTTTTCATTCTTGGCTATGGGACAGAAGCTGCATGGACGAGGTGCTTGGAGACAGCATCAGTAAGATCTCGAGGGCATACCACACTAGCATAGCGAGGCATGGAGCCAGCATCGATATAAGAACTACCTACCCTATACGGATGATACGCTGGCTCGAATGTATGCGCACACGGTTAGCTTGGCTTGATGGGTTTGGGAGCACTCTAGGAAGATGAATGGTTCGATGGCTTCGAAGCATCACAATGGGGAGGGAAGCCTCCTCCCACCTCCTTCCCCCCTCCCCCAAAAAGAAGAGGACTGGTGACCCAGGCCACCCAATCCTCAGAAACGCTCCAGGCACCCGTGAGGATGTATTTCGAGTATAGATAGCGTGACATCCTCTCAGTATGGGGATTCTGTGCCGGGCGTTCCCAATCATCCTCGTGGGAGGGCAGGTCCTGCTGAGGGCATCGGCAGGATCAATGGAGTTTGTCTAGTCTCTCTGTAGCATTAAGGACTGCTCTTCGACAAATACACGCTCGACATAGGAAGTATGTAGTAGCAGAATAAGGAGCATTGAAGGCTATCTACAGCCTTCTGGTGGCGATCCTGCGATCGCGAGCATGGCACATATGTCCTGCTGTCTATTTGTCTGCATATCAAGGGCGTCACCTTCAGTCCCTTATCTCGAAGATCCAATACTACAGAAGTCACGACGGCGCCGCGGGTAAAACGACCGCCGTCCATAGGTAAATAAAAGACTTGTCACTGTTTGGACCCACGACT
Source organism: Celoporthe dispersa (assembly GCA_016584495.1). Taxonomy (NCBI): domain Eukaryota; kingdom Fungi; phylum Ascomycota; class Sordariomycetes; order Diaporthales; family Cryphonectriaceae; genus Celoporthe; species Celoporthe dispersa. Next base: position 1,309,313 of record WAID01000006.1, on the reverse strand, counting down.
CCCGTTAAAAATAAGGCTTCTAGAAACGAGTAGAGGGCGCGCTGACACACACCATCGCTACGGTGGACTGTGTTCTCGCGGGTGGGTGACACTCGCTGCGACCCAGTACGCGGCAGGAACCCCTGGAATTTGCCATGTGGCACCGCTCAGGGTAGGTTGATTGGCCAGAGCTTCAAGCTGGGTACATATTACAAGTAGCTACTATGTATTAGGGGTCTCTCCCGCGGTGTGTGCCCCGCGGGGACAGCGTGCAAGGGAGCAATTAGCTATCAGAAGCCCAGGAGGGCAATCAACCTCAGATGGCACCGCGGAGGGCGGCCCATCCGAGCGTCTCGCAACAACGGTCAACGATTTCTTGGTCTGCGAATTAGCAGACGCCGATCCTCTCTTTCTCCTCTACAGGATCCCAGTCATCATCACCCTTTTGCCTGGTCTGTCATTGGGCTGCTCGAGCCAAGAAAGAGAGAGAAAAAACCGGAGCAATTGGGTCGGTCCTCTTTTTCCCTCCCCCCTAGAGGCCGTCTTCTGAGTGCTGCTGGGTCTTGTTGGGAAGATCCATCCTGACCGCCCGCCTTATTTTGCCTCCGGCTCGTCCAAAAATCGCCTCCGGATCGCATGATCTGGAACATACCCTTCCGACTTGTCACACCACAGCTCAGGCTAGCTCCTCCTCCAGAACGACCGCCCACTTTGAAGAGTCTGAAGAGGGAGATCTCAGGCAGCCTTGGTTGTGCTCACTTCCTCGACGACCACCTCAAAAATCTCACCACAGCGCACAATGGCCAACTCATCGACGACCACGACGAGCGCCAGCGCGGGGAGGCGCAAGACCGCTGCCAATGGCAAGACTGCTTCTGATGGCGGCGAGATCAGGCTGAACGGAGCGGCGGCGGCGGCGACAGCAACACAGACGCAGGACGAGGTTGACAAGAAGATGAACGATTTCTTCTGGACATACACAGAGGAGCCGCACAGGACACGGAGGCTGGCCATCATCAAGGCGCACCCCGAGGTTTGCCACATTGCCCCTTCTCTCTCCCTCTCCATATCTCTTGGAAAGCCTGACATGCATACTGACCAGCCAAACCCTCTTGGCAGGTTACGAAGCTCTGCGGCCCCGAGCCATTGACCAAATACGTCGTCGCCTTCGTCGTCGCCCTACAGATCCTCTGCGGCTATCTCCTCCGAGACACCTCCTTCTGGTCGTGGAAGTTCTGGGCGCTGGCGTACGTCATCGGCGCGACTGCGAACCAGAACCTCTTCCTCGCTATCCACGAGATCTCTCACAATCTCGCTTTCCGGTCGCCGCTGGCCAACAGGGTGTTCGCCATCTTTGCGAACCTGCCAATCGGGGTGCCGTACAGCGCCTCCTTTAGGGTATGCCAGGCCCGATGTCCCTCACTATGTATGTCGTTGCGGGAGAGCAGTGGACTGACCAGGGGGGGAGGGAGTGATACAAACAGCCTTACCACCTAACCCACCATAAGTCCCTCGGCGTCGACGGCCTCGACACGGACCTCCCCACCGCCCTGGAGGCCATCGTCTTCGACTCCATCCTCGGCAAGGCCTTCTTCTGCACCTTTCAGATCTTCTTCTACGCCATCCGGCCCATGTGCGTCTTCCAGGTGACCTTCACCTGGGTGCACCTCGCCAACCTCTTCGTCCAGGCCGCCTTCGACTACGCCCTGGTGACCGCCACCGGCTCGTCCCAACCCCTCCTCTACCTCCTCCTCTCCTCCTTCCTCGCCGGCTCCCTGCACCCCACCGCCGGCCACTTCATCGCCGAGCACTACGTCTACGAGACCGTCCACCCCGAGGCCCGCGACCCGGCCAACAACGTCCCCATCCCCGAGACCTACAGCTATTATGGCCCCCTCAACGTCGTCACCTACAACGTGGGCTACCACAACGAGCACCACGACTTCCCCGCCGTCCCCTGGACCCGCCTGCCCAAGCTGCGCGAGATCGCAGACGAGTTCTACAGCCCGCTGCCGCGCCACGACTCCTGGGTCCTGGTCCTCTGGCGCTTCGTCTGGGACGCCAACGTCGGCGTCACCAGCCGCGTCAAGAGGAAGAACGGCGGGCGGAAGGTCGGTGGCCAGCTCGCCAAGGTGGCCGCGTGGACCCCGCAGGAGATTGAGGCGTGAGCCGGCCCGCTCTCGCACCCCAATGGAAACTGGAAGACGGGAATAGATGGTCCGTAGAGGCGTTTCATGATGTCAAGAGGGATATTGTACATGATAGAAAAAGAACAAAAAAAGAAACGAAATGGGGAAGGAAAAAAAAAGCGTCTCAAGCACATATGTAAGAGGGATAGGCGTGTTTGAATTCTCGGCGTTCGCGAAGTGCTAGACCCAAGGAGAGACGGCCTACCAGATCTGTGCATAGGAGGCCATGTCAGGCTCTCGAAGCTCATAGAAGGTCCTCACGCCATGTGAAAGTCAAAAGTCATGTCTGTCCTGTGTCCCAGACTTTTGAACCAATATGCTGCTGCCAATCCTGGACTGCTGAGGTACACTGTCATTGCTGCGGGAAATTCTATTTCAGACTTGTACGATTCAACATATATAGGGAAAGGCATATCATTAATAGGCGAAGGAAAAACGATACACAGCCTAATATAGACCGGTCGAGGCCGCCAAGGAAAGAAGACAATGAGAACGAAAATACAAAAAGTAAGCTACAAAGACCGGAGGTCGCGCCAGAAAACGATTGGTCCACTCCATTTTCCCATCCCACGTCATGAGAAGCAATCAAAAGTTATCCTCGCCTGTCTTTGTCGGACCGGCGTCCTCGGCCTGCGCAAGCAGCAAAGGGCCCGGGCTCGAGATGACCGGCAGAGCTTCCCGTGCGGGTGACGGTATCTCTGCGCCCAAGGTCGGGCCCGCGGACTCGTCCCGCAGCGCTAGGCTGCCTCGTTTCGCTCGACAGATGCCCACCGTATCCCATCAGATCCTCTCCTGCTGGTATGTCGTACACTCGTGCTCCGCAGTCTTCAGACCCGATGATGTCCTCACCGCTAAAAAGAAGAAGTACGCCAAGAGGAAGCTGACGAGACACAATATCGCGACGAGCTGGATCGGCACCCCCTCGGTGCCCTGCGGCCTGACGGCCGACGCAACGGCCGCGGCAGCCGGCTTCTCGTCTGCAGGGGTAGTGGTCTTGCGCTGGCGCAGGCCCTCCCTCGCGGCCGAGGCCCCAGCTAGCTCTCGCTTCAGGTCGCTATCCGAGGCCTGCTGGGGAACCTGGGGGGATTGCGCAATGGGCGCAGTGACCTCTGGGTCTTCTCGGGGCTCGCTGATCACTTCGGACGGTGGGGCGTTGCTGCTGGCCGGCCTGTGCTCGTCGGGCGAGGAGTAGGGTGGTGGGGTATCCTCGATCTGTAGGTATTTAGTGAGCATGTGAGCGGTCTTGTCTAGTGTCACTGGGTGCGAGCTTACGCCGTTCGCGAGCTGCTGCTGCTTGACGGGAGTAGCGGCAGCGGCAGCAGGCTCTGAGCCGCCGGCAGCGAGGAAGATGACTCTTATTTTCTTCTCCTGGACACTAGACTTCTCGACGGAGTCCCACTGGTGATAGGTTGCACGGTTAGCATGTGCGCGTGAGCCTGCCGGTGGCTGAGGGATCAGGGGTGGGGGGCGTACGATCGTCTGCACGTTGCTGAATTCGAGATCGCTGGAGATTATGACGGACTGGACCAGGAACTTGTCGCGGCACTTGGCGTCCGGGGCAGGGTCCTGCTTCATAGCCTGGAGGAGGACTGCAGAGGTGCATTTGTAAGCTTCGACGGCAGAGGCAGACTATATGGTATGGGACCGCCTACCAGTGACCTCGACTTCATGGCCCGGCTCGATACGGCCGGAATTCGGTCGCACGCAGTACCTAGATAGATGTCTTGTAAGCCTCCTCTTCTGCCAGATCACTCTCTCTTGGTTCGGGGGTCGTACTGCTTCGGAGCGGTGGTTTTAACCTGGGACTGTTAGCCAGTGCCTGATCGGTTGCGGACCGGTATCATAGCTGTAGCGTACCTTGAATGCGACAGGTTGCTTGTTGGTGTTCTTGAGCTTCAGGATCTGTGAGACCTCGACGGTGAAGGGCCCTGTGGCATGGATTGATCAGCTGTCGGACCTCGGGTCATGCACAGGATCGTGGGAACGGGCGGCATACGGCGGAAGCCGAGCTCAAAGGGCTCGATCTCAACAGACATCGTCGCAGTGGTGATCACTCAAGTAGGATATCGTCCGAGGGCAAGGGCCGAGGTCGTGAGCCGTCAGGGCAGAGCGAGCTGGTCTAGTTTGCGTGCGTGGGAAGAGATAAAGCAGGACAGGCTCGACGGGGTATCGTGGCGCCGGGACTCGACGTGGGCGAGGGTGCCAAATTTAAATGACAAATTGCGAAGACGAGGTGGGCGGGTTCGTCCAGGTGACGGGTTGTCGCGAGTGACTCTCGATTATCGGCTGTGGAGGGTTGCGTGGTCGTCGGCGGCGATGAGAGTGTCACGAGGAAGGTAGGGGCAACGAGGTTTGCAGGTGAAAAGACGACGAGGAGGTGCAGGCCGGTTGCGATTGGGGATGACGGCACAGGTCTTACGACATTGACAACGCTTGGGATCGGGTTCGGTTAGTTGGCACAGGATGGGCAGGGCAGGGCAGGGCAGGGTGCTGAACTTAGAGTGGCACAGGTAAAATCTGGGAACAGCTGCTGTTGGCCAACCTGTTCTGGGGAGTTGAAACAAGCTCCCTCCCCCCCAGGACCTGCTTGCTCCAACGTCCCAGTCCAACCCAATCTCATAAGGGTGCATCTGGCTAGCCAGGCCAACAGGCCAGGTTTCCACTACATTTGTCCCATCAGCCATCCGAACTGCAGCCATGGATAGAAAGTGCCTGTGATTATTCCAGCCCCATCTCAGCAATCTCGAGAGACCCCACAACGTCCCCTGGGGTCATCACTAGCCCTCTTGCTAATTACTCTGTCCAGTGGCTAATCCTGCTAGTATTATTAACCGTTTGATATGCTACAGATACTGTAGTAGTGCCATGTATCTAGTTCCAACGTTTGTTTGCCCAGTAATGATCAAAAAGAGATGAAGAATCACTGACGATTCAGAACGGACAGGTGACGTGTCACATATATTTGGCTCCTGAGAACAGGCCCTGGTGAGAACTTCTTGATAAATGGGACCATCATACCATGCAAGAAGGCCGTCTGTTTGCTCAAGGTAAGGAGACGTATTGTGTATTATGGCAGGTTTGCTGCTCTGCTGTACCCATGAAACCAGAACCAGACCCGTTCCTGTTAGTGCTCGCCGCCCCGGGGCTGGACCAAGTCATGCCCCACAGTAGTGTCTACTACTACGTAGTGCGTAGGGCAGCTGCCCCTCCATTCGCTCCCCTACCCGGCATCTTCCCCAAGCTTCAGCTTCCTACTATTTAGTTCTGTGCATTCCACACAGAGCTAAGGTCCTGTCTGCCTTGCCACAAGACACACAACAGTGCTCTACCGATTACCCCCACCGTCACTTTCATTACCACGACAACAACAACTGCCGGTCGCACCCGCCAGGCGCCACCATCTCCCCTCTTGCCACATCTTCTCCCCGACACTCCCCACCTCCCATCCAGATACCGCCAGTCACCATGGCCTCCGATTTAGAGACCCTGCTCGAGATGGGCTTCGACAAGGCCCGGGCCGAGATGGCCGTCAAGAAGTCAGGTGGCCTCCAGGGCGCCCTCGAGTGGCTGGAGAAGAACCAGGACACCCCGCTGGAGCAGCTCGAGGCGCCAGACGAGGACGACGCCGAGGCCACTGCGGCCGCCATCAAGGGCCTAGAGGAGGGCCAGCTGGCCAAGTCCCTCGTCTGCGACGACTGCGGCAAGCAGTTCCGCACCACGGCCATGGCCGAGTTCCACGCGAGCAAGTCGGGCCACGAGAACTTCTCCGAGTCGACCGAGGAGGTGAAGCCCTCACCGAGGAGGAGAAGAAAGAGAAGCTCGCCGAGATGCGCGCCGCCCTGGCCGAGAAGCGCTCGCGGCAGGCCGAGCTGGATAAGGCGGACAGCAAGCGCAACGAGGCCATCAAGCGCAAGGCGACCCAGGAGACGCAGGACATGAAGGAGGACCTCCAGCGCAAGGAGCAGATCAAGGAGGCTGCCAAGAAGAGACAGGAGAAGCTCGAGGACCAGGAGGCCAAGAAGCGCATCAAGGCCAAGATCGAGGCCGACAAGGAGGAGCGGCGCCGCAAGGCGGAGGAGGCCAAGGCCGCCAGGGAGGGCAGGGCTCCTCCTGTCGTGGCAGAGGCTGCTGCGCCTGCTGCTCCGTCACAGCCCAAGACGAGTGCCTCGTACACCGACTCCCGACTGCGGTTCCAGACGCCCGGCGGTATAGTGCAGAAGAGCTTCCCCGCTGATACGACCCTGTTCGAGGTGGCCGAGGCTCTGAGGGCGGAGGGCACCAGTGTGCAGAACTTCACCATGACGTTCCCACGGAAGGTCTTCGAGGCCACCGAGTTCGGCCAGACACTTCGGGAGGTGGGACTCGTTCCCAGTGGTGTTCTGATCGTCAAATAGACGATCACTCAAGTACAGCACAGGACCTGCGGTGGGGAGGGACTTGACCCGGTTGCACAAAGGCGGAAGAGAAGGTATCTGGGGCAAAATATTACAACGGCGTTTTGAGGGAAATGAAAGACCATCATTCGGGTACAGGACGCAGCAATGGGCATTGACTAGCATATTCCGCCAACCTGTGGTTGGCTTTGGCAGATTTCGAGGGCTGCACCTACACAGCGGAGCTGGTGCCGTCATGTAGTGGGCGTCAATGACCCAAGGACATCTCGACCACTTGACGAATTAATGAACAATACCCTAGGCCTTAAGTCTATCTGACGTGAATCTAACCTTCCGGGCTTTGTGACAGGTGTAGCGATAATGCGGCACTTTCTAAAGTCTCGAGTCCCTCTCCCCAGCAGACTACAGACGCGATCAACAGGCCTATCCGGTGAAACGCCGGAGGCCTTTCATAGACTTGACGTTGAAGACGTTGATCAGCTCAATTGACATTCACGAAGCACGGGAGTGCACATTTGCGAGGCGGACGACCGGATGAAGGGCTCCTCATTTCCAGACAACATGTCACTGATTCACCAAGGAGAACCACTCGATCACAACAAGACACAGATTCTCTCTTTTTTTTGCCTTTTAATTTGCAAAAGGTCATCAAATTCCGGATCCCTCTACTCCATTCCTGCGACCAGATACCAAAGGAGAAGAAGCCTTCCTCCCCGTCCCTTTTACGTAGATGACTGGTATTTGCTAGACTAGAAGCAGCGTAGCATTGTTTGAGAAAAAAATGACCCGCAACCCAATGCAGAGATCGAAGGAAGTACAGCGGAGCGGGAGGAGATGTCGTCGTGAGGATATGTCGGGTAGGTCGGATTTGCTCGTAGGTTTTGTGCTCGTTTTGACGGCGGCAGTTGGCAGTGGGTTGAAAACCGTTTAGTCGAACAGACCGAAGCCCATGTCGTCGTCGGACTCCTCCTTCTCTGTATATGGTGTCAGTCAGCCGGTCATGATCCGAGCGCACGGCAGCCCAGGTGAGCATGTGATGATTGGGGGGTTGGCACGAACCCTCCTCCTTGGCCTCCTCCTTGGCCTCCTCGGCGGCGGCGGCACCGCCAGCAGCAGCACCACCGGCGGCGGGGGCGGCAGCGCCACCACCGGAGCCGACGTTGGTCAGGGAGATCCTTGACGTCCTTGCCCTCAAGAGCCTGCATGATGATGATCCTCGTCAGCGTCCATGTCCCCGACAAGCATCCTCTCGTGATGAGAGCCCCCGGTCGAAATTTCGAGGTGGGTCTCTTTTCGCTCTCGACGGGGTTTCGTTTTATGGTCGTCGTACCTTGGCGAAGAGAGAAGTCCAGATGGGCTCAATATCGGAGACGTTGGCAGCCTTGATCAGGGTCTGCAGCTTGTCGGCCTGTTTTGCGGTTCAACGAAGTCAGTACTCTGGTGTCATCTCCCTGTCGTCGACATCGTTTGCGACTGCCCTCGTGGGGGTCGGGGGAGGTTTTCATACAGTGATCTCAAGACCCTCATCAGCGAGGATGAGGGCGGCGTAGGAGTTGGCCAGCTCAGCAGTAGACATCTTGGATGTGTATGTGGTGGATTGCGGAATGCAAGAATGAGGAATTTCGAATGCTGCGTCGCAAAAGAGTGGTGACAATTCAAAGTCTCGCTTCAGGTGGTTGGGCGGTTTGGTCGGTATGACTGGGTCGCAGCATTTTTCCGCACGCACACCACGAAAAATCTCGGAAAAACCCTGACGCCGACGCTTGCTGACTGAGCCTGCTGAGTCTTCCTTGGTCTTGGCCTGGTTCGGATGGCATCGCCGCCAAGACCGCCTTGACTCTTGCCTTATCGATTACGAGGTGAACCCCACCTTTCTGCCTTGACCAGGCCCCCCACTTCCCAGAATCACTGACGTCTGCTGGTCTCCCATTGACGATCCGCGGCGGGCTCAGCTCTTCCAGGTTGTCGATGACACAGCAAATACCACTTGTCGCTTTCACGCCAACCTACCAAGGTCCTGTAACCATTTCCATTGACGGCCTTGCAGTGAGAAGGTGAGGGATTGGATCACATATGCATATATACATCCAGATGATTGGCTAATTTCGCCGTACCATAGCTGGGCCTTAGACTCTCTTATCGGGACTATCGCCATCCGTCTTTCAGCTTCTGTGGGCGTCTCTCAGACCCCCTGAGTGCCTCTCACAACATACCTGCTGCCCTTCGGCGCCGAGCATCTTGTGACCTCGCCTCGCCATACCCTGAGGATTTACACAGGCTGTCCGGGATCGTGATTCAATCGCCGAACGAAGCAGTCACGGGGCGACCCTCACCACGAGCGCCGGCAGTTTGCAGACCCCAGGTCAACCTGAATCGGAGCCTGCAAGCTTGACATCCATACGCCCTATACAGCTTACCACGATATCACCCCTCCGCCAGGTCTACCTTCAACCAGTGGGGACAGCACACCTATAGCCCGGCATGGAAACGCCTGTAGTGCCTCCTCCCCAGGATGCTCGGGAGACAGAGATCATGGAGCGCCTCGTAGCGGTACGGGACCAGCTGCTCCTCCTCAAGCAGGACCGCACCAAATACATACGCTCTCAGGATGTCATGGCCTTGTATGACCAGACTATCGAGGAGGTCCGGAAGGTCACCGAGATCCGGGCGGTCAGCAACGGGGATGCCGGCGAGAACCGCCTCGACAGAGTCATGGAGAGCTGCTTCCAGCTGCTGTCGCTCTTCTTCATGACCATAGGGAGGACCGGGGAAGCCCCTGCGGCCTATGCCCTCACGTCGACCATCAAGAGACTGTTGGGTCACCTCACCGAGGCGAACCTGTTCTCTGCTAAGGATCTCGAGAGCATGAGCAAGACCCTGGTCCAGCTGTCCGGTTCGGTCAACGATGCTGACGGGAGACACTCGCCCTACCTGATCAAACTGCTGTCGAAGAGGGTAGAACTGTGCCAGTCATCTCTGGCAAAGCTGCAAAAGAAACTGGACATCCTTGACGATGCATTGGTGGATGTGCACGAGAAACTAGTTTCGATCATCCGCTCGATGGCGTTGGCAAACACTAAGGCTAAGGTGAGCATGGCCCGGCGGGTAGTGACAAGAGCGGTGGCTCACATGACAACAGTTCAACCGAGCGGAGGTGGAGAAGCTCAGGGCTCAGTTGCAAGACATCGATGCTCGGCGGGTGGATGGTCAATTCAAGACGGCAGACGGCGGAGCTGCCAAGGGCAGCGAGGAGGTCTCAGAACTCCTCGACCGATGTCTCCACTGGTCCGATGTCGTCCTAGAGCGCAAGGGAGTGATGCCCGAGCAGTGGAAACAAATCTACGACGTCTTGATTGGCATCCGCAACGATCTGGACAAGTTCTCGATCACGCCAGCGTGGTCACTTCGAGAGACAGATCTGTACGACTATCAACGTCAACTCGACAAGATTGACGAGGCCAGAATTGATGGCAACTGGCTGGACGACCAGGGCCGGCCAGCTGAGCTCTACGTACAAAGGGTAAACACGCCAGCTGCCCCCCAAAAGGTCAGGGGGTCCTCTTGCTGACAACTCGCAGACATTGCTGTACCTCATCCGACGGAGTTACGGCTACATCTATCACCTCATGCTCCTGTCAGAACCGGTTTCCGAGGCATTACTCCCGGTATACAACCAACTGTCAACCCTGAAGCGCTGTCTGCTGGAGGTCAAGGATTCTGGTGGTGTTAACTCAGCAAGAGAACTGTATCCTTACAGCATGAAGGTTGGTCTATGAAGTCTATACCGCCCGGCACATCGCCCCAGCTGACGTCTCCCTGCTAGCTCAACTCCATTGACAACATGCGGTCCGACGGGAAATTTGAGATTAACGGCGACATCCCCGAAGGCCAAGGCGCGGTGACGGACCTGCTGGCTGAGTGTTTTGAGCTCAACTATGAGCTCCGCGTCGAGGCCGAGTCCCGCGCCGAGTCGGCAGCGGGTGCTGAGGCGGCGGCTGAGGGTTAAGGGCCATCGTCCCATTGGGGTTTTCGGGGGTACTTTTATGTCTCTTGCTGATCTCCATGGTGAGACTATCGCAGCCTGCTGAGCATACCAGCCGCCGAGCTTGCGCCAGTACGGGACGCAGATCATCTCGTGTCGTATCCGAACACTAGCAAAAGGTGTTATATCGAGCGTGGATCACACGAGCGACCGTGTATAGTGGAGTGGTGTATGGCTGCGATATTTGCACTTCGTCATTCATTGGCCGGGACAGTCCCTTTTTTTTTGTTTTTGTTTTGGTACGGAGTATGGTTACAGACATGCAGTATCAAGGGCCGAGGGAGGAAAGGTGCCCCGGGCATTCAGCGGATCAGGTGAACTCCGAAAATGGGAACATCGGGGTTGGCAATAGGGCGTGCATTCACAGTCTGATTATTCTTCTTGGGACCGGCGGTGGGCTTTCGGTGACCACGGAGCATATCCCAGTGAGAGACAGACTCCTGAGACGGGAGGGACCTCGCAGGCTTGTATTGAAATATTGTAGCGCGTCGTCAAAAATTGATTTGAGGCTCGTGGTTTGTACGCTAAGCTGTCGTACTCCTCCCACCCCCAATCCCTCTCCTTCCTCGTGAGTGTTCCCTCCTAATCGGGTCTCACGGCTCTCTTAGGGAAACCGGAATGCAATCTTGGCAGGCCAAATCATAGCCTGCCGGAAAAGAAGAAGAAAAGAGTCAGCTGAGGGCCCCATCACCACTGTTGTGGTCATTCTCCCCGTTATGCTCACCTTGTCCAGATCCCACACCCCGGATGAGACGTAGACATCATCCTTCAGCATATCAATCACCGCCTGCCGGCTCTCAGCAACGACCATCATCGTGCTGCCCGCAAACTTCATGCTCGAGACCTCATCGTCAGCCGGCATCTCCTCCAGCACGGCGCCTAAATGGTGTCGCCGCCGGCGGCTCCGCGTCAGCAACAGAATGCTTCCACTTCGGAACGAGCGGTAGAAACGGGGGTGGATACGCACCGCCCATCTTGAAGAGGCCGCTCTCCTTCATCTTGCCCAGACCCGCGAAATGCTGCCTGTTTCATCACCACCATGTGTTAGTTTTTTCAGAGCAGCCAACCTTGCCACCAATAAGTAACAAGAAAGCGTCAACCCCGACAAAAAAAAAAAAGACTCACGGTCGGACCTCCAGTCTCTTCGCCAGACTCCCCGGCACATCCGGCACGACGACAAGCCACTCGTACTTGCGCGGTTTCCGCCGCCGCGGGGGCGGAAGCAGAGGAAGCCATCCTTCTCGTGACTCTGGTGGCCGCTGGTGGTGCTGTGATCGCCGCAGTCGTAGGTAGCAGCCGCTGCGAACAAGAAGAGGTGCGGGCGGCCTGTCGTCCGAGTGTAGCTGGGGCGATGATGAGTGTCCTCGCGAGGGCGTTGAGGCTGGGTGGCATTCCTTCCCGATAAAGGGGAGAGAAGGAGATGTTATTTATGGGGGGAAATGTGGACTGTCTTTTGAGGTGGTGCTTCTGTCCGGAGGAGGGTATTTGGCTCCTCGCGCCCGAGGAAAAACATAACACGGAAGTGAGGGGGAGGGGAACAATCGCACTGCGCAGGTGCGACATGCCAGTGTGGAGTGTGGGGCAGGCCCCCTCCGCAGCGGCGCACCATACGGGCGGCATTTGTAAGGGCCGCTGTGCTGCATACATGGTTACCATACCTTCTTTCTCCTCTTCCCTACTTCTGTAGCAATCTTGTGGGCTCGAGTACCTTCATTTTCGAGGCTGCTATGGGGCCGGCCTTAGACACATCCTATGTACAGTTTTGCTCTTCCTAACATTCTTGTCCACATCTTGTTCCCCGCTGCATGCCTCGAGTCACGTACCGCCACCACACTTATTGATCTGTAGAGCAAATAGGCAATGTAATTGACATGAGGAGGAACCCAGAAAAGAGAAAGAAGAAAACAAAGAAGAAGAAGAAGAAAAGAGAATGAAAGAAGAGAAAGAAGAACAAGGAAAAAAAGAATATCCTCGCGCTAGCATTATCTGGCCCGTGAACTCCACGCTTGAAAGCAGTGACCGGGAAATCAGTCATCAAGACCGTCCATCTTGTTTCCTGGCACCGTCGTCCCTTGTTATTAATCCTTCTATGCCCCTTCTTCCCTTTCCCTGGTCACGCCCGTAAGCGCATACTACTACTAGTCAATCTCGATAATCTCCACAGGGCCCCGTTCGGCCAGCGCGGGCCCTGCGGTGGTGCCCGTCGACATGCTTCGTGGTCTGCCGGCGGCATTGTCGCCATCACTGCCGCCGTCCTTGGGCTTGTCCACCGGGCGCCAGCTTCCATCCGCCGCAACCAGGATAGACTTGGTATCCAGCTTGTTCTGTTCCTCCAGCCGCTGGCGCACGCCGCCGAGGAAGCTGTCAATGTACAGGCTCCCCGGCCTCGCGTCCAGCAGGCATATCGGACACCTCCACTTATCGGGGTGCGAGGGCTCCAGGGGGTTGGGGCATGTCCGGCAGCCCTCCTCATGGCCGCAGCTGAGCCGCTGCTTGGCGGGTCGCGTGTTCAGCCATGTCTCGAGATCAAAGCACTCCATGTGGGTGCATGCAGCCCCACGGGCCGGGGTGCGGAAGACCCTGGAGCTGAACGGATCTGTCAGGTCGACGGCCAGCTCGCGTGCGTTGTCTCCAGCCCGGTCGATCACCGCGATGCCATCCTCGTCCGGTGCAGCCGTGACCCTGGACCGGATCTTATCCAGGGTCTCCTGGGTCTCTAGCCTGCGGTTGTCTTCGATATCCTTCAGCGCCCGCGAGTGACTGACAGTCTCGATGATCTCCACCGCCAGGTAGAAGATATTGCCCTTCTTGTCCACGGCAGTGGGACCTGCGTGCGGCACCGTCACTTTCAACTCGTTCTTGCCGGACACCACGTAGTCCGTCAGCTCCACGGCCAGGTCTTTGCCGTTGTGTAGTTGCCTTCTGATCGGCAGCTTGTGGCCGTTGAAGTCAAGAAAGATGTGCTCAGGCCACACAACCTCCTTGATAACCCAATCTGATTCCTGCACTGCTGGTTCGTCCGACTGCAGTCTGCAGCAGCGGGCGCGGAACCGCAACGAGCCGTCCGAGTGTTCGCGCTCCTTCGTCAGCACTTGAGGCCCGTCACAGCCCGGTGCTGCCTTCTTCCTGCAGGCTCGTGACACTTGTTCTGGGCTGATCTCAAGCTGCAAGGCGTGGAGATATGTCAGACGGAATGGGGCCAGGGCAAACGACTGAACAGATTGATAGTATCGTTCGTCCGGCCGTGCAAGACGCCTCGTCCGGTCGGGGCTCCGCGCATGGACCTGGTGAAGTGACATGCAAAGCGACGTCTTTGATGCGTGCGAAGGCGCGTAGTCCTGTAGCTCAAGTATGCGTCCGCAAGGGGGAACGAGCCGGTCCCTTCCGCGAGATGTATCCTTCTTGGCCGCCGCGGAGGCATTCTGCGGTGTCGGTGGGCTGGTCTGTGTTTCCAGCTCAGGACGAGGCTGCGGGTCTGGCGGCTGCTGCATGTCGCTGGGCAGAGCGGGGACGTGCGCACGGGCGTGTTGCAGTGGGCCAACAATTGGCATTGCGGGTGTCCGAGGGCTCGGGGTCATCACTGGACTCTGCTCCGTTGCCCACTGTGCTTGGTGTTGTGCAGGACGAGGAGTAGACTGCTGTATGCGGAGCTGATTTCTATCTTGCACCGGCCGGGGAGATGACACGGTCTGCGGCGGCTGCTGTGGAGCATTGAACTGGCCCTGCCGGGGAGAGGACACGGTCTGAGGGTGCTGCCGCGGGCTCGCCACTGCTTGCACAACAGGGCTTCGCATCACAGGTCCTGGCACCGCAGGTCTTTTGCATCACAGGCCCTTGCATCATAGGCCTAGCGCTTGCGAGAGAGTCTGGAGGGAGAGGGTGCGGAGACGTTTGGTTGGGATAAGACGTCGCTGTCGGGGCGCCATATATACTCTGGGACAAGATGGGGCTTTCCGCGCCAGCATGTGCTCCAGGTGAGTGCGGACCCGCCGGGTATGGGGCCGCAGGTGGTACATCTTGTGCAGCGGGAGTTGTCCTTCTTGTGTGACCTGGCATCGCGTTCTGCACATGGCCTGGCGACCACTGAGATTCAGGACGGGGCATGTGCTGGTGGGTGCTCAAGGCCACGCCGGTATTCGCTGCCTGTAAAGGGGGAAGTTGTTGCGTGCAAGGCGTTGGCCGCATCTGTAGCTGTGGCAGCTGTTGAGCCTGTTGTGCGGTGTGTCGCGCTATCATCCTCTGTTGGCCCTGCTGCTGCTGCTGCTGCTGCTGCTGCTGCTGCTGCTGCTGCCCTTGTGGCTGCTGCGGGGGTTGTTGTTGTTGCTCCTGGGCCTGCTGCTGGGCCTCCTGGGCTTCCTGTTGGGTCAAGTGCCCCTGTTGTTGGTGCAGAGCAAGCTCATTCTGATATAGTCGCTGCAGGACTTGCAGGGCTTGCTGCCGCTGCAGGTGGTTTTGCTGCTCCAGTTGCTGCTGCTGCTGCTGCTGCTGGGCTCTGTGGAATTGAGCCCGTTGCGTCTCAGCCTGTTGCATGTCGGTCTGCTGCATATGGGCCAGCTGCATCTGGGCCTGGCGCATGTGGGCCTGCTGCATCTCAGCCTGCTGCGTCTGAGGCTGTTGCACCTGGGCCTGCTGCGTCTGGGCCTGCTGCATCTGGGCCTGGCGCATGCGGGCCTGCTGCATGTAGGCCTGCCGCATGTAGGCCTGCCGCATCTCAGCCTCCTGCGTCAGAGGCTGTTGCATCCCAGCCTGCTGCGCCTGAGACTGTTGCATCTGAGGATGTTGAGCCTGCGGCGCTTGTGCCGGTCGAGGCTGAGGGCGAGGCTGCAGGTTCCGGTGCTGAGACGGTAGGATATGTTGCTGAGGGTTCGGCTGCGGGAGTAGTGGGTGCCGCCGCGGGTGCTCAGGCTGCTGGTGCTGCTGGGAGGCTTGTTGCTGATGGGCCTGTTGCTGCACATACTGCCCCGTCCCGGCCTGCTGTTGCTGAGCGTTCCCCGGCAGCGGCGCCTGCGACCGCAGGCCCGGCTGGTACCACATGATCCGACAGTCACTCGTTTCAGCAATTAACCCCGCGGCCTGGAGTTCTACCATCAGATCTCGGTATTTTTTGACGAGCCTCGCGTTCCGGCTCGCGGTAGCTGCAGCACCTTCGCCGCCGGGAGGGGCAGCGGAGCGGAGCATGCCGCGCTCATCACAGTGACTCCTCAGGTCCTCGGTGAAGATACTCTCGATCTTTTGCGTAGGTGCACCGTCCTTGATGCCGAGTATACGCCTGCTCGACGTGAAGAGGAGCTTCTGCAGGACGGGGGACTCACACTTGATTATGGCCACCAACTCGTCCACCAGGCAGGGGTAGCGGCGGTGACGGATGGTCTCGACAAGAGCGGGCCAATGGCGGGCAAGACTCGTGAGGAAAGCCGTCATCTTCTCGATGGCCTGGGGAACGGCGGTGTAGAGTTCGCGGCTGGGAAAGGAGGCAGCCCACTCCAGCGTGCCTGGGCAGAGGCTGGCGTTCGGCCTCATAACGAGCTCGAGGTTTTTGAGGCCCGTGAAGACGGCGTCGTAGTCCTGGGTGGGGAGAGGCGGGAGCAAAGCAGGGTTGATAGACCACGAGCAGAAGAAGGAATGCAGACAGAGATACAAGGTATCTCGGTAGATACAGGCATCCCTCAGGAGCCTAACCCGAGGTTCGTCGACCTCCTTCTTCTTCTTGCTGTCTTTATGTAGGGCCACCTCGGCCTTCAGGGCGGCGAGCACCCTGTCAAGATATTTGATAAGATTGCTGAACCAAGGCGTGTCGTCAACAAGCCCAAGACACCTCCTCTTCTCCGGGGGCTCGCCGTCTCCCGTCGGGCTCATCCGGGGCTGCATGAACGGACCGTCTCCTGTCCTGCCCGCTGTGGTCAGAGCCAAGGCGCCTGGCCCATTCGGTGAGACCGCCTGGCTATCCTGCCGAGGCCAGGAGGAGGCGGCCTGACCACCACCAGCGTCGACGTTGCCCTGCCGGCCGGTGAGGTGCGGGGCTGCGGCAGCAGCGTCCACAGCTGGCTCTCTCGCGGGCGGGCCCGCCGGCAGCAAGGCATCTGAGGCTGTGGCGCCTGCGACAGCTGTGGCGGACGCCGCATGTCTCCCCCCTGGTGGGCCGGCCGGCAGTGACACGAGGGCCGGATTCGTCGCGCTGTCCTTGCTGTTTGGCCCAGGTGGGCTTGGCTCGTCGCTGGGGGCGGGCGACGGGAGGGCGTTCAGGTCTAGTCTGTATTATGATCGCAACTGTCAGTCTTCTTTCTGATCTACGTCTATATATATATGTGTGTGTATGTATGTATGTATGTATGTATATATACATGTCTTTTGCAGGGATACAAGGACCGAGTCTTGAGCGTGTCGCCAGGACAACCTATACGTCCGGCTCGATCCTTCTGGGCCGCAGAGGGCCAAGACAGCGAGGTTGACTTACTCTGCAGGCCCGTGTGCCGGACGCTCATCGTTCTGCCCCGCTGGCTGCTGAGGCGCCGCCACCATCATCTCATCCTGAGTCTGCGGGAGAGGTGCCCGGGCCCCCCGCGGCTGCTGAGGCCGAGGCCGCCTCGAGGGCTGCTGCGAGCGTGGAGGGATACGAGGGCCGGGCTGAGGAGGCGAGGTGTTTGTCATCCATGCCTTTTGCCTGCCTGGTATGAACTTGTCCACGGCCGAGTTTGCATGGGCGACCTGCAGTGAGAAGGCAGCCTCCGTTCCCGCCAGCGGACCAGGCATGGTTCACAGGCCGAGCATGCGCGTGTGTTGGTCCAGGTCGGCGCTGCACACCGTGCCAGCAGGGGCCTCCTCCAAAAGACTGTGAGGTGCGTCAAACGGCGTGATCAAACGGACCGGGGTGTCGAGTGCGTGTTATTATGTAAGAAAGATGGAGAGACAAGAGAGGGAGGGAGAGATGTTAGAGAGGCCTGGGTATGGCGTGTATCTTGGCCCGGGCAGTAAATAAAGAGGACCCCAGGGAGGGAGGACTTTTCTTTTGTAGGAGGCCAGGTGTATCCGGAAGCAACAACACAGGCTGCAGGCAGCTCTGTTGTTGTCACGTCACCGACAGCAAGGGCGACTTCCTGTGGTTTTGTTTGTTTGACTTGTGTGCAGGAGCCAAGGGATGAATGAACCGGGGGGGGGTTGCTCTTGCTCCCTTGTTCGGCACATATGAATGAGAAGGAGAAGGAAGGGGGAAAAGAATTAAAGGGCAGTAGCAGGAGGCCCGCCCCAGAGGCCGGGTGTGAGAGGGCACAGCACTGGTTTTATGGGAGGAGGGAGGGTGAAATGATCGCGTCTGCCTCAGGGAAAAGAGGGTGGGCAGTCGTGAATGGCGGCACGGAGCTCTGCAGCAGAGAGGCCTGGCAGCTGGTTGGACAGATACTACAGGGAGGGTCCACACACTCCCGCTTGTCAGTGAAGGCTAGTCTGCCCCACTGTTTTAGTCTCCAGAGCCTTTCCCCTCCCTTCATTCGTTTGGTTCAGGCGAAGTTGGAAGTATAAAGAAGAGAGGAGGAGAAGGAAAGAAGCAAGGGAGGCAAGCCAACAAGATGACGGGTCAAGAGTGACAGCAGCAGTACGGATTGTAGTGACCACTACCAGTTTTCTTTCCCTCTCATTATTCTTTCTTCTTCGGCCCACCCCATCTGTTTGGTCCGTCTCTTGTTGGCCAAAACTCCAAAACAATGTGAGATGAGAGAATCGGTCTATTCATTGGGGGAATTAAGGCCTAGTGCAACCCGCCACCTGTTTGACCATCCCTCTCTCCCCCCCTCAGAACAGGACCACTCACATATCACCAACGCCACCAAAAGCATGAAGTATATGGTGGTCATAATTAACATACGACAGAGGGCCATCTCCGTGCATGACCCCCCCTGCCGCCACACGGAATGCTGCGAATTTCTCTCTCACCGCGACTACTGCCCGACACCCCAAAGTGCAAGTTCCCGACGCGTGGCACCCGGTTGTGCGCATCCCATCCCTTGCCTGAGGTTGTACAGAGTCTCTTCTATACGAGGTCGCGTGGGCACCTGCATTTTGCTGCCTGTCCCGCCCTGGCAACAGGACCTGTCCATCTGCGCCAGGACAGGCTCTCCCTGGACCAGGAGATTTTTCTGACCAGTAGGGACATGAGCAAACGGGCCATGTTTGCCACCTCAGATTAAGGTCTCAGACATGGCTGGCTGGCTGATACGCAAGAAGAAAAAGAAAAGAAGTTAAAAAGTTAAAAAATAAATAAATCAATAAATAAAAAGCAACCATGCATGCATAATAAAATGGGCCTCGCCTCCGCCCGCCCGCCCGCCCGCTCTGTCCTGGATGGTGACACGACAACAGGTCAGAAAGCAGGTGTGAGGAGCATTTTCTTGGAGCCGGATCCCACCTACAGAGCATACCTCTTTGGGCGAGCCTGCACCTGAGGGTCATGAGCGTGTTGTTGGTCCGTAAAGAGCGGGTACTGCTGCAGTGGCTAGAGGCTTACAAGGTTAGGCCCATGACTGGGATGGAAAGCGCTACCTTAGTCAGCATTCTTATCGATAATCGGGTGGGTGGGCTGCCAGAAAAGTTTCCCTGGCGCATTTTCCCAATTGACCTGACAACAAACCACCAGAGAGAATAGAAGAGAGAGAGAGGAGGAAGCACTGTCTCATGTGAAAATCCCACTTCTACCCACACACGATCAGCTTTCCTGATCACGACACCTCTTCCCCTTCAGGATGGCAGCAGAGGTCCGGCCTCTCCCCCAGCTCAGGCTCCCCTCGGCACCACAGGCCATCACCGCCGAGCAGCGCTACTGGAAGACCTTCAAGAACCAGAAGTCCCACACGACCACCGCCTCCTGGGGCGTCACCCACATCTCCTTCCCCTCGTCCTCGTCCTCCTCCCCGTCCTCGTCCGCCGCCGCCGCCAGGAACAATGACCTCTTCGCCGTCACCGCCGGCCCCCGCGTCGACGTCTACTCCATCCGCCGGCGCGAGCCCTCAAGACCATCGGCCGCTTCGACAGCGTCGCACGGTCCGGCGAGATCCGCGCCGACTCGCGCGTGCTGGTGGCGGGCGACGACTCGGGAAAGATGCAGGTCTTCGACGTCGCGGGCGGCGGCAGGGCCGTCGTGCTCAAGACCTGGCACGTCCACAGGCAGCCCGTGTGGGTGACCAGGTGGAGCCCCTCGGACCTGACCACGCTCATGAGCGCGAGCGACGACAGGACGGTGCGCCTCTGGGACCTCCCCGGCCAGGCCGCCACCAGGCAGTTCGTCGGCCACCAGGACTACGTCCGCAGCGGCGCCTTCATGCCCGGCGGCCTGGGCGCGAGCAGCAGCATGCTGGTGACGGGGAGCTACGACGCCACCGTCAGGATATGGGACGCGAGGGTGCCGAACGGGAGCGTCCTGGCCTTCAAGCACGCCGCCCCCGTCGAGGAGGTCCTCCCGCTGCCGACGGGCACCACCGTCCTCGCCGCCGCCGACAACGCCATCTCTGTCCTGGACCTGGTCGCCGCCCGGCCCCTGCGGGTCATCACCAACCACCAGAAGACCGTCACCTCGCTCTGCCTGGCCTCGGGCGGCAGGCGGGTCGTCAGCGGCGGCCTGGACGGCCACGTCAAGATCTTCGAGACGGGCTCGTGGAACGTCGTCGCCGGCGCCAAGTACCCCTCGCCCATCCTGTCCCTCAGCGTCATCGCCGCCGGCGCCAACGCCGCGGACCGCCACCTGGCCGTGGGCATGCAGTCGGGCGTGCTGTCCCTCAGGACCCGCCTGACGGGCTCCACCGCCGAAAAGGAGCGGGAGCGCGCCCGCGCCGCCGCCGCCACCGACCTGTCGCAGCTGGACCCGGCCAGGGCCACCAAGCGGAAGCGCAAGGAGATGGTCACCCGGTCCCTCGCGGCCCTCGACAGCCGGGCCGACTTCCTCATCGACAGAGACGCCACCGGCCGCCCCGCCAAGGAGCGCCAGTGGCACCATGACCTCCGGCACGGCAGGTACGCCGCCGCCCTCGACGGCGTCCTCGACACCGCCGCGCCCGACCACAGCAAGCTCAACGTCCTGACCCTGCTCCTCGCCCTGCGCCACCGCTCCGCCCTGCGCGCCGCCCTCGAGCACAGGGACGAGGTCTCGGTGCGGCCCGTCCTGGGCTGGATCAGCAACCACATCATCGACCCGCGCTACCGCAGCGCCTGCATCGACGTCGGCCTGCACCTCCTCGACCTGTACGCCGAGCACGCCGGCGCCAGCGCCGAGCTGGCCGCCGGCTTCAAGACCCTGCGGAAGAGGGTCACCCAGGAGGTCGAGAAGGCCCAGCTCGCCGCACAGACGGGCGGTATGCTGGAGGCCCTGATGATCGGCGACGAGGAGGCATGATGAGAGACCCTTAGGCCTGACGGGCGTGTGTCTCGAGGTGAAAGGAGGATAGGCTGGTTTGTGGAAAGAGAAAACAAAAATAAAGAGGGAGAGGAGGGGGGCTTAAAATCCGCATGATTTGGATCTTTCGGCTTCGTTTGGTTGGTTAGCAGGCATGGCTCCGGCGTTCAAACGGATGGGAGGGCGTAAAACAGAAACAGAAGAGAAGAGAAAGGAGAAAAACACACACACCAAAAAGAAAAAAAAGAAGTTGTGGATAAAGAAAGGAAAGGATGTGAGAGTGCTTCTCACAGAGGCGTAATGGTTTGATACCAAAAGTAGGATAATGATGATAAGCATGGCCAGAGTCTGATTTGAGTCTGTGTTGACGAGTCAAGAGAAAATAGTTCTGAATAGTCTACATCACACAGACAATAATATCAGATGATTGAAATTGTGTTCTTGAAGAAAGAGAAAGAAAAGAAAAAAGAAAAAGAGGACAAATCAGGCTGTAGACAGCCTCATCTGGCTCAACCAATCGAAACGAGCTTGTCAAGAATGTATACACGGATAGGTTTATATGTGGACAAGCCATGTAAATTTATAAAGAAACCCATCTAACCATGTATGGGGTATCAATCGTTCCCGGTAAGAAAAAAAAACTCTTTCTGTATGTCTCTTTTTCTATAGAATAAGTGCCGCTTCAAGTCATCAATCATCCATCCAAACGCAGACTGTCAAGTTGCAGTCATAATGTAAAACCATGCAATAGCCCCCCCGACGTGAAGAGAAGGGGGGGGGGCAGAAAAGAGAGAACGGAGAAAAAAAAAAGGGGGGGGGGATGAGCAGAGCAGTGCGCCTCCAAAGCCTTCCCTGTCAAGCCTATATATCATCACATCATGAAAAGGAAACGAAAAAAAAGCGAGAAAGGAGGAAGAAGAAAAAGTGGAACTCAATGGGCTGTGAGGAATGCCTTGCTCAGGATTATCCATCGCGCTTTGGTATTTTTTTCCCCTCTTTGCCACCGTTCACAGTCGAGGAAATGTGTAGCCCATTTCGTCCCGGTTTTGCCCTTTATCCCGTATCTTACGATTCCGCAGAGAGGGGGGAGGGGGGGAGGGGAGAAGGCGCCAAGTCACCCCTAAGACCGACTCCTCGCCATCCCGTCTCGCCCTTGCCCTCTCCCCCTGCTCGGCACATCGGGCAGACACTTTTGCCGGGTCCCACCACCGGCAGGACGTTCCTAATAACCTCCGATGGCAGACCTCTGGGCATGTCTCCTCGCCCTGCCCGAGCCGATATCGATCCTGCTCATCTCCTCCATCAGCGCCGCATCACCTCCTCCCTCCCCATACCCCATCGGCACCATGGTGCCCCCCTGGTGGGATAGGAATTTTGGCTGGGATCGGCGGCGCCGAGGCGCTGTGGTCCCTTCCGACCGGCGGGCCGGGGGCATGTCGTACATGGGCGGCGGGGCGCGGTTTTCGTAGTCAAGAGTGCTCGACCTGGCCGGCGGCCGAGCCACGAAATCATCTCTCCCGTGCGGCTGCGTCAGGGGCGCGAGCGGGCTGTGCCCGAGCCCGTTCGCACCCGACATCATCACCGGCATGGCAGAGTTGCGGTTCGCCTTCTTTTGCAGGCGGTTGCGGCCGCTGCCCGGGGGTGGCAGGGCACTGCCCTGAGCGTCGGGAATGATATAGGCCGATGGCGGCATGGTGGAGGATGACCTCTCCCGGATGCGGAGAGCCTTGCGGCCTGACGACGGCAGCGGCTGTGGGCCAGACAGGGCGGGCCTGGAGCTCGAGGCCGGGTTCTTGCCCGCCTTTGGCTCGGGCTCTGGGGCCCATGTGTCCATGGGCAGGTGGTCTGACGGGTCGACCTCCCTCCCGTCGTGGGTGATGATGACCCCGTCGATCTCATCGTACTCCCGGCTCGCCCGGCTCTCCGGCTCTTTCGGTGCTGCAACGGCAAGGGCGGGGTTCAGGGCGTTATAGTCGTCAGGGCCGAACGGAACACCCGACAGGCGGTGGCTCTCTGGTGCTGGAGCTGGGCTGACAGATTTCCTGCGGATCGTGCTGTGGCCCATCGGGCTGTGGCCCGGCGACATCTGTCTCCTCGCGCCCCCATGTTGGGACGAACCCCTCGCAGCGTACCCACCGGGGCTGCGATTGCGCTCATACGCATCACCGCCGTAAGGCGGCATGTGGAGATGCTGTGGCGTCATGTCTGGAGGCGCGACGTAGCTCGGCGGGCGGTCGTTCGCCCGGCGGCCCCTCGTGGAGCCCACGGGCGGTTGCTGAGGGGGGGCAGGCTGGGTGTGCCGTCTGTCATGGCGGCCTCCCTCGTTGACCCGCTGCGAGATCTCCATGGACAGGGCTGGGTCCATCCCCGGGATCAGGGCAGCTGGGACCGGGATGTTGGCGGGGGCGCCCAGCTGCGTGTCTGGCAGCTCGAGCTCGTGGGCCACGGGGCGCGGGGAGTAACCGCCCGGCGAGTGGCCTCGTGCCTCATCGGGTCGTGTGTAGTCGGGCGACCCGCTCTGGCGGTAGGATGCGCTGTACGGGCTTGAGGGGGCGCCGTTTCTGCCGCTCAGGTTCAGCGGCGGGGGAGATGGGTTGTGCTGGTAGTCTGCCTCGACAAGAGGTGACGCGCGGGATCCACCGCGCCTGTAGTCGTCCAGCCCCGGCCCCGGGGAGTCTGGGACGTCCTCGACTGTCGGCTGCAGAGACCTGTGGTGCGCCTCGTATGCAGCATCATAGGACTGGTGGCGTGGTGGGGACGCCTGTTGGCCCCCGCCGGCGTGGGGATCATGGCCAGCTGGCACTGCAGCCGGGGATGAATCGTATGCACGGTAGACGGGACGCCCCGGGTAGGCATTGGGTGGAGCAGACTGGCGATGTGCCTCGTTCCGCAGCACGTCTTTCCTCATGACCGGTGGTGTCTGGCCCTGGTGCTTGATCTCGGGTGTCCCGCCAGGCGTGATCCGGTGGGCAGGGGTGGAGGTGGCCGGTCGCCCTCGAGGTCCGCGGCGCCAAAGGATGGATCGGTCGGCGACGGCCCATAGGGCGAGGACGGCGTGTATCTCCTGTCAGGGGTGTGACCTTGGTGGCTGGGCGGGAAGTCCAGGTCGTCGGCGTGTACAGGGTACCTCTCGCGGTCTGAGGGGGTCGAGTAGGTGCTTCCCGGCGCGGGTGGGTAGTTGTCGCTGTGGCGCTGACGAGGCGGCGCGGTGGCGCCGTGGTGTCCGTACGGCGCTGGTGAGTGCTCAGGGGTCGAGAGCTCTGCGACGTAGTCCCTCGGCACGCTCGGCTGCGACCTTGGAGGGGTCGGGACGTGGCTCGGGGCGGGCTGGGGAGGCTGAGCCGGAGCCTGACCGGTGAAGGGATCCGATGGCAGAGGGCGCCTCTTGGGGACCTTGTGCTGGCCCGCGAGGGCGTCAGGGTCAGAGGCCACGGGCTTCGGCTTGGCGGCGGGCTTGTCGGGCTTTGGGCGGCTGTCGTAGTAGGTGATCTCGATCCTGATGTCGCCCGCGTACTTGCCCTTGCAGCTCAGGTTCTGCCACAGGTCGTTCTGGCCGCCGCCGGGTATGATGATGTCGCGCAGGTCGATCCATGCCTCCCCTATCAGCTCCGTCTTCTTGTCGTCGTTGAAGACCGAGAGCTTCAGCTGGTAGTAGTCCGGCCCGTCGTGGACGGTGAACCGGAGCTCCTGGTCCCTGCAGCCTCGTGTTAGTGACTGGGCAGAGGGTGTGGCTCTGGGGCCCGGAGAGGCAAGCTTACCACCTGGGCGTCTGGCCTCCTCGGATGTCCGTGGTAGTCTTCTTTGCCTCCTTCCCAAGCCTCGCAGCACAGTATGGGTCCTGTTTGCCAATGGTCTTCCTGTTCGGTAGGTTCTTGGCCCTGTCCACGATCAGGACCAGCGTCCCAATCTCAGGACCGTCTATGCTCATGTCGGCGAAGATGCCCGCCGAATGGGGACCATTGACCAGGTGTGATCTGACCATCGTGACCGGGGCGGGTCCTTGCGACCTCAGAGCTGGACCCTCCCTCGCTGTCTCGTCACTGGTTGCTGCACCTTGGTGGCCTGCTCGCCTCGGTATGCTGCTGTCTCTTGTTGAAGCTCGCGAAACAAAAAAACATCCAGTAGGCCCAGGCGCGGTCGGAAATGCGGGTGCCGTATAGGTATTACGTAGGAGGGGTGGCTGAGGCGAGGATCGGGTCTCCAAAACACGCGAATCAGAAGAAGAGAAAGAGGAAGAAGAAAGAGAAGAAAAAATAAGAAAAAGGAAGGTCGAGACTGGGTAGTCTACCGGCTGGTTGGTTGATTGATTGTTCGTCCGTACGTCACGTAACCGATATTAAGGCCAACGAATGTGATGCGTGACAAGGTGCGAGGAGAAGGGCAAAAGAGTGGTGTGTGTGTGGTGGGAGAGGGGCAAGGGGAGGTAGGTATATGAAGAGAGAGGGTGTAGACAGACAACAGTTACGTGTGAAGGGTGTGTGTGTCCACCTCTCCAGGGTGGGCTGTGCTCTGGCTCTGGCGATGGTGACGGAGGTTGTCTTGGTCTGTAGAGAGAGAGAGAGAGAGAGAGAAAGCAGTGACCCTGTCAGGAACTCCCTTAGCACATGCATGCAGCAGCTCTGCAGTGGGTGCTGCAAGCGCTAGTGGTGCTAATGCTGCTGCTGCCGCCGCCGCTGCTGCTCCCGCTTCGGGAGGAAGGAAACAAAAAAAAAAAAAAAAAAGCACTGCTCGCAGAGAGGAAGGCTGGGGTTTGGGGCGGCAGGCCGAGTTTAGGGGGGGCTGGGAGACCAGGGACAGCTGATCATCCCAGCCAATGGTTGGGCTCCGTGCGGTGCATGAGGGGTCCGCTCCAGTGCAACTCGCAGGGGTTACCCATAGTCAGCCAGGGGCGTCATGGCAAGTCCCACAGGCTCTGGCATGGGGAGGGGCCGGGCTGCTAACATGGCTATGGCCCCGTAGCACCAAAACTGGATTGATTGTTGATTGACGTCGACGGGTCCAGACTCGAAAGTTTTCGGGGCCCAGTCTCTCCTGTTGTAGGGCTGGCTGGCTGGCTGCGACTCGAGAAACCATGATGAAATGGTTTTGGCTTGGGAGTGGGTTTTTTTCTTCTTTTTTTTTCTTCATTCTCGATACAAATCTCCGAAGAGGAGTGGGTGCTGCGCTGGCATGACCCCATTCAGAAGTTCCATCTGTTTCCTGGAAGTTCCTCAGGATGATGCAAGATGGCAGGCAGGCCAGCATGCATGCTGTATGTACCTGTCATAGGACTTGCCTGCCGTATACTGTGTACATGTGGTCTGCAGAGCTTGAGTCTGCAGCATGGTGAGGTCGCCAAGCGAGGCTGAGGCTGAGGGGAAGACGAGAGAGATGCGCAGACACCCTCGGCCTGCCTGGCCCAACCAGGCTCTGCTGCGACCATGGTATGACCGACTGATACCTTCCCCACCTCTGACCAACAACAGCCCACCTTTTCTCACCCACCGGATCCAGTCGAGATTCCCGATCTCGACGGATGCATTTCCCCCTGCCAAAAAAGGACGATCCACAGCATGCGGTTCTTGTTTCCCAAGGGCAAGATGACTGCCGAGACGGAATTGCCTCTGCAGTAGTGGTCTGTAGTCCCACCTCAACCAAGCCAGAGCATCGATCCTCCTCCGCCCAGGGACGGGGCGGCCCCTTCACTCCCCCCCCCTCGAGGTACAGATAGCCCAACCTCCAATAGGATAGTTTCCAATGCTATGACCTCCTGCAGGATCACCTGCCTGCCGTCTCTGGGAGGGGTGGGTTTCTGCAGGTTTTCCTTGTTCACCTTGGTGTCTAATCAGGGACACACATCTTGATTTGATGGCAGGATCCCGGCCACGACAGGACTGGGCGCGAATCATCCAAGCCCACTCCGAGGGCACCATCCAGCCGGTCGTCCTCCGCCTCGAGCATTGATTGCGTATGCTGAGTCAAACATTCCCAGCCTTACGTGTTACGACGAGGCAGGATGTCTCAGCCCCGGCCGCCCGCGAGAGGAGGATCGGTGGCAGGATCGATCACTGGATCAACTAGCTATTCCCGAGAGCGAACCGCCCGTTAGTGCCTCTTGTCGATCCGTATGAAACGCCTTAAAAAAGAAGAAGAAAAGGAGGGGGAGGGGGGAAAGGACCCTCTCCAGTGTACGGAGAAACTGCGAGATTGGACCCCAAAAGCTCTCGTACTGTGGTGGTCGTCAGCTACCGAGTCCCCGAGGGCAAAGATCCACGCAACAGGACATGGATACCGCCACGAAGTTGGGCGAACCACGAGCATCCGACTACGAGTTGTGGGCTGACGGCCGCAGCGGCCAGGCCTCTGCTTCTTGGCAGAAGCGAGAAGCATACCCGGTGATGACGACGCAAGCCATGAGCAAAATACCTCGCGGCGGCCGAGAGAAAGCTGCGAGGTGTGAACAGCTGACCGCGGGAATAAAAAAATTAAATAAAAAAAAAACCGGAGTTGGATGGATGGATGGTTGAGGCATTGGCAGGTAAGCAATAGTATGCCGCCTCCCTGGCCAGCCACCCAGCCAGCCTCGAGGAGGACGACACCTCTGCGGCTCTGACCAGCTCGTGCTCTGGACGCAGGACTGCGCCCACAGGGCAAGCAGGACGACATCATGCAGCTCCTCTCCAGGCAGACGCGGAACGAGCAGAGGACGAGAGGTCATGATCTACCTCTGATCGATCGATAAGCGCGCCCAGGTACGGTGGTGACACTGTCCAATATAGATAGAGTTTGCCGCTATTTGCTGCACTTTGCACTACTATGGGCTACACACCACAAACCAGCCATGACTTCGTATCGATCGGACTGGATGCAACTGTATGTGTGTCTCTACAGCATGCATCCCTGCTGTGATCTGCAGCCCCCTGCCGCACACAGGGCCGACCCCTCCTTCCTCCAACTCCAACCCCAAAACGAGCCCCACATGCTGACTACACAAGTGTCACAAGTTGACTGCAGTGTCTACAACACGCAGCGGGGACCGCACGTCTCGGTTTGACCTCACCTCACCATGAGGGCTGAACAGGGGCCCCAACTCAGTCCCGTACTACCTGCTGCACACTGCACTACACGCTGCCTGTTGCCTGGGCCCTGGCTCTGCCTCCCGCCCACCCCTCCCCCCCTCTTCAGCCTTGCGTGTTCATACCGACCATTTTCTATCCACACCCGCACAAACAAACACACACACACACACACACAGACGTAGAAACTCCTCTCTACACGGGCCAGGCGCTCAGACTGTCATCGGGCAACACGACCCCGCCTTGTTGACACGATCTTCTCCCCACCTCAGGGCGGATTCCCACGGGCTCGTCATCCTCCCTCCCCTTTTTGCTTCCCACCAGAGTCTTTTGCGCTGTCAGACACGTGTCATATCGGCACCACCCTGCTCCTCAAGGCCCATCATTCTCCCCATCCTCAGTCCATCCCTCTCCTCCTTCCTCCGGCCAGGTCATGTCAGACACCTCACCACCAGCAGCGGGGGGGCCGCAGCAGCAGCCAGGGCCCCTCAACTACGTCCTCGGCTTCACCCTCGTCGGCATCGCCTGGGGCCTGACCACCCCTTCATCCGCCGCGCCGCCCGGGATCACCACCCGCCGCCCCACCCGGTTCTAGACTCCGACGCCGTCCGGGCCA
The DNA here is from genome assembly GCA_016584495.1 of Celoporthe dispersa. NCBI lineage: Eukaryota > Fungi > Ascomycota > Sordariomycetes > Diaporthales > Cryphonectriaceae > Celoporthe > Celoporthe dispersa. Next base: position 1,280,663 of record WAID01000006.1, on the reverse strand, counting down.
GCTGGCTCAAGTCCAAGGTGTACGGTGCCTTCTTCGCCGTCGTCGACCTCCTCCGCAACCCGCGGTATGCCGTCCCGCTGCTTCTCAACCTGACCGGGAGCGTGTGGTTCTTCCTGCTGATTGGGAAGGCGGGTGAGTTTCTGCCCGTGCTGTGCTTGCTTGCTTGCTTGCTTGCTGTTTTTATTTTATTTCATTGTTTTCCCATCCCTCCCTGCCGGGTGGGCGAGATGATGATGCTGACGGTTCTCTGGTGTGTAGAGCTGAGCTTGACTGTGCCCATCGTCAATACGCTGGCGTTCTTGTTCACCGTCCTCGGTGACTGGTGGGTGGATGGCAAGGTGATCGATCGGAGTACGTGCCCCCCCCCCCTTTTCCATCCCGGGTAGTGGTCATATTTCCCCTCATGTTTCGACACTAACAATCTCCCATTAGGTACACTGGTAGGGATGACACTGTCCCTAACGGGCATCGCGCTGTGTGTATACAGCAAGAGCCCATAGATGTGCCTGAATACCTTTTTCTCTGCATATTCTGCATCACTGGAAGTAGCGGCGTTTTCGGGCTAGATAGGATGGATCCCGGATAAGGAGCATTTTCCTCGTTCAATATACTACATATCATCTTGATGTATCGGCCTTTCCGTCTCCTCAGAATCCCATCCTCTCCTCGGGGTGGTGGGGCAGTCTCCGCCGACAAGGACACTTGCTCGGTACCAAGAAACAAACATCCGCTCCAGGTATCGAGACATGACTGAGCACCTCCTGTTGACCGTCGTCATCCTAGCTCGGCGCAAGAACTTATCGTTCCGTAGCAGGCACCAGCAGGTTATCCCTAGCAGTCAGTTGGCAAGACCCGGGTGGTGATCGGAACGCTGCAAGCACAGCGAGTTGTCAATCATATGGATGAGTCAGGCGAGAGGGCTGCCTTTTCCATACTTGAGGTGCACCTCAGGCATATTTGTGGAAGGCCAAAGTTTGCGCCTCAAAGACCTCGCCAAAAGTGGTGGATGCCCGTAGACCTACCACAATGATCAGATAGTCTCTCTAATTCGTCTTACTTCTTTGGCGTATCGCCATTGTAAATTTAAATATGCTCCTGAACTGCTACGTCAAGACATTTCAAACACTCTGTCCAACCACCTTCACCCTCAGTCTCCCTTGAACGCAGGCCGGTCTGCTTATGTCTAACCCACCATATCACAACCTCTAGTCCGAAAATCACAACTAACCAGCCGCACCGCCGCCGCCGCCCCCCGCCCCCGTCTCAGCACCATCCATCTATTGTCCGCAATTTACAAGGGCGAACGGAGCAAAGATTACATCCCGCTTTTTGAGTTTGGGCATCATTTAGGATAAGCATGTGTCAGCCCGGGCGAGAGATCTCTCCTTGAAGAGAGAGAGAAAAGAAGGGGGGGGGGACACTGCCCGAGATGAGGCGGAGCACCGGGCGCAGCAGCACCTTACAGAAAGATGGATGGCGAGCGAGTGCCTGGACTATTTATTGCCTGTCGAATCTAGTGGGTAGGAGAGGGAAAGAGAAAAAAGAAGAAGAAAAGAAACAACCAGAGAAAGAGTTATATTGTACTCCACATTGGGCTATTCTTTCGGGAAAATTACAGATCATATCAGGGCTAGGCTGCAGTAATTTATCTCGGTCAAAACATAGTCAGATGTGGCGAGGTGTTAAGAGTATTCGCCCAAAGACCCGTCCCTTTCATCTCGAGGCTTACGATCATCACATCGAATTTCTGTTTAAGCACAGCTCAGCCTGAAAGGCGTTTAATAAATCTGAGATGAGGCTGCGCCTACGCGGACGAGTCGGGCATCAACGAAGGCTGCCACACAGCCCCCCCCCTTCCCCTTCCCCTTCCCCTCCCCCCCAGAGAGGCTTGTGTACACGAAGCTGGGCGGTAGACCCAAGCCACTCTTATGAGTGGATCGAATAGTCTGTTTACGTATACCACAGATCGGAGTGCGTAATTCATGCCCGATTCGTGAAACAAATACGTCCACACTGATACGGCTGACAAAGCCACCACGACAACAAATATCACTACAGAAGTGCCATAATTTTAAATAAATAAAGGAGAAAAAAGAAAAAAGAACAAGAAGGCCCAAATAGTAGGTCAAATCTAAACATGGTCAAATTAATTCATTGGAAAATGGGGCGGCCTCGGGTCGGGCAGCTGACCCCTCTGACGAATACGAGCCCAGCGCACAACCTCTTTCCCCCCCTCCCTTTTTCCAATCAAGTTTTCTCCTATTCAGCTGCGTCCACCAAAAGAAAAAGAAAAAAAGAAAAAAAAGAAAAAAACACGCAGCCAATCAAAGACCATCCTGTGCCCAAATCTATCCCAAAGGGCTGAACTTTATTGTCTTGATTTTTTTTTTTTACCTCTCCAAATTCGATCCTTGTTTTCTTTGGGCAAAAGGCTCGTCCGGGCCGCTCGAGTACCTATCTGGGCGGCTATGCACCTCGGGTTCCGCTGACGTTACACTCGATATAGAATATAGGCTCCGGGAGTCCTCCTTCTGGGTAGTATTGCCTCGAATCGAACAAGACATGCGCTCAGAGGGGGGAAGAGGGGGGGGTTTGTTATGTATGTACCGCGTGGCGCACCGCCCAGCCATAAGCACCATGCAAGAGTGCGGTAGATAGCTGATTTCGAGAGGCGTCGCGCGCGATGTTGCGCCGGAGGAGATCGATGGACCGGCCGCGCAGGGCCCGGTGACAGGTCGATAGATGACCAGCCCAGGAAAGAAATGCCTGGTCATTAGAGCAACAGCAACAGCTTGTGGAAAGAAGACACAACCAGGCACTGTCGAGACCATTTTTTTTTTTTCGTCGAAGAAGCAGAAATTTTTGAAATCTATACTAGACTTTCGTCACATTTACTCTCTGTCCTGCAGGAGCCATGTTTCCCCGGCGCCCTTTTTCATAAAAAAGATCCCACACCAAAATCTGCCATCAGTTTGCCCTAGGCAAAATACTGATCATCATGAGAAGAAGAGAAAAAAGAGAAAGAGAAAAAAAATAAAAAAAAAGGACAAAAAAGTCATAAGCCTCATGACCTACTACTGTACACGGCGAACGTGCCAGTCGTTGCCATATATTCCTACCCTTATCGTGACAAAGCCCAGCCAGGCCGTCTGTAGGGAGAGAGGCCTGGAGAATCGAAAACACACCTAGTATACTCTTCCCGAACCGACCCGATCGATCTTTTGCTCACATGCCGTCCAGACGGCACGTCCGAACTATTCTAACCGTCATGACGCCTTGGAGCAGGCGCAGTCGAAACCTCTACCTCTCGCGCTCTCTTTCTAATTAGACAGCTATCCGGAGCGACATGCGCCACGGGATAGACTGAATTCACAAGAGGACATCTATCGCCGGGTGCGGACCCAGCGCTGCACGCTCCGAAGGCTGGGGTCTTCGGCCGTCCAGCGGTTCAGGTTTAGGTCTGAACCCTGCAGCGAGTTGTAGATCGTCTCGTCGGTGATGGAATGGAGCTCCTGCACGAGATCCCGGTCAGTGCGCTGTGCCGGTTGAGAGAAGGCTACGGGGTTGTGTTCGCGAGGGGGGGGGGGTTCATACTGATCGCAGTCGCTGGTCGACCTGGCGGAGCATCGCCTGGTTCTTTGAGCTGGGCCGGCCGCCCATGAGGATCTGCTCCCGACACTCGATCCACCGCTGCGCGGCAGCCTGGCGCAGGTAGATCTTCTGTGCCTCATGACGTCTGGCGTAGGCATCGAGAAGGACCCTATAGAGTGGGGTTAGCAAGGTAGATCTGGCCAGCCACACGGTCCGATGATGCATCTCGTCACACCGGGGTCTCTCTCTCTCTCTCTCCTCTTCTACGGGAGGAACCTACTGCTTCAGCTCCGCTTTTGCCTGCTCGTCCGGCCCCCCGCTTGTGACGGGCACGCTCGTGTCTGCACCGCAGTTCAGGATGCGCTGCCCGTCGAGGTTGCACTGGCGGAGGGTGGCCCAGCCCTCTGTGTAGTAGTCGTCCATGTTGGGAGGATCAATAGGGGCGGCGGCGATGTAGTACTGGATGTTCTGGAAGTCCCCCAGGATCTCGGCCACGCGGGCTGTCCGGAAGTTGTTTACTAGTGGGGGGTGGAAGACATGGTGTGAGCATCTATGTCGAGGACAAGCCAATCGCCGAAACGGCATAGAGACAAGACACGCCTTATCCACCTGGAGAGTGGGACAGCGAAGAAGAGGGGGGGAGGGAGGGGAAGGGGGAGGGGAAAAAAGAGGGCGGAAGCCACATACGTCCGTCCATTTTTGTGTATAGTGTAGCCTAGACAAGGATAGGCAGTGCAAACTTTGATGGAGAAGTTTTTTTTTTTCTCCTTTGAAGAAAACCAAAAAAAAAAGCTTTTTTTTTTGTATGGAGAGTCTAAAAACCCAAGTGTAGTGTGGATGGTTGTAGATATCAGAAGAAGGGGGAAGGAGGAGGAAGTTGATATAACAAGGGAGGATTTCTGACGTGAACAGGTGAACGAGGACGGCGATTATGAAGGACAGGTTGATGGGCGAGCCGCAAGCGAAGTGCAAAAGGAAAATCAATAGTAAACTCGTGACGATATCAATATGGGTCCGGATCGGCGGCCTGCTGAAAGGAAGGCTGAGAGCAAAGAGATGAACTATTGGGAAGACGTTGGGGTCGCTGGCGTCGATGTGCGTTCAGCAACTCTGCCAAGATGACGGCGAAGGGAGCCTTCCTATATTATAGGGTAGGAGGAGGAGGAGGAGGAGGAGGAGGAGGAGAGGGGTGAGGAGGAGGTGGTGGTGGTGAGTGGTGAGTGGTGAGTGGTGGGAGGAGGAGGCAGCCGCACTTGAGGCCATCATGAAGAGTTTGACCGAAAAATTGAGGTCTCCAATGACATTTCCACCGATTGTTGTCACGATCGACCTCTTCTCGGCCGGAGCAGAAGTGACAACGCTATGACCTCCTGCAGGGCAGCTCAAATGCACGGCAAAAAGGACGCAAAGGAGATAGCAGAGTACAAGATATGACAAGGCCCCCATCTGTCACTTCCAACCCCGCCGCCATGCAGAAGCAAAAGCGGCAGTTTGGCAGGCACACCAAGCCATGATCCCGGCGTAAATCTCATCCCACAGCTGCACGAACCTGCAGGCGATCACCGCCCACCAGGGTTCCTGACTGATGTGGTGGGGACCCATCACGACCTGGAGATGAGCTGCTGGTGCACAGGTGAGCAGCAAAGGTGCGTAAAACTCTGTCCGCTCCCCCCCCCCCCCTTCTTTCCTCTCTCTTTCTCACACACATACACCCACCCTTCCCGAGGTACCATGTTGTCAGGGCGTCTGTCAGCGAACCAGGGGCAGCCATCTTGGGAGGAAGAAGAGGGGGGGGGGGAAGGGAAGCGAATCTATCGGAAGACCACACCGTCGGGACGGCAATGGGGCCAGGGCCTAGGGAGAAAAACATCCCGGGCCAGCTGTGATGCACAGATGATAGCCGCTATTCTCCACATGGCGAGCAGGGAACATTTCTGTAGCCTGGAGTCCAAGAATAGACACCACACGCGGGGAAAAGAGGGTGGTGAGGGTACATGGCAGGCCGGCCCAGGGAAGGAAAGCGTGCCTGACGAGCCAGCGCGGGGCACCAGGGGTATGGCCAAGGTGCGAGACCGCCAGTGCAGGCCATGCTGGAACGACCAGGTGCGCCGTATTAGTGATACCAGCGATGGTGGCTTCAGCGTCTGACGGCAATGGCTTGGGGAGGGGGGGAGGGAGGAGAGGTGGGTGGGGAGAAGGGGAAGAGGGTGTGATGGGGGGGGAAAGGAGCAGGAAGGACAGGCACGGGGACGGAGGGCCAGCCACCTTACCAATCTCTGAGGGAGAGAAAGATCACAGATCCACACCCAAAAGACAGGTTCTCACTCGACGAGGAGAAGGCCGAATACGTCGTTCCCAGGGCCAAAAGAGGATAGATGGACGAGCATTCAGCTAGCCCCACACGAGGCACTAAAGCACGACAGCAGCCCGATCTGGGCCCGAACAGGGGGGGGGAGGCCCTCGTAATCCTTGACAGGTTTCGCCCTCACCCGAGATGTGCAGGGCTTTCCTGCAGCAGAGGAGGTGGTTTTTTTTTTCCCCCTCTCTTTCTCTCTCTACTTCTCTTTTTTTTTTTTGTTTCCCCCCCCCTTGTCCCTCGTCCCCTGATCTGACTAGGGCGGGCTGCCAGCCAGTCGCAGCTTGGCGTCGGGCGCAGCATGCCGCGGACTCGATGGACGATCTCAAGCTGAGCTCCCCCCTCCCTCTACCTCCGGATTGGCAAGGGGTGGTAATTCAGCATTTGACAGTCCCGTCGCCGACGCGCGGGTGGGTGGGTGAGCGCACACACACCCCAGGTACCACGTTTTTTTCGACGCCCCAGCAGCGGTTCAGCTCGTTGCCTCACCCTGCAAGCCTCTCCCCACCCGCATCAGCCCAGGAACAAGCCTGCAGCACATGACATCTTCGTGTGGAAAGAGGCATAAGACGACTAGATCGTGCGCAGCGACGAATGGACAAGACAATCCGGGAAAAGGGGAGAGAAGGACCAAAAAAAAAAGAAGAGAAAGCTTAAAAAAAAAAAAAAGGCCCACCTGTCCTCCGCAGTACGCGCTCGGCGCTGTCGGAAACTCGAGCCGAGGTTACGAGGCAGTGGATGATTGACATCTGGGCGGGGCGGACAGGACCGGAGCTGTTCAGCTGGACCATCCCGTCCCGCCGCCGCCGTCTATCGCTACCTCGTGAGGTGTGCAATTTTCAGCCACAGTGGAGCGGGTGAGGCTCTTCGGGCAGGCCTCCGGGGTGGTCGCATCACCCCTTCATCCCCTTCCCGCCCGTCCGTCCGTCCACCCATGCGCCTCCCTGGCGCGGGGCTTGCGATGGTTCGTGATGCCGAGAGCTCCTGGGGCTTCCTCGACCCCGTCCTCGTCGCTGGAGGCTGGGAGGGGTGTGCCCGCTGTGTCTCAGATCGGATCTGACGGCGGTAAGACAGTGGGCCTCGCCTCTACACACCATCATCTCCCGGCTCGTCCCTCCTCCGGCCAGGCAAGGAGAGAGGAGAGAAGGGGAAGAGAGAGAAGAAAAGAAAATTTCTTTCACCCTCCTCGCCACCTTGTCAATATCTGACCCAAGATGGAGAGCGGTGAGAACGTTGTTGTCGTGTGGTGGCGACGGAATGCCACGTGCGACCCCTGACATCTTGCATTAGATCACACTAGCCCTGCCTGCCCTGCCCTCAGCTCATATTGTGCGGAGCTGAACCTCTTCGCCAATCGGGCTCTTGACGGTGGGCATGTCCCAGGGGAGCTGTATCAAGTGCTTGCTTTGATTCTAGAAATGACATGTCGTGGCTAATAGAACATAAAGGGCCGAATAGAGAGGGCATGAGCTTCACCTCCACGACGAGCCGACACCTTGGATCAGACGGTCCTTCCGGGGAGTGGTCCCTTCCGCGCGGACTTCTCAATCGTCGCGAGTCCTCCGAGGAGGTCCCAGGATGACCTGTGGTCAGGTCAGACTCTATCGATCGAGGCCTGAACCGGCTGAACCGGCTTAGTCCTTCTCAGCGATCGCCTGAAGACGCTCATCAATCTCATCCTCGGTCAGTTTCCTGAAGCCAGGATCCGTGCCCTCCTTGCCGTCCGCCCGGGGCCCGCCCACGATGCCAATCTCGATCTCCGTCTTCTTAAAGTCCATGCTGAGGACGGTGCTGAGGGTGGTGATGGCCAGCTCGACCACCTCCTCCCAGGAGCCCTGGGCGTGGTCTTGGTTTTTCAGCTTCTTCTCCAGGTGGTTGAGAGCCTCCTGCTGCTTGGGGCCGGCCGCGGTACCCTTGTAGCCAATGTAGTAGCCCGCGGGATCGCACTTGTAGAGCTGTGGACCAAACTCCGAGTCGAGTGATATCAGGGTCGTCGCCACACCGTATGGACGCATGTACGCCTGAGACGCGTTGATTACCATCAGCAACAAGTCCTCACCGGCTCTCACAGCTTCCTTTGGGGGCCGCCAGTGCGACTTACGCGCTGAGTGTACACTTGTGAGATGTTCGCCAGCCTCTTGGCCACGACATCGCATGGCATCTCGTACCCATACTTGTATCTGAACTCGGCAGCTTCGCCCTGGGCCCGCTGGGCAAACGCCCTGGCGTCGGCGATGGAGCCCGTCATAACGCAGCCGACCGAAGGGGAGATCTGGAAGATGTGTGACACGGAAGCAGGATCGATCAGCTTGTCCTGTTGGCGGGTCAGTCAGCATCAGGGACAGTGTGTCGGTGTACGGGTCCACGGCAGGCACGTACGGGAACCTTCTTCTGGGACAGGACAACGGCACAGTCCTTGCCCCGGACACCTATCGACATGATATTTGCGGCGGTGATGGCCTTGAACGCATATTCTGTAGGCGCGCACCGTGATCAGTCAGAAGTGCACCTAAGCTGTATGTCTCCCGGCGCTGTGGCCGGCATTCGCTCGATCTCGCTCCCGACGTGCTCGGCGACGCGAGGGTGGTGGGGGGCGGAGAAGTCATCGTACCGACTTGATACAATCTTCCCTGGTCAGAGAAGATCGTGATGTGTCTGTCGAAGCCTGCGCTGCCTGTAGAGGGGATCTCTCGTTAGCCGCGACGGCCGCATAGACGCTGGGGGGCTCGATCAGCCAAGCTCAGCTCAGCGTATGACATACCCGACATCTTGACGGATGTGTCTGATTGTTGACGAGATGGCAGAGAAGAAGGGCTTCGTAGTTCGTGTCCGGCTTGCGAGACGGGCAGGGGGAGCAAGGGAAAGGTGAGGTCGCTGCTGTGGGAGTTGGTTTGGTCGTGAGGCTGGAGGTTTCAGCGCTGTCGTCAGGGAAGCTCTTGCCTGCTGGATGGACGCGTTGGCGTAGCTTGCCTGGAGCAGTTGCCCGCTAGCCTGCCGCAGGGGGCCTTACTAACTAGCTACTGGCCCAAGCTCTATGATTACATAACAAAACACTCAATACCCCTGTATTACAAGGTACTTGTATGAATGTACTCTTTGACCCGCCTGAGACTCACTGAACAGCAAGTGTCGTATACTGCGGTACACACTTAGTATGCAACCCACGAGCGAGTCCTTCTCTAGAGAGTCGCTCGTCAATTGACACCCTTTGGATCTGAATACTTCATTTTATTGCTGCTTGCTCTCCTGATGCGCTCATTTCTCTCTCTCTCTCTCTTTTTTCTCTCTTTTTTTTTCTTCTTCCTTTTCTGCATTATCCAGGCTGGAGTACAATTCACTGTGTACGGTGAGTACTAAAGTGGCCCATCCTGAGTTCCCTGCCACCCCCTGCTGGAGCCCCGCGATTGCGATAAGGCCAGAGCCAACGAAAAAAAAGTTCAGGAGTCTGCTAGTATCGTGTGTCCGTTTCTGTTTGGACCGGCAGAAGCAGCAACAGCACCGTCTATTTGATCAGGCCTCAATACATACCAGTGGTCCTCCCTGCGTCCGCCACCGCATCAGGCACGCACCCAGGTCCTACGCATACCCAATCAGAGCATTCATGCGCTTCGACATTGCATGAATTGCCCCCCCCCCCCCTCTGCGATCCGCCCCGGGTGTTCTACTACGGCACCACCACACGGCAGCATTGACCATACCTTCGCGACCACGTCTCTTGCACCACCCGAGATCACCCTCCCTCTTCCCTCTACTTGTCTCCTTCCCATCATGTCTGCCGTCCCGGCCTGGAAGCGATTGGGTCTGAAGCTCAAGGGAGCGTCATCCGACGGAAGCCCTGTTTCTGCCCCCCCGCAAACAACGACAGCTTCCGCACCTCCTGCAGCTCGCCATCAGCACGAGCAGCCCAATCTGACCGGAGGTGGCCCATACGGCACACCTGGCCTCAACAAGAGGAAGCAGTTCGGCTCTGGTTCTTCATTCCCTATATCTCACAGCAAGCGCCCGCGCTGGGACGATTCCAGCTCTACCCCGTCCAAGAAGTCTGTGTCCTTCTCGCAAGACACCAAGAAGGCCGCTCCCAAGAAGCCAAAGAAGAAGAAGACACCGAAGCAGCAGGCCCCAAAGGAGCCTTTCGACTTCACGCCGGTAGTCCAATACCTCCGCACGTGGCAAAACGCCCGCGACAGCTGGAAGTTCAACAAGAATCACCAGACGCTTTTGATCAAGCACCTGTACAACAGCGATGCGATCCCCTCCTCCGACATTGACTCGTTCTACATGTACATTGGCGACATCAAGGGTGCCTCGCGGAAAAGACTAGTGGAAGAGGCCCAAGAGGTGAGAAAGAAGGACATGGCGACCGGGTTTAAGGGCTTCCCAGAAGGCACCAAGGCCCCGGAGGAGAAGCAGAAGCAGTACGAGGAGATGCTGGCAGAGCTGTTGAGACAAAAGGCAGAGATCAAGAGCGGGGCGTCCCCTGCTGGCCCTGGAAAACGCAGCTTCGACGAGGCGGACTTCGTCATGCGTGACGCAGATAAGGACGTCCAGCAGCGTGTGATCAAGCGCATGCGGGCCGAGACCGTCATCGACGAACTCGAGTCCTCGGACAGCGGAGAGACGAGCAACCTGTCTAGTTCTACTTCTATCAACACGGCGTCCTCGAGGGCCACGTTCCCCACCATTGACGGCGACGCCACGGCCACCAACGGCGGTGATGCGCCGAAGCAGAAGGCCAAGAGGAGGAAGAAGCTGCGGACTGCTGATGTCGACAGCAGCTCGGACTCGGAATCTTCGGACTCGGGCTCAGATGCGGACAGCTCCACCGGCAGCAGCTCGTCGTCCTCTGAATCCGACTCGGATGAGGAGATGGCGATTGCCATTGGAGCCGAGGATGCTGCGTCTTCGTCATCCAGCAGTTCCTCCTCAGAGTCAGGCTCTGACTCTGAATCGGAAGGCTCAGCGGGAGGTGCTGCCGTTGCGGAGGATGACGACCCTGGCAGTGACGGGGACAGCGAGAGCAGCGACAGTGATAGCCAGGATGACGCCTAGGGGGAAGTCACCGTCGCTGATCGAGCTATCAAGCAGTTGCACGGCTTCGGCTGTGGGGAAGGCCCTGTGAGGGTTAAATCGCAGACGTTAGGATGTAGGTGATTCCATGACTGGTGGGTGTCACTCTCAAAGACGTCGGCAAAAACAAAGACTGGCTCGGTCGAAAGGCAGACTCTGCCTTTCCGAGCTGAGACTTGGATACGCCCATCGACCAACATTCGAAAAGTAGGATACCAATCAAAAACTTTCACGGCGCTGACAACCACTACTGAGCTGCAAGGACAACTTCTCAGTCCCAATTGCAAACATGAATGATCAAGTGCTCGAATAACCTGTCATTTGTCTTTTTTTCCCCCTTCTTTCCTTCTCTTTCCTCTTCTTTTCTTCCTATGCTTCTCGCCGCACCTCTTCCGACGTCTTAGTCCCGCCTGAGCTATTCAGGCACCTACGCAGGTCGTACAGAGTACATGCACCGACATGAGCAGCTCTCTTGACCCATGTGCGTCTCTAACCCACCAGACTGGCGCTCTGTCCTGTCTAGGGGGGGGGGATCTTATTGCCCAGGGGAGGCAGACGGTTCCTGGCAGCATGGTGATACTCATTGAGAGCCAGGCGCTCGGGACCACGAACCACACGCGGCCGTCGCCTCTCGCACGTACAAGCTGGCCCTAGGATTCCTGCGTGACGCGTACTTGGTCTCTCATCATGCAAGGCAGATCGTTGATCTCGTACGACTCTCGTGAGCCTCGAAACGCGCCGTCGATGCGGCACACCTAAAGTCGATACCGATCCTCCTTCCCATTTTGATGAAATGAACACCTCCCTTCTCGACTTTTGCTGACCGCACAAGGGGGTGGTCCATGACAATGCCAAGAGCAGACCTCCCCTCCCCTCCCTCCCCCCCTATTCCGACCGACCTTGTTCGTTCCAGCATCATCATCCACGGACACGGTTGAAACACGTGTCCGACAACCCTCCAGGTTCTGTTATCTCGCCCTTCTCTACTATGAATAGGTTCTTCCGATGTGGGCGAGCGCCGGCTCACCTCGCACACACACATACACAGGCTGCAGGCAGAGACCGCTGTGTTATGACTGTACCCTGCCGACCTATGTTTATCTCGTCACTCGCCTGCAAAGATGCAGCACAGCATAACGGGTACCTTGAGGTTTCAACGGGGCGGGTATTCGGTCCTATCTGCGCTTCAGGCATCGTCTCGAACTGTGGTATGGTAGCGGGCCAAGCAAAACCCTGTAGAAACGACACGCACTCGTCACTATTATCGCGATATAAACAACAGCGCGGAAGCGCCGTGTGGCGGCTCATTGGACAGTCGGAGACAAAAGATCGTCGTCAGGACCCATCCCGCCTTGTCCCAGCGGTGGGAACACCCAAGCAATACCGCAGGGTCGGTACCGCTGCTGGGGGGGGGGGGGGAGAGAAAAGAAATGAGCTGCGGAGCATGGGTTGTGAGAAAATTCTGGTTTATCTCTGACGATTATGACGCTGTGGCCGACTCTGGGCCTTAATTCTCTTCTCTCTCTTGCTGTCTTATTGTCCAGGCGCCGGGTGTCTGTTTTGGGTGGGCGGAGACCTCCTATGCAGCTCCGGGTTGTGGCGCCGCAGCTCCCCGGTCCTGCGGCGGACGGCCCTGCAGGGTTCTCGTGGTAGCGAGCGTGCCAGTAGCTTATCACTGTACAATGTGTGGGAGCCGTCTTGCGAGGCTGGTGAGGGCCCCAGGCTCACGGGCAAGCTGCCGCAGGGCGAGCCACGGAGGGGGGGGGGCGCTGAAAGAGGTGCTCACCACTGCAGGTCCCACGAACAAGAACATTATAGGGGACATATGGAGTGGTGTGCTCTCCTAGCGTCCATCAGCCAGTGTCAATCCAAGCGCAACAAACACATGTTGACCATTTTAGCTACTGCCCTCCCCTAGGGTTGACCTGTTCGGACGGCTGTCTCAAAAGAAGGGACGGCATAGAGATCTCAGCCTGGCACTTTTGATGATGATGTTTCCCTGGCCCTCCTGGCAGAGATCGACAGTGCCGAGATAATCATAGCTACTGCTGGTGTGATGTCTCCCGCGCCCGAACATGGATCGAAACGAGTGCAGCGAAATTTTGAGAACACAGCAATGCGCGCTCCCGGGATGGTGGGCAGGGTCCCGGGTCCAGGCCTAGGTCCAAGATAGATCCAAGATAGGGCCTTGTATCGTGCTCTGACGGGGCCCGCCAGCTCGAAACATTCTTGGTGCATGGGGGGGGGAGAGACCACGCTGCGGACAGGAATGCGTGGCAGGGACTCTCAACTCCTATACGATGGGTCTTATGGGACTTGTGGACACAGACAAGAGGAGAAAAGAGAGTCTGTGGGTTCGCTAAGGCTGGCCCTTAGCTGTTGAGAAATCTCCGGCGACAGCAGCGATGAAGGAGGAAGCGGATGATTTTTTTATTTGATTTTTTTTTCTCGAGGAGGGTCAATACCCGTGTTCTCCAATGAGCAGAATGAGAAGGATGGGAAGAAGAAGAAAAAAAAGATGATGATGAGATGTGTGGCCTGTGCGTTGAGGAGTCGACAATGGAGATGGGCGAATGTCCTGCAGAAGTGTGCAAACACGTGCAATGGATGATAAGTGGACGGGACGTCTGGCGATCTACCCCCCCCCCCGGGCCCTCCCCCCCTGGCGGCTGTTGTTGCGCTGTGCGCCCTTGTGAGGCTGACATGGTGGAGTTGCTGGCACGGTGAGTGAGTCGGGAACAACCTTATGTAGCCTCCTACCACGCCCTCGGCACAGCGACAGAGCTAATCTGTTAGCTAGTTTCCTCGGGCCATCTGTGGTGGTGCCCAGATCCCGCAGCGATCTGCTGTCACGCAAACTCGATCCCGGGATCGCGAATTCAGGCCTACTGCCTATGGTTTTTTACCTACCACGGTAACTGACCAATACTGAGGATCGACTTGGCTGCTTGTAGACACCAGGTACATGCGGAGGTACCGGAAACCGACCGGCTGCGGTTGGATCAGCATGATAAACGCCGATCGATAGTTTATTGTCTAGTCTTTCGGATCGACGGGGTCCTTTTTTTTTTTCTTCCCTTCCTTTTTTTTTCTCCTTTTTGTTCTCCCTCTTTCCCTTTTTCTCTTCGGACCTGAAAAACTTGGTGACCATGCAGCTGGGAACAAGCAAAAGCCTCCGAGAGGCACTGCAGAAACACGTACTGATCTCCCATACGTACACGATATGTTGTTCATAACGATGGGCAGAGATAACATTCACACCCAGGGGCCTTGGTTATGACATAATTACTAGGCACCATAGTACGTACTTTTTAGCACTACTACGCCGTATGTACAATGGTAGTACAAGATCTTGTAGGCACAGCACTGGGAAGGAGCAACCACCAGGGTCAACACTGCTTACAGGGGGGGAAGCTTCTTCCAGGGTCAGCTTGCACTAGAGGATTTCTGATCAACAACATCATCAACAACAGCAGATTCATTCTCTCTGCTGGGGCCCGTAATCCTGTTGTTCCGCTTCTGCGTACCATGGTAGGCTCTCTGGTCCTCCGCGCAGGCCTTCAGACACGGCTGTACCCGCTCGAGTCCGTGGATAATGATTCATACACTCTCGACCGCGCAATGAGGATCCCTGGCCCTCCCTCTCGACATGACTTGTCCCTTCTGCCCAGCTCGAATCTGAGGACCAAGGCAACAACCGCCCCCCTCCCCCTTTATCTTTCTCCTGCCACATCTAGGGGGGATCCCAGCTTCCCAGCGCACAGGGAAAGACACCAGTGATTGGTCATCGCGTGTCTTGTCTCTTGCGATCCATGTCAGTCCAAGCCCGGCTGTTCCGGTGGGTCCAGAGGAGGAGGACAGACAAGGTTGGTGTTTCCTGAACGGTCTCTGCTCGGTAGCTTCTTGGGTGAGCTTGTCGCTGCCGTGGAGGGTCAGATCAGATCACGCAAGAGCTGCTATGCTTGAAGCATCGAGCGGGCGGTCCAATCCCAGAGGCCCAGGGCCCGTGACCCCAGTCTCGATTCGTCTATCCTCGACTCGAGCTCGAGCCCTCCGCGGCGGGTTCTCCACGGGCGTGTCGGAGGGCGATCCATCCTGTTGAAACGAGAGTGCCTCGCAATACTTTTTTTATTTTATTTTATTATTTTCCTCTTCAGGGTCCTGGAGAGCAAGAAGAAGGAGAGGGAGGAGGGCAAGGCATGCATGCATGCATGCAGGCATGCATCTAGCTTCATGTTCTCTCGACCCCATCCGGCACCCGTCAACTCTCCGTCCCGTCTCTTCTTCGTCTCTCTCATCCCCCCCTCCCCTTTTTTTCTTTCTTTCTATATTCTATAGCTTCTCAGAGTACTTCCCTGGCCGTCTCCCACCCCACGGCTCCAGTCTTCTTTCTCCCATGCCCCGCCCCCCCGTTCCCGGTCAGGATTTGAAGACACAATCCTCAGACCTGCTTCAGGACAGCACGCACGAGACAAGGAGGAAGGGGAGGAGGACTACTTGCGCACAATCCACAAAAACAACGTTATCGATCTGGTCTCTTGCTCAAACCCCCCCCCCCCTTCTCCCAGCATCCGCAATCTCCATTATCTCCCTCCACCACCACCAGGCATCCCGCCCCCCTGTCCGCTCTCTGACATTCGTATCCCGGCTTGCCTATGATTCATCAGAAGCTTGGCCCGCTATCTAGCTGCGACCTGACGCGGCGCAGCTCCACCAAGCTGTCCGATATCACCTTGGGATTCTATACATATCCTCTGCCGCCGAAAGTTGAGCAGGGCAAGATGGGGGCTTAAAAGAGAGAGGGAGAGGAAGAGAAAAAAGAAAAAACATATACAGATATCTCTGCGCCGACGGACGCAGACGACCGTCAGAGATCTGGGAACAACAACACACACTCCCACGCTCTCACGCATAAAAGCACACATCACAGCCCTCCGGTCCGATTTTCATTGTCCTCTTCTTGTTACCACGGCTGCTCATTGAACTCCCATCTGGGTATCGGAGCTCCGGACGTACCAGCCACAGGAGAGAGAGACAAAGCCACGTCAAAAAAAAAGATATCAGACTACCAAACAACCTATACTACACTATTCTGTGTGTGTGTGTGTCTCTCTCTCTCTCTCTCTCCGTATATTCGACATATACTCTCGGCCGTTGAGCTGGGCTCTCTATTGGGGCCTCTCGATCTTCCAACGTCCTGTCCATCCTGCCAGGAGAAGGTTCACCATCCTTGGTTCGTCGGTTCGTCACGATGGCAGGCCCAGTACACAACAGTGCGGTCTATGTCCTGGGACAGATCCAGCATGCTCGCGCCTTTCCTCCACCATCTCCTCCGTCGCCCGCCACGGCCAGCGACGGCCCTGAGCTGTGCGCGCCGATAGAAGAGCTCAGCCTGGAGGACGACGTGATCCCTCCCCCCTCCCCGTCACCACCAGAGACACCATCCACGCCGAGGACACCCTCCTACGACGCCGAGCAGGACACGGCGCCCACCTCGGCCGCTCGCGCATCCACATCCCAGCTGTTTGACGACCGGCTATCGAGCGCGGTCCACGTCCTCAACACCGAGGCAACCTCCCTCGGCTCCCTCACCGACTTCTACGCAACCGACCCGGTAGCCCGCGCCGCGTTCAACGCCGCCGTCGAGACCATCACCTCCCGCCCCCGCGGGAAGCTCGTGATCATCGGCGTCGGCAAGAGCGGCCACATCGCGCGCAAGCTCGTCGCCACCTTCAACTCCCTCTCCATCTACGCCAGCTTCATGCACCCGACCGAGGCCCTCCACGGCGACCTCGGCCACGTCGGGCCGGACGACACCCTCATGCTCATCACCTTCTCCGGCAAGACCCCCGAGCTGGCCCTTCTCATGCCCCACCTGGACGAGCGGCTCCCCCTCATCGTCCTCACAGGGCGGACGCTGGACGCCGAGGTCGTCAGGCAGCGGGAGCGTGACGCCTCGGGCACCACCATCCTCCTCCCCGCGCCCATCCACGAGCCCGAGACCGTCAGCTTCGGCGTCTCGGCGCCCACCACCAGCACCACCATGGCCCTGGCCGTCGGCGACGCCCTCGCCCTGACCTGCGCCGGCGAGCTCAACCCCACCACCGGCGGCGTGGCCGGCGTCTTCGGCCGCAACCACCCGGGCGGCGCCATCGGGGCCAGCTACCGCAAGCCCCAGACCGTCAGGGACGTCATGGTCCCCTACGCCGACATCTCCACCCTCGACAGCGGGGCCGCCCAGCCCCTCGTGGGCGGCGATGTCCTCCGCGCGGCATATACCTGCAAGACGGGCTGGCTGCGCGTCGGCGCCGGCGCCATCATCTCGCCCGCCAGGATCCGCAGCATGAACTCGGCCGAGCTGACCCGCGAGGTGGCCGACATGCCGTGGCTGACCGTCGAGCGCGCGGCCTTCATCTCGCTCGGCGCCGCCACCCAGCTCAAGGCCGCCGGCGAGTGGATCCGCGGCAACATGGCCAAGCCGCGGGATCCCGGGGACGACGAGGAGGTCTGCACGCCCGAGTCCATCGTCGCGGTCCTTGAGGAGGACGGCGAGGTCGTTGGCGTCATGGAGGCGTCTGCTATCCTGGACGTCACCTCCTAAGCGGAGGAGGAAGGAGAAACACTACTTTTACTCCTTTCCACTATCAGATCCCCTCACCGTGCCAATGAGCGGGCACCTTGGAGGGACACATCTCTCTTTTTGGATCACAAACCTCCACCCCCCACCCCCCACCCCCCAAAAAGGAGCTCCAAAGTCATTTACAACCAACCATTTTTCTCTGGACATATGTACGGCATCATCAGCGGGAGTTTCAACTTTCGCTTGTTATACCTCCCTCCTGGAAACGGAAGGGCAAAAGGGGTCCCAGCAGGCATGGACCCTTTTTTCGCCTTCTTGTTTCTTTCTTCCTCCTTCCATCACCACCGACCGACTCCTACTACACTCTTCCTCTAGACAGGCCAGGTTCCTCTAGCCCTGGACCTGCTTTAGACCATCATTATCATCATCATTATAGACTTGGTGCGGCTCTCTCTCTCTCGCTAAGAGTTTTTCATTGGTGCGGGCGTTCTTATTTGGGTTTTAGGGATGGCCTTTTTCAGTGGAGAAGGATCTGGAGTCGGGCTTTTCCCGTCAGTGGAGAGAAGCTTCAGCGAGAAGCAAAGCATGTAATGTGTTCCGTCCACCAAGGTGGGAACACTTGAGCGAATTCTTGTATATCTCTTTTTTTCCCTCTCGAGACGGTGCGATCGACTAATTAAGATGCTTGACAAGAGACGTGTGATTAATCAACGTATCAATCCATCTTCTCCTCTCTTCTTCCTCTTTTGAAAGGGGAATGAATCCAGTACTCCCTTGACTTGATATGTGATTGGATTTATTATTTTATTTTTCTTTCCCCTGGTGGACATTTCTCTGCCTAGTGATCTTTCGTGGAGGTTGGACCGGAGGCTATCATGCCTGTGGTAGTAAGGAAGGGCAGGCTACTTGAGCAATAGAAACACGCCGGGGAGGAAGAAAAAAATTAGATATTGCAAGATCAACAAGAGAGAGAAAATGAAAATGAAAATGAAAATGAAATTTGTATATAAAATCCTTGATCATCATAAATCATAAAAAATCGTCATAGATCCCCCCCCTCCCCCCCTTCCGTTCCCATGACCACACATTGCCATCCGTCCGAGTCATATATTCCCTCCTTTTGCCTGGTATCCGTCATTCGTTCGTTGCCTTTCGTCTAGATCGATCAGAGTTCGAGTCCCCTTGCCTTCCCTCCCTTTCTTGATTGTACGTATACTTTGCAAAGGCGAGACTGACAAACAAACCCCTCCTAGGTTCCAAAACAAACATGAAAAAGGAGAGAACAAAGACATGAAGAAATCGTCATAAGGGTCGTCAGAGGAAAAAAAAAAAGGTCGTCATCGTCAAGTCAGTCCACCTCCCTCCTCCTCCTCCTCCTCCTCCTGTGCCTCCTCAGCTCCTCCCTCGCATCGCTCTCGTCATCATCATTATAATCATCATTATATCCATGATCGTCAGTCCTCCTCCTCCCTTTGCCCCTCTCGTCACGACTGACCTCGCTGCCCCCACCACCATACCCGACCACACCCCTCTCTCCCCTCTCGCTGTCCTCCCCGTACCCGCGACGACCACCCCTCGGCTCGCCAGCATCCCGCCTACGCCGTCCATCCGCCGCCTCCTCTTCCTCCCCGTCAGGAATCAGCCCGTGGCCACCGGCCATCGCCCCGCCCAACAGCTTCCCCGCCAGCCCCAGCCAGCCGCCCACGCCCCTCGGCATCTCCCCCTGACAACATGCCCGTGACATCCCTCATCATCCGCTCCACATGCTCCGGGTCCGTTCCCGCGACGCCCCACGAGCCGCGGACCTGTGCCCCGCCGGGCTGCGGGCTGCGGTACTCGAAATCCCCGCGGCGCTGGGTCCACCCGCGCTGGCGAGAGGTTGACGAGGAGCCGTCGAATGGGCGGCCCTGGGGGTCAAAGCGCTCAGGGAGATCCTCGACCTCGTCTTCCGACGGTGATGAGCGGTCCGACTCGACCGGCCCGTCGCGGTGGCGCGAGACGAGAGGACGGTTGGCGGAGGGTCAGAGTTCCGACGGCGCTTGCGGAAGCGCCGACGGGGGGCGACGACGGTACCGTCTGCGTCTGCGTCGGGGTCGTGGTCTTGTTGGTCATCGGCGAGGGCGGCCTGGTGCTCTGTGTCCTGCTGCCGCTCGTCACCGGGTGTGATCTTGTCGATAGCCTCGCCGGAGCGTGTGGCGCGGTGGCGCAGGAGGGTGCGCGAGGACTGGGGGGACAGGGGTCCGAACTGCACGTGGGACTGTGTTGGTGCTGGTGGTGACGGGGTTCGTGGTGGTGATGGTGGTGGTGGTGTTGTTGTAAGATCTCTGGTGGCTGATGCGGTGATGGGTGACGCTGGCGAGACCTCGCGGGAGCGGTAGGGTGGAGGTTGACTTAGACCATCTGTCGGGTATGTCATGTCAGTCTTCATTGCTTTTTTTGTGCAATGTTGAGACGACCCTGTATTGGTGAATGCTCAGGGTAAGGCATGAGAGGCGGTCTCAAATAAGCCGAGCCCACATGGCTAGACTCAAAACTCTCTCTCTGTGTTTGTGTGTATGCGTGTGTGTGTGTGTGTGTGTGTGTGTCTGAGAGGGTTCAAGGTCTAGAATGAGTGTAAACAGTGCAATCAAGCTGGCATCACTTGAAACACGTGCAACATCGCCATGGACCATTCTCTTCTTCTTCTTCGTCGTCGTCGTCCTCCTCTTCTGCCTCCCACACAGACCCTTCTTTATACAGGAAAGACGAAGAAGAAGAAAAAAACACTAAACATTGACAGAGGAAGACGAACTTTCACTACTCACATGGTCGGGGTCCAGCGGACGGTGGCCCCCCGTTGGTGGCGGCGGCATCCCCGTGGGCGTCGCCGCCGAGTTTGGGGAGGGCCCAGCGGCGGCCCCGGGAAAGCGGTGTAGTCCTGCGGGTTGTAGGGACGATATTCGTGGTTGAGGTTGGTCGATGCCACGTTCGGGTGCTGCGTGAAGCCCTGGGCGAAGGTGGTGTTGGCCGGCGGTGGTTCTTCGTGTACGGCTGGCACGGGCGGTGTCTGTGGCGGGCCGTAGTAGGCACCTCCCGAGGCGTTGGGAGGTGATGGGGTCCGCTGGGGGCCATAGGCGTCATACGCATCGTCGGTGACGGAATCCTCGTAGCCTGTGGGTTGAGGTGGGTGGACGCGTTAGCTGAGACATTTGCGAGGCAGGATGCTGCTGCTGCTGCTGCTGCTGCTGCTGCTGCTGCTACTCACGGTTGCGAGCCTTGTCCCTCTCCCTCCGTGCTCTCTCCCTCTCCGCCCTCCTCTGCTCCCTGGCCTCCTCGGTGATCGGCCTGTCCCTGCTGTCCTCCCTCTCCCTCTCCCGCTCCCTCGACTCGGCCTCCTTCTGCCTCTCCTTCTCCTTCTTCCTCTCCTCGTACTTCTTGACCCCGATCGCCGCGGCCCCGGCGGCCACGGCACCCGTCGCCATATCCCTGAGCCGGCTGCTGCTCCTCTTGGTCCTCTTCTCGCCCCTCTTCCTATCGTCATCGTCGTCGTCGTAGTCATCCGCCGAGGCCCCGCCCCTGCTCCTCGACCTGTCGTGCCTCTCCCTCTCCTGCCTGGCGAGGCGCGCCGCCCTCCTGCGCCTCCTCTCCTCGGCGGCATCCACAGGGGCCGGTCCGTACCCGTGCTGCTCCTCGGGGTACGATGGCTCGGAGTAGAGGGGTGGCCGCCGTACTCAACCAAACCTAGCTCAGGATCAGCGGCTGCGGCGGGGTGGTGGGAGGAAGGGGGTCGAGAGCGCGACCTGCTGCTGCGCGAAACGGACCGGGACCGGGACCGCGATCGTGATCCTCCGTGGCCGTGGCCGCCACGTCTGGACCGGGACCGCTCCCGCAGGCCTCGTTCGTACTCCTCGTCCGAGAACTCCCGCTCCCGCTCTACGTCCTTCTTCTCCTTGTGCCTATCGTAGAGCTTCTTGCCCGCCGCGCCCGCCAGCCCGGCCGCCACGATCTCGGCGCCCGTGCGGAGGCGCGACCGCGACCGCGACTTGGACCCGCCCTTGCTGCGCTGGCGAGATTTGCTGCGGAAGTGGTGCACCAGGCCCGCGACAGCCGCCGTGCCGGCGGCGGCCTTGGCCATCCCGCCGACACCACCGCCGCGTGATGGTGATCTCGGGCCGGGCCCGCGGCTGTTGCTCCTGCTGTAGTATCCTTCCTCGCTGTCCGAGTACCCGCCGCGCCGGTTGCGGCTGCGCCCGCGGCGCAGCTCCTCCTTCTCGATCTTCTGCGTCTGGTAGTACTTGGCGGCGCCGGCCACGGCGAGGGCGGCGGCGGCGAGCCCGAGCCCCGTCTTGATCTTGGAGTGCTTGTCCCTCTTGTCGTCGTCATCGTCAGAGTAGTCGTCCCGGCGTCGCGACTTGGAGCGGCCGCGGCCGCTGATGGGGCGGTCCTCGTAGTAGCGGTCCTCGTCGGAGCCGTAACGGTCCTGGTAGGCCGAGCGGGCCCGCTTGAAGACCTCTGTGCCGAGGGCGCCGAGGGCAGCGCCCGCCAGGACCTTGCGACCGCGGCCGCTCTGGGCATGGCCGTCCTCGCTGCGGCGGGGAGACGGTGAGGGCGGCGATCCCCGCACCGGCGGCGGCGCCCTCGGCCAGGTGCAGCCTGTGGTGGTGGTCAGGGGTCTTGCTGCGCTCGCGGCGGATGATGGTGCGCCTGACATAGACGTCGTCGTCGGACCCGTAGCCGTCCTCGTAGCGGCCGCCGCCCCTGGCGCCGCGCCTGTACGTGGCGTAGTCCTCGTCGCGCTCGCGGTGGCCGTCGTAGCGCTCGACCTCCCTGCGGCGGTAGTAGTAGTCCTCGTCCTCCCGCGGGTCGGGCTGCGGCTGCGGGCGGCGCACCACCATCTCGTGGTTGGTCTGCCTGTAGGGGACGACGATGGGCGCGGGCTCGGGGGCCTCCTGCACGATGATGCGCTGCTCCGTGGCGCGGGGCCGGATGATGATAGGCGCTGGGTCGGGGGCCGGGGGCTCAAAGTACTCCGTCTCCCTGCGGTACTGCTGGTACTCGCCGTGGGGGGTCTCGTCGCGGCGCTCCTCGGTGCGGCGCTGGATGGTGACGTCGACGCCGTCGTCACGGCGCTCCACCCGCCTCTCGAGGCGCACGTCGACGTTGTTGTTGTCGTTGCTGCGGTCCCACGGCGAGTGCGAGTGGCGGTCCCAGTCGCGAGGTGAGTGCGGCGACATGGGGCCCCGCTCCCGCTCGATCTCGGTCGACTTCTCGTAGACCACGGCGCGGTCCCTGTCGTCGACCCAGTGGCGGTCGTCACCGCGCTCCACCACCTTCTTCTCGACCACGGTGCGCGACCTGTCGCCACGGTCGTCGTACCAGCGGTGGTCGTCGTCGCGGTCTCGTTCCACGACCTTCTTTTCTACCACGGTGCGCGACCTGTCACCACCGCGGTCGTCATACCACCGGTCGTCCTCGCGCTCCCGCTCGACCACCTTCTTCTCGACGACGGTGCGCGAGCGCTCCGGGGCGGGCACATAGGGGTCCTCCCTCTCGACCTCCCTGGTCTTCTCGTAGAGCACGGTGCGGCCGTCGTCCTTGACGACGCTGCGGCGCGTGAGGTCGTAGAAATCGGGCTGCACGTGCGGCTGCGGCTCCCTCTCCCTCTCGACCACCTTTTTCTCGACGACGGTGGTGTTGCGGACGGGCGGGTCAAATGCGGACCGCGGGCGCTCGGGCAGGTAGACGCGGCGGGTAGTGTCGACCTCGAGCAGGTCGCCAGACGAGCGGCCCGGGTGGCCTCCTCCGCCGCTCCAGGCGTGCGAGGAGGAGTAGCGCGAGCGGCGATCGTCGTCGTAGTCGTAGTCTCGCTCGACGACGCGCTCGGTGCGCTCAAACTCGACGGGAGGCTGCGAGGGGGCGGGAGGAGGAGGAGGTGGGCCGCCTCCTCGGTTGGTGGTGGTGACCTTGTAGCGACGGACGGTCGGGGCGCGGCTGTAGCGGTCGTCCTCGTCGTCGTCGGAGTGGTCGTCCCGCTCGCGCACGTAGCTGCGGGACTCTCGGTAGACCGTTTCGGGCATCTTGGGGGAGGAGCGGAGATGCGCGCGAAAGGTAGTGATGAGAGGAGGAGAGGGTGTGTATTGGGGTGTGTGTGTGGGAGAGAAAGAGGTGTGTCGTCAGTCAGTGTTGGTGATGTGAGGTTTTGGTCGTCGACCGAGGAGGTATGATGTAAGTGAGGAAAGAGGTGGGAAAATAGGTCGATAAGATGGGGGGGGGGGGTATGACTCGACAGGAAGGGAAGTCTCGAGGGCCGGGTTGTTGTTGCTGTTGTTGGTATTGTTGGATTTTTGCGGAAGGAAGGAACCAGGTAGGTATTAAATTAGGATGGCTGGGCTAAGTCAGAGCACCTAAGCCCAAGGATGTGACCCCTCCCCTCTCTCCTCCTCCGAGGGGGCCTGCCTTGTCTCCTTGGTCTGAACTGCCCGCTGCTCCCCTAGCGCCCGTTTCTTGTGTTGTATAAGGTTTCCTTCGAGGTTGGCAGTATTCAGGAGTCGCAGCCAAAGCCTAGGTTTGTGATGGATGTGGAGAGGCACACACAGAGAGTCACACAGAAAGATGGTGACAAGGAGGAGGAGGAGGAGGATGGAAGACGAGAAAGGATGGAGAGGAGGAGGAAGGACAGTCACGGCTGACGACGGCGGCGAGGACGGCCACAGAAGGCTGTAGAAGTCCTACTCTCATGCTCTTCCTCGACTCATGTGCCCGTTCAGCGTGCGTGCGTGTATGTGTGTGTGTGCGTGTGTGTGTGTGTGTGGGAGTGAGAATTGACAGGTGGTCATGCAGCAGCCACCAATGTACTATGGTATGTACAACACTGACTGTACTGTACTGACATGTACCACCCGACCCGATGAGCATGCGCCCGAAAGTGGTGAGACCTGTAAAAAGTATGTACTGAAGTTACGTACACCCAATGTAAGATCTAGTCTAAACTTGGCACATGGCTGGCCTCTTTTTTTTTTTTTTTCTTATTCAAAAACTGACCGCCTGGTCATGTACTTTGTCACTCGTAAGAACCTCAGCTGTGTGGTCTGACAAGGAAAAAGAAGAGAAAAAAAGGGAAAAAGAGGACAGAGAAAGAAAGAGAAAGAAGAAGAAAACAGGGGACCTGAATAAGAATCCTTCCTGTTTCCGTCTTCTTCTTCTTGTTTTGGAATCTGAGGTGCATGGAATGAACAGGATTCGGGTGCATGAAAGGGTACTTTTTATGGTACTGTACACCTCTTCCCTGGAAATCCAGGCCTTGCTTCCAAGGTTGCCGAACGCAAACCTGGATCCCCCCCCTCTCTAGCCTCTCTCGCTCTCTCTCTTTCCCTCTTCTCAGCCTCTCTCTCTTTCTCTCTCGCCCACACACACATTCATCAGCTACCAAGGAGGAAAAACAAAAGGGCCGTGTTGTAAATACTCTCCTGCAACATGGCCTACAGATAATCGGATCAGTCCCTCCCCCGGAGACCTTTTTTTAGACAGCAGGTTAGGCTTGTGACCACTGAAAAGCTTCTCCTCGGTGATGATCATGATCATGCCATCCCCAAAGAGTCACCCATAGTCATTCACTCCCTGCGCATCATGCCGGTGCTTTCTGTGTGGGTACGGCCGGGGGGGAGGGGGCTAGGCTTTGGGTTACCGTAGTATTCTCGGCTGTTGAGGTGCCATTGCCATCTTTCCTATTTTTTTTTTCTTTCTTCTTTTCTTTCTTCTTTTCTATCTTTCTTTTACCTGCTGGATACGAACCCACTTTACACGCAGCTGCCCCTCGTTGCCTTCTCTCGTCGGCTCGTCTCTTCTAAACCCGCTCACCACCATGATCCATCCGCCATCACATCACCACGCATCCAGCGGGCTGCCCACCCCGCTTTCTCTACCCCTCTGATACGTCGGGACCAGGTGTCAAGCCCTTCTGCGGGCGCAGTCTCCTCAAGGGAAGAGGGGGAAGGCTTGTTGAGTGCATGTGCCCTCTGCATGCATGACGTCAGTCCACATCGGGCAAAAAGATGGAGCCCCTCCCCTCACAGCCAGCTGCATTGGTTTGGGACAGTACCGTAGTATGTGCTTAGCTATGGCACTGCTGTGTGGGTGGGCCCAATGAGCGTAGCTTGTGAGTGTGTGTGTGTGGAGAGGAGAAGCTCGGACGGGCGAGACTGGGATCACCAGCTTCACCTCGTCCCGGAGTCTGTATTTTGTTGTATTTGTGTTTCTTTGTTTTGTTTTAGAAAAGGGAAACCTCTCGATCGCAGTGATTGAGGCCTCTATGAATTTGTATTGCCGTTATATGCTGCAGAGCCTTTCGTCGCACTGCAGGAAGAGACGGTTGGTCCTCGCATAGTGTCAAT
This sequence comes from Celoporthe dispersa, assembly GCA_016584495.1. Lineage (NCBI taxonomy): Eukaryota > Fungi > Ascomycota > Sordariomycetes > Diaporthales > Cryphonectriaceae > Celoporthe > Celoporthe dispersa. The sequence continues at coordinate 1,254,700 of WAID01000006.1, read as the reverse complement.
ATAATATAGCGAAAGCCCAGGTAAACCCCGTTCTGACCGCCCTCAGTAACAGACACACTGCGATATGTATCATATATAAGTAGTATAGATTGTTTTTGCTATAAACTCTACTTCTCATTCTTCTTCTTGTTGTTTCTCCTACCTTTTCCTGTTTTTTTTTTTTTTTTTTTTTCACCTCTGTCGAGGGATACAATCCCGGACTCAAGTATCTATCGGTGGCTGCTGCAGCGAAGAGGGCCCATCATTACCCCAATAAGGAAAGCCGTTGAGCGCCGAGGTATTACAACATAGCTCTACAAACATGGGGTGTAGGAGACACGGTGAGGAGAAGGAGGAGGGTCGAGGTACTCTCCAACAACAGTCTGCGAGTGGGCATGTTGTCGAGCCCTCCTCCTCCTCCTGAATTTTTGAAAACATTTTATACAAGGCATGTAATAAAAGACAAGACCGGATGATATAGCTGTCGAGACCCAGCCTACTATTCAGCAGTACTGAGTTGGTTTACCCAGTGGCCTAGAGAAGACTTTGGTACAGCATACATACAGGAACAAGTGATCATGCCAATCTTCAAGAGCAAGCATCCGGATATCCAAGGTGAGAGCACCACCTCCCCCTCCCCCCATGACAGCTGATCATGCTAACGTACATACCCGGATAGTCCCCACAGACGTGACAGTATGGCAATGGCTCTTCGAGCCAGGCTCCCCAGCCTCGCCCTTGAACGGCCGCATCCCCGAGCCCGACCTCGCCGGGTACACTGACGCCGTGAGCAAGGAGCGCGTATCATGGCGACAGGTCCGGGACAGCGCAACCCACATCTCGACCGCTCTCGTCCGCAGCTACGGCCTCCAGCCAGGCCAGACCGTCGCCCTCTTCAGCAGGAACACCATCTGGTACCCAGTCACCCTGTTCGCAGCCGTGCGCGTCGGCGGCATCGTGTCGGGTGCGTCCCCGGCCTACACCGTCGACGAGATGACCTACGCCCTCCGCACCGCCAGGGCCAGGTTCGTCGCCACCCACCCAACCTCACTGGCCGTCGCCGAGGAGGCAGCCCGGCGCGTGGGGATCCCGAGGCGGCACATCTTCCTCCTCGAGGGTGACCAGGCTGCCGCCGGCGCCGCTGGGGGGGAGGGACGCCACTACACCACCATCCAGGACCTGATCCGCCTCGGAAAAGCCTACGGCGGCCCCGAGGCCCAGGTGGCCCCGTTCCGCATTCCTCCCCGGGACGGCACCAGGGGCAGAGGCAACGGCGACACGTGCGCGTTCCTCAGCTTCTCCTCGGGAACGACAGGGCTGCCCAAGGCCGTCATGATCTCCCACCACAACGTGATCGCCCAGGCCCTCCAGATGATGCCCCTCACCCCTCCCGACCACAAGAAGGTGCTGGGCGTCCTCCCCCTGTTCCACATCACGGGCATCGTCCACGCCATGCACATCCCCGTCGCCATCAACGCCGAGGTCATCATGCTGCCCTCCTTCACCATGCCCTCCATGCTGGCCGCCGTCGTCGAGCACCAGATCCGCGAGCTCCTCCTCGTCCCGCCCCTCCTCATCCGGCTCGTGCGCGACCCCGCCGTCAAGGACTACGACCTCTCCTGCGTGCGCAGATTCAGCAGCGGCGCGGCGCCCGTGTCGGATGAGATCCTGGCGCTGCTGCGGGACCGGTTCCCCGGAACCGGGTTCAAGCAGGGCTACGGCATGACCGAGAGCTGCAGCTGCATCACGGCCACGCCCCTGGACGAACAGGCCCGCTTCGACCGCGCCCGCACCGTGGGGACCATCGTGGCGGGGACAGAGGTGAAGCTGCTGAGGGAAGACGGCACCGAGGCCGGCACAGACGAGCCGGGCGAGATCCTGGCGCGCGGGCCTCAGGTCGTCATGGGGTATCTGGGCAACGAGCAGGCCACGCGGGAGACGTTTGACGAGGACGGGTTCCTGCACACGGGGGACCAGGGGGTTGTTGACGGGGAAGGCTTCGTCACCATCACCGACCGCATCAAGGAGCTCATCAAGGTCAAGGGCGTCGGCGTGGCGCCTGCCGAGCTGGAGGACCTGCTGCTGGGCCACGCCGGGGTCGAGGACTGTGCCGTGCTGGCGCGGGCGGACGAGTGGGCGGGGGAGAGGCCCAAGGCGTATGTGGTGCTGAAGCCGGGCTGGAGGGCGGACGGGGAGAGAAGGCCGCAGGGCAGCTGGTGGACGTCGGGCTGGACATCCTGCGGTATGTGCGGGAGCGCAAGGTGCGGACCAAGTGGGTGAGCGAGGTCGAGTTTGTCGACGAGATTCCCAAGAGCGCCAGCGGGAAGATCCTGCGGCGGGTGTTGCGGGAGAGGCAGAGGAAGGGCCCGCACGGTGTGGTGGTCAGGAGTGGGCAGGAGCCATCGTCTAGGCTGTGAGGCGGACCTTCCATGCTGGCCTCACTGATCACTTACTCAGGCCTTGGTCATGTCACATTTTGTCCCCAACCGCCTCGCAGCGTGGCCGTGTCTGAGGGTGTGTATTCGTATGTGGGTGTGAGTGTGTACCCAGGTCGAGACCTGTACTTCTCATCTCCCTGGGACCTCTGACTTCATTCAGGCTGAATTCAGGCTTAATATGTAGTCGCAAGACTGAAAAGACATTCGCCTCGCGGGTGGCTTGTGGCGGACCTCGGGAGAGGCGTGGTAATGTATCATAAAGTGATCAGCTCCCAATGCGCTGCGAGAACATGATTTGGTCCACCCAGAGACTGTTTCCTGGTCAGGGTTTGAAATTAATATCGTGTCATCACGTCAGTACCAGCAAGATCTCCGTGTCCTATCCCGCTGTAGATATTTCTGTGAGGCGAGAGAGGTCCCGGCGAGACAGCCTGTCACCCACCGGTGGAGTGAGCCAGGAACGCCTGGGCGTGCCATGTACCGTAGCAACACCGACCATTGGGAGGACACCACCCACACTCCCGGAACAAAAAAAAGGCAGGATCGTCAGGGGGAGAATGAGGACGAAACAAGAAACACATCGACAAGAACCACGCCCACTCACAATTCTTCCAGCCACGCACGCCCTTGGCTGGCATGGGATCTTGCCAGACAGGACCGGCTCGGCGCCACATACGATGCCCTCTGTCACGAATAGGAAATTTATATTCCTGCCTCCGTTCCCGCACACAGCCCTTGTGGGAGGAGCCAAGGGCCGATCCATGTACTACACCATTTTCGTAAGGTGTCGCTGGAAGTATTGGCGCCGAGAGACTAGGAGTTCCCCCTGGAGGCCTCATATGTGCCGGTTAATTTGCGTGTTCTTCAAGGATTATTTGTTTTTGTGTGTTTTTTTTTTATTTTAATTCTCGACATGGTAGGTCCACTTGGGTGGTCTTTTTCTTCCTTGTTTTTTTTTTCTTCTTCTTTTAATCAAGAGTTGGCGGCCCATCTTCCCGTCTTGCCCTGCCTGGTGTTTCTCTGGTCTCGGCATTTCAGTGGTGGAGCTTTCAGGGGGGTGGACACCGACTCGCCACAGCACGATGGTCAACCTTATTTACCCCAGACTGCGGCTCCGATCCAAGGCCCCATATTTATATTGACGTTGCTTCTTCATTCTCCTTCTCTCCCCTGCACCGAGAACTAGCTACTGCACCGTGTACCATAGTAAGTACCATCCACCACCTCCTCCTACCGGTGATAGATGAGCAGGCCCCCCTTTTGTCGATCCCCTTTTTTTCTTCTTCTTCTTCTTTGTTTTTCCCTTGCCATGGTGCCACGTCTCATCTTTAGCCCTCTTGGTGTGTCTTGGACGCGCGTGTACTAGACTCAGCAGGAGATGAGCTGAGAAGGACAGCCAGCCCCGTCTCTGCCCTCCTCCTCCTCTTCCCCCAACCAGCGAGAGGCAGTGAGTGTTTCAGCTGCAAAAATACTAGGTGCTAATGGAGGAGAATAAATTCTCCATCACTGACTCTTCCAAACAATGGTTTGATTTTGATATTACTGCTTAGATGAATGACGTCTTGGTTCGACTATGGTGGCAAGCAGGGAGCCACAGCGCAAGCCGAGCCATCGTGTACAGAATCTCGCATAAAATGTGTGATATACGTCTGGGCTGGCGAGTGCAATATATCTGACCCGACTGAAATCCATCGCCACGTGACTAACCTGTCTGCAGCTGAACCTTCCCACCCTCTGTCACCACTCCGCGCACACATGGCGTGATGCGGTCCAGCAGTTTCCATCTGAGATTGCGAAGAAACAAAAGTGTCATGGTTGTCTCCTGCAGTCTTGGCCCTTGTTCTAATTTGTGTACGTGCCGAAACTCCGTGGTGAGGTGCTCGCTAGGGATCTTGGCCCTGCAGAAAATCCAACCAGCCAGCATATTTCTCCTGCATCAAACCGCCGGAAAACGATCGTCAGGACCGACCTCCCCCCCCCTCCCTCCCACCATCACCCACACCTAACTTGATGAAATGGTTTCGCCTACAGTTATTTCCCTGTTGTTGTGCTAGAAAAGACCCAATCGAATCAGATCCACAAGATATCCCCTTGCAGTGGAAAACAAATTCTCCCATAGATGCAGATATGACGATCTCGGCCTATATTCGTCAAGACACAAGGTGAGCCTCCTCTCCCTGCATCGACTATTCACTCGCAGCAGCCATAGTCAAGAGAGTTCAAGAAGGCCAGGCCTAGCACAGTGGAGAAGAGTGTTCCGCCTTGGCCTTTTAGTAGGGCGGAGAAATCGATTCCTGGGGGAGGAAGGGAGGGAGGGAGGGAGGGTGAATGTTTCCTCCGCCGGATATCCCTTCTGCTAGGTGGATGGGACGTGGAACTAAATTGTGTTTAATCTCCTCGAAAGGTCTAGAGTGCGGTGACGGTGAATGGTGTTAAGACATGCAGAGAGAGAGAGAGAGAGAGAGAGAGAGAGAGAGGCCCTGAGAGAGCGAACATGGACGAACAAGAGTCACGACGTGGTGGTGTGTAGAGAAAGGCTGGCCAGGCCTTGTCTGGTTATTACGACCTTGCAAGGTAAGGCAAAATAGATGAATTGGCCACCTCACCTCTTCACACGGATGGAGGTTGCCGGTCTGGAGGTTCTCTCTCTCTCTCTCTCTCTCTTTCTTTCTCCCTCACCCACTCGCGCCCTCCCTCCCTCCCTCTCTCCGGGCTTGATTATGTATAAATAGTTCTCGCTGTCCCACTTCCTCCTCTCTGACACAAAAATCATGCTGGTATATGGTCCCAAAAGATTTATCCTCCTCAGGCCTTTCTACCTCTTTCTCGTCTCTCTCGGGTGCTCGACAACCGCTGGTATCATCATTCATTTCTAAAAGCAACAACACCTGCCCCCCTTTGTGTGCCCAAAAAAGAACCTACGGCACACCCCTTCTCGAAACAATCATTTTCACAACAACAAGAGACTAGTTCACCGCGGTCACCACCACTACCACATTTTCAAGATGCAGTTCAACCTCTTCGCCCTGCTCCTCACCGCCAGCACCGCCCTCGCGGCCCCTCATCTCGCCAACCGCCAGTTCCCAACCTCGGGGGTCCCGTTCCCCTCCGGCCTGCCCTTCCCCACGGGTCCTTTCCTAGCGGCCCGTTCCCCACCGGGCCTTTCCCAAGCGGACCTTTTCCCACCGGCCCTTTCCCTTCCGGCCCTTTCCCTACCGGCCCTTTCCCTACCGGACCGTTCCCTACCGGGCCTTTCCCTACCGGCCCATACCCCGGCGGCCTGGGCCAGCTCCCGCGCGGGGACGACATGGAGCCCCGCGGTGCCGCCAAGCCCACGGGTCCTCCGCCTCGTCCCAGCGGCAAGCCCTCTGGCGGTCCTCACCATCATCATTCGTCTTGGGCCCCGAAGCCCACTGGTGCTCCTGCTGCTGCTGCCGCTGGCATCCAGTAGAGTGGATATGAGTGGCTCGGAACAGGGATGATTGGAAGAAGGTTGCGACTTGTTATGGCCTGCTCGAGATATTGGAAACGTTCGGGTACTTTCTCTTCTTCAACATGTAAAGAAAAAAACAAAATTATTATTGGCTGCTTTCACTCGAGCTATGAATTATTTCCACCACGCCTGTCCTCCTGATGTTGTGCTTGAGCTTCACCTGACGCCGTTTTTTTTTTTTTTTTTTGTCTCCTTCTGCTTCCTTTTCTTTTCGAGACAGCAGTAGACTTAAACTACCCTGGAGACTGTTGTGTGATCATAATCTATTACTTTCTTCTTTTTGATTCTGTTATAAAAGATCCTCTAGGCTCAAAGAATATCCCCGTCTATGCTCTATAACTCCTCGTGAGAGTGCTCGCTCCCTTCCTGCACCTCCACCCTGTCCGGCCGCCCGCTGTCGGCATGCAGGTCCACGCCGGCCTTCTTCCTCCACTTCTCCCAGAGGGACCAGAACTCCTCCTCCATGCCGCTGTCCATCTGGTCCGGCAGCACGACCACGTACTCGACGTACAGGTTGCCAAACTCCGTCTTGTGATACACGCTGTCGCCGTCCTCGTGCCACTTGGGCATGCCCTCCCCTTGCACCCGCTCGACGTGGCCCGGCTGGACGATCTCCCCCCGCTTCCGGCCGAGCTTCACCACGTGCCCGTCCAGGTGCGTGATGTTGCGCTCCCAGTCGCCCATCCACGCCTCCCGCAGGCTGACCAGCTCCTTCCAGAACAGGTCGTCCCCCTTGCGCCGGAAGAACACCCCGTCCACCCGGTCCGGGTTGTCCTGCTCCAGGTCCGGCTCCTTCTCCGTCAGCATGACGATCAGGTCCCCCGCCTCGTAGTCCGGGCTGGCGTCCGCCTCGTTCTCGTACACCAGCTTGGCGTCCCTCGCCGCGCCCCTCTCGATGTTGAGCGGTACCGTCGTCGCCCGCCGCACCACCCGCTGCCCGCCGCATACGGGACACTTGTGCTTGATCACCTTGCCGCGCCCGCCGCACTGGTCGCACTGCGTCTGGATCTGCTGGAACATGCCCGGCGCCAGCTGGTGCTTGGTGATGCGCACCCCGTGGCCCCCGCAGTGCCCGCACGTCTCGACCACGCCGTCCGCCGACCCTGTGCCTTCGCACTCCTCGCAGATCTGCTGCTTCTCCCACTGGAACTCCGTCGTCCGCCCGTTGTAGAAGTCCCGTAGCGACACGCCGATCTTGACCTCCACGTTGGGACCCCTGCGCACCCCATGCCCGCCGAAATGGCCGCCTCCGCCAAAGAACCGGCTGAATAGGTCGAACGGATCGTGGTGTCCGCCGCCGCCGCCCTGTTGCCGCTGTTTCAGGCCCTCATGGCCGTACTGGTCATAGATCTTGCGGGTTTCTGGGTCGGAGAGCGCCTCGTACGCCTCGGAGACCTCGACGAATTTCTCCTTGGCGGTATCATCGCCTCTGTGTATGTGTGTGTGTGGTGGTCAGCTGGCTCAAGTTCTGCAAACACATAGTGGGAGAGAGAGAGAGAGAGGAGGGCGCCGGCAAACGTACGGATTCTTGTCCGGATGAAATTTCTTGGAGAGCTGTCGGTATGCAGATTTGATTTGCTTGTCTGAGGCTTGTCTGTCTATTCCCAGGACCTATCAGGATGTCAGAGAATATGTGTGATATCTGGCCACAGGAACAAGTGGTCCCACCTTGTAATAGTCCTCGGCACAAAGGGCGACTTGGACGAGGACAAGCAGGAGCAGCAGGGCTGCTCCTCTCAGAAAAAACATTTTGCCCGTGGTCCCCTTCAGATGCCGATGCCCTTTTGATAAAGAAAGAAAAGGAAAGAAAAAACCTTTCTAGGCTAGGATGAGTGTAGAAGGGACATTGGAGGACAGGTCTTCTGAAGGAGCGACAAGAGGTGAGGGTGGGTTGTAAGGGAAGAAGAGGTGTGCTTGGAGGAGTTTGAGCTTTGTTCGTTGCTAGAAAACACCAGCGTGTTAACATGCCCGCGTGTAAGTCGGGTCACTGGCAAGGGTCCTGATAAGATAGCTCTTAGCTGCATCACAGGGGACAAGGAACACACACCTTGACAAACCTTAGCTCTGTTACCATAGCAGTGCCTGGGTACGTACCTATGTACTGTACCCCTCTAAATCCCAGGCCTTGCAATTCATTGAGGAAATACTCGTGACATTTGATGCCTCCCTCACACGTGCAAAGTATGCAGGAAGGGAGATCTTGGTTCCGTCCTAACCTTATGGCTCGGGACAGTCCTGCTGTATAGAAAAATCATGATCGAAAAGAGTGAGAGAAAAAGAAGAAGAAGAGAGGCGAATATGTCCTGTAAATGCAGAATTCAGAAGGGGCCTGGCAGGGTGGTGCTGCACCAAACCTGGCTAGTTAATGAGCTTAGTCACCGCCCATGTCACCCCCCCTCCCCCAGACTGCCTAGGAACCAGGTGCTACTGTAGTACGGTCAAATTCCTGGCTGGCAGCCGTCAGTTTTACTCACCTCGTCAACAAGCCGCCGCCGCCACCACCACCACCACCATGGCTTCCAAGAGATATGCCTTCATCCCCATGGATGATGAGCCTGCCGAGGCACCAAGGGAAAAGAGAAGAAGGAGAAGAAGGACAAGGATCGACACAAGAGGTCAAAGCACCACCGAAGGCACCGCGACGACGATAGATGGGCTGACGAGTCGCCAGTGGAAGAGGAAGATGAGGAGCCGGAGTTCCAAGAGTCGGCTTCCAAGCGCGTAAAGGTCAGCCACCACGATGAGGATCCCGTCGAGGACATCTCGGACGACGCGCGCGACAGGGAGGAGCGCGACGCCCTCGACAGGCGGCTCCGGGAGAAAGAGAAGGGCGACTCGAGAAGCAAGCGCGACGACCTCGCGAGGTCTCGGCTCGACGAGAAGCGCGATGTCGACGACCTGCGCATACGCTCTCGACAGACCTACATGCAGAAGCGGGAGACGGAGAAGATCGCCCTGCTGAGGAAGCAGGTCGCCGACGAGCTCGAAGAGGAGCGCTCCAACCCGCGCCTCTCCGAGAGGGAGCGCCGTGAGTTCCACAAGAACAGGGAGCTCCTGCGGCTGGCCGAGGAGAGGCTGCGGATCGATGACCACAGGGAGGGCTACTACATGCCCGAGGACTACATCACGCAGAAAGGCAAGATAGACAGGAGGAAGAAGGAGGAGGCCCTGTACAAGAGATACGTCGAGCGGGACGAATACGGCCAGGAGAAGTTTGTCACGGAGCACGAGGAATGGGAGAGGGAACAGGCACAAAAGGCCAAGACCCAGATCCTCAAGCCCGAGCTGGAAGACGACGGCAGGTACGAGCACCTCTTTGACGAGGAGCAGTACGTCAAATGGATACAGGACGCCAGGCTGGCCGGCACGGACCCGAAATTGACCCAGGAGCAAGCATACCTCGCCGCGCAGATAGATGCTGCCGAGAAGAAGCAGCTGTCGATCCAGGAGACACGGAAGAGCCTGCCCATCTACGCCTACCGGGACGAGTTCCTGGCTGCGCTCAAGGAGTACCAGATCCTTGTCGTGGTTGGAGAGACAGGCAGCGGCAAGACTACCCAGCTGCCCCAGTACCTCCTCGAGGGTGGGTTTGTCAAGGACGAGACAAAGGTCGGGTGTACACAGCCCCGAAGGGTCGCCGCGATGAGTGTGGCTGCCCGTGTCGCCGAGGAGATGGGGGTCAAGCTGGGCGGTGAGGTGGGATATTCCATCCGGTTCGAAAACAACGTCTCGGACAAGACGGTCCTCGAGTACATGACAGACGGTATGCTGCTGCGGCATTTCATGACGGACCCGCTGCTCAACGACTTCTCTGCCATCATGATCGACGAGGCTCACGAGCGGAGCGTGAACACGGACATCCTGCTGGCCCTGCTGAAGGACCTGGCGAGAGAACGGCCCGGCCTGAAGCTGCTCATCTCCTCCGCCACGATGAACGCGGCCAAGTTCGCCACGTACTTTGACGACGCGCCCATCTTCAACATCCCCGGGCGCAGGTATCCCGTCGACATCTACTACACGCCCCAGCCGGAGAGCAACTACGTCGCGGCCATGATCTCGACCGTCTTTCAGATCCACAGCACACAGGGCCGAGGCGATATCCTGGTCTTCCTCACTGGTCAGGACGAGATCGACTCGGCCGAGCAGCAGATCGGCGACATCGCGAGGAAGCTGGGCAGCCGCGTCAAGGAGCTGATCATCTGTCCGATCTACGCCAACCTGCCGAGCGAGCTCCAGACCAAGATCTTCGAGCCGACGCCCGAGAACGCGCGCAAGCTGGTCCTGGCCACGAACATCGCAGAGACATCCCTGACCATTGACAATATCGTATATGTGATCGACACGGGATATGAGAAACAGAACTACTACAACCCGGCAACCCGCATGTCCTCCCTCAACGTGGTGCCGTGCTCCAGGGCTGCTGCCAACCAGAGGAGCGGTCGTGCTGGGCGTGTCGGGCCCGGCAAGTGTTTCCGGCTGTACACCAAGTTCTCCTACATGAACGAGATGGACGAGTCGCCGACGCCGGAGATCCAGCGCACGAACCTGAACAGCGTTGTCCTGCAGCTCAAGTCTCTCGGCATCGAGAAGCTGCTCGACTTCGACTTCATCGACCCGCCGCCGACGGAGGCCCTCATCTCCGCCCTCGACAACCTCTACGCCCTGCAGGCCCTCAACCACAAGGGCGAGCTGACGCGCCTCGGCCGGCAGATGGCCGAGTTCCCCACGGCGCCTGAGATCGCCAAGGCAGTCATCGCATCCGGCAAGGAAGGTGCCGTGGAAGAGGTGCTCAGCATCGTGGCCATGCTGGACGAGGCGGCGGCGCTGTTCTTCCGGCCCAAGGACAAGAAGATCCACGCAGACTCTGCCCGCCGCCGCTTCACGGTCAAGGAGGGCGGCGACCACCTCACGCTGCTCAACATCTGGAACCAGTGGGTCGAGAGCGACTTCTCGCCCATATGGTCACGCGAGAACTTCCTGCAGCAGCGGTCGCTCACCAGGGCGCGCGACGTCCGCGAGCAGCTCGCCAAGCTGTGCGACCGCGTGGAGGTGCAGCTGTCGTCCTGCGGCGCCAACAACTTCCGCCCGATCCAGCGCGCCCTCACGGCGGGGTTCTTCAGCAACGCGACGCGGATGGACAGGCGGGGCGACGGGTACAGGACGCTCAAGAACAACTCGAGCGTCTGGATCCACCCGAGCAGCGTCCTCAAGGAGATCGACCCGCCGCCCAAGACGGTCATCTACCACGAGCTGGTGCAGACCAGCAAGGAGTACATGAGGAGCTGCCTGCCCATCGAGGTCGCCTGGCTGCGGGAGCTGGCCCCGCACTTTTACAAGAAGCATGAGCTGGACGCCATGGAGGAGAAGAAGATGCCCAAGCAGAGGAAGTGATGGGGTGGGGGGGGGGGTCGGGTGTAGCAGTGGTGTTGATCAAGCAGGCAGGAAACCGAGAATGACAAGCCCCTGTTTCTCTTCGTGATGTCCCCTGCTCCTATAGGATGACTGGTGTCTTTCTAGGCATTTCTCTTTCTCCCTTCCTTCTCTCTGTGACAATCCGCATTTTTGCCTTGGGTCCTCCTCGTGTAGTATAGGCAGTTAGGAGACTTTTGCCCTCGGAGTGATTCGCATCTTGTTTAGCAGCGGCTCTCCAGGGCTCTACTGAGAGACACCACGGAAACCAAAGATTTTTTTTTTCCTGCCTCACCAGCCCGGCCAAATCACCTCAAGAGGGGAAAGAAGAAAAGAAGAAAAAATCTTGGCTTCCTCGTAGCATTTTCAAGACCCACGACATTCCTCGTGCTCTCTCTGCATTTCCCAAGCACGACCGGTACGCCGACGGCAGTGGATCTCCCCAGAGAACCAAAATGGAAAAAAAAGGAGAGAGAGAACATCTGCGCAGAGGCGTGAGATCGACACCAGCCCCCTCACCCGTCCTCGACCCGCCCACGCCCGCTCAGCGCGCGCAGGATGTTCCCTGCCCCCTCCTCTCCTCCTTCAAGAGCCAGAACCGGATGTCCTCTCGTTCTTGTACTCCTGAGTCCTATTTGCCTGCCTGGGCGGTTAGCAGGGTCTACAGCACGCGTGGTGGGTTGGGTGGAAGGGGGGTAGGAGTAGGAGAGAAAGAGGGTGAGCTTGAAGCTGGACGACTCACCCGGTTGACCTTGGCGGATTGGATAGAGGAGCGGGTCCACCTGTGGAAGAGTTTTGATGATTAGACCGGTGGATCACCAGGATGACATACTCTTGAAGGCCTACACGAAGAGGACGGTGGCCATCGTAAAGGCCGCCAGAGGAGCCATGATGGTCTGCGAGGGAGAAAGGTTCAGTAGGCGTCAGCGGCGGGCGGCAGGTCAGACTGGAAATGGTGTCTGCACGATGAGGAATGGATGACTCACCCTTGGGTTCAGGTTACCTCTGTGAGGAGCCATGGTGATGATGTCTCGGTGTGGTGGGCTGATGTTGCAAGAGGTTAGAGATTATGAGAGTGAGGAGGAGGACTTTAGGTAGGGGGGGATGAATCAGGCCATGTGCAGCACTGAGAGCGCCGGACCCTCAGTTTGTGGGTGGTTTCTACTCCCCGTCCCGTTCAAGTGTTGAGCCCTACTGTATTTTTACATTCCCGGACTCTCCACCCAAAACGCATAAGAAAGATCATCGCATCAAAACCCTCTTCTTTCATGCCTTCGTTTTATTTCTCGAATATTCGCTGCCTTCATTATCATCTACCGCCTGAAACTATTTCCAGTTTCGTAATCGAGAACTCGCTATCACCGCACTCGGTTTGAGCACCCTGCCCGATCAGGCATGGCGCTGTGTCGTGAACCCCAGTAGGCTCCCCCTGGCCCCCCGCGCCGCAGCATAAATAAGGCCGCCCTCGCCCGTCCCCGTCTACGTTCAATCCTGTTTTCACGTGCTTGCTTGTTGTATGCGTGGGTCATTGGAAGCTTTGAGTGCCGCCGTCAGGGTCGTGAGGGGCATGATCTGATCGCCCGATGCGGTGTTCCCTTTTGTTGTTTTTAAATGGTGTTAAGCGACAGGTTGAAGACGCACGAGGCCGCCACCGTCGACCACTTGGTCGTGGAGCTGGATAGCGCTGAGCTATAGGAGGCCGTAGTCGACTTTGCAGCTACGGATGGCTTCTGGCCCGATGGTGCGCATATGAGCCACTCAACCATCGGAACAATCACTACTTTGTTGAGTCTCTGGTTACAGCTGGCAGCAGGAGGGGGGGCCAAGCCATGGGCTCCCCGAGCGAGGCGGCGGCGGCGCTTACGACGGAGCACTTCACGGGCAGACTTGGGCGCATGGTATTGGTCGAGGACGATCCATTGGACCTCAAAGCTCAGACAAGACAAAAAGACAAGCAGGTAGCAGTGCTAAATCACCGCAGCATATTAGACTCCTGAAAGTCTAGAAGACTCTTATATACACACTCAGTATCCTATTCCTGAACCTGAACCTTGACACCTTCACCTGAGATGACCTTAAGCGCATCCACATCTGCGATAGTCCAGTTGCAAGGCATCAGCTCCTCTTTTGTTCCCCAGCGCCATGTATCAATCTCCACCTCCTCTCGCACCCGTATGGAATATTGCTTCCCCGGCTCTAACAGATGCATTCCCAGTTGCAAAAATTTGTATTTTTGATATTTGTCACCATCGCCCGAGTCTGCAGACGTCTTTGTCTCTTCATGTCTGTATCCCTCTGATCCGAGGGGCCGGAAGTTCAGGTTATGGAGCTCGAAAGGTATGCCGGGCTCTAAAGTCAAGAACTGATCTGCGTGCTCGGCGTCGAGACGCAGTGGTGGTGCAGAGCGCCTGCAGATATCAATAAAGATTGTCTCAACTGTCCGACCGCCAGGCACCTCATGAATCGTGAAAGCATTGGCTGGCGTGAATAGAGAATAGTTGTCTCTGCTGATCGTGACCGGTTGCTGTGCGCCCACTAAAGTGAGTGTGAGCCTGAGTTGCGGTTCCGGCCCCGACGTGAATGAAAGAGTAGTCGGAATATGTGTTTCCGCCAGTATATGGGGGGTAAAAGACATGGCTGGCCGAATTCGAAATAGCAGGCACCTGAAGTGATGAGAGGCTGGGATCTGTTGATAGTAGGTGGATGGTGTAGAAGAAGAAAGTCAACGCATGAGCGGGATGATAAGCGGCTATATAAAGCGACGGGCCTGAGCTGTTAGCACAGCCAGGAGGAGCATTTTCCTATTAGAGTTACAGTAAGTTTCTTAAGTTAGCTGCCAGTTGCATGTAAAGGTCCAACGAGCATTATTTGGGCCGGAATACAGGTTACCCTAATGGAAGTAGCACAACAAGTATAATCCTCCCGTATTTAAAAAGCTCTACAAGAGAACCTCATCTTTATGTATTTATAGCTTAAGTAGGTACTCAGGAGCGGACTTTATTGGCTAATTGCGACAGCTCTTTAATTAATATTTACTGAATACGCCTCAAAATGTCTACGTTTCAGACTTCTTTTATAAGCCACCAGCGGAGTTTTAGGTAAGCCCTTAGGCCTTGGCAGTGTCAATTAAAGCTGACTTACCACACTGCTAATACTATTTTAACTACCTAGCCCCCTATAGGATGTATAACGAGATGTTCTTGGCATCAAAAAATAGATCTAGTTGCATGCTCGAGGAATAAAATCGGAAGTTTATGTCAGACGACCTTTAAGGAAAGCGCTCTATCAACCACTGATAGTAATAGATTTGTGGTTGGGAAAAATTGATCGCTCTCAGGCTATAAGGAGAACAATTTGTGCCAGAAATTGATCGATAATGAAGACTTCAAACCGAAATCACAGTCGTTCCCTGAGCAAATGCAAGCCACTTCACTTACATCTGTCATCTCTGTCCTCAAATTCTGAGCATTGCTTTCACACTCATTTCATTCTTTACTCGTTACTCAAACTGTTATATTGAACCACCTAGAGCATCTTTCGCCATGTTGTTATATCTTATAACCCCCCTCTTACTGCTTCCGTGGGCCATGGGTCACCCGTCCTTGTCTCGAAGAGCATACCCTCTTTTCATAGACACGCATAACTTTGCATCCGGCCAGGAAGAGGTGCTCAAAGCAGCGCTGCCTGATGCTATCGACCTTGTCACTCGGGTGTTGAATAACTACGACGACTACAAGGATATATGGTCGAAATATTTTCCAGAAAGCGACCATGCAAATGTTCAGAAAGTGTTCGAGCGGATCGTATCTGACCCGAGCAACCCAGGAGAGGGAGAGGACCGTTTGGCACTGTGCAGAACCAGCGGATTTGACATGTCTGCAGTCAACCCAAGCCTAGATGCATGTGACCAAGGAGCAGTGGCTTACACATTTATGTGGCCCGAGCAGGCAAGGTCGGACGAGATGCCAGAAGGTTCCTCGTACACTCATTTCTGCTCTGAAGCCTACGCCCAAACACCCAGGTATACCCAGTTGACGTGTGATGATATCGGCGATACTCTGAATGACAAAATGGATTTCCTCGGCGCCACCTTTTTGCACGAGTGGATGCACAACGACGAGATCGGGATGGCTGTTACTGGAAGTCACATTACAGATGTTGGAGGGAAAAACGGATACGGTATGATGACGATGAGCAACCCCCACTCGATCGAAGTTATGGTGCTGGGGCTGATGTTCATCAACAGGTCCTTACAACACGCGGCAGATGCTCAAAGATAACCCTGATCAGTGCATCAACAACGCCGATAGCTACACCTGGCTAGCGCTCGAAGTCTTTTGGACCTCGAGCCAGTGCTTCACCGGCGGTCAAGCTACCCGGTTCAAAGACCCTGTGGCACCATCATGCAACAATGCGAAACGCGACACCGATGCTGGCGAGTGCTCAGGCGCGACAACTGCCCCGCCAGACACAGTGTCTGTACCATCGACCTTGTCCATCACCGCAGAATCGACGAGCATGATTACCAAGCCGCCATCTATCGACTGTTCGGTGGTAGGCCCATCCCCCGGCACGGGGGTTGACGAAGCTACTGCGACTGTGTAGTCGGATCTAGCTCTTTGACACTGAGCATTATCAAGAGCGCGACGGCATACTCAGAGAGCTGTGCGTACTCCAGCGTGCCCGGCGCCACCGCTCAAGCGAGTGTTACGACCGACACATCGTCCTGGACTGCCAATTGCTATGCCTGCACGCTGGTCGGCGGCGTCGGTGGAGGCCAAGAGACGTGCACGACGGTATCCGGCTGCACACCCACGACCGCGGTGGCGTCGCCTACCATTGTTGCGTGGGTGGCCAATGTCGGCACGATCGACATTGGAAACGCGGATGATGGCGACGATGGTGGCTCGAAACTGGCTACCGAGATGTACGGCAAGCTGGCGGATATGTGCGACAGCGATGGCTGCAAGAGTGACCACCAGGAGATGGACAATGTCGAAGCTGTCCTCGACGGAGGCGAAGAGCCTCTGAAGCCGGCCATGTACATCGATGGTGCTCAGTACTCGAGCATGGACGTTTTCGACAAGATGCTTGCGACCGGGCTCGCGTCGTGGATTTCCGCCCTCAACAACTCGGGCCTGAATTTATGCCAGGACGTTGAGTACGAGGCCGAGGCCGACGAGACAGGTTCCGGCTGCGGCTCGGGCCCCATCTCGACCAGGCGTCTCCGGCGCAAAGTACGTCGTCACGACAATCACGTTCTTTGGGAGCGCGCCGGGCTAGCTGATGAAGAAGCTCGTGCCCTGAGCGAACGCTGCGAGGAATCCTGTGGGGTTCCCGTAGTCTGCCACTACAGCGCACGCATGTGCAATGCGCCCGATTCGATCACGGTTGTCGCTGGCACCAAGGACGACCCGTACGCAAACCACCTCAACATCGGTGTAACATTGGACAAGACAGACGACGGCTTCGACTGTGAGGCGATAGTGGGAGGACTGACCGCTTTCGCGGCAATCTTGGCTCCAGAATTACTTGAAGCAGACGCTCTTGAAGGAGTGGAGTTCGAAGCTATATGCGGTATGATGGAAGACCCTGGGTCCGCATTTGATAATGTTGCCTCAACTCAGAGAGTGACAATATCACGTCGGCAAAATCGGGGGTTTTAGAAGCGGACAGCGAGTCGAGAGCTCTTGAGCTTCCGCTCCATCGCTGAAGTCTTGAGAGCCTCGCGTCCGTTAGCAATAGAAAAGACTAAAATATCAGCACATTTCCAATATATGAAGTTTCAGCGCTACTACAGGACGAGTCTTCAAAAATATTTCCAATTCATATCGCGAGTATATTAACTTTACTACTCTAACTTACCGAGAGGTCTTCGACTTTAAGGCAGACGTACTCTGAAAGTGGATTAATTATATGAAATATTTAATACGTCGGCTGGAGTTTCCTATTGATTATCTATAATCTAGAATTAATACATGAACAAACATAAGAGGCCGCGGATCACTGCAGTTCTGGCAGCAGATATGCAGTCAAGGCTGAGGCGCCTTGTTGATATGGCCGACGATAAAAGCTTTCGGTTGATATTTTTCGACCTCCTTAACGCAGCTATCGATTCGGAGGCGGACAAGAGTGTTGCGCTAAGTAGACATCCACGACAAGCTGGGCCTGATAGACCAGTGGCCTGCTACCCTCACTCTCTCTCGAGCTTACTCCCTCGAGGGCCTACAATCTTATGCAGGCTGCAAAGATATAGAATCTCCTGGACATTATAGTGTATTTGAGCAAAAGCTAATTAAGCTATTCACAAACGTCTTGCCGTATGTACACTCAGCTCTGCGCTGTATATAGGACAGGCCAGACCCCCCCCCCTCGGCAGGCTGGAACCTAGCGCACAGATACTGTGGACACATGCACAGCGAGTAGGTCAGGTACGATCCCAAGTAGCCCTGCTGCCGCGTGTCCGTCCGAAGCATATCAATTTCCTCCTGCAGCTCCTCTCGCGCCCCAGGGCAGTCCTGCCATGCGTGCATCACCGCTATCTGCCGCCCAAGAAGGCAGTCTACGCACTTTGCCTCCGCTACCGCTACCCCCCGGTAGTGCTCCTCCAGAAAGCCCTCTAGTCGTGCGATCACTATCGCCCGGACGATCGCCCCCTGCGTCCGCCGGCTCTGCTCCCAGCTATATCTCTGCAGCGCCTGGTGCACGGTCGAAGAAGGGCCTGCTGCACAGCTGGCCAAAGCGGGGGTGCGCCTCTGCTGAGTATTCTGCCTCTGCCGCTCCTCCTGTCTTCGCTACTCCTGTCGTCTGCTGCTCCTGGCGTCGGAGCTGGAGCAGATGTCTGCGCCGTACTAATTCAGTCTTTACACTGTTTATAAATGCAAGGCCAAAACGTTCACAGATTGTGCTGCTGTGGATCGACACGCCAAGCTCATCAAGTCTGTCACCGAACTGTACAATTTTCCGTACAGCTTGCGGCAATAGAGCCCTCGCTGCTCGTGATCCCAGATGCAGCCGCGATAGCACAATTGTTTCGCGAAGCCGCTCTATAAGCAGATTACTTTCCTGATGCAATCGATCAAATGCCCAAGTTGCCATACATTGCCGTTGATAGCGTCGCTCACAAGCCTAACATCAAGCTGAGCACTATACCTATCGACTATTATACTGATCGAGATAACAAGAGTGATTTCGAAGCGCTGCGAGGGATCGATGTCGACCTTACCAATGATGATAACTTGATTCATTACTATGGAATTAGACTGACGCAGTCGGGACTTTATGGCTACTCTTTGATTTATAATACCGATATATATAAGACGATATACTTGCAATACGATTTGGAGAATACAATCTCTCGGGGGGGGGGGGGGGGACGAAGAACTAGCTATAATAATTAGGCCTTATAACAAAATAGAAGTTATTTGACGAGCCGGTGGAAGTGGAAGGCTATGTATATATTTCCGCGCGAGTTCCGTCCTAAGTCCTATTAGCCCTTTGGATCGAGTTATATCGCTCCCTTCACATTCTTAGAACGCCTATGTATGCGCTGTGGGACAAATGGTAGCTGAAAAATATTGAGCCACCGAGCTATTATAATAAGAGGGAGAAGACCTCGTTTCGGAATATTCGAGAGCTCGAAATGGCACTGTGGAAAATTAAGAACCTGTATCTCGAGTGCGGGTGAGATATCACATTCAAGGAATAGGACTCGTTCGATAGGGATAAGTTAATCAAGCGGCGACAGCGTTATTTAAAGGCAATTATTCAGCCTTTAGAAAATCAACATAAGAACGCGATGCGACCGTTGGAGATGCAACGCATGCAAGCTATGCTGCAGGAGGAAAGGGGACGCTGTAGGGAGGAGCCCTCACATAGAGGCTCGCAATGATAGTTGGTTCTTGCGTACGTTAGAAACGCTCCGTTGCGTTATTATATCGCTTTTGCAACTAAATTATCCTGAGCTATATATCTCTTGGTAGGCAATCGAAATAAAAAAAGCAGAAATGGTATAGAAAAGATATTGAAGCGAACCCTATATGCTTAGCTTCCAATTCCTATCTTGGCTTTCTCAATTTCTACATTCTGCTTACCCTTTGATATATGGATTGTCTTGTAGGGCGGTGGTTTGTTTTATAACGCTCCGGCGATCAACATATGCGGCCACCAGCGATACGACACTCGGCCCCAGGCCTGCGACACTCGAGGCTCTGTCTCTTTTCCTTTTCCCAGTTTCAGCTCGCATACGGAGGCGAGGGAGGGACCGTACAGACAGCCTGGCTCAGCCTCGCTGTCGCTGTCAATGGACTTTGAGTCGTTGAATAGGTCACGAATTATGTATATATATATATGTATATAGTTCTAGCCCTAGCTCAGCGCGCCTTATACCCCTCGGGAGGTTATTCGGATAGGATAGCTACGCTTCCTTCCGCCTGGCGTTAAATAGAAGAAACAAACAAACAGTTTGTTTTATAACGAGCTTTTGGTTGCTACTCTTATCTGGTCCCGCATCTGGAGCTTTAGCTTGGTGTGCATAGTTTCTGATCTATTCTTGACTTCTTTTTGTTCTTACTCCTCGTCTCTTGTCTCCTATGTGTTTTCGCTTATGAGTATTTTTAATAATCTGAGCTACGAGATGTTTAGACTACAACGATGTCGTTTGTGCCTTTTCAATTTCCTTACTTCCGTGTTCTTCCTCTATTCTTCCTCCATTGCATTCCTCCACCACTTTTTTTTTTCTTTTTTTTTTTCTGGCCGAGCTGCTCGAATCCGATTTTCTCTTTCTTGTTACTTTTGTATCTTCAATATGTAGAGGTAATCAGCTGTGGCCGCCGCCCCAACACTTTTTTCTCTTTCGTTATGTTTACATATAGAAGCAGTATTCAATACAAGTAGTTCATCCAATTCTTCAAAACTTAATTCCAACCGCATCTTTCCTTTTGCGAATTTTCATCTTATTCCCAGGATGAAAGAAGAGAAACTCGTGCACACAGTTCGGCTTCAGCGGTTCTTCATCATCAACAAATGACAAATCATACTCATCCAACACCTTCAGCAGAACGATCTTGGCGGCCATATCTGCAATAAAGCGGCCGGGACAAGCCCACCGTCCAGCGCCCCAAGTAAGGATATCTGTGTCGACACTTCGGAAAGGTCGTGCTCGGTGCTCCTCGAGGGCCTGGGCATTGGAACAAAAGCGGAGGCCATTGTACGTTTTTGGGTCTTCGAAGATAGTTGAGTCCGTTGCTCGTGAGGGCCCAGAAATGGTAATGAACTGACCCTTAGACAGCTTGATGCCATCTAAGAGGAAGTCTTCCTGAACCACTCTGCTATAAACGATCAGAGTACCGGGTGCGAGGCGGGCGGTCTCTTTCATAGCTGATTCGAGTTTATCAAGACTTTGCAAAGCGTCGAGGTCCCATCTCCCGTCGATAAGGGTTTCATGCTTAGCGTGGATCTCAGCACGCAATGCTTCTAGGACATCCGGATGTGCCACGATATCAGCAAGTGTTCGGGACACGAAATTAGCGATGCTGTAAGTTGAACCAGCCGCCACTGAGCCGCATAATGTTGTGAGCACGTCAGGGTCACGTTCCAGTTCAGTCCTGCCATCCTGAACCATCCAAGAGACGAGATCTGGATTTGGTGTTGATTTGTTGTCGTTTGCTTGGTTTGATTTCTTTTGCCGCAGAACTTCTGGTTTGATGAACCCGCCGAGCTCGCGCCATTCGCGCTCGAGCCTCCACTTGGCAGGTAGGAGCCAGACAAGGAGTGGTTGCAGACACGATGGCACGCAGCGCATGGCAAAAGCGGTTTTGAAGACTGGCGATAGTAAATTGTCAATCAATTGCCTGAAATCACATGGGAATGGGATAGAATATGTCGTACCATCCTCAGTCAACTCATATGTCAACTCGATAAGTCTTGGATCTTGAGACAGCTTGGGTCCGTATAACACCAAAGCGATTCCCTGGCTGAAACATCGGACTGTAGCTGGAAGTGGACTCATGATAGTCCAGTCTTCACTCTCTGTGGGAAAGGATTCTTCTAAAGAAGACGATATTCGTGCTGCTGCCGGGCCGAACAGGTCGGGGAGGGCCGGGGTAATGCGTCCCAACAACATTCGCACGTGGTAACTTGTATGCTCAACAACTTTCATTCCTGTCAATTTTCCAAGGAGTGTGAAAGCATGTGATCTTCTGCTATTCAGAACAGTTGCTGGAAGTCGATTCAAGGCTGGAATGTAGGATGGCGGAAGCACGACCAGTTCCTTATCGCCTCGAGCAAGTTTGTAGGGTTTTCCATGAGCCTTCCAATAGGTTTTAGCCATTTAATTTTCTTACTTGAATTATCATAAGCACTTACTTTCTTGTCTGCGTGTTCCAAAATCTCTTGTGCCCATACTGCCCAACGCAATCGTGAGAATAAAGATGGTTCGAAGGGGAACAGCTTGTTGGTAGTAGAAAAACCCGGAGAGCATGTAGCCAATTCATATATCATGACTAGCACGAAAAACAAGGTCATAATGATCCCATACATTAGTCCAAGGTTAGTTGCGCTGATGTTGTGATAATGTTTCGCGAAACTTGAAAAGTAAAGAGTATTAAACTCCATATTCTGCAGTGGATGTGTGAATAATTTGCTATAACAATTTGATTGTGATTCAGCATGCATATGCGTACGCCCAAAAGCTTTGATTGAGAATGTACTATCAGTCTTCTATAAACTTTTTTCTCTCTCTCTTGTAGCTGTCATGCAGCTGTTGTTTTGTGATAACCCCCCTCCCCCTTTTGAAAAGCCCTCGAATTCCCGAGGTAACATTGCTGATTCTTTATTTACACGTTCTTACGACTATATTATTCTTAGTACTCTCGATGTATTCCGGCTTGCTCTAGGTCTCGCAGATCCTGGTAGAATAAGCATCCAGCTCGGAGTAGTATACGTAACATGCGTTTCAATGGATTTTATGCTATCAGGACTGTAATGATCCGTACAATCTTGACTTCTGACGAGACTGGGGGCTAATTAATTGCATCTCGGCCCCAATGTTTGATTGTATCAATGCACAACCCTAGTCTATGGATTTGGGGGCGAGTCACAGCCTCTTGCTCCCATCAAATAACTCATGCCACCCTAGATACTTTATATGTGGCAAGATACCTCGTCTTCTTTACATAATAGTCCTACAGTAGTTATCTATCACACATTATTTGCCTCCTTAGTCAAGTCTTTGTCATCAAAGTGCAAAAGACATATTAGCCTTATTACTCTTCGTAAGCCACAAAGAAGGCTTTTTCATAGTAGTTTCGTACTCTCAGTCTTCAAGCCGTGTTGCCTGCTTGCGATATAGCTAAGATCTAATATCAAATAACAACATAGCAGGGTCAAAGCAGGGTGAATCTTGACTCCCATGTAACATTCTCAACAGTACTCGATCTATTGATTCGAAGCCACAATGTCACACTGTTATCTTTCAGCATTGTCAGCTCATCACTAGTAAAATGAGGCGTGTGCAATAACCTATTTAGGAAAGTGATAAGGAGAAATCTGACAATGGAGGTCAGGATTTGAGGAAGTCCTTGGGAATGGATAAAGGGTGTGATGCATTTTGGGGGGGAAGGGAGAGGGGGGGCTGAAGAATTTGCCATTCCGACCCCAGCCAGGTTTAGGCAAAAATGAACTGTTGCATTTTGTAAGACCACAATTCGGTTGCAACGCGAGAACAAAACAGAGACTACTTTACAATGACTTTTACTTTGAGGGGGGCAGGGATGTGGCTGTTGAGGGAGGGGGGCAAGAATCGGGAAAAGGTCCTTTGCATTCGGATAAGTTGGGGGCCAAGCCCCCAATGCTACAATACTTAGTGCTGACCAACATCCTCGCAACACCGAATATTATTTATTATGGCTTGGAATGTAGAACATCATCAGACCAAATTTTCCCGTGGTACCTTTTGGGGAGTTATGTTCCATCTGAGTTCAAGTGTATTATCCAGAGAAACAACATATTATACAGACTCTGTTCTTTTCTTTTCTTTCCCCTTACTTTGTGTGCCATAACCTGCTTGCTTAGAAAATGTCTACTTCATCTGAAAACAGCACACGCACGCCATCAGCTATTACGACTCCTTTGGTTGTTGTATCTGCTGTCTTCCCTGTGCTGTCACTGCTCTCTATTTACCTTCGACTCTTAGCCACTCGAAGGGCCCGTCAGCCATTTCATGCTGATGATGGATGGGTTTTTGCAGCATGGGTAAGGATTGTCCAGTAATGAGTCTATATTATTACTAACTCAATTTCTATACCAGATCTTTTCACTGGTTCTTAGCTGCCTAGTCTGGGTGTTCACTGCTAGATCTGGTATCAATTACTATAAAATTGATGCATTGCACGGCACTTATGATTCTCTAGAGGTTTGTGATATATAATTTCGAGATCTCAACATTCCGCTTTAACAAGTGACAAAGTATACTAATGAAATGTTTGCTTAGATGATTTTTCTTGCATCATGTCTTATACAATTCCCTCTAGCCACTGTCAAGATCTCGATTCTCCTTTTTTATAAAAGGATATTCTCGTCATCTCGCAGTTTTGCCATAGCTGTTCGAATTGCTATCGCTACTATCGTGATCTGGGGCATTATCTTTTTCGCTGTACGCTTGAAAATCTTTGTGGCTATTATTTTTATTCTACAACAGATGATGAAATGGGACTGAAGTGCTAATGTGATTTGACAGCTGGTTCTTACACAAGTTGATCCAATTTGGGAGTCATGGACTGGGGGTCGCTTACGTTATAACTCAACAGCTCTGGGACTGGCGCAAGTAGGGACAAGTATTGCACTAGACTTTGTTGTTTTGTGCTTCCCACTTCCCGTGATTTCACATTTGCACATGGCATCAAAGAGGAAGTTTGCTGTGGCTATGATATTCTGGCTTGGTGCTTTGTAAGTGAATTGTTATAAAGAATGATGCGTTCTATCTTTATTGTGTCAGCCTCTTGCTAATACATATTAATTTGTCAGCTGTTGTGTCGCAGCTATTATCCGCCTTTATTTCCTCAAGAAGGAGACCCAACAAGTTACAGAAAATCGTTCTGCAGTTTGTAAGTATTCAAGCTACAAGACTTTGCAGCTGATTGATCAAAGCACTAATGACTGCTATGCTACTATAACCAGATCTTCAAGCTACACAGTTCATTTTCATGATTATTGAGCCCAACTGTTCGATTATCGCAGCTTGTCTGCCATGCTATGGACCCCTCTTGACGAGATTTGGTGGCCGCGGCCCGGAGTCGATCATCCGAAGCATTCGGTCTATGCTCAGCCTCGAAAGCAACCGAGCCAGAAAATCATCAGAGAGGGTCTTTTCGCATGAGGAGCAGAACAGGCACCAAAATGATTCCCAGATCGAGCTTCAGTGGCAAGGTAAAAGCCACCAAGACGTCCAATGTGTTGGTGGCAAATTCAGTCACGAAACTGCTCAGCATGAGCACACTGATCCTCATGGGATTAGTGTGACAAATGGGGTCACTATCGTCACTGAATAGATCATTTCTGCAAGTTGATTCTCAGTAGCAGATTTGATGCATTGCAATTACGCCTTGCTTCAGGGTTGGATATAAAAGGTCCGGTTATATCTGTAATCGGAAAGGACTAAGCAGAAGACTCGATTCAAAGTTTATAAGCTCTCTTTTCTTCTCAATTATATAGTGAAAGCCCAAGTTTGGGCGTTTCAGCCAAATTATAATTAAACTATTTAAACTGTTAGTTTAAGCCTGCGTTTGGTAAAGTCAAATCTTTTCTATATTCTCAACAATTTGCAATCTAAATTTTGTTTGCTCGATTTCTTATATATAATCTCTTAAGAGATTTACATATTAGTTTCTATTCTCCAACATACAAGTTTATCTCGGCCCCGGCATTCTCTATGCATAAGGTGCAATGCTCAAAACCAAACCTGTAATCAAATGCTGGGCTGCACGGAACGTATCACATTTCTGAAATGGGGCTGAAAACTTCATTTGCGATCAGTTGTGGTCTACCAGTTCGATATCCAGATCAGGAAACGATTTTCTCGCAAAAGTACCATGCATAATAGCTAAAGCAGTGTGGTTGCACGCAACAAAAGTACCTATATACCGTATATGAGTGGCAAATTTTGTAGCCTCGTAAAATCCAACAAAAGTAATAACACCGACAAGTTTCCGATCCAAATTGGGCTCACAGATCTCAGTGGTAATCAAGACCTCTGAATAGCAAGCAATACTGGAAGTAGATCACAGTACAGTGCCAGGCTGCCACTTTATCATCACTGTTGATACATGCATCAGATTCAGAATTATACGAACGGTTTTATGTACTATTCTCACTCTACTATGGACATTATTGGTATTGTGTACTATTCTTACTCTCGCAGCATGGCGAAGAACTTCTACCTGATTTTTGGGTCTTTTGTTCTCTTTTATTGTGCTCTCAACCTCGTTTGGTTCAGGTCGAGACGGCTCACAACCCAATCCAAATTACCGTTGCTAGGCAGTCCTGCTGGCTTATCGGTCACAAGTTTCATCCCCAACTTCGTCTTCGCTGTGAGAGCTACAAACCTGCTCCGAAGCGGTCATGAAAGAGTGAGATCTGTTTCTCTTCTACGTTTTATCCATCATTTCCTATTTCACTTAACACAAGATGAAATTACTAACACTGGCTTCCCTGTGGGGATTTTTTTCCTTTTACAAAGTTCAAAACTTCAGCCTTCCAAATAATCAGAAACGATGGCCCTATCGTGATACTCCCACTTTCACTCCTCGAAGAACTCTCAGGACTGCCTTCAAACATTGCCAATCCTCAAGCGGCACTGGCACGCGACCTTCGAGGTGATTTTACTGGACTCGACTTGATCGTTGAGAACAGGCTACACCACTCCATCGTACAACGCAAGTTGACACCTCGCATTCATAGCCTAACTCCGAGGCTGGAAAATGCAGTCAGAGACGCATTCAACAGTTATCTCCCAGAACCTGGAGAGAGTTGGACTGAGTTCCAGCCCTACCAGGCACTGGGCCGCGTCTCTGCTAGAGTTGCGGCTGATGTCATTGTTGGCCCGGCCTTTTGCACCAATCGCAAGTGGCTGGATATCTCCTTCAACTACGCAGAGAATATTTTCAGGACGGTTGTTATTCTTCGCCTATTTCCGACGTGGATGCAGCCGCTGATCTGCCCCTTCCTTCCTTCCTATTGGGCTGGGAGAAAAAACTTGAAGATGGCGAACGAAATCCTGGGTCCTCGTGTTGAGGAACTGATCGAGAAATCCAATACTGGTACCTGGGAACCTCGGGATGATGATATCGACGACACAAATCTCCTCAACTGGCTCTCTAGCGTTGCGAAAGGTCGGGACCGTAACGTAAATGTTATTTCGCATGTGCTCGTCCTTGTCGCACTGGCATCCGTCCACACAACATTACTACGACTGGTCAATGTTCTCTACGACATTATGCAAGCCGGTGCATCATTGCAGACCGAGTTGCTTGAGGAAATCAAGGCCGTGAACGAGGATTCATTCAAAAGTGGTTTCCAATACGACCAGCTACACAAGATGGATAGCGTATTGCGTGAGTCTCAGCGTTTGTCACCACCAACCACATTGGGCTTGAAGAGATTGTTCAGGCAGGACTACACTTTCAAAGACGGCACCCATGTCACTGCGGGGACTTATGTCTGCATGGCAATCCATGCTATCGAGAACGACGAAGACAATACGACAAGACCTTACGAATTCGATGGTCTTCGCAGCTTTCGCGACAGGCAGGCATATAATGGACGTATCAACAGCGCTAAAAATTTGGGAAATACTTCAGAGACCAGCAGATTTCTCTTTTCATCCCCGACGCAGACGTCCCTCTCCTTCGGTTACGGAAGGACTGCATGCCCAGGGCGTTTCTTTGCCAGCTCCTTTATTAAACTGGTGCTTGTGAAGCTACTGACTGAGTACGAATTCTCATTCCTACCAGGCACAGGTAGACCTGCGAATCTGATGGCCCACGAATTCTTGTTTCCTTGGCCGTGGCAGAAGGTTTTGCTTCGAAAGAAAGAGAGACCAATCAAATTTTACGGAAACTGAGGTTGGCTGTGAACCTATTTGAAAAATGACTGCTTCATACAAAGGGACCACTTCTTCTCCTCTTCACTTGGCAATCTTAAAAAATAATACATCGTGCTTTGAATGATGAAGCGGTTTCTCAAACTCATGTAATTTAAAGAGTGAATATCTAACACGCTGGACGAAACGATCGTGATGAAGAAGCTTTCAAATCTTCTAAGCAGTCATCTCAAAGGCGATAGAACCTCTGAAGGCGAGAAATCCGAAGCTACCAGAAACACGTCCAAGGTCCAGAATGCTGATGCCCTAAAAGCTTCATCTGTTGGCCGCCTAGCCAAGGTCTAAGTGTGACTCGATTAAATGAGGTACATCCGACTTTGTCAAGGCCGTAGAACTCTCTACGTCCCTAGACAAAGTCCGTCCGAAATGTAACGTGCCAGATGAGACCGACCGAGCAACGGGTCGAGATGTCCGACTGAACAAAACAATGGTATCGTGTAGCCCCCACCTAGGTTCTGATGAAGGCCGATCAGTACAAGACTGTGCTCTTTTGCAAATATCCGCGCATTGTGTTCACACCTCTACGAAGTTGGACCCCAAGCGTACCGAGAAGCTCGTACGTTCGGTCCTGGGGCCTCCGCTGACGTGCAGTAACAGCGTTACAGATGGGGGCCGGGGGCCCGCCCGGGGGGGGGGTAATGTGGGGCGAGACAAGCCGGTGGTCTATACGGGATTGGTTTCACCGAAAAGCCTCACACAGACGCGATGTCACTCACAGCGGGATGAACAGAGGAGAAATATGTTGGTGGACTACGATATTACCCCCAATGCAAAGTCACACAGACGCGATGTAACTCACAGCGGGATGAACAGAGGAGAAATATGTTGGTGGACTACGATATTACCCCCAATGCAAAGGACGCCATTGACCATAGCTAGATCTCTCGACATCATAGGTCGTATGCGGCCACTCATGATAATTTTAACACTCCAAGGAAAACTCTTGCGCCGATATTTTGATCTTAGGGTCTTTGGCCGTCCCCCTTCATTTCCAACATTGAACTTCAGCACGATCCTATGTACTCGAATGCTTGCCACACGAAGTGCTCACAGCATACACCGATTAACAGAACATCCAAAGCAAATGGGTCAATCGCTTCAAGAAACGCGGTCTAGTTGCAACGCTGCAGGAGACATCCTGCCTGCACAAGATACGATGCCACCGAAGAAGCCTACTCAGGAGCCAGGTCATCAGGAGAGTAATATGGATGAAGATATTGATCCAGAGAACGAGGCCAAAGGTTTGAGACTTGTTCTGATTCATATCGCCATCTGTCTTTGTACCTTTTTGGTCGGTCTCGTAAGTTTTCCAGCTCAAGGGTTTTGATAAGAAATAATGATAATGAGCTGACAACAGGATAAAAGGACTTCAATTTGATAGCGACCGCCGTTCCCGTCATTACAACCGAGTTTGATTCTATCCAAGATGTGGGTTGGTACGGTGCGTCATTCATGGTAGCTTTGTAAGTTTAATTTTCAACAAAACAACTATAGCAGTCAGTAATATGTTTTGTAGGTGTGCAAGCCAGCCAGTCGCGGGAAGAATGTACACACTCTTCCCCAAGAAGAAAATTTACTTGGCATACTTGGTGATCTTTGAGATCGGCTCTCTTACCTGTGCTCTGTCCCCATCGTCACATTCCCTCATTGCGGGCCGCGCAGTGGCCGGACTTGGGGCCTCGGGGATTTTCGCCGGAGGGTTCACTCTTCTCACTACCATTATTCCACTACACAAGCGAGCGATCTGGACCGGTACGATGAGCTCAACCTTCGCGATCGCTAGCATCGTAGGGCCTGTCCTAGCTGGAGCTCTTACGCAGCACGTTACCTGGCGTTGGTGCTTTTATATTAATGTGAGTCTTCATATCTGGGAGGATATAATATTATATGCGAAGACATGCCTGGCTAGAGCTAACATCTATTTAAGCTGCCTATTGGGGGAGCGAGCGCTGTTGTTTTCTTCTTGCTTGTCAATCTAAAAACTGCTCGCACAGAGAAGGCACCATTGCGAGAGAAACTGAAAAGTATGGATCTTCTAGGATTCATATTATTTGCTAGCTCTATCGTAATGCTCTTGCTAGCTCTCAACTTCGGTGGAGGAGCGCACGCTTGGTCGTCTTCGCTAGTTATAGGGCTTTTCGTTGGGGCTGGCGTAACAATGGTGCTTTTTATCCCATGGCAAATCCGTCGCGGAGAGGACGCTCTGATCCCGTCGAGGTTATTCCGTGTTGGTCGAAACCCAGCCCTTATCTGCGCTGCATCCTTCTTCGTCAACGGACCCTTTCAAACCATCATTTATTGGCTTCCTATCTGGTTCCAAGGTGTCCTCGGCTCCTCACCTACTCAGAGTGGGATCAATTACTTTCCCACTGTGGTTGCAGATGTTCTAGCCGCATTCATTGGCTCGGCCATCGTCATGAAAATTGGATGGTGGAATCCTTTTCTTCTGTTCGCCGAAGCTGCGGTATGCGTTGGCGCTGGTCTACTCACTACAATACATCCAGGTATATCAGATGCACATTGGATCGGCTATCAGATATTTGGTGGTGTTGGGTATTCACTCGCTTCCAACTTGGTAAGTGCAGTTTATGTTGTTCTTAAAGAGGCACAGAGCAAGATTCTCGTTAATACCAGATGCTTTTAGTCACACCTTGCGATGCAATCATCGCTGCCGCAAGATCTGGTGCCGACCGGCTCATCTACTCTACTAACTATAATCTCGACCAGTTGCGCAATCTTTATAGCTATCGGAAATGCAGTGTTTGAGTCTCGGCTCAAAGTCAACCTCAGTCGCGTCGTCTCGAATTCCGTCATCAACAAGGTCATCTCGGTTGGAGCAACAAATATCGGCTCTGTAGTTAGTCCCGCAGAGCTGCCTGCGGTTATCGGACAGTATAGCAGGTCTGTTACAGAGGTCTTTGTAAGTTGTCCTTCTCCTTTTGTATCATTTCCGATACCAACCTAAGCATACCTATTATTACCTCGAATCGACGTAGTGTTTATATGGCCAAGTATTTCAAGGTGGAAATTGCTGACTCTGGACATAAACGATGCAGTACATTCCTGCAGTAGCGCCAGTGATCTCCTTCATTTTGGTAGCTCTTTGCAAGTGGATATCGACAAACAGTAAAAGGGGCATGCTGCGGACTGATAGCAAGGAATCATCCAGTAACAAAGACGAGGTTGTTTGAATAAGGCTAAAGATACAGACAACATTTGGCCTTTATATGAACGCACTATACCTCTTTTCAAGATAGAAATTCAGAACGTGCTAGTCTTTATTTCTAGAGCTCTTATTTATTTTAATCTTGACAAATTATCAGCTTAGTCTACTTAGCATAGCCTGTTGATTCTGCTATAAAGAATGATATTATGTTTGCATTGTGTATTATGCAATTCGGGTCTCAAATTCACATGGAAAACAATGGAACTCACGATTTATTACAATAATCTGCCACGCAAGTCTCTCTTGTATCAACTAAAATATTGTTTTTCTATTAAAATGTTACATTATTACTTGCTTAAGAGTCTACCGTTCTCAAAATTATCGGGCTTATACGAAGTCACCAAGCATATTGCCCTATAATGAGCTGATACAAAAGCAGACTTCTTTGAGCATCCCTTATTATTCTTATTTATATAAACTTCGAGGGCTATTATATTTGCTATGCGTATGGCTCAGTCAAAAATGCTTGCGGCGTTGTAAATAGATCCTGTAAGTGGAGTTCACGAGAGGAATCAACAGATAAAGCGCTAATTGAAACACTACGATATTTGGGTAATCTTGATAATAAATTGAGCAATCAGGCGAGAGAATAATGATCAATCTGAAACTTCAAGAAGAAAAAAAGGCAGACCATATTTATGGCTTGCCTTCTGTAGCCTTGTCTGCAGCTGCAATGTTCTGTTCATACTCCTGGAAGTTCTTCGTGCCCTTCGGCATTCCGTTCCAATCGAGACCCTGCTCATCCATCAGACGGGCACGAATATCCATCGCCTTCACCCAGGACGGGCGCTTGACCATGCTCTCATGCCAAGCCTTGACATGAGGAAAACCCTCGAATTTCTTCTCGTCTGGCACCCCAAGCGTCGCATCGAGGCGATCATTCCATGGAACAAAAGCCATATCGGCGAAGGTCATGCGCCCGCCGACGAGCCACTGCTTATCCGCAGGCTTCTTGGCGAGCACACCATCAAGAACACCGAGCACACGCTTGATCTCATTGGCATAACGCTCAATAGCAGACGGGATTTTCTCCGGATGCAGATATGTGAACCTGAGATTATATATCAATCTTGGAATCCAAGGTTCCCATGAGGTGTATTTCCTAAGGAATAGTACTCACCACGTGCACTGTCCGAAGTACGGACCTTGGCCACTGATCTGGAACGCAAGCCACTGCCCGCAAAGGGTCTTCTCCTCCAACGTGTCGTAGCTGATTCGCTTCTCGGTGTCATATTGCTGACAGAGATAGCCCAGAATTGCACCCGACTCCCACAGCGTGATGCCTGTGTTTGGGTCCTCGATTGCTTGGGTTAAACGTCAGCTCCAACTCAGCCGGTAAGGACGACTTCCTTCCACGTACCAGGAACACGGCCATTAGGGTTGACATTGATGAAAGGCTCTTTCTTGATATTCTCGAATTTGATAGCCTCGATCTTATAAGGCACACCAAGCTCCTCGAGGACGAAGATGACCTTCCAGGGGTTCGGCCCTGGCGCTATTAGTAGTTTCTTAGTTAGAATGAAAAGCGTTCGCGATGCTACGC
This sequence comes from Celoporthe dispersa, assembly GCA_016584495.1. NCBI lineage: Eukaryota > Fungi > Ascomycota > Sordariomycetes > Diaporthales > Cryphonectriaceae > Celoporthe > Celoporthe dispersa. Next base: position 1,222,456 of record WAID01000006.1, on the reverse strand, counting down.
CTAGCCTTGTCTTGTGGGGCTTTGACTTACGTGCAAGCCAAACACGGATTGGTTCCATCGCAGCGATCGATTGAGCTGTGTAAAGTGCTCTATGAAGACGTGCAAGATCAAAAGTTGATTTGCAGATCTAAGGAGAAAAGTGTTCTTAAAAGAGGTTCTTGTCCGCGCTCGAAGGAATGCCACCAGAGCAGGCCTCAAATACTCAGGTGGCTGGGCTGAGGGGTAGAGGGAGGGGTATCTCTCGGACTGATCGGGAGTTCACGTCACACGAATTACCACACGAGATACCACAAGTCACAATGTGACAACGCCAGCGGCTCGGGTGGCTGCAGCTTCAGCCTGCAGGTGCGCATCAACCATGCTGCGTTCCATAAGTACTGACTGCCAAGCCACCTGCCTTTTGCGCACATTCTACGCAGTGATTGGCTTCTAAGGGTGTGTGCTACATAAAAGGCTACGTCAGATTTGCTTTCACCATTTTATTCTTTCGAGGCAGCACGGCAGCTCATCCTAGCTTCTACCGGAAACTGCTTAGTATCAACGCTATTGGGATCAGCATTTTGAAGGGGTACTTTTGCATCGTATATCGCCCCCAAGGCGGTCAGAAAAGGGCGACCTATTAGAGCGTGATGCTTTCGGAGACTGCAGCCTCACTTAAAGATTGAAAGCGCAAAATGTTACTGTTGCATTATATAAGCGGTTGTGCGTCGTATATTAGCCCCCAATACAGTCAGATAAAAGAAATGAAAGCTTCCGAGGGCTGCGTAACGTATCATGGAATGCTTTGAGCAAATTGCGTTCGGAACCAACTAATGCAAAGTACTTATATAGCACTGTAACATCAAAATGGAACTTTTGCTTCACAAAATAGCCCCCAGTGTTACTGTAACGCTCTCTAGTGGGACTATTTGCGTCATGTATTCGGCCTCAATGCGATAGTAGGCTCCGAGTAGACAGGTGATACGATCTACACCTGAAATACAAACCTGAGGAATATCGATTGCCCGGCTAAACCACATGAAAACTGTTGGACTATTCAATAATAGTGATGGAAAGTAGCTCGATCACACGATAATAGGAAAGACTGAAGTCCAACTGATTCAAGCCTTAGATCTAACGTCTAAAGGAAGTCCAGTGTGATACAAATTCATCTCAAACTTGCTGCTTTCCCTTTCAAAACTAAGTTCTGAGTCTGTCAAGACCGCATACGACTTATTTAACAAACGCTCTTACTACTTAATCTTTTCATCATGGAGACTTCACCGGCTGATCAGGTAAAGGCACTTATTGCCAAAACCGCAAAGCAATGTTCCTCAGGCGTTCCGTTTGGATCTATGTCAGTCTCAGTGTATGATACTGCTTGGTCTCCATGGTTCGAAAGCCTAATGGCTCATGGCTTTCTCCCAAATCTTTTGATTTCTTACTAGCTCAGCAGCTTCCCACAGGTGCCTGGGCATCTTATGCTTCTCCGATCGATGGGATATTGAACACGGCAGCCGCGCTATTGGCTGTCAAGACGCGCCTCAATACGTGCCCGGAGCATCCAGATTGGTACGGCAATTGTCAAAAGGCCGAGACAGCCCTGCAGTCTATGCTGGCTGAGTGGAAAGCCGATCCTACTGACCAAGTAGGCTTCGAAATGCTTATCACACAACATGTTCACTTGCTCGAGGAGACAGGAATTTTCCTGTCATTTCCCCAGAGAAGCAAACTTCAGTCTCTTCGCAATGCAAAACTCGCGAAGCTGCCGCCATCATCGGTCTACAGCACATCCTCTACGCTATACCACTCTCTCGAAGCTCTCATCGGCCACATTGATTTCGACAAGCTTCGGCGCTGGAGAAATCCTGACGGTTCTATGATGGGGTCTCCCAGTTCAACAGCAGCATATCTAATGAACGCTTCGACTTGGGATGACAAGGCAGAAGCATATCTCCTACAGGCCGTGGACTACGGTGCTGGGAATGGCAACGGTAGTGTTCCATCTGCATGGCCAACCTCTATCTTTGAGGTCACCTGGGTACGTCTGTCTCAATATTGTAAGAATAATGCAAGCTCTATGGCTAACCGCCTTTTTGCCCCTTCTTGCAGATTGTCACTACATTGCTTGATGTCGGTATCGCTATGGACGAGGCAGCGTTGTCCGCTATCAGAATGTTTCTTGAAGAAGCTTTCTCTTTCAATGGCGTCGTTGGGTTTGGTAAGAGTTTGACATATAGCTTGTCAATTCTTCGTTGTACGTTCACTAAGTCACACTACAGCGCCTGACAATCTTCCCGATGCCGACGATACTGCCAAAGGAATTGCAACGTTGCATTCCCTAGGAAGCATCATCTCTATCGATGGCCTTATCCGAATGTTCGAAGCCAAGACTCATTTCAAAACCTATGCGGGCGAACGCAACCCGAGCTTTAGCGCGAATTGCAATATTCTTATTGCTTTGTTGAAGCGGAAAGACTCTAGCCTCTTTGTTACCCAGATTGCAAAGTGTCTGGATTTTGTCATGATACAAGCATTTAGGGGCGAAGTCCATGAAAAATGGGTATGTATTTTTCAATCGATGTAGCGACTAGTGATAGTGCGTTGTCACTAATCATATTCCTTTCAATAGCACACGAATATGCTATACTGGGCCATGCTTCTGTCTCAGGCACTGGCACTACTAAGTGAAGACGAAATTCTAACCCAGAAAGTTTTTGAACTTCACCCGGGTCTCGAAGATCAGATCCCAATGATTGCCCTGCAACTCATCAACAAAATACTGCATCTGCAAGATTCTCAGGGCTCATGGGATGGCATCTGCGAGATTACATCCTATGCTGTCTTGGCATTAACATCACTTTCCCGTCTGCCGTTCATTTGGCCATCAAACATGGCCAATATGATCGCCGCTATAAGTCGAGGGCAGTCATTTCTTCTGTCAAACCAAAACACATGGTTCTCGGGCCATCACATCTGGATTGAGAAAGTGACTTACGCATGCGACAACCTCTCGGGGGCTTACTGTCTCGCTGCAACCATGTGCCGGGTTCCAGAGATGACGATGACATTGGAGTCTCGAGCATCTACATTCTGGGCTCTGAACGACAATTTGGTCAACGGCATGAGGGGAGCTGGAGATTTGGTGGCACGCACTCCTATCTTCGCTGATACAAACGTATCCGTTCTGCAATTGGCACAGGCTCAAGCATGTTATGCGTTTCGTGCTCTACAAAAAAAAACCCCTACTATCTTCCCACGAACCGCAAAAGGGAAAGATAAATACCTGTACATCATTCCACTATCTTTCACAGCGTGTTCAGCAGCCGAAGGGTCCTCGATCAGCTTGTACACACTGCAAGAGATGATGGTACTCTCGGTCCTGAACTTCTTAGTGGATGAGTACATGGAAGGTGTCATTGAAGCGAATTTTGGGGACCATCTCAGCAGCATACGTCGCCTCGTACTCCGAATCTTCAACGATCTCGGTGATTCCATTGGGCAGGCTACACCTTATACACCACAGAACCTACCGACGACTGCAAAAGGTCAACCTGACGGATCCCCAATACACAGCTCCATAGAGGAGGTGACGAGCGTCTTGACCCGGTTTTCAACCCATATCCTGGGACATGATGCTGTGCTCGCAAGTCCAAAAAGCTTGCAGACGCGACTGGCAATGGAGCTCAAGTCATTCCTACTGGCTCATGTCACCCATGCGGAGGAAAATCGTCGTCTGAGTCGTCAACACGCTGTTCGCCCCTATGATGACCAAGGCAAGTCTGCTAAGCCTGAGGAGGAAGTCATGCCTGGGTCTATAGAGCTACAGCAACACCTTGACCCGGGCCAGACTTTCTATAGTTGGGTTCGAAGCACCGCGGCCGATAACACATCGTGCCCATTCTCTTTCGTGTTCTTCAACTGCCTTGTACAGGCCCCACAGCTATCTGAATCACCGCCAGAACTCAGCATCTTTGGCTCCGCACGCATGGCTTATCTGGCCGAGGATCTCTGCCGTCATCTAGCAAGCCTCTGCCGCATATACAACGACTACGGCTCTCTTCACCGTGATATAGAGGAGTGCAACCTGAACTCGGCCAATTTCGCCGAATTTCGTCAAAATCCAGATTGCACAAATCCATGGCCATCATGTTCGAAACTCGACCAGGAAGTTAAGGAGAAGCTTCTGTGGATCGCTGATTATGAACGAATAGGACTTGAGACATCGTTGAAGCTGTTAGAAGAGCTGTTGCGGTCTAAAAAGCTGATACATACGCAACATGCGTTGAAGCTTTTCATTACGGTAACGGACTTATATGGGCAGATATACATTCTGAAAGATATTGGCACGCGAACTCGATAGAATAACTGCAGATTGGAATGTTAAATTCTAAATACTATCAGTCTTCTTATTGCAGTCTTATAGAATTCCAGGCGACAAAGAATCTCGCTGCAGTGTTGCATACCCTGCGCGATATGGGCGCTTTTATCACCGATTCGGGCTAAGTACTAAATGGATCCCTCCCGCTTGTGTTCCCGACAACCCGCTCAGCAAGAGAGAAAAAACAGAAGAAGACGAAAAGAAACATGAAGCGTGTATATTCTTACAACTAAAATACTTGATATGATTTAACCGCTTTTCTTCCTGTAGGCCAGAGCGCGATAAAGTAGCGACCAGGCCTTGTTCATACAGGATCGAGAAACACCCACCGGTGCATGAGTCTCGGCCGCACGTTGAGCTGAGCTGAATACACTGCTCGGATGTTTTATGCATAGGGTATCTGTAAACAAAATGAGCTAGAAAATTACAAGTGTCCCGTCCCTCCGCGTGGTGACGTCTTTTCTATATACCAACTCTACTCTGGCTCCCCCACAGAATTCTGCTGCCGCTGGTGGCCTAATTCTGCCAGGAGAGCCTCTCCGAGCCCATCAGAGGTAACCCACCCGAGTCGAGAGAGAAGAAGAAGAAAAGCACATGTGTCACCCTCCTCCTCAATTCTTCGATGCCAGGGTATCCGGCGCATTCTCGTTCGTGACGCCGCTCCACGCCGGCCGCCCCTCTACCGAGACAGGTGCTAGGGCGTCCGCCATGGCCTCGTCGTAGCTAGGCGGCGCCTCATCATAGGACGGCGGCGCGACTCCATCAAAGGCCTCGGCGCCTGCCCCGCCACTGCTGCTGCCCGCGGCAGAGCTCCCAGCGGTCGAGGCCTGCACCGCCACCTGGCCCGGCTGCAGCTGGGGCGGATAGAGCGGGTCGTGTTGTTGCTGTCTGGGCGGCAGCGAGGGGCTCGACACCGACGACGACGCCGCCGCGTTCGGCCGCGGCGATGGCCTCGAGGTCTGTGCCTGTGAGGACGTGCGCGTCTGGTGCCTGCGGCTCGTCATGGCCGCCTGCGCCAGTCCCGCGGGCGGCGTCAGGCCCGAGTAGACCTGCACCGCGCTAAAGTGCAGCGGCAGGAAGAGCGTCTGGGTCAGATCGGGCACGGCGTGGTTCTTGCCTTTTCCCTTCCCCTTCTTAACCCCCTTTCCCGGGTGCCCGGAAGAGACTGAGCCCACCTCGTCCGGTATGGCGGACGTCAGTCCCGGTGGCTTCCCCCAGCTCACGCCCAGCCTGAGCTCGAGGGCGTAGGTCCGCTTGAGGTTGCACGTGAGGAAGCTAGGCATCACCGTGTTCGGGAGGGGCTTTGCGTTCCAGAGCACCTCGTTGATCTCCATCTCCCTGCCTACTGCATCGTCGGGGCCCCACTGCAGAGGTACAGCAAGGCTATGCCTCGAGACGACAACCCACTTGGTGGTTTCGTTGTTGATGAGACCCTGGGCCCGCACGACGGTTGTGCCCACGAGCTCGATCTGTATCGACGTCAGGTAGCACTCTGCCCGGCTGTCCACGAGCTTCTTGGCGATGAGGCGGAGCGGGATCGGCTTGTTGCAGGTGAGTACCGAGGGATGTGGGAGACGGGCGGAGATCTCCACCGACGGCGGCTGATCGGCGGCTGAGGATGTGCTGCCGTTGACCCCGAGCGACCGTTCGCTCGTCTTGCGCCCAAACATGGAGCTCTTCCTCGGGTTGAGGGGCGGTGTCGAGGGGCCCCCCAGGCCAGGGCTCTTTGGCCGAAAGGTGAACGGTCGTCTCGCGTAGGCCTCCTGGTTCGTGACCGGTGGCCGCGGCGGCTCAATGGGCAGGAATTTGAACCCGATCTGGTGCCGCAGGTTCTCCTTGAAGAGTCCCGGCCGCTGTATTGTGACCTTGACATAATACCGGATCTCGGCCTGCCCTGGGAACCCGGTGAAGCTGGGAGGCAGCGTTTTGGTGACGTGCTTGTAGAAGAGCTGCTTGCTCCCGTCCATCAGCCTGATCCCGCCCATGCCGAAGAAGCTTGGGCCCGCAAAGCCTCCTGCGCCCGCGAGGCCACCTATCTGTGCCATGGCGTTGGGATCGCCGCAGGCATTGTTGAAGGGCACCTTGAACTTGAAATTCCACACGTGCTGGCCGGGGTTCAGCAGTATAGAGGGTGAGTAGGCCGGTACGCTCTCGTCGGGATAGACCTGCTGCACCTTGTAGAGGACCTTGTGGTTCTCGTAGACGACCTGAGACTTCTGGAGCCCGGGTGATTTGGAAGCGAGGCCCGGGTAGTCAGGCGCGCTCAGGGCGGTCTTGGATTCACCTTCGAGCTTGACAATGACTGCGCCGATATTCTCAGGCCGGTTGATCCCTAGCATCACCTTCCCGGAGATGATGTCGAGGTTGGTATAGAACTCTGGAGGGCTGTCGAAAGCTATGCGAACCGACATCTTGAGGGCTGACGAGGCGGGTAGGCAAGCCTTGAGGTTACGGTCGCCGGGATGAGAACAACTGGTCTGGGACCAGCTCGAGATGAATCTCTTTTGGGTGGTGCAGGTGCAGGTCTCACAGCTGTTCGACTAACTCATGGTTCCAGGGCTCGAAGGTAAGAAACGTCTTGTCATAAGCCCGGGCCTAGAACGTACATCAAGACCGTCACTGTGCTTCCTTCGTCTTTCCAGGTGACAAGTCTGATACAGTAAATCTTCCGTGGCGAGACAGAACCAGGGTCGTGAACTGATCCGCGTTGATATCCTAGGAGAGCCACGCGTGAAGAAAAAGAAGGCAAAAAAGAAGAAGAAAAACCCAAAGAGAAAAAAACGAGACAGAGAAGAAAGAAAGAAAAACGTAAGGGTAGGAAGAAATAATGAGACCTGACCCAAGCCAAAGCAGGCAGTGAGGTGGGATTGGACGTTTGCGCGCCTGAAGTAAGACCAAGAGATGCCAAGTTAGGTCAAGCCCACCCCCCCTTCCTTCCTTTGCCTCCTTGGAAAAGGCTCAGCCAGGGGACGACGCAAGCAAAGCGCCGCTGAGCCTCACTGGGCCGCCTGGTCGGACTTTGAAACGGACACGCCGGGAGCAAGGAAAGCTGCTGAGTCGACAAAGCCGTCCCGCCCTTTCTTCGCTCCTGCAGAGGTCAGCCCTACTCTGCTGTGTTGCTGGTTACACTGGCGCTGCTGACTCTCCTGAAGCGTTCAGGTGCTGTTCCTGTTGTTGTTGGTGATGATGACGCTGTAGGTCGAAGAAGTTGCCTCGTCTTGTTCAGTCCAGAGGTTTGTTCGTGTGAGGATGTCGTCACAGCCCTGTGGATGGAGAACGGTCGTCAAAGCAGAAAGCCACGATGCCAAGTCCAGAACGTAGAAGAAGGCGAAAAACAAATGAAGCCGAGAGAGTTGAATCAGATGAGATCCCAGGACCGAGAGTGACGTACCCTCTCATGTACTACGGATGCTGTTGGCCACTACAGTAGGCGAGGGTAGGTGCTATCAACACCCCCTCCCCCCCAAACCCCACTGCAGCATCCCGGAACCGTAGCGTGCATGGTTCTGGTTCTGGCTTATTTCCTATCGATAAGCCGCCCAATTTATTTTTTGAGAATTGCATGGACAATACACTTCATTCTTCCCATACTTGCTACCCAGAGGAAACCCTCCCCTCTCTTACCCCTCCAAAAACCCGACCAAATCCAAGTGATGACCATCATATTATAGCCTCCTTCAATTTCTCACATACATTTCTGTTTTTTTTTTAAAAAAAATGGGCAAGGCCAACACCAAGCGCAAAGGAGGCGCATCCTCCTCCTCCGCCTCGACACCCTACGACCGGCCCTCCAAGAAATCGTCGGCCGCCGCTGCCAAGAACAACGTCTTCAAGTTCAACACGAACGTGGGACAGCACATCCTCAAGAACCCAGGCATAGCAGACGCCATCGTGGACAAGGCCTACCTCAAGCCCACCGACACCGTCCTCGAGATCGGCCCGGGAACGGGCAACATCAGCGTGCGCATCCTGGAGAAGGCCAAGAGGCTCGTGGCCGTCGAGCTGGACCCGCGCATGGCGAGCGAGATCACCAAGCGCGTCATGGGCACCCCGAGCCAGAAGAAGCTCGAGGTGCTGCTGGGCGACGCCATCAAGCTCGACTTCCCGCCCCACGACGTGTGCATCTCCAACACGCCCTACCAGATCTCCAGCCCCCTCGTGTTCAAGCTGCTGAGCATGCCGAACCCGCCGAGGTGCTGTGTCCTCATGTTCCAGGTACATGACTCCCCTCCCTCTCCCCCCAAAACTCCCTTGCTTGTGTCTACTCCTCCCCGGCTCTGGTGGCTAATCCCGCGACGACAGAGAGAATTCGCCCTCCGCCTCACCGCCCGCCCCGGCGACCCCTCTACAACCGCCTCTCCGTCAACGCACAGTTCTTCTCCAAGATCACCCACATCATGAAGGTCGGCCGGCAGAACTTCCGCCCGCCCCCCCAGGTCGAGTCCTCGGTCGTGCGCATCGAGCCCAAGCTGGGCAAGGACAGGCCGGCCGTCAGCTGGGCCGAGTTCGACGGCCTGCTGCGCATCGTCTTCAGCCGCAAGAACAAGACCGTGCGCGCGAGCTTCGGCACCAAGGAGGTCCTCGCGCTGGTGGAGAGGAACTACAGGACCTGGTGCGCGCTGAACAACGTCCCTGTGGACGAGACCGTCGTCGAGGACGAGGCGGTGAACGAGGACGCGAGCATGGATGTGGATGGGGGCGACGACAACAACGGCGGGGGCGAGTGGGGAGGCATTATGGATGTTGATGAGGGTGAGGACCAGGAGGCGGAGGAGGAGGAGGAGGATGACGACGACCTCCCCGAGTTCTTCAAGGACCAGGCGGCAGCGTCGGGCCAGGCGAGCCACACGGCCAAGACGCCCAGCAGGAGGAAGAAGACGAGAGTCGCGGAGCTCGTGCGGTCCAAGATTGCGAGGGTTCTGCAGGGCACGGACATGGCGGACCAGCGCGCGGGGAAGCTGGACGAGAACGCCTTCCTGAAGCTTCTCTATGCGTTCAACAAGGAGAACATACATTTTGCGTAGGCCAAGGTGGCGGGAAGGGCGGACTTTGATGTGGGAGCGGAAGAGCCAGTGGGTCTATAGCTATCCAGCTGGGCACCATGGGTTGCCGCAAAGGAGTGGCAAGAGGAAAGGGGGAGGGGGAGGAGCTTCATCACTTCAAGATTTCGGCGTCATGGCATCTAGGCACGCAGGCGTTCAGGTTCAAGACAAAAAGCCTCATGATGGGAGGGACGAGAGGACATTTGCTTTAAAGGCAGCTGATGATGATGATACCTAGGAGAAGAGACCGAAGAAGAAAAGGAGTCTAAAGCGGTCAAGTCACTACCATGAAATAGACACATCGATGACAAGACAAGAACAGGATCTATTCGCTACAACCCAAAGCTTACTGCTCTTGACGTTTAGAACAGCATTTAGAACAGACAGCTTCACCATAACAGACAAAACATCGACGGGTCCCATAATGCTTGAGATTGTCTGTATCCTGAGATGGTGCTAGATGCTATATATATATGATGTGATATCGTGGTGCAGAAATCCTAAACCGTAAACCAGCCAACCTGTTTCCCTTCCCCAAAACGCCGGATATAACAATAAAGTGAAGATGTTTATTGTATGTCTCATATCGTCTTTATGCCGTTTAAAAAGAAATACATCTCAAAATATCACCACCACGCATGGAACAACAAATCACCACAAACATACGTGTGTACCTTTATGACTTGCCCAGGAAGAAAGAAGAGGCCCTAGACCTCCCCCCAGCTCCCCATCGGCCCAGTGCTGGCAATCAGGCTACCGGTGCCGATGCTGCCCGGGCCACCACCGGCACCGATATCCCAATAGTGCCGGCTCGAGTGTCTCGAGCTGGAGACGCTCAAGCTCCCCCGCCTGCCCGACCGCCGCGTGCTCTGGCTCGCACAGCTGCCATGCACCACCTGGCTGGGCACGCTCGGCCCGCCGCTGACCTTGAAAGACTTGCGCCGCTGGTGGATCAGCGGGTGGTGTTGGCGGACGCGGGCCGCGGCACGGGCTGCGGCGATGTCAGGGGAGACGGGGGCGTACGACTGGGAAGGGGTGGTCGAGGCTGCACGTGAGGTGAAGCGGTTGCGGAGGTAGCGAAAGACAAGTTTGATGTCGAGGTCTTGTTCCCACTCCTGCTGGGTGAAAGTGCCGGGCGTCTGTGGTGCCTCGAGTCCAGACCCTGGCGCCGGGCTGTCTGCAGTGTTTCTCGCCCCTGGGATGTCGACCGGTCTTGTGTGAGGAATGGTCTGCAGGGTGGGTTGAAATTGTGGCACCGCAGGCAACATGCTCGCCTCAGCATTTGAGAACGACGCAGCACGGTTCTTCGTGTCAGCAGTATCCTCCGTGTCGACATTCATCGGCGCTGCGGCTGCAGCTGCGGGCGCAACCTCAGGGATCACCGGCAGCCCTGCATAAGGCAGCGGCTGCTGCTGTACGCGCGCGTACGTCGAGAAGGCGCCCGGGTGGGGATGCGAGGACAGCTGGTTGACCAGGCTGCCGAGCTCGCGAGCGATGCGATCGAGGACGCGCAGCTGCCAGGGACTGTCTGGCTCGGGGCCACCGAGTGCTGAGATTGGGGCCGAGGCCTTCGGCGTAGAGGAGAGGTCGTCGGCATCGAGACCAAGCTCGGCCGGCAGCGCCTCTCCGAAGAGCACACACAGAAGCTTGTCATCAATTCCCATCAGGTCGCGGATGACCTTTCTTGTGATGCGCGACCACACGCCGGTCTCGCCCGCGTCCAGCGCAAGCTCGGATGCGTCCTGGTCGTGCCACTCGGTCCCTGCGATCGAGGCGTCTGGCGCGGGCACGCTGGCGGAGCTCAGCGTGGCCTCTTCTGCCTCCGGATCTGTGGGCACCTGGCTGCTGCCTCTCCTCAAGCTGTTCGTCAGGGCCGACACCGTGGACTCCCGCCTCCGCCTCGTCTCCTTCTGTATCTCCTGCAGCAGGATCCTGCTCTGCTCGAGACGCCATTCCTCAATGCGGTGCCTGCGCGCGGCCTCCTGTGCTTCTTCATACTCCAGCGCCAGCTGTCCCAGCTCCAGGCTCTCTCGTCTCCTCTTGACCCTGCGAGGATTGTAGCGCTCGAACTGGAACATCTGCTCCTGCATGTCCGTGGACAGCCCCTGTGTGTCTAGCCTGAAGCTCCCGAGCCCATCATGACCCGGTAATATCTGCGCCGGCTGCATGGGCCCGCCCTGTTGCCTGAACTCAGGCAGGTGGCTGTCGAGGCTGTCGAGCTCTGCATCGTCCTCGGCGGCAGCAGCATCCTCCTCGTCCTCTTCGATGATGTCAGAGTTCGCAGGCTCAGAATAGAGGTTATCGGAGTACGCGATCGTCTGGAGGCTCCCGAGATCGCTTATCCTTGACCGTCCAGGTGTGGGCTGGTCATCTTGGACAGAGGAGAGGTACGAGGTTGAGGTTCCGGCATCGGTGGCAGGGGAGAACAGGACCCAGGTCTGCGACTCGTGAGATTGCGCAGGCGGTGGTGGGGCGGCTACACGAGCTTCAGGCTCGGACGAGGTCGGGTCAACCCGGATGACACGCTGAGAAACATGTCGGGTCGGTTGTTGGAACGCCATCCCGGGGGCTTGGACGGAAGAGAAGCTGGGTGAGGCGAACGAAGGTGCGCGGAGGAGATGCAGCTGTTTTGAATCGAGGGGTGGAGGTGGAGGGGTCGCCGGATGTGGACAAGGCGCAATGCACCGCTCTGCGAGGAGATGAGGAGGCGACTGGCTGTGCTGCAGGAGAGAAGAGAGGCTGTCTGGTGCAGCGCCGCAAAGAGGGAAGAAAAGACAGCAGAGGCCACGATCTTCGTAACCAGTTTGTGTCGGAGGGTTGTGTATCGGCGACAGAAAGGGGAGAGGGGTTGTGTAAAGCAGGCGGGGAAGTGGTCGTGGTCGTGTAGTAGGGCGTAGCACGGCGATCTTTCTAAGTCTGGTGTGATGGCATGCTGCCATGTACGACAGATATCGTCCACCAGTGAGCACCCCTGCAGGTCGAACCAGTCTTTGTGTGCCACGGCGGCGATCTCTCTGTCTGAGTCAATAACAGCTCTCAGGAGGTGGCGGCCGTCTGTTCGAGTCGACCGAGTCCCACCCTCAAGATGACTGACGGTGGTGTGAGGTAAGACGTTGTTGGGCGAGCCAAGGTCTCGAGTCGGGTGTGTACGGACGTATGTAGTAGAAAGGGCGGCAGTAATGAGACGAGACGTGTCGTGTCGTCGTCGGGTGGCTCCAGGGTGCACGAGTAATTAGTTACATGGCCTGGGAGGAGTATATTTGGTAATAGTTCGGAAAGATGGAGCAGGAGGCGATCGAGGAGATCCCAAAGACCAGGCCTGTCCAAGGGCTGCTTTTGGGAAATGAGAAGGCTCGCTCTCTCTCGCTCGTTCCTAGTCAGCAGCGCCGTGCAGATGAGCGGGAGCAACAAGAAAAAGCAACGTAAGATAGTAATCATACAACAAGTACGTTGAAGGATGATTACAAGGGTGACGAGCCAAGGCGCAAGGAGAACTGATGGGAATGGAGGGGATGGCAAAAGACTCGTGGACCAAAACGCCTCCTCCCAACAATCAGCTGCATGCGCCAGGTCGGGCCGGGATCAGGTCAGGGACCTCAGGTCCAGAGACAAGATGGGAATGGGCAGGGCACCTGAGGGCTGCAGATGCTCGGGTAGGGAAGAGACGGGGGTGCTGTCGAGAAGAGTCCAGGAGAAGGCGGGATGGAACACACTTCAGGCTGATGCTGAGGTGGGAAAGCGCACCTGGTGGTTGGGTGGGCTGCACAAGTCAAGTGGTGATGTGATGATGTACCATTTAGTACAGCAAAGGTGGACGGGCGATAGCGGAACGGTACAGTACCTACCCCTCCAAGACAAGAGCGGTAGGTACCAAGTACCAACCAAGCCAGCCGCCCAGCTTCTGTCTGGTCCAATGTTTCATACCAAAAAGAGTGACGCACATTGCTATTCCCCCTTCAGTACACACCTGCAGCTGATCAGCCCGTGGCACGCATCCCCCTATCACGCCCTCCCCCCCTCTTGCTTCCGCCCGCCTTGACCGTCTATCTTTACTTGCAGCCCATCAGCCCCTGCCGCCCCCATCTCTCATCAGCACAGACGCGGGAGACCCGAAGTTGTTGTGGCATGTTGACAGCAAAGAAATGATCTATCCTTTGCTATCTTCCATCACTCCATACGCCTCCCATAGGCTGCTCCAACAGCCCACCCTACCTACCAAGTACCTACTGATGCGAATGCGCCCCCTTATCGCGAAATAAGGGACCCTTTCTCTTGGTGACATGATAAGATAGCCGCTGCAGCTGAGATCCACATTTTTTCGCGTCATCCCGAAGCCTCGCTCTGTCCACGGCGAGGCATCTCCAGCTCTCGAGGTGAACCCCCACCTCGCATGTCGTGCTCATCGCCTGCTGGTGTCGCTTGAGCCCAGACTAGAGGATCCCTGAGTCGTATCTAGCTAGTGCACCCTAATCGTGGCATGCAGAGAGAGGAATTCCCGGTCTGCAGACTTTTCACGATTGATGTGAGGAGAGATGGTTATGATGTCAAGGCGACATGGCCAGGGTGGATGCCGTCGGATGCAGGAGACGAAAAAGAAAAAATTGAAAAAAGAAGAGAGAGAGAGAGGCCGGGAACCCCGGAGGGAAACACCATGGCCTTTTTTCTTGTCCACGTGCACATGCATCGTCCACTTGGTCTTGGTTGACATGCTTGAAGGGATTAGCCGCAGACTCGCATCAACCCAATACTGGTCTCAGTTTCTGTATACAAGGCAGGCCGGAGGAGTATGCCACCGTCACACGACACGCTAGGACTTACCGTAGATGACTATACGAGCGTGCTTAAGCTTTCTGATGTGGAAATTTGTTCGGGCTGCGGTCGGTGCCTGTCGGCATCTCGGGAAGAGACACCCAGCTTGATTACTATCCAGGTCTTGGTGTTTGATACCTGACAGTGGATGAGCACTTGTCTACTGCTCAGTGAGTCAACAACTCTCGAGGCCACTTTCGTTCAGCACGCCATCACGCCGTTGCCACGCTGCCGACGCCCAGGTCCATGACAAATCACCAGATCAGACTTCATAGATCAGAATCCGAATTGCATGGTTTGTGTCGTAAAGCTAAGGGGCTCTCGCATATCGGGAGCGGATGCTCTAATGTAACCACACAGCCCTATCGGCTTCCTCCCCAGTGAACCCTGTTGACGCCAGCCCGAGTCCCAAATGCAGTACGGTTTTCCCATGCAAGCACAACAAGAAAAGGCACACCCGGAACCCCTTAAGCCTCGAAAGCCTCAGGGAAGCGCTTCATGTTGTACTCGAGGGGACCGTGGTTGGCCAGGAACTGCACGTAGGCACCATCGACCTTGACGCGGCCGGCAGCCTTCTTCTCCAGGTATTCGTCGCGGCGGAGGGGAGTGAAGCCCCAGTTCTTGGAGATGATGATCTTCTGGCGTCCGGGGAACTTGTACTGGGAGCGGCGTAGAGCCTCGAGGGCGACGGCACGGTCTGATGAGTACATGTCAGCTCGTGTTCTGTTCTGCTGGACGGATCTGCTCTGCGAGGACGGTCTGGACATACTAGAGTCACGAGTGCGGACGCTCATGATGATCTGACCGATGTTGACACGGGCGACAGTGCCGTTGGGCTTGCCCCAGGCACCACGCATACCGGTCTGCAGTCTATCGGCACCAGCGCAGGACAACATCTTGTTGATGCGAACCACGTGGAACGGGTGGGCGCGGACACGCAGGTGGAAACCTTCCTTTCCGGCGGTCTTGACCAGGTACTTGTTGGCGCAGATACGGGCGGCCTCGAGGGCCTCAGAGCTCAGCTGCTCGTACTCATTGGAAACAAGGTGGATGCAGAGAGGGAAGTCGTCGACAGTCGCACGCTTGCGGCCCAGATCGAAGATGCGAATCTTGGGGTCGGGTACACCACGGTTGAACCGGGACTTGGGGTAGGGCTGTTGAGGGGGGGAAAAAAGGTGTTAGCAGTCTCTCTTTCCCCTCTCTCTCTCTATATCTCTCTTTTCACATGAGGAAGAAAGCTCATCGTCGTGAGGGCCCCCTTCCCCATCGTCAAGACCGAGCCTCTCTGGTCTGCAAACGTAGGTCCATCCCATCACTGCAGCAGTAACGACGTCAAAGAAAATGACCGTCGTTATGATGTCACAGTCGTTCCGATACGTTGATGCCATCGTGTTTGCAGACTTTTCGAGATCGACTCGTTTCCCATCGGGTTTCCATCGTGCAGCAATGTTCCGTGGATGTCGCTTACCTTGTTCTTGCAGTAGCGGTAGCAACGAGCTGGACGACGCGCCATTTTGACTGATTGGTGGGGGTCGCGAGAAGGGTGTCGTTGGTGATGTCGTTGCTGGAGGTTGAGGAGGAGGAAAGGCGGTTGTCGCTCTTTTTTACTGACCCTGCTTTGAAATCAGTCCCGACGGCAAAACGAGTGTCCCATCAGTCAGCAGTGGCGTAGTGCGAGGTTGGTCCGTAGTCCGCAGAACTGGTGAAAATGGCCCGTGCGCACCCACAGCACGTGATGCGGGCTGCCCCAGGATGGCTTAATAGCCTGGCTTACATAATGCAACTGCACCTGCCGAAAAGTTCAAGCTACTCGAATTTTACTATTTCCAAATCTTCTCACTCTGATCCCTCCTCTTCTTCGACAACCCAACAACCACCAACCTTATCCCCATTCATCTTCGTCGCAAATCAGTCAAGATGGCTCCCAAGAAGAAGACCAAGACCGGTGACACCCTCAACTCCCGTCTCGCCCTTGTGATGAAGTCGGGTAAGGTCACTCTGGGTTACAAGTCCACCCTCAAGGGTAAGTTTTTTTCTCTCTCGCTCTCCCTCAAGCAACTGCCGAAGATCCCCAATGTCGTGAAGATTTTGAATGTTAATGTTCGATTGGTACAGCCCTCCGCTCTGGCAAGGCCAAGCTGGTCCTGATCTCCGGCAACACCCCCCCTCTCCGCAAGTCCGAGCTGGAGTACTACTCCATGCTGTCCAAGGCTCCCGTCCACCACTACGGCGGCACCAACGTGAGTGCATACACATTCTACATCTCGACAGACATCCGATCTTTTCTTCGGAGGAGGCTGGCAGCATCGCCTTCGCCATGCGCGCACGGCCTCCTCTAACCCCGAGAAGGAGAGACCTGTTTTCTCTGGAGGGTAACAGTTTGAGCTGACTTGACCCTTTTTTCCTCCCACCTCAGATTGAGCTCGGCACTGCCTGCGGAAAGCTCTTCCGCTGCTCCACCATGGCCGTCCTCGACGCTGGTGACTCCGATATCCTCAGCGAGCAGGCGTCGTAAATTTTTTTTCTTACGACTGCCAAGCGTGTCTGGGGTGTGTTGGCCCGGCGTTTCGGTTCGGTTCACGAAGGCAATGATGCACCAAAAGCGTGGATGGCATATGGTTTGGGAACAACAAAAGTCTTACAGGGGAGAATGATACCCAGGTTGTTGGATGACAACCACAAGAAAGGGGTGCATAGTCTTCAGGATGGCCTTCAGGTAGCATCATGAGATACGCTTCGCCCACTCCAATCCATCTGGCCGCGTCGCCGACTTGACCGAGCACATTCTTTGCGGCTGTGTAGACGTGAACGCCTCTTTGCTTCCTTTCTCGTCCCCCCAAGCAGAGGACTAGTCTTGTGCGCCCATCTCCGACATAGCGTAAATATCAAGACTCGGCCATGAAAATTGAATGACCAAATTTTCAAGTCGAATCTTTACGGCTTCTCACCATGCCTCTACCTCCCGTGCTGTTCAACCTTGCCTACAGTCCTTACAACCCCAGATAGGGCCTCACTCGCTGCAATGAAGAGAAACGTACCGTAGTCCTGGACGAGGGAGATCCTAGCAGTGTATACCCTTCCTCAGCCTCCATTGGGTGGGCTCCTTGAACAAAGTCATTCCTAACTCAGAGGTATTGCATAGATGCCATCTCTAAGCCTTCAAGCCCAGCACCAGTCTCGCTCCATGCGCATTGGACTAGCGCTGTGTATAGCCAGCGGTTCTCTGGCAGCCATCTTCACCCCTTGCTAGGATCTGCGAACCACGGATAGATCGCGACAGCCTCGGGAACCCCAGTGATCACACGGCCCACGGGAGAATCCGAGCGTCCACAGACTCGGAAGGAACATCGTTCAGCCTGGGCGGGAATCCTCGCGCTGGAGCGACACAGATGGTCTTTCCCATCTCTTATGTCCGGCCACGCGCATCCGCACCCGGAGCAACCGAAAGTCTTCTGTACTGAAGGGATGGGATGGATCATCCACCTCACCTCTCAATGGCTCTCTTTCAGTGGGGCAGAAGGGTCGTCTATCCCTTTCCGCCAGTGACTACAGCACCGGGACTGGCAAGATCTACGCCCTGCCCGTTCGCTTCTCATGCGGCATAAACATCTAGATGAGGCAACAAATCAAGAGGAGGGCCATTGACCAGTTACCCCGGTCCAAATCTCCGGCCCTGGCAATGCACGCAGAGACTCTGTGTGGACAGTCGCACTGCCGAGCTTTGTCTGCCCAGACAGACGCGTGCATACGAAAGCCCACGCATTCAAAGCATAGCAGAGGACTGGCAGAGGCTGGGACGGCCAGGCACTGGCTGGTACCTTGGGAGATATAGCATGGAGTGAATTGCGACCGGGATCCTGCTCATGGACGGGGGGGCTGGTGTTTCATCGAGACATTGCTGATTCGCTTCATCTGGAGTCCTGGATAGGCTGCAGTGTCGAGCCTGGATTTCTTGTGACGACAACAAGATTCTGTAACTGCAGCCTGGGATTCGCTTATTGGACATTTTCATATCCTCTGCTGGACTAGTGAGAGGACCAGATCACAGTGTTTCGGCCTCGGGGGCCTGTGGACGTATCAAATCTACTGAATCAGAAATGCAGGACAGCGCTGCAAGTCATCGCTAGCAGCGGGCCTCGAACGACAAAAGCACTGCGACAAGTACGTACCATTCATTGTAGGGACAAACCAGCCCGGCAGGACCGTTCTTCTTCTTCTTCGGTATACACTATTTTATTTGCAAGCTTTCGTCAGCCTTATGCAGCGGGCTAACGGGTTTTCTCTCGACGACAAGTGCCTATCAGTACTACGTAATATCAATTGTGGCGGAAGAGAGAGAGAGGGAGAGAGGGGAAGCGAGGGAAGAAAAGGGGGCGAACCTCGCGGGCGCAACGCAGGCTGTCTGTCCTCACTGTGGGCGAGTGACCGTTGCTGGGCAGTGAGAGAGGGTACGTACTGTACTCGAGAGAGTACCTACCGCTGAGATCCGCTTTTGTTAGACAGGCCTGGCTGCCTTAGCTGCGGCGGCTTAACGCGCTAACAATTTTATCAATGGGTTGCCTCGGTGCGGATGTTACATGCCAGCATGCCGGCCCCTGCTCTCGCGGTGTGATGGGCTGCTGGGCTGTGATTGATCCACTGCCGTCTTTTTGTTCTCTTCTCGTCTTTGTGTTTTTGCTGAGAGCGCACCTCGAGTCTAAAAATCGGCTCTGCGCCGCACTTCCTGCACTTACTACCCTACCACACTACTACATAGCACATACGCGCAGCTCAGCAGCACACGACCGGCTACGCCACCTTGCTGCTGCTAAGAATAAACACACAACACGCATCCAAGACCTTGGAGGCCAGACGCCCTGGTTGCTAGGGGCGCACCTCATTCCAGTCCGCCCAGTCAGTCGAGGCGGTCTCTCTGGTCAGGGCAAAACGTCGTCAGGTCAGGCGTAGGCACTTGCCGCTTCGCTAGTCGCATAACCCCAGGTCGAACCCCATTCAACAATCCTTCCCGCGTCTGTGTGTGGTCACGGCTTTCCCTTGGGCTTGGCCTGCAAATATTGACTCTGGACACACTGGATACCGGCCAGAGATCCACTTGACAACGCTCTGTTCAGGATCCGGTACCACTGGATCCCCCTCACCGCATCTTGCCCACACGCCATTTACCGACTCGGTCTGTTTATAAACCACCTCGCGATAGCGCGTTTTCTGACCGTCTTTCGGCTGCGTTCTTCCTCTCTCTCAGCCCGTCCGACGAGCGAAACCGCCTTCCTATTGATGCCCTCCCCTTGAAACCATCACTCGCTCGACCATGTCAACAATCGCGGCCAAGAAGACACCCATCGCGGGTCGGGACCCCAACCCGACGTCCTCGTCCATGTCCACCCCGTCGAGAGCCACCCCTCGGTCCTCCACGCCGAACGGCAGCCTCGCTGAGCGCCCCGCCGGGAACCACGCCAGGACACGCTCGTTCCGCACGAGCACGCCTGTGTCTGCCCGGGCGACCGCGGGACAGAGGAGGGAGTCGCTGGTCCCCAGCACCAGCGGCTCGTCCGTGGAGGAGGAGGAGGCCGCCCGCGCCGAGAAGCTCGCCATGCTCGATGACCTGAAGGACCGCCTGGGCAAGGCCGAGATCTCGTCCGAGGAGTACAGGAAACAGGCCGAGGTGCTCCAGGCCCGGTTCGACGAGGTCACAAAGGAGCAGGTCAAGTACGAGGAGAAGTGCCACGAGCTCGAGGAGCAGTCCGAGGCCCTGCAGAACGAGAAGAGGGAGGCCACCCGCAAGATCAGGGAGATGGAGGCCATCTACGAGGCGGAGCGTTCCGCCATGGTCAAGGAGAAGGAAGACATGGCCAACAGGGAGGAGGAGCTGCAGATGGTCATCGCGCGCCTGAAGGACTCCCTGAACCAGCAGAAGATGGCCGGCGAGGACGAGCAGCCCAGGCCGTCGAGGGCAGGTACGTTGTCGTCGCCCATGGCACCCTCCCCGGATCAAGCGTCCAACTTCCTGGGCAGGCGGCTGAACCAATCGTTGCATGTAGCCAATCCGGCATCACCATCCCTCGAGGGCGGCAGCTTCGCGCCACCCGCGTCTCTCCAGCGCAGCGACTCCAGGAACCAGTCCAAACTCATCCTCCAGAAGGACAAGCTCATCGAGTCGCTGCGGCTCGAGCTCGCAGAGGCACAGATCAAGCTCGTCGAGTCGGAGAACCAGGGCGGCGGCAGGCTGCAGGAGGTGGAGCGGCTGCTCATGGAGACCCGCATGGCCAACGCGCGCCTCATGGAGGACAACGAGAGCTACCAGCTGCTGCTGCAGGAGAAGACGCTGAACGGCGACTTTGGCAAGGACGACTTCAGCTATATGCGTGGCGCGCAGAGCAACGAGGACGCCCTGGCGGCCCTCGAGGGCAAGACAGGCGGTGCCAGCCTGGCAGACGAGCTGAACGACGTGGCCGAGGGCGAGGAGCAGGAGCAGAGCGAGCACGCCCGCCGCCTCGAGACCGAGCTGCGGTCCATGAAGGACCAGAACAAGGCTTTGACGCTATATATTAACAGGATTATCGAGCGCCTCCTGCAGCACCAGGACTTTGAGCACATCCTCGACCAGACCGAGAGCAGCGCGAAGCCCAACACCGAGAAGGACCTGCCACCTCCGCCTCACGAGCTGAGGCAGGCCTCGGGGTCGTCTGTCCTGCAGCGCGCCAAGTCGATGGCCACCGCCGGCCCAGCAGCAGCAGCAGCAGCAGCACCCGGCAAGCCCAGGCCTCGTCCCATGTCGGTGATGCCGATGGCGGCCAACAGCGCGCACTTCAACCCCGAGACGGCACCTAGTATTCCGATCGGGCTGGGGCGCTCGCAGTCGACGCGGCGCACGAGGCCCATGAGCGAGAACTTCACCGGGGCGGCATCGCTCGTCAACCAGATGTACAAGGGCCCGGACGGCCCTTTATCCCCAACCCTGCGTTCGTCCCGGGACTTCTTCAACACACCACAGCGCGAACGCAATACCTCTGGGGCCACGGCGGCCTCGGTGCCGGGCAACTTCCCCTGGCAGCATGCGCAGCGAGACGTCGAGCGTCAGCGGCGACTCCTCGTCGATGGCCAACGGCGACAAGGACACGATCAGCAGCACGCCGAACCAGAGCCCTCCCCGCGAGAAGAGGGTGACGCAGACGTTCGCAGCGGGCAACAAGCCGAGGCCCCTTAGGCTGGTGCAGGAGAACAACGAGGCCCAGGCCGCGGCGAACAAGCGGCAGAGCTGGATCGGCGGGTGGTTCGCCGGCGTCGGTGCCAAGAAGGAGGAGGTCGTCTCTCCCCGTGAGACGACCATCAGGGAGTAAAAAACAAAAACATGAATTAAAGCCACCACCAACACCAACACCACCTCCATCGGCCGGGCCAAACCTCTTCGATGCGTAACGAGTCATTGATTTTAATACGTTGTTTGAGAACACGATAACGGCAGAGTCCGCACGGAAAGTCTGAGACGCACGGCAGAAGAAGCATCTGGGCCACGATCACCTACAAGCAACCCGACATCTTTGCATCTCGACCGGGCTGGAGCCGGTCCAACACCCTCCCTCTCTCTCCCCCCCTGTCTGCTCTCGACGAGACATCTGGCTACGCCTCCTCTGCTTGGCTATTCGTTGGGTTGGGACAACATAAATTGCGCTGGAGTCGGTTGCTTGTTTCTGGGTTGCTGATATTATATATACACACCACCACCACCACCACACATCAATCCTGTATCACATACAGGTAGACCTTTTTTGTTTTGTTTCATCTGTCTCTTGTCGTCTTTACTTTGCTGGAAGACTTACTAGGATAGGATACCCCCCCTCATATCTGGGCGACCTCCTATTCAGGGACGGGATTGCTAGTATCAAGATCTTTCTTGTCTCTTGAATAGTCTGGGGATCGGCCCCCCCCTCCCCCTCCCCCCTTCTTCAGGTTTTGACAGTTGGTAGAATAGTACGGAGTCTTCTCTCATCATCAGGAATTATCATTCAAAGACGGCCCGGGATATATGTAGCTTCGAATAGAGAGCAGTGTAATGGGTATTTTGCACCATCGTCCCCCTCTCTTATGCAATCAGCCGCCCCCCCATTGACCTATTGCCCTTCTCCTCGCGAGGCGATGGCCCCGCTCGTACGTAGCCCATGCCTTGTGAACAGTCCGTCCCACTGACAGCTACCTACAATATGTCTCATATCCAAGCCGCTGACGACTTGGAGGCGTTGCACCGTTG